>JAZKJV010005993.1:0-1398520 GCA_037367405.1 Ottelia alismoides | reverse complement strand
GGGCGAGGATTTTGGGCCTTCAGGATACAACATGTGATAGGTGTGAGACACAACTGGAGTCTTCGGAACATATCTTCTTCGGCTGTGCAGCATCGACGAAGGTATGGAGGGAAATGGATATCCCCTGGGTGATTGCGGACGGAACCTCCAACTTCTGGGAGTCGGTAAGGCGAGTCGGAAGCAACTCCTCGGATAACGTGGCTAAACCTTTTGCGGTTCTGTGGGCCGTATGGTTAGCTAGAAATGAGCTTGTTTTTAAAAATCAGACGTTTTATTCGGAAAATGTGGTGTCCCATTGTAGGGCTCTCCTAAACTTTTGGGAGCTCAGGTAATGTCTCTTGTAATCATCTTTTTCAATTATAAAATTCTTATGCGGTGACTCCCAACTCGGGAGCTCACCCTCGCTTCTTTCAAAAAAAAAAAGTAGAAAATAATGCTAACAAGTTCATGTGAGGGACTATAGAGTAATATTTATAAGATACTTTGATATTCATGCAAAATTTCCAAGAGATAATGACTTGTTCCTTTCAATTAGGTCCTTACGTGGGGCATCAGCTGCCATTCTTTGCTATATCGAGGAATATGCTGTGATTTCTCTAATAACGTATACCGACATGGCTTTAGTTCTTGGGGTGAATATGAAAACTGTGAATGGCTTCTCGATTAAATACGATGAATTCTAATTTCATCTACTTTATGCTTTCATTTTATCTTAAATCCTTAACAAATGCATGTAGGTTTCACTTAAATATCATGTTCATACAATATGTCATAAGAATATGAAACCTAAATAATACTAAAAGCACATAAAAATATAAAACTAGAACAAAAAGAGAAGCACTAACCAAAATAAATAAGATGTAAATACTAAAAGGAGCCTACACCCAGGGGTGTAGGTAACTACCTACACCCGGCTCAATTTTTCATAGCTTTTTAATTTTTTTGGAAATGAAATATTGGGGGAATTAGATCACTATATATCACCATGGTGTCATTCAAAATTCAACTTAATTCGAGACTCCTGTCATCTTCATCAAGACTATCCAAATTTAACGGTCTCAGAATTACTGAAATTGACCCCTTCTAGATGAACGTGTTAGGAATGTTTGTTTTGCATGAAAGTTGAAACACATATTCCCCTAAATATATTAAGAAAATCCCCCTAAGGTTTCCTTCAAAAAACACAAAAATCATGAAGAAAAAAGCCCGGGTGTAGGTAGTTACCTACACCCCTGGGTGTAGGCTCCCAGCTATTTTTGACTTAATCTCCTAGCCCGGGGCAAACTTATAGTGTCGATAAAGAAATAAGAAATAAATATAAAAAATACCAAAAATAGCTTGATAATTGTACATAAAACCTATTTATATATGTACAATCTCCACTCAAGCATGGTAAATTAACATCAACTGTATTTGACACAAAACCAAGCACATTTAGTAGGTAAAAAACACAAATATATAAAAATATATCAAAATAGCACCATGCATATATAGCAATAAAGCCCAACCTTAATTATGAAGGGAATGGGGAGACTACACCCTATGCAAGTAACTTACCTACACTCGCCTATTTTCTCCTCTATTTTTTTATTTTTTGAAAGGAATTCTGGGAGGAATTACTTCGAATATTAAGTGGAATATGCTTTTCAGATTCCACGTAAAACAGACAATCCAAACATGTCAAGATGAAGGGATCCATTTCAGCAATTCCGAGACCATTAAAATTTGATTATATTAATGGATAAAATAGAAGTGTGGAATCAAGTATAAATTTGAATGATGTCACAATAATATATTGCGATCAAAATTCTCATGTACTCATCTAAAAAAATCAAAAATTAAAAAGGAAAGAGACATAACTAGTGGAAATAATAATATTCTCAGTTCTCACAAGTCACAAGTTGTGCAAATAAATAAAAACTGCCGCAAGCTTTCGACGCAAATAAACCCGACGCAAATTGTTGTTGTGGTGATTGATTTTTAACTCTATGCAAAAAGCTCCCGCTAAAGAAGTCAAGATTTTAATTTTACATATCTTTTATTTTTATCAGAAGCATACCTTTCATTCCATGCCAGAAGCCATCATCTCTACTCTTGGTTTCATAACCTTGTTGAGGGTCTCTAAGTTGCCCTAGTTTCCATGGTCCTACCTAATATTGTAAAGTAGGGTCTCTTCAACTCTCTTCTACTGCTGCTAGAAGATAAATTGTTGCAGCAGTAACGGGAGCTCCCCATCTGGATGTAGTTTTTGCTCAGGTAGAAGAAAATTCTCTACATCATTTTGCATCATAATAGTAGCAACAACCACTGGTTGCGGCTGCTACATAACAACAACAAGTGGCTGTAGCGCCTCCTTCGTAATCCCAGCTATACTTTCAAGTGATTTTAACTCAGGATTCCGATAACTTTGTCAATTACCTTTACGACCTTTGAAACATCATAATTCTCCCCTCGACACCGTAAACTTGCTAACTCTTACCTTATAGACTCTGTGGTTAACTCTCATCCATTTGACTGTTAAAACTAATCGGATTCCGTGAATTTCTTTTCCATAATACCCATTTTTTGACAAAATTACAAAGAATGTCACCCCCCATCCGCCCCGCCTCCTCCACGACATCCCATCCTCCCCTCCCCTTTCCCCATTCCGACCTCGATCACCACCTCCTCTCCCTCCGCCGCTCCTCTTCCCACCTCCTCTCCTCTGCCCGATGTGACTTCGGCCATCTCCACTCCCCCGTCTCCTCCACCTCCTCACTCGCCTGTGCAGCTCCAAGGTCCGCCAGGTCGACCTCTTGGTCGGAACATCACGAGCAGCCCGAGTAGCGAGAGAAGCTCCAAGGTCCCCTCCACCTCTGCCCGACCTCCCCTCCCCTGACCTCCTCCCTGACGTCCCCCTCCCCTCCCACCGACCTCCACCTAGACCCCCACCCCCTCTGCCAGTCCAGGCCTCCTCCTTGACCTCCCCTCCCCCTTACACCGATCTCTGCCTAGATACCCCCTCACTAGGGATGAGCATGGGCCGGGCTGGGCCGGGCCCTGAAGGGCCCAGGCCCAAGCCCGCTTAAAAAATTCGAGCCTTGGGCCGGGCTTAGGCCCGCAAAAATTTTTTTTGCTCGGCCCAAGCCCAGGCCCAGCCCAATTCCTTTGGGTCGGGCTTGGGCCGGGACGGCCCATCGCCACCCGTTAGAGACTATTAACTTTGAGTCTTTTGTTTCAAGTTAATCTCAACTCAAGTTACACAAGCTAAATTTGTTTAAAACATGTGCCATAATACTTGTGAAACAAGTAAAATTCGATTCTACCAAATCCGATGATATCTCATTTTTCACATGTGCACTCAATGTCGGATACCATGAATGTCTCACATGTATATAAACTGAAAGAGTGAAACAAACTTAGCCAGTTAACAATAGGTGCACCAGACCTTACATGTTAAAAAATGGGCATAAGACCCATATTGGATAAAGGTTCAATAATAGAAAATATTCTGATTGGAAAATAAATACTAACAAATCCAAGAATAACCAATACAATCTAAACCAAAGACTAATTAAGGAAAATTAATGCTGAATTGAAATACAATGATCAGCAACTCATATGTCACACGCCTGACTTTCTTGATTTATAAACATTGTATGAAGACGAGATACAAGAAGGGAGTGTACATGAAATAGGTGGGAGTTTTCATACGTGTATGATATGGGAAATGGTTCGGGTCCTCTTCGGGTCCGCTTCGCTCTCTCTTTTCTTCTTCACTCCACTCACTTGGAACTGCTGACTAGAAAAGAGGATGTACCCCCTCCTTATTGATTGATAGTAGGACCCCCCGAAGCCCCGACGCCCTTCCCCCCCATGGGCCCCCAATGTCCGAGGACCCTTGCAAGCTCCCCTTCTGTAGTCCTCTCTAATTGACATCATACGAATCGCTAGCCCTACCTGGACATAGATCAAACTAGTTGGTTCATGAGACATGTGAAGTCAAGTGGAGGCCGAGAGTTCTTTCGTTCAGCCCCCCGTCTAGGCATACGCCTTTTTTCTCGGCCTCTTTTCTCGTTCTTCTGGCTCGACTACCCCTCACCCCTCATTCCCTCCGCCTTCGCCCGCCCATGCCTCCCCTCTGACGTCCTCCCTGACCTTTCCTCCTCCTCCCACCGACTACCACCCAGAACCCTCTCACCCCTCATCCTCTCCGCCTGCCCATGCCTCCCCTCCAACCTCCTCCCTGACCTCCCATCCCCCTTCTCTGCCCCAACGTCCTCCTTTTCCTCCCCTTGCCCCACCACCATCTCCCTCTCCGAATCACATCTCATGTGCCTTCCAGGACCTTCGACCACTTCCCCTGTGTCGCCCTGACCTTGACTCCTCTCCATGCGCCACCCATGGGGTGCTGCGTAGGAGTTCTTCGTGGGCTGCAAAGATCCAGAGGTGCTCCAACATCCCCTCCTCGTGCTCCAGCGGTCCCTACTTGCTCCCAGTGTCGTCGCTACAACACCTTTCCACCGTCAGAAGGGAAAGGGAGATAAAGGAGGAGAGAAGAATGGAGGAAAGAGAGGAGGAAATTCCTAATGTTGAATTTGTTGCACTTTGATTAACCCAATCTTAAACCCAAGCAAGTTACCCAAGAAGTCTCAAATTAATATCAGGGGTTGTGGGATAAGATGGAGCAAGTTTACAGGGTGGATAAGGAATTACGATATTTCAAAAGTCGTAGATGTCATTTACAAAATTTACTGAGTTCATGGGGTGAAAATCCCTACTTTCAAATATTCCCTTTTGTTGTTGAACATATTCCTTTTCAGGCACATCTACTCCATCCATTCTTAGTAAGATTCCACCTATCCCAATTGAATCAGTAAGAAGATCAATTTCACTCCTTTTTTCTGTTGCCCCAAAGTGATATGCTTTGGTCATCACCAAAGTCCTCTGTAGCTACTCTTTGTTTTGCTACTCCAACTTTACTAGAGAATCAATGTTCACAGAACCCTAACAAGTAGGAAAAAAGATTGTCAGGCAAAAAATCTTTGCTGATTTGAAAACCAGAAGTTGGAGTTAGGAAACTCACGTAGAACTTACTCGTCTCAAGTTTCCAGGTGCGGCTGCAACATTGAAAATTTAAAATCAGCAAATAAAGCAAAAATCCAGATCTGATTGCAGCATTCTTCAGTATTCTTCATAGCCACATCTGTTCAAACAAATACATATACAAACCTGATATCAACAGTTAAACCATTCAATACTGATTAAATAGTAAGTCGATATCAATAATCCCATGGTTACAGTCAATACTATTTAAACCAAAATTGAAAAAGCAAGTGTTAACCACCCAAGCACTTACCATAAGGCCTAAATGTTTCGTAACAAAGACTGTTAGAGTATTTGGTTGTGCGCTCATTGAGTTGTAACAGGGTAAATGGATCCTGGAGAAGATCCATTTACCCCATCCAGTGTTTAGTCCCACATCGTCCAGCGGTGGGAGTTGGAGGCTCTGGAGAGGCTATATAAGGAGCCCCAGACCTCCTGTATCCATTGAGAAAAGCAATAGAAAATTTCGCCCCTTTGAGGGCTTCTTCCGTGGTTTCATCCCGCTCCTCACGGAGTAGGGTTCCACGTAAAATCATGGTGTTTCCATGTTTATCTTTCTTGTTCTTATGCTCTGTTTTATCATTCCGCTTCCGCTTCCGATTTTCTAACATGGAATCAGAGTGGGTTCGGTTCTCGAGTTTTTTTTATTTTCGTGATCATGTTTGAGAGTCGATTCTTGTTGAAGTTGATTGTGAAGATTCAAGTCCTTGAAGCTGATTATTGTTTGATTCATGTTCAGTCAAAGTTTCTAGGGTTTTTATTGAAACCCTAATTTCCGTCCATTATCATCAGAGCATTCTCAGGTCGCGAGATCAAGCAGGGGTTCCACATCCTTCAAGACTCCACTTCGTCTTCTCCTTTGGAGGTGCCTCTCTCCCAATCACAATCCAGAGAGGCTCCAGGCGGAACCCCCTGCTGCTACAGATCCAAGAGATGGCGCGCATCCCTCTCCCGATCTCGTGCCGGCAAAACCTCAGTTCCGGCGCAGCACCTCCATCTCTCGCGCTTCAGGCGGAGGCGCACAAGACCGCTCGGCGCAGGTGCGCACCTCTTTCAGTCCCAGCGGCGGCGCACTCTAGTCCCTCGCGCGCAGTTCCCAGGCCTCGCGCGCCCAGACAAGCCCAGGCGAGCTCCTGCACGAGCCCATGCGTCATCACGAGCCCAGGCATGCGCCTGCACGAGCTCGTTCTGGCGCACCCTCCAGCCCGCGCAAGCCCCTCGCGTGGCTCATCGAAACCAGGCGGCGCCGCCCCTGGCGCGTAGTCACAGCCCCACCCCCCCCGACGGCTTGCGAACCTCTTGCGACGATCCTCCAGTAGTGCCCTCTCCTGCGGCAGCCGCTCACGGCGACGAACTCCCATCTCCTACGGTGACATGCTCCAGGACCCTCTCGGCGGCTCCTTGCGTTGGGCGGCTGCGTGAGAGGGGAACTTTCGATATTGGGGTTCCTATTGGAACCCTAAGTCTTGCGGTTAACATGAACGTGCCTTGGATGGGCCGTACATTTATTTAAAAAAATGTAAAGGGCTCGGTGGTCCCTGTCCCTTAAAAAAAACTACGTGGGCAGCGGAAGCGTGATGGGTCTTTAAAATGGGGTTGATTTGTTAAAAAAACTATAAAAAAAGATGCGTACAAGAAAAAAACCGTACGCATATTTTTTTTAAAAATGAACAGTTGTAAAAAAAAGGTTAAAATGGCTTAAACAAAAAAAATTCAGACGGCTTAAAAAAATGAAAATCCGCAAGTCCATGTTTTACCTCTTGTTTATCTTGTCTTCTCCCATCTTTATCGATTTCAATTTCCGACAAGTATGGGAGAAAGGGGGAGTATATGTGTAGAGTCACACGTTTTCTCCAGATGTCAGATGCCATATGCAAATTATCCAGACCGGTCAGATTTCCAGACTCTACAAGTTTTTTCAGATGAAGATTTTCCATGCGCAATTCCAGACTCGAAGTTCAGATTCCGAGTCTCAGTTTGATGCGTAGATTTCAGACTCGATAGATTGGTCAGAGTCCAAGATTGAGGCACTCCATGTTGAGGCCCATTTTCGAGATCTCCAGAGAGAGACTCATTTTCAGACACGCACATGGATGCGGTCATTTTCAGATGAGCACATGTATGTCATCATTTCAGAGGTCCCCATCATTATTCTTGTTTTGTAGGCCAGAGTTTTCATGTGAGCCATAGGGACTCCAGAGTAGAGGACCATTCCCTATCCCATGTTGGAAAGGGTTTTCATGTGGTATCATAGGTACACCAGAGTAGTGCACCATTCTCCGAGCCAGATGGGAGAGACCCAGTTCTCCGAAGAGGAGACTTATTTCAGACTCCATTCTCCAGCGACCGTGGACTCCGACGAGGATTGCACAGCCACAACCTTTTTTTCAGTTCGGCCCTTTTCAGAGATGGAGCAGTTGCCCACATTATTATGGCGGGCCAGAGTACTTCGACGAGGAGACTCATTTCAGTTGCAGTGACTCTGACAGGCGCAGTTCAGAGCACATGCTCTCCGACGAGGAGATTCAGAAGACTCACACTCCAACCCGTTCGTCCTCCTCACCTGCAAGGCATGAGAAGCAACGCCCTCGACTGCAACAATGTGCGCGTTGGGTTGATATTGTCCGTAGTGTCCTGTAGCGTTGAGTTGAGTATCTTTCTGTTTGTCCAAGCTGAGCATTGCATGCTCCAGCTTGAGGGGGAGTGTTAGAGTATTTGGTTGTGTGCCCATTGAGTTGTAACAGGGTAAATGGATCCTGGAGAAGATCTATTTACCCCATCCAGTGTTAGTCCCACATCGTCCAGCGGTGGGACTTGGAGGTCCTGGAGAGGCTATATAAGGAGCCCCAGACCTCCTGTATCTATTGAGAAAAGCAATAGAAAATTACGCCACTTTGAGGGATTCTCCCGTGGTTTCATCCCGCTCCTCACGGAGTAGGGTTCCACGTAAAATCATGTTGTTTCCATGTTTATCTTTCTTGTTCTTATGCTCTGTTTTATCATTCCGCTTCCGCTTCCGATTTTCTAACAAAGACAATATATCGAGATAGATCACAAAGTACAATTAACATAATGCATATATTTGCATACTTACCGAGAGGTATTTACATCGCAAAACACTAT
The DNA here is from genome assembly GCA_037367405.1 of Ottelia alismoides. Classification (NCBI taxonomy): domain Eukaryota; kingdom Viridiplantae; phylum Streptophyta; class Magnoliopsida; order Alismatales; family Hydrocharitaceae; genus Ottelia; species Ottelia alismoides. The sequence continues at coordinate 1,390,312 of JAZKJV010005993.1, read as the reverse complement.
TGGATATTTCAGTAAAGCTAAACTCTCAAAGGATCACCACTAGCGGGGAAAGGGTCATCATCCTGATCGCGAGGAGGAATAACATGAAATGAACTACATGGAAGCCTTCCGGACATCTCATCTATGAACCTCTGCATATTCGACATCATTTGATTAGTTTGTTGCAACAAGTCACACAATTGGTCATTACCTTCATGTGATTTATATCTGGATCTTGTCATAGTTCATTTTCCTGTAACGGCTGAGTTCTTTTGATGAAAAAGTTCCTAATAACGTTTCATCTTTCCCATCACCATTATTATTGTAATATTTAGATTTGGAAAACTAATTGATGATGTTTTAATTATCAAATTAAATGTGATTTATTAACTCATTATTCTCTTATTAATATTTTTTTAAAGCTCGAACGCCCTTCAAATCTCATCCCCTACGTCATTCCACATCTTTGTGTGTGGAGAGAGAGAGAGTTGAAGAGAAAGACGGGGAGAGAGAGATGCATCTCATCGGAATCCTCGCACTCCGAAGGAGACGACGGTGACGCATCCGAGGAACATGACAACGTGCGACGGTGAAGGAGTCATAGGCAGTTGATCACGGATTCAAAAGTTATGCATCATAATGTAAGATATGTGTCGAACCTATAAGATCACTACCGATAAATTGACAACCGATCATAACTGTGTTCTTTATACATCAATAATATTGTTGATATTCTTAACGGCAAGATAGATGAATGCGGGATTCAATCGAGCATATTTATCATGTTGGAAAAAATAATTATATTATCTGAAGCTATGCATCTTTACCCTTTTGCACGAATTTGCTGTATTATAGTCGATGGATAATGGGTCGGACTCTTATTTCGTATAAAGCTAATTCTAATTGTTTAAAGCATACATGATTATTATCAAGAATAAGAGCCTCTTTTATTACATCACTAATCACTCAGCGATTCATGATTCATCCAAATGTAGATATTGACCAAGACGTTATCGATTGATATACAATGATTTAGTCCTCAATGTTAAAAAAAGGAGAATATCCACATTAGGATTTCATGGGTGCGAGTTCAATAAAATTTTAAATTGTTAAATTAATAGTAATTGTGTGGACCTCTTTTATTAATGGTGAATAAATAGGTTTTATAGCTTATATTTTGGTCGTGTTGCTAAAATTCTATGTTCATTCTATTACGTACACCACCACCACTCACTATATTTGACTTAAACTCCATGGATTAGATGTCATGATACTTTGAACCATATCATACGATGTGTGTAATGGATTACATATGCATCTCTATTTAATTATTATCATTTGTACGTTATAAATGCTCCAATTATCACCATGCCATTACAACATGAGATAGATTTGGATTATTATGTGTCGGGATTATATCTAACACTATAAGTATTTGTGTTTATCTATTAAACTACAACAATAAGGTTTGAGAAGAATTTGTTTGAAATGCTATGGATGATTTAGTCTTCATGCATTGCAACTATGCAATTCCGCCAGGATCATGTTAAGGAAAACAAAGAAATATGCATATTTGATAGAATAATGTAAAATGTCAAGTATATAAATTGAGTCACACAGCTCATTCTTTGAGCCTTTATAACAAATGTTCTTGACGTTAATTCTAGTTATCGATGATAACTATTTTGGAAATGACTTATTACTACGTAGATAATTGGTTTTATATTTGCATACTCACCATGCAATGTTATACAATTGCAGTTGGTTATGATAAATGACTGTCAATAATATCATCAACCACTTAACTTGATTGGAGTTGTCAAAGAGTTAGTTGAAAATCCATTAATTGACCACGTGTTTGGAGAACATGGTGTTATTCTATATTATCATGAAAAATTGTGAATTATGCATGTGTAATTATTCACCATTAATAAGCTGAAATATTTGACAGTTGTTACTGTGTGTATCAAGTCATAAAAGTGGACAGTTGCATATTGGAACTGAAACGTTCACCTATACCACTACTATGGAAAAGGCATTGATATTAAAAGAATTAGAATTTCCTTAACATGAGTAAAGGCATGACAATGATAAAATGGAACTAAGTACTACACCTAATGGTGGGAGCCACCTCTAGCGTCCAATTATCGTGCTGGCCCAAGGGACAACTCCACAATGTGTGTATAGTTGCAAGAAACCATAGAGGCAAAATCTAAGTCCTATACAGTTGTAGCTACACTGTCATGTATGTCACGTTCATGAACCGCCAGTGCTGACGGTAAAATCACCAAATTCACGTATGAATTAAATAATTAAGACAATTCTAAATATTGCATAAGTTAAGGGCATGCAATCATGGCAAAGTCAATTCATGTGCAAATGATATGATTTCAAAGGGCACATGTGAAAATAAATGTGAAGGCATATATGAAAGTAGGGTATTTAATGTTTGGAAATGAAAAGAATACCTTCGTATACATAATTATGTTTATGAATGATTCATATGATGATATTGTCGAGATAAATCAAATATTATATGCAATAAGATAAGGTTGTTTTATAAATGATAATAATATGACACCACTTTTATGCATGATATGTTTTATGAAAAAGTATATGTTTATGACGATGAAAAGGAGAACAAAGCATATCTCATTGTTAAGATAAGATAAGTGTGTATATGTGAAAGTTGCTATCAAGGGGTGTATGGGTGTAACATGTGATTTACCATATGTAATTACATTCATGTAAATATTGATATTGTAAATTTTATCAAGAGAACATTGTTAAGAATGTTTATATATGTTATGCGTGAAATTGATTAAAATAGAATAAGGAAATTTGATTTTCTGCCTTAGCTGGCTTGACTCCAACGTGGCACATACTGAGCGTTAGGCTCATAACACATGTTCTTATTTTTTCAGGGGAACGAGAGAATCGATTTATTTATGGTCCAAGATGAACTATTTGTTCTTCAAAAGTTGTAGATGTACGAGATTACTGATTGATAAGTTCTGGACGGATATGTGTATGCCCACTAGAACTAAGTATCACGTTATGCATTTATTTCATTTTCTTTTGTATGTAGACCCTTATCAGTACTATAATAAACGAACTCCCGGATTGAACGAATTTTATGGATCCTCTAGGGAATAAATAACTTTTATGCTCATTGAATGCCATGCTTGATTTAGTAACCAATCAGATGTGCATTCACAAGTTCGTGCGCTTCCGCTGGTCAGTGCAATCCATTTTGTTACAAATTGGTCACGTCGTAAGTCTTCCACGATCTCCCTGAGCTTGTCGAATTCAACTTGGGACGTACCACCGCCTATCCGCCTAAACCAACTCGTTTTGGTGGAAGATACACCACCAAATAGAACCCATCCAGAATGTTTATTCTCCGACAGGAAGACACATGACGAAATGCTTCCTCACCAAATCCGTCATATCCAACATGCCTTGGTCCGTAAGAAGAATGGATTTCTATGAATTGAATTATGAGATCCTACAAGTTTGAGTATGTTTATCATATATTCTATTAATGTCTTCTAAAAAATGGACGAGTTTACTTATATATGCTTATGCATAACTATCATGAATAAGGAATTTATTTCCTTCTTTATCCGTCAACTGATATGTCAAACTCAAAAAGTCTAACTCGATTTAATATCTCTCCAGACGGGGTCTAAAACTATAAATAAAGGAATTTTAACAAAAGGAAGCTTTTGTTATACTTAAATAAATGAAGCTTTCCTTAAAAGAAAGAAAACTTACGTTTTCCTGTTTCAATTGATCTAAGTTTGTTCTACCCAAAGTGTGGATTGGACCGGAGGCTTTCTTTGTATTTGCCTTGTCCGTTGTAGAGGAGTTCTGTATATAAAAAAAATGTGAAATGCTTTTTGAAAGAGACCTCTCCCCTGCAACAATGGAAGAACCCATAGTAGACCCAATTCGTGAATCGCCCTCAACCTCTCCCCCACAATAATGGTGAGATCGACATCTGCCTCCCTCCCCTCTTCGATCTTTGCCCACTCGATCCCCAAAATAACAGGACAGAAAAAAAGATCATACATCCGCTCGCCGCTCGCTCGCCTCCGGTCGTCGCACAGCTGCAGCTCGCCTTGGTAACCGGTTTACCCCGAGGTAACCCGGTTTGCCCCTCTTTTTTCTTGGGATGGAATTCTATCATAAATCATAGTGACAAAACATCACATTCTTTATTCCAACCCTCGTAACCATCCCAAACATCTACTATTCCCATCAGAATACCCCAACCTACTCCAACCCTCGTAATCATCCCAAACATCTACTATTTCCATCAGGATATCCCAACCTACTCGCAACCAAACAGACCCCTAGGATAACCAAATCGTCACTCTCCTACTTTTGCAAAATAGGGTTTCGTTTACATGTGCGATATAGAAAAGATGCGCCAATTTCGACGCCCTTTTTTTTCACTTCCCATCAATCCCATCAATGGTAACAACAGTTTTATGACCGCCTTAAATCAAATCAATTCCACCTCAACATATGAGCAATTACTATTTACGACGCCTACAAAACTTCGCTTCCAATACTATCATCATATGATGCGGTTTGTTAAATCCGTCCTAAATATTATAATAAAAATGGTGCTTAATTAAAGAGGAAAGTGAGCTTATTTTGTGAAGTAGTAACCTTACCTACTTTACATCTATTTTTAGCAATTTTTTTATATTTTTTGAAAAATGCTTCCGTGGATTTTCATAACTATATCCCTCTAATATGTCATTCAAATTTCGTCAGAAACAGAGACTCGCCTCCATTCATAACATGTAATTTACATCAAATCTAAGACTATTAAAATTGACTGTCTGGATGGAAGCCGTAGGAGTCTCTGTTTCTGACGAAATTTGAATGACATATTAGAGGGATATAGTTATGAAAATCCACAGTGATATTTTTCAAAAAAAATAAAGCAATTGCTAAAAATGGATGTGAAGTAAGTAAGGTTACCTACTTTACAAAGTAGGCTCCCTTTCCTTTAATTAAAACCACCGTAATGTTCCGCCGTAAATACTAGCTATTTTAGTAATGTGTAGATAAGTTACCAACACATAGGTATAAGCCCATATTCAAAATTATGAATATGCTTACACTTTGAAGCTCATAACTTTAGCATATAAAAAGCAGTGGGACTCCACTCGCCTTTAAGGTAAAACATACAAAATTCCCCAAGAATTTAATCCCACTTTCAAAGGAAATGGAGCCGATATATAGAATAGTGGATTTGGACCCTTATCATGTATTTTGTAAACTCATTTCATACGTCATTATATTTATTGCATATTTATTTGCTTTTGAGGTAATAAGATTTGTATGATTGGAGTTGACTACGTAATTAACTCATTGTAATATGATTGGTTTGCTCACGCAAGCAATCCATGTTAGTGGAAAAGATACGAGTTGAATTAGGTTGAAAGTCTGAATCTAGAGACTGTACTTGTGGCTTCTACTTGCAAAGTTTTCCGTTATATAATTTTGTCACTTATGGTTTGCTTAATATCTCATGAATGATAAGTGCTCCGTAATGATTTTTGTTTGAGTATTGTGATTGTACCGATTCCGATTGCACGATCCGATCCACACCAAATCCATAAGAAGTTTATGTATAAACTTATTTTGTTCAAGGAAAATATTAGGGGTGCTAATCGAATCGAATACATTTGAATCCACCTAGATTTAGATTCAATTCATTATAAAATTTTCGAATTTGAATCGAATATTAAACGAATTTCTAATCTAAATTCAAATTCAATTCATTTGAAGTTTCGAATATTCAAATTCGATTCATTTTATATCGAATTAGAATTTTATTTAACAATGTAACTAATAATAAAAAAATATATATTAATAATATTTTAAGTTTCAAAGAATTGAATAGACTTTGTGATACTAATTTGTGAAAAATAATCGAGATAAGTAAAAAACTTTTAACATAAATGGTAAAATTCAATAGATAATATAAATTGCATTAAAGTACCTAACTTTTGTCGTTCGTGTATGCCTGTTGCAATCCTCGCTTGCTCTTTTTGTACCTATAGTGAATTGAATATATAAAGAAAAATAATTATTGACATCTTGATAAACCATTGACCTGTTCTTTTTGTATTTATGATGAAAATTCAATCAATGCATCTCCACCTTTCAACTGGCACTCCACCAACTTTCTCATTCTCATTAGTAAATGATTCATATACCATTGATCTTTTCTTTCTATCAATCTTGTTAATTATTTCACGAATTGATTTTTTTCTTCACTCTCTTCTTCCACTTTTTCATTAACATCATCATCATGCCCAATGACCCTTTCAAGGACACTATCTTGAGAAGATGGTATGTTTGAATTAGACTTCTACAAATAAAATGAAAACACATACTCAAAATTATATTTTAAATTCCATACCAATATAGAAATACAAGATATAGATTAATAGATATACATGTCCAAAATAATAGCCAGAAGATTGTGTTCCATGTTCCTCTGAAGAATCCTCCATATCTTCCCTCCCATTGGGACCTATCTCAAAGATAGCCGAGAAAAAAAGAATCACTAAATTCCATCAGAATCATAAAAGGTTGATGTGAACTGACTTATGGAGCTGAATCCAATATCTAAGGTGTATAAAAACCGTCAGACCGGACTAAGAACTCAGTTGGTATAGCTCCGATCTTCAATTTTCTAATATGTAATATTTTTTCTACATAAAGCATGAATAGTTCATGCTTACCTTATTTCAATGCATTATTATGGGGGCTGAAAAACGATTTGGCGAGAGCCGCTAAATAGTGGTCTAACAAATCAGACTCACTGTTGCTGATGCGACTACTCAAGCCTCTTCGTTCGTCAACAATTAACCCACACAATCAATAAAACAATCAATAGCAAGGATTAAAATTTATTATACCCTATTAACAATGTATAATGGCAAGCAAGTAGGGGTCGAACACAGGAAACAATGGTGCAGAGTAAAGACAAAAGTCAAGGCCCTAGGTCTAATCAACCACTTAGCCAATCTAATTTTTTTGTGGGTTTTAATTTTTTCTATTTTTTATTTAATTTTTAATTTTTTATTTTGATTTTTAATTTTCTGATTTTATATTTTATATTTTATATTATTTTAATTTCTTTTTCAATATTGGAAAATATAAGCAAAGTAATAAAAAGGTGATAATATATTTATAAAAATATGCAAATATAATCAAAAATTCAGAAATAAAATGTTTTTGGCATTTTTATGATTTTCTACTATTTTTGGGATTTTTGGGTATTTTTCAGAATGTTTTTGGTATTTTTAAACACTAAAATAAACCAAAACAGTGAAAAGGCTACTGGCTGGGGGTAAAATGGGAACTAAAAATATCAGACAACCACCAAAATTTTTCAAACTAATTTTAAAATAAAGGGGATAAAATATAAAGGAAATAGGAACTGAGTTTGTGATTTTTGGAGTTTTCTAGGATTTTATATATTTTTTAAAGTTTTTATGTATTTTTGAGTTTTTAAGGTTTTTCCTTTGAAATTTTTAGTGATTTTTGGACTAACACTAAAAGAGGTTAAAATACACACTAGGGATTTTTTTTAGAATTTTTCGAGGTCTTTTAATATTTTTTGGCAATTTCTAAGCTAGGCGGTGAATAAAAAGCATGTTTTTGATTTTTAATAAATATTAAAATGCAATAAAAATGCAATGAAAAAATATGGCATGCAAATGCAATTTAACAGGAGCTTAAATTAATTTTTTGGAATTTTTGGGGGTAAAATGATGATTTAAATAATTAAAACAAGCATACAAACATTAAACAGGCTTGACAGGGGTATATATGCAAATACACAAACATCTAGGGGCTTGAGTGCAAGTTTCACCAAAAAGACACGCGCAGAACACATGATATATCATTCATAGGGGCATAATTATAAATATCAAAAGCCGGCTGGGCATACATGCAATTTTTCCAAATACATATTTAAATATCTACGCACAGGGGTATAACTGCAAATACCATAAAGTTCGGGATAAAAAGTGCAAAATGCCCAAAAGGCACACGCCACAGTCACGTGAGGTGACGTGGACCAAAGTGCAAATATCAAAACGTGCGATGACCTGAGTGCAATTATTGCAAAAGTTTTTAAACGGGAAATAAAAGTTGTAGGTCTAAATAGTAAATACAAAAAGGCGTGGGTTGAAAATGCAAAATACCCACGGGGAGTGATCGTGTGGCCGGTGGCGCTTCACTTGGACACGTGGCGAGCATCGAACGGCTGGTACCCCTTCGTCCTGGATGACTGAGATTAGATCGTGGGCGGCTGATCCAACGACGGGGAGCACTGGGCGATCGGACGGCTGACGTGCACCTGGAGGCGGGCTCCTGATCCAACGGCGGGGAGAGGGTCACGAAGAACACCTCCCACGGTGAGGTTTGGCTGGCGATTGCGGCCGACACACGGCCGCCCTGGCCCCCGGATCAAGGGCAAAAGAATCTTGGAGCCCTTCCGCATTTGATGGTAGCCTCAGGCGACGTTGCGATGGCGTGGAGAGCTCGGACGGCGGGGGCGACCTGGGCGGTTGGTCCTGGAGGCGTCGAAGGTCGAGGGAGCCTTCTCTTGGGCTTGGACCTGCAAGGTTAGATGCACAAAACCCAGGCGAACAAGAAGGGTAGTTCTGATGGCTCGGTGGCGGCGAACGGTGGCTCGGGCGAAGAGCTCCAGCGAGCGGCGGAGAGGGGAGCTCGATAGCTCGATCTGAGCGAGATCGAGGGAACTGGAGGGGTGCTGCGTGATGACTGAGCGAAGGGGAAGAGAATGGAGGTGGTCTTGGCGGCGGTAGACGACTGGAGTGGCCGGAAACGATGGGCGGAGCTCAGCTCCGCCGTGGTTTCGATCGAGGATTCACGGCGACTCACGTGAAGACAATGAAAACTGTCGCTGGGCTAAGCTAACCTACGCTAAGGCTACAAGAAAATGAAAAGAAAAGGGGAAGAAGCTCACCAGAGACGACGGGCTGCGAGGCACGGTGGAGCTCCGGCGAGGGATGAATCTCTTTGATTCGACGCCAAACGCTTCAAACCCAGGCTCGATTCGACGCCTGCTGTCACCAGGGATACGAAGGGCTAGGGGTTTGAGGGTGGAAATGGCGGAAGGAGGATTAAAATTTGAATTGAAGTCAGGGGTGCTCTTTTGTAGGGTTGACGGGCGGCGTGGAAGACGAGGGTCCAGCGCCTCGGTCAGTGATCCACAGCCCAAGGAATTACTTGGGCGTGAATCACCATTGACCGAGGAAGAGATTCCAAGAAGGAGCCATCACCAAATGGTGATCGAGGCATCCTCGAAAAAAGGGTGAAATCAGGGTCAACTCCTCTTCTGACAACGCTCAGGTGTTGGGCAGAGAGTTGACCCAAGTCAACTTTCCAGCCCTCCTGCCTGAGAAAAATATTTCAAAAATCAAAATAAAATAGTAAACTATTTTATTTATTTATGGTTAAAACATAAAAAATGCTTATAATTTTCTAAGTTATTTTATGGTAATTTTTAGTTATTTTTTTAGGTATATTTTCGTGAGTTTACTTTTAGCCCTATATAGGTACTTATACCTATGTATTTTATCACTTTATTTTTATTTTGTGTATTTTCATTTTATTATTTTTATTTCTTATTTTATGAAATTACAAAATACTTTTATATACACAAATATATTTTTATTCCATTTTATTGATATGTTTTGTATATTTAATAAAATATAAGTAGATCTTGTATAGGTATGTACATAGGTATAATACATGTGTATTTTATTTACAAATATTTTTATTTTGAGTTTTCTTTGCATTTTTATTCTGATTTTAATGTACATAATTATTATAAGTAATATTTACAAAATTATAAAAATATAAATATGCAAAAAATAATGAATAAAGAATAAATTGAATACTTTAATCAGTACAACTATACAATGAGGGTCCAAAATTCAACTTTCAAACCGTAGCTCCGCCAAATGCGAAACCACTGCCATTAAATAGCTTATTTTATTCTATATACAATTAAAGGTGAGTTTGCTGCATTTGGAGTTTTCATTTTTGAGATACAGGTCTGGGAAGTTGGGATTCTGGATTTTTATTCAGACCATAACTTTTTATCTGTGTATTATTTTTCAGTGAAATAAATTTTGTATTTTTATTTATTTAAATAGATACAACCTTCATGTACAAAGTTTCTTTATTTGATGTATAAAAAGTGAAACCAAAAATAGGTCCCACAATGAATAAAGAATGAATTAATAAATATAGGTATTTGGCCCTTATCTCCCCCTACTTTATTCCTTGTCGACCTATTCATCAAGATGCCTAGGTCTCGGGGTTTTGGGTCATAAAATATTTACAATATTTTATTCTTTTTCTTTTCTTTTCTTTATTCTATAATTTTGGCATTAAAAACAGTATTTTATACACTTTTTACACACATATGCATGAATGCTAAATTACTCTATTTAATGCTATTTTCAGGCAATTGCAAGGGTTTTTGAGGCCAAAATGATAGAATAAAGATGATGAAATGTGGATTCATCATCCCCCTATACTTTGCCTTTGCTAGTCCCTAGCAAACACTTATGAAATAAGTGTAAAAAGAAAAAGAAAGAAAAGAAAAAAAAAGAACTTGGATTTAATTTGATTATCAAACTTGTCTTCACAAAATCAAAGTTTGGAGCTTAAGTCGGATCTTTGGAATTTTAGTGCGGGTGGAACCTTAGTGAGAACCGAGTTTGAAATTCAACAGTCCTTGAGAATCCCAAACTCTGTCCAAGTCTCCTTAATAGCCGGGTCAGAAATACTTCAACTCATACGCAAACTCTTACGACTATGAATCTGACTCGTACAGTGTAAGTGATGGTGGCTCTCCCCAACTAGAATGGCAAGAAACTGACTTCTCCAATATGACAACCCAATGATTCCCCAATCCAACAACTCCATCCTCGAGGAGCGGGGTATTCCCTTCTAAGTTCAAGTGGCAACCAGCTCAAGAGGAGGGGGTGAAGAGAAGAATGGACGGTAGCCAGTGTAGCTACCTATCCTGGGATGCAAGACCAGTGTAGTCAAGTCATCCTGCTGCAGGCTCACATATTTGACTTTGGAACTCAAGCTTGCTTCTTGACTTTACAACATTTGTACATACTTGCAGGCTTTTTATTTTTGTACATGCCTGAACATTTTTTTTGAATACTATATACAACAGCATTTACATAGGGAGTTTTCCCTCTTGAGCCAGTAGACTATCCCTCTTTTAAAGCTTTATCACAACCCACAGCCTCCTGTCTTTAGACTTCCTAATCACTGGATGGGTTGGGGTGCACTTCCCTCCCTAGAGGAGGACAAATGTTTCCACTTGTGTGCATCTCATACCGGCAAATCCAATCCCCTCACCGCTCCAACTGAGTTGAGCCATGTGAAAGGTGAAGCTGTCCAAGTTAGGTCATTATCAACAAGGGTCGTGCGTGTGCTCCGAAATACTCTACTTAGGCAGTCAAGAATCCATTGAACCAAGTCTCGTGATCCTCAAAGAATTAAGTCAACTAGACCTGAAGTAACTCAAACCCAGTTCCTATAAGGTTCCTGTTATTAGGTAGATTTTAAGGTCCAATCAAGCTCCAATCTCCGGATTTTACTTAGACTTGTTCAACTATCAAACTCAATCCGAAAAATGCTCATGCCATGCAATGCAATGTAGAAAATATTTTTGTGATGCAGTTTTCAAGAATTTTGAACTTTTTATGGATTTTTGAAAAAGATAACGATGATGCATATGCAGATGCATCTTTTTGTATTTTTCAAAAGGATTTTTCAAATGTTTTTGGATTTTAATTTTGCAAATGTTTTTAGGATTTTTGAAAACAAAAAGTTTTTGGCTAAAAGCTAGGTTAAAAATATGTACACAGGAGTGCTTCTTATATATACAAGAAGTGTATTTTAAGAATTTACAGGGTAAGTGATCAATTTTTATAAGTATATATAGTGGATTTTGGTGTGATGCAAATGTTCCTCAAACTTATTTGACACAAGCTTTTTCACATAATTTTGAAAACTATAGTCCAAAATTATTTTTACAAACATTTGAAAACATGTACACACATTTGGAAATCATTTTGCAAAGGTTTTCAAACAGTATAGATAGTTTTTTCAAAATATTTTTGCAACCATTTTTCAAACCATTTGCAAATCATTTTTCAAACCTTTTATTTCACACAAAGAAAATAAATTTACAAAACACACCTTTTTACACAGGTTGAAAACATGTAACAAAATATTTTCAAAATAGTTTTCAATAGATGTTCACAAAGATTTTCCAACTATTTTTCAAACATTTTGCAAAAAACATTTTCACATGATTTATTAATCAGTAATTACAAAAAGAATTTGAGGAGCAAGAAATCTTTTTATTAAGAATTATTAGCCATATTATTAGGAAAATACGAAAGTACGAGTTATGGGTAAAGTATATGTGTAGTATATACGACCCCCTATACTTAGCTTGAGCTATGTCCTCATAGATCGGAGAGAAAAGAGAAGACATAACTCGTACTAAGTATAGGCAAGTCTAAAGAATAAATGAACGAAGAAACAAATGAACGAATGAGAAGTTGACCGTCCCCCTATACTTAGGATCAAATAATCCTAAGTATAGCAGACTATACACAAAGCAGGGAGGGTCAAGGGTGGGAATGAACATATCACACTCAGATTGTCTCCCTCTATACTTAGGGTAAGATATCCCTAAGTATAGACAAGAAGAGGAGACAATGGAGGGGATCGGAAAGAATGAAGACTCGGGGTGCACACCCCCCTATACTTAGGACAAAGTATGTCCTAAGCATGGAAAACTGTCTACAAGGGTGGCACCTTTTTGATACAAAAAGAAGATAGAAAGAAGAAAAGAAGAAAAGAAGAAAAGGGAAGAAAGTGGATATGAGCAACTCGGGATGTGCATCCCCCCTATACTTAGGATAGAGTACATCCTAAGTGTAGCAATGATGAAAGGGATGGCATCAATTCGGTAGAAGAGGGTAGAAGATATTGAAAAGAAGAAAAGAAGAAAAAGAAAAAGACGAAAAATCATTCAAAAATGTTTTGTTGTGCTTCGCTTTTCTCTGCCTCTTTGGAGATATTTAGCTCATCCTCATAGATTACTTGAACTGAGTCAAGGACAGTCATGAATGTATCATGTTCAAGGTATGGCTTCAGAAGCTGTCCATTGACTACAAATGGCTGTGCGTCAGCTGACAGATTGGATATCAATACACTTCCATTGTCACGCACCTGCCTAACCAAAAACGGCCCAGTCCATTTGCTCTTCAATTTGCCTGGAAAGATCTTCAATTTCGCATCGAACAACCACACCTTCTGACCTGGATCAAAGGACTTGCGACGGATATGCTTGTCATGCCATGTTTTTACCTTCTCCTTGTACATCAGGCTGTTGTCATATGCATAATCTCTGAATTCCAGTAATCTGTTCAGATCCAGTTTTCTGTTCTTTCCTGTCTGCTTGGATTCCAGATTACAGATGTTAATGGCCCATAAGGATTTGTGAATGAGTTCCACGGGCAAATGACATGGCTTGCCATATACCAGGCGATAGGGAGACATTCCCAAGGGTGACTTGTACGCTGTTCTATAAGCCCAAAGAACGGAATCAAGCAGCTGAGACCAGTTCTTGCGATCCGGACGCACAAGCTTCTGTAAGATTGTCTTGATCTCCCTGTTTGAACATTCAACTAAGCCATTGGACTGCGGGTGGTAGGGTGAAGCAACACGATGTTCAATGCAGAATTCTTGGGTCAGCTTCTTCACCTCTCTGTTTATGAAATGACTACCCCCGTCAGATATGAGAATCTTGGGAATCCCGAACCGTGCTATGATGTGATCTCTCAAGAATCGACACACAATCCTACTGTCGGCGACTCGGGCGGGAATAGCCTCTACCCATCGACTTACATACTCGACAGCAAGCAGAATATATTCATAACCCTGACTGTTGGGAAACGGGCCCATGAAGTCGATGCCCCATGCTTCAAAGATGTTTGAGATCTGAATGTATTATAGAGGCATCGTGTCTCTCATTCCTATGGTTCCGCCCATCTTCTGGCAGTTAGTGCAGCATTTGACATACTCATCTGCATCTTTGAATAATGAAGGCCACCAGAGGCCACTTTGAAAAACTTTTGCTGCCGTCCGTTTGCCTGAATGATGTCCTTCAGGATCTTGATCATGACATAAAGCGAGGACACTTGGAACTTCCTCCTGAGGAATGCACCTTCTCCAGATACAATCTGCTCCCTCACAAAATAGATACGGGTCTTCCCACTGATAGAAATGGATTTTAGACAAGAACCTGTCTATTTTCAATTTAGGCCAGTCTTGTGGGATTTGCTTGGCAACCAGGTAGTTCACGATGTCCACATACCAAGGGAGTGAGGTGACAGACAGAATTGCTTCATCTGGAAAGGTCTCTGTGATCGGCTGCAGGTTCAGCTCAGGAGACTCTGGGTCAGGAAGCCTTGACAGATGATCGGCCACTACATTCTTTACCCTAGGTTTATCTTTGATTTCCAAGTCAAATTCCTGAGGGAGAAGGATCCACCGAATGAGACGTGGTTTGGCGTCCTTCTTCTGCTGTAAGTACCGAATGGCGGAATGATCAGTGTAGATGATTACTTTGGACCCAAGGAGGTATGATCTGAACTTTTCCAAGGCAAAGACTACTGCTAGCAGCTCCTTTTCAGTGACACTGTAGTTTTTCTGGGCTTCGTCGAGCGTTCGGCTAGCGTAGTGAATCGCAAATGGTACATTATCTTTCCTCTGTTCCAATACAACTCCGATGGCATAATCTGACGCGTCGGTCATGATCTCGAAAGGCTGAGTCCAAATCGGTGGCTGTAAGACAGGAGCCTGCGTGATGAGCTCTTTCAACTGATTAAAGGCAAGGAGCACACGGTCATCTACAATGAATTCATTATCCTTACCGAGCAACTCAGTCAACGGTCTGGCCAGTTTACTGAAATCTTTGATGAAACGTCGGTAAAAACCGACATGGCCCAAGAATGACCGGACTTGCTTGATGTTTGTAGGTGGCTCAAGGTTGGAAATCACCTCCACCTTGGCCGGGTCAACCTCCATGCCACGTTTAGAAACAACGTGACCCAGCACAATTCCTTCGGTCACGATGAAATTGCTCTTTTCCCACGAGAGCACACGATTGACTTCACAGCACCTCTGTAGGACTCGGTCTAAATAATCCAAGCATTGGTCAAATAAATCCCCGTAGACCGAAAAATCGTCCATAAAGACCTCGAGAAAGTTGCCCACCATATCGGCAAAAACTGTAAGCATACACCTCTGAAATGTGGCTGGGGCGTTGCAGAGCCCGAACGGCATCCGTCTGAAGGCATACGTGCCAAAAGGATAGGTGAACGTGGTCTTCTCTTGATCTTAAGGAGCAATAGCAACTTGATTATACCCAGAGTATCCATCCAAGAAGCAGAAGTATTCCTTCGCGGCCAATCTCTCCAAGATCTGGTCGATGAAGGGTAGAGGAAAGTGATCCTTCTTGGTAGCGAGATTAAGTCTTCTATAGTCCACACATACTCGCCAAGAAGTGGGTACTCTGGTTGCGATCTCCTCTCCTTTGTCATTCTTCACAATGGTGATCCCTGATTTCTTGGGCACAACATGTAGAGGGCTCACCCATTTGCTGTCGGAGATGGGATAGATAAATCTCGCATCACACCATTTCTGGATCTCTTTCATAACGACCTCCCACAGGTTCGCATTTAATCTTCTCTGCAATTCTCGAGAGGGCCTGCAATCATCTTCCAGAAAGATGCGGTGCGAGCAGAGTGACGGATTGATCCCATGGAGATCAGAAGTTCGCCAGCCTATCGCCTTGCGGTTGCGTTCAAGAACCTCCATCAGACGAGATTCTTGGTCTTCGGTCAGATGGGCATTGATGATGACTGGGTACATATTAGGTTCTCCCGCAAGGAAGGCATACTTCATGTTGGAGGGCAAGGGTTTTAGCTCTGACGGAGTCTGAGCTGCTTCAGTGGTGACCTCAGTTATTAATGCCGGTGGTAATTCATTCAACTGTTCGGTGTCCACCATATTCTGATCTGCTTCTCCTCTCAAATCCTGATAGAATTCCTCAATAATGTCTTCTTCATTCAAGGATTCTTCAGACTTCTGTTCTTGGTTCTGAAGGCACATCACTCCCACAACAGTCTCTTGCATCACATTAGCGAGCTCCTCATCCTGATTGATAAGGGGAAATTCGACCGCGGTCTCCACTTCCTCCTCGGGGCAGAGGAGTTCATGGATCTCATTATCATCCATAAATAAATTGGTATCTTGAATCTCTGCTAAAAAGTCGCAATCGTCAGCGTACTCAATCACCCTTGCACATGATGTAGATGTCTGTTCGGTTGATGTTCCCTCAGATAGGGTCTCTACTCTGATTATTTCATTGCCAGTGCCAAAAGTGATTTCTCCCGTCCCATAATTCACTACTGCGTTTGATGTCCGAAGAAATGGTCTTCCAAGTATGATCGGGGTAAGGAGCAATGGAGAGGGGACGTCCATATCTAAGACCACAAAATCGGCCGGGAATGACTTTCCCTGAACCGTGACGATCACGTCCTCCAACAGGCCTCTAGGCCGCTTGACTGACTTGTCTGCAAACTGCAGAATCATCTTTGTAGGCTTGAGCGGTCCTAACCTGAACTCCGTGAGTAGCGAGGCTGGCATCAAATTGACAGAAGACCCACTGTCGAGAATGTTCGCTCGAACTCCTGATCAAACATCTGGCAACGTACAAGAGGTGCTCCCATATCTGGCTTTTTATCCAGGAGGTTGTTGATGGCGTTTACGGTGTCCATTGTGAGGATATGTTTTTCGGACTTGCCACCCTTGCTTCTGGAATTGTGGGGGTGCGGCCTGTGCTTGGTCGTGCATGCCTCTTTTAATCCTTTCTTCACGGCTGGCATGTACTCAAGAGCTTTCATCAATGGCATATTCAGCACCAAATTCTGAATGATTTCTATGATGGCAGGATCAGACAAAGCACTTTTCAAAATTTTCATTTTTTTTGTGTTTTTTCATTGCTTCTGGAAAAGGAATATTTACAAAATCTTCACCAATTTCATTCAAAATAGTGTCCATATTATGGTTTATAGGTAGATGGCAAAAAGGAATGGATTCATCTACAATTTGTGGACCAAAAATGACAGGTTCGGCTTCTGATGCTGGCGTTGGACTCGCTGCAGGTGTAGTGCTCCTCCTGTCAGGAACTGGCTGTGAGGCGGGTGCAGACGTCTCCAATGCTGGCTGTTTTCCACCGAGGTTGCTGCTATCTTTTTGTGTTTTTTCTATTTTCTTCATTTTTTTGTGATTTTTTGAATGCTGGTGCTGCTTCCAAAATAATTCTCGGCCCTGGTGTTGGCTGGACTGACGATTCCCCGACAGATGTAAGATGCTTTCGCCGTCGCCGATGGCTGGAGTGTCCTACCGCTCCTGAGAGTAACAACATTAGATAAAAAACAATTTAATTCACCTGATTCGGGTTGGACACTGCCGGCTGATGAATCTCGTATTCATCACTCTAAATCTCATTTTTTAAGCTCAAATCCCTAAAAATCAGCAGCATTCTTGCATCTATTTTGCATAATTAGCATTCATGCATGTTTCCATAAGAATTGCATTTTAGCACAAAAATCTGCACAAAATAAGAAGCCAAAAATCCAAGTCAAAATGACCTGTAAATAAGCCTAACTTCCCAGATTTTTAACACATTCATGCTAACTCCGAATAACTCAAAACCACTTCCACTGTGTACATATCACTAACAAGAATAAAGAAAAAATACAAAAAATAACTACCCCAATAAGTGGACCAAAAACCCAAACCCTAATTTCAGGATTTTCGGACTAAAAGCCATATATCTTCCTCATGCAGTGTCTGATTTAATCCTACTCACTTTTGAACTAACGTACATTCAATTACCTTCAAAACAAGACCAAGTTCAAGTGAATCGGAGCTCGTATGTGAAAGTTGGGTATTGGGCCTCTTTTGTACATTGTATATTTCGCGGTTTTTGACCTTATATTTTATGTATATATTTTCTTAATCAATAAAAATCCAAAAAAATTAGAATTAAGTGTCTTTATTTATCTCTGATTTTACCGTAATTTTTCCGGATTTTTATCTAATAAAAAAAATGAAATGACATAAAAATTATAAAACCCAAAAAAAATCAAGGTATTCTATGTACATAGGATACCCCAAAAATTCACTTTGTGCAAATGATCGATTTTGATTTTGATGTCTTAATGAAAGTTGTAGATCTCATCGAGATGAGCAACTTTCGTGAAGAAACTTTTTCGATCCGAGGTCGTTTACTATTTTTTATCGAATTTACAAAATCTTTTAGTCTCGAATTTTCTGGTGCTGACACGTGGTAGCACCTGGTGCCGCCACGTGTTAGTCATTTTTGGCATTATTATTAACGTTTTTTTGAAAAAAAATAATAAAAAAATAATTAAAAAAATTAATAATAACGCCGCACGTGCGTCGCACATGCCTCCCTAGGCACGTGCTCCGCACGTGCCTCCGCCTCTGCCTCCCTTTTGCGCCACGTGTTGCAATCGTGGCCGTCCGATCTCGCCCGATCGGACGGCCACTGCTCATCTTCCTCCAGCCCCCCCTTTCCTCTTTTGGATCTCCGCCGCCGCCTCACATCGCCGGAGATCCCACGAATCTCGCACCACCGCGAATCCCTCTACGATTCCCCCGTCCTCCGATCTCGTCGCCGCCGTATCTCATCCTCCGCTTATCTCGCGAAAGCCCCAAATTGCCCCCGATCTCCTTCCTTCTCCGGCCATATCTCTACCCTATAAAAGAACCTCCGCCATCCTCGAAGCAAGCCATCCGCCGAATCACAACTTCACGCACACCGGGGTGACAACCCGGTGGATCCTCTTCCTCGGCGAGATCCGAGGCTCCTTTAGCCTCGTCGCAGTGCCGCCAGGCCTTCTGCTCCCGCTCCGGTCATCTTCCGTCAAGCCGACTACAACATCAAGACTCCCCCGACTACCGCCATCTCCGCTCCAGTTACCAACGACGCTCCACCGTGCATCATCGTCTTCAGCTGCTTCGTCTTCGCGCCGCCACCGCCTCCGCCTCGACAACGCCACCAGTCCTTCGACGCCACCGGAGCTCCACGCTTCGGCCACGCATACGTCACCGACGCCCCGCCGCAACCGCCTTCGCTCCTCCGCAGCACCAAGGCAGGAGCCTCTCCGCCCTCCTTGGCCGGTCACCCTCCACAGCAGCTTCAACCTCTGCCCCCTTCGTCCAAGAGCCCCCCATCGGCTCCAGCGCCACCGCCACCCTCCGCCTCGCCAGACCGGGCTCCAGGCCCGAGACCCCCCGCACGTGAGCCACACGTACGCGGGGGGGACGACCTCAGCCCTACGTCAGCGACCGCTCATCCCCACGGGTCACGTGCGGGGCACATGACCGCGTGGGTCAATTGCATATAAGCCCTTGAAGAGCCCCCTATTTGCGCACGTGTCCAACCCCCAGGTCACGTGCACCGCACGTGACCACTTGGGGCAATTTACGCAGAAGACCCCTGGAAGTCCCCCAATTTGCGCGCAAGCCCCCACCGACCAAGTCACGTGCTTGTCACGTGACCTAGTGGCGATTTTGCAAGAATACCCCCACGGGTATAGGTATTTACATTTCAGCTCTTTGCATTTTTAATTATTTATTTATATTGCATCTGTACCCCTGTGTTCCCCTGTGATTTTGGACCTTCTCTTTACATTATTGTATCAATCTAAAAATAGCATGATGTTGGTTAATTAATCCTCTACGCTTTGATATGTTGTGGGTAATTTTGTGATTGATGGTTAATTAATAAATAATTGTTTTGTGAAAATTTGCGTATTTTACCCATTTCCTGCTCTTAAATTCATAGTTGATTAACCGTTGCTCTAAAAATCCCCGAAAAATCACATCTTGTAGAGTTAATTATTCTTAACATTGTGCCCAAAAAGATTTGCATTTGCATGCATATTTTGTCCTGTAAAAATCATTTTGCATCTTTTAGTATTTAATTTTTAATAGGTATTAAACCCCACATTTTCGAGGTTTAGGATTTTTCTGAGATCCGTCACCTAGTGATAGATCTCAGATAATTTTGATTCTTGAAAATAAGTAGGTTTGATATTTATTAAAATTAAATATTAAAAATCATTTTGTTTGCATTTAAAAATCCATAAAAAATTCATATTGCGTCCAAAAATTCCAAAAAAATTACAGTACACCCATTTCATCATATTTTACATCTCGGCCAAGTTTCGTATTTTTCGGACTTCGTTTGGACTTAATTCACATTTTAGTCCCTAGAATAGGCCGAATTTGCATGTGCACCCCTAACTCATTGAAAAATTCCAAAAAAAAAGACCGCCTCGAAAACCGAACATGAACTTTGATAGACTTAATTTAGGTTGTTCCTTTGCCTCCTTGTGATCGACCTTGGGACTTGCCCAAGTAAAATAAACATAAAACCACGAGATTAAAAATTGAATAAATTATTTGTGGTATTTTCTTGATCGTTTCCGATTGCCGCCTACAACGCACAACACGATAAAAACAACTTATTAAAAGCGACATTTTCGGATTCGTCAGATGGCGCCGTTGCCGGGGAGGCAAACGGCTTAGTTTTTTGTCTTGAAAATTGTTGTTCGGTTTTCCGCATTCGGGTAGTCTGACCCCCGAATTTTTCATTGTAAATTTCATTTTTTATTTTCCTGCAATTTATTTTTCAGCCTTTATTTTTTTTATATATTCTTCAGTCACACTCTTACATTTTCTCTCTTATTTTTTTACGAGGTACCTTATACGTGGAGCGGTTTTCAATAACCGACGCAACTTCACCGACTCTTGCAAAAATCCGCAATTAATTTAAGATCGAGTCGAGTCGTGAGAGAGCGTACAGTCTAGGTTTTTAATTCTTGCATTTTTTTTAATTTTTTGTAATTTTACAACGGTGTCCGTTTGGACTCTCGCGTGTGTAGAAAGATCTCTGACTTTATTCTGTGGTGTGTCGTGGCCTGTTTCACTCTCCGGAGAGGGTGGGGCCCGACTTGAGTGGCGATTAGGATAGACCTGCACATACGTCTCTCAAAGCATTTATATTTTTGCTTGTGCTCGTAGGATCTTAAGCCACACTGCACTTTAATTGAGACGCACATAGATCGTTCAACTTAGCCAAATTTAAATCAATTCTTCCCGCTAATAGAACTTTCTGCTTAGGTGCGGTTTTTCCATCGGTTTGCACATCATATAGAATAATTTTTTAAAATTCTGTCTAGCATCCCACATGGAGATTGCGAGGATTCACTGTAAGTCTTCTAACTGAGCATTCATCATAGTTTTCCGCGTGCATCGACTTTTCTCGAATTCCTCTCTCTTGTTTTATAACATAACTTTAAAGGAAATTGGGACTGGACGATAGACGTGTATTTGTGCTCATCTAATTTTTCAGTGATCACCTCATTAAAATCGGGACTGCTAAATATATCTGATCTCAAATAACCCATAAAATCAAGAATTTTTGCGGGAGAGTAACCCCGACCTTGGATGTTTTTATTTTTCTGAGTGAGCGAGAGACGACACTTAAGGCTAGAGCCCAAATCCGAAATTTCAGCTCACTAATTTTCTGCCAAGATTGATTTATCACTAACTAAAATTGAAAAGATAATAGCCGAACTCTTACGGCTTCATTGTGTGAGTTGGTGAATCCAGGGTTTGATTTGTGTTTGTATTGGTGTGCGTAAACCGATATCGAAGATCAATAACCGCACATTTGATAAATTTTCTGTCCCATACAAACATCTCTCCCATCTCTTGATTTTAATCTCATCATGGAAATTTTTCCAAATTTCAGATCCAACCCATCATTTCTCTCAACCCCTTCAAAAATGACCGAACATCACTATGAAAACAAATCTGTCTCGGTTTGTCCCAAATCAATTGCATCCTCTTCTTTCAATAATCCTCCAACATTTGTGGGAAACTCTCAACCGCAAATGAATTCGGCCACCCCATTGAATCCCTACTCGAGTCATCCAACTACACATGACCTCCTACCATCTTGGACTAAACCGTCTTATTCTCAGTTTCTCGCCAACGAAACATTTCAGGATCAAAACCCTTTTAAGTCCCATGACTGGCAGAAAAACCAAACCCAGATGGAAGGAAATGCATTTAATGATCATGAGCGTTGGATTGACCACAACAAACCCCTCGTCAGACATACAGAGGACTGGACTGACCTCCTAGACACATATAAACCCTGTATGCTGATTCCACAATCTCAAGATCTGACTAATCATGATCAAAGGATTGAACTCTACTCAGATCAAATACACATGCCTGGATCATATGAGCAGCCTCCTTCCATAATTAATGAGGAGATATTTTCTAAAAATAATGATCATATGGTGGATATTCCAAGAAACTCTCCTCTCTGCACGTACAGAAAAATGGAAGAAGAAATCATTGAACAAAAATCGAATGCTCCCATGACTGATCATGAACAGAATTTTGAGGATAATGTTTCAAAGATGAAAACAAGATTCGAATTGATGGAGGATAAATTTCAAAAATTTGCCGACCGAGTAATCTCATTCTATGGTGGATCGGGTGTAAAACTAAATGAGGAAAAGATTAGATTCCATGATGAAAATTTTGAGGATATTCAAAAACCTAGGGATAATTCTAATATCAACACCTCTGCTTATTATTCCCCTAGGAACAATTATTCCGCTGACTCAAACTCTGAATATCAAGGCCCTTTCTCATCTAAGGAAGACACCACATCGCCACACCACACAGAAAATACAAAAAAATTTGAAAATCCAGAAAATCTCATAAAAATTGAATCTGAAGAAGATCTGAGGAATTTGGATCCTGCTTTACGGGAAGCACTGGAAAAATACTTGATTTTTGAACTTCCCATTATAAAGGCCATTGAACACTTCCCTGACCTTAAGAAATTTCTAATGGACAGATTAATCATCAAAAAGTCAGGAAGGATTAGAACAAAAACTGAAAGACATATCTTGTCAATGGCCTCCTCCTTGGTGTTGAGGAGAAAAACCAAGAGCCGCATAGTGAAGCGGTTGCCTAGATTTGACTGCGAAATCAAAGACACAATTTTCACACATGCTCGTATTGATGACGATTCACCGATCAATATCCTCCCGACCTCTGTATTTCAGGAACTCAAACTCGGACCGATTCACAAGATACGAGAGATTGTACAATTAGCAGACCGATCGATAAAAAGGCCGAGAGGAACCATTTCTGTCATCATGAAATTCCAAGGTGCTCTGCTCAAGGTAGAATTCACGATCTTTGATATTGAGCATCAAGGAGAATTCACCCAGTCTCCAATCATTCTCGGAAAACCATTCTTGGTATTGGCCAAGGCGAGTATCGATTGTGAGACTCGGGAAATAAATTTTACGGCATTGGAATCACTACGATCTGATACAGTCCTTGAGGAAGCACGATTTTCTGAGGTAACCCATGAAGTCCCCAACAACCGCAACCATGAAATGGTAGAAGAGCCCTACCCTGCTGCTACACCTGAGATTGCGTTTGTTAATGAGACTATTGGTTTAGAGACTCTCCCCGATATCTCAATTCCCGTAGATTTCAAAATAGACAAATCCTTCTACTACGATCCTGAGACATTTGCATGGTCGCACCCTGTAGCAACATACTCTGATTATCTTGACCAAATCCTCCCAAATCAAGAGTGCACCAACATTCAGGAAATAAAGAACGGACACGTAGCCCGAACACTGACCAAGGAAAAGAATTTTAATGGCTATTCATCCGGGTACTCAAGTGAACCGACATCTTCACGAAACAAGAAAAAGAAAGTTACCTTTGATCTTTCGGAAGAGGAATCGGTTGATGATTCCTCATCAGGTCCGGAAAAGGTAGTCTACATGAGTGAAGTCTGTTCGACAGCTCTAAAGCCATATCTTCGCAAGGATCCAAAATTCGATTCTCGTTGGACAACTCCCGATCCTAATTATTACTCATCCAAAGCTGATGCTCCTACCTTCCACAAGTACACTGGAATTATTTCTTATGAGCTGACTGAGACCGGAGCATCTGAATAATCATCTAAGGACAAATCGATTGATCTTAAAAAGGAACGAAGCTTGAGGAAACAATTGAAGAAACAAAAAGACATGAACATCTGGAGTGTGTCCACTTTCAAATACTATTCCTCTGAGGATAACTCTGATGATGGTTACTTTTCATCTGACTCAAATATTTCATCTACTATCCATCATGATATTTTTGAGGATGACACTGATAATAGTTGGGAATCATATGCCTCATCTCCGACTCATCATTACGATCTCCCACCGCAGGCTCACAAGAAGATCAGCCGTAAACCGCCTTAATCATCGGCTACCCACCCTCCCTACCGACCACATCAGTCTCCGTGTACAGCTTCTTCCTCTACTTATGCCAAGGCCTAAGTATAGGGGGGACCGATGCCATATGTATATTCCACTTCTCCCATCACACTCCTCCAGATCGATTCGCTTCCACCCTTCTTCTATACTTAGGCTGACCAGAGCCTAAGTATAGGGGGAACCGCCACCCACCTATATATACCCTCCTCATTCACATACCCTGACCGCTTCATTTCTTTTCTTTTCTTTTCCGCTCTTCTTCTATACTTAGACTATTCACACTCTAAGTATAGGGGGCGATTTTGTAAATCTTGTTCTTTTTCACTCTCTTACGCTTAGCCCGAGCTATGTCTTCTTTACGCTTCTTGTGCTTTGAGGACACAGCACTCGCTAAGTATAGGGGGGTCTGTATATATACTTTGTATATATTTTAGCCATACCTCGTACTTGCGCGTAAGTCTATATGTATTTACGGGGTGAGTAATTTTTCACAAAAAAAAATGTTTTGCCACTAACACTGACTGCACCCAAATTTTTTTTTGAAAAAAATGGCTTCTTATTCATTTTTTTGCATAAAAAAATGTGTCTGCATTTCACACACTCGCATTTCATCAAGCATCGCATTTGCATATGTGAAAGGCTTTGGGTTCTGAACCGAGTTATGAGCCGAAACCGAGAGTGGTCTGGACTTGACCTTAATCCACCTAATCTTCAGAGAAACTTCAGCGAAAAAAAGGATTTTAGAGTCTTCATGTCTTTGACTTAATTCTTTGAGTTCCACATGACAATGTACAACGTTTGACTCTTAGTGTCTAAACTGGTCTCTTCATTCTGGGTACAACTCTGGAATAGGGAATTAATTTGTACTCTCGCACTATGCACTTAGCTCAACTCAGACGGGATGTTGGAAGACTGTGTGAGTTTCTTTTCTGGTAGCGTGGAAATCTAAAGACCGGAGTACGGGTTGAAATAAAGCTTCGGAATAGGGATGGACGGCTGGGCACAATTTTTTCTAAGACCCCAAAAAAATGTACGGAAACAAAAGATTCTATATCCGTAGGGGCACAACAAGATCCAAGCAGAACCACCAAAAATTCCAAATACAAAGAAGCAACTACCAAATAAAATCTGACCAAAAAGGTCCAAGCTTCCAGAAACCTGCAGATCTTGGTGGAGACTCGGCTACACTGGCCATCTTCACAAGGAGAGGTGACTACACTGGCCACCCTCCAGTTCTTTTCTCATTCTTCTATCTTCTCCCCCCAATTCGATTGTGAACACAACGCGACAGACCTTAGAAGGAAATACCTGACTCCCCAAGGACGAGTTATTGGAGAGGAGGCTTGCGCGGTAGTCCGGCATTCTGGGTGGGAAGAGCTAAAATATTTCACACACAAGAGTCGGTTATTCAATGTTCATAGGGTATACTCTTGGAAGATGATTGATCTAAGATGACTTCTGAGCCGAAACTGTAGCAATGATGTGTGGAACTTGAGGGCTGTTGATTTTAAAATTCTAAGTCTCACAGAAGTTCCGACACACAAATAATCCAAAGGATGAGTTTAGGTTCACTCTCACCTTCAGCTCATGGTCTTGGTATGGAACCCAATCTCATTTCACCTCATGACATTTCTTTTTATGCTCAGGGACGAGCATGGTTTAAGTATAGGGGGATGATGAATCTCGTATTCATCGCTCTAAATCTCATTTATTAAGCTCAAATCCCTAAAAATCAGCAGCATTCTTGCATCTATTTTGCATAATTAGCATTCATGCATGTTTCCATAAGAATTGCATTTTAGCACAAAAATCTGCACAAAATAAGAAGCCAAAAATCCAAGTCAAAATGACATGTAAATAAGCCTAACTTCCCAGATTTTTAACACATTCATGCTAACTCCGAATAACTCAAAACCACTTCCACTGTGTACATATCACTAACAAAAATAAAGAAAAAATACAAAAAAATAACTAACCCAAATAAGTGGACCAAAAACCCAAACCCTAATTTCAGGATTTTCAGACTAAAAGCCATATATCTTCCTCATCCAGTGTCTGATTTAATCCTACTCACTTTTGAACTAACATACATTCAATTACCTTCAAAACAAGACCAAGTTCAAGTGAATCGAAGCTCGTATGTGAAAGTTGGGTATTGGGCCTCTTTTGTACATTGTATATTTCGCGGTTTTTGACCTTATATTTTATGTATATATTTTCTTAATCAATAAAAATCCAAAAAAATTAGAATTAAGTGTCTTTATTTATCTCTGATTTTATCGTAATTTTTTCGGATTTTTATCTAATAAAAAAATGAAATGACATAAAAATTATAAAACCCAAAAAAAATCAAGGTATTCTATGTACATAGGATACCCCAAAAATTCACTTTGTGCAAATGATCGATTTTAATTTTGATGTCTTAATGAAAGTTGTAGATCTCATCGAGACGAGCATCTTTCGTGAAGAAACTTTTTCGATCCGAGGTCGTTTACTATTTTTTATCGAATTTACAAAATCTTTTAGTCTCGAATTTTCTGGTGCTGACACGTGGCAGCACCTGGTGCCGCCACGTGTCAGTCATTTTTGGCATTATTATTAACGTTTTTTTTGAAAAAAAATAATAAAAAAAAATAATTAAAAAAAATTAATGATAACGCCGCACGTGCGTCGCACGTGCCTCCCTAGGCACGTGCTCCGCACGTGCCTCCGCCTCTGCCTCCCTTTTGCGCCACGTGTTGCAATCGTGGCCGTCCGATCTCGCCTGATCGGACGGCCACTGCTCATCTTCCTCCAGCCCCCCCTTTCCTCTTTTGGATCTCCGCCGCCGCCTCACATCGCCGGAGATCCCGCGAATCTCGCACCACCGCGAATCCCTCTACGATTCCCCCGTCCTCCGATCTCGTCGCCGCCGTATCTCATCCTCCGCTTATCTCGCGAAAGCCCCAAATCGCCCTCGATCTCCTTCCTTCTCCGGCCATATCTCTACCCTATAAAAGAACCTCCGCCATCCTCGAAGCAAGCCATCCGCCGAATCACAACTTCACGCACACCGGGGTGACAACCCGGTGGATCCTCTTCCTCGGCGAGATCCGAGGCTCCTTTAGCCTCGTCGCAGCGCCGCCAGGCCTTCTGCTCCCGCTCCGGTCATCTTCCGTCGAGCCGACTACAACATCAAGACTCCCCCGACTACCGCCATCTCCGCTCCAGTTACCAACGATGCTCCACCGTGCATCATCGTCTTCAGCCGCTTCGTCTTCGCGCCGCCACCGCCTCCGCCTCGACAACGCCGCCAGTCCTTCGACGCCACCGGAGCTCCACGCTTCGGCCACGCATACGTCACCGACGCCCCGCCGCAACCGCCTTCGCTCCTCCGCATCACCAAGGCAGGAGCCTCTCCGCCCTCCTTGGCCGGTCACCCTCCACAGCAGCTTCAACCTCTGCCCCCTCCGTCCAAGAGCCCCCCATCGGCTCCAGCGCCACCGCCACCCTCCGCCTCGCCAGACCGCGGGGCACGTGACTGCGTGGGTCAATTGCATATAAGCCCCTGAAGAGCCCCCTATTTGCGCACGTGTCCAACCCCCAGGTCACGTGCACCGCACGTGACCACTTGGGGCAATTTACGCAGAAGACCCCTGGAAGTCCCCCAATTTGCGCGCAAGCCCCCACCGACCAGGTCACGTGCTTGTCACGTGACCTAGTGACGATTTTGCAAGAATACCCCCACGGGTATAGGTATTTACATTTCAGCCCTTTGCATTTTTAATTATTTATTTATATTGCATCTGTACCCCTGTGTTCCCCTGTGATTTTGGACCTTCTCTTTACATTATTGTATCAATCTAAAAATAGCATGATGTTGGTTAATTGATCCTCTACGCTTTGACATGTTATGGGTAATTTTGTGATTGATGGTTAATCAATAAATAATTGTTTTGTGAAAATTTGCGTATTTTACCCATTTCCTGCTCTTAAATTCATAGTTGATTAACCGTTGCTCTAAAAATCCCCGAAAAATCACATCTTGTAGAGTTAATTATTCTTAACATTGTGCCCAAAAAGATTTGCATTTGCATGCATATTTTGTCCTGTAAAAATCATTTTGCATCTTTTAGTATTTAATTTTTAATAGGTATTAAACCCCAAATTTTCGAGGTTTAGGATTTTTTTGAGATCCGTCACCTAGTGTTAGATCTCAGATAATTTTGTTCTTGAAAATAAGTAGGTTTGATATTTATTAAAATTAAATATTAAAAATCATTTTGTTTGCATTTAAAAATCCATAAAAAATTCATATTGCATCCAAAAATTCCAAAAAAATTACAGTATACCCATTTCATCATATTTTACATCTCGGCCAAGTTTCGTATTTTTCGGACTTCGTTTGGACTTAATTCACATTTTAGTCCCTAGAATAGGCCGAATTTGCATGTGCACCCCCTAGCTCATTGAAAAATTCCAAAAAAAAAGACCGCCTCGAAAACCGAACATGAACTTTGATAGACTTAATTCTAGGTTGTTCCTTTGCCTCCTTGTGATCGACCTTGGGACTTGCCCAAGTAAAATAAACATAAAACCACGAGATTAAAAATTGAATAAATTATTTATGGTATTTTCTTGATCGTTTCCGATTGCCGCCTACAACGCACAACACGATAAAAACAACTTATTAAAAGCGACATTTTCGGATTCGTCACTGGCTACCTGCTCCTTGCGTCGGAAGTTGTTCGGGTTGGCTTCGACCTGGGCTGGTATGACGGTCTTGGCTGCCGTCAGGTCGTCGATCTTTTGGGTCATTTCAGCCATGTTCTTCATTAACTGCTCTAAACAGGCCAGGGCCAGATTAACCGACACAATCTCAGAGGAGTCCCCCTGCTGGGGTCTAGAATGCTGATATGGCTGCTGAGATTGCGACTGATAACCTTGTGAAAATTGGTGAGGAGGAGGGTTGGAGGAATATGGTGCATTATGCTGATTGTTGTAAGCAACCGGTTGCTGACTATATCCCTGTCTGCGATATCCGGACTGCTGAGGACCGTGCTGGTAATTCTGCCTCCAGGTGTTACCCTGAGATGGAGGCTGATACTGGTAGGAAGGCTGGAAGGGTATCCCACCCTGCTGCTGCTGGTGATAGGGCCTGCTGCCCATGTTCTGACCTTGAGGTTGTCCCTGAGGACGGGTCAGCTGCGCTTCATTGTTCCATACGCCATTGATCTCCTGAATCAGTGGCGGGGGTGGAGAGAACTGCTCGGAGTATACTGGCTGGGACTCCGGTTGATACACAACCATCCGTGTCTGGGGCTGTTGGGGTTGCTCCGGGGTCTGCACGTAGTACACGTGCTGGACAGGTTGGGGCTGCTGTGGAGTCGGCTGAGGGTGTTGCTGCATTGTAGGCTCCTTCTTCTTGACATTCGGCTCTGCAGAGATAGACACAGTGTTGCACATGTTTGCATTCAGTGCTCGTACGAGCTGCTCCAGCTGTTGGGAAATCTGGTCGAGCTTTTCCAGACCCTGGGTCCTCTTCTCAATGACTGCCAGTTTTTCGAGGTCCCGTGACCTCTTCTCGATGATATCCACCTTGGACAAGTGGCTCCCAATGATGCTCAGGTTGGAGCTCTCATCCTTGTCTTCGGTGTGAGAAGCCATGTTCACTGGCTTGCTGATGGCGGTTGGTGGCTTCATGTATACTCTGGACGAGGATTGGGCTTCTTCTCCTTCAGCCATTTCTTCGAAGACGTTCCATACCACGTCCTCGTCCTTTATGAAATGTGAACCGCCGCAAGCTGCATCTACAAGCTTTTAGCTCTCAAATGATAGCCCCCCAAAGAAGTGTTGTACGAGACTGGTCTCTGGAATGTCATGGTGGGGGCACTTCTCTTGAAGATCTTTGAATCTCTCCCACGCTTCATGGATGGTCTCGTGGGGTTGCTGGCAGAAACTGGAGATCCGGGCACACATCTGATTAAATCGCCCGAGAGGATAGAATTTTTGGAGAAATGCAGACTTCAGTTCCTCCCAGGTTGTGACGACCTTCCCAAGATGGTCAACCCATTATAGGGCCTTGTCTTGAAGGCTGAAGGAAAACGCGGTCATCTTGACTACCCCCAAAGGAATACCAGGGTAGTGAGCAGTGGAACAGATGCGACTGAACTTCTTGAGAAAGATATATGGTTCCTCAGTGGTGTTCCCGTGGAATGTGGGAAGTAGCGACAGAAATTGCGGCTTTAGCTCGAAGTGGGCATGCATACGTGGAACCTGAATCCACTCAGTGATGCGTCCCGCTCCTGGGTTGTATGTCTCCTTGAGTGTAGGCTTTGGCTGCGGTGGCTCTTCTTCTGCCGCTTCATATTCGGGTTCCACTGAGAACTCATCTCTGACTTCTTCAAAATTAAGCTCGTGGTTCGGATCATCCTCTCGTCGGCCGTATCTTGCATCGGCCCTCCTCCTCAGATCGTTCAGCATGTCCTGGAAGGCTGTCTGGGCCAGGGCCTGATTAGTCAACTGCTGCTGAATGGCTTGGATGGAAGCCAGCAACTGACTGTTAACCTCGCCCTGCGTGGTGTATTGTCCTTCCCCCGGATTGACTTCAGGTTCAAGTGGGGCATGTGGTCCTTTTCCTCTTCCACCTGCCATCTCAGACTGCACTTGAATCTCTGACTCGTGATCGGGTGGAGGATCTGCATGACGGAGAAAACCCAGATCAGTATCTTCTTGAGCACCTGATGTTGAGATGAATCTGGGATTAAGGTCAATCCCAGAACGTTGTGAATGGAGCATATGATATTGACTGAAATCGATCTCCATCCACAAGGGGTTATTTCTGGGACAAGAGTAATCCCAGTTTAGCTGCAGGGGAAGAGCTAGTTCGGGATGCGAGTCCATCCCGAATAGCGGATTTATTGAAGAAAGGCAAGTATTGAAAGAAGCGAGAATAGGGGAGTCCAAGGAGACATTCGCAAGATCCGAATTAACTTCTCGGAGATCACCCCGCTTTATTGAAGATGTTGTTGGCACGGAATCGATGTGGGCATCAGCGAGGTCCCGACTAAACCATCCGTGGGTCAACATCTTGAGAAGACCAAGAGGAAAAGATGTTGGATGAAGAGCACGTGGGTAAACAAGAAATAAAGAGGATTGCAAAATAGTAGAAGGCTCACAATGAGCAAGGGTCAAATAGAAGGAGAACAAAATTTGCGCAAAGGCGCGATATTTTTGATCTTGACCTAGATGGAACTAGCAATCAAACCCAAAACAAGGGATTCACCAACTCAACGCGTGAAGCCGTGAAGGTTCGGCTTTTATCTTTGTAATTTTTATCTTGAATTCAGGAAATTATCTTTCAACGAGTCCTTAGAGCGCTATGCCTATAGGAGCGAGAGTACTGCCGGAAAAGTATTCCCGTACTTGTCCTCCTCTTATGTAACATGTAGCTTGCGCTTTTTGAGGTCCTTGTAACCCTTCCTGGATCCTTACTCAGCCAAAGAATAAGAGAGAGGAAGCCAATAGGCGAAACTGATACTTCGGATTTCGCTCGCAACGGAATCACCCGTGAGCGTGCAAGATCCTACTCAGACGCAGACGGTGAGACAGACACACCCGTGAAGGCGTGGCCTATGCTCGGTACTTCGGACAAGGTCGATGCTCACACAATAGTGAGTCACCAATGGCGACCAATCCCTACTCGCCTACGTACGATAGTAGCGCCAATACTTCGGAAATCCAGGCGATACACAAGGCAGCCACAAGCTGGGATTTTGGCTCTAATCCTTACGAAGCGCTCACCTCTATTGGAAGGAGACCTTCCCGTGCAACCTGAATACAAGTGAGGGTGTTACTCTCCCCAAACAATGAGTCCAATTACCAATTTTATTTAGGTCAAGGTTTTCTTAGCAGTCCCTTTTTTAATTTTTTTGTGTTATCGCTTCTTTTGAGTGGGTTCAAATAAGCGCCTAACGATTTTGTATTTTCTTGATCCTACTTTGTCCAAAAATAGAGGGAGAATAGAGTCGGAAAAGCCAATGCAAGTCGACACCAATGTGGAAATCTCACCTTTGTGCCTAGATGATGGATGCAAAGTAAGAAGACTTACAACGAATCCCAGCTCTCTCCATGCGGGATGCAAAGCAGAATTTATAAACCTAACTATATGCCGGTATGCAAGGCGGAAATCTTCCTAAGATAGGCAACTGCTAGCGTGAAGAACCACAAGCTAATCACTCGTCTCCAATCCTAAGGTCCGGTCTAGGCTCACCCCTCCTCTGCTCAACACACTCGAGTTTAGGAGAAAGCGCTTTACAGGGAGAGCTCGCGGCACGTGGATCGAAGAAGAGTGACTTCGCTGTTTAATTAAACTAAGTCCAAGCACGATCTATAGGTACATGCAATTGTTGTTAAGGTGTTTGGACCTAATCTAATCGATCAAGCAATGCCTAGATCTAAGAGCTCAATCCACAAAAGAAATGAAAAAGAAATCAAAACCGGAAAATGACAGTCAGAAATCACGAAGAAAACCGCGGTGAGCCCCCGGGTGAACAAACACCCAGAAATTAGGCCCTAAGTGTCCAAGTGTTCAAGTCCTGTATTATTACAAATTAAATGACTCTCTCTCACAAAAACACAAAAAACTACTATCTCTCTCTCAAGCTCTCCTGCTCTCTCCTGCCGGCTAGGGTAGAATAGCCGGCTCCTCCTCCCAAGGATGCGCAGGATCCCCTAGGCGATCCTCCTCGGTTAGCGGTCCCTCGCAAGAAAACAAGAGAAGTGTCGGACAGTTCAAAACAAATTATGCAAGAAAAAACAAAGAAGCAAAAATGGCTAAGTAAATAAAAGACACCAAGGTACTATACAAGCCGATGCTCCCCGGCAACGGTGCCATTTGAAAAACGATTTGGTGAGAGCCGCTAAATTGTGGTCTAACAAATCAGACTCACTGTCGCTGATGCGACTACTCAAGCCTCTTCGTTCATCAACAATTAACCCACACAATCAATAAAGCAATCAATAGCAAGGATTAAAATTTATTATACCCTACTAACAATGTATAATGGCAAGCAAGTAGGGGTCGAACACAGGAAACAACGGTGCAGAGTAAAGACAAAAGTCAAGGCCCTAGGTCTAATCAACCACTTAGCCAATCTAATTTTTTTGTGGGTTTTTATTTTTTTATTTTTTATTTAATTTTTAATTTTGTATTTTGATTTTTAATTTTCTGATTTTTATATTTTATATTTTATATTTTTTAATTTCTTTTTCAATATTGGAAAATATAAGCGAAGTAATAAAAGAGGTGATAATATATTTATAAAAATATGCAAAAATAACCAAAAATTCTGAAATAAAATGTTTTTGGCATTTTTATGATTTTCTACTATTTTCGGGATTTTTGGGTATTTTTCAGAATGTTTTTGGTATTTTTAAACACTGAAATAAACCAAAACAGTGAAGAGGCTACTGGTTGGGGTTAAAATGGGAACTAAAAATATCAGAGAACCACCAAAATTTTTCAAACTAATTTTAAAATAAAGGGAATAAAATATAAAGGAAACAAGAACTGAGTTTGTAATTTTTGGACTTTTCTAGGATTATATATATATTTTTTAAGTTTTTATGTATTTTGAGTTTTTAAGGTTTTTCCTTTGAAATTTTTAGTGATTTTTGGACTGACACTAAAAGAGGTTAAAATACACACTAGGGATTTTTTTTGGAATTTTTCGAGGTCTTGTAATATTTTTTTGGCATTTTTTAAGCTAGGCAGTGAATAAAAAGCATGTTTTTGATTTTTAATAAATATTAAAATGCAATAAAAATGCAATGCAAAAATATGGCATGCAAATGCAAGTTAACAGGAGCTTAAATTAATTTTTTTGGAATTTTTGGGGGCAAAATGATGATTTAAATAATTAAAACAAGCATACAAACATTAAACAGGCCTGGCAGGGGTATATATGTAAATACACAAACATCCAGGGGCTTGAGTGCAAGTTTCACCAAAAAGACACGCGCAGAACACGTGATATATCACTCACAGGGGCATAATTGTAAATATCAAAAGCCGGCTGGGCATGGATGCAATTTTTCCAAATACATATTTAAATATCTACGCATAGGGGTATAACTGCAAATACCATAGAGTTCAGGATAAAAAGTGCAAAATGCCCAAAAGGCACGCACCACAGTCACGTGAGGTGACGTGGCGTGGACCAAAGTGCAAATATCAAAACGTGTGAGGACCTGAGTGCAATTATTGCAAAAGTTTTTAAATGGGAAATAAAAGTTGTAGGTCTAAATAGTAAATACAAAAAGGCGTGGGTTGAAAATGCAAAATACCCACGAGGAGTGATCGTGCGGCCGATGGCGCTTCACTTGGACACGTGGCGAGCATCGAACGGCTGGTACCCCTTCGTCCGGGATGGCTGAGATTAGATCATGGGCGGCTGATCCAACGGCGGGGAGCACTGGGCGATCGGACGGCTGACGTGCACCTGGAGGCGGGCTCCTGATCCAATGGCGGGGAGAGGGTCACGAAGAACACCTCCCCCGGCGAGGTTTGGCTGACGATTGCGGCCGACACACGGCCGCCCCGGCCCCCGGATCAAGGGCAAAAGGATCCTGGGGCCCTTCCGCGTTTGATGGTAGCCTCAGGCGACGCTGTGACGGCGTGGAGAGCTCGGACGGCGGGGGCGACCTGGGCGGTTGGTCCTGGAGGCGTCGAAGGTCGAGGGAGCCTTCTCTTGGGCTCGGACCTGCAAGGTTAGATGCACAAAACCCAGGCGAACAAAAAGGGTGGTTCTGATGGCTCGGTGACGGCGAACGGTGGCTCGGGCGAAGAGCTCCAGCGAGCGGCGGAGAGGGGAGCTCGATAGCTTGATCTGAGCGAGATCGAGGGAACTGGAGGGGTGCTGCGTGATGACTGAGCGAAGGGGAAGAGAATGGAGGTGGTCTTGGCGGCGGTAGACGACTGGAGTGGCTGGAAACGATGGGCGGGCTCAGCTCCGCCGTGGTTTCGATCGAGGATTCACGACGACTCACGCGAAGACAATGAAAACTGTTGCTGGGCTAAGCTAACCTACGCTAAGGCTACAAGAAAATGAAAAGAAAAGGGGAAGAAGCTCACCAGAGATGACGGGCTGCGAGGCACGGCGGAGCTCCGGCGAGGGATGAATCTCTTCGATTCGACGCCAAACGCTTCAAACCCAGGCTCGATTCGACGCCTGTTGTCACCAGGGATACGAAGGGCTAGGGGTTTGAGGGTGGAAATGGCGGAAGAAGGATTAAAATTTGAATTGAAGTCGGGGGTGCTCTTTTGTAGGGTTGACGGGCGGCGTGGAAGACGAGGGTCCAGCGCCTCAGTCAATGATCCACAACCCAAGGAATAACTTGGGCGTGAATCACCATTGACCGAGGAAGAGATTCCAAGAAGGAGCCATCACCAAATGGTGATCGAGGCATCCTCGAAAAAATGGTGAAATCAGGGTCAACTCCTCTTCTGACAACGCTCAGGTGTTGGGCAGAGAGTTGACCCAAGTCAACTTTCCAGCCTTCCTGGTTGGTCCACGTGGACCAACCAGGAAAAAACCTGAGAAAAATATTTCAAAAATCAAAATAAAATAGTAAACTATTTTATTTATTTATAATTAAAACATAAAAAAATGCTTATAATTTTCTAAATTATTTTATGGTAATTTTTATTTATTTATATTAGGTCTATTTTCGCGAGTTTACTGTTAGCCCTATATAGGTACTTATACCTATGTATTTTATCACTTTATTTTTTTTGTGTATTTTCATTTTATTATTTTTATTTCTTATTTTATAAAATTACAAAATACTTTTATATACACAAATATATTTTTATTCCATTTTATTGATATGTTTTGTATATTTAATAAAATATAAGTAGATCTTATATAGGTTTGTACATAGGTATAATACCTATGTATTTTATTTACAAATATTTTTATTTTGAGTTTTCTTTGCATTTTTATTCTGATTTAATGTACATAATTATTATAAGTAATATTTACAAAATTATAAAAATATAAATATACAAAAAATAATGAATAAAGAATAAATTGAATACTTTAATCAATACAACTATACAATGAGGGTCCAAAACTCAACTTTCAAACCGTAGCTCCGCCAAATGCGAAACCACCGCCATTAAATAGCTTATTTTATTCTATAGACAATTAAAGGTGAGTTTGCTTCATTTGGAGTTTTCATTTGTGAGATACAGGTCTGGGAAGTTGGGATTCTGGATTTTTATTCAGACCATAACTTTTTATCTGTGTATTATTTTTCAGTGAAATCAATTTTGTATTTTTATTTATTTAAATAGCTACAACCTTCATGTACAAAGTTTCTTTATTTGATGTATAAAAAGTGAAACCAAAAATAGGTCCTACAATGAATAAAGAATGAATTAATAAATATAGGTATTTGGCCCTTATCTCCCCCTACTTTATTCCTTGTCGACCTATTCATCAAGATGCATATGTCTCGGGGTTTTGGGTCATAAAATATCTACAATATTTTATTCTTTTTCTTTTCTTTTCTTTATTCTATAATTTTGGCATTAAAAACAACATTTTATACACTTTTTACACACATATGCATGAATGCTAAATTACTCTATTTAATGCTATTTTCAGGCAATTGCAAGGGTTTTTGAGGCCAAAATGATAGAATAAAGATGATGAAATGTGGATTCATCATCCCCCTATACTTTGCCTTTGCTAGTCCCTAGCAAACACTTATGCAATAAGTGCAAAAAGAAAAAGAAAGAAAAGAAAAAAAAGAACTTGGATTTAATTTTATTATCAAACTTGTCTTCACAAAATCAAAGTTTGGAGCTTAAATCGGATCTTTGGAATTTTAGTGCGGGCGGAACCTTAGTGAGAACCGAGTTTGAAATTCAACAGTCCTTGAGAATCCCAAACTCTGTCCAAGTCTCCTTAATAGCCAGGTCAGAAATACTTCAACTCATACGCAAACTCTTACGACTATGAATCTGACTCGTACAGTGTAAGTGATGGTGGCTCTCCCCAACTAGAATGGCAAGAAACTGACTTCTCCAGTATGACAACCCAATGATTCCCCAATCCAACAACTCCATCCTCGAGGAGCGGGGTATTCCCTTCTAAGTTCAAGTGGCAACCATCTCAAGAGGAGGGGGTGAAGAGAAGAATGGACGGTAGCCAATGTAGCTACCTATCCAGGGATGTAAGACCAGTGTAGTCAAGTCATCCTCCTGCAGGCTCACATATTTGACTTTGGAACTCAAGCTTGCTTCTTGACTTTACAACATTTGTACATACTTGCAGGCTTTTTATTTTTGTACATGCCTGAACATTTTTTTGAATACTATATACAGTAGCATTTACATAGGGAGTTTTTCCTCTTGAGCCAGTAGACTATCCCTCTTTTGAAGCTTTATCGCAACCCACAGCCTCCTGTCTTTAGACTTCCTAATCACTGGATGGGTTGGGGTGCACTTCCCTCCCTAGAGGAGGACAAATGTTTCCACTTGTATGCGTCTCATACCGGCAAATCCAATCCCCTCACCGCTCCAACTGAGTTGAGCCATGTGAAAGGTGCAGGTGTCCAAGTTAGGTCATTATCAACAAGGGTCGTGCGTGTGCTCTGAAATACTCTACTTAGGCAGTCAAGAATCCATTGAACCAAGTCTCGTGATCCTCAAAGAATTAAGTCAACTAGACCTGAAGTACCTCAAACCTAGTTCCTATAAGGTTCCTGTTATTAGGTAGATTTTAAGGTCCAATCAAGCTCCAATCTCCGGATTTTACTTAGACTTGTTCAACTATCAAACTCAATCCGAAAAATGCTCATGCCATGCAATGCAATGTAGAAAATATTTTTGTGATGCAGTTTTCAAGAATTTTGAACTTTTTATGGATTTTTGAAAAAGATAATGATGATGCATATGCAGATGCATTTTTTTGTATTTTTCAAAAGGATTTTTCAAATGTTTTTGGATTTTAATTTTGCAAATGTTTTTAGGATTTTTGAAAACAAAAAGTTTTTGGCTAAAAGCTAGGTTAAAAATATGTACACGGGAGTGCTTCTTATATATACAAGAAGTGTATTTTAAGAATTTACAGGGTAAGTGATCAACTTTTATAAGTATTTATAGTGGATTTTGGTGTGATGCAAATGTCCCTCAAACTTATTTGACACAAGCTTTTTTACACAATTTTAGAAAACTATAGTCCAAAATAATTTTTACAAACATTTTTGAAAACAAGTACACACATTTGGAAATCATTTTGCAAAGGTTTTCAAACAGTATAGATAGATTTTTCAAAATATTTTTGCAACCATTTTTCAAGCCATTTGCAAATCATTTTTCAAACCTTTTATTTCTCACAAAGAAAATAAATCTTACAAAACACACCTTTTTACATAGGTTGAAAACATGTAACAAAATATTTTCAAAATAGTTTTCAATAGATGTTCACAAAGATTTTCCAACTATTTCTCAAACATTTTGCAAAAAAATATTTTCACCTTATTTATTAATCAGTAATTACAAAAAGAATTTGAGGAGCAAGACATATTTTTTTAAAGAATTATTAGCCATATTATTAGGAAAATACGAAAGTACGAGTTATGGCTAAAGTATATGCGTAATATATATGACCCCCCTATACTTAGCTTGAGCTATGTCCTCATAGATTGGAGAGAAAAGAGAAGACATAACTCGTACTAAGTATAGGCAAGTCTAAAGAATAAATGAACGAAGAAACAAATGAACGAATGAGAAGTTGACCATCCTCCCTATACTTAGGATCAAATAATCCTAAGTATAGCAGACTGTACACAAAGCAGGGAGGGTCAAGGGTGGGAATGAACATATCGTACTCATATTGTCTCCCCCTATACATAGGGTAAGATATCCCTAAGTATAGACAAGAAGAGGAGACAATGGAGGGGATCGGAAAGAATGAAGACTCGGGGTGCACCCCCCCTATACTTAGGACAAAGTACGTCCTAAGCATGGAAAACTGTCTACAAGGGTGGCACCTTTTTGATACAAAAAGGAGATAGAAAGAAGAAAAGAAGAAAAGAAGAAAAGGGAAGAAAGTGGATATGAGCAACTCGGGATGCGCATCCCCCCTATACTTAGGATAGAGTACATCCTAAGTGTAGCAATGATGAAAGGGATGACATCAATTCGGTAGAAGAGGGTAGAAGACATTGAAAAGAAGAAAAGAAGAAAAAGAAAAAGACGAAAAATCATTCAAAAATGTTTTGTTGTGCTT
The DNA here is from genome assembly GCA_037367405.1 of Ottelia alismoides. Taxonomy (NCBI): domain Eukaryota; kingdom Viridiplantae; phylum Streptophyta; class Magnoliopsida; order Alismatales; family Hydrocharitaceae; genus Ottelia; species Ottelia alismoides. The sequence goes on along the minus strand of JAZKJV010005993.1, from coordinate 1,350,462 downwards.
CGCTTTTCTCTGCCTCTTTGGAGATATTTAGCTCATCCTCATAGATTACTTGAACTGAGTCAACGACAGTCATGAATGTATCATGTTCAAGGTATGGCTTCAGAAGCTGTCCATTGACTACAAATGGTTGTGCGCCAGCTGACAGATTGGATATCAATACACTTCCGTTGTCACGCACCTGCCTAACCAAAAACGACCCAGTCCATTTGCTCTTCAATTTGCCTGGAAAGATCTTCAATTTCGCATCGAACAACCACACCTTCTGACCTGGATCAAAGGACTTGCGACGGATATGCTTGTCATGCCATGTTTTTACCTTCTCCTTGTACATTAGGCTGTTGTCATATGCATAATCTTTGAATTCTAATAATCTGTTCAGATCTAGTTTTCTGTTCTTTCCTGCCTGCTTGGAGTCCAGATTACAGATGTTAATGGCCCATAAGGATTTGTGAATGTGTTCCACGGGCAAATGACATGTCTTGTCATATACCAGGCGATAGGGAGACATTCCCAAGGGTGACTTGTACGCTGTTCTATAAGCCCAAAGAACGGAATCAAGCAGCTGAGACCAGTTCTTGCGATCCGGACGCACAAGCTTCTGTAAGATTGTCTTGATCTCCCTGTTTGAACATTCAGCTAAGCCATTGGACTGTGGGTGGTAGGGTGAAGCAACAGATGTTCAATGAAGAATTCATGGGTCAGCTTCTTCACCTCTCTGTTTATGAAATGACTACCCCCGTCAGATATGAGAATCTTGGGAATCCCGAACCGTGCTATGATGTGATCTCTCAAGAATCGACTGACAATCCTACTGTCGGCGGCTCGGACGGGAATAGCCTCCACCCATCGACTTACATAATCGACAGCAAGCAGAATATATTCATTACCCTGACTGTTGGGAAACGGTCCCATGAAGTCAATGCCCAATGCGTCAAAGACGTCTGAGATCTGAATGTATTTTAGAGGCATCATGTCTCTCATTCCTATGGTTCCGCCCATCTTCTGGCAGTCAGTGCAGCATTTGACATACTCATCTGCATCTTTGAATAATGAAGGCCACCAGAGGCCACTTTGAAGAACTTTTGCTGCCGTCCGTTTGCCTGAATGATGTCCTCCAGAATCTTGATCATGACATAAAGCGAGGACACTTGGAACTTCCTCCTGAGGAATGCACCTTCTCCAGATACAATCTGCTCCCTCACGAAACAGATACGGGTCTTCCCACTGATAGAAATGGATTTTAGACAAGAACCTGTCTATTTTCAATTTAGGCCAGTCTTGTGGGATTTTCTTGGCAACCAGGTAGTTCACGATGTCCACATACCAAGGGAGTGAGGTGACAGACAGAATTGCTTCATCTGGAAAGGTCTCTGTGATCGGCTGCAGGTTCAGCTCAGGAGACTCTAGGTCAGAAAGCCTTGACAGATGATCGGCCACTACATTCTTTACCCCAGGTTTATCTTTGATTTCCAAGTCAAATTCCTGGAGGAGAAGGATCCATCGAATGAGACGTGGTTTGGCGTCCTTCTTCTGCTATAAGTACCGAATGGCCGAATGATCAGTGTAGATGATTACTTTGGACCCAAGGAGGTATGATATGAACTTTTCCAAGGCAAAGACTACCGCTAGCAGCTCCTTTGCAGTGACAGTGTAGTTTTTCTGGGCTTCGTCGAGCGTTCGGCTAGCGTAGTGAATCGAAAATGGTACATTATCTTTCCTCTGTCCCAATACAGCTCCGATGGCATAATCTGACGCGTCGGTCATGATCTCGAAAGGCTGAGTCCAAATCGGTGGCTGTAAGACAGGAGCCTGCATAATGAGCTCTTTCAACTGATTAAAGGCAAGGAGCACATGGTCATCTACAATGAATTCATTGTCCTTGCCGAGCAACTCAGTCAACGGTCTGGCCAGTTTACTGAAATCTTTGATGAAACGTCGGTAAAAACCGACATGGCCCTAGAATGACCGGACTTGCTTGATGTTTGTAGGTGGCTCAAGTTTGGAAATCACCTCCACCTTGGCTGGGTCAACCTCCATGCCACGTTTATAAACAACGTGACCCAGCACAATTCCTTCGGTCACCATGAAATTGCTCTTTTCCCACGAGAGCACAAGATTGACTTCGCATCACCTCCGTAGGACTCGGTCTAAATAATCCAGGAATTGGTCAAATGAATCCCCATAGACCGAAAAATCGTCCATAAAGACCTCGAGAAAGTTTCCCACCATATCGGCAAAAACTGCAAGCATACACCTCTGAAATGTGGCTGGGGCATTGCAGAGCCCGAATGGCATCCGTCTGAAGGCATACGTGCCAAAAGGACAAGTGAAGGTGGTCTTCTCTTGATCTTCAGGAGCAATAGCAACTTGATTATACCCAGAGTATCCATCCAAGAAGCAGAAGTATTCCTTCGCGACCAATCTCTCCAAGATCTGGCCGATAAAGGGTAGAGGAAAGTGATCCTTCTTGGCAACGAGATTAAGTCTTCTATAGTCCACACATACTCGCCACAAAGTGGGTATCTGGTTGCGATCTCTTCTCCTTTGTCATTCTTCACAATGGTGATCCCTGATTTCTTGGGCACAACATGCAGAGGGCTCACCCATTTGCTGTCGGAGATGGGATAGATAAATCCCGCATCACACCATTTCTGGATCTCTTTCATAACGACCTCCTGCAGGTTCGGATTTAATCTTCTCTGCAATTCTCGAGAGGGCCTGCAATCATCTTCCAGAAAGATGCGGTGAGAGCAGAGTGACGGATTGATCCCATGGAGATCAGAAGTTCGCCAGCCTATCGCCTTGCGGTTGCGTTCAAGAACCTCCATCTGACGAGATTCTTGGTCTTCGGTCAGATGGACATTGATGATGACTGGGTACACATTAGGTTCTCCCGCAAGGAAGGCATACTTCATGTTGGAGGGCAAGGGTTTTAGCTCTGGCGGAGTCTGAGCTGCTTCAGTGGTGACCTCAGCTATTAATGCCGGTGGTGATTCATTCAACTGTTTGGTGTCCATCATATTCTGATCTGCTTCTCCTCTCAAATCCTGATAGAATTCCTCAATAATGTCTTCTTCATTCAAGGATTCTTCAGACTTCAGTTCTTGGTTCTGAAGGCACATCACTCCCACATCAGTCTCTTGCATCACATCAACGAGCTCCTCATCTCGATTGATAAGGGGAAATTCGACCACGGTCTCCACTACCTCCTCAGGGCAGAGGAGTTCATGGATCTCATTGTCATCCAGAAATAAATTGGTATCTTGAATCTCTGCTAAAAAGTCGCAATCGTCAGCGTACTCAATCACCCTTGCACATGATGTAGATGTCTGTTCGGTTGATGTTCCCTCAGACAGGGTCTCTACTCTGATTATTTCATTGCCAGCGCCAAAAGTGATTTCTCCCGTCCCATAATTCACTACTGCGTTTGATGTCCGCAGAAATGGTCTTCCAAGTATGATCGGGGTAAGGAGCAATGGAGAGGGGACGCCCATATCTAAGACCACAAAATCGGCCGGGAATGACTTTCCCTGAATCGTGACGATCACGTCCTCCAACAGGCCTCTAGGCCGCTTGTCTGACTTGTCTGCAAACTGCAGAATCATCTTTGTAGGATTGAGCGGTCCTAATCTGAACTCCGTGAGTAGCGAGGCTGACATCAAATTGACAGAAGACCCACTGTCGAGAAGTGTTCGCTCGAACTCCTGATCAAACATCTGGCAACGTACAAGAGGTGCTCCCATATCTGGCTTTTTATCCGGGAGGTTGCTGATGGCGTTCACGGTGGCCATTGTGAGGATATGCTTTTCAGACTTGCCACCCTTGCTTCTGGAATTATGGGGGTGCGGCCTGCGCTTGGTCGTGCATGCCTCTTTTAATCCTTTCTTCACGGCTGGCATGTACTCAAGAGCTTTCATCAATGGCATATTCAGCACCAAATTCTGAATGATTTCTATGATGGTAGGATCAGACAAAGCACTTTTCAAATTTTTCATTTTTTTTGTGTTTTTTCATTGTTTCTGGAAAAGGAATATTTACAAAATCTTCACCAATTTCATTCATAATAGTGTCCATATTGTGGTTTACAGGTAGATGGCAAAAAGGAATGGATTCATCTACAATTTGTGGACCAAAAATGACAGGCTCGGCTTCTGATGCTGGCGTTGGACTCGCTGCAAGTGTAGTGCTCCTCCTGTCAGGAACTGGCTGTGAGGCGGGTGCAGACGTCTCCAATGCTGGCTGTTCTCCACCGAGGTTGCTGCTATCTTTTTGTGTTTTTCTATTTTCTTCATTTTTTTGTGATTTTTTGAATGCTGGTGCTGCTTCCAAAATACTTCTCGGCCCTGGTGTTGGCTGGACTGACGATTCCCCGTCAGATGCAAGATGCTTTCCCTTCGCCGTCGTCGATGGCTGGAGTGTCCTACCGCTCCTGAGAGTAACAACATTAGATAAAAATCAATTTAATTCACCTGATTCGGGTTGGACACTGCCGGCTACCTGCTCCTTGCGTCGGAAGTTGTTCGGGTTGGCTTCGACCTAGGCTGGTATGACGGTCTTAGCTGCCGTCAGGTCGTTGATCTTCTGGGTCATTTCAGCCATGTTCTTCATTAACTGCTCTAAACAGGCCAGGGATGGATTAACCGACACAATCTCAGAGGAGTCCCCCTACTAGGGTCTAGAATGCTGATATGGCTGCTGAGATTGTGACTGATAACCTTGTGAAAAATGGTGAGGAGGAGGGTTGGAGGAATATGGTGCATTCTGCTGATTGTAGTGAGCAGCCGGTTGCTGACTATATCCCTGACCGCGATATCCGGACTGCTGTGGACCGTGCTGGTAATTCTGCCTCTAGGTGTTACCCTGAGATGGAGGCTGATACTGGTAGGAAGGCTGGAAAGGTCTCCCACCCTGCTGCTGCTGGTGATAGGGCCTGTTGCCCATGTTCTGACCCTGAGGTTGTCCCTGAGGATGGGTCAACTGCGCTTCATTGTTCCATACGCCATTGATCTCCTGAATCAGTGGCGGGGGTGGAGAGAACTGCTCGGAGTATGCTGGCTGGGGCTCCGGTTGATACACAACCATCTGTTTCTGGGGCTATTGGGGCTGCTCCGGGGCCTGCACGTAGTACACGTGCTGGACAGGTTGGGGCTGCTGTGGAGTCGGCTGAGGGTGTTGCTGCATTGTAGGCCCCTTCTTCTCGGCATTCGGCTCTGCAGAGTGGACACAGCGTTGCACATGTTTGCATTAAGTGCTCGTACGAGCTGCTCCAGCCGTTGGGAAATCTGGTCGAGCTTTTCCAGACCCTGGGTCCTCTTCTCAATGACTGCCTATTTTTCAAGGTCCTGTGACCTCTTCTCGATGATATCCACCTTGGACAAGTGGCTCCCAATGATGCTCAGGTTGGAGCTCTCATCCTTGTCTTCGGTGTGAGAAGCCATGTTCACTCGCTTGCTGATGGCGGTTGGTGGCTTCATGTATACTCTGGACGAGGATTGGGCTGCTTCTCCTTCAGCCATTTCTTCGAAGACGTTCCATACCACGTCCTCGTCCTTGTTGAAATGTGAACCGCCGCAAGCTGCATCTACAAGCTTTTGGCTCTCAAATGATAGCCCCCCAAGGAAGTGTTGTACGAGACTGGTCTTTGGAATGTCATGGTGGGGGCACTTCTCTTGAAGATCTTTGAATCTCTCCCACGCTTCATGGATGGTCTCGTGGGGTTGCTGGCAGAAACTGGAGATTCGGGCACACATCTGATTCAATCGCCCGAGAGGATAGAATTTATGGAGAAATGCAGACTTCAGCTCCTCCCAGGTTGTGACGACCTTCCCAAGATTGTCAACCCAATATAGGGCCTTATCTTGAAGGCTGAAGGGAAGCGCGGTCATCTTGACTACCCCCAAAGGAATACCAGGGTAGTGAGCAGTGGAACAGATGCGGTTGAACTTCTTGAGAAAGATATATGGTTCCTCAGTGGTGTTCCCGTGGAATGTGGGAAGTAGCGACAGAAATTGCGGCTTTAGCTCGAAGTGGGCATGCATACGTGGAACCTGAATCCACTCAGTGATGCGTCCCACTCCTGGGTTCTATGTCTCCTTGAGTGTAGGATTTGGCTGCGGTGGCTCTTCTTCTGCTGCTTCATATTCGGGTCCCACTGAGAACTCATCTCTGACTTCTTCAAAATTAAGCTCGTGGTTCGGATCATCCTCTCGTCGGCCGTCTCTTGCATCGTCCCTCCTCCTCAGATCGTTCAGCATGTCCTGGAAGGCAGTCTGGGCCAGGGCCTGATTAGTCAACTGCTGCTGAATGTCTTGGATGGAAGCCAGCAGATGACTGTTAACCTCGCCCTGCATGGTGTATTGTCCTTCCCCTGGATTGACTTCAGGTTCAGGTGGGGCCTGTGGTCCCTTTCCTCTTCCACCTGCCATCTCAGACTGCACTTGAATCTCTGACTCGTGATCGGGTGGAGGATCTGCATGACGGAGTAAACCCTGATCAGTATCTTCTTGAGCACCTGCTGTTGAGATGAATCTGGGATTAAGGTCAATCCCAGAACGTTGTAAATGGAGCATATGATATTGACTGAAATCGATCTCCATCCACAAGGGGTTATTTCTGGGACAAGAGTAATCCCGGTTTAGCTGCAGAGGAAGAGCTAGTTCGGGATGCGAGTCCATCCCGAATAGCGGATTTATTGGAGAAAGGAAAGTATTGAAAGAAGCGAGAATAGGGGAGTCCAAAGAGACATTCACAAGATTCGAATTAACTTCTCGGAGATCACCCCTCTTTATTGAAGATGTCGTTGGCACGGAATCGATGTGGGCGTCGGCGAGGTCCCGACTAAACCATCCGTGGGTCGACATCTTGAGAAGACCAAGAGGAAAATATGTTGGATGAAGAGCACGAGGGTAAACAAGAAATAAAGAGGATTGCAAAACAGTAGAAGGCTCACAATGAGCAAGGGTCAAATAGAAGGAGAACAAAATTTGCGCAAAGGCACGATATTTTTGATCTTGACCTAGATGGAACTAGTAATAAAACCCAAAACAAGGGATTCACCAACTCAACGCGTGAAGCCATGAAGGTTCAGCTTTTATCTTTGTAATTTTTATCTTGAATTTAAGAAATTATCTTTCAACAAGTCCTTAGAGCGCTACGCCTATAGGAGCGAGAGTACTGCCGGAAAAGTATTCCCGTACTTGTCCTCCTTTTGTGTAACCTGTATCTTGCGCTTTTTGATGTCTTTGTAACCCTTCCTGGATCCTTACTCAGCCAAAGAATAAGAGAGAGGAATCTAATAGGTGAAATCGATACTTCGGATCTCGCTCGCAACGGAATCACCCGTGAGCATGCAAGATCCTACTCGGACGCAGACGGTGAGACAGACACACCCGTGAAGGCATGGCCTATGTTCGGTACTTTGGACAAGGTCGATGCTCACACAATAGTGAGTCACCAATGGCAACCAAGCCCTACTCGCCTACGTACGATAGTAGCGCCAATACTTCGGAAATCCAGGCGATACACAAGGCAGCCACAAGCTGGGATTTTGGCTCTAATCCTTACGAAGCGCTCACCTCACTTGGAAGGAGACCTTCCCATGCAACCTGAATACAAGTGAGGGTGTTACTCTCCCCAAACAATGAGTCCAATTACCATTTTTATTTAGGTCAAGGTTTTCTTAGCAGTCCCTTTTTTAATTTTTTTTGTGTTATCGCTTCTTTTGAGTGGGTTCAAATAAGCGCCTAACGATTTTGTATTTTCTTGATCCTACTTTATCCAAAAATAGAGGGAGAATAGAGTCGAAAAAGCCGATGCAAGTCGACACCAATGTGGAAATCTCACCTTTATGCCTAGATGATGGATGCAAAGTAAGAAGACTTACAGCGAATCCCAGCTCTCTCCACGCGGGATGCAAAGCAGAATTTATAAACCTAACTATATGCCGGTATGCAAGGCGGAAATCGTCCTAAGATAGGCAACTGCCAGCGTGAAGAACCACAAGCTAATCACTCATCTCCAATCCTAAGGTCCGGTCTAGGCTCACCCCTCCTCTGCTCAACACACTTGAGTTTAGGAGAAAGCGCTTTACGGGGAGAGCTCGCGGCGCGTGGATCGAAGAAGAGTGACTTCGCTGTTTAATTAAACTAAGTCCAAGCACGATCTATAGGTACATGCAATTGTTGTTAAGGTATTTGGACCTAATCTAATCGATCAAGCAAAGCCTAGATCTAAGAGCTCAATCCACAAAAGAAATGAAAAAGAAATCAAAACCGGAAAATGACAGTCGGAAATCACGAAGAAAACCGCGGTGAGCCCCCGGGTGAACAAACACCCGGAAATTAGGCCCGAAGTGTCCAAGTGTTCAAGTCCTGTATTATTACAAATTAAATGACTCTCTCTCTCACAAAAATAAAAAAAACTACTGTCTCTCTCTCAAGCTCTCCTGCTCTCTCCTGCCGGCTAGGGTAGAATAGCCGGCTCCTCCTCCCAAGAATGCGCAGGATCCCCTAGGCGATCCTCCTCGGTCAGCGGCCCCTCGCAAGAAAACAAGAGAAGTGTCAGACAGTTCAAAACAAATTATGCAAGAAAAAACAAAGAAGCAAAAATGACTAAGTAAATAAAAGACACCAAGGTACTCTACAAGCCGATGCTCCCCAGCAACGGCGCCATTTGAAAAACGATTTGGCGAGAGCCGCTAAATAGTGGTCTAACAAATCAGACTCACTGTCGCTGATGCGACTACTCAAGCCTCTTCGTTCATCAACAATTAACCCACACAATCAATAAAGCAATCAATAGCAAGGATTAAAATTTATTATACCCTACTAACAATGTATAATGGCAAGCAAGTAGGGGTCGAACACAGGGAACAACAGTACAGAGTAAAGACAAAAGTCAAGGCCCTAGGTCTAATCAACCACTTAGCCAATCTAATTTTTTTGTGGGTTTTAATTTTTTTATTTTTTTATTTAATTTTTAATTTTGTATTTTGATTTTTAATTTTTTGATTTTTATATTTTATATTTTATATTTTTTTAATTTCTTTTTCAATATTGGAAAATATAAGAAAAGTAATAAAAGAGGTGATAATATATTTATAAAAATATGCAAAAATAACCAAAAATCCAGAAATAAAATGTTTTTGGCATTTTTATGATTTTCTACAGTTTTTGGGATTTTTGGGTATTTTTCAGAATGTTTTTGGTATTTTTAAACACTGAAATAAACCAAAACAGTGAAGAGGCTACTGGCTGGGGGTAAAATGGGAACTGAAAATATTAGACAACCACCAAAATTTTTTAAACTAATTTTAAAATAAAGGGATAAAATATAAAGGAAATAGGAACTGAGTTTGTGATTTTTGGAGTTTTCTAAGATTTTATATTTTTTTTGAAGTTTTTATGTATTTTTGAGTTTTTAAGGTTTTTCCTTTGAAATTTTTAGTGATTTTTGGACTGACACTAAAAGAGGTTAAAATACACACTAAGGAATTTTTTTGGAATTTTTTGAGGTCTTTTAATATTTTTTTGGCATTTTCTAAGCTAGGCAGTGAATAAAAAGCATGTTTTTGATTTTTAATAAACATTAAAATGCAATAAAAATGCAATGCAAAAATATGGCGTGCAAATGCAAGTTAACATGAGCTTAAATAAATTTTTTTGGAATTTTTGGGGGCAAAATGATGATTTAAATAATTAAAACAAGCATACAAACATTAAACAGGCCTGACAGGGGTATATATGCAAATACACAAACATCCAGGGGCTTGAGTGCAAGTTTCACCAAAAAGACACGCACAGAACACGTGATATATCATTCACAGGGGCATAATTGTAAATATCAAAAGCCGGCTGGGCATACGTGCAATTTTTCCAAATACATATTTAAATATCTACGCACAGGGGTATAACTGCAAATACCATAAAGTTCAGGATAAAAAGTGCAAAATACCCAAAAGGCATGCGCCACAGTCACGTGAGGTGATGTGGTGTGGACCAAAGTGCAAATATCAAAACGTGCGAGGACCTGAGTGCAATTATTACAAAAGCTTTTAAACGAGAAATAAAAGTTGCAGGTCTAAATAGTAAATACAAAAAGGCGTGGGTTAAAAATGCAAAATACCCAAGGGAGTGATCGTGCGGTCGATGGCGCTTCACTTGGACACGTGGCGAGCATCGAACGGCTGGTACCCCTTCGTCCTGGATGGCTGAGATTAGATCGTGGGCGGCTGATCCAACGGCGGGGAGCACTGGGCGATCGGACGACTGACGTGCACCTGGAGGCGGGCTCCTGATCCAACGACGGGGTGAGGGTCATGAAGAACACCTCCCCCGGCGACTTTTGGCTGGCGATTGCGGCCGACACACGGCCGCCCCGGCCCCCGGATCAAGGGCAAAAGGATCCTGGGGCCCTTCCGCGTTTGATGGTAGCCTCAGGCGACGCTGTGACGGCGTGGAGAGCTCGGACGACGGGGGCGACCTGGGCGGTTGGTCCTGGAGGCGTCGAAGGTCGAGGGAGCCTTCTCTTGGGCTCGGACATGCAAGGTTAGATGCACAAATCCCAGGCGAATAAAAAGGGTGGTTCTGATGGCTTAGTGGCTGCGAACGGTGGCTCGGGCGAAGAGCTCCGGCGAGCGGCGGAGAGGGGAGCTCGATAGCTCGATCTGAGCGAGATCGAGGGAACTGGAGGGGTGCTGCGTGATGACTGAGCGAAGGGGAAGAGAATGGAGGTGGTCTTGGCGGCGGTAGACGACAGGAGTGGCCGGAAACGATGGGCGGAGCTCAGCTCCGCCATGGTTTCGATCGAGGATTCACGACGACTCACGCGAAGACAATGAAAACTGCTGCTGGGCTAAGCTAACCTACGCTAAGGCTACAAGAAAATGAAAAGAAAAGGGGAAGAAGCTCACCAGAGATGACGGGCTGCGAGGCACGGCGGAGCTCCGGCGAGGGATGAATCTCTTCGATTCGACGCCAAACGCTTCAAACCCTGGCTCGATTCGACGCCTGCTGTCACCAGGGATACGAAGGGCTAGGGGTTTGAGGGTGGAAATGGCGGAAGAAGGATTAAAATTTGAATTGAAGTCGGGGGTGCTCTTTTGTAGGGTTGACGGGCGGCATGGAAGACGAGGGTCTAGCGCCTCGGTCAGTGATCCACAGCCCAAGGAATCACTTGGGCGTGAATCACCATTGACCGAGGAAGAGATTCCAAGAAGGAGCCATCACCAAATGGTGATCGAGGCATCCTCGAAAAAAGGGTGAAATCAGGGTCAACTCCTCTTCTGACAACGCTCAGGTGTTGGGCAGAGAGTTGACCCAAGTCAACTTTCCAGCCCTTCTGGTTGGTCCACGTGGACCAACCAGGAAAAAACCTGAGAAAAATATTTTAAAAATCAAAATAAAATAGTAAACTATTTTATTTATTTATGGTTAAAACATAAAAAATGCTTATAATTTTCTAAATTATTTTATGGAAATTTTTATTTATTTTTATTAGGTATATTTTCACGAGTTTACTGTTAGCCCTATAGAGGTACTTATACCTATGTATTTTATCACTTTATTTTTTTGTGTATTTTTATTTTATTTTTTATTTATTATTTTATAAAATTACAAAATACTTTTATATACACAAATATATTTTTATTCCATTTTATTGATATGTTTTGTATATTTAATAAAATATAAGTAGATCCTGTATAGGTATGTACATAGGTATAATACCTGTGTATTTTATTTACAAATATTTTTATTTTGAGATTTCTTTGAATTTTTATTCTGATTTTAATGTACATAATTATTATAAGTAATATTTACAAAATTATAAAAATATAAATATACAAAAAATAATGAATAAAGAATAAATTGAATACTTTAATCAGTACAACTATACAATGAGGGTCCAAAACTCAACTTTCAAACCGTAGCTCCGCCAAATGCGAAACCACCGCCATTAAATAGCTTATTTTATTCTATATACAATTAAAGGTGAGTTTACTGCATTTGGAGTTTTCATTTGTGAGATACAGGTCTGGGAAGTTGGGATTCTGGATTTTTATTCAGACCATAACGTTTTATCTGTGTATTATTTTTCAGTGAAATCAATTTTGTATTTTTATTTATTTAAATAGCTACAACATTCATGTACAAAGTTTCTTTATTTGATGTATAAAAAGTGAAACCAAAAATAGGTCCCACAATGAATAAAGAATGAATAATAAATATAGGTATTTGGCCCTTATCTCCCCCTACTTTATTCCTTGTCGACCTATTCATCAAGATGCCTAGGTCTCGGGGTTTTGGGTCATAAAATATTTACAATATTTTATTCTTTTTCTTTTCTTTTCTTTATTCTATAATTTTGGCATTAAAAACAGTATTTTATACACTTTTTACACACATATGCATGAATGCTAAATTATTCTATTTAATGCTATTTTCAGGCAATTGCAAGGGTTTTTGAGGCCAAAATGATAGAATAAAGATGATGAAATGTGGATTCATCATCCTCCTATACTTTGCCTTTGCTAGTCCCTAGCAAACACTTATGCAATAAGTGCAAAAAGAAAAAGAAAGAAAAGAAAAAGAAGAACTTGAATTTAATTTGATTATTAAACTTGTCTTCACAAAATCAAAGTTTGGAGCTTAAGTCGGATCTTTGGAATTTTAGTGCGGGCGGAACCTTAGTGAGAACCGAGTTTGAAATTCAAAAGTCCTTGAGAATCCCAAACTCTGTCCAAGTCTCCTTAATAGCCAGGTCAGAAATACTTCAACTCATACGCAAACTCTTACGACTATGAATCTGACTCGTACAGTGTAAGTGATGGTGGCTCTCCCCAACTAGAATGGTAAGAAACTGACTTCTCCAGTATGACAACCCAATGATTTCCCAATCCAACTACTCCATCCTCGAGGAGCGGGGTATTCCCTTCTAAGTTCAAGTGGCAACCAGCTCAAGAGGAGGGGGTGAAGAGAAGAATGGACGGTAGCCAGTGTAGCTACCTATCCTGGGATGCAAGACCAGTGTAGTCAAGTCATCCTGCTGCAGGCTCACATATTTGACTTTGGAACTCAAGCTTGCTTCTTGACTTTACAATATTTGTACATACTTGCAGGCTTTTTATTTTTGTACATGCCTGAACATTTTTTTTTGAATACTATATACAACAGCATTTACATAGGGAGTTTTTCCTCTTGAGCCAGTAGACTATCCCTCTTTTGAAGCTTTATCGCAACCCACAGCCTCATGTCTTTAGACTTCCTAATCACTGGACGGGTTGGGGTGCACTTCCCTCCCTAGAGGAGGACAAATGTTTCCACTTGTGTGCGTCTCATACCGGCAAATCCAATCCCCTCACCGCTCCAACTGAGTTGAGCCATGTGAAAGGTGTAGGTGTCCAAGATAGGTCATTATCAACAAGGGTCGTGCATGTGCTCCGAAATACTCTACTTAGGCAGTCAAGAATCCATTGAACCAAGTCTCGTGATCCTCAAAGAATTAAGTCAACTAGACCTGAAGTACCTCAAGCCCAGTTCCTATAAGGTTCCTGTTATTAGGTAGATTTTAAGGTCCAATCAAGCTCCAATCTCCGGATTTTACTTAGACTTGTTCAACTATCAAACTCAATCCGAAAAATGGTCATGCCATGCAATGCAATGCAGAAAATATTTTTGTGATGCAGTTTTCAAGAATTTTGAACTTTTTATGGATTTTTGAAAAAGATAATGATGATGCATATGCAGATGCATTTTTTTTGTATTTTTCAAAAGGATTTTTCAAATGTTTTTGGATTTTAATTTTGCAAATGTTTTTAGGATTTTTGAAAACAAAAAGTTTTTGGCTAAAAGCTAGGTTAAAAATATGTACACGGGAGTGCTTCTTATATTTACAAGAAGTGTATTTTAAGAATTTACAGGGTAGGTGATCGATTTTTATAAGTATATATAGTGGATTTTGGTGTGATGCAAATGTTCCTCAAACTTATTTGACACAAGATTTTTCACACAATTTTTGAAAACTATAGTCCAAAATAATTTTTACAAACATTTTTGAAAACATGTACACACATTTGGAAATCATTTTGCAAAGGTTTTCAAACAGTATAGATAGATTTTTCAAAATATTTTTGCAACCATTTTTCAAACCATTTGCAAATCATTTTTCAAACCTTTTATTTCACACAAAGAAAATAAATCTTACAAAACACACCTTTTTACACAGGCTGAAAACATGTAACAAAATATTTTCAAAATAGTTTTCAATAGATGTTCACAAAGATTTTCCAACTATTTTTCAAACATTTTGCAAAAAACATTTTCACCTGATTTATTAATCAATAATTACAAAAATAATTTGAGGAGCAAGACATCTTTTTATTAAGAATTATTAGCCATATTATTAGGAAAATACGAAAGTATGAGTTATGGCTAAAGTATATGCGTAGTATATACGACCCCCTATACTTAGCTTGAACTATGTTCTCATAGATCGGAGAGAAAAGAGAAGACATAACTCGTACTAAGTATAGGCAAGTCTAAAGAATAAATGAACGAAGAAACAAATGAACGAATGAGAAGTTGACCGTCCCCCTATACTTAGGATCAAATAATCCTAAGTATAGCAGACTGTACACAAAGCAGGGAGGGTCAAGGGTGGGAATGAACAGATCGTACTCATATTGTCTCCCCCTATACTTAGGGTAAGATATCCCTAAGTATAGACAAGAAGAGGAGACAATGGAGGGGATCGAAAAGAATGAAGACTCGGGGTGCACACCCCCCTATACTTAGGACAAAGTACGTCCTAAGCATGGAAAACTGTCTACAAGGGTGGCACCTTTTTGATACAAAAAGAAGATAGAAAGAAGAAAAGAAGAAAAGGGAAGAAAGTGGATAAGTGCAACTCGGGATGCGCATCCCCCCTATACTTAGGATAGAGTACATCCTAAGTGTAGTAATGATGAAAGGGATGGCATCAATTCGGTAGAAGAGGGTAGAGGACATTGAAAAGAAGAAAAGAAGAAAAAGAAAAGGACGAAAAATCATTCAAAAATGTTTTGTTGTTCTTCGCTTTTCTCTGCCTCTTTGGAGATATTTAGCTCATCCTCATAGATACTTGAACTGAGTCAACGACAGTCATGAATGTATCATGTTCAAGGTATGGCTTCAGAAGCTGTCCATTGACTACAAATGGCTGTGCGTCAGCTGACAGATTGGATATCAATACACTTCCGTTGTCACGCACCTGCCTAACCAAAAACGGCCCAGTCCATTTGCTCTTCAATTTGCCTGGAAAGATCTTCAATTTCGCATAGAACAACCACACCTTCTGACCTGGATCAAAGGACTTGCGACAGATATGCTTGTCATGCCATGTTTTTACCTTCTCCTTGTACATCAGGCTGTTGTCATATGCATAATCTCTGAATTCCAGTAATCTATTCAGATCCAGTTTTCTGTTCTTTCCTGCCTGCTTGGAGTTCAGATTACAGATGTTAATGGCCCACAAGGATTTGTGAATGAGTTCCACGGGCAAATGACATGGCTTGCCATATACCAGGCGATAGGGAGACATTCCCAAGGGTGACTTTTACGCTGTTCTATAAGTCCAAAGAACGGAATCAAGCAGCTGAGACCAGTTCTTGCGATCCGGACGCACAAGCTTCTGTAAGATTGTCTTGATCTCCCTGTTTGAACATTCAGCTAAGCCATTGGACTGCAGGTGGTAGGGTGAAGCAACACGATGTTCAATGCAGAATTCTTGGGTCAGCTTCTTCACCTCTCTGTTTATGAAATGACTACCCCCGTCAGATATGAGAATCTTGGTAATCCTGAACCGTGCTATGATGTGATCTCTCAAGAATCGACAGACAGTCCTACTGTCGGCGGCTCGGGCGGGAATAGCCTCCACCCATCGACTTACATAATCGACAGCAAGCAGAATATATTCATAACCCTGACTGTTGGGAAACAGACCCATGAAGTCGATGCCCCATGCGTCAAAGACGTCTGAGATCTGAATGTATTTTAGAGGCATCGTGTCTCTCATTCCTATGGTTCCGCCATCTTCTGGCAGTCAGTGCAGCATTTGACATACTCATATGCATCTTTGAATAATGAAGGCCACCAGAGGCCACTTTGAAGAACTTTTGCTGCCGTCCGTTTGCCTGAATGATGTCCTCCAGAATCTTGATCATGACATAAAGCGAGGACACTTGGAACTTCCTCCTGAGGAATGAACCTTCTCCAGATAAAATCTGCTCCCTCACGAAACAGATATGGGTCTTCCCACTGATAGAAATGGATTTTAGACAAGAACCTGTCTATTTTCAATTTAGGCCAGTCTTGTGGGATTTTCTTGGCAACCAGGTAGTTCACGATGTCCGCATACCAAGGGAGTGAGGTGACAGACAGAATTGCTTCATCTGGAAAGGTCTCTGTGATCGGCTGCAGGTTCAGCTCAGGAGACTCTGGGTCAGGAAGCCTTGACAGATGATCGGCCACTACATTCTTTACCCCAGGTTTATCTTTGATTTCCAAGTCAAATTCCAGGAGGAGAAGGATCCACCGAATGAGACGTGGTTTGGCGTCCTTCTTCTGCTATAAGTACCGAATGGCCGAATGATCAGTGTGGATGATTACTTTGGACCCAAGGAGATATGATCTGAACTTTTCCAAGGCAAAGACTACCGCTAGCAACTCCTTTTCAGTGACAGTGTAGTTTTTCTGGGCTTCGTCGAGCGTTCGGCTAGCGTAGTGAATCGCGAATGGTACATTATCTTTCCTCTGTCCCAATACAGCTCCGATGGCATAATCTGACGCGTCGGTCATGATCTCGAAAGGCTGAGTCCAAATCGGTGGCTGTAAGACAGGAGCCTGCGTGATGAGCTCTTTCAACTGATTAAAGGCAAGGAGCACACGGTCATCTACAATGAATTCATTGTCCTTTCCGAGCAACTCAGTCAACGGTCTGGCCAGTTTACTGAAATCTTTGATGAAACGTCGGTAAAAACCGACATGGCCCAAGAATGACCGGACTTGCTTGATGTTTGTAGGTGGCTCAAGTTTGGAAATCACCTCCACCTTGGCTGGGTCAACCTCCATGCCACGTTTAGAAACAACGTGACCCAACACAACTCCTTCGGTCACCATGAAATTGCTCTTTTCCCACGAGAGCACAAGATTGACTTCGCAGCACCTCCGTAGGACTCGGTCTAAATAATCCAGGCATTGGTCAAATGAATCCCCATAGACCAAAAAATCGTCCATAAAGACCTCAAGAAAGTTACCCACCATATCGGCAAAAACTGCAAGCATACACCTCTGAAATGTGGCTGGGGCGTTGCAAAGCCCGAACGGCATCCGTCTGAAGGCATACGTGCCAAAAGGACAGGTGAACGTGGTCTTCTCTTGATCTTCAGGAGCAATAGCAACTTGATTATACCCAGAGTATCCATCCAAGAAGCAGAAGTATTCCTTTGTGGCCAATCTCTCCAAGATCTGGTCGATGAAGGGTAGAGGAAAGTGATCCTTCTTGGTAGCGAGATTAAGTCTTCTATAGTCCACACATACTCGCCAAGAAGTAGGTACTCTGGTTGCGATCTCCTCTCCTTTGTCATTCTTCACAATGGTGATCCCTGATTTCTTGGGCACAACATGCAGAGGGCTCACCCATTTGCTGTCGGAGATGGGATAGATAAATCCCGCATTACACCATTTCTGGATCTCTTTCATAACGACTTCCCGCAGGTTCGGATTTAATCTTCTCTGCAATTCTCGAGAGGGCCTGCAATCATCTTCCAGAAAGATGCGGTGCGAGCAGAGTGACGGATTGATCCCATGGAGATCAGAAGTTCGCCAGCCTATCGCCTTGCGGTTGCGTTCAAGAACCTCCATCAGACGAGATTCTTGGTCTTCGGTCAGATGGGCATTGATGATGACTGGGTACATATTAGGTTCTCCCGCAAGGAAGGCATACTTCATGTTGGAGGGCAAGGGTTTTAGCTCTGGCGGAGTCTGAGCTGCTTCAGTGGTGACCTCAACTATTAATGCCGGTAGTGATTCATTCAACTGTTCGGTGTCCACCATATTCTGATCTGCTTCTCCTCTCAAATCCTGATAGAATTCATCAATAATGTCTTCTTCATTCAAGGATTCTTCAGACTTCAGTTCTTGGTTCTGAAGGCACATCACTCCCACATCAGTCTCTTGCATCACATCAGCGAGCTCCTCATCCTGATTGATAAGGGGAAATTCGACCGCGGTCTCCACTTCCTCCTCGAGGCAGAGGAGTTCATGGATCTCATTGTCATCCAGAAATAAATTGGTATCTTGAATCTCTGCTAAAAAGTCGCAATCGTCAGCATACTCAATCACCCTTGCACATGATGTAGATGTCTGTTCGGTTGATGTTCCCTCAGACAGGGTCTCTACTCAGATTATTTCATTGCCAGCGCCAAAAGTGATTTCTCCCATCCCATAATTCACTACTACGTTTGATGTCCGCAGAAATGGTCTTCCAAGTATGATCGGGGTAAGGAGCAATGGAGAGGGGACGTCCATATCTAAGACCACAAAATCGGCCGGGAATGACTTTCCCTGAACCGTGACGATCACATCCCCCAACATGCCTATAGGCCGCTTGACTGACTTGTCTGCAAACTGCAGAATCATCCTTATAGGCTTGAGCGGTCCTAACTTGAACTCCGTGAGTAGCGAGGCTGGCATCAAATTGACAGAAGACCCACTGTCGAGAAGTGTTCGCTCGGACTCCTGATCAAACATCTGGCAACGTACAAGAGGTGCTCCCATATCTGGCTTTTTATCCGGGAGGTTGCTGATGGCGTTCACGGTGGCCATTGTGAGGATATGCTTTTCGGACTTGCCACCCTTACTTCTGGAATTATGGGGGTGCGGCCTGCGCTTGGTCGTGCATACCTCTTTTAATCCTTTCTTCACGGCTGGCATGTACTCAAGAGCTTTCATCAATGGCATATTCAGCACCAAATTCTCAATGATTTCTATGATGGCAGGATCAGACAAAGCACTTTTCAAATTTTTCATTTTTTGTGTTTTTTCATTGCTTCTGGAAAAGGAATATTTACAAAATCTTCACCAATTTCATTCAAAATAGTGTCCATATTGTGGTTTACAGGTAGATGGCAAAAAAGAATGGATTCATCTACAATTTGTGGACCAAAAATGACAGGCTCGGCTTCTGATGCTGGCGTTGGACTCGCTGCAGGTGTAGTGCTCCTCCTGTCAAGAACGGGCTGTAAGGCGGGTGCATACGTCTCCAATGCTGGCTGTTCTCCACCGAGGTTGCTGCTATCTTTTTGTGTTTTTCTATTTTCTTCATTTTTTTGTGATTTTTTTAATGCTGGTGCTGCTCCCAAAAAAATGCTCGGCCCTGGTGTTGGCTGGACTGGCGATTCCCCGTCAGATGCAAGATGCTTTCCCTTCGCCGTCGCCGATGGCTGGAGTGTCCTACCGCTCCTGAGAGTAATAACATTAGATAAAAATCAATTTAATTCACCTGATTCGGGTTGGACACTGCCGGCTACCTGCTCCTTGCGTCGGAAGTTGTTCGGGTTGGCATCGACCTGGGCTGGTATGACGGTCTTGGCTGCCATCAGGTCGTCGATCTTCTGGGTCATTTCAACCATGTTCTTCATTAACTGCTCTAAACAGGCCAGGGACGGATTAACCGGCACAATCTCAGAGGAGTCCCCCTGCTGGGGTCTAGAATGCTGATATGGCTGCTGAGATTGCGGCTGATAACCTTGTAAAAATTGGTGAGGAGGAGGGTTGGAGGAATATGGTGCATTCTGCTGATTGTAGTGAGCAGCCGGTTGCTGATGATATCCCTGACCGCGATATCCGGACTGCTGAGGACCGTGCTGGTAATTCTGCCTCCAGGTATTACCCTGAGATGGAGGCTGATACTGGCAGGAAGGCTGGAAGGGTCTCCCACCCTGCTGCTGCTGGTGATAGGGCCTGTTGCCCATGTTCTGACCCTGAGGTTGTCCCTGAGGACGGGTCAGCTGCGCTTCATTGTTCCATACGCCATTGATCTCCTGAATCAGTGGCGGGGGTGGAGAGAACTGCTCGGAGTATGCTGGCTGGGGCTCCGGTTGATACACAACCATCTGTGTTTGGGGCTGTTGGGGCTGCTCCAGGGCCTGCACGTATTACACGTGCTGGACAGGTTGGGGCTGTTGTGGAGTCGGCTGAGGGTGTTGCTGCATTGTAGGCTCCTTCTTCTCGGCATTCGGCTCTGCAGATGTAGACACAACGTTGCACATGTTTGCATTCAGTGCTCGTACGAGCTGCTCCAGCTGTTGGGAAATCTGCTCGAGCTTTTCCAGACCCTGGGTCCTCTTCTCAATGACTGCCAGTTTTTCGAGGTCCTGTGACCTCTTCTCGATGATAACCACCTTGGACAAGTGGCTCCCAATGATGCTCAGGTTGGAGCTCTCATCCTTGTCTTCGGTGTGAGAAGCCATGTTCTCTGGCTTGCTGATGGTGGTTGGTGGCTTCATGTATACTCTGGACGAGGATTGGGCTGCTTCTCCTTCAGCCATTTCTTCGAAGACGTTCCATACCACGTCCTCGTCCTTGTTGAAATGTGAACCGCCGCAAGCTGCATCTACAAGCTTTTGGCTCTCAAATTATAGCCTCCCAAAGAAGTGTTGTACGAGACTGGTCTTTGGAATGTCATGGTGGGGGCACTTCTCTTGAAGATCTTTGAATCTCTCCCACGCTTCATGGATGGTCTCGTGGGGTTGCTGGCAGAAACTGGAGATCCGGGCACGCATCTGATTCAATCGCCCGAGAGGATAGAATTTATGGAGAAATGCAGACTTCAGCTCCTTCCAGGTTGTGACGACCTTCCCAAGATGGTCAACCCAATATAGGGCCTTATCTTGAAGGGTGAAGGGAAACGCAGTCATCTTGACTACCCCTAAAGGAATACCAGGGTAGTGAGCAGTGGAACATATGCGGCTGAACTTCTTGAGAAAGATATATGGTTCCTCAGTGGTGTTCCCGTGGAATGTGGGAAGTAGCAACAGAAATTGCGGCTTTAGCTTGAAGTGGGCATGCATACGTGGAACCTGAATCCACTCAGTGATGCGTCCCGCTCCTGGGTTCTATGTCTCCTTGAGTGTAGGCTTTGGCTGCGGTGGCTCTTCTTCTGCCGCTTCATATTCGGGTCCCACTGAGAACTCATCTCTGACTTCTTCAAAATTAAGCTCGTGGTTCGGATCATCCTCTCGTCGGCCGTCTCTTGCATCGGCCCTCCTCCTCAGATCGTTCAGCATGTTCTAGAAGGCTGTCTGGGCCAGGGCCTGATTAGTCAACTGCTGCTGAATGGCTTGGATGGAAGCCAGCAGCTGACTGTTAACCTTGCCCTGTGTGGTGTATTGTCCTTCCCCCGGATTGACTTCAGGTTCAGGTAGGGCCTGTGGTCCTTTTCCTCTTCCACCTGCCATCTCAGACTGCACTTGAATCTCTGACTCGTGATCTGGTGGAGGATCTGCATGACGGAGTAAACCCTGATCAGTATCTTCTTGAGCACCTACTGTTGAGATGAATCTGGGATTAAGGTCAATCCCAGAATGTTTTGAATGGAGCATATGATATTGACTGAAATCGATCTCCATCCACAAGGGGTTATTTCTGGGACAAGAGTAATCCCGGTTTAGCTGCAGAGGAAGAGCTAGTTCGGGATGTGAGTCCATCCCGAATAGCGGATTTATTGGAGAAAGGCAAGTATTGAAAGAAGCGAGAATAGGGGAGTCCAAGGAGACATTCGCAAGATCCGAATTAACTTCTCGGAGATCATCCCTCTTTATTGAAGATGTTGTTGGCATGGAATCGATGTGGGCGTCGGCGAGGTCCCGACTAAACCATCCGTGGGTCGACATCTTGAGAAGACCAAGAGGAAAAGATGTTGGATGAAGAGCACGAGGGTAAACAAGAAATAAAGAGGATTGCAAAACAGTAGAAGGCTCACAATGAGCAAGGGTCAAATAGAAGGAGAACAAAATTTGCGCAAAGGCGCGATATTTTTGATCTTGACCTAGATGGAACTAGCAATCAAACCCAAAACAAGGGATTCACCAACTCAACACGTGAAGCCGTAAAGGTTCGGTTTTTATCTTTGTAATTTTTATCTTGAATTCAAGAAATTATCTTTCAACGAATCCTTAGAGCGCTACACCTATAGGAGCGAGAGTACTGCCGGAAAAGTATTCCCGTACTTGTCCTCCTCTTGTGTAACCTGTAGCTTGCGCTTTTTGATGTCCTTGTAACCCTTCCTGGATCCCTACTCAGCCAAAGAATAAGAGAGAGGAAGCCAATAGGCGAAACCGATACTTCGGATCTTGCTCACAACGGAATCACCCTTGAGTGTGCAAGATCCTACTCGGACGCAGACGGTGAGACAGACACACCCGTGAAGGCGTGGCCTATGCTCGGTACTTCGGACAAGGTCGATGCTCACACAATAGTGAGTCACCAATGGCGACCAAGCCCTACTCGCCTACGTACGATAGTAGCGCCAATACTTCGGAAATCCAGGCGATACACAAGGCAGCCACAAGCTGGGATTTTGGCTCTAATCCTTACGAAGCGCTCACCTCACTTGGAAGGAGACCTTCCCATGCAACCTGAATACAAGTGAGGGTGTTACTCTCCTCAAACAATGAGTCCAATTACCAATTTTATTTAGGTCAAGGTTTTCTTAGTAGTCCCTTTTTTAATTTTTTTGTGTTATCGCTTCTTTTGAGTGGGTTCAAATAAGCGCCTAACGATTTTGTATTTTCTTGATCCTACTTTGTCCAAAAACAGAGGGAGAATAGAGTCGGAAAAGCCGTTGCAAGTCGACACCGAGGTGGAAATCTCACCTTTGTGCCTAGATGATGGATGCAAAGTAAGAAGACTTACAGCGAATCCCAGCTCTCTCCATGCGGGATGCAAAGCAGAATTTATAAACCTAACTATATGCCGGTATGCAAGGCGGAAATCGTCTAAGATAGGCAACTGCTAGCGTGAAGAACCACAAGCTAATCACTCATCTCCAATCCTAAGGTCCGGTCTAGGCTCACCCCTCCTCTGCTCAACACACTTGAGTTTAGGAGAAAGCGCTTTACGGGGATAGCTCGCGACGCGTGGATCGAAGAAGAGTGAATTCGCTGTTTAATTAAACTAAGTCCAAGCACGATCTATAGGTACATGCAATTGTTGTTAAGGTGTTTGGACCTAATCTAATCGATCAAGCAATGCCTAGATCTAAGAGTTCAATCCACAAAAGAAATGAAAAAGAAATCAAAATCGGAAAATGACAGTCGAAAATCACGAAGAAAACCGCGGTGAGCCCCCGGGTGAACAAACACCTGGAAATTAGGCCCGAAGTGTCCAAGTGTTCAAGTCCTGTATTATTACAAATTAAATGACTCTCTCTCACAAAAATACAAAAAACTACTGTCTCTCCCTCTCTCAAGCTCTCCTTCTCTCTCCTGCCAGCTAGGGTAGAATAACCAGCTCCTCCTCCCAAGGATGTGCAGGATCCCCTAGGCGATCCTCCTCGGTCAGCGGTCCCTGGCAAGAAAACAAGAGAAGTGTCATACAGTTCAAAAAAATTATGCAAGAAAAAACAAAGAAGCAAAAATGGCTAAGTAAATAAAAGACACCAAGGTACTCTACAAGCCGATGCTCCCCGACAACGGCGCCATTTGAAAAACGATTTGGCGAGAGCCGCTAAATAGTGGTCTAACAAATCAGACTCACTGTCGCTGATGCGACTACTCAAGCCTCTTCGTTCGTCAACAATTAACCCACACAATCAATAAAGCAATCAATAGCAAGGATTAAAATTTATTATACCCTACTAACAATGTATAATGGCAAGCAAGTAGGGGTCGAACACAGGAAACAATGGTGCAGAGTAAAGACGAAAGTCAAGGCCCTAGGTCTAATCAACCACTTAGCCAATCTAAGTTTTTTGTGGGTTTTATTTTTTTTATTTTTTTATTTGTATTTTGATTTTTAATTTTCTGATTGTTATATTTTATATTTTTTAATTTCTTTTTCAATATTGGAAAATATAAGCAAAGTAATAAAAAATGTGATAATATATTTATAAAAATATGCAAAAATAACCAAAAATTCAGAAATAAAATGTTTTTGCATTTTTATGATTTTCTACTATTTTTGGGATTTTTGGGTATTTTTCAGAATGTTTTTGGTATTTTTAAACACTGAAATAAACCAAAACAGTGAAGAGGCTACTGGCTGGAGGTAAAATGGGAACTAAAAATATCAGACAATCACCAAAATTTTTCAAACTAATTTTAAAATAAAGGGGATAAAATATAAAGGAAACAGGAACTGAGTTTGTGATTTTTGGAGTTTTCTAGGATTTTATATATTTTTTGAAGTTTTTATGTATTTTTGAGTTTTTAAGGTTTTTCCTTTGAAATTTTTAGTGATTTTTGGACTGACACTAAAAGAGGTTAAAATACACACTAGGGAATTTTTTTTGGAATTTTTCGAGGTCTTCTAATATTTTTTGGCATTTTCTAAGCTTGGCAGTGAATAAAAAGCATGTTTTTAATTTTTAATAAATATTAAAATGCAATAAAAATGCAATGCAAAAATATGGCATGCAAATGCAAGTTAACAGGAGCTTAAATTAATTTTTTTGGAATTTTTGGGGGTAAAATGATGATTTAAATAATTAAAACAAGCATACAAACATTAAACAGGCCTGGCAGGGGTATATATGCAAATACACAAACATCCAGGGGCTTGAGTGCAAGTTTCACCAAAAAGACACGTATAGAACACGTGATATATCATTCATAGGGGAATAATTATAAATATCAAAAGCCGACTGGGAATACATGCAATTTTTCCAAATACATATTTAAATATCTACGCACATGGGTATAACTGCAAATACCATAAAGTTCAGGATAAAAAGTGCAAAATGCCCAAAAGGCACGCGCCACAGTCACGTGAGATGACGTGGCGTGGACCAAAGTGCAAATATCAAAACGTACGAGGACCTGAGTGCAATTATTACAAAAGTTTTTAAATGGGAAATAAAAGTTGTAGGTCTAAATAGTAAATACAAAAAGGCGTGGGTTGAAAATGCAAAATACCCACGAAGAGTGATCGTGCGGCCGATGGCGCTTCACTTGGACACGTGGTGAGCATCGAACGGCTGGTACCCCTTCGTCCTGGATGGCTGAGATTAGATCGTGGGCGGTTGATCCAACGGCGGGGAGCACTGGGCGATTTGACGGCTGACGTGCACATGGAGGCGGGCTCCTGATCCAACGGCGGGGAGAGGGTCACGAAGAACACCTCCCCCGACGAGGTTTGGCTGGCGATTGCGGCCGACACACGGCCGCCCCGGCCCCCGGATCAAGGGCAAAAGGATCCTGGGGCCCTTCCGCGTCTGATGGTAGCCTCAGGCGACGCTGTGACGGCGTGGAGAGCTCGGACGACGGGGGCGACCTGGGCGGTTGGTCCTTGACGTCGAAGGTCGAGGGAGCCTTCTCTTGGGCTCGGACCTGCAAGGTTAGATGCACAAAACCCAAGCGAACAAAAAGGGTGGTTCTGATGGCTCGGTGGTGGCGAACGGTGGCTCGGGCGAAGAGCTCCGGCGAGCGGCGGAGAGGGGAGCTCGATAGCTTGATCTGAGCGAGATCGAGGGAACTGGAGGGGTTCTGCGTGATGACTGAGCGAAGGGGAAGAGAATGGAGGTGGTCTTGGCGGCGGTAGACGACTAGAATGGCCGGAAACGATGGGCGAAGCTCAGCTCCGCTGTGGTTTCGATCAAGGATTCACGACGACTCACGCGAAGACAATGAAAACTGCTGTTGGGCTAAGCTAACCTACGCTAAGGCTACAAGAAAATGAAAAGAAAAGGGGAAGAAGCTCACCAGAGACGACGGGCTGCGAGGCACTGTAGAGCTCCGGCGAGGGATGAATCTCTTCGATTCGACGCCAAACGCTTCGAACCCAGGCTCGATTCGACGCCTGCTGTCACCAGGGATACGAAGGGCTAGGGGTTTGAGGGTGGAAATGGCGGAAGGAGGATTAAAATTAGAATTGAAGTCAGGGGTGCTCTTTTGTAGGGTTGACGGGCGGCGTGGAAGACGAGGGTCCAGCGCCTCGGTCAGTGATCCACAGCCCAAGGAATCACTTGGGCGTGAATCACCATTGACCGAGGAAGAGATTCCAAGAAGGAGCCATCACCAAATGGTGATCGAGGCATACTCGAAAAAAAGGTGAAATCAGGGTCAACTCCTCTTCTGACGACGCTCAGGTGTTGGGCAGAGAGTTGACCCAAGTCAACTTTCCAGCCCTCCTGGTTGGTCCACGTGGACTAACCAAGAAAAAACCTGAGAAAATTATTTCAAAAATCAAAATAAAATAGTAAACTATTTTATTTATTTATGGTTAAAACATAAAAAATGCTTATAATTTTTTAATTTATTTTATGGTAATTTTTATTTATTTTTATTAGGTATATTTTCGCGAGTTTACTGTTAGCCCTATATAAGTACTTATACCTATGTGTTTTATCACTTTATTTTTTTTGTATTTTCATTTTATTATTTTTATTTCTTATTTTATAAAATTACAAAATACTTTTATATACACAAATATATTTTTATTCCATTTTATTGATATGTTTTGTATATTTAATAAAATATAAGTAGATCTTGTATAGGTATGTACATAGGTATAATACCTGTGTAGTTTATTTACACATATTTTTATTTTGAGTTTTCTTTGCATTTTTATTCTGATTTTAATGTACATAATTATTATAAGTAATATTTACAAAATTATAAAAATATCAATATACAAAAAATAATGAATAAAGAATAAATTGAATACTTTAATCAGTACAACTATACAATGAGGGTCCACAACTCAACTTTCAAACCGTAGCTCCGCCAAATGCGAAACCACTGCCATTAAATAGCTTATTTTATTCTATATACAATTAAAGGTGAGTTTGCTGCATTTGGAGTTTTCATTTGTGAGATACATGTCTGGGAAGTTGGGATTCTGGATTTTTATTCAGACCATAACTTTTTATCTGTGTATTATTTTTCAGTGAAATCAATTTTGTATTTTTATTTATTTAAATAGCTACAACCTTCATGTACAAAGTTTCTTTATTTGATGTATAAAAAGTGAAACCAAAAATAGGTCCCACAATGAATAAAGAATGAATTAATAAATATATGTATTTGGCCCTTATCTCCCCCTACTTTATTCCTTGTCGACCTATTCATCAAGATGCCTAGGTCTCGGGGTTTTGGGTCATAAAATATTTACAATATTTTATTCTTTTTCTTTTCTTTTCTTTATTTTATAATTTTGGCATTAAAAACAGTATTTTATACACTTTTTACACACTTATGCATGAATGCTAAATTACTCTATATAATGCTATTTTTAGGCAATTGCAAGGGTTTTTGAGGCCAAAATGATAGAATAAAGATGATGAAATGTGGATTCATCATCCCCCTATACTTTGCCTTTGCTAGTCCCTAGCAAACACTTATGCAATAAGTGCAAAAAGAAAAGGAAAGAAAAGAAAAAGAAGAACTTGGATTTAATTTGATTATCAAACTTGTCTTCACAAAATCAAAGTTTGGAGCTTAAGTCGGATCTTTGGAATTTTAGTGCGGGCGGAACCTTAGTGAGAACCGAGTTTGAAATTCAACAGTCCTTGAGAATCCCAAACTCTGTCCAAGTCTCCTTAATAGCCAGGTCAGAAATACTTCAACTCATACGCAAACTCTTACGACTATGAATCTGACTCGTACAGTGTAAGTGATGGTGGCTCTCCCCAACTAGAACGGCAAGAAACTGACTTCTCCAGTATGACAACCCAATGATTCCCCAATCCAACAACTCCATCCTCGAGGAGCGGGGTATTCCCTTCTAAGTTCAAGTGGGGGTGAAGAGAAGAATGGACGGTAGCCAGTGTAGCTACCTATCCTGGGATGCAAGACCAGTGTAGCCAAGTCATCCTGCTGCATGCTCACATATTTGACTTGGAACTCAAGCTTGCTTCTTGACTTTACAACATTTGTACATACTTGCAGGCTTTTTATTTTTGTACATGCCTGAACATTTTTTTTGAATACTATATACAACAGCATTTACATAGGGAGTTTTTCCTCTTGAGCCAGTAGACTATCCCTCTTTTGAAGCTTTATCGCAACCCAAAACCTCTTGTCTTTAGACTTCCTAATCACTGGACGGGTTGGGGTGCACTTCCCTCCCTAGAGGAGGACAAATGTTTCCACTTGTGTGTGTCTCATACTGGCAAATCCAATCCCCTCACCGCTCCAACTGAGTTGAGCCACGTGAAAGGTGCATGTGTCCAAGTTAGGTCATTATCAACAAGGGTCGTGCATGTGCTCCGAAATACTCTAATTAGGCAGTCAAGAATCCATTGAACCAAGTCTCGTGATCCTCAAAGAATTAAGTCAACTAGACCTGAAGTACCTCAAACCCAGTTCCTATAAGGTTCCTGTTTTTAGGTAGATTTTAAGGTCCAATCAAGCTCCAATCTCCGGATTTTACTTAGACTTGTTCAACTATCAAACTCAATTCGAAAAATGGTCATGTAACACACCTTTTTACACAGGTTGAAAACATGTAACAAAATATTTTCAAAATAGTTTTCAATAGATGTTCACAAAGATTTTCCAACTATTTTTCAAACATTTTGCAAAAAAATATTTTCACCTGATTTATTAATCAGTAATTACAAAAAGAATTTGAGGAGCAAGACATCTTTTTATTAAGAATTATTAGCCATATTATTAGGAAAATACGAAAGTACGAGTTATGGCTAAGGTATATGCGTAGTATATACGACCCCCCTATACTTAGCTTGAGCTATGTCTTCATAGATCGGAGAGAAAAGAGAAGACATAACTCGTACTAAGTATATGAAAGTCTAAAGAATAAATGAACGAAGAAACAAATGAACGAATGAGTAGTTGACCGTCCCCCCTATACTTAGGATCAAATAATCCTAAGTATAGCAGACTGTACACAAAGCAGGGAGGGTCAAGGGTGGGAATGAACAGATCGTACTCAGATTGTCTCCCCCTATACTTAGGGTAAGATATCCCTAAGTATAGACAAGAAGAGGAGACAATGGAGGAGATCAAAAAGAATGAAGACTCGGGGTGCACACCCCCCTATACTTAGGACAAAGTACGTCCTAAGCATGGAAAACTGTCTACAAGGGTGGCACCTTTTTGATACAAAAAGAAGATAGAAAGAAGAAAAGAAGAAAAGAAGAAAAGGGAAGAAAGTGGATATGAGCAACTCGGGATGCGCATCCCCCCTATACTTAGGATAGAGTACATCCTATGTGTAACAATGATGAAAGGGTTGGCATCAATTCGGTAGAAGAGGGTAGAAGACATTGAAAAGAAGAAAAGAAGAAAAAGACGAAAAATCATTCAAAATTGTTTTGTTGTGCTTCGCTTTTCTCTGCCTCTTTGGAGATATTTAGCTCATCCTCATAGATTACTTGAACTGAGTCAACTACAGTCATGAATGTATCATGTTCAAGGTATGGCTTCAGAAGCTGTCCATTGACTACAAATGGCTGTGCGTCAGCTGACAGATTGGATATCAATACACTTCCGTTGTCACGCACCTGCCTACCCAAAAATGGCCCAGTCCATTTGCTCTTCAATTTGCGTGGAAAGATCTTCAATTTCGCATCGAAAACCACACCTTCTGACCTGGATCAAAGGACTTGCGATGGATATGCTTGTCATGCCATGTTTTTACCTTCTCCTTGTACATCAGGCTGTTGTCATATGGATAATCTCTGAATTCCAGTAATCTGTTCAGATCCAGTTTTCTGTTCTTTCCTGCCTGCTTGGAGTTCAGATTACAGATGTTAATGGCCCATAAGGATTTGTGAATGAGTTCCACGGGCAAATGACTTGGCTTGCCATATACCAGGCGATAGGGAGACATTCCCAAGGGTGACTTGTACGCTGTTCTATAAGCCCAAAGAACGGAATCAAGCAGCTGAGACCAGTTCTTGCGATCCGGACGCACAAGCTTCTGTAAGATTGTCTTGATCTCCCTGTTTGAACATTCAACTAAGCCATTGGACTGCAAGTAGTAGGGTGAAGCAACACGATGTTCAATGCAGAGTTCTTGGGTCAGCTTCTTCACCTCTCTATTTATGAAATGACTACCCCCATCAGATATGAGAATCTTGGGAATCCCGAACCGTGCTATGATGTGATCTCTCAAGAATCGACAGACAGTCCTACTGTCGGCGGCTCGGACGGGAATAGCCTCCACCCATCGACTTACATAATCGACAGCAAGTAGAATATATTCATAACCCTGACTATTGGGAAACATGCCCATGAAGTCGATGCCCCATGCGTCAAAGATGTATGAGATCTGAATGTATTTTAGAGGCATCGTGTCTCTCATTCCTATGGTTCCACCCATCTTCTGGCAGTCAGTGCAGCATTTGACATACTCATCTGCATCTTTGAATAATGAAGGCCACCATAGGCCACTTTGAAGAACTTTTGCTGCCGTCCGTTTGCCTGAATGATGTCCTCCAGAATCTTGATCATGACATAAAGCAAGGACACTTGAAACTTCCTCCTGAGGAATGCACCTTCTCCAGATACAATCTGCTCCCTCACGAAACAGATACGGGTCTTCCCACTGATAGAAATGGATTTTAGACAAGAACCTGTTTATTTTCGATTTAGGCAGTCTTGTGGGATTTTCTTGGCAACTAGATAGTTCACGATGTCCGCATACCAAGGGAGTGAGGTGACAGACAGAATTGCTTCTTCTGGAAAGGTCTCTGTGATCGGCTGCAAGTTCAGCTCAGGAGACTCTAGGTCAGGAAGCCTTGATATATGATCAGCCACTACATTTTTTACCCCAGGTTTATCTTTGATTTCCAAGTCAAATTCCTGTTGGAGAAGGATCCACCGAATGAAACGTGGTTTGACGTCCTTCTTTTGCTGTAAGTACCGAATGGCCGAATGATCAGTGTAGATGATTACTTTGGACCCAAAGAGGTATGATCTGAATTTTTCCAAGGCAAAGACTACTGCTAGCAGCTCCTTTTCAGTGACAGTGTAGTTTTTCTGGGCTTCGTCGAGCGTTCGGCTAGCGTAGTGAATCTCAAATGGTACATTATCTTTCCTCTGTCCCAATACAGCTTCGATGGCATAATCTGACGCGTCGGTCATGATCTCGAAAGGCTGAGTCCAAATCGGTGGTTGTAAGACAGGAGCCTGCGTGATGAGCTCTTTCAACTGATTAAAGGCAAGGAGCACACAGTCATCTACAATGAATTCATTATCCTTGCCGAGCAACTCAGTCAACAGTCTGGCCAATTTACTGAAATCTTTGATGTAACGTCGGTAAAAACCGACATGGCCCAAGAATGACCGGACTTGCTTGATGTTTGTAGGTGGCTCAAGTTTGGAAATCACCTCCACCTTGGCTGGGTCAACCTTCATGCCACATTTAGAAACAACGTGACCCAGCATAATTCCTTCGGTCACCATGAAATTGCTCTTTTCCCACGAGAGCACAAGATTGACTTCGCAGCACCTCCGTAGGACTCGGTCTAAATAATCCAGGCATTGGTCAAATGAATCCTCATAGACCGAAAAATCATCCATAAAGACCTCGAGAAAGTTGCCCACCATATCGGCAAAAATTGCAAGCATACACCTCTGAAATGTGGCTGGGGCGTTGCAGAGCCCGAACGGCATCCGTCTGAAGGCATACGTGCCAAAAGGACAGGTGAACGTGGTCTTCTCTTGATCTTCAGGAGCAATAGCAACTTGATTATACCCAGAGTATCCATCCAAGAAGCAGAAGTATTCCTTCGCAGCCAATCTCTCCAAGATCTGGTCGATGAAGGGTAGAGGAAAGTGACCCTTCTTGGTAGCGAGATTAAGTCTTCTATAGTCCGCACATACTCGCCAAGAAGTGGGTACTCTGGTTGCGATCTCCTCTTCTTTGTCATTCTTCACAATGGTGATCCCTGATTTCTTGGGCACAACATGCAGAGGGCTCACCCATTTGCTGTCGAAGATGGGATAGATAAATCCCGCATCACACCATTTCTAGATCTCTTTCATAACGACCTCCCGCAGGTTCAGATTTAATCTTCTCTGCAATTCTCAAGAGGGACTGCAATCATCTTCCAGAAAGATGCGGTGCGAGCAGAGTGACAGATTGATCCCATGGAGATCAGAAGTTCGCCAGCCTATCGCCTTGCGGTTGCGTTCAAGAACCTCCATCAGACGAGATTCTTGGTCTTCGGTCAGATGGGCATTGATGGTGACTGGGTACATATTAGGTTCTCCCGCAAGGAAGGCATACTTCATGTTGGAGGGTAAGGGTTTTAGCTCTGGCGGAGTCTGAGCTGCTTCAGAGGTGACCTCAGCTATTAATGCCGGTGGTGATTCATTCAACTGTTCGGTGTCCACCATATTCTGATCTGCTTCTCCTC
Source organism: Ottelia alismoides (assembly GCA_037367405.1). Taxonomy (NCBI): domain Eukaryota; kingdom Viridiplantae; phylum Streptophyta; class Magnoliopsida; order Alismatales; family Hydrocharitaceae; genus Ottelia; species Ottelia alismoides. The sequence goes on along the minus strand of JAZKJV010005993.1, from coordinate 1,317,885 downwards.
TCAAATCCTGATAGAATTCCTCAATAATGTCTTTATCATTCAAGGATTCTTCAAACTTCAGTTCTTGGTTCTGAAGGCACATCACTCCCACCGCAGTCTCTTGCATCACATCAGCGAGCTCCTCATCCTGATTGATAAGGGGAAATTCGACCACGGTCTCCATTTCCTCCTCGGGGCAGAGGAGTTCATGGATCTCATTGTCATCCAGAAGTAAATTGGTATCTTGAATCTCTGCTAAAAAGTCGCAATCGTCAGCGTACTCAATCACCCTTGCACATGATGTAGATGTCTGTTCGGTTGATGTTCCCTCAGACAGGGTCTCTACTCTGATTATTTCATTGCCAGCGCCAAAAGTGATTTCTCTCGTCCCATAATTCATTGCTGCGTTTGATTTCCGCAGAAATGGTCTTCCAAGTATGATCGGGGTATGGAGCAATGGAGAGGGGACGTCCATATCTAAGACCACAAAATCGGCCGGGAATGACTTTCCCTGAACCGTGACGATCACGTCCTCCAACAGGCCTCTAGGCCGCTTGACTGACTTGTCTGCAAACTGCAGAATCATCTTTGTAGGCTTGAGCGGTCCTAACCTGAACTCCGTGAGTAGCGAGGCTGGCATCAAATTGACAGAAGACCCATTGTCGAGAAGTGTTCGCTCGAACTCCTGATCAAACATCTGGCAACGTACAAGAGGTGCTCCCATATCTGGCTTTTTATCCGGGAGGTTGCTGATGGCGTTCACGGTGGTCATTGTGAGGATATGCTTTTCGGACTTGCCACCCTTGCTTCTGGAATTATGGGGGTGCGGCCTGCGCTTGGTCGTGCATGCGTCTTTTAATCCTTTCTTCACGGCTGGCATGTACTCAAGAGCTTTTATCAATGGCATATTCAGCACCAAATTCTGAATGATTTCTATGATGGCAGGATCAGACAAAGCACTTTTCAAATTTTTCATTTTTTTGTGTTTTTTCATTGCTTCTGGAAAAGGAATATTTACAAAATCTTCACCAATTTCATTCAAAATAGTGTCCATATTGTGGTTTACAGGTAGATGACAAAAAGGAATGGATTCATCTACAATTTGTGGACCAAAAATGACAGGCTCGGCTTCTGATGCTGGCGTTGGACTCGCTGCAGGTGTAGTGCTCCTCCTGTCAGGAACTGGCTGTGAGGTGGGTGCAGACGTCTCCAATGCTGGCTGTTCTCCACCGAGGTTGCTGCTATCTTTTTGTGTTGTTCTATTTTCTTCATTTTTTTGTGATTTTTTGAATGCTGGTGCTGCTCCCAAAATACTGCTCGGCCCTGGTGTTTGCTGGACTGACGATTCCCCGTCAGATGTAAGATGCTTTCCCTTTGCCGTCGTCGATGGCTGGAGTGTCCTACCGCTCCTGAGAGTAACAGCATTAGATAAAAAACAATTTAATTCACCTGATTCGGGTTGGACACTACCGGCTACCTGCTCCTTGCGTCGGAAGTTGTTCGGGTTGGCTTCGACCTGGGCTGGTATGACGGTCTTGGCTGCCGTCAGGTCGTCGATCTTCTGGGTCATTTCAGCCATGTTCTTCATTAACTGCTCTAAACAGCCCAGGGCCGGATTAACCGGCTCAATCTCAGAGGAGTCCCCCTGCTGGGGTCTAGAATGTTGATATGGCTGCTGAGATTGCGACTGATAACCTTGTGACAATTGGTGAGGAGGAGGGTTGAAGGAATATGGTGCATTCTGCTGATTGTAGTGAGCAGCCGGTTGCTGATGATATCCCTGTCTGCGATATCCGGACTGCTGAGGACCGTGCTGGTAATTCTGCCTCCAGGTGTTACCCTGAGATGGAGGCTGATATTGGTAGGAAGACTGGAAGGGTCTCCCACCCTGCTGCTGCTGATGATAGGGCCTGTTGCCCATGTTCTGACCCTGAGGTTGTCCCTGAGGATGGGTCAGCTGCGCTTCATTGTTCCATACGCCATTGATCTCCTGAATCAGTGGCAGGGGTGGAGAGAACTGCTCGGAGTATGCTGGCTGGGGCTCCGGTTGATACACAACCATCTATGTCTGGGGTTGTTGGGGCTGCTCCGGGGCCTGCACGTAGTACACGTGCTGGACAGGTTGGGGATGTTGTGGAGTCGGCAGAGGGTGTTGCTGCATTGTAGGCTCCTTCTTCTCGGCATTCGGCTCTGCAGAGGTAGACACAACGTTGCACATGTTTGCATTCAGTGCTCGTACGAGCTGCTCCAGCTGTTGGGAAATCTGCTCGAGCTTTTCCAGACCCTGGGTCCTCTTCTCAATGACTGCCAGTTTTTCGAGGTCCTGTGACCTCTTCTCGATGATATCTACCTTGGACAAGTGGCTCCCAATGATGCTCAGGTTGGAGCTCTCATCCTTGTCTTCGGTGTGAGAAGCCATGTTCACTGGCTTGCTGATGGCGGTTGGTGGCTTCATGTATACTCTGGATGAGGATTGGGATGCTTCTCCTTCAGCCATTTCTTCGAAGACGTTCCATACCACGTCCTCGTCCTTGTCGAAATGTGAACCGCCGCAAGCTGCATCTACAAGCTTTTGGCTCTCAAATGATAGCCCCCCAAAGAAGTGTTGTACGAGACTGGTCTTTGGAATGTCATGGTGGGGGCACTTCTCTTGAAGATCTTTGAATCTCTCCCACGCTTCATGGATGGACTCGTGGGGTTGCTGGCAGAAACTGGAGATCCGGGCACGCATCTGATTCAATCGCCCGAGAGGATAGAATTCATGGAGAAATGCAGACTTCAGCTCCTCCCAGGTTGTGACGACCTTCCCAAGATGGTCAACCCAATACATGGCCTTGTCTTGAAGGATGAAGGGAAACACGGTCATCTTGACTACCCCCAAAGGAATACCAGGGTAGTGAGCAGTGGAACAGATGCGGCTGAACTTCTTGAGAAAGATATATGGTTCCTCAGTGGTGTTCCCGTGGAATGTGGGAAGTAGCGACAGAAATTGCGGCTTTAGCTCGAAGTGGGCATGCATACGTGGAACCTGAATCCACTCAGTGATGCATCCCGCTCCTGGGTTGTATGTCTCCTTGAGTGTAGGCTTTGGATGCGGTGGCTCTTCTTCTGCCGCTTCATATTCGGGTCCCACTGAGAACTCATCTCTGACTTCTTCAAAATTAAGCTCGTGGTTTGGATCATCCTCTCGTTGGCCGTCTCTTGCATCGGCCCTCCTCCTCACATCGTTCAGCATGTCCTATAAGGCTGTCTGGGCCAGGGCCTGATTAGTCAACTGCTGCTGAATGGCTTGGATGGAAGCCAGCAGCTGACTGTTAACCTCGCCCTGCGTGGTGTATTGTCCTTCCCCCGGATTGACTTCAGGTTCAAGTGGGGCATGTGGTCCTTTTCCTCTTCCACCGGCCATCTCAGACTGCACTTGAATCTCTGACTCGTGATCAGGTGGAGGATCTGCATGACGGAGTAAACCCTGATCAGTATCTTCTTGAGCACCTGCTGTTGAGATGAATCTGGGATTAAGGTCAATCCCAGAACGTTGTGAATGGAGCATATGATATTGACTGAAATCGATCTCCATCCACAAGGGGTTATTTCTGGGACAAGAGTAATCCTGGTTTAGCTGCAGGGTAAGAGCTAGTTTGGGATGCGAGTCCATCCCGAATAGCGGATTTATTGGAGAAAGGCAAGTATTGAAAGAAGCGAGAATAGGGGAGTCCAAGGAGACATTCGCAAGATCCGAATTAACTTCTCGGAGATCACCCCTCTTTATTGAAGATGTTGTTGGCACGGAATCGATGTGGGCGTAGGCGAGGTCCCGACTAAACCATCCGTGGGTCGACATCTTGAGAAGACCAAGTGGAAAAGATGTTGGATGAAGAGCACGAGGGTAAACAAGAAATAAAGAGGATTGCAAAACAGTAGAAGGCTCACAATGAGCAAGGGTCAAATAGAAGGAGAACAAAATTTGCGCAAAGGCGCGATATTTTTGATCTTGACCTAGATGGAACTAGCAATCAAACCCCAAAACAAGGGATTCACCAACTCAACGCGTGAAGCCGTGATGGTTCGGCTTTATCTTTGTAAATTTTATCTTGAATTCAGGAAATTATCTTTCAACGAGTCCTTAGAGCGCTACGCCTATAGGAGCGAGAGTACTGCCGGAAAAGTATTCCCGTACTTGTCCTCCTCCTGTGTAACCTGTAGCTTGCGCTTTTTGAGGTCCTTGTAACCCTTCCTGGATCCCTACTCAGCCAAAGAATAAGAGAGAGGAAGCCAATAGGCGAAACCGATACTTCGGATCTTGCTCACAACGGAATCACCCTTGAGTGTGCAAGATCCTACTCGGACGCAGACGGTGAGACAGACACACCCCGTGAAGGTGTGGCCTATGCTCGGTACTTCGGACAAGGTCGATGCTCACACAATAGTGAGTCACCAATGGCGACCAAGCCCTACTCGCCTACGTACGATAGTAGCGCCAATACTTCGGAAATCCAGGCGATACACAAGGCAGCCACAAGCTGGGATTTTGGCTCTAATCCTTACGGAAGCGCTCACCTCACTTGGAAGGAGACCTTCCCATGCAACCTGAATACAAGTGAGGGTGTTACTCTCCCCAAACAATGAGTCCAATTACCAATTTTATTTAGATCAAGGTTTTCTTAGCAGTCCCATTTTTAATTTTTTTGTGTTATCGCTTCTTTTGAGTGGGTTCAAATAAGCGCCTAACGATTTTGTATTTTCTTGATCCTACTTTGTCCAAAAACAGAGGGAGAATAGAGTCGGAAAAGCCGATGCAAGTCGACACCAAGGTGGAAATCTCACCTTTGTGCCTAGATGATGGATGCAAAGTAAGAAGACTTACAGCAAATCCCAGCTCTCTCCATGCGGGATGCAAAGCAGAATTTATAAACCTAACTATATGCCGGTATGCAAGGCAGGAATCGTCCTAAGATAGGTGATGAATCCACATTTCATCATCTTTATTCTATCATTTGGCACCAAAAACCCTAGCAAATGCCTGTAAATAGCATTAATATCATCATCTTAGCATTCATGCATGTGCATCTATATAGTGTATAAAATGCTGTAATTAAAGCCAAAATTATAGAATAAATAAAGAAAAGAAAAAGAATAAAATATTGTAAATATTTTATGACCCAAAACCCCCGAGACCTAGGCATCTTGATGAATAGGTCGGCCAGGAATAAAGTAGGGGGAGATAAGGGCCAAAATACAGATAAAACACCTATATTTTCTATTCATTCTTTATCATTTTGGGACCTATTTTTAGTTCCACTTTTTATACATCAAATAAAGAAACTTTGTCCATGAAAGTTGTAGATAATTTTATAAAGAAAAATACAAAGTTGATTTCACAGAAAAATAATGTACAGACAAAAAGTTATGGTCTGAATAAGAATCCAGAATCCCAACTTCTCAGACCCGTATCTCACAACTGACAACTCCAAATGTAGTAAACTCACCTTTAATTGTATATAGAATAAAATAATCTATCCAATGGTGATGGTTTCACATTTGGCGGAGCTACGGTTTGAAAGTTGAGTTTTGGACCCACCTTGTATAGCTGTATTGATTAAAATATTCAATTTATTATTTATTTATTTTATTTTTGTATTTTTATAATGTTGTAAATATTACTTATAATAACTATGTGCATTAAAATTAGAATAAAAATGCAAAGAAAAATAAAAATAAGAATAAATATATATAGGTTATACATAGATACTATACCTGTACTTATACCTATATAACACACTCTTATATTTTATTAAATATGCAAAACATATCAGAAAAATAAAATAAAAATATATTTGTGTATATAAAAGTATTTTATAATTTTACAAAATAAGAAATAAAAATAATAATATTAAAATACATAAAAGAAAAATAAAATACTGAAATACATAGGTAATATACCTATATAGAGCTAAAAAGTGAACTTGTAAAAATATAACTCATAAAAATAATTAAAAATCGGAATAAAATACTAGATAAAATTCTAAACATTTTTTATTTTATCACCTAATTAAAATAACACCATTTACTATTTTAAAATGATTTATTAATATGTTTTTCCAGGGTTTTTCCTGGTTGGTCCACGTGGACCAACCAGGAGGTCAAAACTGTTGACCAAGGTCAACAGTCTGACCTACCCCCCTGTAGCTCTGCGCGCCTCGTTCTTCCCCCGCTTTTGCGGATTTTTCGAGGATGTGTCTTTCATCCTTTGAGATTGATTCCTTCTGCGAAGCTCTTCCCCTCCTAACCATCTTGCACGCCAGTGCATCTCCTTGGGATGTGGAGCTCTGAATCGAGCCCTGCACCTCGATCAAGGAACCCCCGCGTCAACCCCTTAAAACCCAAACCTGACTTCCTTTCGAAATTTGAACCGCGAATTACCACCGATCCTTCCCCTTGGTCGAGCTAAAGGTGCCCGGAGGTGACAACTCTGAGCTCCGGGCTTCCAGGCGACGGGAAAGCACCTGATCGTCGTGCATTCCACACCTCCGGCGAAGCGCAGCCGTCGAGGTATCTACCCTCTGGCCCCCAGGCCATTGAGGCCGCTCTTTGTTTATTTTAATCCCCATCATGTCGCTGTTAGCCTTAGGATCATTCCGAGCCTTTTTTATCATCAAATCGCACATCTGATCGCTTCATTGATCACCTCGCCGGAGCGCAACTCCGGCGAGTCCCCATCTCGCCTGCCCATTCCCCTTCGAGAGCCACCTGAGGTCGAGGCATTTTGCCTCGACCTCCGTAACCTTTTTGCGCAGGTACTGGAGCATACCAAAGAGTCTGGAGCGCTTTTGGGTCTTCGCAGGAGCACCTGGAGCTTCGCAACTTCCTCATCATCGTGGAAGAGCTCCGCCGTCCTTCGCGCCATTCCGTTGCTTCCAGATAACAGAGGAGACCTGCAGCAACCTCTTGGGCCCGATTTGAAGCTCATCCACCACTGGAGCGAGGTGCCACCGCCGGAAGAAGGTCGCCACGGCGGTCCTTCTTCCCTGTTCCTCTAGCGCGCCTCGCTACCGTCCGATCAAGAGGGAGCCCCAGGTGTAACGTGGATCGTCCGATAGCCAGCACCCGCCACCGTCGAATCTCATCTGAGATCTGATCTCAGACGTCCACGGGCGAACCGTCATCGCGCCCGGAGAAGCTGCCACGTGGATAAGTGGCGTGTCCCACGCCGTTGGATCGCACGGAATCCCCAACCGTTGGATGTCCGCCACATGTCATCAACTTCGCCACCACCGTCGGATCGCCCCAGCGAGGGATTTTTGCAAGTATACCCTTGCTATTTTTGTATTTTCCTTTTAGTCCAGTAACTTTTATTCGTAGTTTAAACATTTTTGTAAAATTTGCAAAAAGACCCTCGTCTTTATTTTATTTGCATTTAGGTCTTCTGCCACGTCACCTCACGTGACCTGTACACGTGAGGTGAGGGCATTTTGCATAGAGGCCCCCGGACTTTGTTTTATTGCATTCCAGTACCAAAACTTTCTTATTAAGCGTTAAATTTCTGGAGAAATTGCATGTAAGCCCCTAGGTTTTTAGAAAATCACATTTTGGTCCTCGCCAGGCGCGTGCAAGTCACGCGCCCTGGAGGGAAAATTGCTAGGATACCCCTGCGGGTTTTGTATTTTGTAATTGGTCCTGGAAATTGAATTTTAAGTGTAATATTTTTGTGTCAATTGCATGTATGTCCCTGGATGTTTGAGAAATTGCATTTATACCCCTGCCAGGCCTGATTAATGTTTGGATGCTTGCTCGAATCATTTGAATAATCATTCTAAGTCCAAAAATTCCACAAAAATAAGTTTAAGCTCCTGGTAACTTATACTTCCACGCCATCATTTTAGTTTTTGATTTTATTTTATTTTTATATTTATTAAAAATCAAAAACATGCTTTTTATTTACTATCTAACTTAGAAAATACCAAAAAATAGTAAAATATTATAAAAATTCCAAAAAATTCCCTAGTGTCTATTTTACCATATTTTAGTGTCAGTCCAAAAATCACTAAAAATCTCAAAAGAAAAACACTAAAAATTCAAAAACACTCAAAAACTTCAAAAAAATATATAAAATCCTAGAAAACTCCAAAAATTACAAACTCAGTTCCTGTTTGTTTAATCTTTCATTATCTTTATTTGAAAATTAGTGTGAAAAATTTTGCTTACTGTTTGCTAATTTTAATTCCCATTTACTCACAGCCAGCACATATTTCACTGTTTTCCCTTATTTCAGTATTTAAAAATACCAAAAACACCTTGAAAAATCCTCAAAAATCACAAAAACAGTAAAAAATCCTAAAAATATCAAAAACATTTTATTTCTGAATTTTTGGTTATTTTTGCATATTTTTATAAATACTTTATCTTGTCTTCTATTACATTGTTTTTAAATTCCAATATTAAAAAAATATAAAATATAAAATTATAAAAATCAGAAAATTAAAAATCAAAATACAAAATAAAAAATTAGATTAAAATAAAAAAAATAAAAATTAAAAACCCACAAAAAATTTCATTGTTTGCTTGCTTAGTGTAGACACTTCACTCACATTCACTTGTGCACATTTGTTTGAATTACCCTGCTTGCTCCCTGTGTTCGAACTCTCTGCATACTTGACCCTATACACCATTTGAGCAGAGTTAAAAATAAATTTTAACTCCACATTTATTTCTAATTATTGATCTTTAGTGTGGGTTAGTTGTTGATTTAGTCAATATTTAGTGTGGTCAACACACCGACCGTTGACTCGCCTTGTGAGTCAATACGACCGCGCTCGATTTTGGCTATATCAAATGGCACCGTTGCCGGGGAGCAACAACGAGTAGTTTACATTTTTGTTTGCTTGTGATTGTTGTCTACCATAGCTTCAGTTTATCTCTCTTGCACTTTTGATACATATATTGCTTGAGCGATTCTGACCATCCTTTCTTGTCTTCTTGCGAGGGACCGCGGAGCAAGGCGGATCGCCTAGATGACCCGAAGCAACCTTGGGAAGCGGAGTCGGCCTTCTTAGGTCAAGCCGGTAGGAGAGAGCAAGAAGAGTGAGAGAGAGTGGTAGATTAGTTGCATTTATTTTTGTGAGAGAGTGACTTGATAATTTGTAATAATACATGTACTCGGACACTTGGACTTTTGAGACACTACCGGGCCTAATTTCCGGGTGTTTGTTCACCCGGGGGCTCACCACGGTTTTTATCGCGTTTTCTCGCTTGTCATTTTCCGGATTTGTTTTCCTTTTTCATTTCTTTTGTGGATTGAGCCCTTAGATTGTAGGTCCTGTTTGATTCGATTAGAATAGGTCCAAACACACTAATTATCTTTGTATGCTCCTATAGTTCGTTTTTGGACTTAGACTAATTAAATAGTTGGTCGTTAGCTTTCGATCCGCACGTCGCGAGCTCTCCCCACACAAGCGCTTTCTTCTAACTCAAATGTGTTGAGCAGAGGAGGGGTGAGCCTAGACCGGACATTAGGATTGGGAGTTAGTGGCTAGCTTGTGGTTCTTCACGCTAGCAGTTGCCTACTCTAGGACGATTTCCGTTTTGCATATCACCATGTAGCTTAGGTTTAGAAATTCTGCTTTGCATCCCGCATGGAGAGAGTTGGGATTCGCTGTAAGTCTTCTCACTTTGCACGCATCATTTAGGCACAAAGGTGAGATTTCCACCTTGGTGTCGACTTGCACGGCTTTTCCGGCTCTATTCTCCCTCTATTTTTGGAACAAAGTAGGACAAAGAAAATACAAAAATCGTTAGGCGCTTGTTTGAATTCACTCAAAAGAAGCGATAACACCAAAAAAATTAAAAAAGGGACTGCTAAGAAAACTTGACCAAAAATAAAATCGGTAATTGGATTCATTGCTTGGGGAGAGTAACACCCTCATTTGTATTCAGGTTGCATGGGAAGGTCTCCTTCCAAGTGAGGTGAGCGCTTCGTAAGGATTAGAGCCAAAAACCCAACTTGTGGCTGCCTTGTGTATCGCCTGGATTTCCGAAGTATTGGCGCTACTATCGTACGTAGTCGAGTAGGGTTTGGTCGCCATTGGTGACTCACTATTGTGTGAGCGTCGACCTTGTCTGAAGTACCGAGCTTAGGCCACGCCTTCACGGGTGTGTTTGTCTCACCGACTGCGTCTGAGTAGGAACTTGTACGCTCACGGGTGATTCCGTTGCGAGCGAGATCCGAAGTATCGGTTTCGCCTATCGGCTTCCTCCCTCCATTTCTTTGGCTGAGTAGGGATCCAGGAAGGGTTACAAGGACCTCAAAAAGCGCAAGTTACAGGTTACACAGGAGGAGGACAAGTACGGGGACACTTTCCGGGCAGTACTCTCTCTCCTTTAGGCGTAGCGCTCTAAGGACTCGTGACAAGATAAATTCATGAATCAAGCTAAAATTGACAAGATAAAAGACGAACCTTCACGGCTTCATGTGTTGAGTTGGTGAACTCACCCCTGCTATGTGTTTGATTGTTAGATTTATTTAGGTCAAGATCAAAAACACCGCACAATTGTGCGCAATTTTGCTGCATCTCATTTCACTCTTCTTCTTCTTTTGCATTTCCTCCGCTCTTCCCAATAATCAAGATGATGAGACGGAGATCTCTTAGGCCGAGTTTGTCGGCACCGCTATCCAGCACTCCCCCCTATTCATCTAGGACCACCTCGAAGAGTCTGCTCTCCGAGCCTGAGTTTACATCCACCCTGTTTCCCCTCGACCACCCTTCCCATTCTCCTTCTCTCAGTCCAATTATTTCAGAATTCAGTGCATCACAGAGTTCAGATCATTCGACAGCACCTGAGATGGCCTCTTTTGCTTTTTCAGAGAGTCCAGTGATGGCAGACAGAGGCGAGCACCTAGATGACCATGATCACCCTCCGTTCATATTTGATCAGGCGGCCATCAACAATTCCTTGTTAGCGTCCCTGGAGACTATGCAGAGACAGATCCATGACTAGGGTACATTCATGGGTGATCTGATGAGAGAGATAGCTCAGATGAGAGAGAACCGACCCGGGGGCGGTGGCGGTGGCGGTGGAGGAGGAGGAGGACCTGATGCAGGAGGAGGCGATCCAGATGCTGAGAGACCACCACAGACCATCATGAGGGAATTGCACAACCCAGCTGCATCCCTCACTCATCGTTGGATCCGACTCCCGCCCATTCACGGAGATTTCGAGCTTCGGCCCCACACTATCCAGCTTCTACCCAAGTTCCATGGGTTGCCGACCGAAGAGCCGCACCTCCACCTCCAGGAATTCGAAATGATATGCAGCACCATCCATGATCGGTTGATGACCGAGGACACCATAAAGATGATCGCCTTTCCATTCTCTTTGGTTGATAGAGCCGCATACTGGCTCAAACACCTTGGGTGATTCATCGACACATGGGCAGATCTCCGGACCGCATACCTGAAGAAATACTATCCTCTCAGCCGGACCAATGCAGCTAGAGCAATGATCAGTAACTTCGTCATGATCCCGAACGAGCAGTTTCATGAAGCTTGGGATCGCTTTCGAGAGCTCATCGACTGGTGTCCACATCATGATATCTCCAAGCCCAACTTGGTGCAGAGTTTCTTCTGTGGGCTGACACCGGAGCTGCAGGGGCTAGTGAACGCCTCTTGCGGAGGATCATACTTTTCCAAGGGTGAAGACGACGTCTGGGCCATCTACGAAGGCATGGCAGAAAACTCCACAGTGATGGCCCAGGCCCGTGTCTACACACACCAGAAGCCCCCGCAAGGAGCAGGATCATTTCAGAGGATCGCCTGCATCGATGCCGGTCCCAATACAGTGTCAGCTGCCGCAGCCCAAGCTGAATCAGCCGCAGCCGATATGGGAATAATCAGTGAGAAGTTGGACCGCCTCGAGATCCTCGAGAAGAAGTAGATGCAAGGTATGGCCCAGATGGACCAAATTGCTAAGACCATGAGTGATCTGAAGACGCAGATCTTGTGCATCCAGGAGGCACAAACTCATTCTCAACATCCTCCCAGATCACGTGCTGATCCGAGCAGTAGCAACGCCAACCAGACCTCTACCTCGTATCGTCAAGTCAACCATATCCAGGAAGAGCCGGTTCCCTTGCTGCAGTACTACCCAACGCAGCCGCCATCTTCGGACACGCAAATGGTGGTGTATCAGCCGGAGCAGCCACTGGCAGTTCTTCCTCCACCCTCCTTTGAGCAGGAACCATTGATGGAAGTCAATGAGATTTGGTACGATCGGTACCCTCAGCCTGGGATCCGTCGTGATCATCCAGGATTCCGTTGGGGCAACGGTGGCTCCTCCTCCCAGCAGCAAAATCCTGCCCAAGGACATCAGAACAACCAGCCACAGCATCAACACCAGCAGCCCCAGTACGCCCATCAACAACAGTATCAGAATGGTCCTCGTACCGCCTATCAGGGACAACAGTGGAGGCAGCGACAGCAGCCTCAGCAATCTTATCCCCATCACCCCCAGTATCAACCGCAGCAGCAGCAGCATCCCCATTTCTAGTAGGGACAACCATCCGGTTCTCAGGGTCCCACCTTTGAGAACCCAGCATTAGATGATCTTGCCCGCTTGCTCTCCGAACAGCGAGCATCTTTCAGGCAAGAAATGGATGAATTCTGACAGGAGATGAGGGACATAATAAAAGGCAAGGCCGCCATACCCGCTCAGATTGAACCTAACCCAAACAATCTGAAAAGGAAGTCTGAGCAGGTAGAGTTTAGAGAGGATACTTCTCCTAGTGACGATTTGAATGATATGTCTTATTCTTTGAATGATGCTGATTTTGTGACTACTAGGAGCGGTAGGATGCCAGCCGGCGGCGCCTCTTCTGAGCGACAACCACCAGCTGAACCAGGAGCGCCAGAGGAGCAGAGTAGCGGTGCTGATGCCGCCAATGAGGATATTGAAGACGGTGGTGCTGAGGCCACCAATGATGGAGATCCAGACGACGGTGCTGATGCCGTCGTGAGACCAGATGCAGACGGTGGTGCTGATGCCACCATTTTGGATGCTGAACCAGAGCACGGTGCTGATGCCGCAGACACAGGTGCTAGTGGTGGTGCTGAGGCCACCACATCTACTTTTGTCGAGCCACCCTCTGTGATGTTCCCACATTTTGTACCTATGGACTGTGGAAACAAAAAGAAAAACAAAAATATGAATAAAGGGAAGGTTTCTGTTCATATTGCGGATCCATATGTGGTGAATGATGATTATTGTATGGATTCTCCTCCTTCCCAAGCACATGGACCTATTCCTAGCCCTCCATCTATGGAGGCCCCTACCATCCCCTTCCCTGAGGCACTCCGTCGAGCGAAGGGGAATAAACGAGAAAAATCCCAAAAAAGAGCAACAGGTAGAGTTCAGCAATCAGATGATAGACAGATTCCATATTCAGCTGACTCTACAAGAAGCACTTGAGCACATCCCCCTCTTCAAGAAGAACCTGAAAGAGAAGACTACCGTCCGCAGGAAGAGGAGGATTCACATAGATCAAATCCATGTGCTCACTCACTGCACTTGCTGCACCATCCAGAACAAGCTGCCAGCCAAGCGACCAGACGCAGGAGCTCCCTATGTCAGATGCGAGATTCAAGAGCAACAGTTTGATCGTACTCTATTTGACAACGACTCTTCCAATTAACCTTCTTCAGGCAACCTTACTCGACCGTTTCTATTTGTATGGTCTCTCCTCTAGGGAGAGACATCCTTCTTTGCTGACAGGTCGACTTGGTTGTGGCCAGAATGACGGTCTATTGAATGATGTGGGGCATCAGTTACCACTTCAGGGCCTCCCCCGAATTCACCGGACATGGAGATCCCTGAGTCGGTAACTGATGCCCCCATCATTCTCGGACGTCCATTCTTGGCCACAACCAAGGCGGTGACCGACCATGATAGCGAGAAGGTATGTTTTCGCGTAGAGGGAGAAACCATACAAATAGAAACGATCGAGGAAACCAGAGCCAGAGAGTTGGAATGCTCGGAGCAGTCAAGTGGAGCAGCGCAGATGACAGAGGAAGAGCTAGACATCCACCAGGTGTGTGATTTTGTGATGACTGATGATGAATCCAACTGGATAGATCCTGTAGCACCGACCCTTGCCTTGCCTACAGATTCACTGTATCTACAACTCATGGCAGTCGAGAGCCGGGAGAGCACATCCCTGGATGAGGATATACCTGAGGCTGACAGTGTTGTGATGAGTGGTGCAGATGATTTTCATTCTTGTTCATCTTCTTCTGATCCCTCGGATTCAGACATTGACTGGGATGACTTTGATGATTATTTACCTTGTCTGATTCCTTCTGAGCCAACAACCATGACAGAGTGCAAGCCAATGCTGTTTATTAATGATTCCGCAAGCCGCCCTTTGTCAGAGATTCATGCAGGGCGAGAGTTCTCCCATGCAGACCTGGTCGCCTTCACACAGACATATCAGAAGCCAGATCTGCCCCCTCCCAGTTGTCCAGAACTGAAGCCTCTGCCACAGTCGTTGAAGTACAGATTCCTTCCGGGTGAGCCAGACATGCACCCAGTCATTATCGCAGCAGGTTTGATTGGAGAGAAAGAATCTCGTCTGATGGAGGTTCTTGAAAGAAACCGCAAGGCAATAGGTTGGAGTATAGCTGATCTCCGGGGGATTAGTCCGGTTCTGTGCTCTCACCACATCTATCTTGAGGATGACGCTAGGCCGTCGCATGAGTTCCAACGACGGCTGAACCCGAATCTTCGAGACGTAGTCATGAAAGAAATTTCAAAGTGGTGGAGCACCGATTATCTACCCCATCTCCGACTCCAAATTGGTTAGTCCACTACATGTGGTACCTAAGAAGACAGGTATCACGACAGTTGTCAATGAGTCTGGAGAGGAGATCGCTACCAGAGTGCCAACTTCTTGGAGGGTCTGTGTGGACTACAGACGATTGAATGAGGCCACCAAGAAGGATCACTTCCCGCTACCCTTCATTGATCAGATTATCGAGCGGCTAGCCGGGAAGAGTCATTATTGTTTTCTTGATGGGTACTCTGGATACAATCAGGTGGCCATTGCGCCCGAAGACCAGGAGAAAACGACATTCACCTGTCCGTTTGGGACTTATGCTTTCAGACGGATGCCCTTTGGTCTATGTAACGCTCCGGCGACATTCCAAAGGTGCATGTTGTCCATATTCTCGGACATGGTGGGTGACTGTTTAGAGGTCTTCATGGATGACTTCTCGGTCTATGGCGACGGGTTTGATGCTTGTCTTGACTGCCTAGACCGTGTGCTTCAGCGCTGCATTGAGGTCAATCTTGTTTTATCTTGGGAGAAGAGTCACTTCATGGTGACTCAAGGGATGGTCCTTGGTCATATCGTCTCCAACAGGGGCATGGAGGTCGATCCAGCCAAGGTGGATATCATCAGAAAACTCAATCCACCATTCAACTTGCGTCAGTTGCGGTCTTTTCTGGGGCATGTCGCTTTCTACCGACGGTTCATTCAGGACTTCAGTCGTATTGCCCGACCGCTTACTGACTTGCTGACAAAAGACACCGAGTTTATTGTCAATGATAAGTGTCTTGCGTCCTTCGAGACTCTCAAAGAGATGGTTGTTTCAGCTCCTGTCCTTCAGCCACCCGATTGGTCTCTCCCATTTGAGATCATGACGGACGCTTCAGATTTTGCCGTTGGGGCTGTGCTTGGACAGAGGAGGGATGGATTACCTTTTGCCATTCATTACGCCAGCCGTACTTTGGATGCCGCTCAGCGGAATTACACTGTGACTGAGAAAGAGATGCTGGCCGTAGTCTTCGCTCTTGATAAGTATCGATCGTATATTCTCGGATCTAGAGTGACTATTTACACTGATCACACTGCCATCCGGTACTTAATGGCTAAGAAGGATGCCAAAGCACGTCTGACCAGATGGATCCTTCTGCTCCAGGAGTTTGATATTGAGATCAAGGATAAACCTGGAGTCAAGAATGTGGTGGCGGATCATCTCTCCAGATTGGAGAATCTTGAGGAATCTGAGCCCAACGCACCTATCACAGAGACATTTCCAGATGAGGCGATCTTGGCTATCACCTCACTCCCGTGGTATGCCGACATTGTGAACTATCTTGCTGCCAAGACGGTCCCACAAGGTTGGCCCAGGCAGAAACTTGAGACCTTCCTCGCTAAGGCCAAGTTTTATCATTGGGAGGATCCCGTCCTTTATCATGAGGGAGGGGACAGTATCTGGAGGAGGTGCATTCTTCAAGAAGAGCATCATAGTGTCCTCACATACTTCCACAAGCTTGAGGCAGGAGGACATCATTCTGGAAAAAGAACAACACAGAAGGTGCTTCAATCCGGCCTATGGTGGCCTACTCTCTTCAAGGATTCTGATGAGTTCGTGAAGAGATGTACTGACTGTCAGAAAATGAGAACCTGCGGACAGAGAGACATGATGCCCATGCAACCCATTCACTTTTGTGAGGTTTTTGATGCATGGGGGATTGATTTCATGGGCCCATTTCCTAAGAGCCAGGGATTCGAGCACATCCTGCTCGCTGTTGATTATGTCAGCCGATGGGTTGAGGCCATACCCGCCCGAGCCGCAGATGCTAAAACCGTGTGCAAATTCTTGAGGAAAAACATCATTTCACGGTTCAGGGTACCCAGAGTCTTGATTTCAGACGGGGGGTCTCACTTCATCAATGACAAGGTTAGGGCCCTTGCAGACGAGTTCGGCATTGACCATCGGGTTGCCACACCGTATCACCCTCAGACTAATGGTCTTGCCGAAGTTTCGAATCGGGAGATAAAAACAATCTTACAGAAAGTTGTCCGACCAAACCGAAAGGATTGGTCACAGCTTTTGGACTCGGTCTTGTGGGCCTATCGGACCTCTTTCAAGAATCCATTGGGGACATCTCCCTTTCGTCTCATCTATGGCAAGACGTGCCATCTGCCAGTGGAGATCAAGCACACATCTTTTTGGGCAGTCACTGAGTTGCTGTTAGATCCTGAGAGTATAGGAGACCAGAGAAGACCAGAATTGGCATCCCTGGAGGAACTGAGAGACACAGCCTTTTCCAACAGCCTACAGTTAAGGAGAAAGTGAAGACATGACACGATTCACATATCAGCCATAAACAGTTTGAGCCAGATCAGAGAGTATGGTTGTTTGATTCCAGGCTGAAATTATTTCCAGGGAAATTACAGAGCAAGTGGAAAGGTCCCTATGTGGTCAGGAAGGTACATGACAATGGCAGCATCGACATATCCGAACCACCATCTTCCTCTACCTTCCGTGTCAATGGTCAACGCCTGAAACTCTATCTTGATCATGATCCGCCGACTATTGACGTTGCCCCCATTCTTCTGGAATGAGATGTGCTCTTTGACTCACATCATCTGCATCTCATACATGGTGATCACTTCTATCTTCTGCTGTACAGATCATCTGTCCATATCACTCTTTCATCTGTTGATTTATTTTCTTCTTTTCTTCTTTTCTTCTTTTCCTTTTCTATTTTCTTTATCTATCAAAAAGGTGCCACCCTTGTAGACAGTTTTCTATACTTAGGACGTACTTTGTCCTAAGTATAGGGGGGTTGGCACCCCGAGTTTCTTTCATTTTCATTTCGATCCTCTCCATTGTCTCCTCTTCTTGTCTATACTTAGGGATATCTTACCCTAAGTATAGGGGGAGACAATCTGAGTACGATCTGCTCATTCCCACCCTTGACCCTCCCTGCGTTGTGTACAGTCTGCTATACTTAAGATTATTTGATCCTAAGTATAGGGGGGATGGTCAACTTCTCATTCATTGATTCATTCATTCTTTAGACTTGTCTATACTTAGTACGAGTTATGTCTTCTCTTTTCTCTCCGATCTATGAGGACATAGCTCAAGCTAAGTATAGGGGGGTCGTATATACTACGTATATACTTTAGCCATAACTCGTACTTTCGTATTTTCTTAATAATATGGCTAATTATTCTTTGAAAATTCATTAAAAATCCTTAATAAAAAATGTTATCATTCCTCAAATTCTTTTTGTATATATTGATTAATAAATCAGGTGAAAATGTTTTTTGCGAAATGTTTGAAAAATAGTTTGAAAATCTTTGTGAATATCTATTGAAAACTATTTTGAAAATATTTTGTTACATGTTTTCAACCTGTGTAAAATGTGTGGTTTGTAAAATTTATTTTCTTTGTGTGAAATAAAATGTTTGAAAAATGATTTGCAAATGGTTTGAAAAATGGTTGCAAAAATATTTTGAAAAACCTATATATACTGTTTTGAAAGCCTTTGCAAAATGATTTTCAAATGTGTGTACTGTTTGAAAAATGTTTGTAAAAACTATTTTGGACTAGAGTTTTCAAAAATTGTGTGAAAAACTTGTGTCAAATAAGTTTGAGGAATATGTGCATCTCACCAAAATCCACTATATATATGTATAAAATTTACCACTTACCCCTGTAAATTCTTAAAATCCAATTCTTGTATAGATAAGAAGCACTCCCGTGTACATATTTTTAACCTAGCTTTTAGCCAAAACTTTTTTGTTTTCAAAAATTCTAAAAACATTTGCAAAATTAAAATCCAAAAACATTTGAAAAATCTTTTTGAAAAACACAAAAAAATGCATCTGCATATCCATGCATTATTGTTTCAAAAAAAATCCATAAAAAGTTCAAAATCTTTGAAAATTGCATCACAAAAATATTTTCTGCATTGCATTTGCATTGCATTCGCATTTTTCAGATTGAGTTTGATAGTTGAACAAGTCTAAGTAAAATTCAGAGATTGGAGCTTGATTGGACCTTAAAATCTACCTAATAACAGGGACCTTATAGGAACTGGGTTTGAGGTACTTCAGGTCTAGTTGACTTAATTCTTTGAGGATCACGGGACTTAGTTCAATGGATTCTTGACTGCCTAAGTAGAGTATTTCGGAGCACACGCATGACTCTTGTTGATAATGACCTAACTTGGACACCTGCACCTTTCACATGGCTCGACTCAGTTGGAGTGGTGAGGGGATTGGATTTGCCGGTATGAGACGCACACAAGTGGAAACATTTGTCCTCCTCTAGGGAGGGAAGTGCACCCCAACCCGTCCAGTGATGAGGAAGTCTAAAGACAGGAGGCTGTGGGTTGCGATAAAGCTTCAAAAGAGAGATAGTCTACCAGCTCAAGGGGAAAAACTCCTTATGTAAATGCTGCTGTATATAGTATTCAAAAAAAAAAGTGTTCAGGCATGTACAAAAATAAAAAGCCTGCAAAGTATGTACAAATGTGTAAAGTCAATAAGCAAGCTTGAGTTCCAAAGTCATATCATGTGAGCCTGCAGCAGGATGACTTGACTACACTGGTCTCGCATCCCAGGATAGGTAGCTGCATTGGCTACCGTCCATTCTTCTCTTCACCCCCTCCTCTTGAGCTGGTTGCCACTTGAACTTAGAAGGGAATACCCCGCTCCTCGAGGATGGAGTTGCTGGATTGGGGAATCATTGGGTTGTCGTACTGGAGAAGTCAGTTTCTTTGCCATTCTAGTTGGGGAGAGCCACCATCACTTACATTGTACGAGTCAGACTCATAGTCGTAAGGGTTTGCGTATGAATTGAGATATTTCTGACCTGGCTATTAAGGAGACTTGGACAGAGTTTTGGGATTCTCAAGGACTATTGAATTTCAAACACGGTTCTCACTAAGGTTCCGCCCGCACTAAAATTCCAAAGGTCCGACTTAAGCTCCAAACTCTGATTTTGTGAAGACAAGTTTGATAATCAAATAAAATCCAAGTTCTTCTTTTTCTTTTCTTTCTTTTTCTTTTTGCACTTATTGCATAAGTGTTTGCTAGGGACTAGCAAAGGTAAAGTATAGGGGGATGATGAATCCACATTTCATCATCTTTATTCTATCATTTTGGCACCAAAAACCCTAGCAAATGCCTGTAAATAGCATTAATATCGTCATCTTAGCATTCATGCATGTGCATCTATATAGTGTATAAAATGCTGTAATTAAAGCCAAAATTATAGAATAAATAAAGAAAAGAAAAAGAATAAAATTTTGTAAATATTTTATGACCCAAAACTCCTGAGACCTAGGCATCTTGATGAATAGGTCGACCAGGAATAAAGTAGGGGGAGATAAGGGCCAAAATACAGATAAAACACCTATATTTTCTATTCATTCTTTATTCATTTTGGTACCTATTTTTGGTTCCACTTTTTATACATCAAATAAAGAAACTTTGTACATGAAAGTTGTAGATAATTTTATAAAGAAAAATACAAAATTGATTTCACAGAAAAATAATGTACAGACAAAAAGATGGTCTGAATAAGAATCCAGAATCCCAACTTCTCAGACCAGTATCTCACAACTGACAACTCCTAATGTAGCAAACTCACCTTTAATTGTATATAGAATAAAATAATCTATCCAATGGTGGTGGTTTCGCACTTGGCGAAGCTACGGTCTGAAAGTTGAGTTTTGGACCCACCTTGTATAGCTGTACTGATTAAAATATTCAATTTATTATTTATTTATTATTTTTGTATTTTTATAATGTTGTAAATATTACTTATAATAACTATGTGCATTAAAATTAGAATAAAAATGCAAAGAAAAATAAAAATAAAAATAAATATATATAGGTTATACATAGATACTATACCTGTACTTATACCTATATAACACACTCTTATATTTTATTAAATATGCAAAACATATCAGAAAAATAAAATAAAAATATATTTGTGTATATAAAAGTATTTTATAATTTTACAAAATAAGAAATAAAAATAATAATATTAAAATACACAAAAGAAAAATAAAATACTGAAATACATAGGTAATATACTTATATAGAGCTAAAAAGTGAACTTGTAAAAATATAACTCATAAAAATAATTAAAAATCGGAATAAAATACTAGATAAAATTCTAAACATTTTTTATTTTATCACCTAATTAAAATAACACCATTTACTATTTTAAAATGATTTATTAATATGTTTTCCAGGGTTTTTCCTGGTTGGTCCACGTGGACCAACCAGGAGGTCAGAACTGTTGACCAAGGTCAACAGTCTGACCTACCCCCCTGTAGCTCTGCACGCCTCGTTCTTCCCCCGCTTTTGCGGATTTTTCGAGGATGCGTCTTTCATCCTTTGAGATCGATTCCTTCTGCGAAGCTCTTCCCCCCCTAACCATCTTGCATGCCAGTGCATCTCCTTGGGCTGTGGAGCTCTGAATCGAGCCCTGCACCTCGATCAAGGAACCCCCGCGTCAACCCCTTAAAACCCAAACCTGACTTCCTTTTAAAAATTTGAACCGCGAATTACCACCGATCCTTCCCCCTTGGTCGAGCTAAAGGTGCCCGGAGGAGACAGCTCTGAGCTCCGGGCTTCCAGGCGACGGGAAAGCACCTGATCGTCGCGCGTTCCACACCTCCGGCGAAGCGCAGCCATCGAGGTATCTACCCTCTGGCCCCCAGGTCATTGAGGCCGCTCTTTGTTTATTTTAATCCCCATCATGTCGCTGTTAGCCTTAGGATCATTCCGAGCCTTTTTTATCATCAAATCGCCCATCTGATCGCTTCATCAATCACCTCGCCGGAGCGCAACTCCGGCGAGTCCCCATCTCGCCTGCCATTCCCCTTCGAGAGCCACCTGAGGTCGAGGCATTTTGCCTTCGACCTCCGTAACCTTTTTGCGCAGGTACTGGAGCATACCAAAGAGTCTGGAGCGCTTTTGGGTCTTCGCCGGAGCACCTGGAGCTTCGCAACTTCCTCATCGCCGTGGAGGAGCTCCGCCGTCCTTCGCGCCATTCCGTTGCTTCCAGATAACAGAGGAGACCTGCAGCAAGCTCCTGGGCCCGATTTGAAGCTTGTCCACCGCCGGAGCGAGGTGCCACCACAGGAAGAAGGTCGCCACGGTGGTCCTTCTTCCCTGTTCCTCCAGCGCGCCTCATTGCCGTCCGATCAAGAGGGAGCCCCAGGTGTAATGTGGATCGTCCGATCGCCAGCACCCGCCACCGTCGGATCTCATCTGAGATCTGATCTCAGACGTCCATGGGCGAACCGTCATTGCGCCCGGAGAAGCTGCGACGTGGATAAGTGGCGTATCCCACGCCGCTGGATCGCGCCGAATCCCTAACCGTTGGATGTCCGCCACGCGTCATCAACTTCGCCACCGCCGTCAGATCGCCCCAGTGAGGGATTTTTGCAAGTATACCCTTGATATTTTTGTATTTTCCTTTTAGTCCAGTAACTTTTTTTCGTAGTTTAAACATTTTTGTAAAATTTGCAAAAAGACCCTCGTCTTTATTTTATTTGCATTTAGGTCCTCTGCCACGTCAACTTACGTGACCTGTACACGTGAGGAGAGGGCATTTTGCATAGAGGCCCACGGACTTTGTTTTATCTGGAGAAATTGCATGTAAGCCCCCAGGTTTTTGGAGAATCACATTTTGGTCCTTGCGAGGCGCGTGCAAGTCACGCGCCCTAGAGGGAAAATTGCTAGGATACCCCTGCGGGTTTTGTATTTTGTAATTGGTCATGGAAATTGATTTTTAAGTGTAATATTTTTGTCTAAATTGCATGTATGCCCCTGGATGTTTGAGAAATTGCATTTATACCCCTGCTAGGCCTGATTAATGTTTGGATGCTTGCTCGAATTATTTGAATAATCATTCTAAGTCCAAAAATTCCACAAAAATAGGTTTAAGCTCCTGGTAACTTATACTTCCACGCCATCATTTTAGTTTTTGATTTTATTTTATTTTTATATTTATTAAAAATCAAAAACATGCTTTTTCTCTACTGTCTAGCTTAGAAAATACCAAAAAAAAATAAAATACCTCTAAAAATTCCAAAAAAAATTCCTAGTGTCTATTTTACCATATTTTAGTGTCAGCCCAAAAATCACTAAAAATCTCAAGAGAAAAACTTTAAAAATTCAAAAACACTCAAAAACTTCAAAAAAATATATAAAATCCTAGAAAACTCCAAAAATTACAAACTCAGTTCCTGTTTGTTCTATCTTTCATTCTTTTTATTTGAAAATTAGTGTGAAAAATTTTGGTTGTTGTTTGCTAATTTTAATTCCCATTTTACTTACAGCCAACACATATTTCACTGTTTTCCCTTATTTCAGTATTTAAAAATACCAAAAACACCTTGAAAAATCCCCAAAAATCATAAAAATAGTAAAAAATCCTAAAAATATCAAAAACTATTTATTTCTGAATTTTTGGTTATTTTTGCATATTTTTATAAATACTTTATCTTGTCTTCTATTACATTGTTTTTAAATTCCAATATTAAACAAAATATAAAATATAAAATTATAAAAATCGGAAAATTAAAAATCAAAATACAAAATTAAAAATTAGATTAAAATAAAAAAATTAAAAATTAAAAACCTACAAAAAGTTTCATTGTTTGCTTGCTTAGTGTAGACACTTCACTCACATTCACTTGTGCACATTTGTTTGAATTACCCTGCTTGCTCCCTGTGTTCGAACTCTCTGCATACTTGACCCTATACACCATTTGAGCAGAGTTAAAAATAAATTTTAACTCCACATTTATTTCTAATTATTGATCTTTAGTGTGGGTTAATTGTTGATTTAGTCAATATTTAGTGTGGTCAACACACCGACTGTTGACTCGCCTTGTGAGTCAATACGACCGCGCTCGATTTTGGCTATATCAATAGGCAACTGCTAGCGTGAAGAACCACAAGCTAATCACTCATCTCCAATCCTAAGGTCCGGTCTAGGCTCACCCCTCCTCTGCTCAACACACTTGAGTTTAGGAGAAAGCGCTTTACGGGGAGAGCTCGCGGCGCGTGGATCGAAGAAGAGTGACTTTGCTGTTTAATTAAACTAAGTCCAAGCACGATCTATAGGTACATGCAATTGTTGTTAAGGTGTTTGGACCTAATCTAATCGATCAAGCAATGCCTAGATCTAAGAGCTCAATCCACAAAAGAAATGAAAAAGAAATCAAAACCGGAAAATGACAGTCGGAAATCATGAAGAAAACCGCGGTGAGCCCCCGGGTGAACAAACACCCAGAAATTAGGCCCGAAGTGTCCAAGTGTTCAAGTCCTGTATTATTACAAATTAAACAACTCTCTCTCACAAAAATACAAAAAACTACTATCTCTCTCTCAAGCTCTCCTGCTCTCTCCTGCCGGCTAGGGTAGAATAGCCGGCTCCTCCTCCCAAGGATGCGCAGGATCCCCTAGGCGATCCTCCTCGGTCAGCGGTCCCTCGCAAGAAAACAAGAGAAGTGTCAGACAGTTCAAAACAAATTATGCAAGAAAAAACAAAGAAGAAAAAATGACTAAGTAAATAAAAGACACCAAGGTACTCTACAAGCCGATGCTCCCCGGCAATGACACCATTTGAAAAATGATTTGGCGAGAGCCGCTAAATAGTGGTCTAACAAATCAGACTCACTGTCGCTGATGCGACTACTCAAGCCTCTTCGTTCGTCAACAATTAACCCACACAAGTGTCAAAAAAACAATTAACCCACACAATCAATAAAGCAATCAATAGCAGGGATTAAAATTTATTATACCCTACTAACAATGTATAATGGCAAGCAAGTAGGGGTCGAACACAGGAAACAACGGTGCAGAGTAAAGACAAAAGTCAAGGCCCTAGGTCTAATCAACCACTTAGCCAATCTAATTTTTTTGTGGGTTTTAATTTTTTTATTTAATTTTTAATTTTGTAGTTTGATTTTTAATTTTCTGATTTTTATATTTTATATTTTATATTTTTTTAATTTCTTTTTCAATATTGGAAAATATAAGCAAAGTAATAAAAGAGGTGATAATATATTTATAAAAATATGCAAAAATAACCAAAAATTCAAAAATAAAATGTTTTTGGCATTTTTATGATTTTCTACTATTTTTGAGATTTTTGGGTATTTTTCAGAATGTTTTTGGTATTTTTAAACACTGAAATAAACCAAAACAGTGAAGAGGCTACTGGCTGGGGGTAAAATGGGAACTAAAAATATCAGACAACCACCAAAATTTTTCAAACTAATTTTAAAATAAAGGGGATAAAATATAAAGGAAACAGGAACTAAGTTTGTGATTTTTGGAGTTTTCGAGGATTTTATATATTTTTTAAGTTTTTATGTATTTTTGAGTTTTTAAGGTTTTTCCGTTGAAATTTTTAGTGATTTTTGGACTGACACTAAAAGAGATTAAAATACACACTAGGGATTTTTTTGGAATTTTTCGAGGTCTTTTAATATTTTTTTGGCATTTTCTAAGCTAGGCAGTGAATAAAAAGCATGCTTTTGATTTCTAATAAATATTAAAATGCAATAAAAATGCAATGCAAAAATATGGCGTGCAAATGCAAGTTAACATGAGCTTAAATTAAATTTTTTGGAATTTTTGGGGGCAAAATGATATTTAAATAATTAAAACAAGCATACAAACATTAAACAGGCCTGATAGGGGTATATATGCAAATACACAAACATCCAGGGGCTTGAGTGCAAGTTTCACCAAAAAGACACGCGCAGAACACGTGATATATCATTCAGAGGGGCATAATCGTAAATATCAAAAGCCGACTGGGCATACATGCAATTTTTCCAAATACATATTTAAATATCTACGCACAGGAGTATAACTGCAAATACCATAAAGTTCAGGATAAAAAGTGCAAAATGCCCAAAAGGCACGCGCCACAGTCAAGTGAGGTGACGTGGCGTGGACCAAAGTGCAAATATCAAAACGTGCGAGGACCTGAGTGCAATTATTACAAAAGTTTTTAAACGGGAAATAAAAGTTGTAGGTCTAAATAGTAAATACAAAGAGGCGTGGGTTGAAAATGCAAAATACCCACGAGGAGTGATCGTGCGGCCGATGGCGTTTCACTTGGACACGTGGCGAGCATCGAACGGCTGGTGCCCCTTCGTCCTGGATGGCTGAGATTAGATCGTGGGCGGCTGATCCAACGGCGGGGAGCACTGGGCGATCGGACGGCTGACGTGCACCTGGAGGCGGGCTCCTGATCCAACGACGGGGAGAGGGTCACGAAGAACACCTCCCCCGACGAGGTTTGGCTGCCGATTGCGGCCGACACACGGCCGCCCCGGCCCCCGGATCAAGGGCAAAAGGATCCTGGGGCCCTTCCGCGTCTGATGGTAGCCTCAGGCGACGCTGCGACGGCGTGGAGAGCTCCGACAGCGGGGGCGACCTGGGCGGTTGGTCCTAGAGGCGTCGAAGGTCAAGGGAGCCTTCTCATGGGCTCGGACCTGCAAGGTTAGATGCACAAAACCCAGGCAAACAAAAAGGGTGGTTCTGATGGCTCGGTGGCGGCGAACGGTGGCTCGGGCGAAGAGCTCCGGCGAGCGGTGGAGAGGGGAGCTCGATAGCTCGATCTGAGCAAGATCGAGGGAACTGGAGGGGTGCTGCATGATGACTGAGCAAAGGGGAAGAGAATGGAGGTGGTCTTGGCGGCGGTAGACGACTGGAGTGGCCGGAAACCATGGGCGGAGCTCAGCTCCGCCGTGGTTTCGATCAAGGATTCACGGCGACTCACGCGAAGACAATGAAAACTGCTGCTGGGCTAAGCTAACCTACGCTAAGGCTACAAGAAAATGAAAAGAAAAGGGGAAGAAGCTCACTAGAGACGACGGGCTGCGAGGCACGGCGGAGCTCCGACGAGGGATGAATCTCTTCGATTCGACGCCAAACGCTTCAAACCCAGGCTCGATTCGATGCCTGCTGTCACTAGAGATACGAAGGGCTAGGGGTTTGAGGGTGGAAATGGCAGAAGAAGGATTAAAATTTGAATTGAAGTCGGGGGTGCTCTTTTGTAGGGTTGACGGGCGGTGTGGAAGACGAGGGTCCAGCGCCTCGGTCAGTGATCCACAACCCAAGGAATCACTTGGGCGTGAATCACCATTGACCGAGGAAGAGATTCCAAGAAGGAGCCATCACCAAATGGTGATCGAGGCATCCTCGAAAAAAGGGTGAAATCAGGGTCAACTCCTCTTCTGATAATGCTTAGGTGTTGGGCAGAGAGTTGACCCAAGTCAACTTTCCAGCCCTCCTGGTTGGTCCACGTGGACCAACCAGGAAAAAACCTGAGAAAAATATTTCAAAAATAAAAAAAAAATAGTAAACTATTTTTTTTATTTATGGTTAAAACATAAAAAATGCTTATAATTTTCTAAATTATTTTATGGTAATTTTTATTTATTTTTATTAGGTATATTTTCGCGAGTTTACTTTTAGCCCTATATAGGTACTTATACCTATGTATTTTATCACTTTATTTTTTTGTATTTTCATTTTATTATTTTTATTTCTTATTTTATAAAATTACAAAATACCTTTATATACACAAATATATTTTTATTCCATTTTATTGATATGTTTGTATATTTAATAAAATATAAGTAGATCTTGTATAGGTATGTACATAGGTATAATACCTGTGTATTTTATTTACAAATATTTTTATTTTGAGTTTTCTTTGCATTTTTATTCTGATTTTAATGTACATAATTATTATAAGTAATATTTACAAAATTATAAAAATATAAATATACAAAAAATAATGAATAAAGAATAAATTGAATACTTTAATCAGTACAACTATACAATGAGGGTCCAAAACTCAACTTTCAAACCGTAGCTCCTCCAAATGCGAAACCACCGCCATTAAATAGATTATTTTATTCTATATACAATTAAAGGTGAGTTTGCTGCATTTGGAGTTTTCATTTGTGAGAAACAGGTCTGGGAAGTTGGGATTCTGAATTTTTATTCAGACCATAACTTTTTATCTGTGTATTAATTTTCAGTGAAATCAATTTTGTATTTTTATTTATTTAAATAGCTACAACCTTCATGTACAGAGTTTCTTTATTTGATGTATAAAAAGTGAAACCAAAAATAGGTCCCACAATGAATAAAGAATGAATTAATAAATATAGGTATTTGGCCCTTATCTCCCCCTACTTTATTCCTTGTCGACCTATTCATCAAGATGCCTAGGTCTCGGGGTTTTGGGTCATAAAATATTTACAATATTTTATTCTTTTTCTTTTCTTTTCTTTATTTTATAATTTTGGCATTAAAAACAGTATTTTATACACTTTTTACACACATATGCATGAATGCTAAATTACTCTATTTAATGCTATTTTCAGGCAATTGCAAGGGTTTTTGAGGCCAAAATGATAGAATAAAGATGATGAAATGTGGATTCATCATCCCCCTATACTTTGCCTTTGCTAGTCCCTAGCAAACACTTATGCAAGAAGTGCAAAAAGAAAAGGAAAGAAAAGAAAAAGAAGAACTTGGATTTAATTTGATTATCAAACTTGTCTTCACAAAATCAAAGTTTGGAGCTTAAGTCGGATCTTTGGAATTTTAGTGCGGGCGGAACCTTAGTGAGAACCGAGTTTGAAATTCAACAGTCCTTGAGAATCCCAAACTCTGTCCAAGTCTCCTTAATAGCCAGGTCAGAAATACTTCAACTCATACGCAAACTCTTACGACTATGAATCTGACTCGTACAGTGTAAGTGATGGTGGCTCTCCCCAACTAGAATGGCAAGAAACTGACTTCTCCAGTATGACAACCCAATGATTCCCCAATCCAACAACTCCATCCTCGAGGAGCGGGGTATTCCCTTCTAAGTTCAAGTGGCAACCATCTCAAGAGGAGGGGGTGAAGAGAAGAATGGACGGTAGCCAATGTAGCTACCTATCCAGGGATGCAAGACCAGTGTAGTCAAGTCATCCTCCTGCAGGCTCACATATTTGACTTTGGAACTCAAGCTTGCTTCTTGACTTTACAACATTTGTACATACTTGCAGGCTTTTTATTTTTGTACATGCCTGAACATTTTTTTTGAATACTATATACAACAGCATTTACATAGGGAGTTTTTCCTCTTGAGCCAGTAGACTATCCCTCTTTTGAAGTTTTATCGCAACCCACAACCTCCTATCTTTAGACTTCCTAATCACTGGACGGGTTGGGGTGCACTTCCCTCCCTAGAGGAGGACAAATGTTTCCACTTGTGTGCGTCTCATACCGGCAAATCCAATCCCCTCACCGCTCCAACTGAGTTGAGCCATGTGAAAGGTGCAGGTGTCCAAGTTAGGTCATTATACACAAGGGTCGTGCGTGTGCTCCGAAATACTCTACTTAGGCAGTCAAGAATCCATTGAACCAAGTCTCGTGATCCTCAAAGAATTAAGTCAACTAGACCTGAAGTACCTCAAACCCAGTTCCTATAAGGTTCCTGTTATTAGGTAGATTTTAAGGTCCAATCAAGCTCCAATCTCCGGATTTTACTTAGACTTGTTCAACTATCAAACTCAATCCGAAAAATGCTCATGCCATGCAATGCAATGCAGAAAATATTTTTGTGATGCAGTTTTCAAGAATTTTGAACTTTTTATGGATTTTTGAAAAAGATAATGATGATGCATATGTAGATGCATTTTTTTGTATTTTTCAAAAGGATTTTTCAAATGTTTTTGGATTTTAATTTTGCAAATGTTTTTAGGATTTTTGAAAACAAAAAGTTTTTGGCTAAAAGCTAGGTTAAAAATATGTACACGGGAGTGCTTCTTATATATACAAGAAGTGTATTTTAAGAATTTACAGGGTAAGTGATCAATTTTTATAAGTATATATAGTGGATTTTGGTGTGATGCAAATGTTCCTCAAACTTATTTGACACAAGCTTTTTCACACAATTTTTGAAAACTATAGTCCAAAATAATTTTTACAAACATTTTTGAAAACATGTACACACATTGAAATCATTTTGCAAAGGTTTTCAAACAGTATAGATAGATTTTTCAAAATATTTTTGCAACCATTTTTCAAACCATTTGCAAATCATTTTTCAAACCTTTTATTTCACACAAAGAAAATAAATCTTACAAAACACACCTTTTTATACAGGTTGAAAACATGTAACAAAATATTTTCAAAATAGTTTTCAATAGATGTTCACAAAGATTTTCCAACTATTTTTCAAACATTTTGCAAAAAATATTTTCACCTGATTTATTAATCAGTAATTACAAAAAGAATTTGAGGAGCAAGACATCTTTTTATTAAGAATTATTAGCCATATTATTAGGAAAATACGAAAGTACGAGTTATGGCTAAAGTATATGCGTAGTATATACGACCCCCCTATACTTAGCTTGAGCTATGTCCTCATAGATCGGAGAGAAAAGAGAAGACATAACTCGTACTAAGTATAGGCAAGCCTAAAGAATAAATGAACGAAGAAACAAATGAACGAATGAGAAGTTGACCGTCCCCCCTATACTTAGGATCAAATAATCCTAAGTATAGCAGACTGTACACAAAGCAGGGAGGGTCAAGGATGGGAATGAACAGATCGTACTCAGGTTGTCTCCCCCTATACTTAGGGTAAGATATCCCTAAGTATAGACAAGAAGAGGAGACAATGGAGGGGATCGAAAAGAATGAAGACTCGGGGTGCACACCCCCCTATACTTAGGATAAAGTACGTCCTAAGCATGGAAAACTGTCCACAAGGGTGGCACCTTTTTGATACAAAAAGAAGATAGAAAGAAGAAAAGAAGATAAGAAGAAAAGGGAAGAAAGTGGATATGAGCAACTCGGGATGCGCATCCCCCCTATACTTAGGATAGAGTACATCCTAAGTGTAACAATGATGAAAGGGATGGCATCAATTCGGTAGAAGAGGGTAGAAGACATTGAAAAGAAGAAAAGAAGAAAAAGAAAAAGACGAAAAATCATTCAAAAATGTTTTGTTGTGCTTCGCTTTTCTCTGCCTCTTTGGAGATATTTAGCTCATCCTCATAGATTACTTGAACTGAGTCAACGACAATCATGAATGTATCATGTTCAAGGTATGGCTTCAGAAGCTGTCCATTGACTACAAATGGATGTGCGCCAGCTGACAGATTGGATATCAATACACTTCCGTTGTCACGCACCTGCCTAACCAAAAACGGCCCAGTCCATTTGCTCTTCAATTTTCCTGGAAAGATCTTCAATTTCGCATCGAAAACCACACCTTCTGACCTGGATCAAAGGACTTGCGACGGATATGCTTGTCATGCCATGTTTTTACTTTCTCCTTGTACATCAGGCTGTTGTCATATGCATAATCTCTGAATTCCAGTAATCTGTTCAGATCCTGTTTTCTGTTCTTTCCTGCCTGCTTGGAGTCCAGATTACAGATGTTAATGGCCCATAAGGATTTGTGAATGAGTTCCACGGGCAAATGACATGGATTGCCATATACCAGGCGATAGGGAGACATTCCCAAGGGTGACTTGTACGCTGTTCTATAAGCCCAAAGAACGGAATCAAGCAGCTGAGACCAGTTCTTGCGATCCGGACGTACAAGCTTCTGTAAGATTGTCTTGATCTCCCTGTTTGAACATTCAGCTAAGCCATTGGACTGCGGGTGGTAGGGTGAAGCAACATGATGTTCAATGCAGAATTCTTGGGTCAGCTTCTTCACCTCTCTGTTTATGAAATGACTACCCCCGTCAGATATGAGAATCTTGGGAATCCCGAACCGTGCTATGATGTGATCTCTCAAGAATCGACAGACAGTCCTACTGTCGGCGGCTCGGGCGGGAATAGCCTCCACCCATCGACTTACATAATCGACAGCAAGCCGAATATATTCATAACCCTGACTGTTGGGAAACAGGCCCATGAAGTCGATGCCCCATGCGTCAAAGACGTCTGAGATCTGAATGTATTTTAGAGGCATCATGTCTCTCATTCCTATGGTTCCGCCCATCTTCTAGCAGTCAGTGCAACATTTGACATACTCATCTGCATCTTTGAATAATGAAGGCCACCGGAGGCCACTTTGAAGAACTTTTGTTGTCGTCCGTTTGCCTGAATGATGTCCTCCAGAATCTTGATCATGACATAAAGCGAGGACACTTGGAACTTCCTCCTGAGGAATGCACCTTCTCCAGATACAATCTTCTCCCTCACGAAACAGATACGGGTCTTCCCACTAATAGAAATGGATTTTAGACAAGAACCCGTCTATTTTCAATTTTGGCCAGTCTTGTGGGATTTTATTGGCAACCAGATAGTTCACGATGGCCGCATACCAAGGGAGTGAGGTGACAGACAGAATTGCTTCATCTGGAAAGGTCTCTGTGATCAGCTGCAGGTTCAGCTCAGGAGACTCTGGGTCAGGAAGCCTTGACAGATGATCGGCCACTACATTCTTTACCCCAGGTTTATCTTTGATTTCCAAGTCAAATTCCTGGAGGAGAAGGATCCACCGAATGAGACGTGGTTTGGCGTCCTTCTTCAGCTGTAAGTACCGAATGGCCGAATAATCAGTGTAGATGATTACTTTGGACCCAAGGAGGTATGATCTAAAATTTTCCAAGGTAAAGACTGCCGCTAGCAGCTCCTTTTCAGTGATAGTGTAGTTTTTCTGGGCTTCGTCGAGCGTTCGGCTAGCGTAGTGAATCGAAAATAGTACATTATCTTTCCTCTGTCCCAATACAGCTCCGATGGCATAATCTGACGCGTCGATCATGATCTCGAAAGGCTGAGTCCAAATCGGTGGCTGTAAGACAGGAGCCTGCGTGATGAGCTCTTTCAACTGATTAAAGGCAAGGAGCACACGATCATCTACAATGAATTCATTGTCCTTGCCGAGCAACTCAGTCAACGGTCTGGCCAGTTTACTGAAATCTTTGATGAAACGTCGGTAAAAACCGACATGGCCCAAGAATGACCGGACTTGCTTGATGTTTGTAGGTGGCTCAAGTTTGGAAATCACCTCCACCTTGGCTGGGTCAACCTCCATGTCACGTTTAGAAACAACGTAACCCAGCATAATTCCTTCGGTCACCATGAAATTGCTCTTTTCCCACGAGAGCACAAGATTGACTTCGCAGCACCTCCGTAGGACTCGGTCTAAATAATCCAGGCATTTGTCAAATGAATCCCCGTAGACCGAAAAATCGTCCATAAAGACCTCGAGAAAGTTGCCCACCATATCGGCAAAAACTGCAAGCATACACCTCGGAAATATGGCTGGGGCATTGCAGAGTCCGAACGGCATCCTTCTGAAGGCATACGTGCCAAAAGGACAGGTGAACGTGGTCTTCTCTTGATCTTCAGTAGCAATAGCAACTTGATTATACCCAGAGTATCCATCCAAGAAGCAGAAGTATTCCTTCGCGGCCAATCTCTCCAAGATCTGGTCGATGAAGGGTAGAGCAAAGTGATCCTTCTTGGTAGAGAGATTAAGTCTTCTATAGTCCACATATACTCGCCAAGAAGTGGGTACTCTGGTTGCGATCTCCTCTCCTTTGTCATTCTTCACAATGGTGATCCCTGATTTCTTGGGCACAACATGTAGAGGGCTCACCCATTTGCTGTCGGAGATGGGATAGATAAATCCCGCATCACACCATTTCTGGATCTCTTTCATAACGACCTCCAGCAGGTTCGGATTTAATCCTCTCTGCAATTCTCGAGAGGGCCTAGAATCATCTTCCAGAAAGATGCGGTGCGAGCAGAGTGACGGATTGATCCCATGGAGATCAGAAGTTCGCCAGCCTATCGCCTTGCGGTTGCGTTCAAGAACCTCCATCAGACGAGATTCTTGGTCTTCGGTTAGATGGGCATTGATGATGACTGGGTACATATTAGGTTCTCCCGCAAGGAAGGCATACTTCATGTTGGAGGGCAAGGGTTTTAGCTCTGGCGGAGTCTGAGCTGCTTCAGTGGTGACCTCAGCTATTAATGCCGGTGGTGATTCATTCAATTGTTCGGTGTCCACCATATTCTGATCTGCTTCTCCTCTCAAATCCTGATATAATTCCTCAATAATGTCTTTATCATTCAAGGATTCTTCAGACTTCAGTTCTTCGTTCTGAAGGCACATCACTCCCACAGCAGTCTCTTGCATCACATCAGCGAGCTCCTCATCCTGATTGATAAGGGGAAATTCGACCGCGGTCTCCACTTCCTCCTCGGGGCAGAGGAGTTCATGGATCTCATTGTCATCCAGAAATAAATTGGTATCGTGAATCTCTACTAAAAAGTCGCAATCGTCAGCGTACTCAATCACCCTTGCACATAATGTAGATGTCTGTTCGGTTGATGTTCCCTCAGACATGGTCTCTACTCTGATTATTTCATTGCCAGCGCCAAAAGTGATTTCTCCGGTCCCATAATTCACTACTGCGTTTGATGTCCGCAGAAATGGTCTTCCAAGTATGATCGGGGTAAGGAGCAATGGAGAGGGGACGTCCATATCTAAGACCACAAAATCGGCCAGGAATGACTTTCCCTGAACCGTGACGATCACGTCCTCCAACAGGCCTCTAGGCCGCTTGACTGACTTGTTTGCAAACTGCAGAATCATCTTTGTAGGCTTGAGCGGTCCTAACCTGAACTCCGTGAGTAGAGAGGCTGGCATCAAATTGACAGAAGACCCACTGTCGAGAAGTGTTCGCTCGAACTCCTGATCAAACATCTGGCAACGTACAAGAGGTGCTCCCATATCTGGCTTTTTATCCGGGAGGTTGCTGATGGCGTTCACGGTGGCCATTGTGAGGATATGCTTTTCGGACTTGGCACCCTTGCTTTTGGAATTATGGGGGTGCGGCCTGCGCTTGGTCGTGCATGCCTCTTTTAATCCTTTCTTCACGGCTGGCATGTACTCAAGAGCTTTCATCAATGGCATATTCAGCACCAATTTCTGAATGATTTCTATGATGGCAGGATCAGACAAAGCACTTTTCAAAATTTTCATTTTTTTGTGTTTTTTCATTGCTTCTGGAAAAGGAATATTTACAAAATCTTCACCAATTTCATTCAAAATAGTGTCAATATTGTGGTTTACAGATAGATGGCAAAAAGGAATGGATTCATCTACAATTTGTGGACCAAAAATGACAGGCTCGACTTCTGATGCTGGCGTTGGACTCGCTGCAGGTGTAGTGCTCCTCCTGTCAGGAACTGGCTGTGAGGCGGGTGCAGACGTCTCCAATGCTGGCTGTTCTCCACCGAGGTTGCTGCTATCTTTTTGTGTTTTTCTATTTTCTTCATTTTTTGTGATTTTTTGAATGCCGGTGCTGCTCCCAAACTACTGCTCGGCCCTGGTGTTGGCTGGACTGACGATTCCCCGTCAAATGCAAGATGCTTTCCCTTCGCCGTCGTCGATGGCTGGAGTGTCCTACCGCTCCTGAGAGTAACAGCATTAGATAAAAAACAATTTAATTCACCTGATTCGGGTTGGACACTGCCGGCTACCTGCTCCTTGCGTCGGAAGTTGTTCGGGTTGGCTTCAACCTAGGCTGGTATGACGGTCTTGGCTACCGTCAGGTCGTCGATCTTCTGGGTCATTTCAGCCATGTTCTTCATTAACTGCTCTAAACAGGCCAGGGCCGGATTAACCGGCACAATCTCAGAGGAGTCCCCCTGCTGGGGTCTAGAATGTTGATATGGATGCTGAGATTGCGACTGATAACCTTGTGACAATTGGTGAGGAGGAGGGTTGAAGGAATATGGTGCATTCTGTTGATTGTAGTGAGCAGCCGGTTGCTGATGATATCCCTGTCCGCGATATCCGGACTGCTGAGGACCGTGCTGGTAATTCTACCTCCAGGTATTACCCTGAGATGGAGGCTGATATTGGTAGGAAGGCTGGAAGGGTCTCCCACCCTGCTGCTGCTGGTGATAGGGCCTGTTGCCCATGTTCTGACCCTGAGGTTGTCCCTGAGGACGGGTCAGCTGCGCTTCATTGTTCCATACGCCATTGATCTCCTGAATCAGTGGCGGGGGTGGAGAGAACTGCTCAGAGTATGCTGGCTGGGGCTCCGGTTGATACACAACCATCTGTGTCTGGGGTTGTTGGGGCTGCTCCGGGGCCTGCACGTAGTACACGTGGTGGACAGGTTGGGGATGTTGTGGAGTCGGCAGAGGGTGTTGCTGCATTGTAGGCTCCTTCTTCTCGGCATTCGGCTCTACAGAGGTAGACACAACGTTGCACATGTTTGCATTCAGTGCTCGTACGAGCTGCTCCAGCTGTTGGGAAATCTGGTCGAGCTTTTCCAGACCCTGGGTCCTCTTCTCAATGACTGCCAGTTTTTTGAGGTCCTGGGACCTCTTCTCGATGATATCCACCTTGGACAAGTGGCTCCCAATGATGCTCAGGTTGGAGCTCTCATCCTTGTCTTCGGTGTGAGAAGCCATGTTCACTGACTTGCTGATGGCGGTTGGTGGCTTCATGTATACTCGGGACGAGGATTGGGCTGCTTCTCCTTCAGCCATTTCTTCGAAGACGTTCCATACCACGTCCTCGTCCTTGTCGAAATGTGAACCGACGCAAGCTGCATCTACAAGCTTTTGGCTCTCAAATGATAGCCCCCCAAAGAAGTGTTGTACGAGACTGGTCTTTGGAATGTCATGGTGGGGGCACTTCTCTTGAAGATCTTTGAATCTCTCCCACGCTTCATGGATGGTCTCGTGGGGTTGCTGGCAGAAAATGGAGATCCGAGCACGCATCTGATTCAATCGCCCGAGAGGATAGAATTCATGGAGAAATGCAGACTTCAGCTCCTCCCAGGTTGTGACGACCTTCCCAAGATGGTCAACCCAATACAGGGCCTTGTCTTGAAGGCTGAAGGGAAACACGGTCATCTTGACTACCCCCAAAGGAATACCAAGGTAGTGAGCAGTGGAACAGATGCGGCTGAACTTCTTGACAAAGATATATGGTTCCTCAGTGGTGTTCCCGTGGAATGTGGGAAGTAGCGATAGAAATTGCGGCTTTAGCTCGAAGTGGGCATGCATACGTGGAACCTGAATCCACTCAGTGATGCGTCCCGCTCCTGGGTTGTATGTCTCCTTGAGTGTAGGCTTTGGCTGCGGTGGCTCTTCTTCTGCCGCTTCATATTCGGGTCCCACTGAGAACTCATCTCTGACTTCTTCAAAATTAAGCTCGTGGTTCGGATCATCCTCTCGTCGGCCATCTCTTGCATCGGCCCTCCTCCTCAGATCGTTCAACATGTCCTGGAAGGCTGTCTGGGCCAGGGCCTGATTAGTCAACTGCTGCTGAATGGCTTGGATGGAAGCCAGCAGCTGACTGTTAACCTCGCCCTGCGTGGTGTATTGTCCTTCCCCCGGATTGACTTCAGGTTCAGGTGGGGCATGTGGTCCTTTTCCTCTTCCACCTGCCATCTCAGACTGCACTTGAATCTTTGACTCGTGATCGGGTGGAGGATCTGCATGACGGAGTAAACCCTGATCAGTATCTTCTTGAACCTGCTGTTGAGATGAATCTGGGATTAAGGTCAATCCCAGAACATTGTGAATGGAGCATATGATATTGACTGAAATCGATCTCCATCCACAAGGGGTTATTTCTGGGACAAGAGTAATCCCGGTTTAGCTGCAGGGGAAGAGCTAGTTCGGGATGCGAGTCCATCCCGAATAGCGGATTTATTGGAGAAAGGCAAGTATTGAAAGAAGCGAGAATAGGGAAGTCCAAGGAGACATTCGCAAGATCCGAATTAACTTCTCGGAGATCACCCCTCTTTATTGAAGATGTTGTTGGCACGGAATCGATGTGGGCGTCGACGAGGTCCCGACTAAACCATCCGTGGGTCAACATCTTGAGAAGACCAAGAGGAAAAGATGTTGGATGAAGAGCACGAGGGTAAACAAGAAATAAAGAGGATTGCAAAACAGTAGAAGGCTCACAATGAGCAAGGGTCAAATAGAAGGAGAACAAAATTTGCGCAAAGGTGCGATATTTTTGATCTTGACCTAGATGGAACTAGCAATCAAACCCAAAACAAGGGATTCACCAACTCAACGCGTGAAACCGTGAAGGTTCGGCTTTTATCTTTGTAATTTTTATCTTGAATTCAAGAAATTATCTTTCAACGAGTCCTTAGAGCGCTACGCCTATAGGAGCGAGAGTACTGCCGGAAAAGTATTCCCGTACTTGTCCTCCTCCTGTGTAACCTGTAGCTTGCGCTTTTTGAGGTCCTTTTAACCCTTCCTGGATCCCTACTCAGCCAAAGAATAAGAGAGAGGAAGCCAATAGGCGAAACCGATACTTCGGATCTAGCTCGCAACAGAATCACCCATGAGCGTGCAAGATCCTACTCGGATGCAGACAGTGAGACAGACACACCCGTGAAGGCGTGGCCTATGCTCGGTACTTCGGACAAGGTCGATGCTCACACAATAGTGAGTCACCAATGGCGACCAAGCCCTACTCGCCTATGTACGATAGTAGCGCCAATACTTCGGAAATCCAGGTGATACACAAGGCAGCCACAAGCTGGGATTTTGGCTCTAATCCTTACGAAGCGCTCACCTCACTTGGAAGGAGACCTTCCCATGCAACCTGAATACAAGTGAGGGTGTTACTCTCCCCAAACAATGAGTCCAATAACCAATTTTATTTAGGTCAAGGTTTTCTTAGCAGTCCCATTTCTAATTTTTTTTGTGTTATCGCTTCTTTTGAGTGGGTTCAAATAAGCGCCTAACGATTTTGTATTTTCTTGATCCTACTTTGTCCAAAAACAGAGGGAGAATAGAGTCGGAAAAGCCGATGCAAGTCGACACCAAGGTGGAAATCTCACCTTTGTGCCTAGATGATGGATGCAAAGTAAGAAGACTTACAGCAAATCCCAACTCTCTCCATGCGGGATGCAAAGCAGAATTTATAAACCTAACTATATGCCGGTATGCAAGGCGGAAATCGTCCTAAGATAGGCAACTTCTAGCGTGAAGAACCACAAGCTAATCACTCATCTCCAATCCTAAGGTCCGGTCTAGGCTCACCCCTCCTCTGCTCAACATACTTGATTTTAGGAGAAAGCGCTTACGGGGAGAGCTCGCGGCGCGTGGATCGAAGAAGAGTGACTTCGCTGTTTAATTAAACTAAGTCCAAGCACGATCTATAGGTACATGCAATTGTTGTTAAGGTGTTTGGACCTAATCTAATCGATCAAGCAATGCCTAGATCTAAGAGCTCAATCCACAAAAGAAATGAAAAAGAAATCAAAACCGGAAAATGACAGTCGGAAATCACGAAGAAAACCGCGGTGAGCCCCCGGGTGAACAAACACCCAGAAATTAGGCCCGAAGTGTCCAAGTGTTCAAGTCTTGTATTATTACAAATTAAATGACTCTCTCTCACAAAAATACAAAAAACTATTGTCTCTCTCTCAAGCTCTCCTGCTCTCTCCTGCCGGCTAGGGTAGCTCCTCCCAAGGATGCGCAGGATCCCCTAGGCGATCCTCCTCGGTCAGCGGTCCCTCACAAGAAAACAAGAGAAGTGTCAGACAGTTCAAAACAAATTATGCAAGTAAAAACAAAGAAGCAAAAATGGCTAAGTAAATAAAAGACACCAAGGTACTCTACAAGCCGATGCTCCCCGGCAATGGTGCCATTTGAAAAACGATTTGGCGAGAGCCGCTAAATAGTGGTCTAACAAATCAGACTCACTGTCGCTAATGCGACTACTCAAGCCTCTTCGTTCGTCAACAATTAACCCACACAATCAATAAAGCAATCAATAGCAAGGATTAAAATTTATTATACCCTACTAACAATGTATAATGGCAAGCAAGTAGGGGTCGAACACAGGAAACAACGGTGCAGAGTAAAGACAAAAGTCAAGGCCCTAGGTCTAATCAACCACTTAGCCAATCTAATTTTTTTGTGGGTTTTAATTTTTTTTAATTTTTTTATTTAATTTTTAATTTTGTATTTTGATTTTTAATTTTCTGATTTTTATATTTTATATTTTATATTTCTTTAATTTCTTTTTCAATATTGGAAAATATAAGCAAAGTAATAAAAGAGGTGATAATATATTTATAAAAATATGCAAAAATAACCAAAAATTCAAAAATAAAATGTTTTTGGCATTTTTATGATTTTCTACTATTTTTGGGTATTTTTCAGAATGTTTTTGGTATTTTTAAACACTGAAATAAACCAAAACAGTGAAGAGGCTACTGGCTGGGGGTAAAATGGGAACTAAAAATATCAGACAACCACCAAAATTTTTCAAACTAATTTTAAAATAAAGGGGATAAAATATAAAGGAAACATGAACTGAGTTTACGATTTTTGGAGTTTTCTAGGATTTTATGTATTTTTTTAAAGTTTTTATGTATTTTTGAGTTTTTAAGGTTTTTCCTTTGAAATTTTTAGTGATTTTTGGTTTGACACTAAAAGAGGTTAAAATACACACTAGGGAATTTTTTTGGAATTTTTCGAGGTCTTTTAATATTTTTTTGGAATTTTCTAAGCTAGGCAGTGAATAAAAAGCATGTTTTTGATTTTTAATAAATATTAAAATGCAATAAAAATGCAATGCAAAAATATGGCGTGCAAATGCAAGCTAACAGGAGCTTAAATTAATTTTTTTGGAATTTTTAGGGGCAAAATGATGATTTAAATAATTAAAATAAGCATACAAACATTAAATAGGCCTGACAGGGGTATATATGCAAATACACAAACATCCAGGGGCTTGAGTGCAAGTTTCACCAAAAAGACACACGTAGAACACGTGATATATCATTCACAGGGGCATAATTGTAAATATCAAAAGCCGGCTGGGCATACATGCAATTTTTCCAAATACATATTTGAATATCTACACATAGGGGTATAACTGCAAATACCATAAAGTTCAGGATAAAAAGTGCAAAATGCCCAAAAGCACGCGCCACAGTCACGTGAGGTGATGTGGCGTGGACCAAAGTGCAAATATCAAAACATGCGAGGACTTGAGTGCAATTATTACAAAAGTTTTTAAACGGAAAATAAAAGTTGTAGGTCTAAATAGTAAATACAAAAAGGCGTGGGTTGAAAATGCAAACTACCCACGGGGAGTGATCGTGCGGCCGATGGCGCTTCACTTGGACACGTGGCGACCATCGAACGGCTGGTACCCCTTCGTCCTGGATGGCTGAGATTAGATCGTGGGCGGTTGATCCAACGACGGGGAGCACTGGGCGATCGGACGGCTGACGTGCACCTGGAGGCGGGCTCCTTATCCAACGACGGGGAGAGGGTCATGAAGAACACCTCCCCCGACGAGGTTTGGCTGGCGATTGCGGCCGACACACGGCCGCCCCGGCCCCCGGATCAAGAGCAAAAGGATCCTGGGGCCCTTCCGCGTCTGATGGTAGTCTCAGGCGATGCTGCGACGGCGTGGAGAGCTCGGACGTCGGGGGCGACCTGGGCGATTGGTCCTGGAGGCGTCGAAGGTCGAGGGAGCCTTCTCTTGGGCTCGGACCTGCAAGGTTAGATGCACAAAACCCAGGCGAACAAAAAGGGTGGTTCTCATGGCTCGGTGGCGACGAACGGTGGCTCGGGCGAAGAGCTCCGGCGAGCGGCGGAGAGGGGAGCTCGATAGCTCGATCTGAGCGAGATCGAGGGAACTGGAGGGGTGCTGCGTGATGACTGAGCGGAGGGGAAGAGAATGGAGGTGGTCTTGGCGGCGGTAGACGACTGGAGTGGCCGGAAACGATGGGCGGAGCTCAGCTCCGCCATGGTTTCGATCGAGGATTCACGGTGACTCACGCGAAGACAATGAAAACTGCTGCTGGGCTAAGCTAACCTACGCTAAGGCTA
This sequence comes from Ottelia alismoides, assembly GCA_037367405.1. NCBI lineage: Eukaryota > Viridiplantae > Streptophyta > Magnoliopsida > Alismatales > Hydrocharitaceae > Ottelia > Ottelia alismoides. The sequence goes on along the minus strand of JAZKJV010005993.1, from coordinate 1,276,193 downwards.
CAAGAAAATGAAAAGAAAAGGGGAAGAAGCTCACCAGAGACGACGAGCTGCGAGGCACGGCGGAGCTCCAGCGAGGGATGAATCTCTTCGATTCGACGCCAAACGCTTCAAACCCAGGCTCGATTCGACGCCTACTGTCACCAGGGATACGAAGGGCTAGGGGTTTGAGGGTGGAAATGGCGGAAGAAGGATTAAAATTTGAATTGAAGTCGAGGGTGCTCTTTTGTAGGGTTGACGGGCGGCATGGAAGACGAGGGTCCAGCGCCTCGGTCAGTGATCCACAACCCAAGGAATCACTTGGGCGTGAATCACCATTGACCGAGGAAGAGATTCCAAGAAGGAGCCATCACCAAATGGTGATTGAGGCATCCTCGAAAAAAAGGGTGAAATCAGGGTCAACTCCTCTTCTGACAACGCTCAGGTGTTGGGCAGAGAGTTGACCCAAGTCAACTGTCCAGCCCTCCTGGTTGGTCCACGTGGACCAACCAGGAAAAAACATGAGAAAAATATTTCAAAAATAAAAATAAAATAGTAAACTATTTTATTTATTTATGGTTAAAATATAAAAAATGCTTATAATTTTCTAAATTATTTTATGGTAATTTTTATTTATTTTTATTAGGTCTATTTTCGCGAGTTTACTTTTAGCCCTATACAGGTACTTATACCTATGTATTTTATCACTTTATTTTTTTTGTATTTTAATTTTATTATTTTTATTTCTTATTTTATAAAATTACAAAATACCTTTATATACACAAATATATTTTTATTCCATTTTATTGATATGTTTTGTATATTTAATAAAATATAAGTAGATCTTGTATAGGTATGTACATAGGTATAATACATATGTATTTTATTTACAAATATTTTTATTTTGAGTTTTCTTTGCATTTTTATTCTGATTTTAATGTACATAATTATTATAAGTAATATTTACAAAATTATAAAAATATAAATATACAAAAAATAATGAATAAAGAATAAATTGAATACTTTAATCAGTACAACTATATAATGAGGGTCCAAAACTCAACTTTCAAACCGTAGCTCCGTCAAATACGAAACCACCACCATTAAATAGCTTATTTTATTCTATATACAATTAAAGTTGAGTTGCTGCATTTGGAGTTTTCATTTGTGAGATACAAGTCTGGGAAGTTGGGATTCTGGAGTTTTATTCAGACCATAACTTTTTATCTGTGTATTATTTTTCAGTGAAATCAATTTTGTATTTTTATTTATTTAAATAGCTACAACCTTCATGTACAAAGTTTATTTATTTGAGGTATAAAAAGTGAAACCAAAAATAGGTCCCACAATGAATAAAGAATGAATTAATAAACATAGGCATTTGGCCCTTATCTCCCCCTACTTTATTCCTTTTTGACCTATTCATCAAGATGCCTAGGTCTCGGGGTTTTATGTCATAAAATATTTACAATATTTTATTCTTTTTCTTTTCTTTTCTTTATTCTATAATTTTGACATTAAAAACAATATTTTATACACTTTTTACACACATATGCATGAATGCTAAATTACTCTATTTAATGCTATTTTCAGGCAATTGCAAGGGTTTTTGAGGCCAAAATGATAGAATAAAGATGATGAAATGTGGATTCATCAGGGGCATAGTTGGGTTTATTAAAGTTTATGATGACATTTTCTTCTTGATAACCTAGTCCCCTTGTAATCTTGATGAGAAATGGAATTTAGTTGTAGCTATGATCTTTTGCACATTTCACCATTTAGGCAAAGCTTGAAATCCATGAAATCTATTCATACCTTAATTATCTCTAAGATATTATTTATATTCAAATGCTTGGTTGCCCTTATCATAAGATCTAGATATTATGATGGATGGGAGGATTGAGAATGTGATAAAGGAAAATATTATTAGAAATTTGATATATGTGCATGCATGATGGTTTTTAAAATTTAGTATGTGTTTGTTTGTAGATGATGTATTTTAGAATCACATAAATTATTTGGATAGAACCTAAATCATAACTTTTTAGGTTAAAGGGCGGTGTGTGGTAATACCATTAACTGCGGGGGTGATGGAGATATGCTGGCGACGTTGGTAAGTCTAGATCCGGTGTCGTTGTTGACGGCAGGGGAGAGTGAGAGCTGGTGGCGGGGTTGGCTACTGGGAGGGTGGTGTTGTCTATGGTGGGAGCGAGCAGGAGCGGGAGTCTGGAGCCAACGATATTGGAGAGAGCGAGCAGGAGCGGGAGGCTGGAGTCGATGACATTGGAGAGAGCGAGCAGGAGCGGGAGGCTGGAGCCGGTGGCATTGGAGAGAGCGAGCAGGAGCGGGAGGCTGGAGCCGGTGGCATTGGAGAGAGCGAGAAGGAGCGGGAGACTAGAGCCAGCAACGCTGGATAGAGCGAGCATGAGCGAGAGATTGGAGCTGGCGATGTTGGAGAGCAGAAGCAAATGTTAGGATTTTTTTCTCATGAGTGACGAGAGGAGAGAGAGAATTTGTGGGAGTAAAGAGGGGGTATGGTGAATACAATGGGCATCCCAAAATTGGGATGTTTAGAATAAGATGATAATTTTTTATTATATTAAGTCGTGTATCATGTGTGGGGAATTTACAAATTATATACTATATTTATTACATATATATAATGCTTCATATTGTATCATATATGTATGTGTATTGAATCGATTCGAATTGTTATTGAACGAATCCAAGTGAATTCAGATTCCATTCACTTGGGAATCGAATCCAAAAGTTAAATTCACATTCAGTTCATTTGACTTCGAATCGAACTTTTTTCGATTTTTTATCGAATGAATTCTAATTGAATTCGAATGATCCAATTCAATTAGCAGCCCTAGAAAATATATCCTTTTTTGTGATAGTTAGAGCGAGATTCACCTTACTAAGAACTCTTCTTTTATACAAGGTCAAAACACGTCGACATTAGATATCATTAGGTACATGATATATTAGATTCAAAGCAACTTGTACTTGATAAGATATATGCATATATTGATAATGGTGCTAATATGTTGACCAAAATCTACATCACTTGTGAAGTATGAAAGAGGTTGTTCTATTGCAGGCATATTGTTAGTGAAATGGAGAGGATTATCGGGTAGGTTCTCTTCCATATGAGAATTTATCCCAATTTGGATCAATTATGATATTAGTTGAGATTTGAATTAACAACATTCAAATATTTGATTTAATCATCAAATTAATTAGAGAAATTTGATGGATTATCTCATGGAGTATAAATAGAGAGGAGGTGGTGTATACCAATATAAATTTTCATAAGCTTTTATAGCACAAGAAAGAAATGGGAGAGAGGGAGAAGATTTATGGATAAGTTATTTATTTTCAATAACCAGTGACTACGTATAGAATTCGGACGTCATTGTGATCGAGATGGCCAATTTTCTCCCTTCATCTTCGCGTTGGATTCCTTACCGTTTGATATAAATACTTAATTAACAAATGCTGTATGAGTATCTAATATTTCGATCGTTGATCACATCTCCGCACGTCCGCATGTTGCATACTTGCATGTGTTGATGAAATTTGTACGTGAGTGCTAGTTGGAGATTAATTAATTAATAATTAATACAAATCACTCATAGGCAAGTGCTAATTTTGTACGGAGATTACATCTTGGTGATGTTGTTAATCTTATTTAAAGACTGGTAGAATGTTGAGAAAACATGACGACAAATTACAATGATCTCTCCTTTCACAAGAGAGAGAGAGAGATTTTCTTTCTGCAACTCTGCGTTTGGGTTGTTTCCACAACACTTATTAGAACGAGCGTAAATTTTACAAAACCCCACCGATGCTTTTCATTTTCGAAAATCGAATAAAGATGTTATTGAAATTTCAACTTCAGGTTTAATGTCTATACAAAAGAGTTGCGGAATCTTATGGAAACTTGTACTTTAGATAAAAAATTTCGATCCCTCTTTGTTACATCTAAAAAATGAGGATTGTAATTGAAAACCGAGAGGTAATTGATTTTTTTTGTAATTTATCCTTCGAATAAAAATAAAGTTATGCTGAGTTTCGATCGATATGATTTGTATGTATTTTCATACGCATTTTTCTTTGTTTAACTATGCTTATTTGACCATATATTTGTGCAAAATTTCCATCATCATCTATGTTAAACCTCTCTAAGATAATTGAGAGTGCGAGTGGAGGCATGTATTCCTTGGTCATTATAAAGCTAAATATGACCTTTAGTGGTTAATAGAAATACACTGGTAAATAACAAAAATGACTCTCAACTATATGTCAATTCTCGATTAAGGTCTTTATCTTTCAAATGTAATAAAGAGAGGTTTAAACTTTCAACTTTAGAATTTAACATCGACATGAAAAGATCAGAAATCTTATGAAGGCATATATTTTTAATATGAAATCCCTAGACCAGGGCTAGGGCTCCTTTTTTTTTATAATTTATCCTAAATACAGATTTGATGTAAGAAGGTTCATCCATATATTGCAACTTACTCTTTGAGACAAGAATAATCATTTTAAAGAGAATTAAATGGGCAATTTTAAATGCGAGATCACATCCAATTTTTCATCTTGAGATAAGAAAATTTATCCCATTTATAAATGGTCATATTATGATTATATCATTTATTATATTTCTATATACAAATATATACTCTTCATTTATCCCTCAAACTAACTGAACAAGAATGAGAGATGATACACTCTCCTATCTGCGGTTGAGGGATAACCACAAGTTAAGGGCACATTATCACATCGGTTATAATCATGTAATAAGCATGATGATGGCGTTGAGAGAGATAATTTAGGAGAGCGATTCATCTTTCCTCTAAATCATGCTCTCGTCCTCGTCGTCCTCTCCGCAACAAGAGAGATGGGGGTTAAGAGAGATGGGGGTTCCAACAGTCTTCCATCCCTCCCACACTCTCCTCGGGCTTCATCGAGGACCATCTTTGTTCAATTTTCTCTTGAAAGCAATCGAAAACACGAGCTCCACCCTTCATGTACTCTTCCTCTGCATATCTACATTGATTGGTCTAATGAAAACAGAAGCTCGAATCATCTTCGACAACGTAGTGGTTTTGTAGAATCAACTACTTGCATCTAATTCCAATCGATTTCGATACATGTTGCCCGAACATCGTGTTCTTGTGCTCCAGGTGACATCTCTTGAGTATGTATGCTCTTCCATTTCTCAATAGAACGTAGAAGAACACACAAGTATGGCTTAACCCACTTTATCCCTTATTCCTTCTCTCGCAAATCAAGCAAAAATAAAAGATAAATATTTATCATCTTTCCTTATCCCTTAATCCTGTACTTACTTGTGAAGGACGTATTCTATGTCCGCTCGCCAATCATGGAACCAGGACGATAAAGAAACTTATATTCCTCAAGCACAAAAATAATAAAAACTAACCCCTCCTCGTTGTCATATAAAAAGTAAAATACGAAATGACGGCCCCATCAAAGAGATGGGAAATCCCCCAAAACGCCAAATTACCCTTCCTTTTTTGCCCCCCGCTTTTTTACCCACCCCCATCCAAAAGGGCACCACAGTAAACTCATCAGAATATATTCTCATCACCCTCTGCCGAGGAAACCTACAAACCCAAACCCCAAAGCTCCGAATCTCCGCATGCGAAAGAAACCCAAAGCTCTCACCTTTTCCTCCCCCCTTCTCCTCTCTCTCTAAATAACCCCCTCTTTTCTCTCTCCTCAAACCCTAAACCGCTGCCGCCCTCCGGCCATGTCAGCCGCCGCGGCCCCCTCCCCTTCCCCAACGCCTCCGATCCAGCAGAAGCTCCAGGCGAAGCTCTTCGAGCTCCGCTTCCACGTCCTCGCCCTCGCGCTCTCCGCCGCCGCCGTGCTCTCGCTCCTCCGCCTCGGCCCAGGACTCGCCGCCGTCGTCTCCTTCTTCCGCCCGCTGCTTCTCTCCACTGCCGTCTTCCTCGCCGCTGTCCTCGTCCTCCGTGTGATCTCGCCGCCGGCGGCTGATGGAGACGAGGCCGGGGCGGACCTCATTCACTACGTCGCAGGCACGGCGGCAGAGCCCCATACCCCGGCGGGCTGCGTAGAGGGGGACGAGAATGGTGGGCATCTGAAGGATCAGTGAGATAGTACGACTTGGGTGTACGGGTTGACGGATATGCTCGTCAAGGGTTTTGTGTGAGGGGAATAACGGAGGGGAGTTGAGTTTGGGGTATATTGGGAATAATGTTGTACTCTTTTTTTCTTTTCCTTTGTAGATTGTGATGGTGGTGTAAGGTGATATGTATCAATCACTAAAAAGGGGCGTTTGCCTTTTGTTTTTGTTCTTTCGGCCCCTTTCTTCCGTAGGAAGTAGTAAGACATGGATGGAATTGATAGAGGAGAGGGTGATGAATTCTTGCTTTCTTTTTCCTTTTACGAAATTTAAAATGGAATATTTACATCCATAATCTTGAGTAATTTCATAATTACTCCATTAAATCTCTATAATCACGAATTACATCCACACCCTTGAATAAATACTCAGTTTTACATCTATAACCTTTCATTAGTTTAGATCATTAACTCAACCATACAAGTGAGTTAATCTATCCAATCCACAATCTAACGACTAGAATTAATCAAAAGTAAAAAGAAAATGAATTTCCTTCCAAGCGTAGGGGGACTTGCAGGCAGTTGCATCGGGGGTGAGGGAGGTTTTTCAGGCGAGGCGTGAGCCTTGCAGACGACGTCGAGGGTGGGGTCTTGCGGGGATGGGGTTTTGATGGTGCGAGGGGGTCTTGTAGGAGGTTGGGGGAGGGGGGGGGGGTTGCCTAGTGGGGTCGGGCTTCCGGCAAGAGGAATTCGACGCAGGGGAGTCACCTGGCTGGGGGAGAGGGATCACTCGTAAATAATGGAAATTGAAAGGGTATAACGTGTAAAATACTTAACAGATACCATCATACTTCATGGAAAATTGGATGGAAACTAACACAGGGTTATGAGTATAAGAGTTAAGTACTATTAAAGGTCATGAGTGTAATTCTTGATTATAGAGGGTTTTCGAGGTAATTACGAAATTACTAGGGGTTATGGTTGTAAATATCTCATTTAAAATTCCATTACATGACCTTAATTACAAAACCCTAGGAGAGAAGGGAGAGAAATTAACCCTTTAGTGTCGAAATCAATAGCCCTATAAGTGACGAACAAAGCAAAAGAACTCCAATGTCCTCATAGCCGTCCTTCTTAGGGGATGGCTCTAATGTACTATGACAAACAACGAATGAAGAGGATTATGTGGAATCTTCAAATGATTGAATATTGTCACAAAGTCGACTATTACTACGACGATGAAATATAACAAGTGTTGGGGGCTGTTCATGTTGAGCTTGCACTCATAGTGCTCCCATATGTTGAGGGAACATTGTCGCAATCTTAAGGGTGCTAGAATGAAGCATGATTAGAGACTAGTTGCAACACCATAGTGGATGGTGGAGGTGGAATTGGTGAAACTTTGGAATGGACAAACAACTCCATCATATATATGAATAGAAGCATGTCAAGTTAGATGGATATCGGATGCGAAGGTTTACGCTTCAATTTGAGGCAAGTGTGGATGAAAAGAGTTAGAATTAGCAGAGGGAGATGATTTGGGAACCTAAGATAATTGTTGTATGAACAATCATTTGGGCCCTGGGGTGGTGGTGGTAAGCTTACTTTAGGTGGAGGTAGTGGCGAAAGCTTTAGCGCCTTAGATGGGAGATGATGTCTAGGAATGATATAATTCCTTCATAATTTTAAATTTTGGGAGCAACAACTCTAGGATTTGGGGTAGAGGTTGTAAAACATTGTGTTTTAACTTTTGGAGAATTTTCGATGTATAAATATTTTGAATGCACTCTATTTTATATAGCTCGTCGAGATCTTTCCAACAAGAATAAAAATATCAAATTCAGACTTTTCTAACTCTATATATGAGCATCTTAGTGTAAATGGATTGGGATCCATTTAAACTCCCAACAAGGATCGATTTTGGTATATTGCCTATAAATAGAGAAGAAGAAGTCTTCCAAACTATTAACTAGAAATCGATGCGGTTTTAATTATGTGAAAATAAACGATAGTGTCGCTGCAACCCAACCATTCTCGAATCAATGAAAATATTTTTATTCTAAGGAAAGAACAAGATGTCAATTATTAACATGTTATAGCTTCCAAGATCGAACTCAGGGAGGCTATAAATAAATAAGGGAAATTAATTATTGCTTACTAATGAAGATTTTTAATTTCTTTTCTTTTTATGATTTTATGTCTTTTTAATGATATTTTATATTTTTTATGAATTTTAAATAATTTTATATTTTTATATTTTTATTTTTTAATTGATTTTAATTTTGTAATTTTTTTATATATCTCAATGAATGAGTATAATTTATACAAAAGTAAAATGAAGTTTTTTCTATTTTTAAAATGCTTGAAAATGATCAAAAATAAGAAAATAAAATGTTTATGTGTTTTTATAAAAATTTTAATATTTTTAGCGATTTTTATGGTATTTCTATATTTTCTTATGGATTATTTACCGATTTAATAAGGAAATCAAATTTTAAAGAAAAAAAATCTATTATTTTTGTGATTTTAAAATAAAAAATGAAAGAATTAAATATGGAAACTAATTTTATATTGAAGGGTTTTTTGAAGCTTTCAAACAAGACTAAATACATATTTTATGATTTTTATGTGATTTTATAGGATTTTTATAAGTTTTTCTATATCTTCAAAATTTTAAGGTTTCCTGAATGAATTTTTATTTAATTTTTAGTTATATGATACAATAAAATAAAATAAAATAAAATAAACCTACATTAACTTTTTAGAATTTTTCAAGTAATATTTGAATTTTTATTTATTTTTAAGTAACAAACAGAGGAAAACACATTGTTTTTATATTTTTAAAAATAGTAAATGGATTTAATTTTGCAAAACAAAACTACATGAGATAAATATGATTACTAAGAACCTAATCTAATTTTATAGGGGTTTTGAATAACAAGAAGTAATAATATAAGCAAACCAAGAAGAGAATAAATGCAAGAGAAGCAGGATTGAAACACAATTTACAGAAAATTTTAGACTAATTATTAACATGTGAAAGAAATTTAGGATAATATGTGCAATTGTTCGAAGAATTCATGTGTTTACACACATGCACAACATATATAGGGACTCAAAAGAAATTTCATAAAACCAACATATCTTTTATTAACATAAATGTTCAGAACATTTTATGCGAAATCGTCAAAGAGACGCGAGTGTTCATGCGAGTTCAACTAATGAGGACTAAAATGCAATTTAATAAAGGTTGCAAGAATGAATAATATTTATTTCATCAATTGTAAGACGGCACGTAATAGAATATGGTTTATTTACAAATAAAGAAAGCGAAAGGTTGGGGACATAAATTCACCAGCCAAGACGCGTAATCCACATGCATTATGTGCGGATGCAGATCTAATCATGTTTCTACAATTTGGGTGAGAATCAACATCCAAGATCTGATCTGGTGCTTTGATTCTTGAGCGAATGTCTCTAAAGTTCGATGGAAGAATCGCGAAGAAGGTATCTCCAGGTGGACTTCGATCGAGCTGATCTCACTCAATGGAGTCTAGATCAGAGCTCCAAGATGTACGTTACGCTCCTACGAGGAATCTGTGTCGGATAATCTCACTGACCGGAGATCTTGATGAAAGGGGAACTCAACTCGTACTGCTGAACTCTTCTCCAATCCAAATCAACATTCCAAGAGCCTACAAGTATTATGTACAATGCTTGAAGTACCAACGACCTCGGCCAAATAATTATTCAGTACAAAATCAAAGAAATGATAGGGGAAAATGGGTGGACGGATCCTCTGCATACGTGAAGGAACATGATTGAAAATTTCAGATCCGTTCTGAGGATCAGATCTAGGATTGGGTCATTGAAGAGGTTGAGTAGAAACGGAGTCGAAGGGCTATGAAATGGTGATCGGATCGAGGTTGAATCAAACGATGGAGACCTCCGATCGAGCAGATTAGAGGCTTAGATCAGAATTACTGCTACAAATATGGAAATGGCAACAATAACCGATGGAATTTAAAAAAAACTAAACAAACTTACCCGATTACCTATGGATGAATTGTAGTGGTTTTTACCTCAACAGTCGCCTGAAAGCTCAGCTCTCGCGATAGAGCTAAGCCTCACCGATGGCCTTCAGATCACATTAATAAGCTAATTCTCACACTCCTGCTCGATGGGAGAAGCTCCTGTCACAAGCTTCTATCTTTAGGATGCTCAAGCTCAGGGAAAAAAATGCCCAAAGACGGATCATGATCGATTGAAGCACCTGGAAGTATATTTATAGACGTAAGAAGAAATAGAATTCAAATGAAAATTTAGCGTGCAAAATGAAATTCATACCCATATAAAGTTGGGTGTGGATCTTGAATCGAAATGCAAAGAAATTGGATGGAATAGAGGAGTGAATTAATCAGGAGAATTGGGTGAATATAGGCGGTTCAACAAGTTATTCGGGTGAAAGGGAAAATAGGTCAGTTGACTTGAGTCAACAATTGCATCTGGGCCAATCTAGGCCCAGTCCGAATAAGGGCAAGGAGAAAAGGACAAAACACATCAATATAAATAGAAAATAATTAAAATAATTTAGAAAAGGCTTTAAATTAAAAAGTTATTACAATAAAAATTGTTTGTAATTGGATAAAGTAATTTTAGTAATTTTAAATAAATTTATTTGGTTAAAATAATTAAATACATATATTTACATGTATAAAATACCTATATACATAATATGCATAATTTTATTTATTTATATATATAAATATATGCATCATTTTATATTTTATTTATTTAAGGAATATATATAGGGTTTTAAATATATTTTTATTTTATTTTTATGGATTTATTTAATGGAATAAATAAATACACCTATGTACAATATATTTACATTACACCTATGTTATAAATACAATTATTTATTTTTGATTATTTTAATTTTATTATTTTTATCTGTATTTTATATAAATAAAAAATATGCACAAAATATAGAAAAAATACAATATATCCAAAAATATAAAGAATTAATTAAATAAATGAATAAATAGGTACAATATATATATATATATATTACACTTGCACTCCAAAAAGCCGACTTTCAAATTTTAATTCCAAATTTTATGAAGCCAATTTCATTTTAAATCTTATTTTATTTTAAACACAATGAAAGTGAGTTTTATTCATTTTGAGTTCATATGGAGTAGATATTGATCTTTCAATTATGGTTTTACAATTTTTTCAGAGTGTTATCCCTTTTATTCTATACATGGTTTATTTTTGCAAATATTTTTAGTATTTAAAATACATTTTTATGTACAAGTATCAAGAAGAAAATATTTTTATTTTAGATTTAATTAATGATAAATAAAATAATACAAGCTATGTGTAAAATGAATTATGATGAATATGTACAATGTGAGATTGGTTTTCTGAGATTTTTATGAGTTATTGACCCTATCTCCCCATTCTTTATTCCTTGTCGATTAAGGTCAAGTATTGACATGCTCTCGGGGCCAAGATCAGTTTGGATTAATTTCATATATACAACCTTCTTTTCTTTCCTTTTCCTTTCTTCTTTGATTATTTACTTTAGGTTAAAATAATGATAATAGTATACTATTAACAGATGATGTTAGTTTGTTAATAAATAAGAATTAATGCTATTTGCATGTGTTTTGTAAGGAATTTTAAGCCAAAAATAGATGAATAAAGATGATGAGGTGATTCATCACCCCCCTTATACTTTACCTTTGTTAGTACCTTAGCAAACACTTATTAGAAGAATAAGCGACGAAAAAGAAAAACAAAAAGAAAAAGAACTTAGAATAATTTTGATTTTTAAAATAATCTTCACAAAATCAATGTATGGAGCTCGGTTAGACCTTTAGATTATTAGTTGGTTGGAACCTTATTGGGAATAGGATTAAAACTCAACAACATTTAAGTTTCACAAGTTTCTGTTCAGTTCGCCTCAACAGTCAGATCAGAACAAGTCATCATACGAAAACTCTTATGACTATGAATCATACTTGTAAGGTGAATGTGAAGTATATCTCCCCACATCTGAAATGGCAAAGAATAGCCTTCTCTAGCAAGGTGATCCTAATTCCCTAGTCTAGCTACTCTTTCCTCGAGGAGCAGAGTATTCCCTTCTAAGTTCAAGTTCAACCGGTCCAAGAAGAGGAGGTAGAGAAGAGAATGGATTATGACCACTGTAGCCACATATCCTTTGGAGCTTGGCCAGTGTAGCCAAGTCTCCAGCTGCAGGCTTCCTTGAAATCTTTTGCTTTGAAACATATGCCTTGCTTATTCATATTTTCTTCGACGGGAATGATTTCTTTACTTGTTGTTTGTCTAACTTTTTTGGAGACTTTATTTCGTACTTTTGTACATACATCATTGCAGCATTTACATAAGGGGTTTTTCCTCTTGGATCTGTAGACTATCCTTCTTTTGAAGCTTTATTGCAACCCACGACATCTTGTTTTTAGACGTTGATACCACTAGACTAGGTTGGGGACACTGACCTCTTATTGGGACAATGTATGTTTCCATTCGTATGCGTCTCAATCTAGCGGATTCTGCCCCTCACCACCTAATCTGTGTTGAGCTATGTGAATTGTAGTAATGCTCATGATTTCTGAAGTGGTCCTAACTCCAATTTCTCATAAAGTTCCAGGGGAAAAAGGATAGAAGAAACATTATCTAAGAGAGTGCGCCACATATTGATCTGATTTCTTCCTTCTAGCCCCAGTAGGTGTGCATCTCACCTTTAGGTACTTCTGAAATGCAGGATTGTTAACCACATAATCCTCAAATAGCAGTTTAACCATGATGTTTTACTAACAAAACCGTGCCATGTCTGTGCCATTCTTTTGAATCTTTTTGACGCACTTTCCCAGCGTAAGAGCACATGGGAAAGGAATAGAGGCAAGTAAAATAGAAGAAGAATCTGAATCGAAAACATCATTCATTGCATTACGAGAAATAGAATTCTTCAAAAATGATTTTTTTATACGACTTGGAATTAGAAATAAAGCTATCTACAACAAATTGTGGAATAGATGTTGCACGTGTATTCTCCACAATTGGAGGTGCAAGGTCCTCTGTAGACTCTGAAATGTATCCAAGTTGTTGTAGTACTCGTGTCCTCCTTCCCCTCTCTATCACATGAGTAGGTAGCCTCGTCTAATAGTGAGAGGTCTGTTGAATGTGATGCCACTCCTCGTCCTCTGAAGACTCCTTAGGTCGATCTCCAGAGGTGACCCTCTTTGTGTCCCTTGCCTGGTTAGGTACGACCACGGTCCTTGCACTCCTGAGTGACACATAAAAAGCATCATCACACGAAAGAATGTCATGTTCAGATCTAAGAGGGTCTGAGTAGTATACCTGACTCATATGTTGTTGTGACTAAGACTTGTTCATGCTATTGGGGTTAGCCTGAACTTGGGTGGGAATGGAGGTATGCGGATCTACCTTCTCGTCTTACCATAGGGATAAGTAGTTGATGTCCACCCGCATGTCCTGAATCTCATTCTGGTAGGAATGAATCTCATCAAGAATCTGGCACTAAAAATCTGTGGGTGCTGTAGAATAGGTATTTTGTTGAAAAGTGTGATGCCGTGAGGATTGGCCCTGATACTGCTGGTGATGCTGGGGGTGATGCTAGTAACACAACCTATATGTCAATGTCAACCGATATCCAGGGGTAATACTTCATTAGAATGAAATTAAATAAAGTAAATAAAAATGGAAATGAAAAATATTTCCATACAGTTTATGGGTTTCCTGAGACTCGAACCTGGAACTAGTCGGATGGAGTAGATAATTTTTCTTTATTGCAAGAAAAAACCCTCCCCAAACCGTGCTTGCATTTTTCATTGCACATGACTTTCACTATGTATACATCTAAAACTTGGGCCCTTTTGGCCTAACTCGTATTTGCCCTGGCAGCCATACTGTTGTTGCTGTTGTTGCCTCTACTGGGACTGACAAGAACTGGCGATGTGCTGTAGGGGATGTGCTGCAGAGGTGAACGCAATGTTTTAGAAGGTCAGGGGATGTTGGTCAGATTGTATGTCCTCCATACTTCCCTATCGGGCAATTTTTTTAAATAATTATTAAAAAATCAAAATTGATTAAATATGTATGATTAAAATTAATTTTAAAAAATGTGTTTCAATCGGCACCTCAAGTGCCGATTTGGAATGTGTCCCCCGAACCAGCACCTCAGGTGCCAATTTGGACTTGGGCAAATTACAACATTATCCCATCCCACTTTTAGTTATTATTCGATCCTTGTCCCTCCCTTTACATGTTATTCGATCCTCTAAATAAGAAAAATATAATTCTTTTTTCTATTAGACATGAATGAGGACCTTTTAAATAATTACTATATTATTAAATAGGCATCGTCTATATATTGTTTCTATTGACTTCATTACCTGATTTACCTTTCCTCATGCTTTTGGTGTTTTCCTTCATCGGGAGCTTCTTGATCCATCACTAGGAGCTTCGTGCTCTCATCGTTAAAGGTAGAAAGATGGGTTAGCTTTCCTTCTGCACCTCCTCCTCATCTTCCTTCTCCCTGATAACGTTATTCTCAAATATGATGTATATCTCTATTTTTAATTTTATTCTTTACTATCGATATATACTAAGAATATTTTAGTCAACATCTCAGGAAGATTATATAAATATAAAATAAATATAAAGAAATTGAGACTGGGCTCAACATTCTTTACTATTGACATATGTGGGATCAATAACACACAATTTAACATCAACCAACTTGGAAAATGAAAGTATTTCATTAAAATCATAAAAGTACAAAAATGTATTTACAAATAATAAAAAACTATTTACAATATCTTATAGTTTCTTTATCTTCATAAATCCTTTCAGACCTCCTCCTCAACCTCCTGCGCATCCTCCTTTGTCGTTTTCTTTTCCACCATCTCCCATTTTTCCGTGACTCTCCTCATGTGCCTTCTTCTTCTTCTTCTTCTTATGCTTGGTGTTTTCTTTTGAATGTGTTGAATGTGCCCTGGAGGATGCGGCCTAGCTGACGACTTCCGTGGAGGTTCGGTTGATTGAGTTTCCTGATTTCTCGAAGTCCTTACGTTTGTCGACTAGCGAGGTGGCTCTATTGGAGGAGGCTCAGTGCTCCTTACTCCCAGGGAGGGTCTTCGAGGCAGCTCCGGACGTTGTTGTGGTAACTGTCTATCGAAATCGGTTGTCTCCAATTGTCGAACACTATCAAATATTTGTGATTACAAATCTCTTGAATTATATTGAGTAGACAGTAAATGAGCTGAGATGATCTAGAGTCAAATTGAATCGAAGGACCAGCAAGTGATGGACCTGCAAGAATGAGATATTTATGTTGCCGTAAGTATCACAAAAGGTAAACATAACTTATTCAAATTAGTTCTTCTATTCAATAAGTTATTTAGACCTGAAACTCCAAATTCGACTTCACCGATTTGAGACCCTACAACACCATACTCTATATAGCTCATACTTGAAAGATATTAATTGCATTATATGTCACATAATTTAAACGATAAGTAAGAGAAGGATACAATGTAATAAATCAACTATAATAACCTGAAGATGCGAATCCTCGTTGAATTAGCGGAAATTCTTATCCGCTATATCTCCGGTTCGAAGGATCAACAAATAATGATCCTGCAAACTGTGATTGACTGAAAGCTTCTCCATATCTTACAAGAATGAGATATTCATCTTTTAGAAAATATTACAGAAGATACACATAAACTCTTGGATTTAGTCATTTTATTAAATAAGTTGTTGTAACGTGAAGCTTCAAATCTGGCTTGATCGTATTGAGACCCTGAAGTGTAATATTCTATGTAACTCATACCTGAATGATATTAATTATATTAGATGTCACATATAAATGAAACTATTAGTAAGAGAAGAACATTAAGTATAACAACCTGAAGATCTAAGTTCTGATTGAATTGACGGGTACCCATGTCTGCCATATCCCACAGACATAATTCCTGAGGTTTCAAATATCGATTCCTCTATTGTTTGACCTTGCGAAAATGCATGCTCACTTTGTCCTGCTATAACATTTGAAGAATTATATATATGTCAAAAAATCTATACACTAATTTATGTTAATTATACATAAAGAATTAACTAAAACATGAAGTCCCAAACATCAGTGGTTGTTGCGATCCCTCCCCATCATATTCCACATAATTCATACATGTACAATTACAACATATAATCTAAAAAATTCCCTCGTCCGAAAGGGAAACAAAATAGTCTCGATTTAGAACAAAGAAATCACGAAACCTAATGCTCTCGAAGTATGATGCTCTTATGAGGGCATGTACGACTGGTTATAGTGTTGGAATGGATACATCAACGAGAACATATTGATTGTCTCATCAAACAAATTAATTGTATTTTCGACTTTTGTCCTCATACTCGAAGGTAAGTCTGTTGTTCGTCTAATTTCATTCTTGTCGTTCCTTCCTTGGAGAATCGTATCCACCTATTCCATTTATGAATATGATAAGAATACGTTAATAGAATATGTTGAAAATAAGATTACCAGTGCATACATTAAACAGTATAATATTGGATCCAAATTGATAATAATAAGTAGTTTTTTAATATACCAGGCATCTTTCTACTGGTCCGTGTGGTTGGTAGACTATTGTAGGAGGAGGAATCTATGTGTTGATCCACCTTCTTGTTATATTCCATACCATTGCATGTAAATATCGGTATTGGAATCCATGTGCTCAAGAACAACTGCGGCTTCCCTGTCATCCCAACAATCCATGTATTGCCGATGTATAGTAGACAAATTTAGGATGTCAGTACTTCTTGTCTTATTATGTCTTATTATGTTGTCATATATACCCTTAAAATTTTCCATATTTGCATATACGCCTTAACATTTTCATATTTTTCACTTATACCCTCAGAATTTTTTCCATAATTGTGCATATGCCCATTACAATCATAACACTTGCATAATGCCATTACTTTTCCATAGTTGCACACATATGCCTTAGCAACTTCAGAACTGTACACATACCCTTGATTTGTTTAGTGGTTAAAGTTGTCTTAATTGTTAAATCCTTAAACGTCTTTGGTGGCTTTGCTGGCTTTGGTGGCTTTACCGCTGGCACAAGCAGTCTATGAACGTGACTAATGACACGCCTGATCACTCGGGTAAAAGGTAATCAAGGGTTGTTGTGACCCAAGTCATCAAGCGGTGCCAATCGGAAAAATAGACCACCAAAATCGGACAAAAGTCGATCAAACTCAAGTAGGGGTCTCGCTATTAGATTAACCTGGTATAGCGACCAGGGTCGAACACAAGGAGCATGTAATGGTCTTGCGGCCTACGAAGTAGTCTAAAAAAAGAAATAAAATAAAAGGCAACTATTTTTGGTGGATTTTTAATTTTTATAATTTTTTGGATTTTTAATTAATAAGGAAAATAAAGAGAGCAATAAAGCAACCAACTTTAAGCAATTATTAAGCCACTCAAAAATCACTCAAAAATTCAAATAAAAATATTTTTATGTTTTTTTTATAATTTTTACTGTTTTTGGTTAATTTTTGTTAATTTTCTGATTTTTATTGAATTTTCTAAAAATCAAACAAGACAGAAATATGAAGGTGCTGTCCAGTCAGACTTGGAGGGCCAATATAAAATAGATAAAGGCCTATCAAGGTCTGAAGGTAATTTTCCTAGAAACTAGAAAGTATAAAGAAAATTTAGGCACTGGAATTATTGTTTTTGGATTTTTAAATTAATTATTAGAATTTTTATAGGGTTTCTAGTGTTTTTCAATTTTTATGGGTTTTATACATCCAAAAATGACCAAAGTAAACAAGATAAAACAACTAGTGTCTAATTTTTCTTTAATTTTTAGAGGTGTTTTAATATTTTTTTGTGAATTTTAAAGTTAGACAGTAAAGAAAATGCGTGTTTTTGATTTTTTAAAAATAGTAAATGAAATTAAAAATGTCCCCAAAAATAGGAGAAAATTTTACACTATGGCAGGAGCCATGTGTCCAATTTTCATCACATTTGGAGTTGGTTTGGTATTTTATTAAAAATCAAAACTAAGGTACAATGCATAGGGACCTGTACGCAAATACAAGAAGTTCCAGGGGGTCCGGTACAAATTCTCCAAGAAAACACGCACGAGGTGCGTGACTTGGGCACTCAGGGACCTAATTGCAAAGAAACTAAGGTTCCTGGATTATTTAATAACATGTATTAAAAGTCCAGGGACCTCAGTGTAAAATACCAACTAATTTCAACACATGTTCTAAAAAACCACGCACAGGGGTATATATGCAATTAATAAAAAACTTTCATTCCATTCAGTAACACCCTATAACAACAAGGCTAAACATGTAAATAACCCAGATACGCACCTGTCGACGCATGTGGTCCACTACACACAGGGGCATACACGTAAATACCAAATAAGACAGGGTCCACTATGCAATTTACCTAACTGAAATAAAATAACTAAAATATTTACAGGACTGGAAATGAACAACTAAGAAACTAAGGGCCTAAGAAGTAATTTACCCTTTATTAAGTCGACGGCTGATGTAGCGCCACGTAGCTGATCCAATGGGTGAGAATGATGGCGCCTTAACCACGAAACGCAAGCCGGATCGAACGGTTGAGGGTCCACCACGTGGCTAATCTGACGGTCCGCGTATGCTGTGGCGAAACCCTCAGTGGATCAACGGTGGAGAAGACGGCACGTGGAGATCGGACGGCTCTGGAGTCACGGGTGCCTCTTCATCTGATCGTGCGGCTCAGATCGGTCCTCAGATGGATCGGACGGTGGCGAAGCTCCTCAAATGGGTGGCCAAGATCTGTTCTGGAGTGAGAGGACGATCTGACGGCTCGTGAGGGTCCTGGAGGAACTGACGACCAGCGAACTTTGCCGGCCCGAAGCTCGGGCGTAGGGACTCCTCGTCGGCTGCTGAGATGCTGGAAGGATGCGCCTAGGGGCTCTGCAGCCAATGGACAGCTTCGATGATGGCGGGGAGCCCTGGAGAGCTCCGGCGACGATGAACACCTGGAGCACCTGTGCTCTGAAGTCCCGACCTCCAAATGAGGTCGATTTGGCCTGATAGCTGCACAGGAAGAAAGAGGGGTCGAGGGCAAACTGCCTCAACCCGTTAGTGTGCGAGAACAGTGAAGGATGCGTCGAGATGGCGGTCCTCCGGCGAGCGGCGGAGGTGGAGGGCCGAAGTTCCTGCTCCGGGGCAAGCCAGGGGGATGGGTAGGTGGAGAAGATGCGGAGGAGGCTCGTGAAGGTGGTGGCGGTGTCGGATGGGCAAATGGATGGACGGAGACGACGGGTGGAGGCGGTGGAGCTACGGCTGCAAGAAACTAAAAATTCGAATCTAAGCTAATCTACGGGCTAAAGCAACTTCCTGGTGAAGGCATTCGACTAGGCTGGAGCTGCTAGAGCTCCTGGGTCATTGCCTGCAAGGGGGCGTCGGTTCCCCGAGGCTGGGCGCGCTCGCGGCGGAGCACGGCGACGATGCCACCGTATCAGAGGTCTCCCGAAGGGCTCGTGCCTCGCTTCCACTCCAACGAGCACCACTGTCACTCAGGCTTACCGGAGGAGTTCCTTGGATGCGAGTGGGAGGTCCAAAGATGAAGAACAAAGCTGCCGGAGTCGAGGCTATATATGCCTAGGGGTCCGAGAAGAAATGGATTGGGCGAGACGCACACGACTCGGATCCCTCAGACCCACCCCGGGCGTGGATCTGGGATGAACAAGGATCAATCGGGGCCCGGGGTTAGGGTATTTGGCTGTCGGATCGAGTGGGAAGAAAAGGTAGAAATCGGGTCAGGCACTCAGATCCGAGACGCAGTGGTCCAGGGGGGGAGTTGACTAGGGGGTCAACATCCCCCGTGGACCAATGAGGAACAGCCACGTCAAAATGATTTGGAAATTAGAAATAAAATAGGAAATGGTCGAATTATTAAAAACTCAAAATACGAAAAATGTTTGTTTTAATTTTTCTATTTTTGTGATTTTTAATTAATTTTTCAAAATAAAAATAAGGTATTTACACTATAGAGCTATATATAGGTATTTACACAATATAGGTTTTTGATTTTTGAATTTTAATTAGTTATTTTTGTACATTTTATCCCATTTTATATTTTATATATTTATAGCATAAAATTAGGAATAAAAAGGTATTTTTATTTTATTTTTATTATTTATATACAAGGGTTAAATAAATAACTATATACATATATATATACATGGTATATATACAAGGTTATTTTTTATTTTTAATTTTGTTCTTTTTATTTGATTTTTGTTTTTGTTGTTTTTATTTTATTTATTTACAACATAAAAGATAAAATATATACAAATTTTATGGAAATTAATTTATTTATTTATAAAGTGAAATAAATATAGATAAGTGGACTATGTACATGATGAATATGCACAAGGTAGAGTATTTTTGTTTTCTTTTTGATTTTTCAATTTTTATTTGGATTTTATATTTACAATTATATACAAATATGTACATGCCACTTTTATTCTATTTTTAGAGGAAAATATTTCTGTAATATTTACAGGGATATTTACACACATGAGCCCCTATCTCTCTCTACTTTGGCTTTTATGCGGTCAGGCCCATGCTGAGCCCTCCCTTGGGATTAGGTTGCTTAATATTTATTCTAAATATTTCCCTCTTTTTCTTTTCAATCTTTACTCTTTTATTTTTGCACAAAAAACATGCTAATTATTACTTTTTACACCATGCATGCTTTTGGTAATTATTTGTATTTACAAACATATACATGCATTTGCAAAGGTTTTTGTAGCTAAAATATAAGAATAAAGAGTGATGAATGAGTATTCATCACCCCATATACTTAACTTTGCTAGTCCCTTAGCAAACACTTATTTGAAAAAGAAGTGAAAAAGAAAAAAAAGAAAAAGAGGAGAATGCACATGGATCAAGGTTGAATATTAAACTTGCCTTCATTAAATTGAATTATGGAGCTCGATCAGATCTGTGGATTATTAATGTGTCGGAACCTTATTTGGACTTAAGCTTAAAACTCAACAGCCTCTAAGTTCCACCAATCTATAATCAAGACTCCTCAATAATCCAGGTTAGAACAAGTCATCAAACACAAACCCTGAAGACCATGAATCTTTCCTTGTACTGCGAATGTGAGTGATGAATATCCATTTCATCACCTTTATTCTAACATTTTGGCTTCAAAAACCCCAGCAAATGCATGTAAATAGCATCAAATTGTATATAATAGCATTCATGATTCATTGTATTAATTACACATTAAATAAGGTTTTTAATGCCAAAATTATAGAATAAAGAGAAGAAAAGAAAAAGGAATAAAATATTGCAAATATTTTATGACCCGAACCCCGAGACCAAGTCCAGAATGGAATTGGTCGACAAGGAATAAAGTATGGGGAGATAAGGGCCAATAGTACAATAAATACCCCATTTATTTATTCATCTATTTATGCATTTTTGACACCAATTTTGTATACAATTATTCATTCATCAAATAGAGAAACTTTATACATGAAATTTGTAGATAATAATGTAAATAAAATTACAAAATTGAGTTTGTGTAAAAATAATACTTAGTGTACATTTTATAAACAGAATAAAAAGCCAAAATCTCAACTTCACAGACCCATATCTTGCAAATAAAAACTCCAAATCACCCAAACTCACCTTTAGTTGTATATAACATTCCAAGAACTATTTTATAAAATGGGTTTCATAATTTTTGGAGCCCATATGCAGAAGTTAGGTTTTTGGCCCTTCTTGTATATAGTATTGATTAAACTATTCTTTTTATCCAATATTCATTATTTTTATAAATTCATATTTTTAAAATTTTGTAAATAATGTATATAATGCATACACATATTAAAAGTAAAAGAAAACCAAAAATAATTTGTAAAATAAAATAAGTCTACAAAAATTCATAGACAAAATACCTATGCTATATATCTATACATAAATAAAAAGGATTTTATTCCTTGGTTCTTTTATTCTTTTATATTTTTATAATAATGTATACATTATACATAACTCATTAAAAATACAAACCCAAAATAAAAATCAAGAAAATACAAATAATAAATTAAGTATACAAAATACATAGGTAAAAGACCTATAAGGATACCTACATATACCTATACCTATTTCTTTAAAAATATAAATAAACTCCTAAAAATTAAATAAAAAATACCTTTATACTCACAAAAATAAATTATAAATTTATAAAATAAGCCAATAAAATAATTAAATAAAATAAACAAATAAATAATAAAATACACAAAAACACATGTAAATACATATATATACACGTTATTCAAATAAAACTATAATAAAACACGTCGAAAAATTCAATAAAAATCATTAGAAAATACTAGATGAAATAATACACATTTTTTATTTTATAAGAAAAAATTAATAAAATCGTTTAAGGTGTCAAATAAATCAATTTCCAACCAGATCTCCTATTTTGGCGTCTAGCGGCCGACGTGGGCCAATGGGGAGCCGGCCTTCGTTGACCCCCTGGTCAACTGTCCCATCCAAGCCACTGCGCCTCTGAACTGTCAACTCCCCGATTTTCCTCCAATTTTTGCGGCCATCCCTTCCATCGTTCAAGCTCGCTTCCTTCACAAGAATTGTCCTCTGATCATCCATGATGCCCGCCAAAATCTTAGATCAATTAGTTACTCATTGGATCAGTCAATAATCGCCGGTTAATAAGGCCCCTTGCCAATGTGTATAAATAAGTTGCTCCGCCTCCTTCCTCGAATTTGGCCACTTTTAATCCGATCTTAAGCCTTGATTCTAGTCCTGGGACATTCCTCGTGACAGGGGGTGTGTGCTGGTGTCTCGAATCGGACGGAGGGAGGAAGATTTTGACGCGGCGGAGCTCCGGCGTCCGCCCTGCTCCCTGAAGGCCCCCAGGTATAAGAGTTGTCATTTCTATGCTTTTTAGTTAGTTTTTAATGTTAGTTTTTCATTCCAGTAGTTAGATTAGCATGTAGTTAATTCCCTTAGCTTAAAACCAAAAATTCGAAGTTCGCCGGAGCTCGGCTCCGACGACTTCTCCCCCATTGTCTTGCCTGTCTCCGACCGCCTCGTTCATCCCATTTCAAACCTCAACGCTTTCTCCATCGAACGCACCCATTTGTTCAACCCAGGACCCTTGGTCTTGGCGAATCGGGGCTCCACCTCCGCCGTTCGCCGGAGCCCCTCCGCCCCCCTCCATTTTGCGTCGCAGCTTTAAAACCCCGGGTCGAGGAGGTAGCTCTCTCGCCCCCGGTTCTTCCTATGGAGGTACAACGAAGGATAGAGCCCATCTGGGCTCGAATCGACCCAAGAAGAGGTTCCTGGGGGTCCCCTTCTTCACCGACCTCGACCGAACGACTCGGACCTCCAGGAGCCATGAACACCATCAGTCGACGCGGAAGCTTCCCAGCTACGTCCAAAGTGCTTCGGATGCGCGGGAGGTGCCCGGAGGAGTCCGTGCTGCTCGATCGAAGCTCGCCGGGGGCGAGCTTCTTCCCCGTTATTCCAGTCACCTCCTGCACCGTTGGATCGAGAGGCGAGGCCCAGATTGAAGGACAACCGTCCGATGAAGACACACGTGCACCGTCAGATCAGCTCAGATCGTCTAATCCAAGCCCTTCATCGACGAACCGGTATCCGCCGACCGATGGACGACACGTGGATAAGCGGCGCATCCAGCGCCGCAAGATGAAGCGCCTTTAGGGGGTAAATTTCACATCTACCCCCCCCCCCCGCTCTTTGTATTTATAGTTTAATACTAGAAATAAAAGGTTAAATTGTAAATAACTTGTAAAATTTGCAGAACACCCCCTGATATTTGTGTATTTACTTTTTAGTCCCTCCGCGCCTCACGTGCAACACCCACGTGAGGCGCGTGAAAATTGCACTTAAACCCTGCCGTGTTTTTGTAATTGTAAAATGGTCCTGAAAATAAAAGTTAACGTTCATTTTTATTGTAATTTTTGCATGTATGTCCCTGTCAGTTATTTTATTTGCAAAAATACCCCTGCCAGGCCATTTATTTTTGAAGGCTTTGTCTATTTATTTTGAGCTTCATATTTCTTCAAAAAATTTTGCAAAAAAAGACATAAGCTCATGTTTGGTTGTTCTTGCACACTATATTTTTAATTTTTAATTTTGTTGCATTTTTTCATTTATTAAAAATCAAAAATATGCTTTTTATTTACTGTCTAGCTTATAAAATACCAAAAAAATAATAAAACCCCTCGAAAAATCCCCAAAAAATTAGCTATGGTGTATTTTGACCTATTTCAGTGTTAGTTCGAAAATCCCTAAAAATCTCAAAAGAAAACCTTAAAAAATTCAAAAACTCCCAAAAACTTCAAAAAAATGTATAAAATCGAAGAAAAATCAAAAAAATATGAACTCAGTCCCTATTTATGCTATATTTTATTATCATTAGTAGAAAAATAGTGTGGAAAATTTTTGAGGCTGTTAGCTATTTTTAATGCCTATTTTTCTTACAGCCAGACCCTATTCCACTGTTTGCTCTTATTTTGCTATCTAAAAATATTAAAAATGTGTTGAAAAATGCCCAAAAAATCACAAAAATAATAAAAAATCATGAAAATCCCAAAAAGACTGTATTCCTAAATTTTTGACTATTTTTTAGTATTTTTATAAATATTATAGTATCCCTACATATGTATATATATGTATTCCCTAAAACAAAAAAAAGAGAAAAACTATATATATATGTATATATATATCTCACTACTTATATGTATATATGTCTTTATTAATCCGAAAATATAAAAAAAAGAAGAAAAAAACTATATATTTTATCATACTTATATACACCTATCCATATTGTATGTATTACAAGCTATATACTAACACTCTATGGGTATACATATATTTATAAATTTATATTATATATATTGAGCATAGGCCACGCCTTCACGGGGGTGTCTGTCTCATTGTCCTGCGTCCGAGTAGGTTCTTGCACGCTCACGGGTGATTCCGTTGCGAGCGAGAACCGAAGTATTGGTTTCGCCTATCGGCTTCCTCTCTCTTTTCTTTGGCTGAGTAGGGATCCAGGAAGGGTTACAGGACTCCAAAAAGTACAGACTACAGGTTACACAGGCGGAGGACAAGTACGGGATACTCTTCCGATAGTACTCTCTCTCCTATAGGGTAGCGTACTAAGGACTTGTTATAAGATATGCCTGAAAATCACAACTCTAAAAATGAAAAGATAATAAATGGCCGAGCTTTCACGGCTTCACATGGCATGAGTTGGTGAACCCGATTTTGTATTGTGTTTGTATGGATCTAGATTAAGGTTCAAAGATCAAGTCCCTCGCATTTGCACACATTTTGTTGTTTCTCCCTTTGACCACCGCGCTCAACCGAGCCTCTCTACTGTTTTACACTCCTTTTATTCCTCGTTGACCATCGTATCTTTCATCCAACATCCGATCCTCTCTTGTACTTCGCGAAGTTGATCCATGGATGGTTTCCGTCGGGACCATGCCGACACCCACATCGATTCCATGAACTCAACTCCGCCAATAAATTCGAGGCGATTCCCGAGAACCCAATTCGGACTTTGCGGATCGATCTCCAGACTCCTTGTTTTCTACCTTTCTCTTGGCCACCCAATAAACTGGGATCACTTTTGTCCCACTTCTGTCGTTGTGAATGGGAGTCGATTACAGTCTACATCCTTTTCCATTCACGACATGCTGAGGTTGACCTGAATCCCAGCTTCATCACGGCAGCTGAATGCTAATTGTAAGTGATCTGATTCGGACCATCTCATTATGCAGATAGAAGACAGTGCGAGCCCTGGAGACTACTCCGGAGTTCATCTCGTCCGACTCAGACCCTGACATGGCTCCTGGAGGAAAGGGAAAGGGTCAGCAGCCACCACATCCTGGAGGAAAGGGCAAGGGTCAGCAACCACCACCAGAGGGACAGGTGCCAGATCAAAACCAAGTTAATGCACAATTGCTGGCATCTATCTAGGCCATACAGCAGCAGCTGACCGAGCAGGCCCTGACACAGACCGCATTCCACGATATGTTGAATGACATGATGAACCGTGACGATGGAGGAGGAGGCAAGAGCATAGGAGGCAGGGGAGGAGGAGGTGGAGGTGGAGGTGGTGATCCTCCTGATGATGACCTTGAATTACCACCACCAAAGCCGACACTCAAAGAAACATACAATCCGGGAGACAGCCAGATGACCGAGTGGATTCTCATTCCACCGGTACACGCTCACTTTGAGTTGAAGCCCCAGTTCATAGCCCTTCTCCCAGCATTTCATGGAAACACAAGCGAGGAGCCGTACATTCACCTGCAGCAATTCTCCCGCATTTGTCGTACCACACACTATCCCAATGTCCCTCTGGACATTGTAAAGATGATGGCTTTCCCCTTCAGCCTACAGGACAAGGCCCTCTATTGGGTCAATCATTTGGGAAAGGTCGTGACGACCTGGAAGGAGTTGAAATCCGCCTTCCTGCAGAAATATTACCCTCTCGGTCGACTCAACCAGATGCGAGCCTGTATCAGTAATTTCACCCAAGGACCCCACGAGTCAATACATGAAGCTTGGGAGAGATTTACTGACCTGCAGAAGAAGTGTCCCCATCATGATATCCCGAAGACCAGCTTGGTCCAGCATTTCTTTGGGGGACTGAATATTGAAAGCCAACGGCTTGTGGATGCAGCATGTGGGGGTTCCCATTTTAATAAGGATGAAGATGTAGTTTGGCAAATCTTTGAAGAAATGGCCGAAGGAGAGGCCGCCCTCTCTTCATCCAAGGCATACCAGAAGCAGCCCCAGATCCTCCAGAAGCAAGTACACATGGCTGCATCCAAGGAAGCAGAGAGAGATGAGAGCTCCAACCTCAGCATCATCAGGGGCCATCTCTCTAAGGTAGATATCATCGAGAAGTGGTCACATGACCTCGAGAAACTCGCTGTGATCGAGAAGAGGACCCAGAACCTGGACAAGCCAGATCAGATCAACAAGTACCTTGAACTGTTGGTCGGCACTATCAACTCTGTCCAGTCGGCTACACCATCGGAAGCTCCCGCTGAGAAGAAGGACGAGCAGCAACCGCAGCATCAGCCTCAGCCGAGCCAGCAGCCACCAGCAGTCCAGCACGTATACTACGTGCAGGCGCCCGACCAGGGCCCGCCGCAGCAGCAGATGGTAGTATACCAGCCAGAGTTCCTCTCAGTACCTGATCCAGTCTTCCCACCACCACCCCTAATTCAGGAAGTGAATGGGGTATGGGCTCACGATGCACAACCGACCCATCCTCAGGGACAACCCCAGGGTCAGCAATTTGCCAATCGGCAGTACCACCAACCTCAGGGTGGTCGTTTTGGTCAAACCTCTCAGCAGCACCAGCAGCCTCCCCAGTTTGCACAGCAGTGGAGGCAGAATTTTCCTTACCAGCAGCAGCCGCAGTACCGCCACACACAGCCGTATCACCAGTACGCGGCTGCCCCCTCTCAGCAATATCAGCAGTATCCTCCCCCATCCTACCAACAACTTCAACTTCCTGCTCCACCGCAGCAGCACCACCAACAACAGCCTCCCCACCCATCTAACCAACAGCAGCGTGGTCTGCACGCTGAATCTTCTGAAGTACCCCCTGTGAATCCCACCATGGATTGTCTGGCCCAGCTTGTTAAAGGGCTAGCGGATATGACAAAGCGGCTTGATGACCTGACCGCCACCCGAACTACCATTCCGGCACAGGTCGAAGCCAACCCCAATAACTTCAAGAAGAGAGAGCAGGTAGAATGTGATGTCCAGTCCGTGTCTGATAATGATATTACTGTTTATTCTAATGCTGTTACTCTCAAGAGCGATAGGGTCTTGCCTCCGCCTGCTACCAGAAGTGGGGTGAATAAAGAAACCGGTGGATCGTCATCTTCCGCATCAGTTGTGCCAGCTCAAGGGGCGGGTGAGGAGGAAGAAGAAGGAGAAGCCAGTCCAGCCGTCGTGCCATGTCAGCAGCAACTTCAGCCAAAAATACAAAAAAATCAGCAAAAACAAAAACAACAAAAAGAAGCTCGTAGCAGAAGCGAAGCCGCGCCAGCATTGGAGGAGCCGCCAGCAGCAGCCGATCCCTCGCCAGCCGATGGAGCAGACGCTACCCTTTTTTATCGCCCTGCAGCACTAGCATGTTTAGATCCAGCTTGTACTCCTTTTTGTAGTTCGGATGTACAACATTATGTGGGCGATAATTTTGATGTAAATAAGAACTCTCATTTTCCTTCCAGTGGTGTAAATATTCCTTTTCCACAAGCAATACAAAATTCCAAAAAAATTGCAAAACGAAAAAAGGCATTGTCTGATCCAGGTGTTGTGGATATTTTGGATAAATTGACTGTTGAGATTCCCTTGTTGAAGGCCGTGGAATACATGCCAGCTGTGAAGAAAGGACTAAAAGAGGCATGTACTAACAGGCGTCGCCCAACGCAAGATAACAGACGCCGAGAAGTAGAAAAGCACGTTCTCTCCATGGCCACTGTTGCTGCCATCAGCAATCTCCCCCAGAAAAAGCAAGATACAGGAGCACCTCTGATCAGTTGTGTGATTTTTGACCAGGTTTTCGAGCGCACTCTTCTTGACAGTGGTTCGTCCATCAACCTTCTGCCCTCGTCCATAATGCAAGAATTCGGGCTGGGACCGCTCAAGCAGACACGCATGATCCTTCAGTTCGCTGACCGATCCATCAAGCGACCCCGAGGTCTATTGGAAGACGTGATAGTTACAGTGCAGGAGATGAAATTCCCAGCTGATTTTGTATTCCTTGATATGGACTCGCCTGTACCCCTGCTCCAGACCCCTATCATCCTTGGCAGACCATTCCTTCACACTTCAGGTGCCGTGGTTGATTACGGGTCTGGGAGAATCACTTTCAGCTCGAACACCCAGCAAATCATGATCAACATGCACAAAGAGCAGAATGCCACAACTGATGAGAGCCAGGCAGTACCAGGAGCAGACTGTGATTTTATTGCAGAAATCAGAAACTCAGCTTTATCATTGGATGATTCATGGACCCGAGAAATCCTCACTCTTGAGGAGGACTCGGAAAGCGCAGTCAGCATATGCTCCGATGATTCTTGGGAAACTGATTCTTAGATGCAGGCGCATCTTCTTGAGCATTCACTCCAGACCGAACATTATCAGCTTAGTGCAAGAACAGTTTGGTGCATCACTGGGATCTCAACAGGACGATGAGGATGGTAGCAGCCTCAAAGTACATCCCACCACCAGCATGGTATCTGAAGTGACAGATAAAGTGGACAGATCAAAGCCAGAACTCAAGCCACTTCCTGCAGGCCTGAAGTATGCTTTCCTTGCTGGTGAAGAACACATGTATCCGGTCATCATCAGCAGCAGGCTGAATCCGGATCAGGAATCTCGACTTCTCGAGGTTCTAGAAAAGAACCGCAAGGCACTTGGTTGGAACGTATCAGATCTCCGAGGGATAAATCCAGCTCTGTGTTCACACCATATCTATCTAGAAGAAGATGCAAAGCCGTCCCGCGAATTTCAGAGAAGGCTGAACCCTAACCTTCAGGACGTCGTCATGAAAGAAATCACGAAATGGTGTGATGCAGGCTTCATCTATCCCATCTCCGACTCTAAATGGGTAAGCCCATTGCATGTAGTTCCCAAGAAATCTGGGCTTACCGTTGTCACAAACGATAAAGGAGAGGAAATTTCTACTCGGGTACCAACATCCTGGCGGGTGTGTGTTGACTACCGCCGTCTTAATGCAGCAACCAAGAAGGACCACTTCCCCTTGCCATTCATAGATCAAGTTCTGGAAAGATTAGCAGGCAAGGAGTTCTTCTGCTTTCTGGATGGGTACTCCGGGTACAACCAAGTGGCGATCGCTCCTGAAGATCAAGAGAAGACTACCTTCACTTGCCCGTTCGGCACCTATGCCTTCAAGAGAATGCCCTTTGGTTTGTGCAATGCACCTGCAACCTTCCAAAGATGCGTGTTAGCAGTCTTCGCCGAGATGGTAGGCAGTTTTCTCGAGGTGTTCATGGATGATTTCTCTGTCTATGGTGATAGTTTCGATTCTTGTCTTGAGCATCTAGACAGAGTACTTCAGAAGTGTCGGGAAGTCAATTTAGTGTTTTCATGGGAAAAGAGCCATTTTATGGTCACTGAAGGTATTGTGCTGAGCCACGTCATCTCCAAACGTGGCATGGAAGTCGATCCAGCGAAGGTGGATGTCATTTCAAATCTTCAGTTACCTTAGTCAGTGAAGAATGTGAGGTCATTCCTGGGGCATGTGGGATTTTACAGGCGATTCATCAAGGATTTCAGCCGCATTGCCCGACCTCTGACAGAACTTTTGTGCAAGGAAACTGAGTTCACTGTTGATCAGCCCGTTCTCCTTGCTTTCAATCAACTGAAGGAGCTCATCACTCAGGCTCCAATCTTACAACCTCCTGACTGGACTCTTCCCTTTGAGATAATGACCGATGCGTCAGATTTTGCAGTCGGAGCTGTTCTTGGGCAGAGGAAAGACAGAGCGCCCTATGCCATTCACCATGACAGCAGAACATTAGATGAAGCACAAAGAAATTATACAGTGACAAAGAAAGAATTGCTGGCTGTGGTTTTCACCTTAGAGAAGTTCATATCCTATTTGTTGGGATCAAAAGTCACAATTTTCACGGACCACTCTGCTATCCGGTACCTACAGCAGAAGAAGGATGCCAAGCCAAGACTGATTCGTTGGATCCTTCTCCTCCAGGAATTCGATTTGGAAATCAAAGACAAGCCTGGAGTTCAGAATGTGGTAGCAGATCACCTCTCCAGAATTGAACAACATGAGCCTCCTCTGAGCAATGCACCTATCACAGAAACCTTCCCTGACGAAGCCATCTTAGCTGTGGATTCTCTTCCTTGGTATGCTGATATAGTCAATTACCTCGCCTCTGGGGTAATACCTTCGGATTGGACGAAGAACCAAAAGAACAAATTCATGTCGACCATCCGCTTCTACCAATGGGAAGATCCTCTTTTATTCAGAGAAGGAGCAGATTGTATTTGGCGCAGGTGCATCCCTCAGACGGAGCAATCTAGTGTCCTCGAGCATTGTCATTCGCTCGAATCTGGTGGACATCACTCTGGAGATCGGACGGTAGCCAAAGTACTTCAGTGTGGCTTTTGGTGGCCCACTTTATTTAAGGATGCAACTGAGTTTGTCAAAAGATGCATTGACTGTCAGAGACTGAAAGGAACACTAACTGCCAAAGATTCAATGCCTCTGAAAATCATTTAGATAGCAGACGTTTTCGATGCATGGGGCATTGACTTCGTGGGGCCTTTCCCTAATAGTCAAGGTTTTGAGCACATCCGTCTTGCCGTCGATTACGTGAGTCGTTGGGTTGAAGCTATTCCTGCCCGAGCCGCCGACAGCAAAACAGTTTGCCAGTTTCTGAAGAAGAACATCATTTCGCGGTTTGGGATACCAAAGATTCTCATATCAGACGGGGGTAGCCACTTCATCAACAAAGAGGTCAAGAAGTTAACGAAGGAGTACGACATCGATCACCGTGTCGCATCTCCTTATCATCCGCAGACCAATGGCATGGCGGAGTTTATCCAACAGAGAAATCAAGACTATACTGAAGAAACTTGTTAGGCCGAACAGAAAAGACTGGTCTCAACTTTTGGACTCAGTTCTATGGGCTTACCGAATAACCTACAAGTCTCCCTTGGGCATGTCGCCCTATCATCTTGTATATGGGAAACCATGCCATCTGCCCGTGGAAATCATCCACAAATCTCTTTGGGCAATCAACAGTTGTAATTTGGACTCACGAAGAAGTGGTTAGAAAAGAAAAGACGATCTGAACAAGCTCTTGGAATTCCGAGACTATGCATACGATAACACCTTGATGTACAAAGAGAAGGTGGAACGCTGGCATGACCGGCACATCAGACGAAGACCTTCGACGTTGGACAGAAAGTGTGGCTATTTGATGCAAAGTTGCGGATATTCCCAAGTAAATTAAAGAGTAAGTGGACAGGGCCATTTCGGGTATGTGAAGTGCGTGACAATGGAAGCATCGCTATATCAGAATTGTCCCCTGACGCACAGCCCTTCGTCGTCAACGGCCAACTACTGAAGCCTTACCTCGAACGAGATGCATTCTTGGCCGTTGTAGACTTTATTCAGCTAGTGCACCACGATGACATCTCCACAGCACCTGCGGCATCGAAAGATTCAGACGATGTACTCCAGTCACTGTTTATCTGATTTTCTTCTTTTCTTCTTTTCTTCTTGTCCTTTCCTATTTTCTTTTAATATCTAAAAGGTGCCGCCCTTGTAGACAGTTTTCTATACTTAGGACGTACTTTGTCCTAAGTATAAGGGGGATGTGCACCTACAGTTTTTCATTTTGGTCCGATCCTCTCCATTGTCTCCTCTTCTTGTCTATACTTAGGAGTATCTTACCCTAAGTATAGGGGGAGGCAATCTGAGTACGATCAGTATATTCCCACCCTTGACCCTCCCTGCTTTTTGCACAATCTGCTATACTTAGGATTATTTGATCCTAAGTATAGGGGGGACGGTCAACTTCTCATTCATTCATTCATTCATTCATATTTATTCTTTAGATCTGTCTATACTCAGTACGAGTCATGTCTTTGCTTTTCCTTTCGATCTATGAGGACATAGCTCAAGCTAAGTATAGGGGTGTCGTATATACCATGTATATACTATAAGCCATAACTCATACTGAAAAATAAAAGATCACCTCAATATAAAATACGGTGTAAAAAGTAGCTCTATAATAATGAAAGATGATTGTGAGTTCCTCAGACTCCTTGTACTTGTATTGATTAGTAAGTCAGAAAAGCGTTTTGTGCAAAACATTCTCCTTTGAAAAATCTTGTGAAATTTGTTTGAAAATAGTGTGTACAAGTATTCAACCTTTGAAAAATCAGTTTTGTGTGTAAAATTCATTTTCTTTGATGAAAACAAAATGTGTGAAAATCAGTGTGCAAATGATTGTGAAAATTTGATTGACAAAATTGTTTTTAAAAATCTATCTATGTTGTGTAAACCTTTGTAAAAGGATTTTCAAATGCGTGAACATGTTTGCAAAATTATCTTGGACTATAGTTTTCAAAATCCTTGTGAAAATGATTCTCAAATAAGTCTGAGGAGTCCGCACAAAAATCTCTCATTTGTAAATAATGAATAAGCCCAAACAAAGCCTATAAGAACCAAAACCATATTGTACATCAAATACAATTTTTCTTCTTTTGTACATACTGATTAATAAATCAGATACCTAGACGGTATGATTTGAAAAATAATGTGACCAGTTTTGAAAAATTTGATGTGAAATGATTTCAAATGTGTGAGATTATTTTGATTGAAAAACTTTTTCTTTGTGTGAAAGAAAGGATTTGAAAAACCTATGTGTAAATATTTTGGAAAATGCTTGTCAAAACTATTGTGAAAATTATATATAGCGTGAAAAATCTTTGCAAAAATAGTTTTTAAATGCGTGTAAATGATTGCGAAAATTATTGTGTACTATAGTTTGCAAAATTATTTTCAAAAACTAATAAGAACACCATTACAAATACTTGTAAATCATAGATAAGTCACATACAAATCTTTCTATACATTTCTAAATAAACTACTTCATTCAAACTTGTAAAGTTTTTAGAAAGTCATATATTTTGTAAATAAAGTGGCACGCCCGTGTAAATAATTGTATATACTTTTTGTATGTGTCCAGTTCTTAGTTCATTTGCAAAAATTCTTTGTGTAAAAACATTCTTGGATTCTTTCAAACTCTTTGTGAAAAATTACATCATTCATTGTGCATAGCATAAGCATACCATTCATATTCTTTTTTGAGTGAGCTTGATGATTGAATCAGTTTAATAAAGTCTCAAGTTGGAGCTTGGTTGGACCTTACCGCACCTAATTGCACTGGAACCTTATGGGAACTAGGTTTAAGGTACTTAAGGTCTATGCAGACTTAATTCTTTGAGAAATTAGGGCTGGGTTCAAGTCACCTCAGTGGACTAACTAGAACTTTTCGAGACACACGTATGACTCTTGCCGACCGTGACCTAACGTGGACACTTGCACCTTTCACATGGATCAACTCAGTTGGAGTGGTGAGGGGGTTGGATTTGCCAGTCTGAGACGCACACGGGTGGAAACATTCGTCCTCGTCTAGGGAGGGAAGTGCACCGCAACCTAGTCCAATAGCCATGAGGTCTAAAGACAGGAGATTGTAGGTTGCGATAAAGCTTCAAAAGAGGGATAGTCTACTGGCTCAAGAGGAAAAACTCCTTATGTAAATGCTGCTGTGAATAGTATGTTGAAAAAAAATGGTCAGGCCTGTACAAAAATAAAAATGCCTGCAAAGTATGTACAAAGTCAATAAGCAAGCTTGAGTTCCAAAGACAAATATGTGAGCCTGCAGCTGGATGACTTGACTACACTGGTCTTGCATCCCAGGATAGGTAGCTACACTGGCTACCGTCCATTCTTCTCTCCACCCCCTCCTCTTGCGCTGGTTGCCACTTGAACTTAGAAGGGAATACCCTGCTCCTCGAGGAAAGAGCTGTTGGACTGGGGAATCATTGGGTTGTCATTCTGGAGAAGTCAGTTCCTTTTTCATTTCAGTTGAGGAGAGCCACCATCACTTACACTGTACAAGTCAGCTTCATAGTTATAAGGGCTTACGTATGATGTAGACTAGTTCTGACCCGGCTATTGAGGTGGGTTGAACCGAGCTCTGTGACTATCGAAGGTTGTTATATTTTAGAGCTGGTTCCCGACTAGGTTCCACACACATTCACACCCAAGGTCTGACAGGAGCTCCAAATTCAGATTTTGTAAAGACATGCATTGCACTGAAAGCACCCCTATTCACTCTATCTTTCTTTCATTGTCCTTTTTCTTTTCTTTATTCTTTTTGTACTTATTGCATAAGTATTTGCTAGAATCTAGCAAAGGCAAGTATAGGGGGGTGATGAATCTCCATTTCATCACCTTTATTCTATCATTTTGGCTTCAAAAACCCCAGCAAATGCATGTAAATAGCATCAAATTGTACATAATAGTATTCATGATTCATTGTATTAATTACACATTAAATAAGGTTTTTAATGCCAAAATTATAGAATAAAGAGAAGAAAAGAAAAAGGAATAAAATATTGCAAATATTTTATGACCCGAACCCCGAGACCAAGTCCAGAATGGAATTGGTCGACAAGGAATAAAGTAGGGGGAGATAAGGGCCTATAGTACAATAAATACCCCATTTATTTATTCATCTATTTATGCATTTTGACACCTATTTTGTATACAATTATTCATTCATCAAATAGAGAAACTTTATACACGAAAGTTGTAGATAATAATGTAAATAAAATTATAAAATTGAGTTTGTGTAAAAATAATACTCAATGTACATTTTATACACAGAATAAAAAGCCAAAATCTCAACTTCACAGACCCATATCTTGCAAATAAAAACTCCAAATCACCCAAACTCACCTTTAATTGTATATAGCATTCCAAGAACTATTTTATAAAATGGGTTTCATAATTTTTGGAGCCCATATGCAGAAGTTAGGTTTTTGGCCCTTCTTGTATATAGTATTGATTAAACTATTCTTTTTATCCAATATTCATTATTTTTATAAATTCATATTTTTAGAATTTTGTAAATAATGTATATAATGCATACACATATTAAAAGTAAAAGAAAACCAAAAATAATTTGTAAAATATAATAAGTCTACAAAAATTCATAGACAAAATACCTATGCTATATATCTATACATAAATAAAAAGGATTTTATTCCTTGGTTCTTTTATTCTTTTATATTTTTATAATAATGTATACATTATACATAACTCATTAAAAATACAAACCCAAAATAAAAATCAAGAAAATACAAATAATAAATTAAGTATACAAAATACATAGGTAAAAGACCTATAAGGATACCTACATATACATATACCTATTTCTTTAAAAATATAAACAAACTCCTAAAAATTAAATAAAAATACCTTTATACTCACAAAAATAAATTATAAATTTATAAAATAAACCAATAAAATAATTAAATAAAATAAACAAATAAAAATAAAATACACAAAAACACATGTAAATACATACATATACACGTTATTCAAATAAAACTATAATAAAACACGTCGAAAAATTCAATAAAAATCATTAATAAATACTAGATGAAATAATACACATTTTTTAATTTATAAGAACAAACTAATAAAATCGTTTAAGGTGTCAAATAAATCAATTTCCAATCAGATCTCCTATTTTGGCGTCTAGCGGCCGACGTGGGCCAATGGGGAGCCAGCCTTCGTTGACCCCCTGATGAATCTCCATTTCATCACCTTTATTCTATCATTTTGGCCTTAAAAACCCCAGCAAATGCATGTAAATAGCATCAAATTGTACATAATAGCATTCATTATTTATTGTATTAATTGTACATAAAATAAGGTTTTTGAGCCAAAATTATAGAATAAAGAGAAGAAAAGAAAAATGAATAAAATATTGCAAATATTTTATGACCCTAACCCCGAGACCAAGGCCAGCATGGAATTGGTCGACAAGGAATAAAGTAGGGGGAGATAAGGGCCAACTATACAAGAAATACCCCATTTATTTATTCATTTATTTATGCATTTTGACACCTATTTTGTATATAATTATTCATTCATCAAATAAAGAAACTTTGTACATGAAAGTTGTAGATAATAATGTAGATAAAAATACAAAATTGAGTTTGTATAAAAATAATATACGGTGTACATTTTATACACAAAATAAAAAGCCAAAATCTCAACTTCACAGACCCGTATCTTGCAAATAAAAACTCCAAATCAACCAAACTCACCTTTAATTGTATATAGCATTTCAAGAACTATTTTATAAAATTGGTTACATAATTTTTGGAGTCCATCTATGGAAGTTAGGTTTTTGGTCCACCTTGTACATAATACCTGATTAAAATATTCCTTTTATTTAATATTCATTATTTTTTATAAATTTATATTTTTAGAATTTTGTAAATAATGTATAGAATACATGTACACATTGAAATTTAAAGGAAAACCAAAAAGAATTTGATAAATAAAATAAGTCTATAAAAATCATAGACAAAAGACCTATGCAACCTACATGTATATAAATAAAAGGGATTTTTATTCCTTTATTCTTTATTCATCTATATTTTTATAATAATGTATATATTATATAAAACTTATTAAAAATACAAATCCAAAATAAAAAACAAATAAAATTCATTAAATAAATAAAATGTATATAATATATAGGTAAACTATCTATAAGTATACCTGCATATACATAAACACATTTATTTAAAAATGTAAATAAACTCATAAAAATGAAATAAAAATATATTTATACTCATGAAAACAAGTTATAAATTTATAAAAAAAGACAATAAAATAATTAAATAAAAATAAACAAAATAAAAACAAATATATATATATAAATATACTTATAAATACATTATTTTAATAAAACCGTAATAAAATACTTCAAAAAAATAAATAAAAATCATAAATAAATACTACATTATTTAATAAACATTTTTTATTCAATAAGTAAATTCTAATTAATTCATTTAACACGTGTAATAAATGGGTCAAGATTCGGCTGATGTAGACCAATCAGGGACCAGGGAAAGTTGACCTCCGGTCAACTCCCCCTGCGCCTCTGATTTTCATCAGACATGTCTTTTCCCCGCTTTTCATACCTTTTTCCCGGGCACACCATCCACCCATCGCACTCGAATCCTTCACGGATTTTATTCTCTGATCATCCATGATTCCCGCCGTGATCTTGGATCCATTGTACATAACCCCGATTCTATAATAATCGCCGGTCCTTGGGGGTCTCCAGGAATGTGTATAAATAAAACCTCCCTATTCCTCAGCCGAATTTGGCCAATTTCATCCCCTTCTTTGAGCTTGAATCAGCTCCAGGTGGAGCCCTCGTGACAGGAGGCGCTTCCCAGCACCTCGATTCTGCCATGGCGGAGGGAAATTTTGTCGGGGTGGCGCTCCGGCGGCCACCCTGCTCCCTGGAGGCCCCCAGGTATAAGAGCTGCGCTTTTTATATTTCTAGGTAGATTTCGATTCCAGCATTTCATTTCCGCATTTTATTTCCTCATGTAGGTTCATAGATTAGCTTAATTTAGGCGATTCAAAGTTCGCCGGAGCTTCGTTCCGGCGACTTCTCCACCTTGTGTCCGACCGTGCCCCGACTCGCTTCCACCACCATTTGACTCCCTCTCGCATTCTCCACCTTCCATCCACCTTTTTCCAACCAGATCTGCTCCAGATCTGCGAACCGAAGTCTCGACTCCACCCATCGCCGGAGACTTCGCCACCTCGCCCATTTTGACGCTGACAGCTTCAAACCCCGGGTCGAGGGTGACGCCCTCGGGCCTAGTTTTCTTCCTGTGCAGGTTAGGTGCGCAATAAAGCACCAGGAGTCGAGTTACAAGCGGGCGGAGGTACCTGGAGCTGCCCTCCTTCTCCGAGCTTGTGGCGGCGTTCCTGGGCACCTCCGGCCGATTTATCACCTCCAGCAGATAGAGGACCCTGCCAGGAAGCTATTTGGACCTTCAAGTGCAGAGATGATCGGTCGGAGAGCGAAATCGAGGAGGAAGAAGCTCGCCAAGGCGAGCGTTCTTCCCTGTTCTTACACCTGAGCTCTCCACCGTTGGATGAAGGAGGTTCCCCCAGATTAAAGACCAGCCGTTCGATGGAGCCATGTCCAGACCGTCAGATCTCCTACGAGATCTAATCCTCACCGCTCATCGGCGAAGCGTCATCGGCCCACGTGGAGGCGCCACGTGGATTAGTGAGAGAAGATCAGCCGTTGGATGAGCGCCTACTGGGGGTAATTTGCACATCCAGCCCCCGCTTTTTTGTATTTTATATTTAATGCTGTAAATAAATTTGCACATTATAAAATAATTGTAAATTTTGCAGAAAGGACCTTGAGTTTCTTGAAATTACGTTTAGGTCCTTCCGCGCCTCACGTGCAGTTCCACGTGAGGCGCGTGAAAATTGCATGTAACCCTTGGCGGCTTTTGTTAATTGTAAATTAGTTCTAAAAATTTAAATAAATATTTATTTATGTTGTATTTTTGCACTGATGCTCCTGGAATTTCTTTTATTTGCAAAAATACCCCTGCCAGGCTGTTTTTTTGTGTGTCTTTTATCTATTTATTAAAAATACCTATGAGGCTTCTAAAAATCTAGAAAAATTAGGATAGATGCTCCATGCAGTGTTCTTCCATGCCTATATTTTAGTTTGCATTTTTTGCATTTCTCCCAATTATTAAAAATGAAATAGAAGCCTATTTTGTACTGTCTAAATTAGAAAATACAAAAAAATTAGAAAATGTTTTTGAAAAATTCCAAAAAAAATTATATATGGTATAATTATATATATATTGAGTCCAGAAATTGAAAAATCCTAAAAATATGAAAAAGAAAATTAAAATAATCAGAAAGCTCCAAAATCCAACAAAAAAATAGAAAAATCCTTAAAAAACCCCAAAAATATATTTTTCTCTTTATAATTATCTATATATTCTTATTAATGTATTAAAATTAACTTGGGAATTTTTGGAGTTTATTTTATATTTTTAAAACCCAAATTATATTCGGCTTTTTATTCAATCCTATATTGTGGACATTTTTGGAAATTAAAAATACATAAAAATTAGAAATATTCCAGAAAAATAACATAAAAAAATTAGAAATAAAAAGCTAAAAAATTATATATATATATTTTAAGTATTTATATATCTATTTATATATATTATATTATTCCTTTCTCTCTCTTCTTATATATACCTCTCTTTATATATATATATATCTTATATAACTTATATATCTATATATATCTATATATTATACAATTAAAAATATAAAAAGAAAACTAAAAAATATAAAATATAAAAACAAAAAAAAATAAAAAATATAATAAAAAAATATATATAATCCAAAACCCACTATAACAATAAAAGGACATGAACAATGGATTGAATAAATGATGCTTCACGTACATTCCCTTCGCCTCCCAGTGTTCGACCTCTACCTGTACTTACACCTATACACATTTGCATGTAGAGTTATAATAAATTTTAACTCTACATTTTTGGATATTCATTGCATATATTTATTGTGAGTTAATTGTTGATTGATTCGGGATCTGTTGAGCGGTCGCCTCAGTGACATTGTGGTCCCGCCTTGTGCGGATTACTCTTGACCCTTGTCAGGTCCCTTTCATCAAATGGCACCGTTGCTGGAGAGGCAACGGATTTTGTATGATTTTGTGAGCTTATTTGTTCATTTATTCAATTATTTGTTCATGTCCATGATTCATTTATTTGTTTGGTTTTTGTCTCTATTTGATATTATTTGATTGACCGCTCTGACCCTTTTCTTTCCTTTGTCGTTGATGCGAGGGATCGCCAAGCGAAGGAGGACCTCTTAGGAGGACCTATGCACCCAAGCAAGGTGGAGTTGGCTCTTCTATGCCAAGCCAACAGGAGAGAGCATCAATGACAGATGAAAGAGATGTGTTGAAGACAGTCTTTATTTTTGTGCATTTTATTCTATTTTATTATGTATATTCATGTGAGAGAGTGGCACTTAGAATTTTGTAATAATATAGAACTCTCACAGGTACAGTTCGACTCCCGAGGTCCAGTGCCCGAGGGATTGTTCCCTTGGGGGCCTCGATGATTTTTGATGCTTTTCTTTTATTTTATTTTTATTATTTTGTGTGTGAATGAGCCTTAGCTTAGGAGCTGCTTGCTCGTAGAGTTAGGTCCAAACACCCTAATATTTGCATGTACCTATAGTTCGCTTTGGACCTAGATCAAACTCTAAACAGCCGCTCATTTATCTCTTAGCCTTTGTGCCACAGCGAGCCCCGCAAAGCGCTTTCTCCTAAGCTCAAGTGTGTTGAGCACATAGGAGGGGTGAGCCAAGACCGGACTTTTTGAGTCTAGAGATGAATGAGCGACTTGTGGTGCTTCACGATAATAGCAATTCCTGTACCTAGGGCGATTTCTTCGATTTGCATTTGCATGTAGCATAGCTTTCAAATTCTATTTTGCATCCCGCATGGAGAGAGATGGGAGGCACTGTAAGTCTTCTTACTTAGCATGCATCATCGATTTCTAACTTGCATGGCTTTTCCGATCTTCTCCCTCTGTTTTTGCCAACCTAGGATGCTAAATGGAAATCGGAACCTCGATAGGCACGTGCATTGAAAATACCCCAAAAAAGTGATAACTTAAATAAAATCGGGACTGTTAACTCTATTGGACCTAAAAATAAAACATAATGAACTTCCTTGTCTTGGGGAGAGCAACCCCCTCATTGTATGCATTTTAATTGCTCACGTACACACTAAGGAGTAGAGCCCAAATCCCATCAAGCCTCCTAAGTGATTGTATAATTTTTGTGGTTCTCACCTAACTCTAAAATCGAAAAGATAAATGACCATAACCTGATGGTCTTCACTGTGTTGAGTAGGTGAATTGGGGGTTTGCCTTGTGTCTTGATTGTGACTTGGAGTCCATTGTGTTTTTCATTCATTACTAGAGTAGTCGGTCCCGCCCGTGTGAGTCATGCATTTTTTCATCTTTGAGTCTCTCTCTATCTCTCTTATACATATATCTCTTCATTTTACATCGAGTCATGATATTGGCACTTGAGCTCAATCATTTCTTCGCCAAAGTCCTTCGTTTCCCGCTTCTTCACCATCTTCTTCGTATCCACTGTACCATCTTCTCTGGTTCGGGGAGAGCACTCTCTTCGGACCACCATTTTGACGGTGTTCCCGCCCTGTGTGGAACACCCAACTTTGTCTACAACCCGATCTTCTCACCCGCCCTC
The DNA here is from genome assembly GCA_037367405.1 of Ottelia alismoides. Classification (NCBI taxonomy): domain Eukaryota; kingdom Viridiplantae; phylum Streptophyta; class Magnoliopsida; order Alismatales; family Hydrocharitaceae; genus Ottelia; species Ottelia alismoides. The sequence continues at coordinate 1,233,970 of JAZKJV010005993.1, read as the reverse complement.
CTCGTACCCTCCGTATCACTCTTCTACCATCCACGATATTGGCACGCATGCTCAATCAGCTTCTCCACCCCATTGTGTACCCTTCTTATCCATCTTCCTCGTGCACCCCGTATCACCTCTCCCTTTACTCGGGAATGCTATGCAGTTTGATGAAGCCTGCATCGAGGATTATTTATACAGATTATTTGTGTAAGCCGGGCCTATGATGTTGAGGTTGCTGAGATCGATTTGATGGATTTGTCGTTGATACATGCATACAAGCGTATTGGGGATTTTTGATGATGCATGATCATTAGGTGTGATTATTTGTTGAAGATTTAGTCCTCGCACACCGGATTAAGGATGTGATATGATGCGATAATTCGATGAAGATTTCATGAGTATTGATTGATCTATCTGTCTTGAGGATCCACCCATATTGATTTTGAGGATTGATTTATTATTCTAAATTGGACTTCCTGATAAGGTGTGCGGATCCTGCATGATCTCTCATCTTTCTGATTGACCCATCCTTGATCTCCTGACTTTCTGATCCACCCTGGCACTTAGAGGATTCCTGACTATTTTTTGTGCCATCTCAGCCAGATTTGATTGACCTGAGGGATGTTTTGTGATTGACCTAATTATTTTCTCCCTCACCTAATCTTATGCCCTCCTATTGATTGATGGGTTCACACTATTTCGAGGACCTGAGATGACTTGCTAGCATTCCCTTGACCTACATTGATCTAGTTCGCATTCCTCCCCGAGGACTATCTGCGGGAAAATGCGACAATTGCTAGGACTGCGGTTTCATTCACTACTTTGGTCGCCATTGTGATGGGACCTGGAACCAAGTCAGATGATATGCTTGATTGGCCTCCCCATGTGATTGTGTACCTGACTTGTCGGTACACGAGGCCAATGTACTAGACTCATCTGAGTCCGCTCTCCTTGACGGTCCTCACAAGGCAGAGCTCCACTTTTCTGATTATTCCTTGCCTAGCTCATAGCTCCCCGAGGGTTATCTGCGGGAGACTATGGCATATTTCCGATTTGATTGGTCTCTTCTGTTGGTAGCCGCCTTGTCGACTACTGAGACCACTATGCGGGTCCGTCTGATGGATCCGGCTCCTTTGAGCCATTCTCTATCCTTGACGACCCTCGCAAGGTAGAGACACGTTCTGACTATTCTTTGCTTAGTTCACATTGCTCTCCGAGGACTATCTGCGAGAGACTGTGACACTCTCTTTACGCTCGGTTTCCACTGCCGACTGTGTCTCCGATCTGCGGAGCACGGAATCGAGTCGTCTGATACACATGATTTTTTGTCCCATCTTGAGTTGCGTATCCAATCTGCAGATCATGGGACCCATCTGATTAGACTCCTTTGAGTCTGCTAACCTTGACGGTCCTCGCAAGGTGGAGCTTCTGGTATCTGCTATTCCCATGACTAGTTGGCAGCCCGCTCCCCAAGGGTTATTTGCAGGACGCTGCCACACTTTCTTAAGACTGTCTCTTCTGCTGGTAGCCGATATGTCGCCTACCTTGACCGTTTCTACAATCCGTCTGATGGATCAGGCTCCTTTGAGCCCGCTCTCCTTGACGACCCTCGGAAGGGTGAGCTTCTATTCTGATTATTCATTGACTAGCATGTACTACTCCCCGAGGGTTATATGCGGGAGAGTACATCATTTTCTATGAACTCGGCTTCATCCCTAGTTGTGTCTCCTTTCTGTTGGAGCACGAAGCCGAGTCTCCTGATTATTCTCTGATTTCACTCACCTTGAGGACCCTCGTAAGAGTGAGCCATATATTGTGTTGTTCGGTGTCTTCTTGTGACTTTCAGATTATATCACCACCGTGCATCACACAGTCTCATATGCCTTATTTCCGATCTATCTGAGACCATAATTGACTAGGAGGAGTCTGTATTGCTCTTTCTTCCTCCCGGTCTTCCGGTATCGGCTCTGTTTCATCATGTTGACCCTATGAGCCGATTGACTGCTTCATGCTACCAGACCCGATATCTAAGCTTTCGACCTGTTGTCCACGGTAGCCGACACCCACCTGACTGCATATCAGGGTGTCTTTTCACCTTCTGACTGCGTCCTCGTTCTCACAGGGAGACGACGACGAGAGTACGGTAGTCGCTTACTAGATACCATCCTGTACTTCAGTAGTTTCTTCACCGCTTGTATATATGTGTGCCTTTTTCATTATTTCTCCCATATGTTTTAGTGTACCCCAGATCTATCACCATATCTTTGTGTCTACACTTAGGACGTACCTTGTCATAAGTGTAGGGGGGCACACATCGAGTTGTCCTTCCGTCGTTCAGTTTCGTCACTCCTGTTGTTGCCTATACTTAGGGATATCTCACCCTAAGTATAGGGGGAGTGATGCGTATAGTCTACACGATCTTTTCATCAATCTGTATATATCTCTTCTTTTCTTCTTTCTTCTTTTCCTTTTCTATCTTATGTATCTAAATAAAAGGTGTTGCCCCTTTGTGACAGTTTTCTGTACTTAGGACATACTTTGTCCTATGTATAGGGGGGGTGCACCCCTGATTTGTTAATTCTTTGATCTGTTTATTCCCACCCTTGACCCTCCCTGCTTTGTGTACAGTCTGCTATATTTAGGATTACTTGATCCTAAGTATAGGGGGGACGGTCAACTTCTATTTCCTTCGTCTCTTATTCATATATTCTTTAGACTTGTCTATACTCAGTACGAGTTATGTCTTCTCTTTTCTTTTCGATCTATGAGGACATAGCTCAAGCTAAGTATAGGGGGGTCGTATATACTATGTATATACTTTAGCCATAACTCGTACTTTCGTATCCTCTTAATAATATGGCTAATAATTCTAAAAAAATTCATTAAAAAACCCTTAATAAAAAGATGTGGTTGTTCCTCAAAATTCTTTTTGTATATACTGATTAATAAATAAGGTGAAAATGTTTTTTTTTGCAAAATGTTTGAAAAATAGTTTGAAAATCTTCGTGAACATTTATTGAAAACTATTTTGAAAACGTTTTGTTACATGTTTTCAACCTGTGTAAAAATGTGTGGCTTGTAAAAATTTATTTTCTTTGTGTGAAATAAAATGTTTGAAAAATGATTTGCAAATGGTTTGAAAAATGGTTGCAAAAATATTTTGAAAACTCTATATATACTATTTTGAAAAACCTTTGCAAAATGATTTTCAAATGCGTGTACATGTTTGTAAAAATGTTTGTAAAAATTATTTTGGACTATAGTTTTCAAAAATTGTTTGAAAAATATGTGTCAAATAAGTTGAGGAATAGTCACATATAATAAATAACTAAAATACTATATTATCATTTTAAATAAAAATAAGCACAATTCTTTAATAAGTGTACATATATACCTATAAATAAAAACTAAATTGTAAATTCTTAATTCTTGTAAAATAAAGCGGCACACCAGTGTAAATAGTTGTACATATTTTATATTTTGAGTGCTAAAATTATTTTATTTGCGAAAATTCTTTGTGTAAAATGTCTTCTTTTTGTTTTCAAATTCTTTGAAAAATTGCATTATTCTTTGCATATTTGTAAATAGCATTTGCATTGCATTCATATTCTTTCATTGAGCTTGATAATTGAACTAGTCCAATAAAGTCGAAGATTGGAGCTTGGTTGGACCTTACTGCACCTAACTGCACTGGAACCTTATGGGGACTAGGTTTAAGGTACTTCAGGTCTATGCAGACTTAATTCTTTGAGAAATCAGGGTTGGGTTCAAGTCACCTCAGTGGACTAACTAGAACTTTTCGAAACACACGTATGACTCTTGCCGATCGTGACCTAACTTGGACACTTGCACCCTTCACTTGGCTCAACTCAGTTGGAGTGGTGAGGGGGTTGGATTTGCCAGTCTGAGACGCACACGGGTGGAAACATTCGTCCTCGTCTAGGGAGGGAAGTGCACCCCAACCTGGTCCAGTAGCCATGAGGTCTAACGACAGGAGAGTGTGGGTTGCAATAATGCTTCAAAAGAGGGATAGTCTTCTGGCTCAAGAGGAAAAAGTCCTTATGTAAATGCTGCTGTAAATAGTATGTTGAAAAAAAATGGTCAGGTCTGTAGAAAAATAAAAGGCCTGCAAAGTATGAAATAAGCAAGCTTGAGCATCAAAGTTATATCATGTGAGCCTGCAGCTGGATGACTTGACTACACTGGTCTTGCATCCCAGGATAGGTAGCTACACTGGCTACCGTCCATTCTTTTCTCTACCTCCTCCTCTTGAGTTGGATGCTACTTGAACTTAGAAGGAAATACCCTGCTCCTCGAGGAAAGAGCTGTTGGATTAGAGAATCATTGGGTTGTCATTCTGGAGAAGTCAGTCTCTTTATCATTTCAGTTGGGGAGAGCCACCATCACTTACACGTACAAGTCAGCTTCATAGTCATAAGGGTTTGCGTATGATGTAGGCTAGTTCTGACCTGGCTATTGAGGTGATTTGAACCGAGTTCTGTGACTCTCAGAGGCTGTTGTGTTTTAAATTTGGTTCCCGACTAGGTTCCACACACATTCTCACACCAAGGTCTAACCTGAGCTCCAAACTTTGATTTTGTACAGATGAGTTTAATAATCATGTTCAATTAAATTCATTCTTTAAATTCTTTATTTTTGCTTTTTCTTTTCTTCTTATTCTTTGTTCTTTTTGTACTTATTGCATAAGTATTTGCTACAGACTAGCAAAGGCAAGTATAGGGGGGTGATGAATCTCCATTTCATCACCTTTATTCCATCATTTTGGCCTTAAAAACCCCAGCAAATGCATGTAAATAGCATCAAATTGTACATAATAGCATTCATCATTTATTGTATTAATTGTACATAAAATAAGGTTTTGAGCCAAAATTATAGAATAAAGAGAAGAAAAGAAAAAGGAATAAAATATTGCAAATATTTTATGACCCTAACCCTGAGACCAAGGCCAGCATGGAATTGGTCGAAAAGGAATAAAGTAGGGGGAGATAAGGGCCAACTATACAATAAATACCCCATTTATTTATTCATTTATTTATGCATTTTTGACACCTATTTTATATATAATTATTCATTCATCAAATAAAGAAACTTTGTACATGAAAGTTGTAGATAATAATGTAAATAAAAATACAAAATTGAGTTTGTATAAAAATAATACACGGTGTACATTTTATACACAAAATAAAAAGCCAAATCTCAACTTCACAGACCCGTATCTTGCAAATAAAAACTCCAAATCACCCAAACTCACCTTTAATTGTATATAGCATTTCAAGAACTATTTTATAAAATTGGTTACATAATTTTTGGAGTCCATCTATGGAAGTTAGGTTTTTGGTCCACCTTGTACATAATACCTGATTAAAATATTCCTTTTATTTAATATTCATTATTTTTATAAATTTATATTTTTAGAATTTTTTAAATAATGTATAGAATACATGTACATATTGAAATTTAAAAGAAAACCAAAAAGAATTTGATAAATAAAATAAGTCTATAAAAATCATAGATAAAAGACCTATGCAACCTACATGTATATATATAAAAGGGATTTTTATTCCTTTATTCTTTATTCATCTATATTTTTATAATAATGTATATATTATATACAACTTATTAAAAATACAAATCCAAAATAAAAAAACAAATAAAATTCATTAAATAAATAAAATGTATATAATATATAGGTAAACTACCTATAAGTATACCTGCATATACCTAAACACATTTATTTAAAAATGTAAATAAACTCATAAAAATGAAATAAAAATATATTTATACTCATGAAAACAAGTTATAAATTTATAAAATAAGACAAAAAAATAATTAAATAAAAATAAACAAAATAAAAACAAATATATATAAATATACTTATAAATACATTATTTTAATAAAACCGTAATAAAATACTTCAAAAAAAATAAATAAAAATCATAAATAAATACAAAACTATTTAATAAACATTTTTTATTCAATAAGTAAATTCTAACTAATTCATTTAACACGTGTAATAAATGGGTCAAGATTCGACTGATGTGGACCAATCAGGGGCCAGGGAAAGTTGACCTCCGGTCAACTCCCCCTGCGCCTCTGATTTTCGTCAGACATGTCTTTTCCCCGCTTTTCATACCTTTTTCCCGGGCACACCATCCACCCATCGCACTCGAATCCTTCACGGATTTTATTCTCTGATCATCCATGATTCCCGCCGTGATCTTGGATCCGTTGTACATAACCCGATTCTATAATAATCGCCGGTCCTTGGGGATCTCCAGGAATGTGTATAAATAAAACCTCCCTCTTCCTCGGCCGAATTTGGCCAATTTCATCCCCTTCTTTGAGCTTGAATCAGCTCCTGGTGGAGCCCTCGTGACAGGAGGCGCTTCCCAGCACCTCGATTCAGCCATGGCGGGGGGAAATTTTGTCGTGGTGGCGCTCCGGCGGCCACCCTGCTCCCTGGAGGCCCCCAGGTATAAGAGCTGCACTTTTTATATTTCTAGGTAGATTTCGATTCCAGCATTTCATTTCCGCATTTTATTTCGCATGTAGGTTCATAGAATAGCTTAATTTAGGCGATTCGAAGTTCGCCGGAGCTTCGCTCTGGCGACTTCTCCACCTTGTGTCCGACTGTGCCCCGACTCGCTTCCACCACCATTTCACTCCCTCTCGCATTCTCCACCTTCCAGCCACCTTTTTCCAACCAGATCTGCTCCATATCTGCGAACCGAAGTCTCGACTCCACCCATCGCCGGAGACTTCGCCACCTCGCCCATTTTGACGCTGACAGCTTCAAACCCCGGGTCGAGGGTGACGCCCTCGAGCCTAGTTTTCTTCCTGTGCAGGTTAGGTGCGCAATAAAGCACCAAGAGTCGAGTTACAAGCGGGCGGAGGTACCTGGAGCTGCCCTCCTTCTCCGAGCTCGTGGCGGCGTTCCAGGGCACCTCCGGCCGATTTATCACCTCTAGCAGATAGAGGACCCTGCCAGGAAGCTATTTGGACCTTCAAGTGCAGAGATGATCGGTCGGAGAGCGAAATCGAGGAGGAAGAAGCTCTCCAAGGCGAGCGTTCTTCCCTGTTCTTGCACCTGAGCTTTCCACCGTTGGATGAAGGAGGTTCCCCCAGATTAAAGACCAGCCATTCGATGGAGCCATGTCCAGACCGTCAGATCTCCCACGAGATCTAATCCTCACCGCTCATCGGCGAAGCGTCATCGGCCCACGTGGAGGCGCCATGTGGATTAGTGAGAGAAGATCAGTCGTTGGATGAGTGCCTACTGGGGGTAATTTGCACATCCAACCCTCGCTTTTTTTGTATTTAATATTTAATGCTGTAAATAAAGTTGCACGTTATAAAATAATTGTAAATTTTGCAGAAAGGACCCTGAGTTTCTTGAAATTACGTTTAGGTCCTTCCGTACCTCACGTGCAGTTCCAGGTGAGGCGCGTGAAAATTGCATGTAACCCCTGGCGGCTTTTGTTAATTGTAAATTAGTTCTAAAAATTTAAATAAATATTTATTTATGTTGTATTTTTGCACTGATGCCCCTGGAATTTCTTTTATTTGCAAAAATACCCCTGCCAGGCTGTTTATTTTTGTGTCTTTTATCTATTTATTAAAAATACCTATGAGGCTTCTAAAAATCTAGAAAAATTAGGATAGATGCTCCATGCAGTGTTCTTCCACGCCTATATTTTAGTTTGCATTTTTTGCATTTCTCCCAATTATTAAAAATGAAATAGAAGCCTATTTTGTACTGTCTAAATTAGAAATACAAAAAAATTAGAAAATGTTTTTGAAAAATTCCAAAAAAAATATATATGGTATAATTATATATATATTGAGTTCAGAAATGGAAAAACCCTAAAAATATGAAAAAGAAAATTAAAAAAAAAAACAGAAAGCTCCAAAATCCAAAAAAATAGAAAAATCCTTAAAAAACCCCAAAAATATATTTTTCTCTTTTATATTTATCTATATATTCTTATTAATGTATTAAAATTAATTTGGGAATTTTTGGAGTTTATTTTATATTTTTAAAACCCAAATTATTTTCGGCTATTTATTCAGTCCTATATTGTGGACATTTTTGGAAATTAAAAATACATAAAAATTAGAAATATTCCAGAAAAATAACATAAAAAAATTAGAAAAATATTTAAAAGCTAAAAGAAAATATCTATATATATATATATATTTTTTAAGTATTTATATATCTATTTATATATATTATATTATTCCTTTCTCTCTCTTCTTATATATACCTCTCTTTATATAGATATATATATCTTATATAACTTATATATCTATATATATCTATATATTATACAATTAAAAATATAAAAAGAAAATTAAAAAAATATAAAATATAAAAACAAAAAAAATAAATAAAAAATATAATAATAAAAAAAATATAAAATCCAAAACCCACTAAAACAGTAAAAGGACATGAACAATGGATTGAATAAAAGATGCTTCACATACATTCCCTTCGCCTCCCAGTGTTCGACCTCTACCTGTACTTACACCTATACACATTTGCATGTAGAGTTATAATAAATTTTAACTCCACATTTTTGGATATTCATTGCATATATTTATTGTGGGTTAATTGTTGATCGATCTGGGGATTTCGTCTGAGGTCAACTCAGCGACTGTCTCTCCGCCTTGTGGAAAGATACGATCTCGGAAAATCCCCAGTCATCACCCCCTGGTCAACTGTCCCATCCAAGCCACTGCGCCTCTGAACTGTCAACTCCCCGATTTTCCTCCAATTTTTGCGGCCATCCCTTCCATCGTTCAGGCTCGCTTCCTTCACAAGAATTGTCCTCTGATCATCCATGATGCCCGCCAAAATCTTAGATCAATTAGTTACTCATTGGATCAGTTAATAATCGCCAGTTAATAAGGCCCCTTGCCAATGTGTATAAATAAGTAGCTCCGCCTCCTTCCTCGAATTTGGCCACTTTTAATCCGATCTCAAGCCTTTATTCTAGTCCTGGGACATTCCTCGTGACAGGGGGTGTGTGCTGGTGTCTCGAATCGGCCGGAGGGAGGAAGATTTTGACGCGGCGGAGCTCCGGCGTCCGCCCTGCTCCCTGGAGGCCCCCAGGTATAAGAGCTGTCATTTCTATGCTTTTTAGTTAGTTTTTAATGTTAGTTTTTCATTCCAGTAGTTAGATTAGCCTGTAGTTAATTCCCTTAGCTTAAAACCAAAAATTCGAAGTTCACCAGAGCTCGGCTCCAGCGACTTCTCCCCCATTGTCTTGCCTGTCTCCGACCGCCTCGTTCATCCCAATTCAAACCTCAACGCTTTCTCCATCGAACGCACCCATTTGTTCAACCCAGGACCCTTGGTCTTGGCGAATCGGGGCTCCACCTCCGCCGTTCGCCGGAGCCCCTCCGCCCCCCTCCATTTTGCGTCGCAGCTTCAAAACCCCGGGTCGAGGAGGTAGCTCTCTCGCCCCCGGTTCTTCCAATGCAGGTACAACGAAGGATAGAGCCCATCTGGGCTCGAATCGACCCAGGAAGAGGTTCCTGGGGGTCCCCTTCTTCACCGACCTCGACCGAATGACTCGGACCTCCAGGAGCCATGCAAACACCATCAGTCGACGCGGAAGCTTCCCAGCTACGTCCAGAGTGCTTCAGATGTGTGGGAGGTGCCCGGAGGAGCCCATGCTGCTCGATCGAAGCTCGACGGGGGCGAGCTTCTTCCCCGTTCTTCCAGTCACCTCCTGCACCGTTGGATCGAGAGGCGAGGCCCAGATTGAAGGACAACCGTCCGATGAAGACACACGTGCACCGTCAGATCAGCTCAGATCGTCTAATCCAAGCCCTTCATCGACGAACTGGTATCCGCCGATCGATGGACGACACGTGGATAAGTGGCGCATCCAGCGTCGCAAGATGAAGCGCCTTTAGGGGGTAAATTTCACATCTAGCCCCCCCCCCCCCGCTTTTTGTATTTATAGTTTAATACTAGAAATAAAAGGTTAAGTTGTAAATAACTTGTAAAATTTGCAGAACACCCCCTGATATTTGTGTATTTACTTTTTAGTCCCTCCGCGCCTCACGTGCAGCACCCACGTGAGGCGCGTGAAAATTGCACTTAAACCCTGCCGTATTTTTGTAATTGTAAAATGGTCCTGAAAATAAAAGTTAACGTTCATTTTTATTGTAATTTTTGCATGTATGCCCCTGTCAGTTATTTTATTTGCAAAAATACCCCTACTAGGCCATTTATTTTTGAAGGATTTGTCTATTTATTTTGAGCTTCATATTTCTTCGAAAAATTTTGCAAAAATAGACATAAGCTCTTGTTTGGTTGTTCTTGCACGTTATATTTTTAATTTTTAATTTTGTTGCATTTTTGCATTTATTAAAAATCAAAAATATGCTTTTTATTTACTATCTAGCATATAAAATACCAAAAAATAATAAAACCCCTCGAAAAATCCCAAAAAAATTAGCTATGGTGTATTTTGACCTATTTCAGTGTCAGTCCAAAAATCCTTAAAAATCTCAAAAAGAAAACCTTAAAATTCAAAAACTACCAAAAACTTCAAAAAATGTATAAAATCGAAGAAAAATCAAAAAAATATGAACTCAGTCCCTATTTATGCTATATTTTATTATCTTTATTAGAAAAATAGTGTGGAAAATTTTTGAGGCTGTTAGCTATTTTTAATGCCTATTTTTCTTACAGCCAGACCCTATTCCATTGTTTGCTCTTATTTTGCTATCTAAAAATATTAAAAATGTGTTGAAAAATGCCCAAAAATCACAAAAATGATAAAAAATCATGAAAATCCCAAAAAGACTGTATTCCTTAATTTTTGACTATTTTTGAGTATTTTTATAAATATTATAGTATCCCTATATATGTATATATATATGTATTCCCTAAAACAAAAAAAGAGAAAATTTATATATATATATATATGTATATATATATCTCACTACTTATATGTATATATGTCTTTATTAATCCCAAAATATAAAAAAAAGAAGAAAAAAACTATATATTTTATCATACTTATATACACCTATCCATATTGTATGTATTACAAGCTATATACTAACCCTCTATGGGTATACATATATTTATAAATTTATATTATATATATTTATTACCTAATTATAGTATTAAAAACAACAAAAAATATAATATATATAATAAAATAAAAAAATATAAAAAAATTCTAAAATTCAAAAACCCACTTCACACAAGGATGACTCTGAGATACATGTAGGCTATGGTATTTTGTATTGCTCTCTGTGGTTCGACCTCTACATGCTTGTCACTGTACATTTTATGGTAGAGTAAATAAAGATTAATTCACATTTCTTTTTGAGCTTGATTGTTTTATTCTTTGGTTGTGGGTTAATTGCTTGTCAACCCAATGTTTGGTGAGCGGTCGCCTCAGCGGCACTTGATACATTTATTATGGTGACCCTCGCTGAATTTATTGCGGTTATCAGTGAAGTATAAGCTCTCCACCTCAGAAATGGCAACTTGACAACCCTCCCCAACAAGGTAACTCTATGACTCCAATCTGGCCACTCTTTCCTCGAGGAGCGGGGTATTCCCTTCTAAGTTCAAGTTCAACCGGCTCAAGAAGAGGAGGAAGAAGAGAATGGACCATGGCCAGTGTAGCCACGTATCCTGGGGAGCTCGACCAGTGTAGCCAAGTCTCCCTGCTGCAAGCTACATAAGGTGGGACATGAATCTCAAGCTTTGCTTATTGCACTATATACATACTCCGGTGGGATTATCATTTTCTCTCAGACCCACTACTTTTTGGAGTTTTTTTCTTTTTGCATTTTTTTTCAAGTGCATCTGTACAACATATACATGTGCAGCATATATACAAGGAGTTTTTCCTCTTGAGCCAGTAGATTATCCCTCTTTTGAAGCTTTATTGCAACCCACAACTCCTGTCGTTGGACCTCATGGCAACCAGACCAAGTTGAGACACACTTCCTTCACTAAAAGAAGAAGAGAGGTTCCTTCTAGAAGTACTACCCTCATATGCTACCCCAAGTCAAGGAAGACTGCCTCCTCACCACCTCATCTGTAGAGAGCTCGGTGCAAGTGCTGGTGTCCAAGTAAAGCCATTGTCCCTATGAGTCATGTGTTGTTGTTAAGTGCTCTACTTAGGCTCATTGAGATGACATGTGATCATAGCCTAGTGGACTCAAAGAATTAAGTCACCATGGACCTGAAAATCCTTAACCCTAAGCCCTATAAGGTTCCTCTTAGAAATTAGGTGGATTAAGATCTTAATCAAGTTCCATTTCCCAATTTAATTCTAGGCTAGTTTAAATGTCAACTATAATCCAGAAAAACTATATACATATATACAAAGATGCTATTTACACAATTTTTACAAACATGCAAAATTTTTGAAAAATGTTTTGAAATCATGAATGGATGAATGCATGAGATGCAAGTTTTGCAAAAGTATTTACACACATTTACACAAGATTTTTGCAAACTTTTGATTTTCAAAACATTATGGAAAAATTTTGTACTATATACATAATTTTGATAAGAAAATATTTACACAAGCTTTACACAAAAGATTTTTGAAAACATTTTTACAAAAATAATTTGTACACTAGCTATGTATGTGCAATAAAAGAATGATTATTTACAGGAAAATTTTTTAATTTTTGTGATTTTTAGGGGTTTTTAGCCAATTTTATTTATTAACACACTCACACAAAGTACGAGTTATGGCTAATGTATATATGAAATATATACACACCCCCCTATACTTAGCTCGAACGATGTCCTCAGAGTCAAGAGCGATGAAGAAGACATAACTCGTGCTATGTATAGGGAAGTGAAAAGGAAGGCTATATACAAAGACGAATAAATGAACTGAATATCAAGAGACTCTCGGTTTTTCCCCCTCTACTTAGGATCGAATAATCCTAAGTATAGCAGACTGTACACAAAGGGAAAACCGAGTGGAGAATGTACAGGGTCTACCCCCCTATACTTAGGGTGAAATATCCCTAAGTATAGGCAACAAAAACAGGGGTAGAAAGACACGAAGAAAGTAGACAAATATATACAAGGTGGAGGGGCATCACTCCCCTTATACTTAAGGTGAAGAACCTTGAGTATAGGAAACAACAAAAGTGATGAAACAGAATGAAGAACAACCCGGTGTTTCCACCCCCCTATACTTAGGATGAGCAATATCCTAAGTATAGCAAAGATAATCTTAAGCGAGACCTGGGGTGAAAACAAGAACGGAAGAAAGAAAGATCAAACTAAGACAAAACACGTATATACAAAAGAGTACAATGTTGAGGTGCCTCTCAACAAGCGCTAGAGTTTACGCCCCTAGCTGGGTGCAAAGGCTAGGATAATGCAGTATCGAGATTCAGTACGGCATCGGTAAAGGAGAATGCCGTACTGTCGTCGCAGTCTCGGTATGAGAACAACAACAAACTTAACAGTGTAAACAAAGACACCCAAGTATGCAATCAAGCGGGTGTCTACTACCGGCCAGTGATATGGAAATAAGTGATCGGGATCCGGTAGCACAAAAGAAATCGTCTGCTCTGAATCAGACTGGAGTGAAAGTGTGGAGCCGAAGAAATCGAACGTGGAGAAGGATGGATCAGTAATAGAATCCTCCACGTCAATCAGTGTCTCAAAAAGATATGTGCAGTCACGATCAGGAGACTCTCTAAGAAGAGTGATATCCGATTCATGAAATACAAGCAGATCAGATAGATCATCGAATATCTCCAGGATGGGCTCATCCTCGCGAGGGTCGTCGAGGTGAGAAGACTCAGAATCAGAAGGATCTAAATACTCGGTTTCGTGCTCCGCCAAATCGGAAACACTCTCAGCAAGTGAAACCGAGTATTCATCGAGTGCGGCATCCTCCCGCAGATAACCCTCGGGGAGAGATGCAAGATCAGAAGTGAGTAAGAGAGGATCAGGATCTAGATGGGCATCTGCAGTGCTGTCAAGTATCCACTCGGTGCACCAGGCTGCATCATCATCGAAAGTGTGGCTCTCGGCAATCTGGAAGCAGGAGAAGGTACTGGTCAATATCGCGGAGGCTGGCAAAGTGTCTGCGGCTGATCCTCGCTCTGCGGCTATGCTGGCTGCCAACTGGTCCTCAGCAAAGGTGTCTATCCCGTCAGAGTGGAGGACAAAGGGCTCTAATACGGGACTCTCTGTGTCTGTACTCTCAAAGTGGTGTCCCGTATCGAACTGTGGCTGTTGGGCTGAGTCCTGGTAACTGTCAGAATCCAAGAAGTATCGCTGCAGAAAAACGGTTGATTCCTCCGGAACTGGAAACTGTAGTGTCTGAGACAATGGATGTAGTAGCGGGGGCTCCTCCGGTTCCTGGAATATCAGAAGATATCCAAGACTCGTCAACTAGAAACTCTAGGGCTAACTCGAAGTCTAGCTAGAAAACCAACGGGCACTCGAGAAAACTCTGGGTCCGAACCTCTGATATCACAGTCATGTCTTCTGTCAGTGGTGCTGCATCATCCAAGTCCTTGGGCTGGTGTGTAGAAACTATCTCATCATGTAAAGCGACACACCGCACTGGTACTGCATCGTCCCATGTGTTGTCCCGACTACATCATCTCGTGAAGAAGGTCTCTGTGAAAGTAAACTCGAGATGGTGTCCAGTAAGTGAATGTCGGAACTGCGGTGTGAACCGCCACATGTGGTAATCACCAGCTCTAACTGCTCTGCGGTCATCCCCCTCATGGAGATCTCTATCAAGTGTGTGTGTGGAAGCCCGTGATCGGGAAATCTCCTCAAGAGGTCAAGAAAACTCGGCCATGCCTCATGCAACGGCTCCTGGGGGTCTACTGAAAAGTCGGTGATCAAAGACCGCATAAACTCAGCTCTACTCGGGGGGAAGTATCTCTGTAAGAACTCTCGGCGTAGCTCTCCCCACGTATCAAATGTCCTCCCCAATCGGTGATGCCATCTCATGGCTCTGTCGTGAAGAGTGAATGGGAAGGTCCTCGTCATCAGCTCCTCTACAGTGATATCTGAATATATCTGTGCTCTGCAAAACTCCTCGAATGCGGACAGCTTCGGCAGTCTCTGAATGTAGTCCAAATCCAAGACGAATGGACGTAATGTAGAAGCTGTCTCAGCTCCCTGTGCTATATGCTCCTCCACCAATCTGGAATAGGATGTGTGTGCTGATATCCACTGCTCTCTCTGATCTCCAACAGAGTGCGCTCTCAACTCAGCAACAACATCGTCCGGGTCTCACATCTGCTCTATCTGGTATCCTCGGACGTCAAACGCAGCATGCCCAGAGTAGAGAAAGGGATGGGAGGGAGGGAACGGGAGTTTGGCCGGAGATCCGACCTCCCTAGAAGGTAGACTGGACTGATGGTCAGCGAGTGGAGAAGGAGCCGTAAGAGTCGGCTCGAAGTGAGGAGAATCCATCATCCAGGGGTCAAGGAGAAGAAGAAGAATGAAGGGAGGGTGTGGGAGACAGAGGAAGAGAAGAAGATGGGGAAAGGCAGAAAGGATCTGGAAATCACACAAGATGAGAAAAAGCAAACCCCCAATTCACCTACGCACACGAGCTGAAGACCGAAGGGATCGGTCAATTATCTTGTCGATTTTATTTTAGGTGATCATTCAGTCTATCAGAGTGATTACGTGAGGTAATAGGAATCTGAAATTTCTCAACCGACTGTCCCATACCAAAGAGCCGGTAATCAGTCGAGAAAAATCGGATGGCTCTATCCTAAGGTGCGGGTCACTCTCTCACTCATCCAAACCAAACAAGGAGGGGGTTACTCTCCCCAAGACAAAATTTTCAATTCGATGTCTTTTAGGTCAAGTGTGATTAGCAGTCCCGATTTTATTGTTTTTGTTTTTAGATATTTTACAATAAAAAGAAACGCCTAACGAATTTTTTGATTCTCCTGGTTATTAAGTCGAAAACAGGGGGAGAAGACGAAAAAGCCGATGTGCGATGAAATCAATGATGCATGCAAAGTAAGAAAGGCGTACCTGACTCCAACACTCTACATGCAATGTGATCCGCGCATAATGTAAAGATAGAAAAGTAAACTACCTATATGGTGCAGCGGGAAAAGCTGAGTCCTAAGCAGGTAACTTCTACACGACAGAACCGTCTACCTGGTCCCCAGCCTTCGATCCAGAGAGTCCGGTCTCGGTCTACCCCTCCTCCTCCCGACAAATCGGGTTCAGGAGCAGCGCTCGGCAGGGCAGGCTGCGGTACGTAGGCTCGAAGGAAAATGAATCAGCTATTTTTATTAATGTTTTATTAGTAGGTCCAATTAACGATCTATAGGAACAGGCAATCTATTAGGTGTGTGGATCCTACTAATTACGGCACAGTCAAATAGAAAGTCCTACTGCTAGGGGCTCGAGAAAAGTCGCGTAAAACCGTAAAAGGCAGCAAAAAACCAAAAACCACGAAAAGCCACGAAAAATCTAAGGGTCCCCCGAGCACACCGGTGCTCGGCGAAACAGACCCGAAAAAGTCTCAAGTCCAAGCTGTGTCCCTGTGTTATTACAACAGTTCTAATGTCAAAAAATAAAAGTCTAAGCTACTCCTCGCCCACTCAGTCTCTCTCACGCTCTCCTGCGGCTCCGTGCAGAAGGGAGCCGCCTCCAAATCTCGCGGTTGCGCTGGCTTCTCGAGAGTCGCCGCCTCGGTCCTCGGACCCTCGCAAGAAAGAAACAAAGTGTCAAACCAAGAATAATAATCAAATAATAGCAGAAAAACTAAACAGGGGTATATGTGCAGAAATGGCAATAAAAATAAATCAAAGAAAAACAAAATAACAGAAAATAAAAGAAAAGGAAAATAAAACAAAAATAAATGAAAAATAAAAAGCTGTGAAAAGCCGCAGACTCAGAAAGAGCCGCGGAAAGCCGCGAAAAAGAAAAATAAAAAGAAAATGAAAAATAAAGAAAATAACTACTAAGCCGTGCTCCCCGGCAACGGTGCCATTTTTGATGACATGCCTGATCACTCGGGTAAAAGGTAATCAAGGGTCGTTGTGACCCAAGTCACCAAGCGGTGCCAATCGGAAAAATCGACCACCAAAATTGGACAAAAATCGATCAAACTCAAGTAGGGGTCTCGCTATTAGATTAATCTGGTATAGCGACCAGGGTCGAACACAAGGAACACATAATGGCCTTGCGGCCTACGAAGTAGTCTAAAAAAAGGAATAAAATAAAAGGCAACTATTTTTGGTGGAGTTTTAATTTTTTTAAATTTTTTTGGATTTTTTATTAATAAGGAAAATAAAGAGAGCAATAAAGCAACCAACTTCAAGCAATTATTAAGGCACTCAAAAATCACTCAAAAATTCAAATAAAAATATTTTTATGTTTTTTTTATATTTTTTACTGTTTTTGGTTAATTTTTGGTAATTTTCTGTTTTTTATTGAATTTTATAAAAATCAAACAAGACAGAAATATGAAGGTTTTGTCCAGTCAGACTTGGAGGGCCAATATAAAATAGATAAAGGCCTTATCAAGGTCTGAAGGTAATTTTCCTAGAAACTAGAAAGTATAAAGAAAATTTAGGTACTAGAATTATTGTTTTTGGATTTTTAAATTAATTATTAGAATTTTTATAGGGTTTTTAGTGTTTTTCATTTTTATGGGTTTTATACATCCAAAAATGACCAAAATTGGTCAGAAAATCAAACAAGTAGTGTCTATTTTTTTGTAATTTTTAGAGTGTTTTAATATTTTTTTGTGAATTTTAAAGTTAGACAGTAAAGAAAATGTGTGTTTTTAATTTTTTAAAATAGTAAATGAAATAAAAAATGTCCCCAAAAATAGGAGAAAATTTTACACTATGGCAGGAGCCATATGTCCAATTTTCATCACATTTGGAGTTGGTTTGATATTTTATTAAAAATCAAAACTAAGGTACAGTGCACATGGACCTGTACGCAAATACAAGAAGTTCCAGGGGGTCCGGTGCAAATTCTCCAAGAAAAAACACACGAGGCGCATGACTTGGGCACTCAGGGACCTAATTGCAAAGAAACTAAGGTTCCTGGACTATTTAATAACAGGTATTAAAAGCCTAGGGGCCTCAGTGTAAAATACCCACTTATTTCAACACATGTTCTAAAAAACCACGCATAAGGGTATATATGCAATTAATAAAAACTTTCATTCCATTCAGTAACACCTTAGAACAACAAGGCTAAACATGTAAATAACCCAGATACGCACGTGTCGACGCACGTGGTCCACTACACACAAGGGCATACACGTAAATACCAGATAAGACAGGGTCCACTATGCAATTTACTTAACTGAAATAAAATAACTAAAATATTTACAGGACTGGAAATGAACAACTAAGAAACTAAGGGCCTAAGAAGTAATTTACCCTTTATTAAGTCGACGGCTGATGTAGCGCCACGTAGCTGATCCAACGGGTGAGAATGATGGCGCCTTAACCACGAAACGCAAGCCGGATCGAACGGTTGAGGGTCCACCACATGGCTGATCTGACGGTCCTCGTATGCTATGGCGAAACCCTCAGTGGATCAACGGTGGAGAAGGCGGCACGTGGAGATCGGACGGCTCTGGAGTCACAGGTGCCTCTTCATCTGATCGTGCGACTCAGATCGGTCCTCAGATGGATCGGACGGTGGCGAAGCTCCTCAAATGGGTGGCCAAGATCTTAACTGGAGCGAGAGGACGATCTGACGGCTCGCGAGGGTCCTGGAGAACTAACGACCGGCGAACTTCGCCGGCCCGAAGCTCGGGCGTAGGGACTCCTCGTCGGTTGCTGAGATGCTGGAAGGATGCGCCTAGGGGCTCCACAGCCAATGGACAGCTCCGATGATGGCGGGGAGCCCTGGAGAGCTCCGGCGACGATGAACACCTGGAGCACCTGTGCTCTGAAGTCCCGACCACCAGATGAGGTCGATTTCTCCTGATAGCTGCACAGGAAGAAAGAGGGGTCGAGGGAAAACTGCCTCAACCCATTAGCGTGCGAGAACAGTGAAGGATGCGTCGAGATGGCGATCCTCCGGCGAGCGACGGAGGTGGAGGGCCGAAGTTCCTGCTCCGGGGCGAGCCAGGGGGGATGGGTAGGTGGAGAAGATGCGGAGGAGGCTCGTGAAGGTGGTGGCGGTGTCGGATGGGAAAATGGATGGACGGAGACGACGGGTGGAGGCGGCGGAGCTACGGCTGCAAGAAACTAAAAATTCGAATCTAAGCTAATCTACGGGCTAAAGCAACTACCTGTTGAAGGCATTCGACTAGGCTGGAGCTGCTAGAGCTCCTGGGTCATTGCCTGCAAGGGGGCGTCGGTTCCCCGAGGCTGGGCGCGCTCGCGGCGGCGCACGGCGACGTTGCCACTGGATCAGAGGTCTCCCGAAGGGCTCGTGCCTCGCTTCCACTCCAACGAGCACCGCTGTCACTCAAGCTCATCGGAGGAGTTCCTTGGCTGCGAGTGGGAGGTCCAAAGATGAAGAACAGAGCTGCCGGAGTCGAGGCTATATATGCCTAAGGGTTCGAGAAGAAATGGATCGGGCGAGACGCACACGACTCGGATCCCTCAGACCCACCCCGGGCGTGGATCTGGGATGAACAAGGATCAATCGGGGCCCGGGGTTAGGGTATTTGGCTGTCGGATCGAGTGGGAAGAAAAGGTAGAAATCGGGTCGGGCACTCAGATCCGAGACGCAGTGGTGCAGGGGGGGAGTTGACCGGGGGGTCAATGTCCCCCGTGGACCAATGAGGAACAACCACGTCAAAATGATTTGGAAATTAGAAATAAAATAGGAAATGGCCGAATTATTAAAAACTCAAAATACGAAAAATGTTTGTTTTAATTTTTTCTATTTTTTGTGATTTTTAATTAATTTTTCAAAATAAAAATAAGGTATTTACACTATAGAGCTATATATAGGTATTTACACAATATAGATTTTTAATTTTTAATTAGTTATTTTTGTACATTTTTATCCCCATTTTATATTTTATTTATAGCATAAAATTAGGAATAAAAAAGGTATTTTTATTTTATTTTTATTATTTATATACAAGGGTTAAATAAATAGCTATATACATATATATACATGGTATATATACAAGGTTATTTTTGGTTTTTAATTTTGTTCTTTTTATTTGATTTTTGTTTTTATTGTTTTTATTTTATTTATTTACAACATAATAGATAAAATATATACAAATTTTATGGAAATTAATTTATTTATTTATAAGGTGAAATAAATATAGATAAGTGGACTATGTACATGATGAATATGCACAAGGTAGAGTATTTTTGTTTTCTTTTTGATTTTTCAATTTTTATTTGGATTTTATATTTACAATTATATACAAATATGTACAAGCCACTTTTATTCTTTTTTTAGAGGAAAATATTTCTGTAATATTTACAGGGATGTTTACACACATGAGCCCCTATCTCTCTCTACTTTGGCTTTTATGCGGTCAGGTCCATGCTGAGCCCTCCCTTGGGATTAGGTTGCTCAATATTTATTCTAAATATTTCCCTCTTTTTCTTTTTAATCTTTATTCTTTTATTTTTGCACAAAAACATGCTAATTATTACTTTTTACACCATGCATGCTTTTGGTAATTATTTGTATTTACAAACATATACATGCATTTGCAAAGGTTTTTGTAGCTAAAATATAAGAATAAAGAGTGATGAATGAGTATTCATCACCCCCTATACTTAACTTTGCTAGTCCCTTAGCAAACACTTATTTGAAAAAGAAGTGAAAAAGAAAAAAAAGAAAAAGAGGAGAATGCACATGGATCAAGGTTGAATATTAAACTTGCCTTCATTAAATTGAATTATGGAGCTCGATCAGATATGTGGATTATTAATGTGTCGGAACCTTATTTGGACTTAAGCTTAAAACTCAACAGCCTCTAAGTTCCATCAATCTATAATCAAGACTCCTCAATAATCCAGGTCAGAACAAGTCATCAAACACAAACCCTGAAGACCATGAATCTTTCCTTGTACTGTGAATGTGAGGTATAAGCTCTCCACCTCAGAAATGGCAACTTGACAACCCTCCCCAACAAGGTAACTCTATGACCCCAATCTGGCCACTCTTTCCTCGAGGAGCGGGGTATTCCCTTCTAAGTTCAAGTTCTACCGGCTCAAGAAGAGGAGGAAGAAGAGAATGGACCATGACCAGTGTAGCCATGTATCCTGGGGAGCTCGACCAGTGTAGCCAAGTCTCCCTGCTGCAAGCTACATAAGGAGCTCGACCAGTATAATGTTAAATTCAATTTCAATGTAATATATTCCTTAGTTTTAAACCATGAAAGGGCATTACCATAAAAGACCCGATTTATACTATTGTAAATATTAGTTTATCCATGATGGAAGAACCAATCATGTGATACTTTTCTTTTCTTTTTCTTTCATGTAAGTGCCTAAATTCCGATCCAGATATTTGTCTACAACTTATATATACCTTACGTGTTAACTCATAAGTTAGATCGAGAGCATGTCAAAATACATATGACTTCTAGGTTATCAGAGGTCTGAAAATTAAAGTTACGAAAATATGAAATAATAAGATGGCGTTTTGATTGATTCATTCACATAAATATATATTATATTAACCATAGGCCATGACATTCAAATCTACAAGCCACGAGTCAGAGAGACTCACATGCAACTACACGAATGATAGTGATAATAATATAAAGAGGGACCAATTTAAAAATGATCTAAAGAATTTCTAAATCTTATGTCTAAGAATATTCTATAGAATAATTAAAAAGGTTACAGTGCACGGGCCAAGAATCATCATTACATAAAAAATTTATATGATTGTTGATGGTAACAGATCACGAAGGTTCTTCACGTGTAGGGTTTAAATCGAAAACAATGATCAACAACCCTCTTTTTTTTAAAAACGGCTATTAGGTCCGACACATACCATTGTAGATCGTAATCCTAACCCGATACATATGTTTAGAGATCCATTATAAGTCAAATCGTTGCTTATACATAATAACCTAAAGTCGACACATACCTTAAGATCGACGAAATGTATCTACGAGATCTCTACTTGCCTCTCCTTGCTCCCAAGCTGGCGTGCTCCTCTACCGAATCGATGTCGATATCCCCTACGAAGAGGATAAATCTCTCGATGAGATTCTCTGTCTACTACCCCTCTCTCATTCTCTCTTGCTCTCTTAAAATTTTCCAAGAACAAGTGACGTGGGGTGGGGGAAATCCCTTGGATTTTTATGCCTAAAAAAGAGACAATCAATAGGATAATAATACTCATTAATTTTTGAATAAAATCATGTTATTAATTGGGAGAATAAAAGGAAATAAGGCTCGGAAAAGGTGGGAAAAGATTTAGTCATTACAATCTACCACCCTTAAAAAATATTTCGTCCTCGAAATTTCTCAGTAAAGGGACATACCGAAAATCTGCATCTCGCTCTCCATCTCCCAGGTGGCTTTCTCCTTCTGGTGACGCTGCCAGAGGACCTTGACCATCGGAACTATACGTCGATGAAGCTGATGGTCACTACGATCGACTATACGGACATGTTTCTCCTTGAAGGTGAGATTAGGTTGAATATCGAGAACCTTGTACTCGATCACATGTGAAGGATCAGGAGTGTACCTCCTTAGCATAGACACGTGGAATACATCGTGTAGCTTCGAATACTGAGGTGGTAATGCAATACGATACACCATGTCTCTGATTCGTTGTAAAATCTCAAAAGGTCCTATGTATCTAGGAGTAAGTTTCCCTTTCTTGCCGAATCACAATACGCCCTTGGTTGGGAAAATCTTTAGAAACACGTGATCTCCAACTGTGAAATGCAACTCCCTTCTATGACGATCTACATATGACTTCTGCCTACTTTGAGTTTCCAGCAATCTCTTCCTGATTAACTCAACCCCTTGCTTACTGATCTGGATTAGCTCCGATCCTAAAATACGCTTCTCACCAACATCACTCCAACATGAGGGTGATATGTAAGGTCTCCCATACAATGCTTCATAGGGAGCCATTTTGATGCTCGAATGATAACTGTTATTATAAGCAAACTCTACTAATGGAAGATGCCTATCCCAGCTACCTGTAAAATCCATAGCACAAGCTCTCAACATATCTTCCAGCGTCTGGATGGTCCTTTCTGATTGACCATCAGTCTGCGGGTGGAATGAAGTGCTAACTTCAATTGAGTTCTCATAGCATCTTGAAAACTTTTCCACAAACGAGACGTGAATCTAGTGTCTCGATCTGATACGATTGATGTAGAGACACCATGTAATCTGACGATCTCATTCACGTACAATTCAGCTAGGCTATCTGTCTATTGATCCAAGCAGATAGGTAAGAAGTGCGCTAACTTGGTCAATCGATCAACAATCACCCATATGGTGTCAAAATGATGTTTCTTAATCTTGGGTAGACCTGTAACAAAGTCCACCGTTATGTGCTCCCACTTCCATTCAGGTATCTCTAAGGGTTGAACAGGGCCTGCTGGTCTCTGCTGTTCAATTTTGATCCGCTGACACACCAAGCATTTAGAAACAAAAACTGCAATGTCATTCTTCATCTTCGGTCACCAAAAATTTCGTTGCAGATCCTTGTACATTTTTGTTGTACCTGGATGGATGGTGTACATCGATCTGTGAGCTTCGTCTAGAATCTCCTGCCTCAACTCAACATCATTTGGAACCCATAATCTATTTTGGAGCCTTATTACTTCATCAATTCCAATTGTGAAATCAGAACCTTCTTCTTAGATGTCTCTATCATTTTAGGAAGATCAACATCTATTTTCTGTGTTGCCATGATCTTTCCAATTACCTCGGGTTGGATTCTAAGGCCTGCAAATGATATCTTTCTCTCTTCACTTAAGAAAGGATTCCAGTCTTCAAAATCTTTCATCATTTTCCACTGAAGTTTTAGGCTAGCTAATTGTCCTTCCCACTTTCTACTTAATGCATCTGTTACGACATTTGCTTTTCTCGGATGGTAATTGTTGTCAAAGTCTCAATCTTTTAAGAATTCTAACCAGCGTCGTTGTCTCAAATTAAGTTCCTTCTGAGAGAAAATATATTTGAGACTCTTATGATCACTGAGCACCTCAAATTATTCACCATAGAGGTAATGCCATCAAATTTTAAGAGCAAAGACTACCGCTGCTAACTCTAAATCATGAGCTGGGTAGTTTCTCTCTTGCGGTTTTAGTTATCATGAGGCATAAACAATAATTTTCTCATTTTGCTTAAGAACATACCTAAGTTTAGTGCCTGATGCATCTATATATACCACAAAGCCTCCACTGCTGATTGTAAAGCCAAGATCGGAGCTGTAGTCAATTTCTTCTTTAATTCCTGAAAACTTCGTTCACACTCCTCAGACCATACAAATTTTACATCCTTTCGGGTGAGCTTCGTTAATGGTAGTGAGATCCTTAAAAAATTCCGAATTAAATATCGATAGTATCTAGCCAAGCTAAGGAAGCTACGGATCTTAGAAATATTTTTAGGCTGATTCTAATTCATCACAGCTTCTACCTTAGCTGGATCTACCTCAATGCCATCCTTGGATACCACATGACCAAGGAATGCAACTTTATTCAGCCAAAAGTCATACTTAGAAAATTTTGCATAAAGCTGGTGTTGTCGCAAGGTTCCGGACAAAATCTGCAGGTGCACTCGATGCTGCTCCAGATCAGATGAGTATATCAAAATGTCATCCACAAATACGATGACAAACTTGTCAAGGTATTCTCGGAATACCCTATTCATTAGTTCCATAAAGGCTGCAGGTGCGTTAGTAAGACCAAACGCCATGACTAGAATTCATAATGGTCGTACCTTGTTCTGAAAGTGGTCTTTGATATATCCTCCTCCTTTATACGGAGTTGATGGTAACCCGTACGCAGATCGATTTTTGAGAAGACTGTTGCTCCTTGCAACTGATCAAATAAATAATCGATGCGAGGTAACGGGTATTTGTTCTTCACAATCACTTTGTTCAACCCTTGATAATGGATGCAGAGTCTAAGAGATCCGTATTCTTTTTCACAAAGAGGACAGATGCTCCCCACGGAGAAACACCGGGGCATAAAAATCCCTTATCCAGTTGTTCTTGTAACTACTTCTTTAGCTCCTCAAATTCTGCAGGGGCCATTCTATATGGAGCTTTAGATATCGGTGCCATTCCCGGAATAATATCAATTGAGAAATCCACCTCTCTATGAGGAGGTAGTCTAGAAAGATCATCTGGAAATACATCAGCAAAATCTCGAACCACATCTAAATCTTCAAGACATGCATGTAATGATTCAGTGCTAATTATACTAGCTAGGTATGCGGTGCAACCCTCGGCTAGTAGTTGGCTTGCTTACAAAGAAGAGATAACCAATCGCCCATTCTTACTAGTGCCTCGTACGACTATCTCCTTATGATTTGGTCTGCTCAGGACCGCCTTTTTCTCTCTACAATAAATTGTAGCATGATTCTCCCATAACCAATCCATGCCCAAGATGACATCATAGGTTGTGATGGGCAGTAGGATCAAATTAGCAGTGAGGAAGTCTTCTTCTATCATGACCGGTATGTCCTTTAGGTACATACCCGTTGCTATAATATCACCCATTGGTGAAAAAACAGTACGTGTGTATGGAAGTTAGACAGCTTCAAAGTTCAGTTTTCTTGCAAAATTACTTGAAATAAATGAATGCATGGCTCCAAAATATAAAAGAACATGACATAAATGGCTTGCAATGAGAAGGGTACCTTCTATGGTTATGTAAGCATCATCTGCATCCTCGTATGTGATGGCAAACTGATGAATCTCCATTTCATCACCTTTATTCTATCATTTTGGCCTCAAAAACCCCAACAAATGCATGTAAATAGCATCAAATTGTACATAATAGCATTCCTGATTCATTGTATTAATTAAACATTAAATAAGTTGTTCAATGCAAAATTATAGAATAAAGAGAAGAAAAGAAAAAGGATTAAAATATTGAAGATATTTTATGACCCAAACCCCGAAACCAAGGCCAGCATGGAATTGGTCGACAAGGAATAAAGTAGGGGGAGATAAGGGCCAATATACAATAAAAAGCTCATTTATTCATGCATTTATGCAATTTTGACACCTATTTTGTACATAATTATTTATTCATCAAATAAAGAAACTTTGTTCATGAAAGTTGTAGATAACAATGTAAATAAAAATACAAAATTGAGTTTGTGTAAAAATAATACTCAGTGTACATTTTATACACAGAATAAAAGCCAAAATCTCAACTTCACAGACCCATATCTTGCAATAAAAACTCTAAATCACCCAAATTCACCTTTAATTGTATATAGCTTCCAAGAACTATTTAATAAAATTGGTTTCATAATTTTTGGAGCCTATCTGTAGAAGTTAGGTTTTGGCCCTCCTTGTATTTAGGACTGATTAAAATATTCATTTTATGCAATATTTATTATTTCTATAAACTTATATTTTTCAAATTTTGTAAATAATGTACACAATACATGTACATATTAAAAGTAAAAGAAAACCAAAAAGAATTTATAAAATAAAATAAGTCTATAAAATTCATAGACAAATACCTATGCTATCCATCTATATATAAATAAAAAGGACTTTATTTCTTTTATTCTTTTATATTTTTATAATAATGAAATATTATACATAACTCGTTAAAAGGGTAAATCCAAAATAAAAATCAAGAAAATACATTAAATAAAATAAGTATACAAAATACACAGGTAAAAGACCTATAGGTATACCTACACATACATATACCTATTTATTTAAAAATAAAAGTAAACTCATAAAAATTAAATAAAAATACCTTTATACTCACAAAAATAAATTATAAATTTATAAAATAAGACAATAAAATAATAAAATAAAATAAACAAATAAAAAAAATTAAAGATATAAAATACATGTAAATACACACATATACACTTTATTAAAATAAAACCATAATAAAACACTTCGAAAAATTCAATAAAAATCACAAATAAATACTACATAAAAAATACACAATTTTTATTCTTTAAGGAAATTCTAATAAAATCATTTGCTAGGGATAAATAAATCAATTTCTAATAAAATTTCCTATTTTGGCATCTAGCGGCCGACGTGGGACCAATGGGGCGTCGGCCCTTGTTGACCGCCTGGTCAACTGTCCCATCTGGGACCTGGCACTTCTGAACTGTCAACTCCCCGGATTTCTTCCATATTTTACGGCCATCCCGTCCATCGATCGAGCTCACTTCCTTCACAAGAATTGATCTCTGATCATCACTGATGCCCGTCGATAATTTGGATCAATTGGATACTCATTGGATCATGCAATAATCGCCGGTCAATAAGGCACCATGCCCATGTCTATAAATAAGAAGCTCCGCCCCCTTTTGCAAATTTGGCCAATTTTAGTCCAACCAAAAGCCTCGATTTCGTCCCTGGAAGGTTCCTCGTGACAGGAGGGGTGTTCCAGCACTTCGAATCGGCCGGGAGGAAGGAGGATTTTGTCGCGGCGGAGCTCCGACGTCTGCCCTGCTCCCTGGTGTCCCCCCAGGTATAAGAGATGTCCTTTTTATGCTTTTTAGTTAGGTTTTGATGTTAGTTTTCAATTCCAGTTGTTAGTTTAGCCTTTAGTTAATCATAGCAGCTTAAAAACAAAAAAGTTCGCCGGAGCTCAGCTCCGGCGACTTCTCCACCGTGGTCTTGACTGTGTCCGACCGCCTCGTTCACCCATCTCGTTCCTCATCGTATTCTCCAGCGATTCATCGCCTTTGACCCACCGAGGACCTCTGGTCTTCGTGAATAGGGGATCCACCTCCGCCGTACGCCGGAGCCCCTCCGCCTCACTCCATCTCGCTGCAAAGCTTCAAAATCCGGGGTCGAGGAGGTAGCCCTCGCTCCCCCCGTTCTTCCTATGCAGGTCCAGAGAAGAGAGGAGCCCTTCCGGGCTCGATCAAACCCAGGAAGAGGTTCCTGGAGGTCCCGTTCTTCACCGACCTCATCCGACCGCCTCGGACCTCCAGGAGCCATGAGAGGACCATCAGATGACGCGGAAGCCTTCCAGCCATGTCCAGAGCACTTCAGATGCGAGGGAGGTGCCTGGAGGAGCCCAAGCTTCTCGATCGAAGCTCGCCGGGGGCGAGCTTCTTCCCTGTTCTTCCCGACACCTCCAGCGCCGTCGGATCAGAAGGCGAGGCCCAGATTGAAAGACATCCGTTCGATGAAGACACACTCTGACCGTCCGAGCAGCGAGGAGCACCTAATCCGAGACCTTCATCGGCGAACCGGTATCCGCCGTCAGATGAGCGACACGTGGATAAGTGGCGCGCCCATCGCCGTCCATCTCCGCGCCTTAGGGGGTAAATTTCAGACCTAGTCCCCCTGCTTTTTTGTATTTATAGTTTAATACCAAAAATAAAAAGTTATGTTGTAAATAAATTGTATAATTTGCAGTATGCCCCCTGGAGTTTTTATATTTGCGTTTTAGTCCCTCCGCGCCTCACGTGCAGCACCCACGTGAGGCGCGTGATTTTTGCACTTAAACCCCGCCGGGTTTTAGTATTTGTAAAATGGTCTCGAAAATAAAAATAAATGTTTATTTCTGTTGTAATTTTTGCATGGATGCCCCTGATAAATATTTTAATTTCAAAAATGCCCCTGCCAGGCCATATATTGTTGAATGCTTTGTCCATTTATTTTGTGCTTCATATTTCCTTGAAAATTTTTGCAAAAATGGATATAAGCTCATGTTAGTGTACCCTTGCATGCTATGTTTTTAGTTTTTAATTTTGTTGCATTTTTGCATTTATTAAAAATCAAAAACATGCCTTTTAATTACTGTCTAACTTATAAAATTCCAAAAAAATATTAAAAGACCTCGAAAAATTCCAAAACAATTCCCTAGTATGTATTTTGACCTATTTTAGTGTCAGTCCAAAAATCCCTAATAATCTTAAAAGAAAAACCTTAAAAACTCAAAAATACCTAAAAACTTCAAATAAATATATAAAATCAAAGAAAACTCAGAAAAATGCAAACTAAGTCCCTGTTTCTTCTATATTTTATTCTATTTATGTGAAAATTAGTGTGGAAAAATTTTGAGACTGTTTGCTATTTTTAATTCCTATTTTTCTTACAGCCAGACCATATTTCCCTGTTTTCTCTTATTTTGCTATTTAAAAATATTAAGAATGTTTTGAAAAATGCCCAAAAATCATAAAAATAGTAGAAAATCTTGAAAAATACCAAAAAGGCTTTATTTATGAATTTTTGACCATTTTTGTATATTTTTATAAATATTATAACTCCCCTCTTTATATATATATATTACCCTATAAAAAAAGAAAATGATAAAAAAATGCATATCTATATACATATATATTTATATTTATATCCATTAATATATGACATTCTAAAAGTTAAATATAAAAAAAATACAATTTTTATATATATATGTATGTAATGTATGTATGCTTTATATCTACCCTCTAGGTATAGATATGTCTCTATAAATTTATATTGTATAAAGTATATATATATATTATAACTATATTATTATAAAAAAATAAAATAATAATAATAAAAAAGAAATATTAAAAACCCACAAAAATATGCTTAACACAAGGATGACTCTGTGGTACATATAGGCTCTTGCATTTTGTATTGCTCTCCGTGGTTCGACCTCTACATGCTTAGTCACTGTACATTTTGTGGTAGAGTAATAAAGATTAATTCACACTTCTTTTTGGACTTAATTTCTTCATTCTTTTATTGTGGGTTAATTGCTGTATAACTGATGTTCTGCGAGCGGTCGCCTCAGCGACACCTTATATATACATATTATTCATGGTGACCCTTGTAGAATTAATCGGTTATCAGATGGCGCCGTTGCCGGGGAGCAATGAGCATAGCCTACTTTATTTTTGTAATTCTTGTGTAAAATTTGATTCATTATTGATGTTATTTTGTGAGCAGCTATTTTTATTGCCATTAATCACCATGCTTCATTGATTCATTTATTGCGATTATTTTATCTGCTTTATTTGATTGATTGAGCTATTCTAAAGCAATCTTTTTGTGACTTTGATGCGAGGGCCTGCCACGCGAGGATGGCTTCTTAGGAGGCCAAGGCAGCCGAGCTTGGAGGAGGATGGTCTTCTCTTCTCATGACCATCTGGAGAGAGCATCATGGAAGCAAGGAGATGGGGATTAGATAGGTGTAGAATATTTAGGATTATTTTTGTAATTTATGGTGAGAGAGAGAGACAATTTTGGCATGTAATTAAACAGGACTCTACTCTTCACAATGAGGTCCAGTGCTCGGGTGATTGTTCACCTGGGGGCCTCATCGCGGCTTTTCGAGTTTTCATCGCCTTCTTTTATTTGTTTCCCGAAGTTTTGAGCTTTCCGCTTTTATTTTATTTTGTTTTGTGTGCTTGGAGCCCCTAGATGTAGGTTGCTTGACTCGGTAGCTAGGTCCACACGTTAATAAGAATGCATGTTCCTATGTCTACTTCGTATGGATCAAGTTAAATTTAAACAAGCTGCTCATTTGTCTCTTAGCCCTTGTGCCACAGCGAGCCCTGTAAAGCGCTTTCTCCTACCCTCAAGTGTGTCGAACAGAGGAGGGGTGAGCCAAGACCGGACCTTTCAGGCTAGAGATGAATGAGCGACTTATGGTTCTTCACGCTAATAGCAACTAATGTTTAGGGTGATTTTGTGCCTTGCATACCGATATGTAGATAGGTTTAAAAATTCTGTTTTGCATACCGCATGGAGAGAGCTGGGATGCACTGTAAGTCTTCTAACTCAGCATGCATCATTCGGTTCAATGGTGAGATTTCCATCATGGAACCACTTGCATGGCTTTTCCGCTATCTCCCTCTGATTTTGAGCACCTAGGACTTAAATGAAAATCTACAAAAACGTTAGGCGCTGGTATGAAACAGACTAAAAAAAAAGAGAAAACCCAAAAACTAAAACAAGGGGACTGCTAAATAAACTTTGACCTTAATTAAAATCTGTAATGGACTATCATTGTACCGGATTCATAAAGCCCTCATTGTTTTCAGGTACCTTGGAGGGGGACCAAAACCCTACTCCCATGAGCGAGTGCGACCCCCTAAGGATTAAAGCCCAAAACCCAGTCTGCAACTGCCTTGTGTATCGCCTGGATTTCCGAAGTAATGGCACTTCTATCGTACGTAGGCGAGTAGGGCTTGGTCACCAATGATGACTCTCTGTTGTGTAGAGCATCGACCCTGTCCGAAGTATTGAGCATAGGCCACGCCTTCACGGGGGTGTCTATCTCATTGTCCTACATCCGAGTAGGTTCTTGCACGCTCACGGGTGATTCCGTTGCGAGCGAGAACCGAAGTATTGGTTTCGCCTATCGGCTTCCTCTCTCTTTTCTTTAGCTGAGTAGGGATCCAGGAAGGGTTACAAGGACTCCAAAAAGTACAGACTACAGGTTACACAGGAGGAGGACAAGTACGGGATACTCTTATGGCAGTACTCTCTCTCCTATAGGGTAGCGTACTAAGGACTTGTTATAAGATATGCCTGCAATCACAACTCTAAAAATGAAAAGATAATAAATAGCCGAGCTTTCATGTCTTCACATGGCGTGAGTTAGTGAACCCGATTTTGTATTGTGTTTGTATGGATTTTGATTAAGGTTCAAAGATCAAGTCCCGCGCCTTTGCGCTCATTTTGTCGTTTCTCCCTTTGACCACCCTGCTCAACCGAGCCTCTCTACTGTTTTACACTCCTTTTATTCCTCGTTGACCATTGTATCTTTCATCCAACATCCGATCTTCTCTTGTACTTCGCGAAGTTGATCCATGGATGGTTTCCGTCGGGACCATGTCGATACCCACATCGATTCCATGGACTCAACTCCACCAATAAGTTCGAGGCGATTCCCGAGAACCCGATCCGGACTTTGCGGATCGATCTCCAGACTCCTCGTTTTCTACCTTTCTCTTGGACACCCAATAAACTGGGATCACTTTTGTCCCACTTCCGCCGTTGTGAATGGAAGTCGATTACAGTCTACATCCTTTTCCATTCACAACATGCTGTGGTTGACCTGAATTCTAGCTTCATCACGACAGCTGAGCATTAATTACAAGCGGTCTGATCAGGACTATCTCATTATGCAGATAGAAGACATTGCGAGCCCTGGAGACTACTCCGGAGTTCATCTCGTCCGACTCAGACCCTGACATGGCTCCAGGAGGAAATGGCAAGGGTCAGCAGCCACCCCAAACAGAGGGACAGGCGCCAGATCAGAATCAAGTCAATGCACAGCTACTAGCATCTATCCAGGCCATCCAGCAGCAGCTGACCGAGCATGCCCTCACACAGACAGCCTTCCAGGACATGTTGAATGATATGATGAACCGAGACGATGGAGGAGGAGGCAAAGGCAGAGGAGGCAGGGGAGGAGGAGGTGGAGATGGAGGTGGTGGTGCAGATGATGGTCTAGAATTTCCCCCACCACCAAAGCCAACCCTTAAAGAAACATACAATCCGGGAGACAGCCAGATGACCGAGTGGATACTCATTCCACCAGTACACGCTCACTTTGAGCTGAAGCCCCAATTCATTGCCCTTCT
Source organism: Ottelia alismoides (assembly GCA_037367405.1). Taxonomy (NCBI): domain Eukaryota; kingdom Viridiplantae; phylum Streptophyta; class Magnoliopsida; order Alismatales; family Hydrocharitaceae; genus Ottelia; species Ottelia alismoides. The sequence continues at coordinate 1,201,285 of JAZKJV010005993.1, read as the reverse complement.
CCCTGCATTTCATGGAAACACCAGCAAGGAGCCGTACATTCACCTGCAACAATTCTCCCGCATCTGCCGTACTACTCACTATCCCAATGTCCCTCTGGACATTGTCAAGATGATGGCATTCCCATTCAGCTTACAGGACAAGGCCCTTTATTGGGTCAACCATCTGGGGAAGGTCGTAACGACTTGGGAGGAGTTGAAGTCCGCATTCCTGCACAAATATTACCCTCTAGGTCGGCTCAACCAGATGCGAGCCCGTATCAGTAATTTCTCCCAAGGACCCCATGAGTCGATACATGAAGCGTGGGAGAGATTCACTGACCTGCAGGAGAAGTGTCCCCATCATGATATCCTGAAGACCAGCTTAGTCCAGTATTTCTTTGGGGGACTGAACATAGAAAGCCAAAGGCTCGTAGACGCAGCATGTGGGGGTTCAAATTTCAATAAGGATGAAGACGTAGTATGACAGATATTTGAAGAAATGGCCGAAGGAGAGGCCGCCCTCTCTTCATCCAAGGCGTATCAAAAGCAGCCCCAGATCCTTCAAAAACAAGTGCACATGGCAGCGTCCAAGGAAGCAGAGAGAGATGAGAGCTCCAACCTCAGTATCATCGGGGGCCATCTCTCGAAAGTTGATATCATCGAAAAGCGATCACAAGATCTGGAGATACTCGTTGTGATCGAGAAGAGGACCAGAACCTGGACAAGCTTGATCAGATCAACAAGTACCTTGAACTGTTGGTGGGCACCATCAACTCTGTTCAGTCGGCGACACCATCAAAGACTCCAGCTGAGAAGAAGGATGAGCAGCAACCGCAGCATCAGCCTCAGCCGAGCCAGCAGCCACCGGCAGTCCAACACGTGTATTACGTGCAGGCGCCCGACCAGGGCCCGCCGCAACAGATGGTCGTGTACCATCCAGAGTTCCTTTCCGGACCTGATCCAGTCTTCCCACCACCACCCCTGATTCAGGAAGTGAACGGGGTATGGGCTAATGATGCACAACCGACCCGTCCTCAGGGACAACCCCAGGGTCAGCAATTTGCCAATCGGCAATACCACCAACCTCAGGGTGGTCGTTTTGGACAATCCTCTCAGCCTCACCAACAGTACCAGCAGCCTCCCCAGTTTGCACATCAATGGAGGCAGAATTTTCCTTACCAGCAGCAGCCGCAGTACTGCCACCCACAACCGTATCACCAGTACGCGGCTGCCCCCTCTCAACAATACCACCAGTATCCTCCTTCCTCGTACCAACAACTTCAACTTCCTGCACCACCGCAACACCACCAGCAACAACCTCCACACCCATCCAACCAACAGCAGCGTGGTCTGCACGCTGAATCATCAGAAGTACCCCCTGCAAACCCCACCATGGATTGTCTGGCCCAGCTTATCAAAGGGCTAGCGGATATGACCAAGTGGCTTGATGACCTGACCGCCACCCGAACTACCATTCCGGCGCAGGTCGAAGCCAACCCCAATAATTTCAAGAAGAAAGAGCAGGTAGAATGTGATGTCCTATCCGTGTCTGGTAATAGTATTACTGCTTATTCTAATGCTGTTACTCTCAGGAGCGGTAGGGCCTTGCCTCCGCCTGCTAGCAAAAGTGGGGTGAATAAAGAAACAGATGGATCGTCATCTTCCACATCAGCCGTGCCAGCTCCATGGGCGGGTGAGGAGGAAGAAGAAGGAGAAGCCAGTCCAGCCATCGTGCCATGTCACCAGCAGCCTCAGCAGAAAATACAAAAAAATCAGCAAAAGCAAAAACAACAAAAAGAAGCTTGTAGCCGAAGCGAAGCCGCGCCAGCATTGGAGGAGCCGCCAGCAGCAGCCGATCCCTCGCCAGCCGACGGAGCAGACGCTTTACTTTTTGATCACCCTGCAGCACCAGCATGTCCACATACAGATTGTACTCCTTTTTGTAGTTCGGATGTACAACATTCTATGGGCAATGATCTTGATGTAAATAAGAACTCTCATTTTCCTGTTAGCGATGTAAATATTCCTTTTCCTAATGCAATACAAAAATCCAAAAAAATTGCAAAACGAAAAAAGGCATTGTCTGATCCAGGTGTCGTGGAGATCTTAGATAAATTGACTGTTGAGATTCCTTTGTTGAAGGCCGTGGAATACATGCCAGCTGTGAAGAAAGGACTGTAAGAGGCATGTACTAACAGGCATCGCCCAACACAAGAAAACAGACGCCGAGATGTAGAAAAGCATGTTCTCTCCATGGCCACTGTTGCAGCAATTAGCAATCTCCCCCAGAAGAAACAAGATACAGGAGCACCTCTGATCAGTTGTGAGATTTTTGACCAGGTCTTCGAGCGTACTCTCCTTGACAGTGGATCTTCCATCAACCTTCTGCCCTCGTCCATAATACAAGAATTTGGGCTGGGACCGCTCAAGCAGACACACATGATCCTTCAGTTCGCTGACCGATCCGTCAAGCGGCCCCGAGGTCTTTTGGAAGACGTGGTAGTTAAAGTGCAGGAAATGAAATTCCCAGCTGACTTTGTAGTCCTTGATATGGACTCGCCTGCACCCCTACTCCAGACCCCAATCATCCTTGGCAGACCATTCCTTCGTACTTCAGGTGCCGTGGTTGATTACGGGTCTGGCAAGATTACTTTCAGCTCGAACACCCAGCAGATCACGATAAACATGAACAGAGAGCCGAATGCCACAACTGATGAGATCCAGGCAGCATCCGAAGTAGACTGTGATTTTATTGCAGAGATCAGAGATTCATGCTTGTCATTAGACGATCCATGGACCCGAGAAATCCTCACTCTTGAGGAGGACTCGGAAAGCACAGTCAGCGTATGCTCCGACGATGCATGGGAGACACATTCTCAGATGCAGGCGCATCTCTTCGAGCAGTCACTCCAGACCGAACACGATCAGCTTAGCGCAGACCCGTTCGGCACATCACCAGGATCTCAACAGGATGATGAGGATGGTAAATATCTCAAAGAAGTGCATCCCACCACCAGCATGGTATCTGAAGTGACAGATAGAGTGGACAGGTCAGAACCAGAACTCAAGCCACTTCCGGCAGGCCTAAAGTATGCTTTCCTTGCGGGTGAAAAACAAATGTATCCGGTCATCATCAGCAGTAGGCTGAATCCGGATCACGAATCTCGTCTTCTCGAGGTCCTAGAAAAAAACCGCAAGGCACTTGGTTGGAGCGTATCAGATCTCCGAGGGATAAACCCTGCCTTGTGTTCACACCACATCTATCTAGAAGAAGATGCCAAGCCGTCCCGCGAATTTCAGAGAAGACTGAACCCTAACCTTCGGGACGTCGTCATGAAAGAAATTACGAAATGGTGTGACGCAGGCTTCATCTATCCCATCTCCGACTCAAAATGAGTAAGCCCACTGCATGTAGTTCTGAAGAAATCAGGGCTTACCGTGGTCATAAATGAAAAAGGAGAGGAAATTTCTACTTGGGTACCAACCTCCTGGCGGGTGTGTGTTGACTACCGCCGTCTCAATGCAGCAACTAAGAAGGACCACTTTCCCTTGCCCTTCATTGATCAAGTTTTGGAAAGATTAGCAGGCAAGGAGTTCTTTTACTTTCTGGATGGGTATTCCGGGTACAACCAAGTGGCGATCGCCCCTGAGGATCAAGAGAAGACTACCTTCACTTGCTCGTTCGGCACCTACGCCTTCAAGAGAATGCCCTTTGGATTATGCAATGCACCTGCAACCTTCCAAAGATGCATGTTAGCAGTCTTCGCCGAGATGGTAGGCAATTTTCTGAAGGTGTTCATGGACGATTTCTCTGTCTATGGTGATAGTTTCGACTCTTGTCTTGAGCACCTAGACAGAGTGCTTCAGAAGTGCTGGGAAGTCAATCTAGTGCTTTCATGGGAAAAGAGCCACTTTATGGTCACAGAAGGTATTGTGCTGGGCTACGTCGTTTCCAAACGTGGCATGGAAGTTGACCCGGCGAAGGTGGATGTCATCTCAAATCTCCAGCCACCTCAGTCAGTGAAGAATGTGAGGTCATTCCTGGGGCATGTGGGATTCTATAGGTGATTCATCAAGGATTTCAGCCGCATTGCCCGACCTCTGACAGAACTTTTGTGCAAGGAGACTGAGTTCATTGTTGATCAGCCGGTTCTCCTTGCTTTCAATTAGTTGAAGGAGCTCATCACTCAGGCTCCAATCTTACAGCCGCCCAACTGGAATCTTCCCCTTAAGATAATGACCGATGCGTCAGACTTTGCAGTCGGGGCGGTTCTTGGGCAAAGGAAAGACAAAGCGCCCTATGCCATTCACTATGCCAGCAGAACATTAGACGAAGCACAAAGAAATTATACAGTGACAGAGAAAGAATTGCTGGTTGTGGTTTTTGCCCTCGAGAAGTTCAGATCCTATTTGTTGGGATCAAAAGTCACAATTTTCACAGACCACTCTGCTATCCGGTACCTACAACAGAAGAAGGATGCCAAGCCACAACTGATTCGTTGGATCCTTCTCCTCCAGGAATTCGATTTGGAAATCAAGGACAAACCTGGAGTCTGGAATGTGGTAGCAGACCATCTCTCCAGAATAGAGCAGCATGAGTCTCCTCTGAACAATGCACCTATCACAAAAACCTTTCCTGACGAAGCCATCTTAGGAGTAGATTCTCTTCCTTGGTATGCAGATATAGTCAACTACCTCGCCTCTGGGGTAACACCTGCGGATTGGACGAAAAATCAGAAGAACAAATTCATGTCGACCATCCGATTCTACCAATGGGAGGACCCTCTTTTATTCAGGGAAGGAGCGGATTGCATTTGGCGTAGGTGCATCCCTCAGACGGAGCAATCTAGTGTCCTCGAGTATTGTCACTCGCTCGAATCTAGTGGACACCACTCTGGAGATCGTACGGCAGCAAAAGTTCTTCAGTGTGGCTTCTGGTGGCCCACTTTATTCAAGGATGCAGCTGAATTTGTTAAGTGATGTACTGACTATCAAAGAACGAAAGGTACACTTACTGCCAAAGATTCAATGCCCCTGAAAATCATTAAGATAGCAGATGTTTTCGATGCATGGGGCATTGACTTCATGGGACCTTTCCCTAACAGTCAAGGTTTTGAGCACATCCTTCTTGGTGTCGACTATGTGAGTCGTTGGGTTGAAGCTATCCCCGCTCAAGCCGCTGACAGTAGAACAGTATGCCAGTTTCTAAAGAAGAACATCATTTCGCGGTTCGGGATACCGAAAGTTCTCATATCAGACGGGGGTAGCCACTTTATTAACAAAGAGGTCAAGAAGTTAACGAAGGAGTACGGCATCGACCATCGTGTCGCATCTATTTATCATCCTCAGACCAATGGCATGGTAGAGTTATCAAACAGAGAAATCAAGACTATCCTGCAGAAACTTGTTAGGCCAAACAGAAAGGATTGGTCTCAACTCTTGGACTCGGTCCTATGGGCTTACCGAACCGCCTACAAGTCTCCCTTGGGCATGTCGCCCTATCGTCTTGTATATGGAAAACCGCGCCATCTGCCCGTGGAATTAATTCACAAGTCTCTTTGGGCAATCAACAGTTGTAATTTGGACTCACGCAAAAGTGGTCAGAAGAGAAAAGACGATCTGAACAGGCTTTTGGAATTCCGAGACTATGCATACGATAACACCTTGATGTACAAGGAGAAGGTGAAACGCTGGCATGACCGGCACATCAGATGAAAGACCTTTGACGTTGGACAGAAAGTGTGGTTATTTGATGCAAAGTTGCGGATATTCCCAGGCAAATTAAAGAGTAAGTGGACAGGGCCATTTCGAGTGTGTGAAGTGCGTGACAATGGAAGCATTGTTATATCAGAATTGTCCCCTGACGCACAGCCCTTCGTCGTCAACGGCCAACTCCTGAAGCCTTACTTAGAACCAGATGCATTCTTGGCCGTTGTTGATTCTATCCAGCTCGTGCAACATGATGACATCTCCACAAGTGCTGCAGCATCAGAAGATTCAGACGATGTACTCCAACCACTGTTTATCTGATTTTCTTCTTTTCTTCTTTTCTTCTTTTCCTTTTCTATTTTCTTTTTTTATCTAAAAGGTGCCGCCCTTGTAGACAGTTTTCTATACTTAGGACGTACTTTGTCCTAAGTATAGGGGGGATGTGCACCTAGAGTTTTTCATTTCAATCCGATCCTCTCCATTGTCTCCTCTTCTTGTCTATACTTAGGAGTATCTTACCCTAAGTATAGGGGGAGACAATCTGAGTACGATCTGTGTATTCTCACCCTTGACCCTCCCTGCTTTTTGTACAATCTGCTATACTAGGATCACTTGATCCTAAGTATAGGGGGGACGGTCAACTTCTCATTCATTCATTTCATTCATATATTTTCTTTAGACTTGTCTATACTCAGTACGAGTTATGTCTCTTCTTTTCTCTTCGATCTATGAGGACATAGCTCAAGCTAAGTATAGGGGGGTCGTATATACCATGTATATACTATAAGCCATAACTCATACTGAAAAATAAAACATCAATTCAATCTAAAAAGCAATAAGTAACTCTATAATAATAAAAGATGATTGTGAGCTCCTTAGGCTCTTTGTACGTATACTGATTATTAAGTCAGGAAAAATGTTTTGTGAAAGAAAGTTTCCTTTGAAAAACCTTGTGAAAATTGTTTGAAAATAGTGTGCACAAGTATTCAACCTTTGAGAAAATTAGTTTGTATGTAAATTTTATTTTCTTTGCGTGAAATCAAAATGTGTGAAAACTAGTGTGCAAATGATTGTAAAATTTTGATTGACAAAATTGTTTTGAAAAACCTATCTATGATGTGTAAAACCTTTGTAAAATCATTTTCAAATACGTGTACATGTTTGCAAAATTATTTTGGACTAAAGCTTTCAAAACTCTTGTGAAAATGATTCTTGAATAAGTCTGAGGAGTCTGCACAAAAATCTCTTGTACAAAAATAAGCATAATTCCAAATAAAGCTTATAAGAGCCAAAACCTTATTATACATCAAATACAGTTTTCCTCTTTTGTATATACTAATTAATAAATCAGGCTAGACACCTATACAGTATGATTGGAAAACTAGTTTGACCTGTTTTGAAAAATTTGCTGTGAAATGTTTTCAACTTGTGTGAAACTGTTTGGATTGCAAAATTTTTCTTTGTGTGAAAGAAAGGATTGGAAAAACCTATGTGCAAATGTTTTGAAAACTGCTTGTCAAAACTATTGTGAAAAATGTACATATAGTGTGAAAAATCTTTGCAAAAATAGTTTTCAAATGTGTGTAAATGATTGCAAAAATTATCGTGTACTATAGTTTGCAAAATTATTTTCAAAACTAGACCTGAAGAATAAGATCACTATTACAAATACTTGTAAATCAGAAATAAAGTGCATAAAATTCTTTCTCAACAACCAAAATAAACTACTTCATTAAAACCTGTAGAGTCTTTATAAATTCATACAGTTTGTAAATAAGGTGGTACGCCCGTGTAAATAATTGTATGTACCTTTTTGTATGTGTCAAGTTTTTATTTGTAAAAATTTCTTTGTGTAAAAAGATTCTTTGATTCTTTTAAATTCTTTGTGAAAAATTTCATCATTCATTGTGCATAGCATAAGCATACCATTCATATTCTTTTTGAGTGAGCTTGATGATTGAATCAGTCCAATAAAGTCTCAAATTGGAGCTTGGTTAGACCTTACCGCACCTAACTGCACTGGAACCTTAAGGGAACTAGGTCTAAGGTACTTCAGGTCTATGCAGACTTAATTCTTTGAGAAATCAGGGCTGGGTTCAAGTCACCTCAACTGACTAACTAGAACTTTTTGAGACACACGCATGACTCTTGCCGACCGTGACCTAACTTGGACACTTGCACCTTTCACTTGGCTCAACTCAGTTGGAGTGGTGAGGGGGTTGGATTTGCCAGTCTGAGACGCACACGGGTGGAAACATTCGTCCTCGTCTAGGGAGGGTAGTGCACCCCAACCTGGTTCAATAGCCATGAGGTCTAAAGACAGGAGACTGTGGATTGCGATAAAGCTTCAAAAGAGGGATAGTCTACTGGCTCAAGAGGAAAAACTCCTTATGTAAATGCTGTTGTGCATAGTATTGAAAAAAAAAGGTCAGGCCTGTACAAAAATAAAATGCCTGCAGAGTATGTACATATGTTGTAAAGTCAATAAGCAAGCTTGAGTTCCAAAGTCAAATATGTGAGCCTGCAGCTGGATGACTTGACTACGCTGGTCTTGCATCCCAGGATAGGTAGCTACACTGGCTACCGTCCATTCTTCTCTTCACCCCCTCCTCTTGAGCTGGTTGCCACTTGAACTTAGAAGGGAATACCCTGCTCCTCGAGGAAAGAGCTGTTGGATTGGGGAATCATTGGGTTGTCATTCTGGAGAAGTCAGTTCCTTTATCATTTCAGTTGGGGAGAGCCACTATCACTTACACTGTACAAGTCAGCTTCATAGTTATAAGGGTTTGCGTATGATGTAGACCAGTTCTGACCAGGCTATTGAGGTGGGTTGAATCGAGTTCTGTGACTATCGAAGGCTGTTGTATTTTAGAGCTGGTTCCCGACTAGGTTCCACACACATCTACACCCAAGGTCTAACAGGAGCTCCAAATTCAGATTTTGTAAAGACAAGCATTGCACTGAAAGCACCCCTATTCACTCTATCTTTCTTTAATTGTCCTTTTTCTTTTCTTTATTCTTTTTGTCCTTATTGCATAAGTGTTTGCTAGGGACTAGCAAAGGCAAGTACATGGGGTGATGAATCTCCATTTCATCACCTTTATTCTATCATTTTGGCCTCAAAAACCCCAGCAAATGCATCTAAATAGCATCAAATTGTACATAAAAGCATTCATGATTTATTGTATTAATTACACATTAAATAAGGTGTTCAATGCCAAAATTATAGAATAAAGAGAAGAAAAGAAAAAGGAATAAAATATTGAAGATATTTTATGACCCAAACCCCGAGACCAAGGCCAGCATGGAATTGGTCGACAAGGAATAAAGTAGGGGGAGATAAGGGCCAGTATACAATAAATACCTCATTTATTCATGCATTTATGCAATTTTGACACCTATTTTGTACATAATTATTTATTCATCAAATAAAGAAACTTTGTTCATGAAAGTTGTAGATAACAATGTAAATAAAAATACAAAATTGAGTTTGTATAAAAATAATACTCAGTGTACATTTTATACAGAGAATAAAAAGCCAAAATCTCAACTTCACAGACCCATATCTTGCAAATAAAAACTCCAAATCACCCAAACTCACCTTTAATTGTATATAGCTTTCCAAGAATTATTTAATAAAATTAGTTTCATAATTTTTGGAGCCCATTTGTAGAAGTTAGGTTTTTGGCCCTCCTTGTATTTAGGACTGATTAAAATATTCATTTTATGCAATATTTATTATTTCTATAAACTTATATTTTTCAAATTTTGTAAATAATGTACACAATACATGTACATATTAAAAGTAAAAGAAAACCAAAAAGAATTGATAAAATAAAATAAGTCTATAAAATTCATAGATAAAATACCTATGCTATCCATCTATATATAAATAAAAAGGACTTTATTCTTTTATTCTTTTATATTTTTATAATAATTTAAATATTATACATAACTCATTAAAAATGTAAATCCAAAATAAAAATCAAGAAAATACATTAAATAAAATAAGTATACAAAATACACAGGTAAAAGACCTATAGGTATACCTACACATACAGATACCTATTTATTTAAAAATAAAAGTAAACTCATAAAAATTAAATAAAAATACCTTTATACTCACAAAAATAAATTATAAATTTATAAAATAAGCCAATAAAATAATAAAATAAAATAAACAAATAAAAAATTAAAAGATATAAAATACATGTAAATACACACATATACACTTTATTAAAATAAAACCATAATAAAACACTTCAAAAAATTCAATAAAAATAACAAATAAATACTACATAAAAAATACACATTTTTTATTCTTTAAGGAAATTCTAATAAAATCATTTTCTAGGGTAAATAAATCAATTTCTAATAAAATTTCCTATTTTGGCGTCTAGCGGCCGACGTGGACCAATGGGGCGCCGACCCTTGTTGACCGCCTGGTCAACTGTCCCATCTGGGACCTGGCGCTTCTGAACTGTCAACTCCCGGATTTCTTCCATTTTTTACGGCCATCCCGTCCATCGATCGAGCTCGCTTCCTTCACAAGAATTGATCTCTGATCATCACTGATGCCCGCCGATAATTTGGATCAATTGGATACTCATTGGATCATGGAATAATCGTCGGTCAATAAGGCACCATGCCAATGTCTATAATAAAGAAGCTCCGCCCCTTTCGCAAATTTGGCCAATTTTAGTCCAACCAAAAGCCTCGATTTCGTCCCTGGAAGGTTCCTCGTGACAGGAGGGGTGTTCCAGCACTTCGAATCGGCCGGAGGAAGGAGGATTTTGTCGCGGCGGAGCTCCGGCGTCCGCCTGCTCCCTGGTGGCCCCCAGGTATAAGAGCTGTCCTTTTTATGCTTTTTAGTTAGGTTTTGATGTTAGTTTTCAATTCCAGTTGTTAGTTTAGCCTTTAGTTAATCATAGCAGCTTAAAAACAAAAATTCGAAGTTCGCCGGAGCTCGGCTCCAGCGACTTCTCCACCGTGGTCTTGACTGTGTCCGACCGCCTCGTTCACCCCATCTCGTTCCTCATCGTATTCTCCATCGATTCATCGCCTTTGACCCATCGAGGACCTCTGATCTTCGCGAATCGGGGCTCCACCTCTGCCGTACGCCGGAGCCCCTCCGCCTCACTCCATCTCGCTGCAAAGCTTCAAAACCCGGGGTCGAGGAGGTAGCCCTCGCTCCCCCAGTTCTTCCTATGCAGGTCTAGAGAAGAGAGGAGCCCATCCAGGCTCGATCAAACCCAGGAAGAGATTCCTGGAGGTCCCGTTCTTCACCGACCTCATCCGACCGCCTCGGACCTCCAGGAGTCATGAGAGGACCATCAGACGACGCGGAAGCCTTCCAGCCACGTCCAGAGCACTTCAGATGCGAGGGAGGTGCCCGGAGGAGCCCAAGCTTCTCGATCGAAGCTCGCCGGGGGCGAGCTTCTTCCCTGTTCTTCCCGACACCTCCAGTGCCGTCGGATCAGAAGGCGAGGCCCAGATTGAAAGACAACCGTTCGATGAAGACACGCTCTGACCGTCCGATCAGCGAGGAGCACCTAATCCGAGCCCTTTATCGGCGAACCGGTATCCGCCGTCAGATGAGCGACACGTGGATAAGTGGCGCGCCCATCGCCGTCCATCTCCGCGCCTTAGGGGGTAAATTTCAGACCTAGTCCCCCTGCTTTTTGTATTTATAGTTTAACACCAAAAATAAAAAGTTACGTTGTAAATAAATTGTATAATTTGCAGTACGCCCCCTGGAGTTTTTATATTTGTGTTTTAGTCCCTCCGCGCCTCACGTGCAACACCCATATGAGGCGCGTGATTTTTGCACTTAAACCCCGTCGGGTTTTAGTATTTGTAAAATAGCCTCGAAAATAAAATAAATGTTTATTTTTATTGTAATTTTTGCATGGATGCCCCTGATAAATATTTTAATTGCAAAAATGCCCCTACAGGCCATATATTATTGAATGCTGTCCATTTATTTTGTGCTTCATATTTCCTTGAAAAATTTTGCAAAAATGGATATAAGCTCCTGTTAGTATACCCTTGCATGCTATGTTTTTATTTTTTAATTTTGTTGCATTTTTGCATTTATTAAAAATAAAAAACATGCCTTTTAATTACTGTCTAACTTATAAAATTCCAAAAAAATACTAAAAGACCTCGAAAAATTCCAAAAAAATTCACTAGTATGTATTTTGACCTATTTTAGTGTAAGTCCAAAAATCCCTAAAAATCTCAAAAGAAAAACCTTAAAAACTCAAAAATACCTAAAAACTTCAAAAAATATATAAAATCAAAGAAAACTCAGAAAAATGCAAACTAAGTCCCTGTTTCTTCAATATTTAATTCTCTTTATGTGAAAATTAGTGTGGAAAAATTTTGAGGCTGTTTGCTATTTTTAATTCCTATTTTTCTTATAGCCAGACCATATTTCCCTGTTTTCTCTTACTTTGCTATTTAAAAATATTAAAAATGTTTTGAAAAATGCCCAAAAATCACAAAAATAGTAGAAAATCTTGAAAAATACCAAAAAGGCTTTATTTATGAATTTTTGACCATTTTTATATATTTTTATAAATATTATAAGTCCCCTCTTTATATATATTACCCTATAAAAAAAGAAAATGATAAAAAAATGCATATCTATATACATACATACATATATATATATATTTATATATCCATTAATATATGACATTCTAAAAGTTAAATATAAAAAATACAATTATTATATATATGTATATAATGTATGTATGCTTTATATCTACCCTCTAGGTATATATATGTCTCAATAAATTTATATTCTATAAGGTATATATATATTATAACTATATTATTATTAAAAAATAAAAAATAATAAATAAAAAGAAGAAATATTAAAAACCCACAAAAATAGGCTTAACACAAGGATGACTCTGTGGTACATATAGGCTCTTGCATTTTGTATTGCTCTCTGTGGTTCGACCTCTACATGCTTAGTTACTGTACATTTTGTGGTAGAGTAATAAATATTAATTCACACTTCTTTTTGGACTTAATTTCTTCATTCTTTTATTGTGGGTTAATTGCTGTATAACTGATGTTCTGCGAGCGGTCGCCTCAGCGACACCTTATATATACATATTATTTATGGTGACCCTTGTAGAATTAATCGGTTATCACAAACACCCTTCCCGGTACCTTCTTCTTCTGCTCGAATGGTTTTCTTTGATCATTGAACTTTTTCTTGCAATATTTAATGAAGTGACCCTTTTCTCCACACCTCAAGCATGCTCCTGTCAATTTGTAGCACTCGCCCTGATGTCTTCTATCACAATGCGGGCATACATCCAATCCGTACTCTTGTTGGTCGGAGCGTGATCAGTTCTTATCTTCTTGACATTTATCGCAATGTGACGTCTCTTGTCATTGTAGCATGGTTTGTGAGGGTGCTTTCGAGGGTTCACTTGTTGCGTCCTCTGATATGCTACATCAATTTCTACACCTGTTGCAGCAGCCTCAGATAGGGTCGTGAGACCCCTAGTGAGTACTCTAAGACTCAAACCGCCATTCAAGCCTTCAACGAACTTCCTACCTCATTGCTTTTCATTTGCACATATGCCCTTGCCATATTTTTCCAGTTCTTGAAACCTTGCATCATACTCTTGAACCGTCATACTACCCCCCCCCCCCCCCCGACGAAGATTTATGAACTCCTGGCATTTAGCATCCCTAGTATGCTCAGGTATGTAACGATCAGAAAAAAGCTCTATAAAGTCACTCCAGCTAATGACCGGAGTCTCCGAAAAGTGAATTCCCTTTTAGGAAGTCCACCACTCCTTGGCACTATCTCGCAGACGAAAAGTCTCAAAAATAATTTTCTTTTCTTCCGGGCACTTAGTCGCTTCAAAAGCCATCTCAATCTCCCTTAGTCAGTGTTCGGCTTTCCCTGGCTCATGCTCACCCTTGAAGGTCGGTGGATCATGTTGGATGAATGTTTTTAAAGTAAGTCCTCCCGAGCTCGATGGGTGGGTCTGCCGCTGCTGAGCCATCAATGCCATTAGCTCCAGCATCTGTCGATGCATGTCCACAATGGTCTCCTGATTCTTTGATGACTCGCGGTCTCTGTTGGTTTCAATTGCACGACGAGGAGCCATCTGAATCAAATCCGACAAGGTCAATAAGTTACTGTGTGAGGCTAATTCTCTCTAAACATCTAGATATTATGTCATTATAAATTGTGGATAGCTTATGCCCAGAGGAACTCTATCTCTGATACTATTTGTAACGTCCCGGGCTTAGGTTCCCAGTCCTTTATCGAAGAAAACTGGCCTGACAACTTGTTGGGTTCAGGCCCGATTAGACCCGTTGACAACCACCCATAATGCTCAAGCCAAAATTGTCAAGTAGTAGTCCTCGCCATTTATAAACCACACCCACACTTCGTGAGTTTTTGATGTGGTGCTATATTTGAAAGTATAAGTGTTATAGTTATTCATCAGATAACCCACTTTTGAAGTGGATTACTCCCTTCAGGAAAACATCCAAACCAAATGCACCCTTAGGTAGAACCTGACCATCTCTACACTCTTACCGGACACAAGCGGTGGTGAGGCATAACCTACCAGCAATAAGACTCTATAAGATGTAGCCCACAGTATTAAAAAAGAATTTGTAGGTTTAGAGAAAATAGGCTAAAATATCAAATGATCAATTACGTTGAGAACCGGGAGGCTGCTGCGTGTAGCAGCCAAGCTGGCTGCTACATGTAGCATTCTCCCCTAATTTTTTTTATTTTTTTGCGAAATTTCACCATGTATATTCATCTATATATCCCTCCTACATGTCATTCAAATTTCACGAGAAACAAAGACTCCTAAGCCGTCCATCTAGAAGGGGTAGATTACAACAAATTTCAGACCGTTAAAAAATAACCGGTCTAGATGGAGGGCATAGGAGTCTCCATTTCTCACGAAATTTGAATGACATATAGGAGGGATATATAGATGAATATACATGGAAAAAATTTCAAAAAAAATAAAAAAGGGAGGGAAATTGCCCCACGGAGCAGCCAGCTTAGCTGCTCCGCGCAGCAGCTTCCCTTTTCTGAATTTACGTTTAAACTATAAAAGCACACCGTACTTATCAATCTCCATCTCCATCGCTGTCCTATTTTAGCGTAGCTTAGAATAGTCAACTTGGATTATTTGTAGCTACGAATAATGAAGGTTAAATTATCTCTTTAAATACATATAGCCAAATGATTGAAATTGTAGTAAGAGATTAAACAGGCACCCGAACAATCACAGTCATTAACTTCAGACCAAAAGATCACAAATTACCTTTGACGAAGGTCGTACTAGCAGATCCTCTACAGGTGGTGCCTCGGCCTTAATATCGATTCCGATCACCATATCGGTGACTGACCGACATGGACATTCTGTCGAAACTCATCGAGATTTCAACCATTTCGGTCACCAACTTTTCTATCGGCAACCTTAAAGGCTGAAATTTTAGCGGAATTTCAGTCACATGGTCCATGGGGCTGTGAGATATAGTTTCATTTGACGATGGCGTCGATGACGTGTATTAGATTCTTTGGCATCATGATATTTTTCGAAAAATGCTAATGAGTCAAAATAAAATAGAACTGTCTCGTCTCCAACATGCCCAAATGTTCATCCATTTAGATCCAAGGTCTATACTGATTGAGAGAATATACAATCAATCAAAACTAAAAAAATATGGGTTTTTATCAGTTGCGCCCCTCCGAGATATCGCAATATCAGTTATGCCCCTATCTTTTTGGTAATATCAGTTGTGCGCCGGACTTCTTGCCAATATTTCACTTGTGCCCCTCAGAGGGGCACAAGTGAAATATTGGCAAGAAGTCGGGGGCACAACTGATATTACCAAAAAGATAGGGGCATAACTGATATTGCGATATCTCGGAGGGGCACAACTGATAAAATCCCAAAAAATATTTATTTAGTTTGACCACCTCAAAATCTCCTTCCTTATAGATTGCAGTGCTAGCGATTTACCTCCTAAGTCCTAACAGATACCTCGAGAGGAAAAAGCATGACATAAGAAGAAGAGACGTTGACAAGAACCAGTGAAGGATCAGAAGGGAATATACAAAAGTTACCGAGCTAAAAATCCAAATAACTATCGAATTGCCTCCATCCTCATCTCCCTTTTGAAGTTGAGTATGAACTCCTCGATTCTCCTATCGAGCTCGACGTCGCTCAACAACCCCTCCACCCTATCTCTCCCTCGTTCCTCCTCCCTCTCTTGCTCTTGATCTTGTTGCGTTGCTTCTCCCACCTCCGCGTCCTTGAATTCTTCTTCTGATTCGTGTTCTTCTTCGCCCTTTCCTCGTCCTCTTCCTTCTTCTCTATCATCTTCCTCTTCTTTTTGAACAAAGTCGATCGAGGCATCCATGTACACATATGCATGTCTCGGATTGTGCTTTGGGCCACCATTCCTGATCTCCACGATCATCGACGAGCCTTGTAGGTCGATCAATCCAACATCCACGAGAACAAGCACCCATGAGGGCCTCTCTGCAAAATCATTGACCTCACGTGCACATGCACGTGAGCCACGCTGGTGGGGACATAAATGCAATTACAATAAGTCCAGGGGCTGAACCACAATTTTCCCAAGAACATTACAACTGAATAACAAAGTCTACAGACTTAAGAGAAATAAACAAAATGCCAGGGGGTCAGCCGCAAAATCTCCACCTCACGTGATGCATCACGTGAGGCGACGTGGCATAGACCTAAGAGTAAATATCAAAAGTTGAAGGGTCCGGGTGCAAATTTTACAAAATAAAAGGCGTCGCATATGAAAGTTTATGGACTAATTAAATACAAAAATCGAGGTGTGAGTAACGCAAAAACCCCCTCTAAGCACTAGATCGGGCGGCGCTCCTTTTCCCACTTGGATACGTGTCAGCACGGGATGAGGCAATGATGCTTCGCTGCAACGGTCGAGATTAGATGATGCAAGAAGTGATCAACGACTGACGTGATGGCGAATCCGACTGTTGGGAGGCGATCTGGACGAGAGTTCTTGATCCGACGGCTAGGATGGTTGGTGGAAGAATAGGGAAGAAGGCTCGCCGCAACGAGCTTCCTCCGGCGAGGGTGTCCTTCTCTGGTGTGCGATGAACTCCAAAATCGTCTAAAACACTCTTGTAGGGCTCCTCTATGGACTGGAGGCTCGAAATGGGGCCGAGGACCACCGGAGCGCGTCGGCGAGGTCGAAGGGACCTAGAGGTCCCAGGTACCTCCGGCGATGCTCCAGATGCTCCTCCATCCGGTCTTGGTAGCTCGATCCTGCACAAAAAGAAATGCAAAGCCAAGGGCAAAATGCCTCAGTCGGTCAATAGACGAAATGGCGTCGGGTGAGTTGGCAGGGACCTCCGACGAGTGGTGGAGTGAGGAGGTCAGATCTAAGGATCTGTGCAAGATCCAGATGAATGTGGTGCCTGGGGCGGTCAGCAGACGAAAGGGAAGATGGGTGAGGTGTTTAACAAAGCAGGTGTGATGTGGAGAGATCGAAAGTAGGTGGCGGAGCTGAGCTCCGTCGTGGATGAGAGTTTGGATTTTGCCAACGATGAAAGGGATTCAGACGTGGTAAAAGAATTACAATACGCTCCTGCTACTCCAGAGAAATTGAACGACAAAAAAAAAAGGGAATGAAGCTCAATGGGGCACGCTAGAATCAAGCTCTGGTGAACTGTATCACCTTAATTCGACGCACGATTTGATCACTGGAGGACTGGGACGACTCTTGCTATAACCAGGAAGATGGACCAGAGCCTAAGTCACAGTTTTAATGACAGAAGAGGGATCAAAGGGGAAAGGGGAGCTCGGAGGATGGTTTTTGTACAAGTCGTCGAGGCGCTCAAAGAACGATGAAGATCTAGCGAATCGATGATCCTCAGCCCGAGGGAAGCCAAGGGCATGAATCATCGCATATCGAGGAATAAAAGCCGTGAAGAATGCGACATTAAATGGTGTAAGGGTCAGCCACAAAAAAATCAAGAAGAAGGCAAGAACCGAGGTTCTGACAGGCGTAGGGGGCTGGTCAGAGAGATGACCCACGATCAACTCTCTGACGCTCCTGGTTAGTCCACGCGGATCAACCAAGAAAAAGCTCGAAAAAATATTAGAAAATTTGATTTACAATAGTAAGTGAATTTATTAATTTTTGGTTATAAAATAAAAAAATATTTAATATTTTATAAGGTATTTTATGATTATTTTTATTTATTTTTTAGTGATTTATATTTACAAGTTACTTTTTAAGGCTATATAGGTATATTCATCTATGTTTTTTAGTCTTCTATTTTTATTTTATATTTTTTTTATTTTATTAATTTATTTTATTATTTTATATATTTATAACTTATTTTTATAAACTTAAATATATTTTTATTATATTTTTCCGAAGTAATATATATACTTAAATAATTAGAAGTATTGATTATATAGGTATAGTTATAGGTATTATACATATGTATTTTATAAGTATTTTATTTTAATGATTTATTGATATTTTTATTCCAGTTTTAATATTCACATATATTATAAATAATATTTACAAAATTATACAAATATAAAATTATAAAAATAATGAATAACAAATAAAATGAATATTTTAATCGGTACAACTATGCAATAGGGGTCCAAAACCTAACTTTCACACCGTAACTCCAAAAAATATGAAACCACCTTTATTAAATAGCTTATTAAAATTTATATACAATTAAAGATGATTTTGATATATTTTGAGTTTTTATTTGAGAGATATGGGTCTGGGAAGTTGGGATTTTAGAATTTTATTCAGACCATAACTTTTTATTTGTATATTATTTTTGTATGAAATAAATTTTGTATTTTTCTATACTTAATTTATACAACTTTTATGTTTAAAGTTTCTTTATTCGAGGTATAAAAAGTAGAACTAAAAATAGATCCCAAAAATGAATAAAAATAAAAGGAAATTTTAAGTGTATCTTGGCCCTTATCTTCCCTTACTTTATTCCATGTCGGCCTAGTCATCGAGATGCCTAGGTCCTGGGGTTTAGAGTCATAAAATATTTTCAATATTTTATTTTTTTTCTTTTATTTATTCTACAATTTTAGCATTAAAAACAATATTTTTTACACTTTTTACACAATGATGCATGAATGATAAAATGCCTAAATTAAGGGTATTTACACACTTTTACTAGGGTTTTTTAAGGCCAAAATGATAGAATAAAGATGATGAAAGGGAGATTCATCAGGCCGTAAGAGCTAGATCAAATTATCTTATTGATTTTAGTTGGTGTATAACAATCTTTCAAAGCATTGCACACATGGAGTCTCCTTACGCCCAGCGATGCTCCTGGTAACTCCCAATCAAAGAGGCGATCTTCCTAGGTTGTCGGATTTCAGTATCATATCTCTAAGGAGACTACTAGGCTTATACAACCAAAATATATTTCTAAGGTCGAAAGTAAGCCCTTGCAGCTGCGAAATCTGCAAGAGTCAGAAATGGAGATTTAATGGGACAAGTCCGGGGATTTGGGCTCTACCCTTAGGGCTACATCCAGACAACGTGTTAGAATGACAGTTTGATTAATGTGAGAACATAAGTACACACCTAAGATTTAGTCTCATTTTCTTTTAGACTTAAGTTGTAAAACCAAGGGAGGAAGCAGAAAATAAAATGCAAGCATGAAATCCTTGATGCATTCTCAAAAGAAGTTATACTCACAATGCTTCCCAGCATTCTCCATGTGGGATGCAAGGAAGAATTTTTAAATATTGAACTATATGCATGCAAGTCTGAAATCACACCTAAATATGATACTATTAGCGTGAAAGAAATGGATTTCAATTTGAGCTAAGTTGTGCGTGTTTATGTGCGTCTAATTAATGAATCTTAAGATGATGTGAATCCTAAGATGCAAGTGTGGCCTAGTTTATGAAAGGAACATACATATCTGAACCTAATTCTACTCGTGTGTCTGCTCCTACTTATTGCCACTCAAGTCGAGCCCCACTCTTGGTGAGAGTGAAACAAGTCTCGATACACCATAACTGAAAGAATAAAGAAAGTCCAAGTCTCTTTTACAACCGCAAGTTCTTAAACGAGAACCACTATAAAGTGTAATTACCTACAATTATTACAACATAATAATTACAACACAAAATATCATCATTATTTTCTAATTGGCTAAAAATCTATCCAATGTAGTTGTCTTGACTCTTCTCACCTCAAACTCCAAGATCGATCCTCCGATTCGCTCTGCATGCCCTGTCAATACAACATATGATTAGAAATTTCCAAGAGATAATCAACTAATCGGATTAATAATCATAAAAATATCACAATACAAACACAACAAAACAAGCTTAGCCTAAATAACACAAAATTTTACGTAATTACATACTTAAGTCAAATCAAAGAAGCTAATGAAGTCATGTCCTCGAGAACGAAGATATTTGATAATACTTTAGTGTCTAGGTATATGGTCGTATTATAGTATGACCATTTAAGGAGGTATCAGAACCGAGCATAAGATCTCTATGAGAAGTGGTTCAGCTAAAATCTCATGGATAAGTGCAGGCTCAAACTCAGGACCACAATTGATCAGTCTGCCTAATCAAGACCTAAATACGTAGTTAAGTTACTGTAACGGGTATCTAAGTCAAGTGATGCACACAACAATATGGATTTTTTAATGGATTCTTCATGTACTTAAATTACATACAATAGAAATGCTAATAAGTGCACAACACAATATAAAGCACATAAACAAAGGCACCTTCACAATCGATGCTCCTGGTTGAATGTTTTGATAAGAAATTAATAATGCATTAATATGTCCAAAAGAATACTTAAATTTATGTCATTTAAATCCGTGCATCTGTTATTTAATCAAATGAACCCTCAATATATTCAATCTCCCCAACATAAGTCTAATAAAGGATTAATATTCAGAGATGATTCAAGTAAAGTTACACTACAAAAAAAGGCGGGATTAGCGTGCACAGCTCTGCGTGCACTAGGCGAGCACATGTGCTCGCCCCGTCATGGGCGAGCACACAAAGAGCACATCTGCTCGCCCATGAGGGTCGTCGGTTTGAATTATGTGGAGCGACGCGATTAATAATTTGGACGAGCACATGTGCTCGCTTACATGTGCTCGCCCACTTGAATTTCTTTGTGCGGATAACTTTAGCGCCTGGTAAATTACGGGCGAGCACTTGGCGACGGCCTGGCGAGCACTTAAGTGTGCTCGCCCATGCCCGTAAACAGAACCTCGTGCGGCCCCTTCTTCCCCATTCTCACACATTCCTCCCCCAAATTCTTCCCTCCGGCGACCCGCCACCCCTCCGCCCCGACACCGACGCCCGTCGTTTTCGTCTTTTGAGTAGATATACATCTACCATTCAGTATAATCCTTCATCCTTTCTCTTTTTTTAAGATTTCATTACATATTTGTATTGTTTCGATAGTTTAGGGTTTCAATTTTTTTATTTTTTTTGTTGAATGTAGTGTATTGTATTGATAGAATAAATGTTTATTACATGTTTAGGATAATAGTAGATCGCTATAGTGTTGTAATTTCGATTATGGTTGTCTCAATAATATGTATAATTGTATGCCCTGTAGGTATTCGATAAAATACCTCAACCAATATTATGTTTAGATTTTGTAAATTATAAATGATAAAATATCCATTACAATATTGATGAACGCGAAATCCACCTCTTTAATAATGATCAATTGTAGTATAGGAAGTGAATTTCGGTCATAAAAATACCACAATCTTTGAATGTTGTGGAATATTTTACTCGGAAAGTCTACCAAGATCGAACACAGGGAACGGTGATTTTTAGTAGTGTGGTCTTAAGTCAAATTAAATAATCAATCAATGGTCGATTAATTTCTGTGTCGAAAAAAATATACAATGCAGTGATGAAGATGCGAATATGATGCAAGGAAAATAAACAGAGTTTATGCCCAGGATCTGTGATTTGGATCGTATCTAATTCTCTAATAATATGATCAATAATTTCATCAAAATTAATCACAGATCATCAATGCTTCAGATCAATAAATTTAAGCTCAGAATAATTTGAAGCGAGAGATCAGACCTCCAAATATTTTTGAATTAATTCCTCAAATAGTTGGTTATAAACTTAGAGGAATGGTTCTAAATTAATCCCCTATGAAATCTTAAATGTGATATTAACCATCAATGACAATCAGAGTTCACTATCCGACCTTCTACAAAAATTTATCACTCAATTCTCAAGCACAAGTATGTCAAAATAAGCCTGCAAAAGTCAGTGATGATCCGCAATTAATAATTGACAATAAACCACCTCAGATCAGTTCACAAACTATTCTAAATGGTAGAGCATGAAAAGAGCTTCGAAACGACATATTATACGCTAAAATCGGAGTCCGTATGACAAAGATATGATAAAATGAAATTCTAGGGACCAAAATGTAAATAAAATAAAGTTTTCTTTGCAAAAAAGTCCCTGGGAGGACTTATCTGTAATTAATGAAAACTTGAGGGGCCTTTCTGAAATTTACCCCTAGCGGGGGTCTTTTTGCAATTTCTAAAATTGCCAGGGGCTCCAATGCAATTTTCCCAGAGCGCACGTGCAAAGCACGTGCGCCTGGAGGCTCGGTTGGCAGAGCAGAGGATCGGGCGGCCGAGGCTGAGGCTCGGGGACCCGAGCCTGAAGTTCGGGCCGAGGCGCAGGCTCGAGTGGCGGGGCTTAGGCTCGGTGTCCCGAACCTACGTGGAGGAGGGCGACGCTTCAGGGGCCGGCTCGGGGCTCCCGATCCTTGAGGCTCGTCTGGGGCGCGTGGCGGCTCAAGAACCATCAGATCAAGGGCTATAGCCCGATCCGACGGCGCCTGGGCCGCGGTAGAGAGCGATGGGGATGATGGCCCTTGGCCACGCGAGGCGGAGGTGCGGTCGGGACGGCGGTGTCGCGGGGCGGCGAAGGCGGAGATGCCGCGGGGGCGGTGAAGGCGAGGCGGCGCCCCGAGGCGGAGGCGGTGAAGTCGCACCTCGGTCGACACACGGCGTGAGGTGCGGAAGGAGGAGGAGCGTTGGCGAGGCGGTGCGGCGGAGCAGGAGGCGGAGGCTCCGCGCGAGGAGGAGGCGGAGCGGTGTGGGTGCTGGTGGCGCCGCGCGAGGCGGAGGCGCTGCGGTGGAGGGGGGTTGACGATGAACCTGCAGAAAAAACAACAAAACAAAAACACGATGGGGAAGGAAACGCCTGAGATTTGGGAGGAGTTGTGGCTCTCCCGGTCGTCGCCTCAAAGGAACGGCGGAGTTCCTCGAAGCTTGGCTGGAGCACGGAGGCGAGTCGTGGATCACGCCGCGATGCAGGAGCTTCTCGCCACTATCACCGGCCGAGCTCCTAGGCTCCTGATGATGGCGGATGCCCGGAGCGAGCGGAGGGGGGCATGGCTTTATAGGGGGTGGCGCGGGTAACGGCAGGAGGTGTAGCGAGCGGAGGGGGCAGGCGCGGCGGCGGTTACGAGGGGGAGGAGAAACGGCTGGAGGGCGTGGCGGGTAACGGCCAGAGGAAGGAGAAGAGGCAGGGGTCACGTGCTGGGCACGTGACCCAGGTGTGGCTGGAGAGAGAGACAGGGTGCCACGTGGCACGCCCAGGGGCTGCCACGTGGCACGCCCAGGGGCTGCCACGTGGCACCCCAAAAAAAAATTTCAAAAATTAAAGATGAATTAAATTAGAAAAGAAATAGCAGGAGACCTCGGATCGAAAAAATTTTCTTCACGAAAGTTGCTCGTCTCGACGAGATCTACAACTTTTATGAAGGACCCGGGAGCAAAAGAGGTAACCTGTGAGAAGTGGTATTTTTGGTGGCTTTCCATGTATATAGAAAACCGTATTTTTGAGATTTTGTATTTTTTGGTGGTTTTAGAGAGGATAAAAAATCTAGAAAAAATACGATAAAATATAAGAAAATTATTTACACATTAATATAATTTTTTTGGATTTTTAGTAAATAAGAAAATAGGAAAATAAATTAGATTTTAGAAACGCACAACTTTTGTACAGACCGACAACGGACACTTGGACTTGGTCAGTTTCTTTGATCTCAGTTTAGATCTGGATTTGGATTTTTGAGTCTCTTAATAAAACTTCCATCAAAGAACAATAATGAAGAAGAAATAAAATTAAAAGAATTAACTATGTACATAAAAACTTAGGTCAAAAATGGAAAAAAGTCAAAATGCGCAAAAGAGGCCCAAAACCCAACTTTCACAAATGAGCTCTGAATTTTACGAAATTGGTCTTGTTTTGAAGGTATTTGAAAATGGAGTACTTTAAAAGTGAGTAGACCAAAATCGGACACTGTATGTGGGAGATATGCTCATTTTAGTCCGTCAGATGTGAAATTTGACTTTGGGATTATTTGACACTTATTGGGGTTAGTATTTTTTGTATTTTTTATTTAATAAGGTTAGTAATATCTACGCAATGGAGGTAGTTTTGGGTTAATCGGAGTTAGGATGAATTAATTAAAAATATGAGAAGTTAGCGGCTTTTTGGGCTAATTTACACTGGGGATTTTAAATGCAATTATGCATGATGAAATGCAGATATTATTCACACATGCATGATGACTAATAATGCTCTATTAATGATTAATTACAGGTGAATGATGGGTAACATAGCCTAAATGACAAATTTTAGCATGATGAATACGAGATTCATCATACCCCTATACTTAGACCATGCTCATCCCCGAGCATGAATGAATGACTTAGTTGATTACATCCCTGACTGTGTAAGTGATTTTTCAAGGCTTAATTCAGAGAAGACCCTTAATTTGAGTGATCCTAAAATTCTGAGCTCACCCAAGCTTTAATCAAAAGGAATCCAGCTTCTCTAATTTTCAGACTCTCTGTTTGTACATATAATATAAGGATATGATTTTAAGTGTACTGCATTTCATGAGAGTCGAGTCGGGGCATCACTCAAAGTTCCAGTCCCAAAAGATCCTCCTTTAGACCTAATCCTCAACACTAGGGAATAAGTCTATTCTTGCTTCAGTCAACCGTCTCATTAGTTTGTCAGACTTGAAAGTGTAGATGGACGGCCAGATGATGGAGGGCATAGGATTGTGTCTGATTTTCTCTCCCTCACATTGGAACAAGGTGCCTCTCGAGTGCCTTATTACTCAACACGTAAATTTTATTTTGTTGATCAATGTGTCCGTCAAGAGAATTTGGAGTCGTCTGCACTTGTTTTTCTGGGAGTACACCGGGGTATGTCTCTTTGAGTATCTAAGATACCTTCGACACCCAGACTTGTATCGCTTACGATGCAGAGCCCTTTTATGGTATCAGCCCAACTCCTTGGTTCTAATTAGCGCTTGGTCCAAGTGGACACTTTGAAAATGTTTAGGAGCGCTCGCCATTGGTGGAAGCTCATTTAGAATTTGACTTTGGATGATAGAGCTTTTCTTGACATTTCTTTTTATTTTCTTTTGTTGGCTAGCTCCACTGCTTTTACCAAAAATTGGCGCACACTGATCAACAATTTTCATTAAGTTTCATCACACCCTGGCACTTAGGTCAATATCAAAAAGATCGCATATGAATCTTGTTCACATACTGGCTAGGGTTTTGCTGACACTTAGGTTTTCTGCAGCCTTCATTAACTTTATCCCATCCTCGAATATCATCAGATCGGGTCTAAACTCAAATCTCTAGTCCTAGTTCCTTAAGTGATATCTCAACTCATCTCATCAATCATGCAGTTGTGGGAGTGATTGTGCTGATCATATTCTTTTTGAATGGTAGAGATGAAGAGTGCAATATAGCGCTCAAATCTTTCAAACTAGGGAAGTGTGGATTATTAAGTTCTAAAAACCCTAATGACTAAGGCAGGCTAACTTAGAATCTCAAGATTTCAGAAATCAAGTGTCCTCAAAAATCCTCAAACCTTGAGTGATAGTGAATGTGTCAGGAATATATCGACCAAGGGATGCATGAAATGCTTGATGAAATGCAAGACCATGAGTTTTTTTTGATGCAAAAAGGATTTTTTTTTGCAAAAAGTTTTTTTTTGATTTTTTTTGTTTTGTTTTGTTTTGCTTTGCTTTTTTTGTTTTTTTAAACAGGTATTAAACACACTACTTGTACCCATCCCCGATGTTAGATAAAAACGATTAAAGTACGAGCTATGGATAAAGTAGATAAAATAAATACAAACACACCCCCTATACTTAGCATGTGCTATGTCCTCATGGCACAAAGTGAAATGCTGACATAACTCGTATTCAGTATAGAGGGGATAAAAAGAAGAGGAGTGATGTATAAACAATGGTAGGTCCCCCTGTACTTAGGCTCAGGCCAACCTAAGTATAATCGGATAAATACAGATGGGGAACCGGGTAGATTTGTGGATGTACAAGATCAAGGAGGTTTGCGACGGATCTTCTTGCGGGAGTGTGGAGGGAGATAGTATGGAGATGTGGAGTGTGATGAAGAGGGGGTCGATGAAGAAGACCAGCCATCGTCGAAGTCGTCCTCAGGAGAATAGTAGTCGTCTGCAGAGGATCTCCAACTTCTATCGATCAGAGGTAAGTGCCCTTGGATCAGAGCTGTACCTATTGCACTTATCTGATGAACCACATCAGGACCGGACGAGGACTCTTCAGAAATCACTTGATGTCTAAGGTCAAAGGTGACTTTCTTGGTCAGTTTGTTTCCTTGGAAAGTATTGGGAGGAAGTTGGACAGTCTTCATCTCCCTGTCTTGAGTAACCGATGTGGCATTCGTGAGTTCCTCATCAGATGAATCCCCGTAAAAGTCGACCAATTCTTGAAGGGTCATACGTATCTTCGATCGTGGGAGATTGTTCATGGAGATTTTGTGGTTTATGGCTAGGGGTGTTGATGTCACTTCTGGATTATCGTGAATTTTGGTGACATCAGATGTTTTCGAAGTCGGTTCCTTATATGGTTCAAGTATCTCATGAATTACTGCCGACTCAAAGATTGGTCCACTCAGATAATCGTGACGTTCCTCAATAATATGGTCGAATTCTTCATAAGCTCCAAAATCTTGATTTAGGAGCAATAATAAGGTGGTGAGAATCCGAAGTTTGTCCAACAGTCAGTTCCTTAGGTGACTCTCCTAGGGTTTGTATCAGTGTATCATGCGGAGATGTCTGATAATGTGAAATATAACTGTCGGTTTCAAGTTGATTTTCCTCAGAGCAGGACATGTCATTGGGGATTTGTTCATTGTGGTCCCAGTTCGGGAACTTGATTTCCTAAGTCTCGCAATCGACGATCGCCTTAGCGGAGGCTAAGAACGGCTTTCCTAAAATAATAGGAGACTCAGACATCCTTCCGGGGTGCTCAATGTCAAGGACAATAAAGTCCACCTTATGTTCTTTACCTCGGAAATTTACGATGACAGAAACGATCCCCCGCGGTCTTTTGGTAGATCGATCGAGTAATTGAACGATCACCCTAGTCTTTTTGATTTGTCCGAATTTAAGTTGATTAAAGACGGACTTCGGGAGGATGTTTAATGTAGAGTCGTCGTCTAACCGAACATGAGTGAATATAGAATCCTCAATTTCACATGTTACCCGAGTCAACCGCTTGACTTTGCGGCTTTTGAGTTTATGATTCATCACCAAAGAACTAGCCATAGATATGACATGATATTCGGTTCTTGATCGTTTCTTGCCCGTCTTTTTGGGGGTCAGTCGACTCTTCATAAATCTCTTAAGATCGGGCACATATTCTATGGCTTTGATTAATGGAAGCTCTAAGATCAGACTCTTGCAAAATGCTTCCATTTCAGAGTTGTCCAATATTTTTGAATTTTCGAATTTTTCAATTTTTTGTGATTTTCAGTAATATGGTCAGTGGGGGGTCAGAGGTCAGTGGTTGTGTCTGATTGTGATGATCCAGTGGTTCGTATGGTGGTGGCCTCACTTCTTCTGAATTTTGCATTGACTGGATGAGATCATATATTCTCATAGTTAAAGTGTCTGCTCTATGATTAATCCGAGCAATCTCATCCTCAAAAATCTCATGACTAGTGATTGAATAATCATTCTCTATGTGTCTTGATTCTGGCATGTAACCTCGAGTAGAGTGTTGATTGTTCATAAACATTATGGTCTGGTCATGAGTTGTATTTCCTTGACTTCGGTTTTCTCGTGGGTTGTCAAAGGAGTTATCTTGAGTAGGGGATAATTCAAGAGGTTGTGAGATCCTAGTGATCGGAAATCGTGTTCTATTGTCAATATCGGTCACTCTATTGTTTATCCTCATTTCTGATCTCTCTCTTATGTCCATAAGATTCTCCGAATGTGAGAGAGGGCTAGTCCAAGAAGAAATGTGGTCATAGGGTGGGATGTATGGGTGGGTAGAGAATGATGGCTGAGGGGAACTTGACTTGAATGGTAGGTTCCCCTGAGGAGAGTGAGAAAAAGAATATCGGGACATGGTCGTGGAGATCGGGAAAGAAGACCACTGTGCCGACATCTTGTCGCGAGGATGGACTGATCGGCGAACCACGATTTGCTTGCAATTGCAAGGTCTTTGACGCACACAAATCAAACACAAAACAAACACGTTGATTCACCCACTCAACACTGGTGAAGGCACGTTAGGGTTCGGCCGCTTATCTTTTCAATTTTAATTTAATGACAAAACAATCTTAAAAATTAAGCGGAGCTGTTAGGTGCCGAAATATTTCACAAAGACTGCCCCGAGTTCATACAACTAGTTTCACCTACTTTCAACCAGTATAGGTGTAAGTACGGACCGTAAACGGCTACCCGTGTTACTTGAGGACGGAGCCTTCCGCGGTGTCCTCTAAACCACCTACTCTGCTAAGGGAAGTCGGACCGTAAACGGCTACCCGAGACCCTCACTGAAAAGTAGCTAATTGATTAGAATCAGTAGTCTGAACGAAGTACTTCGGTTTTGGGCTCTTTCCTAAGTGTGCGTTCTGGTCCTTACAAACAATGAGTGGGTTCCTCTCCACCAAACACAGATTAATTTTATATCAATTTATTTACAATCACCTTAGTTAGCAGTCCCGATTTTAGATTAAGGTTATCACTGTAGTTTTATGTGAGCACAGAAATTCACGCCTAACGAGCAGTCCCAATTCCATTAATTCCTAAGTTGTAAAACTCAAGGAGGGAGAATCGAAAAAGCCAATGCAAGCGTAAATCAATGATGCATGCTTAAGAGAAGGACTTACAGTGAATCCTCACGTTCTTCATACGGGATGCAAGACAAGGTTTTTGAATTTATACTAAATGATATGCACAGATGAAAAACGCCCTAAACAGATAGTTCTATTAGCGGGAAGAATTGATTTAAAATTTGGCTAATGTTGAACGATCTATAGTGCGTATAGTTAGTGAATGTGTGGCCTAAGAATTACGAGCACAATCAAATAATTCTAATCTAGCGTATGTGCTCCTAAATTCTACGTCAAGCCACAGAGAGTCCAGTCCTGAATATTACAAATTAACAGGGTACAAGTAGAGAGGGACCCTGTGAATAATGCAGAAATTTAAACCTATACTAAGATCTCTCTCACAAAAATCAAAATTCAATCATCCTTGTATATCCTTGATGAATATCCAAAATTCCGCTCCTAGAAGTCTGCAAAGAGAGAAATTGCGGTTAGTAGCAGAAGTAAGAGAGAAATGCAAAATGGAATGCAGAAAGAAAAAAAATGGCACAAAAATCAATTTTCACAAAAATCAATTACTGAAATGATTTAAAACCCTAAAAATTCACCGTTCCCCGGCAACGGCGCCATTTGATGGCCCTTGGTTGCACGAGGCGGAGGTGCGGTCGGGACGGCAGTGCCGCGCGGCGGCGAAGGCGGAGATGCCGCGGGGGCGGCGAAGGCGAGGCGACACCCCGAGGCGAAGGCGGCGAAGTCGCACCTCGGTTGACACACGGCGTGAGGTGTGGAAGGAGGAGGAGCGTTGGTGAGGCGGTGCGGCGGAGCAGGAGGCGGAGGCTCTGCGCGAGGAGGAGGCGGAGCAGTGTGGGTGCTGGTGGCGCCGCGCGAGGCGGAGGCGCTGCGGCGGAGGGGGGTTGACGATGAACCTGCAGCAAAAACAACAAAACAAAAACACGATGGGGAAGGAAACGCCTGAGATTTGGGAGGAGTTGTGGCTCTCCCGGTCGTCGCCTCAGAGGAACGGCGGAGTTCCTCGAAGCTTGGTTGGAGCACGGAGGCGAGCCGTGGATCACGCCGCGATGCAGGAGCTTCTCGCCGCTGTCACCGACCGAGCTCCTAGGCTCCTGATGATGGCGGATGCCCGGAGAGAGCGGAGGAGGGCATGGCTTTATAGGGGGTGGCGCGGGTAACGACAGGAGGTGTAGCGAGCGGAGGGGGCAGGCGCGGCGGCGGTTACGAGGGGGAGGAGAAACGGCAGGAGGGCGCGGCGGGTAACGGCCAAAGGAAGGAGAAGAGGGAGGGATCACGTGCTGGGCACGTGACCCAGGTGTGGCTGGAGAGAGAGACGGGGTGCCACGTGGCACGCGTAGGGGCTGCCACGTGGCACCCCAAAAAAAATTCAAAAATTAAAGATGAATTAAATTAGAAAAGAAATAGCAGGAGACCTCGGATCGAAAAATTTCCTTCACAAAAGTTGCTCGTCTCGACGAGATCTACAACTTTTATGAAGGACCCGGGAGCAAAAGAGGTCACCTGTGAGAAGTGGTATTTTGGTGGCTTTCCATGTATATAGAAAACCTTATTTTTGAGATTTTATATTTTTTGTGGTTTTAGAGAGGACAAAAAATCTAGAAAAAATACAATAAAATATAAGAAAATTATTTACACATTAATCTATTTTTTTTGTATTTTTAATAAATAGGAAAATAGGAAAATAAATTAGAAGTTAGAAACGCACAACTTTTGTACAGACCGACAACGGACACTTGGACTTGGTCAGTTTCTTTGATCTCAGTTTAGATCTGGATTTGGATTTTTGAGTCTCTTAATAAAACTTCCATCAAAGAACAATAATGAAGAAGAAATAAAATTAAAAGAGTTAATTATGTACATAAAAACTTAGGTCAAAAATGGCAAAAAGTCAAAATGCGCAAAAGAGGCCCAAAACCCAACTTTCACAAATGAGTTCCGAATTTTACGAAATTGGTCTTGTTTTGAAGGTATTTGAAAATGGAGTACTTTAAAAGTGAGTAGACCAAAATCAGACACTGTACCTGGGAGATATGCTCATTTTAGTCCGTCGGATGTGAAATTTGACTTTGGGATTATTTGACACTTATTGGGTTAGTAATTTTTTTGTATTTTTTATTTAATAAGGTTAGTAATATCTACACAATGGAGGTAGTTTTTGGTTAATCGGAGTTAGGATGAATTAATTAAAAATATGAGAAGTTAGCGGCTTTTTGGGCTAATTTACACTGGGGATTTTAAATGCAATTATGCATGATGAAATGCATATATTATTCACACATACATGATGACTAATAATGCTCTATTAATGATTAATTACAGGTGAATGACGGGGAACATAGCCTAAATGACCAATTTCAGCATGATGAATACGAGATTCATCAAACATCTACACTAGTTAGTATTGTTAATTTTCTTAAAAAGATTAGTTATGAAATTTGTGAATAACATTAGTTAGCCAACTTCAATAGTGTAGATACTAGATATGATGAACATCATTAATAATAGTTTGAAAATTTCATATCGTGTTGATATGCGATATGATATACACCAATGTCCCCTTTGTGATAATTTATTATCACAATAAATTCTAGTTAATGTGACCAATTATATCACATTAACTTATAGTTAGGTTTATGATAAGTCCAAAATACTATCCATTAATTATTAGAAAATCGCACAAAATCCATCACACACAATGCGTCCTTCCACACCGGTGGTGTGTGGCCCTACACAACGGGTGGCGTGTGCAACACATTGGAGGATTTGATCACCTCTAACTGTGTTATATTTTTTTATTTTTTCACAGCACTGTTGGACTCACTTTGGGATGTTTATCCCAGACCAATGGTCGTGGATTTTGATGTTTGCAGGTTCGAATTTTTTTTGGAGGTGCCCATTAAATCCTAGTGACCCAAGCACTGTATTAGGCACTAAATAAGGATCACATTTATCCCTATCCCCATCGTTAACCAGCCAAATATATGTAATTTCCCAGTTAATATAAATGAATAAATATTTTAAGATTATTTTATAGTCTCATTTGTAGCACATACAAATGTATGACGTAATGATCTTAAAGTATTACATTTATATTAGCTTTCCTTAGTTCGGAGTTCCCGGACTAAGGGGGTCCGTAAGGATTCAAATTTACTAAAAGGTGATAGGTGTCACAAGGTCTTTATTTCTTACGGAAATTCGGTTCATAGCCCCTTCCTCTTCGGTATACCAAATCAATCATAGTTATTATTGAAATAATCACTAATATGATTATTTTGATAATTAATTGCGATTGATTTATGAGGTATATGTGAGAGGTGCAGGGTTATGCTGCCGAATTTTTGTTAGAAATAAAGATACTTGTAACAACGATCATCTTTTAGTAAATTTGAATCCTTATGGACGGGCTAAAGTGATAACATAATTAATACACTTCTCTTCTCATCTTTTATCTCAATAATGTGATACGTTTAGATATCCTCAATTTCCTAGATTTGACATTTTAGATTATTTAATTCAGGTTCATCAATATGACCAATAGAGAGTGGATGTACAACTGTGTAATAGATGGACGTATAGCAGATGCCTTTCAAAGAGGTGTTCAGGAATTTATACAATTTGCTTACGCACAAGGTTCCCGTATTGTGGATTCAGATGGAACTATCTTGTGTCCGTGTAAGAAATGTCGTCTATTGTGGAAGAGATCAAAAGATGAAACTCAGTTACATCTTTATAGAATGGGTTTCATAGAAGGATATCAGATTTGGTGGAGGCATGGTGAGAATTTCGAGGACAGTATGAGTGATGCGGAAGATGCTGACAATATTAATCCTTTTGCAGATATGGTTATGTACGTTGCGGGTCCAGGATTTAATGATACTTTGTTAGATGATGAGGAACCATATGGAGAGTTTGTAGAGTTTTACGAGCTGTTGAAAAAAGCGGAAGAGCCATTGTGGATGGGTTGCAAGACATATTCAAAACTTTCTGCGGTTTCGGATCTTCTATCGATGAAGATGGAATATAATATGACCGATCGTAATTTTGATGCAATGCTGAGGATTATTAAGAAAATGTTACCAGAAGATGCAGAATTACCTGATAATTATTACAAAACAAAAAAGATGATGTGGTAGATAGGTTTAGCAGAAGTTAAAATGCGGTGAACATCAACATTTACAACGGTGTCCTGAATGTAATGAGCCAAGATATCATACAGCTAGTAAGAGTGTAACAAAAATATCGAGAAAGATTCTACGTTATTTTCCGTTGACTCCGAGATTGAAACGACTATATTATTGTAAAGAAACGACGATGTACATGACATGGTACGCGGAACATAAAGTCGATAAGTATATGGAGCATCCATCTGAGTCTGATTGTTGGAAAGAATTGATGTCAGCTTTTCCTACATTTAAGGATGAAAAGAGGAATTGCGTTATAGGTTTATGTACAGACGGGTTTAATCCTCATGGAAGAAGTAAAGATTACTCTTGTTGGCCAGTAATGACAACGCCATATCTACCCCCATGGTGATTTCTATTCTCATATTTTAAAATATTTTGGAGAAGGCCTTGTTTATAAGGTCCGATCATACAACTCTTGCTACAATAATGGGTATCGTTTTCATACCTTAAATTCCGGTAAATATTTGACAACTCAAAATCATGGAGTGATGGTTCGCGGATCTTGTTATGAGGAAGATCATATGAATTATTACGGAATTTTAAAGGAGATAATAAAAGTGGAATACAGTATACCAGGCTTGAATAAAGTAGTTCTTTTCTTGTGTGATTGGTATGAACCAAATGGAGGTGTAGTACTCGATAAAAGAAATAACATTGTCGGCGTGGTGCAAAGAAATTTATACGCAGATTTGAACCATTCGTCTTAGCATCTCAAGCGGATCAAGTATGTTATCTCCCACAAATATCAAAGAAGAGAAAGAGCGTTGAAACAGTAACCGTTGTGAAGATATATTCTCGAGGTTATATCTCTAATGATTACACTAATCAGGAAGATGACATAGATGAAGTATTCAGACCGACAAATGAAAGAATAGACGTAACAGAAGAAGTTCCAATTATCGAATCGATTCGATTGGCTGATAATGAAGTTTTCTGTGTTGACTTATAAGATGATACTGACTCCAGAAATGATTACTCAGAAAACTCAGAAAATGAAGAAATATCCTTTAATCCCACCGAAATAAGTGATGAAGATTAGTTGTAAGTTTTATTACACAATTATAATCGGATTAACTAAAATATTAAGTAATAAATATGTAATACATCATTATTACAGTCATGACAGGTTTTGGACGTGGCGGGGCACATGGATCACATAGATCCAATCGTCCATCTTCCTCAGACTCACCTTCTTCCAATAGGCAGCCCACCTCGGATGCTGTTCTTGATTTACAGTCCGACGAGGTCCACCGGGTGATAGCCTACTACGAGTCTCTTGGTCATCCTCCGCCACCCTTTTACGTAGGAGGCTATGGAGAGCGATCTACCTCAGCAGCCCCAACAAGATTCCCAGTCCAGGTCCCCATACCAGTACGGACATCGATGGGTTCTGACTCTCCTTCTTCTGGACGTCGGAGCACATCCGTGCCTTTACCTACTGCAGTTGGACAGACGTCGGCGTCCCACCTTTTGTTGGAGGTTACGGCTGATGGGATGTAAAATTTTTATAGATTTTATCTTTAAATATTTTCTAAATTTTTATAAATTGTATCAAAGTTAAATTTTCTAGCAAATGCAGGGATTTTGTGAATAGCAAAAGGGTAGCAAAGGAGATAACCAACATAATAAAGACACCCTTGACTTCCATGCAATTTAGATGGTGTCGCATCCCTGCTGCAGAACAGGAGAGACTGTTTGACATGATTCTGGTAAGAAATATTTCTAAGAAGTGATACAGATTTTTTGGTCAAGTTTTTTGTATCTTATAATTTGTTATAATTTTCAGAGTAGGTTTCGCCTTGGCTCTGGTCTGGGGAAGGAGGCTTATCGTAAAGTCTTCATTCATTTGGCAGAAAAGAGAATGAGCGATACATTTTTCAAGGCAAGGAGAGACTCGCATGCGAAGACGGGATGCGAGGAGATGAATTTTGAGGAGATGAAGAGGTTCCCGCCAACATGGTGTACAGAGGATAGGTATTATACTTGTCAAATAATTTATAATAATTTTTTTTAAATAATCAATAATCATAACATAATCCTTCAAGATGGGCAGATTTCTGTGATGCATTCGTTGCGGATGATGAGTTTGGAAGAAGATCTACGGCGGGAAGGACAAACCGCCAGAAATAAAGGATTAAGTCGACAAGTGGCTCTAAAAGCCACAATTAGATTAGAGCGGAGATGGTATTACGATTTAAAATTAATTTTTGGAGATCTACTTTAATATAATGCAATGTTGTTATTACATCTTAAAAAAATTTCAGGCAGCTAGGTTGGAAAGGGAACCCTCTTTTCAGGAGTGGTGGTCA
This sequence comes from Ottelia alismoides, assembly GCA_037367405.1. Classification (NCBI taxonomy): domain Eukaryota; kingdom Viridiplantae; phylum Streptophyta; class Magnoliopsida; order Alismatales; family Hydrocharitaceae; genus Ottelia; species Ottelia alismoides. Next base: position 1,165,841 of record JAZKJV010005993.1, on the reverse strand, counting down.
AGGTCCCACATGAGTGGGAGAGAAGGAGAGTCGCATTGGTCCATTCCTGAAGCAGGACAGTTGTTGGTAAGTCTATCAATTTATTTGCAATTAAATGATATATTATAACTCATTTATATATATTAAACTTTGTATTTCAGGATCGTTATCTGGCACTATCTGCAGAAAAATGGGGTGTCGATCCAACTGGAGAGCAACCACCATTTGATAAAACGATCTGGAAGCAGGTATATATAGATAAATATTATCTTACTATACTCATTTCTAATATATAATTTTATATTAAATAATGAAAATCTTATAAGGTGTTGGAGGAGAGGGACGTTGTGGCGAACAGGAAGCAGACGCTTGGTGGTCTTCCTCCATATTATGTGGAGGAACATCGTCACTCCTATTCTGCATACTCTCAGCCGTTGTACACGTAACCACATCCGTCCCAATCATCAGTTCCAATGGAGTCGCAGATGGCGATGATGGTGGAGCAGGTGACGAAGCTCCGAGAGGAGTTCACGGCGTACATGTAAGTATTCTTCTTATAGAATGAGTAATAATTTTAAATTTCTATATCTACAAAAAGCATGTAATAGATATATATCTTCCATATATAATATAGGTCACAAGGGCGTGCATCTCAACCTGAAGAGATTGAATCTGATGACGAAGAGGAGGAGGAGAACGACCCTGAAGAAGAGGCACACATGTATGCGAGGTTCAAAGAAAAGGAGAAGGAAAAAAAGAAATCAAAGTAGGGTTTAATGTCTAAATTTTTTAGATCAAAGAAGAAGTAAATTTTTGTTGGTTTGGACATGTATTTTTGTTAAACTTTTAGCACATTTTTTAATTTATATGAACTTTGTTGGCTTTGACTTGTTTGTAATATTAAGATGTTAAATTTGATTGTTTATTTCTGAATTCATGTATATTGCGTGACTTCCAATTGTTAGTGCTAGTTATCTTAGTCAACGAACTGCTATAATATATATACCCTTAGGGACCTCTTATAAGTACCTGCAGTGGTTTATTGGCAGGCTACAGGTTCGACGGGGCGTCAAAACCCTGTCGAACCTGTATATTTTTTCCTGGAAATCAGTTTGGGCGAGCACATATGCTCGCCAGGTGCTCCATTGGTGATCGCAATCTATAGTGGAGGCGATCACATCGGCGAGCACATATGTGCTCGCCAGCGAGAGGGCGAGCACATAGCGTCCCATTGTGCTAGCCCACTAGCCGGGGCGACTCTCATATAAGCGAGCACGCCCTGAACGAGCACATGTGCTCGCCCACCTCTCGGGCGTTCACATGGCGGGCACTAGGCGTGCACATAACGAGCTTTTATGTGCACGCCAATCCTGCCTTTTTTGTAGTGTTATTGATCTGATGTAATAAATTTAAGGTAGATCAAGAGCTTAACAATGCATTGAAATCATTAAACATACATTCAAGCTAATTAATCAAGTATAAAGGTCAATATAGTTCTTTGATTTTTAATTCAATGATAACAAAGCATAAAAGAAAATTGATTAAGTAACATTAAAGAGCATTGAAAGATCTTTAAAACAAGACCAAGTTCATTAAATTTGGATAATATATGCTCATGATTTTAAATAATTAAGTCAGGGGCATAACTGCAAGAAAACTTAACAACACTATAAGAAGGTCCAAAACATGATTGACATGCAATATACACAAGCCAAATGGGTATAACATACAAAATATCCCCGTACGAGGATATACTATTGAATTAAAACAGATGACAGGGATTATCTCGAAAATTCATCAAGGCGCATGCTCCTCGCACAAGGAGATCTAGAGGTTTGCCTGGTGGCTCGCGACGTGGAGCAAAGGCTCGAGCAAAGTGTCGTGAATTGGAGCTTCGACATGTGTTTCAGGTTAGTCGAGGCTCAAGTTTGAATGGATGCTTTAAGAGGAGGTGTGAAACAAATCAAGATCGTCAGATTTAATCATCGAGATCAAATCCAAAGGTGTTTGTATGGACGCCTCCTCCTCCTCCTACGGTGGTGTCTGCTGGAGCTCTGATGAAGGAGCTCTTGCTCCTCCTTACTCTATTGCTCGTCCTGAAGATCAAAGGAGTGTCCTAGTAGCCTTGCGAAGGAGCTGGAAGGTTGATGAAGGGCTGAGGAGGTCTGAAGTTCCCAATTGATGTCAGCTCGTTGGATATGGAGAGCTCAATCGGAACCCCGTCTAATTTCTGACCAATCAAATGCCTTGATCTCCTGCACGGGTTAGGTACAAAACTGTTAAGATATTAGTTATTTCTATTATCATTATCTTATTTTCTATTTTTTTTCTTCTTTTTGTAATTTGCCCCGTAGGTTTCTCTCCTATATAAGAGAACCCTAGGGCCTCTCATAAAGCAATGAATTCTTTTCCCTTTACATGGTATCAGAGCGACAATCCTAGACCGGATTTCCCATACCCCACAAACCCTAACCCTACCTGCCACCCCATCCTCTAGTCTGTAGCCCTAGGCCTCCAGGTTGTGACTCCTATCGTGCTAGGCCCCTGCTTGGGCCAGCCAGGCCTCCCCGACCGTCATCTAGGCATCACAAGCAGTCGCGGACCTTCCCATGGTATTCCTTGCCCCTCTGCAAGTTGTTGTACAGTCTGAACCGGTCTGATTTTGATCGGAAAACATGATTTCTGATCTATAAATCACATTTTTCGGCCCTAGCAGGCAACAACGATTGATGAGGTTGGTTGTATGAGTCTACGCGTACAACCAATCCTCAATATGATTGTGTAGACTCGTCTATATCAGTCTACTCCCCAGTTGAGTTCCGTTATTTGGTCATTTTACCATCATGTTAGAGAACAAGGATGATATTTTCTCGTCTGGATCCTTCAAGGGACCGACTCCCATCGCTAAGATGGATGGAACCAACTATGAGTTGTGGTCCATGCAGTTTCTCACCCTAATGCAGTGCAACAATAAAGAACACATCCTGATAGATCCAGAGCCAACGGATAAAATTGGGGAAAATGCTTCTTGGAAGCAAGATGACACATATGCACATGTTTGGCTATGTAGGACACTCACCACAGAGATAGCCAATGATATTTTGAACCAAACCACCGCCAAGGCGATGTGGCACACTTTGGCTTCCACCTATGCTCAAAAGAATGATGTCAAGATTCTCCAGTTACAGTTTGACATCTACAAGGCCAAGCAGAATGGTCATCCTCTGCACGTGTACTACAGTTCACTCCGTGGCATGTTTGAGAAGCTACATAGCTATATGCCTATTACAACATCTCTTAAGCAACATAAGGCATATTGGAACTCCACAATGACTAGAGATTTCATGGCCAGCCTTGATACAGAGTATGATGCAACACGTACTTAGCTTCTCACTGGAGCTACCATACCTCCCATGGAGGCCTATAGCCGACTCAGCTGGATTATCATGCCTCCTATGGCCACTCCTCAGCCCTCGTCAGCTATGGCTACTTCTCGTGGTCGAGGAGTGACGACTCAGTCTAGAGGACGCACTCCTCGTGGCAGAGGTGGTAGATGTCCGTGTGGTCCTTGTACCTTTTATCGTCGACCAGGGCATGCAGAGGATACATGCTATCAGAAGCATGGATATCCCGTTTCTGGCTGCGTAGCTGAATAGATTGAGCCTTCAAATACTCTTGCTTCCCAGGCAGATCCTCTCCTGGATGATATCGTCTCTCGCATTCGAGAGATTATGACCCCTGCTGTAGGAATCCCCACTACAGATACATCAACCACATACAGAGCCTCTTCGAGCTCCTCAGGTATCGCTTATGCATTCACTGGTAGTCATGGTGCAGATATGACAGAGTGGATTATGGATTCTAGTGCTTCTCATCATCTTTGTGGAGACAGAGCACAACTGATGTTCTACAAGACCATACCACCTGGTAGGTGGGTTGTCATTGCCAATGGTGACCACTTATCAATTACAGGACAGGGGCAGGTGCATCTGACGCCATCTATACATCTTCAGAATGTTCTATATGCTCTTGACTTTTAGATGAATTTAAGTTCCATTAGTCATATTACTAAGGATCTGCATTGTTGTGCCATCTTTGATCCATCTTCTCTTGTATTTCAGGACCTACTCACGGGCAGGGTGATTGGAAGTGGCCGTGAGCAGCAGGGACTCTATAGACTGGTCCAACCTTCTCATGTTGGCATTTCCACTATACCTACTAGACCAGTCTCTCCATATCTGCGGCACCTTAATTTTGGCCACCTTCCTCTGCAAAAGCTATGCCATGTTCTCCCTCAGATTTCCACGAGATACTCCTTTCAGTGTGAGGCATGTCATCTTGGGAAGCATCATCGTCCATCCTTTCCATCCCGTCAGAGTTGGAGCAGTTCCCAGTTGTTTGAGCTCCTTCATTTAGATTTCTGGGGTCCGAGTCGTGTTCCTAATCATCAAGGACATCGTTTTTATCTTGTTGACGTTGATGATTTTTTTAGACTTTCCTGGATCTTTCTTTTGAAGAATAAGTCTGAGGCTGGATCCATGATCAAATATTTTAATAATGAAGTGGGGAATAATTTTTCTGCTAATGTCAAATATCTTAGCACTGATAATGCCTTAGAATTCTGCACCTTACATCTTTCTGAGTTTTTTAGATCTCTTGGCATTGTTCACCAGACCTCATGCGCCTATACTTCTCAGCAGAACGGTGTTGCCGAGCACAAACATCATTACTTACTTGATGTGACCAGAACCTTGTTGATACAGAGTCATGCTCCTCACTCTTAATGGGGTGATGCTGTCCTTACTGCATGCTATTTGGTGAACTGCATGCCCTCGTCTGTGTTGGGAGAGAAGATTCCTTTCTCGACTGCATTTCCCGAGAAGGATCTTTTCTCCCTTACACCTCGTGTGTTTAGATCTGTTGCTTTTGTTCATGATGTCTCTCCAGGTCGGGACAAGCTCTCTCTTAGAGCTGTCAAGTGTGTGTTTTATGGCTACTCTCGTACCCAGAAGGTGTATCGTTGCTTTGATCCATTAAATCAAAAGTACTTTGTCAGTGCTGACGTTACTTTCTTTGAGTTTGTTATGTATTTTTCTCCTACAGGTGACATACTAGTCCCATCTAACTCTGACGATGAGATCTTCATGCCTCCACCTCCTACTGTCGTTCCTCCGCCTCCCTCTACTCCTGCTCTACCACCACCTCCTCAACCACCACCACCACCACCACCACCACTACCTGCTTCTGTGGCTCCACCTCCTACTATGACTCAGTTTTTGCCACGTGTTTTTCCTCGTAGGCCTCGCTCGGTTCCCAATGCTCACAGGTCTTTCCCATCATCCTGCACGCCTCAAGTATGTACTAAGCACATTGTTTCTACTGATGGCACTACTGAGTTGTTTGTGCAGCATGATTCCATACAGGATGAGCAGGTACCCTCTCAAGAGGGGAACTCATAGGTCACAGACTTGGCAAATGATCTTGGTGTACCGATTACTTTGTGAAAGCAGAAACGACAGTGTGATACTTATCCTCTTGCAGCCCCGGTTTTCTTGAGCAGGCTGTCAGAGGATTTCAGGAGGTTTACCTTAGCAATATCTGTTGTGGAGATACCACGGACATATCAGGAGGCTCTAAAGGATAGTCAGTGGAGGTTAGCCATGGAGGAGGAGATGGCTGCATTACAGTTACATGGCATGTGGAGTCTTGTTTCTGCTCCAGTCGATGCATCTGTTGTCGGATGCAAATGGACGTTCACTGTGAAACACCGTGCAGATGGCAGCGTGTATCGCTATAAGGTGAGACTTGTAGCACGTGGGTTCACCCAGACATATGGGATGGACTATCAGGATACTTTCTCTCCAGTTGCCAGACATTCTACTCTACGTGTTCTACTTTCTGTTGATGTGATACGCGATTGGCCCCTGTATCAGCTTGATGTGAAGAATGCCTTCCTCTATGGTGATCTACAGGAGAAGGTCTACATGCATCAGCCACCTGGATTTGTCGCTGAGGAGGAGTGTCAGAAGGTTTGCAGGCTACACAAGGCTATCTATGGCCTTACGAAGAGTCCAAGAGCATGGTTCCAGAAGCTCTCGGACTTGATAGAGCAGCAAAGGTTTGTGAGATCGACTATTGATCACCCCTTGTTTGTGCAGAGGACCCATAGACGTACTTTTGCCATTCTTGTTTACGTTGATGATATTATTGTTACAGGGGATGACGAGCAGGGCAGTCAGGGTGCCAAGGACTTTCTAGGTCAGCATTTTGTGACCAAGGACCTTGGACACTTACGTTACTTCCATGGACTGGAGTTTGCCAGGAACCAGCGGGGTCTTGTGATGACCCAGAGGAAGTACGTTACAGATTTTCTTTCAGAGACAGGCATGACATATTGCAGACCTACCACTACTCCTATTGAACCGAGCATGAAGCTCTATGATGATGATATTGGGGAGGTCAAAAAGAGGAGGTACAGAGAGCTTGTTGGCAAGCTAGTATATGTGACTATTACCACGCCCGACATATCCTTTACCGTGAGCAAAGTGAGTCAATTTATGGAGCAACCTAGACAGACGCATATGGACGCAGTCTATATGATTCTGAGAAACATGAAGACTTCACCTAGTACGGGACTTCTTTTCAGCAGAGGCACATCTCTCTCAGTTACAACATGTGCAGATGCAGATTATGCTGGGTGTCCAAAGGATAGAAAGTCTACATCAGGCTTTGCTGTGTTTATCGGGAATTCTCTTGTCACATGGAAGAGTAAGAAGCAAACTGTGGTTACCAGATCAAGTGCTGAGTTGGAATACAGGGCCATGGTGTAGGCTAGCACAGAGATGATGTGGGTTAGATATGTACTTACTAACCTGACTATAGAGGTGCCTCTTCCCATGCACCTCCAATGTGATAATCAGGCTGCTCTTTTCATTGCCAACAACCCAGCCTTTCATAAGAGGATGAAGCACATAGAGGTGGACTGTCACTACACTCGTGACATGATACAGAAGGGTCTTATCGCCACTACGCATGTCAGCTCTGGAGACCAGACAACAGATGTACTTACAAAGGCCCTATCCATAGGACCTTATCAGAGATGTTGTTCCAAGCTGAGTCTGATCGATATCTGCGCTCCAGCTTGAGGGGGAGTGTTAAGATATTAGTTATTTTTATCATCGTTTCTATTTCTTTCTTGTTCTTTTGGTAATTTGCTCCATAGGTTTATCTCCTATATAAGAGAACCCTAGGGCCTCTCATAAAGCAATGAATTCTTTTCCCTTTACAAAACCAAACACAAATATGATTGGGATGCAGTGAGGTGGAAGTTTAGGCTCTGTGAAGGTGAGGGTTTCGATCGTGAAACACGCAGAGGTGTGCATGCCGTGGAGAAGCAGAGAGGAGAAGATAAAATGATAGCGTGGATATCGGATGGGTAGCTAAGATATGAGTGTACTCAGTTCGTGGAATAGGTGTCTGAATATAGAGAATAAAATGCCAGAAACATAGAAGAAATGAAGAAGAAGAACAAAGAGGCTTACCTGTGAAGGAAGGTGATCATGGAGGTGGAACTAGAAGAGTGATACTAGCTTTGAGATTGGAGCAGATAGTGCTTAGAGCATCTCTAACTAAATGGACAAGATTTGGAAGCTCCAGTAGCTCCTACTTGGGCTGTAAATTGGCTGGAAGCTAAGGATCATGCTGATGATAAAAACTCTGTCATCGCTCTCAATGAGGCACTCTAGCTGTCACCTAGGTGTAGATAGGGATAGGAGGTCATCTTACACAAGGGTGGATAGCCGCAAATCTGGCCGACAATGAAGTATTTGAAGAGAATGAGAAGAAGTTTCGGGAAGTTTTCAATGGACTTTCAATTATCGTAAATACGTGGTCAGAGGTGGTCAAGGGTCAAGGGACAACTTACATGGAGACGGGTGATTGTGGCTACATTTGGGATTTTATGTGATGTAGAAAGGATGTGATAAGCGGTTAGAAGAAAATGGAGAAGATGTGAGGTTGGAATGGTTAATGACGCTCTTGTGAAGCGGTTGGAGGTAGACGATAGATGAAGATTGTTGGATCAAGCGATTCAACGATTGAGGAAGAGGCACGGTTTGGTTGAGGATGGGGTTGATTAAGAGCGATTAGAGGGATGACAATGATCGAGTGATGGAGCGAGGACGACTGTCTATCCAGATGATCAGACGGTGGAGAATGATGGCCATGTGGCTCTTAAGGGCCAAGTGAGGTGTGCTCACGATTGGACCATGTGGCCAATCACAAAATTCCAAGAGCCAAAAAATGTTGTAAAATAAATAACAAATAGTTAGATAGGTAAAAAATGTTGAACATAAAAAATGCAGATCTTTCTGACATCTACAACTTTCATGGAGAACTCAAAATCTAAATACAAGATATATATATATATATATATGCAAGTTTTTTTTAAGTAAATAAAAATACTTATTTATTTTTTTTGATTTTTCTGTAATTTTGACATATGTTTAATTTTAAAAAAAATATATATAATATTAAACTATTTTTATGGAGTCCTACATTTAAGAAAATACATGAAATTAAGGCACAATAATATATTTATTTATGTACAATTAATTAGAGTTAGTTATATACAAGATGTTAGTTGTTAATGTTAATGAATTATTACTGAATCTTACAGGATTGTTTAAGTTAGAGGGATAAAAATGAGTAATATAATGATAAATCATGGATTTATCAAGGGAGAATTCTCATTTCATGCAAGGGAGCACATGTGATGATGCGAGGAATGAGGATGTCCAATAGGGTGTACAACCTCGAGCATAGGATCGCGATAGGTAATGGATCTCTAATAATTCCTATAACATGCAATAGGAGAAGAGAGAAATAGGTTGTCAGCATCTCTACTTCAAAAAATGCACAAGGAGAAATTATTGCAGGTTCCCTTTACCAGAGGATCATGACATAATCTCTAGTCATGATAGATCTGCAGCGCTGTGCCAGAGGCACAATGTATGATAGGCATCAAGAGATCTTGTCTTAAATCCCCAAAAAAATATCACTCGCAAAAGTACAAATGTATTGATTTGACTGTGGCGGCAATAGTGCTAAAACTGTTCTAACAGATGATACAAATTGAAAAAAAATCATTAGTTAATTCCTTAATAATATTTTTAATGTATAAAATAAGGGAGTGGGTCCCCTCTTGTGAATGGGTTCATACGAAGCGTATGAGCTGCTTGGAGATTCACTATAACATATGCCTGATCCAAAGGTAATGAGTAGTTTTCTTCGAAATCACTTAAAATCAAAATCACTTTTAACTAAAAAATGTTTATGTTGGATGTTATCTTTGGATTTTCGGATTTTCCCCCAAAACCCTATCTCTAACATGTGGGCCCTACCATCTTTTTTTATTCTCTGGTAAGTGGGTCCCTCATTTTTATCCATTCAACAAAAAAATATTATAATATACCATCTTGTCATCTAAAAGTCATAAAATGCACAACTTCTAATCATTTTTTCACATTTCAATACAATTACATCATAACAAATCATCTCAACAGTAAAATCTTCTATCCAAACACCGAAATGCAAAAATATGTTATCCATAAGATAACTCACTTTTAGAGTGGATTACTCTCTTCAAGAAAACATCCAAACCAAATGCACCATTGAGTAGAACCTGACCCTCTCTACCCTCTTACCGGACACAAGCCGTGGTGATGCATAACCTACCAACAATAAGACTATCAAATGAGCAATTACGTATCAAAGATGTGGCCCACAATATTAAAAAAAGAATTTGTAGGTTTATAGAAATTAGGTTAAAATATCAAATGAGCAATTACGTATAAACTATAAAAGTAACCTTTACAACCGTACCTATCAATCTCCATCTCCATCGCTATCCTATTTTAGCGTAGCTTAGAATAGTCAACTTAGATTATTTGTAGGTACGAATAAAGAAGATTAAATTATTTCTTTAAAAACATATTAGCTAAATGATTGAAATTGTACCAAGAGATTAAACAGACACCCGAACAGTCACAGTCATTAACTTCAGACCAAAAGATCACAAATTACCTTTGACGTAGGACTTACCAGCGGATTCTTTACGGGTGGTACCTCGGCTTTAATATCGATTCCGGTCACCACATCGGTGACTGACCAACATGGAAATTCGGTCAAAACTCGATTGAGATTTCGACCATTTCGATCACCGACTCTTTTATCGGCAACTTTAAAAGCTGAGATTTTGGCCGAATTTCAGTCACATGGTCCATGGGGCTGTGGGATTAGGATATAGTTTCATTTGACGATGGCGTCCATAAAGTAAAATTACGAGCATGGATGACGTGTATTAGATTCTTTGGCATCTTGAAATTTCTCTAATGAGTCAAAATAACATAGAACTGTCTCGGCTCCAACATGCCCAATTTTCATCCATTTAGATCAAGGTCTATATTGATTGAGAGAATATACAATCGACCAAAACTAAAAAATATTTATTTAGTTTGACCACCACAAAATCTCCTTCCTTATAGATTGCAGTGCTAGTGATTTATCTCCTAAGTCCTAACAGATGCCTAGAGAGGAAAAAGCACGACATAAGAAGAAGAAACGTTGACAAGAACCAGTGAAGGATCAGAAGGGAATATACAAAAGTTACCGAGCTAAAAATTCAACTAACTATCGAATTGCCTCCATCCTCATCTCCCTCTTGAAGTTGAGTATAAACTCCTCGATTCTCCTATCGAGCTCGACGTCGCTCAACAACCCCTCCACCCTCTCTCTCCCTCGTTCCTCCTCCCTCTCTTGCTCTTGCTCTTGTTGCGTTGCTTCTCCCGCCTCCGCGTCCTTGAATTCTTCTTCTGATCCGTGTTCTTCTTCGCCCTTTCCTCGTCCTCTTCCTTCTTCTTTATCATCTTCCTCTTCTTTTTGAACAAAGCCGATCGAGGCGTCCATGTACATATATGCCTGTCTCGGATCGTGCTTTGGGCCACCATTCCTGATCTCCACGAGCATCGACGAGCCTTGTAGGTCGATCAATCCAGCATCCACGAGAACAAGCACCAAGATGAGGTTGCAGAAGAGGAAGACAACCTCCTTGCTCGTGTTATCGAACACGAGCGAAAGGAAAGAGCCGTAGAAGAACCAAATCTCGACATCGACGCAGCAAACGAGAGCCAAGACGAGGATCGAGAAGAGGGAGGCATTGATGGCTCTCCTGATACGCCGGGACCTGTTGAACCGCATCTCGGCCTCCTCCTTCTCCTTCTTGATCGGGTCCATCGCGCTCCCTCGTAGACTTGATGTGGGTATGTTGGGGAAAGGAGGGGTGTGTGTTGGGAGGGCATATATAATGCTTGATGGAGGTGTGAATTGAGTAGGAAAGGATATGGAGACTCGAGGGGAAGGTTGGACTGGATGATGGAAGAAAAGGAGAGCACAACCACCGATCGATGGGGATGATGTCTGTGGATGGATTTGTTTGTTGTTTATGTGAAAAAGATTGGTGTGGACTATTTCATGCGTGGACCGGGTCCTCGTTGTACTGGTTTTACAGTCATTTGCTACTGGAAACGATCAGGAGTGAAAGCAAGACTACTCAACTACCGCTAAATTATTTAATTGGGTTGAATTTTCTATGTACAACAACCACTGTATTAATTGGCCGAATCCTCCTATAATGTTTCTTCTCAAAATGTTTATGAGAGATTTAATTATCGAACGGAACCAATCGGTTAAATTGAGATTTTGAAAATCGGACCGGACCCCAAACCGGTATAGTATCGGTTTTGTGTATTCGCGGTCGGGTCAATGAGACTAGCCAATAGAACTGGTGATGAAATCACCGGTTTATAAAAATAGGAAAAAAATCGAACCTTGACGTTGTTGGTTTGGTAAATGTGGTCCGACTGGATCCAACCTGATTTAACCACTATTTCATGCAATAAGTATGCATTATGTTATATTATATATCTAAATGCAATTTGTTAACTTTATATAATAACATTTACGTAATGACGGAAACTAACGATTTTAAAAATATTTGATAAACAGTAATCGGTGTTAGAGGTTTTAACTTGATGCTTTTACGATGTGACGATGGCAACTTCTTCTCTATATAGGGTATCGTTTGTTGCTATTGGATGGAGGCAATAATATACATTGGGAAGGAAGAGAGAGGTGATGGTCACGAGGGAGGAACGAAAAGATGGTGTTGGGTTGCCGAAAGTCAAATGGAACTAAACCGATGGGGCATGTTTGGTTATTGGGTTGGCTGGGTTGGGGTATCCTTCTGTGAATAGTAGTTGTTTGGAGGGTTGGGAGGGTTGAAATAATAATTGTGATGTGATGTAAATTAACTTTTTTTATTAATTATAACATGGTTTTATGTTAATAATTTTATTTGAACATGGTTAAAAAATATTATATCAAAGAAATTATAAGGTCAATATAAGTAATCCCAACCCAGGAATGCATGGTTGAAGTCAAGAGTATGCCAGGATAGTACGTTGGCAACCAAACATGCCCATGGAAAATTTCTTTACAGAAACTTGGGAAGGGGAAGTGACTTGTGCCAAGGGAAACATGAAAAGAAAAGAGTCAATGGACTATTGAGCTATGAGTTGGCTTTGAACCGAAATATGAATTATTTCTTAAGAATTTACATTTAATTTATAGCGTATAAGTTATTTTTATCGAAAAGTAGGTGCTTGAATCAGAGAAGTTTAGTTCAAATGGTACACTTGGATGAAACAGTCTAACTTGATTTTGACTACTTTCTGTTTTCCAAATAAAAATCAATTCTACTTCAATCGTTTTTCTTCTCATCTTAGTTTAGCTAGTTGAACTAGTTGGTTCAGCTTATTTTTTAAAACATCAGGTATCTGGTGTGAGAATGGATCAACCGATCGATTTTTATTTTAAAAATAAAGATTAGTCAATATAAGTCAAAATGGGTCAAAACTCGATTGGATTGTTTTATTAGTTGAACTAAATCATCAGTTTGACCATCTTTTTTTGAGAAAAATAATTACTACTATTATCTAAAAATACATATTCTTCAAAACTAATCATATTCTAATTCAATCCTGACTCCTATTATGGTACCCTTCGGCTCTTCTCACTCCTTGTTTCTCAAATGTGAAACTCTTCCCCTTCCTAATTCTCCAATGTGAATCTCTTCCCCTTACTAAGTTACCATAAAAACTTCCAAAGGTTCCACACTTTTTACTTTGAGAGAATGCGTGTTGGCAACCTAGTGTTTCCTCTCCCTTCCATCATCATGATCATCATCTCTCCCTTCCTACCTTGCGTATTATGTTATCTCCTTCTAACAATGACAAACGATTCCTCTATATCAAGTATAAGTTGCCATCATCACACGTTATGAGAAGTTTAACTTAGCAACCCCGGTTGTCAATTATTATTTTTAAGTTATTTTTAAACTTATTAATTTTAGACATCACACGTACACACGCACACACACATATGTGTTTATATAAATTTTACAAAATACATATAAATATATGATGTAGCATAATATGCATTTATTTTAACGAACTGCCGTTCAAACCTTGTTTAGCCCGGTTAGAACTCAATGTCCCAAACCAACAATATAATAGTTTAATTTTTGAATTGCTGACATCTTTGCTAGTTTGACCAATCGTATCTATTGGTCCAACCATGAAGAGTCAAGAGATTTTTACTCATAACCTCTATACTTCATAATTACATATTAAACTCTCGAGAATTTTGAATTTCACATAGAATCATGAATAGTTAGTAGTCCTGACATACACTATCCCTTGTTACCTTACATCAAATTTATCCATTAACATTCATAGATTCCATTAAATGTTGAAAATTTCACCCTTCTTATTATATCATATTTGCAAATGATAATACTCATCCTTTCTCCTACTTCCATCTAAGCCAACCACCCCCATCCCTCATCCAACGAATTCTCCTCTCTCAACTTCCACTGTCACACCTCCCCCTACTCTAGCACCTCCTCGTCAACTCAAAAACGAGGATGGGTTGATCAATCAGAAAGTGAATCATAGATGTAATCATAATCCTCTTTGCCATATTCGAAAGAGGAGGGGGAGTGATCGCAATCCTTGGTGTGGAACACCATATGTGAAAGCTAACCAAGGCTTATGCAATTGTCAATGACTCGGATGCTCACAAACTCGGCCCATTTAAGAGAGCACATTGTTCTTAGTATTCATACTCACTAACCTGTTTATAAATACCCAACGAACGTATAACACATTCCACTCATCTCTTTATTTACTCCATCAAACATTTTCCTTCTCCACTCGCCATGAGCAACATGATAACTGAGATCTTGCGAGGGTCTAGAGTAGTTTACACAAGGCGAGAACTACAATGTCGTTGAAGCGTCCGCTCACGAAATCCCAGAAAATCAATAATTAACTCTCAAATAAATCAAGTAATGAAATAAAAGCGTGGAGTTAAAAATTACTATAACTCTAGACCAAAAGTGTGTATAGGTATAAGTATTGTGTAGAGTGTCGAACATAGGGAGCAAAATGGATAGATTGGACAATGAGGTGCACAAATGATTGTCTTGTTCTTCTTGTCTATTTTTTTTGTTTATTTTTAAATTTATATATATTTTTATCTTTTGTTTTTATATTTGTATATTTTGTTTTTAATTTTATATTTTTATATTTTCTTTTTGTATTTTCCTGATTTTATATTTCTTTTTCTTTTAATTATCTAATATAAGAATATATAAGATTATATATACATTATATGATAATATAAGTATAAATATAACTAAAAATAAATAAAAATTATAGAATTAAATATTTTTGGAGTGTAAATAATTTTTTACTATTTTTATGATTTTTAGTGAATTTTATTAATTGGTATATATTTTTAAAGTTAAAAATATCCCATATCATGGATTTAATAAACAACTAAAATTGAAATGAAGATGAAAAATAACAATGTAAGTCCAAAATTCTTCAAATCAATTTTAATATATAGATAATAATATAAAGAAAGTTCATAAAAGGAATTTTTAATCTTTTTATATTAGATTTTGGAGCTTTTTGGTTTTTATGACTGTTCTTTTTCTATTTTTAGTGATTTTTGATCTGAAGATTCGAAATAAATAAATAAAATATTTTTTTGGGAATTTTTCAAAATGATTTATACTTTTAATGGATTTTTAAATTTAAACAGGGACTTTTTATACTCTTTTTTGTTTTTTTTTAAAATATTAAAAATGCCTAAAATCAAAATATAAAATTATGGCATGGATCTACAACATGTAAAGCACTTAATCTATTTTTTCGGATTTTTCTGAGCACAAGTGCTATATTTAATAAATAAAACAAACAATCACAAAAATCAATGTCCTGGCAGGGGCGTAAATGCAATTAAAAATAGACCTGAGGTCTCACATGAAAATATAACAAAATTTTACAACTGCCTAAGAATTTTTAGGGACTTAATACATAATACAAGACCCACGGGGGCTTGCCTGCAAAATAGCCGCCCACGTGCACATGCACGTAAGCTTCTCTAGCAATGACATAAGTGCAATATTAATGATGTATAGGTGTCTAATTGAAAATTGTCCAAAAATATAAAGCATACAACTAAAATTACAAGGCTAATAAATAAGCAGCAAAAGTTGGGGGATGAATGTGCAAATTACCCCCTTTCAGTGCTGGATCCGACGGTGTAGAGCACTCCACTTACCAGCGTCGCAACCACATCGCACTATGCCGGTTCGGAAGATGCAGCTCAGATTAGATCATCCTAGAAGATCTGACGGTCGGGCATTGGCACATCTAACGATGGTTGCACCTCTTGAAGAACGAGACTGATCGAACGGTGATGAAGGCCACTGGAATAATTGGAGCACCCAAGGTCTGATCTCGCGAGGATCAGTTGAGTTGAAGTGGGGTGAGGCATAGAGAAGCGTTAGGAGAAGAAGGTGGGTACGATGCGCAGGTCGAAAAACGAGCAGTGGATGGTGAAAAGGGTTCGCCGGAGCTAGCCTCCAATGGACAACGATTGGGGGTTTATAGCTAAATCACGTTATAAAATCAGAACACAAATGCAGGAAATAAACCTAGGGATTATAACTAACCTAGAAAGCAAGAAAAAGATTACCTCTACTAGCCAATATTAGGAGATGGGACCTCATGGCAAGGCCCCGTCGGAGATGGGTCGAACGCCTCTTCGTGTGCCTCCTTGATCAATCTATATGCAAGGCAAAGGAGTTTTCCCCTCCTTCGAGCCTTTGGGCGCAAGAGGAGGAGAGGAAACGAGATAAAGAAGATTCAAAAAATGGAGTAAGGTCGGGTAGGAGGTTATGTACATGATGTGAAGTGGCGATCTTCGAGATGGAATCATGGGTGAATCGAAGGGGATCATCCCAAATCAATGAATCGACGTGAATCATGGATGTACAAGGGACAAAATCCATGAAGGGTCCCATCCTCCTCGAGCAACGCATCAGTGTGTAAAATATCAAGTAGTGTCGAAGAGCCATTTTGACAGGGTCTACAACGCAGGTCAGATGAGTTAACCTAGGTCAACTCGCGGGACGATCTGGTTAGTCCACGTGGACCAATCAGAAAAATCAACCTGAAATTATTTCTAAATTAATTAATAAATAATAAACGCTTTTATTAAATTAAAGTTATAAAATAAAAAATGTTTATTATTTTATATGGTATTTTATTATGATTTTTATTTATTTTTTGAGGTGTTTTATTATAAGTTAATTTTCAGGGCTTCCTTTTTAGATATATTTACTTATATTTTGGGTATTTTATTTAAATTTTATATTTTTGATTTTAGTATTTTATTCCTTTTTATAAAGTTATAACTTATTTTTATATACATAAATATATTTTTATTATATTTTTCCGATGTAATCTTTACACTTAATTAAATATAGGTTATATTATATAGGTATATGTATTGTATATTTATCTATGTATTTTAGTATATGATTTTATTTTTATTTTTTTATGGTTTTATTCTAATTTTAATATGTACATATATTCAAAGCTGAAAAGTTTGCTTGATGAATAGGAGGATCTGAGCTGGTTGTTGAGGTGAACCTGGATAATGATTTGTGAAACTTGAGGGCTATCGAGGCCAAAATCCTAGTTCTAATAAAGTCTCGACACACTATTAATCCAAATGTCCAAATCCAAGTTCTAAATTTTGGGTGAAGTGAGATTCGGTTAAATGAACAAGCATGTTCTAAGTTCTTTTATTTTTCCTTTTTCTTTTTCTTTTTGCTTGCACTTATTTATAGAATAAGTGTTTGCTAAGGGACTAGCAAAGGTAAAGTATAGGGGAATGATGAATCTATGATCATCGCTTTTATTATTTCATTTTGGCTAAAATCTTTGGTAAAATAAATGTAAATATTCATTAATTCCCACTAATTAATATTCTAACCATAATCATTAATATTATATACTTAACACTTATTTTACCCAAAATAAAAGAATAAAGAGAAAAAGAAAAGAAGGATGGACATAATTATGTACAAACTGATCCTAACCCCGAGATCAGATCAATATTTACTTGGTCGACAAAATAAATAAATAGGAGGAGATAAGGATCATAACATATAAAAAAATCAAGAAAATCAAGACCAAAATACAATAAACATATTTTTCACCATGTACATAGTTCACCTATTTTATTGATCATTTAAAAAAATCTCAAATCAAAATATATCTTTTACAAAAGTTGATCATAAAAAAATATATTATTTTATAAAAATATTAGAAAAATAATTCATCAAAAAATAATATATTACAATGAACCGAAAAGTCGTAAAAGCCAACTTCCGAGGTTCATAATTATCTATAAAAACACTCCAAACTGACTAAACTCTCTTTTAAACTTCATTTTATATATAATACTATTTATTAAAAATATAAAAAATATTAGAATAAAACATGTGAGTTTTGGTGTTTGGGCCCCGCTGTCTATATGTATAATATGTAGAAACTTCCTGATTTTCTAATTAATCAACCATAAGTTTGTTTTACTTAATTTCTTTTCCAATAAGTTCTAAAAATGTGTATAAAAATATAATTTAAGTTAAAACGCCAATAAATTCGGAGCCATGAAGCCGCTACTTAAATTTTCCGGACCTCATAACTCGGCTATATGGACTCCGAATTGGGCAATCTCAGTCTTAAAGTTTCTACAAAATGACACTAGTTTCGCTAAAATCGGAGTTAATATGCGAAATGTGGGTTTCAAGACCGTATTATTATATGTATATATATTATATAATGCACTGTAATTTATTATTATTTAATATATTATATCTATATACTTTATTAATATTTTATTAAATTAAAATCAAATAAAAATTACTTAATTATTAATTAACTATTATTAATTATTCATTAAGTTAATTAATTAATTTATTAATTATTAATCAATTCATTTAATCATTTGCTTAAGTATTTCAGTAATTATTTAATTATTTAATTATCTCTTAATTATTATATTTAATTTAATTATAATTTAAATAATTAATTATTTTTTGGGGTCACGTACGCTGCATGCGTGCACCCCCTTCCCTTCTCTCCTTTCTTCTTCTTCTTCCCCGATCGCTGCTATCTGCCTCCTTTTTCCCCTCCATTCTGCTAACAGCCACAAACGACCTGTCATTTGCCGGTCGTTCACCAACAACCTACAGTGATCGCACCTGCTGGCGGTGCCCCCATCTATTGGCGTATTCCCCACTCTTCCTCCCATATAAATTCCTAGGAACTCCTCCAAGTTTCCAAGATCCACCATTTTTGCCACTCCATCTTCCAGAGCTCCGCGAGAGAGGCGTGAGGGTGACATCTTCTCATCTCCGGCGTCGAGCGAGGTTGGGATTGAGGCGGTCTGGTGTGATCATCTGCTGGCGTGCACCATCGTGTCCCAGCCTCCGCGAGCATTGCTGTCACGTCTCGAGGTGAGGAACATGAGCATCTGCTCCACCCGCATGCGACGAACATCATCCATTCCATGTTAGTCTTCTAGTTCTTCTTCATCCTCTTTCCTTTCTCTTCTCAATCCCTCTGTTTCTCTTCTCTGATTCATCTATGTAAATTCTCTCTTCCACTGCCGCTATCCACGTTTCTCCCTCTATTTCGTACATTTCTCCACAATTCCTTTTATCCCTACCCATCTTAGATCCAATCGGACCTGAGCTTTGATCCTTTTCTACCACTTCCCTTGAGGATCGTTCATCCATTCCATATACTTCGAGCTTAATGTTTGACTGAGATCACGAATATAGAGTCTAGTTTAATAACATGCAGGACCTGTTGAAGATTGGAGCTATGCGTTGAGTAGCCTTCCGAAGCCGAACGTTTCGTTATCTGCAGATGAAACAAAGTTGAACCTGTAATCAATCATCATCTTGAATCTCCGTAGATCGAGATTCCACACGAAGGTCAAAGCACTACTGAGAGCGTAATCAGAGTACCTGCAAATCCGAACATCATACCTGAAGTAGTGATGCTTAAAGCTATTATAAATGCTTAAGATCCGCCTAATCACCACAGTTAGAGGATCTGAGCATCAGACTGAACTTGAACTACGCAAGCCGAAGAGCTTCTCTATCATAGTCGGGGAAGACGAAATCTACAAAGTCACCACTGCCCTTCGATCCACAGCTACCGGGAACCACTGCCAACTTGAAGACATCCGCCATGATCTGCAACTCGCATAACCCGCAATAACATGCAGATCCAAAGAGGGAAGAATACGGCTGCGTCCAGATCGTATCTAAGTGATTAACCAAAAAATCAGGCGGTCGTGTATTCCACACAAGGCGGGAACAGATGCGTGACCGCTCAGAAATCCGGATTAAGTCAACAATCAATCCACAATATCAATAAATCAATGAAAAGCAAATATGGAATCAAAATTTATTATAACTCTACAATAAGTGTGTATAGTGTGCAAGTATGTGTAGAGTGTCGAACTCAGGGAGCAAGCAAGATAGATCAAGGCAGAAATGCACAAAATGTGATATGTGATCAAGTGCCTACAAACATGCAAATATTTGTGGGTTTTTATTTTTTATTTTTTTAATTTTTAATTTTATATTTTTGTATTTTGATTTTTAATTTACTGATTTTATATTTTCTTTTTATATTTTATAATTTTTTATTTTCTTTTTCTATAAATAGAATATATACACGATATAAGAAAAGAGAAGAATAAGGATTTATAAAAATAAGGGAAAATAATAAAAAATCAGGGAATAAAATGTTTTGGGATTTTTATAATTTTATGATGTTTTTTTGTGATTTTTAGAGATTTTTCTGAGTTTTTTTGGTATTTTTAAAATAAAAAAAACTGAAAACAGTGTAGAAAATAAAAGGTTGGGACAAAAATGGAGAAATAAAATAGCAAACAATAAGGAAAATTTTCCAAATTAATTTTAAACTAAAGATAATACAACAAAGAAAATTCAGAGACAAAAATTAGATTTTTAGGATTTTTGTATAAATTTTAATATTTTTATGAAGATTTTTGAAGTTTTCTAATTTTTAGGGTTTTCTTTTGAATTTTTAGTGATTTTTGGACAGAAGTTAGAAGATGTTGAAATACACAAAAGATGTTTTTTTGGAATTTTTAAAGGGGTTTTACTATTTTTTGGTATTTTCTAATGCAAATAATAGAGAAAATACATATTTTTGAATTTTTATAAATATGAAAATGCAAGAAAAATGCAAACAAAAAATATGGAGAGAAAGAGCAATCAAATAGGAGCTTAACTTGATTTTTTAGTGATTTTTATTAATTTATAGACACATGAAATAAGTAGAAACAACAAAAAGAAATTACACTACTAGCAAAGGCATATATGTAAATATCCAAACATCCAGGGGTCAACGTGCAATTTTTCACAAAACTTATAACAAATAAATCAATTTCCAGGACCAAATACAAATATTAAAACCCGCTAGGGCATGCCTGCAATTTTCCCAACCCCGCACGTGTTATACACACGCATGGGAAGGACCTAAATGCAATATACAAAAATCCCAAGGGTTGATATGCAAAATCTCCAAAAATATTACACGTTTCAAAAAAAATTCCTAGACTAAATTGAAATAAATAAAATCGCAGGGGGTTCAGTGCAAAAACACCACCACCCCACGTGCACAGGTCATGTGAGGTGACGTGGACTGGACCTAGATGCAAATAATAAAAGTTCGGGAGCCTAGATGCGAACATTACAAAAATATTTAAACTACAGACGAAAGTTTATGGACTAAATAATAAATACAAAATACTCAAGGTAAAATATGCAAAATACCCAAAGCTTGCAGATCCTACGTCTGATGAACTTCCACTTGCCACGTGTCGAAGATCTGACGGTCGATAACGGTTCGGCGATGAGCGATCATGATTATATCTCCTCTGGTGGATCGGACGGTTGAGCTTTGTGGAGATCCAACGACAGCTGCTGGATCTGGAGGTGCGTCCTGATCTGACGGCTGGCAGCCTAGAACGAAGAACATGGAAGAAGTTCGG
The DNA here is from genome assembly GCA_037367405.1 of Ottelia alismoides. Taxonomy (NCBI): domain Eukaryota; kingdom Viridiplantae; phylum Streptophyta; class Magnoliopsida; order Alismatales; family Hydrocharitaceae; genus Ottelia; species Ottelia alismoides. The sequence continues at coordinate 1,144,286 of JAZKJV010005993.1, read as the reverse complement.
TGAGGCCGACCTTCTCCGACCTCGATCTCGACCGTCGGCGATGCTTCGAGCTCCAAAAGTGGCCGCGGGTACTCCTGGGGGTCTGCTCTATCTCCTGGGGGCTCCAAAACACCTCGGCGACAGCCGAGGCTCTCGCGCGGAGGTGGCTGAGCTGGGTGGCTTCGCGGATCTCCGACGAAGGGCAAAACAAGCCCCAGGCTCGAGTCAACGCTCTTTGACCTGCAAAAAGGGGTGATAGGGTCCAGGGCAAAATGCCTAGACCCCACGGAGATGGAAACGAAGCGAGGGGCGATGGCGCAAGGTGGTGGTCGGAGGAGCACTCCGGCGAGGGGTACGTGTGGGCGAATCGATGGATGATACTCGAAGATTTTTGGGGGGTTTTACTCCTGTGACTACGGCGAATGAAATGCGAACGAAAAATGGGAGAAAACAAAGACCTCGAAGGGGTGAACCAGAGGTAGAAGATACCTCAATGCCGGAGATGGCAGAGGTGATTGGAGCCGCCACGGGCGTCGCTCGACCAGCCTGAAGCTCAGGCGAGGAAGCTGTCACCTTCCTCGAGCTCGGGGCGTAAAAGCGGGAGTTAAGCCTGTGTAAGAGGGGTTCCAAAATCGAGTTGAAGGTCGGAGGTTGAATATGTAGAGTTGACGTTGTGGCTATGACGCTCCAAAGATCGAGAGATATGGCTCGAATCGCTGCTCCTCGGCCCTAGGAAAGCCTAGGGCATGAAAGAGGGACGATCGGGGAGCAAAAGTGCTGAAGGGATCGACATGAAAGGATGCAAGGTTTGACCTCAAAAAAATCAAGAAAGAGGGGGTGAAACGAGGTCTGACAAGGGGCAGAGGGGAGGGACAGCCAGTTGACTCGCCGGTCAACGTGGATTGTCACCTAGTTGGTCCACGTGGACCAACCAGGAAAAATCCCGAAAAAATATTTTGTAAATTCAATTATAAATAGAAAACGAATTCATTAATTTTTGATTATTAAAAAAATATTTTTTATTTTATGAACTATTTTATTATGATTTTTAATTATTTTTATGAGGTATAAAAATATAAGTTACCTTTTTAGGCCTATATAGGTGTATATATCTGTATATTTTAATATTTTATTTTTATTTTATATATTTAATTTTATTTATTTTGGTTTATTATTTTATAGATTTTTATACACTTAAATATATTTTTATTTTATTTTTCTGAAGTATTTTGTATACATAATAAAATAAAAGTGTTAATTATACAGGTATATATAGGTATTATACCTATGTAAATTATATACAAGTATTTTATTTTGTGTTTCTTTTGTATTTTTATTATGATATTAATATACACATAAATTATAAATAATATTTACAAAATTATAAAACTAAGAAATTATAAAAATAATGAATAAAAAATAAAATGAATATCTTAATCTGTACGAGCATACAATAGGGGTCCAAAACTCAACTTTCAAACCGTAGCTACGCAAAAGTCGAAACTACCGCCATTAAATAGCTTATTTCAAAATATATACAATTAAAGTGAGTTTGACGCGTTTTGAATTTTTATTTGCGAGATACATGTCTGGGAAGTTGGGATTCTGGAATTTTATTCAACTCATAACTTTTTATCTGTACATTATTTTTAAGTGAAATCAATTTTGCATTTTTCTTTATTTAATTATCTACAACTTTCATGTACAAAGTTTCTTTATTTGAGGTATAAAAAGTGGAACCAAAAATAGGTCCCAAAATAAATAAAGAATGGATAAAATCTTTATTGTATCTGGCCCTTATCTCCCCCTACTTTATTCCTGGTCGACCTATTCATCAAGATGCCTAGGTCTCAGAGTTTCGGATCATAAAATATTTACAATATTTTATTCTTTTTCTTTTATTTTATTTATCCTATAATTTTGGCTTTAAAAACAGTATTTTATACACTATTTACATGCACATGCATGAATGCTAAGATGCGGGAGTTAAGGATATTTACACTCATTTGCCAGGGTTTTTGAGGCCAAAATGATAGAATAAAGATGATGAAATGTGGATTCATCATCCCCCTATACTTTGCCTTTGCTAGTCCCTAGCAAACACTTATGCAATAAGTGCAGAAAAAGAAAAATAAAGAAAAAAAAGAAGAAATGTGGATTAAATTTAATTGTCAAGCTTGTCTTCACAAAATCAAAGTTTGGAGCTTAAGTCGGACCTTTGGAATTTTAGTGCGGGCGGAACCTTAACGAGAATCGAATTTGAAATCCAACAGTCCATGAGAATCCCAAAACTCTGCTCAAGTCTCCTCAATAGCCAGGTCAGAAATATCTCAACTCATACGCAAACCCTTACGACTATGAATCTGACTCGTATAGTGTAAGTGATTGTGGCTCTCCCCAACTGAAATGACAAAGAGACTGACTTCTCCAATATGACAACCCAATGATTCCCCAATCCAATAACTCCTTCCTCGAGGAGCGGGCATTCCCCTCTAAGTTCAAGTGGCAACCAGCTCAAGAGGAGGGGTGAAGAGAAATACGGACGGTAGCCAGTGTAACTACCTATCCTAAGATGCAAGACCAGTGCAGTCAAGTCATCCAGCTGCAGGCTCACATATTTGACTTTGGAACTCAAGCTTGCTTATTGACTTTACAACATATGTACATACTTTGCAGGCATTTTATTTTTGTACAGGCCTGTCCATTTTTTTTGAAATACTATTTACAACAGCATTTACATAAAGAGTTTTTCCTCTTGAGCCAGTAGACTATCCCTCTTTTGAAGTTTTATCGCAACCCACACTCCCCTGTCTTTAGAATTCCTCATCACTGGATGGGTTGGGGTGCACTTCCCTCCCTAGAGGAGAACAAGTGTTTCCACTTATGTGCGTCTCATACCGGCAAATCCAATCCCCTCACCACTCCAACTGAGTTAAGCCATGTGAAAGGTGCAGGTGTCCAAGTTAGGTTATTATCAACAAGAGTCGTACGTGTGCTCCGAAATACTCTACTTAGGCAGTCAAGAATCCATTGAACCAAGTCCCGTTATCATCAAAGAATTAAGTCAACTAGGCCTGAAGTACCTCAAACCCAGTTCCTATAAGGTTCCTGTTATTTGGTAAATTTTAAGATCCAATCAAGCTCCAATCTCTGGATTTTACTTAGACTTGTTCAACTATCAAAATCAATCCAAAAAATGCTCATGCTATGCAAATGATATGCAAAATGCAGAAGATATTTTTGTGATGCAGTTTTCAAAGATTTTGAACTTTTTATGGATTTTTGAAAAAGATGATGCATATGTCATTTTTTGGATTTTTCAAAAAGATTTTTCAAATGTTTTGGTATTTTAAATTTTGCAAATGTTTTTGGGATTTTTGAAAATAAAGATTTTTGGCTAACAACTAGGTACAAATATTTACACCGGAATGCTTCTTATATTTACAAGAAGTGGATTTTAAGAATTTACAAGGGTAAGTGATCAATTTTATAAGTATATACATGATGAATTCTGGTGTGATGTATGTATTCCTCAAACTTATTTGAAAAGGTTTTTCAAACAAATTTTGAAAACTATAGTCCAAAATATTTTTTACAAACAATTTTACAAACATGTACACACATTTGAAAATCATTTTGCAAAGGTTTTCCAAACAGTATAGATAGATTTTTCAAAATATTTTTGCAACCATTTTTCAAACCATTTGCAAATCATTTTTCACACATTTTTTATTTCACACAAAGAAAATACAATTTTCGAAACACGCCATTTTTACACAGGTTGAAAACATGTAACAAAATGTTTTCCAAATAGTTTTCAAAATATTTTCACAAGGATTTTCAAACTATTTTTCAAACATTTTGCAAAAAAAACATTTTCACCTGATTTATTAATCAGTAAATACAAAAATAATTTGAGGAATGATAACATCTTTTTATTACGGTTTTAATGAATTTCAAAGAATTCTTTGCCATATTATTAAGAAAATACGAAAGTACGAGTTATGGCTAAAGTATATACGTAGTATATACGACCCTCATGTACTTAGCTTGAGCTATGTCCTCATAGATCAGAGAGAAAAGAGATGATATAACTCGTACTGAGTATAGGCAAGTCTAAAGAATAAATAAAGGAATAAATGAACGAATGAGAAGTTGACCGTCCCCTCTATACTTAGGATCAAATAATCCTGAGTATAGCAGACTGTACACAAAGCAGGGAAGGTCAAGGGTGGGAATGAACAGATCGTACTCAGATTTTCTCCCCCTATACTTAGGGTAAGATATCCCTAAGTATAGAGAGGAAGAGGAGACAATGGAGAGGATCGAAAAGAATGAAAACTCGGGGTGCACACCCCCCTATACTTAGGACAAAGTGCGTCCTAAGTATAGAAAATTGTCTACAAGAGGCGACACATTTCTGATACAAAAAGAAGATGGAAAAGGAAAAGAAGAAAAGAAGAAAAGAATAGATCGCAGCTCAGTGTGTGTACCTCCCTATACTTAGGACAAGGTGCGTCCTAAGTATAGCAAAATCAACAGATGAAGACGGGGTAGCAAACATAACGGAAGAGTGAAAGAATGATATGGACAGATGGATCTATACAGCGGAAGATGGAAGTGATAACCATGTATGAGATGAAAATGATATGAGTCAAAGAGCATATCTCATATAAGAAGAATGGGGGCAACACCAACGGTCGGCGGATCATGATCTAAAATATAGCTTCAGGCGCTGACCGTTAACACGAAAGGTAGATGAAGATGACAGCTCGGATATATCAATACTACCATTGTCATGTACCTTCCTGACCACATACGGACCTTTCCACTTACTCTGTAATTTCCCTGGAAATAATTTCAGCCTAGAATCAAACAACCATACTCGTTTATCGGGCTCAAACTGTTTATGGCTGATATAAGAATCGTGCCATGTCTTTACTTTTTCCTTATACTGTCGCTGCTAGAAAAGGTTGTATCTCTCAACTCCTCCAGGGCTGCCAACTCTGCTTTCCTCTGTTCTCCTATACTCTCGGGATCCAATAATAACTCAGTGACTGCCCATAGTGACTTGTGCTTGATCTCCACTGGCAAATGGGATGGCTTGCCATAGACGAGACGAAAGGGAGATGTCCCTAATGGAGTCGTGAAGGAAGTTCGATAGGCCCACAAGACTGAGTCCAAAAGCTGTGACCAATCCCTTCAGTCTGGGCGGACAACCTTATGTAAGATAGTCTTGATCTCCCTGTTCGATACTTCAGCAAAACCATTAGTTTGAGGGTGATATGGCGTGGCAACACGATGGTCAATGTTGAACTCGTCTGCAAGGGCCCTAACCTTGTCATTGATAAAGTGAGACCCCCCATCTGAAATCAGAACTCTAGGTACCCCGAACCGTGAAATGATATTTTTCCTCAAAAAGCGACACACGGTCTTAGCATCTGTGGCTCGGACGGGGATGTCCTCAACCCAACGGCTCACATAATCCACAACAAGCAAAATGTACTCAAACCCCTGACTCTTAGGAAATGGGCCCATGAAATCAATACCCCATGCGATAAAAACCTCACAAAAGTGAATGGGTTGCTTGGGCATCATGTCTCTCTGTCCGCAAGTACCCATCTTCTGACAGTCAGTACATCTCTTCACGAACTCATCTGAATCCTTGAAGAGTAGAGGCCACCAAAGGCCGGATTGGAGCACCTTCTGTGCTGTCCGTCTCCCAGAATGATATCCTCCTGCCTCAAGCTTGTGGCAGTAGGTGTGGACGCTATGCTGCTCTTCTTGAGGAATGCACCTCCTCCAGATACTATCCCCTCCTTCATGATAAAGGACGGGATCCTTCCAATGGTAAAACTTGGCCTTCGCAAGGAAGGTCTCAAGTTTCTGCCTGGGCCAACCATGTGGAACCGTCTTGGCAACAAGATAGTTCACAATGTCGGCGTACCATGAGAGCGAGGTGATAGCCAAGATCGCCTAATCTGGGAATGTCTCTGTAATAGGTGCGCTGGGCTCAGATTCCTCAAGGTTCTCTAAGCGGGAGAGGTGATCCGCCACCACATTCTTAACTCCAGGCTTATCCTTAGTCTCAATATCAAACTCCTGGAGCAGAAGGATCCGTCTGATAAGGCGAGCTTTGGCATCCTTCTTGGCCATGAGGTATCGGATGGCGGTGTGATCTGTAAAGATAGTTACTCTAGATCCGAGAATATATGATCGATACTTATCCAAAGAAAAGACTACGACCAGCATCTTCTTCTCTGTCACAGTATAATTCAGCTGAGCGGCATCCAAAGTCCGGCTGGCCTAGTAAATGACATACGACAATCCATCCCTCCTCTTTCCAAGCACAGCCCCTACGGCAAAATCAGAAGCATCCGTCACGATCTCGAATGGGAGAGACCAATCGGGTGGCTGAAGGACAGGAGCCGTGACAACCATATTCTTGAGAGTCTCAAAGGACGCAAGACACTTATCATCTGCAATGAACTTGGTGTCTTTCATTAGCAAATCAGTAAGCGGTCGGGCAATACGTCTGAAGTATTGAATGAACCGTCGGTAGAAACCGACATGCCCCTGAAAAGACCGCAATTGACGCAGATTGGACGGTGGATTGAGTATTCTAATGATATCCATCTTGGCCGGATAAACCTCCATGCCCCTATTGGAGATGATATGACCAAGGACCGTCCCTTGACTCACCATGAAGTGACTCTTCTCCCAAGACAAGACAAGGTTGACCTCTATGCAGCGTTGCAGCACATGGTCTAGGCAGTCAAGACAAGCATCAAACCCACCGCCATAGACCGAGAAGTCATCTATGAAGACCTCTAAACAGTCACCCACCATGTCCGAGAAAATGGACAACATGCACCATTGGATTGTTGCCGGGCGTTACATAAACCAAAGGGCATCCGTCTAAAAGCATAAGTCCCAAACAGACAGGTGAATGTCGTTTTCTCCTGGTCTTCGGGCGCAATGGCCACTTGATTGTAACCGAAGTACCCGTCAAGAAAACAATAGTGACTCTTCCTAGCTATCCTCTCGATAATCTGATCAATGAATGGCAGTTGGAAATGATCCTTCTTGGTGGCCTGATTCAATCGTCTGTAGTCCACACAGACCCTCCAAGAAGTGGGTACCCGGGTAGCTATCTCCTCTCCAAACTCACTCACAACTGTAGTGATACCCGTCTTCTTGGGTACCACATGTAATGGACTAACCCGCTTGGAGTCGGAGATGGGGTAGATAAAATCGACACTCCACTACTTCGTTATTTCCTTCATGACCACATCTCTAAGATTCGGGTTCAGCCGTCGCTGGAACTCACGCGAAGGCCTATCATCCTCCTTAAGATAGATGTGGTGGAAGCACAGAGCCGGACTAATCCCCTAGAGATCAGCTATACTCCATCCTATCGTCTTGCAGTTTCTTTCAAGAACCTCCATCAGACGAGATTCTTGCTCTCCAGTCAAACCTGCTAAGATAATGACTGGGTGCATATCTGGCTCACCCGCAAGGAATCTATACTTCAGCGACTGCGGCAAGGGCTTCAATTCTGGACAACTGGGAGGTGGCAGATCTATCTTCTGATATGTCTGTGTGAAGGCTACCAGGTCTGCATGTGAGAACTCTCGCTGTGCATGAAAATCTGATGAAGGGAACCCTGTTGCATCATCTATGAAATGTACTAGCTCGCACTCCGTCCTAGCTGTCGGCTCAGAAGGAATCAGACACGGCAAATAGTCATCAAAATCGTCCCAATCGATGTCTGAATCCAAGGGATCTGAACTAATAGAACAAGAATGAAATTCTGCTTCACCACTCATCCCACAACTGTCAGCCTCAAAGGTGTCCTCGTCTAGGGGTGTGCTATCCAGGCTCTCAACTGCCATAAGCTGTAAATAGAGTGAATCTGTAGGCAAGGCGAGGGTTTGTGCTACTGGATCTGTCCAAATGGATTCATCATCTGTCATCACAAAATCACACTCCTGGTGGATGTCTCGCTCATCCTCTGTCATCTGCGCGGTATCACTGGACTGCTCTGAGCATGTTGATTCTCTCGCTCTATTATCCTCAATCGTCTCTATTTGTATGCTCTTGCCCTCTACGCGAAAGCACACCTTCCCACTTTCATGATCGGTCACCGCCTTGGCTGTGGTCAAAAATGGGCTTCCGAGTATGATGGGGGTATCTCTTACTGACTCAGGGATCTCCATGTCCAATACAACAAAGTCCACGGGGAATTTCAGGCACTGAATGGTAATGACCACGTCTCTCAACATCCCCTTCAGCCTCTTAGTCGACCTATCAGCAAACTGAAGGATTGTCCTACTCCAAAGAAGAGGACTAAACTCGATCCAACTCCCAAGTAGCTTCTTCCCCGTTGTGATGCTGCCAGAAGACCTTGACCATGGGAACTGCCCATTTGCGTCTGGTCTGAGCTGGTGTTCTCTTTGATCGACGATCCGTACCGGCCCACTCCCGTACCAAATTTATTAACAAAAAACCGCTAATTCGTATAGAGACCCTTCCACTCTCGTCTTCAGCTGCTCCGTACCCTCGTATGATCAACAAACATTCCCATCCAATCAAAAAGGTTTCTTTTTTGATTCGATTTGGATGTTTTGATTTCTTGACCCCCCCGGCATCGTCCCACACAGAAAGAAAGAGCGCGTAGCCCTGGCCCGACCTCCCCCTTCAGTCCCAACATGTACAGGCAGAGCGAAAGCTCTCGAGCAGGTCTCCGACACACACCTTGCTCTTTACTAGGCCTAGAAAGCGTACGAGACCCTGATAATCTATTTCCTTAACCTTGATTATCACTGAAAGAGTGGATCCCCTTGCTTAGTTAGAGTCCCGTCTTCTTGCAGACTATATTAATCTCACAGTTTTTCAAGCATTGGCGACTTTCTTCCTTGACTTCGTAACTTGTATTGTGCCTATTCATTCTTCCGGCTGAAGGGATTGATTCTATGAACTCTTTCCGCTATGAAACCTTAGCGGTCCCCATGCCCCGCGGATCTCAGACTAGTGGTTAAAACATATGCCCGAGCGTGCGGGGAGCACACATAGGTTAGAGACCTCCCACATGAAGGGGGCTGACCCACTTACTATCCGAAATGGGGAAAATGATCCCTGTGCTCATCGATTTACATATTTCCGCCTTAACCACTTCTCTCTGATTGGGATCTTTCATCCCTCTCGCTTCATCATCATCACGGAGTTTGTTTAGCTGCGGTCTCAGCTCTCGCCTAACTAGGTACGTTCTGGCTCACATAGATATATCACCGTCGAGGCCGGAAAATCTTGTCAACGACTTTTGAACTATCGCGAAAGCAGTGAGAAGTAGGACAATCAGAGAAGATGATAAGATAGAGTCGAGTATTTCATCAATCAAGATCAGATTACCGGGGGCTTCTAGTTATGAATCAGGTATAGAGCCCATGGGAGATGCTTGGGTACAATTCCGAATTCGCTATTACATGATTGCTCTAGTTTTTGTTGTTTTTGATACCACAGTTTGCTTCCCTCGAGATGAACTACTCTCGCAAAGCGACCCAGTGAAAAATCCTTCCCCGAAGTTTTCAAGTTTATAGATAGTCAGCATGGAAGATGTAGGAAGGATGCAGGGATATGGTCCCGTCGATTCCTGGTCTCGGCTCTCTTTCCCGGGAGTGAAGATTGGTCATCCTTTTTTCTATTTTTTAGATGACTTTCCTAACTAAGCTCGTTGGTCTCGCTGGAAACGATGGCTCATTCTGAGAGACCCGGCTCAATGGAGTTCGACCACATGCCTAAACTAGGCATTAGACGGGGCAATCAAAATATAGACTGACTTGGGGTAGGGTACAGGCGGCTTTCCGTGGGGAGACGAGACCTAGAATCAGAGGTTTTTGGAGAGATGTGAGCCCCAAGTTGATGGGACCATCCGACGAGGTTTCCAAGGTTTCCATTCTCGTGCTATATTATATATTTTGTGGCAGGGTCGGACGTCTAGTTGTGAATTAGGTAAAGATCACCCTTTCTATCTAGTTACAGGGTCAAGTGCAAAGCAAGTAGAAAATCAACCACACAGGACTCCGCTTATGCCCTCACGTATAGGAATCGTGAATGAACATCCCTCCTTTACTGTCAAGCCCTAAGCCCCCCACCCACAGGGAGGGGAAAGATGTCAAGTTCAGGCATTTGTGTTTTTCTTTAGAAAAAGAAGGAGCCATTACTTATTTTCCACTAAAAAGAATCTCCTGACCCAGGTCGTAGATCGGAGATTGTCTAAATTGTAATAAGGAAGTGGCAGCAGTCCAAGTCCAAGTATATAAGGAGAAGACCAAGTCAGCAGTCGTCATCCGAGAAACAAGTTCTGCTTTTTCTCACACATATTAGGGGGTGGACCATGCATTCATTGATCAACAATCCTTTCCGGACAACAATGCAAGATGGTGGCCTGGGAAACATGGTCCCCTAAATCTCTGACAGGGTTAGCGAACCAAGGGACGATGCCGAAACAGGGACCTACCTTCCCCCCTCAACCTATTTCCATTCAGTAGAGAGCAGCGAGCGTAGTGCGTTGAAGCCTGCAAGCTATATAAATGAAATGCGAAGGGCGATCAAAGACCAGAGCCCCCGCGCAGGAATGTCACCAGACCAGCCTTCCCTTTCTCATCATGGTCCGTGGAACTGGCTTCACCTTCTCTTCCCGAGTCACTTTGCCTTTCGATCCTTTTCGGAAGCAGAGAGAGTGAGCTCAGGATTCTATGTATTCTGTGGAAACTTGCTATGTATTTATCTCGCATCCTTGCTACTCCCTTTCTTGCACCCTGCCCTCTACTTTCTTTCTTCCCAACGAGAATCGAAGAGGGGAAAGCGAGAAGGGGAAGGAGAGGGGTTTGGAAGTACAAAGCAGCAAGGGTCTCGATTCCGCCTATCGGATTCCCTGGAAAATGATGCTTCTTCTTTGACTCTCTGCTTTGTCAACTACGTCTATATCTGACCTCGCCGATAGTATACAACCCTCAGTCCAGTTCTCCGGAAGCAGGACACATCCAAACCTCTTTGGAAAGAAAAAAGACACTTCTGAGTCCTACAAGTGAGCACCAACTCAGACGGCAGGAAGTTGTGAGAATCTGGGATCTCTGTCTTGTAGCTGGGCTATAGCATGGGATAGATCGTCGGAAAGGGACAGTGGGGAGGGGCAGTGGAAGCTGGCACTCTGTAGGTCGAGTATGAGGATGAGGATCAAGGGCTATGTTGGCGACTCTCTCCGTCTCGCAGGGCTAGGTCTCGGGAAAGGAGGCTCAGTATCGAGCGCATTCTTCTTTCTTCCCGGGCCTGGGAACTGTAGCCAGAGTTGTTGTAGTGGTAAAGAGTGGGTAGTTAAGCAGCATGACATTTTAAACAAGCCACATTCCCGCTTTTGCCGCCTACTGCTACTAACTCACCACCTCCTCAAGTTAAGCTGGTGCTTGCTGCTGCGCCACCCATAACTGTCAGATATCGTCCTCACCTCACCATGTGGCAACATCCAAGTAGGTTTCAGACTGCCCGCCGCGGTGGTGCCCCAATCAAACTCAGGGTGGAATCATATGGCACGAAAAGGAAATCCGATTTCAGTCAGACTTTCTCTGAATCGTAGTTCAGATCCAAGGTCCGGCCTGCAAGAAGTCTGGTAGGGAAATGATCGGCGGCCAATTCCCCGTCTTTCTGCAAAACTTGATCTATTGAACTCATAATGAATTAGAGACTTTTGATGAATGACTTTCGAGGGGAAGTGGCTCGACCGAGAGGCTGAGGCTATAGAGAAAGAGTTGACGGAGCCGACAAGGCTTCCTCTTGGGAGCTGCAGTTATTTTCAAAGGAGTCGACTTCCTCTGTTTTCCTGTGAAAGTGAGGGGAGTACTCGGTAAGTTGCAAGGCTAGGGACTGAGGGGAAGGGAGGATGCGGAGCAGCGAGAAGATCAGATAGGTGCATAAGCTAAGGGAAGTTCAACAGGACCATGCATGTTGACAGATAGATAGATGCGGCTGGACCCCACAAGAGCCCACTTGAGGATAGGATGGACGAGGCGGGCGGCATTCTCAAAGCGGACCTCCACGGCCCCAGAAGCAGGAGTCCATGCCACTCCTGGCCCAGACATGACAAGATGTAAGTAATTCCACGGGGGTAGCCGCCCCAAGATATGTTTCGTAGCCGGATTGACGTAGCCGAGGTAGTCGATGACTCATATCCTTAGTCCCGTGCGTCGAGTCTTCCCGTGAGCCCTAATTGACCTAATTAATCCACACTGCCTGCACCCGCACCTTCGAGAGATGAGCACCGTACTCTTGTTTCGAAAGGCCTTTGTGGCTCGGCGATTAGACCAACGTGTCATTGGTTCAAAGGAAGTTCCCATTGAAGTTCAATATGAATCCCTGGGTACGTGAAATTGTTAATGGATGAGCGAGTCGACCTAGCCTGCCGAGTATGTAGATAGAACTTCCCGCCAACCTATGAAAGCAGTGCCCGGGCAAAGCCAACTGCTGAATCCGCAAGAGACAACCTGGCGAACTGAAACATCTGAACGGGCACCTGACCAGGAGCACGATCGCGTGAAACCTCCTCAGTTCCTGTAGCAGACCCACTGGGTAGCACTTGTTGGTCCGCTTTCACTATCATCCGCCTCGAAGAGATCAAAGATCGCGATATGGATCCAAGGTAGAGAGTTCAGAGGGTAGTAGAACTAGATATATGATTCTTATCTATCTTAGATGGGGATTTCCCGCTCTGTCCTACAATGCCCTATTTTCTTAACTATATGTTTTGCCCTTGGAAGTTGGGGGTTCTCAAAAAAGTATGAACTTACCGGTAGAACTGTCCTGAAAGTCATCGAAGAAGCCATACAGAGGTTTTGTCGGGCCTACTCATATACCAGCTAAACTCAAACAAAATAATTATGTGATTTACATGAACAGTTCACTTCCGATTTTTGAGAAAGAATTATACAAGAAAGAGGATGTGAAAAGACCTCTTGACCGAAGGCTAGTGAATAATTTTCTTCTTCCCAATTTAGATTTCACTGATCTCCGAATCCGCGTGGACTGCTTTTTGACTATGCACAGAAGGGAGGAGCTGTATGAGATAGGAAACTCTCAAGTACGCAAAGGTCTGACCTATTCCGACCGATGCCATTCGACAGGGTGATTCTTCAATTGCGGAGGCTTGGTTCGATCAAGCTGTTGAGTATTGGAAACAAGCTATAGCGCTGGCTATGGGATGCTGGTGTCTATTTCGCCCTTGAACCTTCCACTGCCTCCTGGTCTCGCAATGGGAAAGATGCAGGCAGGTAGTACCTTATCACTCACTCTGGGTGATGGTAGAGGTGGTTGTTTTTCTTTCTAAAAGAATCTCATCCTGTTGTGGTAAAGAAGGAAGAAGTTGATGTTTTGATACATCTTTTGTTTGGAATGACGAATGCGCCAGCGACTAAGCCTTAGTTATATATATCCCTAATGAGCCAATTCGACCAGATGGCCATTAAGCTACCTGCTCCTGTCTCTTCTGATCGTTTAGCCGCTCTTTCTAAGAGACGGGAATGCAAGTAGAAGACATCCCCGGGGAAAGCCTCTCGACCTGGCGGTCGGCTCTTCGAACGTCAAGGGGCTATCACTCACTTCTTTTCCTCTACCTTCGCTTCATGCTCGAGAGTTCGGCCCCAGGAAGTGTCTGGTTTGATAGAACCAGGAGTTGTCGGATTGTCGAAGTTGGTAAAGACCCACCCCTTGTTTCAATCAGAGGGATTGACCTCTTTATCGCTCGCACCTCACAAGGGTTGGGATGATTTACAAGCAGCTTGACTTTCATGTCATTCTCCTGGAGGTGCACACTAGTTCCCCCTACCCCCGACGCGCAGTTCTTGCCTGAAGTCAAGACCAGAGCGCGTGGACTTGCACTTCGGATCCTCACCATTTTCGCATAGTCGCGACTGCGATAAGCGAGAGCAAAAAGCTTCCTTTTTCCCATTCCACCCTGTACCTTCCGGGAAAAGACGAGCTTGACAAGCAACTTTAATGAAATCAGGCCTCTTTGGAAAAGGTGATAGAGAAGAGAAAGCTCTATTTAATGACTCTGGAAGTTCACTATGAAAGAAATTCCGCACTGAGTATATATGGTTTCGGGCTTTCGGAATCAAGCTGCGGATCAAACTCATAACGGCCAAAATACACGTTCTCTACTGAGGGCCAAAGCTTTTCGACAAAAGTCCAAGCCGGATCAGATCTCCACAATATCAGCATTTCAATACAAACCACCTTTATCAGTTTGAGAGCTGGGTTGGGGCATGCCAGGCGTCGAGACCACCTTTCTCTCTGGCCCTAAGCAATGCTACCAAGCTCTGACTGCTTTCTTAAACGACCATAAGCCTATGCCAAAGTCTCGCCTTCCCCCATTCTTGCTTCCTCACAACTGCGGGGCGTCAGGCCTCATTCGTCCCCAGGCCTTGGATTCATCACTGACTTTCTTCGATGATCATGGAGATAGAGGGGAAACTGCGTATTTTTCTTGTCTAATGAAAGAGGAAATTTGTCCAATAGTCACAAATGGTGCCTCCACAGGTAGACTGAACTGGACTACAGCTATTTACTATTTACCTGCTTTTCCTACCCCTGACCACAATCAATTCCTCAGTCAGCAACATGGTATTCAGTCGTCACTAGCGAAAAAGAGTACTTACTGGAAGGTGATTTAGCCAAAATTCACGGAGTCTAAAAGTGGTGCTCACACAAGGCGGAGACAACCGTCGCTGTGACGACTCACGATAAACTCTGGACTAAAATCAACAATTAACCCACACTAAAGATCAATAAATTAGAAATAATGTGGAGTTAAAATTTATTTTTAACTCTGCACAAATGGTGTATAGTGACAAGTATGCAGAGAGTTCGAACACAAGGAGCAAATAGGATAGTTCAAAATATTGTGCACAAGTGAATGTGTGTGAAGTGTCTACACTAAGCAAGCAAACAAAGATTTTTTTTGTGGGTTTTTAATTTTTAATTAATTTTTTTATTTTAATTTAATTTTTAATTTTGTATTTTGATTTTTAATTTTCTGATTTTTATAATTTTATATTTTATATTTTTTTAATTTTCTTTTTCAATATTGGAATATAAAAATAAAGTAATAAAAGACTAGATAGAGTATTTAATAAAATGTGCAAAAATAACCAAAAATTCAGAAATAAAATGTTTTTGGTATTTTTAAGATTTTTTACTATTTTTGTGATTTTTGGGGATTTTTCAAGGTGTTTTTGGTATTTTAAAATGTCAAAATAAGGGAAAACAGTGGAAAATGTGCTGGCTGTGAGTAAAATGGAAGTTAAGAATATCAAACAGCAATCAAAATTTTTCACACTAATTTTCTAGTAAAGAGAATAAAATCGAGAACAAACAGGACCTAAGTTTGTATTTTTTGGATTTTTCTTTGATTTTTTATATTTTTTTGAAGTTTTAGAGTGTTTTTAAATTTTTAGTGTTTTTCTTTTGAGATTTTTAATGATTTTTGGACTGACACTAAAACATAATAAAATAGACACTAGGGAATTTTTTTGGAATTTTTCGAAGTGTTTTAATATTTTTTGGCATTTTCTAATCTAGACAGTGCATAAAAAGCATGTTTTTGATTTTTAATAAATATAAAAATAAAACAAAATTAAAAATTAAATTGATAGCGTCAAAGAACAAGTATCCAGGAGCTTAACCATATTTTTGTGGAATTTTTGGACTTGAAATGATAATTTAAACAATTACAACAAGCATCCAAACAATTAAAGGCTTGGTAGGGGCATATTTGCAATTTCTCAAACATCGAGGGGCTCACATGCAATTTTCCACAAAGTTTTTAAACTAAACATTCAATTTCTAGGGTCAAACAACAATTACAAAACCTGGAGGGGCCTTAGCATAAAATTCCCAAGCCTAACACGTGCGCAACACGCGCCTGGCAGGGACCTAAGTGCAATATCCAAAAATGTCAGGGGGTCGATGCAAAATATCCCAAAGTTTTACACTATCTTGCAAATTCTTGGGACTAAACTGAAATAACTAAACTCCAGGGAGGTCCTTGCAAAAAGCCCACCACCTCACGTGTACATGTCACGTGAGGTGACGTGGCGGAGGACCTAAATGTAAATATGGAAAGCTTGGGGGTCTTTGTGCAAATGTTACAAAAATATTACAC
Organism: Ottelia alismoides; assembly: GCA_037367405.1. Classification (NCBI taxonomy): domain Eukaryota; kingdom Viridiplantae; phylum Streptophyta; class Magnoliopsida; order Alismatales; family Hydrocharitaceae; genus Ottelia; species Ottelia alismoides. The sequence continues at coordinate 1,128,094 of JAZKJV010005993.1, read as the reverse complement.
TACAGACAAAAGTTTCAGGATTAAAAGATAAATACAAAATGCGCGAGGGTTTAGTGTGCAAATTACCCTCGGCGCGCGATCCAACGGCGATGAAGGAGCCACTTAGACACGTGGCGCGTTGAGGACGGCCGATGACGCTTCGACGATGGTCGGCTGAGATTAGATCGCTCGAAGTCGATCTGACGGTTGAGGCGTGACGCGATCCAACGGCAGAGATCAGAACTGGGGCAGCGGCTTGATCGAACGGTGGAGGAGCGAGGTGGAGGAACAGGGAAGAACGCCGGCGGGGCGATCTTCCCCGAGCTCATTCTCGGATCTCCGGCGGTGGATGGGCTCCAAAATCGAGCTGCGGACTCCTGGGAGGTCGAGGAAGATGCTGGGTAGCTCAAGGACGTCGGAGGTGCTTCAGAGTGCTAGTGCGAAGGTGGCGGAGCTCGGAGCTCCAGGTAGCTCCGACGAACCTCGCAAAACGGCCCCCAGTGGCTTTGACTGCGCGTTGACCTGCAAAAAGGTGTGAAAGGGTCCAGGGCAAACAGCCTGGACCCCGCGGAGGCGAAATAGAGGTCGGAGGTGGTCTGTGGACGGTGAAGAGATGTCGGCCGGAGGTGCGCTCCGGCGGAATGGAATGATCGAGCGATTTAGGCGATGAAACTCGGATTTTTTGAGGGTTTTTGATCCTTAAGCCAAGGGAAATAAAATGACACAAAGAAATGCAAGGGAGATGGTCCTCGATGCCGGAGCCAGAGGAAGAAGGCACCTCGATCGTCGGACTTGCGGGAGGTGTTGGAGGCTCCTCCGACTTCAAACGCCTTGGCTGAAGGGCTTGCGATGGAGCTGTCACCTCCAGGAAGCTCAAGAGCACGAAAGTGGCGCAGAAGGGTGGACCGAAGGGACTCGAAAAATCCAAGGAAGGTCGGACTCCATTCTTATGTGGTTTGACTGCTGGTGATAGGGGCTCGAAGATCAAGAGATCTGGGGCGTCTCAGTGATGCGACCTCCAAGGTAATTGCAAGGCGGGCAAGAGGATTGATAGGTGAAGAGGTTTGCAGAAGGGATCGAAGTGAAATGGTGAAAGAATCAGCTGAGAAAAAGCCAAGAAAGTGGCTCAAAAACCAACCTCTGACAGGGGGGTAGGTGGGGAAGATGACCAGTTGACCTGGGTCAACTGGGGCCGTCTCCTGATTGGTCCACGTGGACCAATCAGGAAAAATCCCTGATAATTATTTTGTAAAATCAATTAAAAATAGAATAAGGCCGAGTTAATTAATGGTTATAAAATAAAAAATATTCGTTATTTTATGTAGTATTTTATTATGATTTTTAATTAATTTTATGAAGTATATTTTTATAAGTTTGCTTTTTACCCTATATAGGTATAATACCTATGTATTTAAGTATTTAATTTTTATTTTGTGTATTTTAATTTTATTATTTTTGTTTATTATTTTATAAAATTATAAAATACTTTATACACACATATATTTTTATTTTATTTTTCTGATATAATTTGTATAATTAATAAAATATAAGTATAAAAAGTATAGGTATACATATAGGTAGGATACCTATATATTTGATATATACAAGTATATTTATTTGGATTTCTTTTGTATTTTTATTTTGATTTTAATGTACATAATTATTATAAGTAATATTTACAACATTATAAAATATAAAATTGAATAAATAATGAATAAAGAATAAATTGAATTTTTTAATCTGTACAATGTACAATAGGGGTCCAAAACTCAACTTTCAAACCGTAGCTCCGCCAAATGCGAAACCACCGCCATTAAATAGCTTATTTTCTTCTATATACAATTAAAGGCGAGTATGCTGCATTTGGAGTTGTCGTTTGTGAGATACGGGTCTGGGAAGTTGGGATTCTGGATTTTTATTCAGACCATTACTTTTTATCTGTACATTATTTTTCTGTGAAATCAATTTTGTATTTTTATTTATAAAATTATCTACAACTTTCATGTACAAAGTTTCTTTATTTGATGTATAAAAAGTGGAACCAAAAATAGGTCCCAAAATGAATAAAAAATGCATAGAAAGTATAGGTATTTATACTGCATTTTTGACCTTATCTCCGCCTACTTTATTCCTTGTCGACCTATTCATCAATATGCCTAGGTCTCGGGGGTTTTGGGTCATAAAATATTTACAATATTTTATTCTTTTTCTTTTCTTTATTTATTCTATAATTTTGACTTTAATTACAGTATTTTATACACTATGTAGATGCACATGCATGAATGCTAAGATGATGATTTTATTACAGGCATTTGCTAGGGTTTTTGGTGCCAAAATGATAGAATAAAGATGATGAAATGTGGATTCATCATCCCCCTATACTTTACCTTTGCTAGTCCCTAGCAAACACTTATGCAATAAGTGCAAAAAGAAGAAGAAAGAAAAAGAAAAAGAAGAACTTGGATTTTATCTGATTATCAAACTTGTCTTCACAAAATCAAAGTTTGGAGCTTAAGTCGAACCTTTGGAATTTTAGTGCGGGCGGAACCTTAGTGAGAACCGTGTTTGAAATTCAACAGTCCTTAAGAATCCCAAAACTCTGTCCAAGTCTCCTCAATAGCCAGGTCAGAAATACTTCAATTCATACGCAAACTCTTACGACTATGAATCTGACTTGTACAGTGTAAGTGATGGTGGCTCTCCCCAACTAGAATGACAAAGAAACTGACTTCTCCAGTACGACAACCCAATGATTCCCCAATCCAGTGACTCCATCCTCGAGGAGCGGGGTATTCCCTTCTAAGTTCAAGTGGCAACCAGCTCAAGAGGAGGGGGTGAAGAGAAGAATGGACGGTAGCCAGTGTAGCTACCTATCCGAGGATGCAAGACCAGTGTAGTCAAGTCATCTAGCTGCAGGCTCACATGATATGACTTTGGAACTCAAGCTTGCTTATTGACTTTGTACATACTTTGCATGCTTTTTATTTTTGTACATGCCTGAACTTTTTTTTTTGAAATACTATTTACAGCAACATTTACATAAGGAGTTTTTCCTCTTGAGCTAGTAGACTATCCCTCTTTTGAAGCTTTATCGCAACCCACAGCCTCCTGTCTTTAGACTTCCTAATTACTGGACGGGTTGGGGTGCACTTCTCTCCCTAGAGGAGGACAAATGTTTCCACTTGTGTGCGTCTCATACCGGCAAATCCAATCCCCTCACCACTCCAACTGAGTTGAGCCATGTGAAAGGTGCAGGTGTCCAAGTTAGGTCATTATCAACAAGAGTCGTGCGTGTGCTCCGAAATACTCTACTTAGGCAGTCAAGAATCCATTAAACCAAGTCCCGTGATCCTCAAAGAATTAAGTCAACTAGACCTGAAGTACCTCAAACCTAGTTCCTATAAGGTTCCTGTTATTAGGTAGATTTTAAGGTCCAATCAAGCTCCAATCTTCGGATTTTACTTAGACTCGTTCAACTATCAAACTTGATCCGAAAAATGCTCATGCTATGCAATGCAGAAAATATTTTTGTGATGCAATTTTCAAGATTTTGAACTTTTTCTGGATTTTTGAAAATATGATGATGATGCAGATGCATTTTTTGTATTTTTCAAAAAGATTTTTCGAATGTTTTTGGATTTAATTCTGCAAATGTTTTTGGGATTTTTGAAAAGACAAAGTTTTGGCTGAAAACTAGGTTAAAAATATGTACACGGGAGTGCTTCTTATATATACAAGAAGTGGATTTTAGAATTTACAAGGGTAAGTGATCAATTTTATACATATATATAGTGGATTTTGGTGTGATGTATGTATTCCTCAAACTTATTTGAAATGCCTTTTCACACAATTTTTGAAAACTATAGTCCAAAATAATTTTTACAAACATTTTTGCAAACATGTACACACATTTGAAAATCATTTTGTAAAGGTTTTCAAAGCAGTATATATAGGTTTTTCAAAACATCTTTGGAACCATTTTTCAAACCATTTGCAAATCATTTTTCAAACATTTTATTTCACACAAAGAAAAGAAATTTTACAAACCACACATTTTTCACAGGTTGAAAACATGTAACAAAATATTTTCAAAATAGTTTTCAACAGCTGTTCACAAAGATTTTCAAACTATTTTTCAAACATTTTGCAAAAAACATTTTCACCTGATTTATTAATCAGAAAATAGAAAAAGAATTTGAGGAACAAAACATCTTTTTATTAAGGGTTTTAAATGAATTTTAAAGAATTATTAGCCATTTTTCCTAAGAAAATACGAAAGTACAAGTTATGGCTAAAGTATATACACAGTATATACGACCCCCCTATACTTAGCTTGAGCTATGTCCTCATAGATCGGAGAGAAAAGAGAAGACATAACTCGGACTAAGTATAGACAAGTCTAAAGAATAAATAAAGGAATGGATGAACAAACGAATGAGAAGTTGACCGTCCCCCCTATACTTAGGATCAAATAATCCTAAGTATAGCAGACTGTATACAACGCAGGGAGGGTCAAGGGTGGGAATGAACAGATCGTACTCAGATTGTCTCCCCCTATACTTAGGGTAAGATATCCCTAAGTATAGACAAGAAGAGGAGACAATGGAGAGGATCGAAATGAAAATGACAGAACTCGGGGTGCACGCCCCCCTATACTTAGGACAAAGTATGTCCTAAGTATGGAAAACTGTCTACAAGGGGCGGCACCTTTTTGATAGATAAAGAGGATAGAAATGGAAAAGAAGAAAAGAAGAAAAGAAGAAAATGCATCAACAGATGAAATTGTGATATGAACAGATGGATCTGTACAGCGGAAGATGGACTTGATTACCATGTATGATATGCAGATGATGAGAGTCAAAGGACACATCTCATACCAGAAGAATGGGGGCAACGTCATTGGTCGACGGATCATGATCTAGATATAGCTTCAGGCGTTGACCATTGATGCGGAAGGTAGAGGAAGATGACGGTTCGGATATGTCGATGCTCCCATTGTCATGTACCTTCCTGACCACGTACGGACCTTTCCACTTGCTCTGCAACTTCCCTGGGAATAATTTCAGCCTAGAATCAAACAACCATACTCTCTGATCTGGCTCAAACTGTTTGTGGTTGATATGCGAATCGTGCCATGTCTTCACTTTCTCTTTGTACTGTAGGCTGTTCGAAAAGGTTGTGTCTCTAAGTTCTTCCAGGGCTGCCAATTCTGCTCTTCTCTGGTCTCCTATACTCTCGGGATCCAAAAGCAACTCAGTGACTGCCCAAAAAGATTTGTGCTTGATCTCCACTGGCAAATGGCACGGCTTGCCATAGACGAGACGAAAGGGAGATGTCCCCAATGGATTTTTGAAAGAAGTCCGATAAGCCCATAGGACCGAGTCCAAAAGCTGTGACCAATCCTTTCGGTCTGGGCGGACAACTTTCTGCAAGATTGTCTTTATCTCCCGATTCGATACTTCGGCAAGACCATTAGTCTGAGGGTGATATGGAGTGGCAACCCAATGGTCAATGCCGAACTCGTCTGCAAGGGCCCTGACCTTGTCATTGATGAAATGAGACCCCCCTTCTGAAATCAAGACTCTGGGTACCCCAAACCGTGAAATGATATTTTTCCTCAAAAATTTGCAAACGGTTTTAGCATCTACGGCTCGGGCGGGGATGGCCTCAACCCATCGGCTGACATAATCCACAGCGAGCAAAATATGCTCGAATCCCTGACTCTTAGGAAATGGGCCCATGAAATCAATCCCCCATGCATCAAAAACCTCACAAAAGTGAATGGGTTGCATGGGCATCATGTCTCTCTGTCCGCAGGTTCCCATTTTCTGACAGTCAGTACATCTCTTCACGAACTCATCAGAATCCTTGAAGAGAGTAGGCCACCATAGGCCGGATTGAAGCACCTTCTGTGCTGTTCTTTTTCCAGAATGATGTCCTCCTGCCTCAAGCTTGTGGCAGTATGTGAGGACGCTATGATGCTCTTCTTGAGGAATGCACCTCCTCCAGATACTGTCCCCTCCTTCATGATAAAGGACGGGATCCTCCCAATGATAAGACTTGGCCTTCGCCAGGAAGGTCTCAAGTTTCTGCCTGGGCCAACCTTGTGGAACCGTCTTGGTAGCAAGATAGTTCACAATGTCGGCATACCACGGGAGCGAGGTGACAACCAAGATCGCCTCATCTGGAAACGTCTCTGTGATAGGTGCGCTGGGCTCATATTCCTCAAGATTCTCCAATCTGGAGAGATGATCTGCCACCACATTCTTGACTCCAGGCTTGTCCTTAATCTCAATATCAAATTCCTAGAGTAGAAGGATCCATATGGTGAGACGTGCTTTGGCATCCTTCTTAGCCATTAAGTACCGGATGGTGGTATGATCAGTGTAGATGGTTACTCTAGATCCAAGAATGTAAGATCGATACTTATCAAGAGCGAAAACTACAGCCAGCATCTCTTTCTCAGTCACAGTGTAATTCCACTGCGCGACATCCAAAGTCTGGCTGGCGTAGTGAATGGCAAAATGTAAACCATCCCTCCTCTGTCCAAGCACAGCCCCAACGGCAAAATCTGAAGCATCCGTCATGATCTCGAATGGGAGAGACCAATCGGGTGGCTGAAGGACAGGAGCTGAAACAACCATATTTTTGAGAGTTTCAAAAGATTCAAGACACTTATCATTGACAATAAACTCGGTGTCTTTCGTCAGCAAGTCAGTGAGCGGTCGGCAATTCGACTGAAGTCCTGAATGAACCGTCGGTAGAAACCGACATGCCCCAGAAAAGACTGTAACTGACGCAAGTTGGACGGTGGATTGAGTTTTCTGATGATATCCACCTTAGCCGGATCGACCTCCATGCCCCTGTTGGAGATGATATGACCAAGGACCGTCCCTTGAGTCATCATGAAATGACTCTTCTCCCAGGATAAGACAAGATTGACCTCAATGCAGCGCTTGAGCACACGGTCTAAGCAGTCAAGACAAGCGTCGAACCCGTCGCCATAGACCGAGAAGTCATCAATGAAGACCTCTAAACAGTCACCCACCATGTCCGAGAAGATGGACAACATGCACCTTTGGAATGTCGCCGGAGCGTTACATAGACCAAAGGGCATCCGTCTGAAAGCATATGTCCCAAACGGACAGGTGAATGTCGTTTTCTCCTGGTCTTCGGGCGCAATGGCCACTTGATTATATCCAGAGTACCCGTCAAGAAAACAGTAATGACTCTTCCCGGCTAACCGCTCGATAATCTGATCAATGAAGGGTAGCGGGAAGTGATCCTTCTTGGTGGCCTCATTCAATCATCTGTAGTCCACACAGACCCTCCAAGAAGTGGGCACTCTGGTAGCGATCTCCTCTCCAGACTCATTGACAAATGTAGTGATACCCGTCTTCTTGGGTACCACATGTAGCGGACTTACCCATTTGGAGTCGGAGATGAGATAGATGAAATCGGCGCTCCACCACCTTGAAATTTCTTTCATGACTACGTCTCAAAGATTCGGGTTCAGCCGTCGATGGAACTCACGCGACGGCTTAGCGTTATCCTCAAGATAAATGTGGTGGGAGCAAAGATTTGGGCTCAGCCCCTGGAGATCGGCTATACTCCAACCGATTGCCTTGCGGTTTCTTTCAAGAACCTCCATCAGACGGGATTCTTGTTCTCCAGTCAAATCTGCTGAGATAATGACTGGGTACATTTCTGGCTCACCCGCAAGGAATCTGTATGTCATCGACTGCGGCAGAGGTTTCCGTTCTGGACAACTGGGAGGTGGCAAATTTGGCTTCTGATATGTCTGTGTATATGCTACCAGGTCTGCATGGGAGAACTCTCGCTCTGCATGAATTTTTGACGAAGGACGGCCTGCTGAACCATCAATAAACTGCACTGTCTCGCATTCTGTCATGGTTGTTGGCTCAGAATGAATCAGACAAGGCAAATATTCATCAAAGTCATCCCAGTCAATGTCTGAATACGAGGGATCATAAGAAGATGAACATGATTGAAATTCCTCAGCACCACTCATCACAACACTGTCAGCGTCATGTGTATCCTCATCCAGGGATGTGCTCTCCCGGCTCTCGACTGCCATGAGCTTGAGATATAGTGAATCTGTAGGCAAGGCGAGAGTTGGTGCTACGGGATCTTTCCAGTTGGATTCATCATCAGTCATCTCAAAATCACAAACCTGGTGGATGTCTAGCTCCTCCTCTGTCATCTGCTCGGCTTCGCTGGATTGCTCTGAGCATGCCAACTCTCTGGCTCTGGTTTCCTCGATCGTCTCTATTTGTATGGATTTGCCCTGTACGCGAAAGCATACCTTCCCACTATCATGGTCGGTCACCGCCTTGGCTGTGGCCAAGAATGGACGTTCGAGAATGATGGGGGCATCAGTTACCAACTCAGGGATCTCCATGTCCAACACAATGAAGTCCACAGGGAATTTCAGGCCCTGAATGGTAACGACCACGTCTTTCAGTAACCCCTTCGGCCTCTTAGTCGACCTATCAGCAAATTGAAGGACTGTCCTGCTCCTAAGAAGAGGACCAAACTCGAATCGGTCGAGTAAGGCTGCCGGAAGAAGGTTAATTGAAGAGCCGCTGTCTAATAGAGTACGATCAAACTGCTGCTCCTGAATCTCGCATCTGACATAGGGAGCTCCTGCATCTGGTCGCTTAGCTGGCAGCTTGTTCTAGATGGTGCAGCAAGTGGACTGAGTGAGCACATGGATTTGATCTCTGTGATTCCTCCTCTTCCTGCGGACGGTAGTCTTCTCTTTCAGGTTCTTCTTGAAGAGGGGGGTGTGCTCAAGTGCTTCTTGTAGAGTCAGCTGAATATGGAATCTGTCTATCATCTGATTGCCGAACTCTACCTGCTGGTTTTTTTTTGGGTTTTCTTTTTTATTCCCCTTCGCACGGCGGAGTGCCTCAGGGAAGGGGATGGTAAGGGCCTCCTCAGATGGAGGACTAAGAATCGGTCCCTGCGCCTGTGAAGAAGGAGAATCCATACAATAATCATCATTCACCACATATGGATCCACAATTTGAACAGAAACCTTTCCTTTATTCATATTTTTGTTTTTCTTTTTGTTCCCACAGTCCCTAGGTACAAAATGTGGCAACATCATAGATGGGGGCTCAACAAAAGTAGATGTAGTGGCCTCAGCACCACCACTAGCATCGCTCTTCGCGACATCAGCACCGCGCTCTGGGTCATCATCCAAAATGGTGGCTTCAGCACCACCGTCTGCATCTGGCCTCACGACGGCATCAGCACCGTCGTCTGGATCTCCATCATTGGTGGCATCAGCACCACCGTCTTCAACATCATCATGAGCGGCATCAGCACCGCTATTCTGCTCTTCTGGCGCTCCTGATCCTATCTCTGGTTGTCGCTCAGAAGAGGCGCCGCCGGCTGGCATCCTACCGCTCCTAGTAGTCACAAAATCAGCATCATTCAAAGAATAAGACATATCATTCAAATCATCACTAGGAGAAGTATCCTCTGTAGACTCTACCTACTCAGACTTCCTTTTCAGATTGTTCGGGTTAGGTTCAATCTGAGCGGGTATGGCGGCCTTGCCTTTTATGATGTCTCTCATTTCCTGCCGGAATTCATCCATTTCTTGCCTGAAAGATGCTCGTTGTTCAGATAGCAAGCGGGCAAGATCATCGAGAGCTGGGTTCTCAAAGGTGGGACCCTGAGAACCGGATGCTTGTCCCTGCTGGAAATGGGGCTGCTGCTACTGCTGGTGTTGCTGGTACGAATAGTTCTGGTTAGGCTGGGCATAAGACTGCTGAGGCTGTTGGCGTTGCCTCCACTGCTGTCCCTGATAGGCGGGACGAGGACCATTCTGATATTGCTGTTGATGGGCGTACTGGGTCTGCTGGTGTTGCTGTTGTGGTTGGCTGTTCTGCTGTCCTTGGGCAGGGTTCTTCTGTTGGGAGGAGGATCCACCATTGCGCCAACGGAATCCGGGGTGATCCCGACGAATCTCGGGCTGAGGGTACCGGTCGTACCAAATCCCATTGACTTCCATCAATGGTTCCTGCTCAAAGGAGGGTGGAGGAAGAACGGCCAGTGGCTGCTCCGGCTGATAGACCACCATCTGTGTGTCCAAAGATGGCGGATGCGATGGATAGTATGGTAACAATGGAACCGGCTCTGCCTGGATATGGTTCACCTGACGGTATGAGGTAGAGGGCTGGTTGGCATTGCTACTGCTCGGATCAGCACGTGATCTGGGAGGCTATTGTGACTGAGTTTGTGCCTCCTAAATGCACAAGATCTGCGTCTTCAGATCACTCATGGTCTTGGTAATCTGGTCCATCTGGGCCATGCCTTGCATCTGTTTCTTCTCGAGGATCTCGAGGCGGTCCAGCTTCTCACTGATGATGCCCATGTCGGCTGCGGTTGATTCAGCTTGGGCTGCGATAGCTGACACTGTGTTGGAACCGGCATCGATGCAGGCGATCCTCTAAAATGATCCCGCTCCTTGCGGGGGCTTCTGCTGTGTGTAGACTCGGGCTTGGGCCATTACTGTAGAGTTTTCTGCCATGCCCTCGTAGATGGCCCAGACGTCGTCTTCTCCCTTGGAGAAATAAGACCCACCGCAAGAGGCGTTCACAAGCCCCTGCAGCTCCGGTGTCAGCCCACAGAAGAAACTCTGCATGAGATTGGGCTTGGAGATGTCATGATGTGGACACCGGTCGATGAGCTCTCTGAATCGATCCCAGGCTTCATGGAACTGTTCATTTGGGATCATGACGAAGTTACTGATCATGGCTCGAGCTGCGTTGGTCCGACTGAGAGGGTAGTACTTCTTCAGGTACGCGGTCCGGAGATCTGCCCATGTGTCGACAAATCGCCCAAGGTGTTTGAGCTTGTAGGCGGCTCTGTCAACCAAAGAGAATGGAAAGGCGATCATCTTTATGATGTCCTCGATCATCAACCGATCATGGATGGTGCTGCAAATCATCTCGAATTCCTGGAGGTGGAGGTGCGGCTCTTCGATCGGCAACCCATGGAACTTGGGTAGAAGCTGGATAGTGTGGGGCCGAAGCTCGAAATCTCCGTGAATTGGCGGGAGTCTGATCCAACGGCGAGTAAGGGATGCAGCTGGGTTGTGCAACTCCCTCATGATGGTCTGTGGCGGTCGCTCAACGTCTGGATCGCCTCCTCCTGCATCTGGTCCTCCTCCTCCACCGCCACCGCCCCCAGGTCAGTTCTCTCTCATCTGTGCTATCTCTCTCATCAGATCACCCGTGAAGGTACCCTGGTCACGGATCTGTCTCTGCATGGTCTCCAGGGACGCTAACAAGGAGTTGTTGATGGCCACCTGATCAATTATGAATGGAGGGTGATCATGGTCATCTGGGTGCTCGCCTCTGTCTGCCATCGCTGGATTTTTTGAAAAAGCAAAAGAGGCCATCTCAGGTGCTGTCGAATGAGCCGAACTCTGTGATGCACTGAATTCTGAAACAATTGGACTGAGAGAAGGAGAATGGGAAGGGTGGTCGAGGGGGAACAGGGTGGATGTGAACTCAGGCTCGGAGAGCGGACTCTCCGAGGTATTCCTAGATGAATGAGGAGGAGTGCTGGATAGCGGTGCCGACAAAGTCGGCCTAAGAGATCTCCGTCCCATCATCTTGATTATTTGGGAAGAGCAGGGAAAATACAAGAGAAGAAGAAGAGGAATGAAATGAGATGCAACAAAATCGCGCACAATTGTGCTGTGTTTTTGATCTTGACCTAAACAAATCTAGCAATCAAACACAAAGCAGGGGTAAGTTCACCAACTCAACACGTGAAGCCGTGAGGGTTCGGCTTTTATCTTGTCAATTTTATCTTGATTCAGGAAGTTATCTTTTCACGAGTCCTTAGAACACTACGCCTAACGGAGAGAGTACTGCCGGGAAAGTATCCCCGTACTTGTCCTCCTCTTGTGTAACCTGTAACTTGCGCTTTTTGAGGTCCTTGTAACCCTTCCTGGATCCCTACTCAGCCAAAGAAATAGAGGGAGGAAGCCGATAGGCGAAACCGATACTTCGGACCTCGCTCGCAACGGAATCACCTGTGAGCGTGCAAGATCCTACTCGGACGCATCCGGTGAGACAGACACACCCGTGAAGGCGTGGCCTAAGCTCCGTACTTCGGACAAGGTCGGCGCTCACACAATAGTGAGTCACCAATGGCGACCAAGCCCTACTCGACTACGTACGATAGTAGCGCCAATACTTCGGAAATCCAAGCGATACACAAGGCAACCACAAGTTGGGTTTTTGGCTCTAATCCTTACGAAGCGCTCACCTCATTTGGAAGGAGACCTTCCCATGCAACCTGAATACAAGTGAGGGTGTTACTCTCCCCAAGCAATGAATCCAATTACCGATTTTATTTTTGGTCAAGTTTTCTTAGCAGTCCCTTTTTTAATTTTTTGGTGTTATCGCTTCTTTTGAGTAGATTCAAACAAGCGCCTACCGGTTTTTTGTATTTTCTTGATCCTACTTTGTTCCAAAAACAGAGGAAGAATAGAGTCGGAAAAGCCGTGCAAGTCGACACCAAGGTGGAAATCTCACCTTTGTGCCTAAATGATGCATGCAAAGTAAGAAGACTTACAGCGAATCCCAGCTCTCTCCATGCGGGATGCAAAGCAGAATTTATAAACCTAAACTACATGGCGATATGCAAAGCGGAAATCGTCCTAGAATAGGTAACTGCTAGCGTGAAGAACCTCAAGCTAATCACTAATCCTCAATCCGAATGTCCAGTCTAGGCTCACCCCTCCTCTGCTCAACACATTTGAGTTAGGAGAAAGCGCTTGTTCGGGAATGAGCTCGCGGCGCGTGGATTGAAAACTAATGATCAACTATTTAATTAGTCTAAGTCCAACAATAAACTATAGGAGCATGCAAAGATAATTAGTGTGTTTGGACCTATTCTAATCGAATCAAGCAAGACCTACAATCTAAGGGCTCAATCCACAAAAGAAAGGAAAAAAGAAAACAAAACCGAAAAATGACAAGCGAGAAAACGCGATAAAACCGCGGTGATACCCCAGGTGAACAAACACCCGGAAATTAGGCCCGGTAGTGTCCAAGTGTCCAATGTACCTGTATTATTACAAATTAATAGGTCACTCTCTCACAAAAATAAAAAAGCCACTAAACTAATCACTCTCTCTCAATCCTTTTGCTCTCTCCTGCCGGCCTGGCTAAAGAAAGGCCGGCTCCGCTTCCCAAGGATGCTCCGGGTCACCTAAGCGATCTGCCTCGCTCCGCGGTCCCTCACAAGAAGACAAGAAAGGGTGTCAGATAGCTCAAGCAATATATATATATATATATATCAAAAATGTAAGAGAGATGAAATAAAGCTATGGTAAACACTAAACACATGTAAACAAAAATGAGCTACTCGCTGTTGCTCCCCGGCAACGGCGCCATTTGATTTAGGCAAAATTCACGGAGTCTAAAAGTGGTGTCTCACACAAGGCGGAGACAACCGTCGTTGTGACGACTCACGATAAACTCTGGACTAAAATCAACAATTAACCCACACTAAAGATCAATAAATTAGAAATAATGTGGAGTTAAAATTTATTTTTAACTCTGCACAAATGGTGTATAGTGACAAGTATGCAGAGAGTTCGAACACAGGGAGCAAACAGGATAGTTCAAAATATTGTGCACAAGTGAATGTGTGTGAAGTGTCTACACTAAGCAAGCAAACAAAGATTTTTTTTGTGGGTTTTTAATTTTTAATTAATTTTTTTATTTTAATTTAATTTTTAATTTTGTATTTTGATTTTTAATTTTCTGATTTTTATAATTTTATATTTTATATTTTTTTAATTTTCTTTTTCAATATTGAAATATAAAAATAAAGTAATAAAAGACTATATAGAGTATTTAATAAAATGTGCAAATATAACCAAAAATTCAGAAATAAAATGTTTTTGGTATTGCTAAGATTTTTTACTGTTTTTATGATTTTTGGGGATTTTTCAATATGTTTTTGGTATTTTCAAATGTCAAAATAAGGGAAAACAGTGGAAAATGTGCTGGCTGTGAGTAAAATGGAAGTTAAAAATATCAAACAGCAATCAAAATTTTTCACACTAAGTTTTTAGTAAAGAGAATAAAATAGAGAACAAACAGGACCTGAGTTTGTATTTTTTGGATTTTTCTTTGATTTTATATATTTTTTTGAAGTTTTAGAGTGTTTTTGAATTTTTATGTTTTTCTTTTTGAGATTTTTAATGATTTTTGGACTGACACTAAAACATGATAAAATAGACACTAGGGAATTTTTGTGGAATTTTTCGAAGTGTTTTAATATTTTTTAGCATTTTCTAAGCTAGACAGTGCATAAAAAGCATGTTTTTGATTTTTAATAAATATAAAAATAAAACAAAATCAAAAACTAAATTGATAGCGTCAAAGAACAAGTATCCAGGAGCTTAATCATATTTTTGTGGAATTTTTGGAATTGAAATGATAATTTAAACAATTACAACAAGCATCCAAACAATTAAAGGCCTGGTAGGGGCATATTTGCAATTTCTCAAACATCCAGGGGCTCACATGCAATTTTCCACAAAGTTTTTAAACTAAACATTCAATTTCTAGGGTCAAACAACAATTACAAAACCCAGAGGGGCCTTAGCATAAAATTCCCAAGCCTAACACGTGCGCAACACGCGCTTGGCAGGGACCTAAGTGCAATATCCAAAAATGTCAGGGGGGTCGATGCAAAATATCCCAAAGTTTTACACTATCTTACAAATTCTTGGGACTAAACTGAAATAACTAAACTCCAGGGAGGTCCTTGCAAAAAGCCCACCACCTCACGTGTACATGTCACGTGAGGTGACGTGGCGGAGGACCTAAATGTAAATATGGAAAGCTTGGGGGTCTTTGTGCAAATGTTACAAAAATAATACACTACAGATAAAAGTTTCAGGACTAAAAGATAAATACAAAATGCACGAGGGTTTAGTGTGCAAATTACCCTCAGCGCGCGATCCAACGGCGATTAAGGAGCCACTTATACACGTGGCGCGTTGAGGACGGCCGATGACGCTTCGACGATGGTCGGCTGAGATTAGATCGCTCGAAGTCGATCTGACGGTTGAGGCGTGACGCGATCCAACGGCGGAGATCAGAACTGGGGCAGCGGCTCGATCGAACGGTGGAGGAGCGAGGTGGAGGAACAGGGAAGAACGCCGGCGGGGCGATCTTCCCCGAGCTCGTTCTCAGATCTCCGGCATTGGATGGGCTCCAAAATCGAGCTGCGGACTCCTGGGAGGTCGAGGAAGATGCTGGGTAGCTCAAGGACGTTGGAGGTGCTTCGGAGTGCTGGCGCGAAGGCGGCGGAGCTTGGAGCTCTAGGTAGCTCCGACGAACCTCGCAAAACGGCCCCCAGTGGCTTTGACTGCGCGTTGACCTGCAAAAAGGGGTGAAAGGGTCCAGGGCAAACTGCCTGGACCCCGCGGAGGCGAAATAGAGGTCGGAGGTGGTCTGTGGACAGCGAAGAGATGTCGGCCGGAGGTGCACTCCGGCGGAATGGAATGATCGAGCGATTTAGGCGATGAAACTCGGATTTTTTTGAGGGTTTTTGATCCTTAAGCCAAGGGAAATAAAATGACGCAAAGAAATGCAAGGGAGATGGTCCTCGATGGCCGGAGCCAGAGGAAGAAGGTACCTCGACCGCCGGACTTGCAGGAGGTGTTGGAGGCTCCTCCGACTTCAAACGCCTTGGCTGAAGGGCTTGCGATGGAGCTGTCACCTCCAGGAAGCTCAATAGCACGAAGGTGGCGCAGAAGGGTGGACCGAAGGGACTCGAAAAATCCAAGGAAGGTCGGACTCCATTCTTATGTGATTTGACTGCTGGTGACAGGGGCTCGAAGATCAAGAGATCTGGGGTGTCTCAGTGATGCGACCTCCAAGGTAATTGCAAGGCGGGCAAGAGGGTTGATAGGTGAAGAGGTTTGCAGAAGGGATCGAAGTGAAATGGTGAAAGAATCGGCTGGGAAAAAGCCAAGAAAGTGGCTCAAAAACCAACCTCTGACAGGGGGGGTAGGTGGGGAAGACGACCAGTTGATCTGGGTCAACTGGGGCCGTCTCCTGAGTGGTCCACGTGGACCAATCAGGAAAAATCCCTGATAATTATTTTGTAAAATCAATTAAAAATAGAATAAGGCCGAATTAATTAATGGTTATAAAATAAAAAATATTCGTTATTTTATGTAGTATTTTATTATGTTTTTTAATTAATTTTATGAAGTATATTTTTATAAGTTTGCTTTTTACCCTATATAGGTATAATACCTATGTATTTAAGTATTTAATTTTTATTTTGTGTATTTTAATTTTATTATTTTTGTTTATTATTTTATAAAATTATAAAATACTTTTATACACACATATATATTTTTATTTTATTTTTCTGATATAATTTGTATAATTAATAAAATATAGTATAAAAAGTATAGGTATACATATAGGTAGGATACCTATAAATTTGATATATACAAGTATTTTTATTTGGATTTCTTTTGTTTTTTTATTTTGATTTTAATGTACATAATTATTATAAGTAATATTTACAACATTATAAAAATATAAAATTGAATAAATAATGAATAAAGAATAAATTGAATATTTTAATCTGTACAATGTACAATAGGGGTCCAAAACTCAACTTTCAAACTGTAGCTCCGCCAAATGCGAAACTACCGCCATTAAATAGCTTATTTTCTTCTATATACAATTAAAGGTGAGTATGCTGCATTTGGAGTTTTCGTTTGTGAGATACGGGTCTGGGAAGTTGGGATTCTGGATTTTTATTCAAACCATAACTTTTTATCTGTACATTATTTTTCTATGAAATCAATTTTGTATTTTTATTTATAAAATTATCTACAACTTTCATGTACAAAGTTTCTTTATTTTATGTATAAAAAGTAGAACCAAAAATAGGTCCCAAAATGAATAAAAAATGCATAGAAAGTATAGGTATTTATACTGCATTTTTGACCTTATCTCCCCCTACTTTATTCCTTGTCGACCTATTCATCAAGATGCCTAGGTCTCGGGGGTTTTGGGTCATAAAATATTTACAATATTTTATTCTTTTTCTTTTCTTTATTTATTCTATAACTTTGGCTTTAATTACAGTATTTTATACACTATGTAGATGCACATGCATGAATGCTAAGATGATGATTTTAATGCTATTTACAAGCATTTGCTAGGGTTTTTGGTACCAAAATGATAGAATAAAGATGATGAAATGTGGATTCATCAGAAGGTCAGGTGGATTCCATTCCCAGAAGAGAATCGGTTCTCATTCGTCCTCGCTGCAACAACTTCCCCTTGTTAGTTGTTGTGGGTCCTTCTTCTTTTAGCTCAGGTGGAACCGTCTGACCCTATCATCACGTGGCAGTGAACTTTTGAAAAGGTTGGAATCACCCATCAGCTAGCTATCTTAGTTCTTTGCCCGGGCACTGCTTTCATAGGTTGGCGGGAGGCAGATGAGCAATAGGAAGATCAAAAGCAAGGTCGATGCACGATTTGTCTACACACGAGACTTTCCGTTTAAAGAAGAGGGGTAGAGCAGAGTATGATCGTGGCTAGGCTGAATCAGCAAGAGTAGATCGACGATAGATCACGAAAGAGAGAGCTTTGGGAACCCTTAATATCAATATTCAATCCACCCCTCGATAGACCGGAGTTGGTTGTATTCTTCCCATTGAAGATTTGATCTTAGAGGGTGGGGGGCGGGGGGATGTTGGTTCTGCTTGTACGGACATAGCCGCAGGTCTCTTTTGCACAAAGAGCAAATCTCAGATGAGATGCGACGTGGTCCTTGAACTGACTTTTCATGTTAGGGCGGGGACTGGCCTACCTCAAAGTATACCTAGTTCCCTTTCTCGAAGAGCGAACTCAGCCGCGTCATAGATGGGGCATTAGTGTTATCTGTTAGACCTTGATGGTAAATGCACCTATTTATACAGTACATGATCACTTTCTGACGTTGTAGCAACTACTTTACTCTTCTTTATAGTGAAGTCTTTCAGATCTTCAATGACCAAGCATCAAATCAACTTCTTCCATTCGTGATTTCCATTAGTCCAGTCCTTCAATCGCTAAAGGCAAGGAGGAGGCTTTCCTTGATCAGATGTCTGGGTGCAAAGTCGGCGACTGAACTCAACCCCATATAGTAATGCCAGGGCAGATGGTGATAAACCATCTAAGGATTTCATTTTCAGGCATGCCTCTCGGGCGAAAACTAGTTCAATAAAAGTGAGCTCTTTTGCATCAGTCAAAGCGAGCAAGGTCGGAGACCGGGAATGAGAAGATGTATCTATTGCTCCTCCTTCCTTACCTTCATTATAGCTTCAGAGCGACTCCAGCAAGTCCCATCATATGAAAGGGGTAGTAAGATTAACCTCTGGATTTGGCTTATATAATGCAGCGGCTGAACTATCTATTTGGGAAAAAAGTAGAAGCTGTCTCTGAAAGACTATGATAAGCCGTGTAAGAAGGCCTCTAGAAGAAGAAGAGAAGAATCGACTATCTTATCTAGATTTTGGGGAATTTCTTGATAATATCTTCGACGCCCTACTTCTCATACTCCCACCTTTCGATTCTGAAAAGAAATGCGAGGCGAAGCCCACCCTCGATGCGAAAGTGGATGTGAACCCTGCGAAAGGTGATGCTCCATTGCGATGCTCCCAAGTATTTTAGCTAGCTCTTGATGATTTGCCGAAGACTAGGATCTCGGATTCTCACACTCTCTATATAGGGTCAGACGGTTCCACCTGAGCTACAAGAAGAAGGACTGCGACGACAACAGCATGTCGTAGAAGGATACCTGAGGTGGAGCCAACAACCCACGGAGACGAACGTATCTACAACTACATCCCCGAGCGCGGCTTGGAAATTTTTGGTAATGCAGGGCTGTGGAATAAAAAACTACATTCTCACGGCTGTAGATCCGGCCAAGGACGGTCCTGAAATGGGAGCAACCAAGAACACCCACTGAGGTTCGGAGCTGAAGGGTACTACAGAATCTTTCTCAAGGACTTCGTAGCCACCTCTGTTAAGACAGGTTTGTTTCTGCGGGAGTGTGCTAACTATGTGCCGAAAAACGTAGGCTGGATTCACCCCGTCGAGTTCCCTACGTATTATATATGATTGTAGTAGTGAGTTCGACCTAAGAGAAAGTGCGCGCTCAAGGAGCCTGGGACGTCTGAGAGAAAGAAGCTGACATTGGACTAGAGAAAGCAGGAAGAAGGTCCTCACCTGAACCTAGTTGGTTTGGCGAGTAGGCCTCACGACAGAGAGGATCCTTCCCTTTCCTTCTCGGGGCGGAAAGGCATGATTATTAGCAATAAATAGAGCTACTTGATTATCACATACAAGCTGCATAGGTAAAGGAACCTTAGCCCTTGGATTGCTATTGCATATTCTGCTCCTGTTGCAGCTGCTACTGCTGTTTTCTTGATCTACCCTTAAACCCGCGGACCCCCTCGTTCCAGGGACCAAGATGTACTCCAAGCAATTCTGCATTCTCAAAGCAGACCTCCAAACTTCGCTTCAGAGGCCCTGCTCAGGAAGTTCTTTCGACTCGTTGGCGATCGTCTATTCACGCGGAGTATGATTGCGCAAGCAGGAGAATGTGACGTCTCAGGCTTGGAAAGTCACATGAGACTATGGAACTTCATTCTTTCATGCGGGATTCACGCCTCACCTTTCATCCCTCTCGCTTCATCATCATCACGGAGTTTGTTTGGCTGAGGTCTCAGCTCTCGCCTAACTAGGCACGTTCTGGCTCGGTCACTCTGTTTACCTGCCCTGTATCCTATTTGATTAGGGAGAGTGGGATGCGCGGTGCAGTGCACTGATAGGAAGAGAAAGCCCATATAACTCCTAAGACTTTCCTTTCCCCGTACTACCCGCCCTTGCTGACTTTGCTCCCGGATTCATTCACTTGCATTCCTGTGGTCCTGGGTATCGGATCCTTATGGGCTAACTGGAAAAGTCAAACTTGTAAACCCTGCGTGGGGCACGGAAGGTTTTGATCCCTTTGTTCCTGTGAGAGAAGAAGGCATGAAAGCCAAACCCCTGATCAAATCATCCTTCAAAGCGTATCTTCTAGTCCAAGCTCCTCGCTCTTCTCTTGAATCTCCGGTCAATCTTAGCTCGATGATTTCTCTCTCTGCGGATGGTAGCTTGACTTGAAGACCTTAAAAAAATCCCGATAAATGACTCTCTTAGCCTCCCCTTCATTTCGTTACGGGTCCAGTTTCTCAAGGCCAAGGCATGACGAAATAGAAGAAGTTGGAACTTTTTTTTCCATGTAGCGGGGGACTGGCTCGCTCCACACAACTTAACTCAACTCGTCGAACTCTCTCGCTACTATATATCAGGTGAAACGCAAAATCAGTCTACCACAACAGGCTATAAGCCCCCTCACTTAGCAAAGACATCAATTGCCTAGTTCCCCGGATAGACTGACTCACTGGTTAGAGCGTAGGGCTGACTTGTGAGAAGGTTGATCCCTCCTGACTCAATCTCCTGACTCCTGGTATGAGTTAGTATTCGACCTCGTGACATTTTCTAGCTGCTATTAATATAATAAGAAAATAGTAGTTGCCTAAAGACTTCCCTACTGATCCTTTCCCTGCCAGTCCGTGAAGTAAATAATCTATCCGCGGGATAGTCCTAGCCTAAGACTCCATCCAAGCGAGAACAAGGAAGTGTAAAGAGCTAAGTCCCCTAAACCCGGAAGTCGAGGATGCGACTGACTAACTAGAATCCGGAGAAGGACTTCGCGAGCAGCAAGCGTAGGCTTTTCCTTAGGGGTGGCCGCCTTCTTCCCTTTCTCAATACAATAACAGGCCGACAGGACTGCCGCCGCTGGGTCATTCACACAAAAGGGAAGGAGTCTAAGATCGATCAACGAAATGAAAAAAGTGCTCCCTAAACCGAACGTGAACGTGGTTTTCCATCAGACGGTTGTTCCCTCCACTCTTGTTGTATTCTGGAATTTGGAATAAAAAGAAGAATAATTCTTCCTAGCACAGGACACAGAAGAAGACCACTTAGATCGAAATAGAAATGTTTGGACATAGAGTAGAATCGAACATTGAAGAGCTCCGTTGACAACAGTCAAAAGATGGGGCGCTGAATCCCCTTCCAATAGGGGTCAGGTGGATTGCCATTACACTAGAGAAATGTTCTAGAAAGGTCTCATATCCACCTCTCATGTTTCTACTAGAGATAAGACGACCGACATCTTCACTAAAGCACTTGCTAGAGGTCCCTTTGGCTATTCGATAGAGTCAAAGTTATGGTGGAAGCTAACAAAATGGCCACACAAGACAGGCGAGAAATGGAAAGAAAGAGAAAAGTCAGTCTCCTTACTAGTCCCCCCATCCCCTTTGCCCCTTCCCCACCTATTTTCTCTTTTTTAGCAGTTTGTCCAGCTTTTGCTTCCACTTCCAGTCGTAGCACGTGGTTGGTGCACTAGGCTGATCAGGACTCTACTTCGCGTCACTCAGATCTGGCACCTTCTCCGGATAGTAAGAAACTTCTCGGAGAGCTTTAACGACGTCGGGCATGCGGTTTCTGAGAGTCCTTCCCCAACCCCCCGGAAAGAGCAAAGAGAATCCTTCCTCCATGCTTTCCCGCTTGCTTGCTGAGAAGGCGGAGGAAAGGCAAGCTGCAAGCTCCCTTGGTTCGCTAACCCTGTCAAAGATTAGAGAAAAAGCTGCCAGACTGCCCAAAAGGGTAGACGGGGAACTCTTCTTTCTTGTTATATTAAATGGCAGGATCGTCTTCTTAGTCTCCCCGCGGGGATGGAGCGACAGAAGTCTTGAGAATCCAAGATCAGGTCCGGGCTGGACGAGCCCTTTCTCATCTAGATAGGTGTCAAGTGGCAGTGCAGTGATGGATGCAGCTGAGGCATCCTAACAGACCGAGAGATTTTGAACCAGCGTCTCAATTCCGGGAATTGGTCAATGCTTGAGGTCGGGTCTCGAGACCCGGAACTATAGAAAAGGTCGGTCTAGCTCGGGAATGAATAGAAGTGCCAAAGATCATTGTCGGCTTCTTGTGAAGTTCTTGTTTCGGCGATGTGTCATATCTTTGCACATCTCATATATAATGAATGCTTGTTGGCTTTTTGTCACTAACCATCAAACCAATATCTCTTTTCTACCGGCTATCGCCTCGCATTCGACTTGTGGAACGAATGAAAGAAGCTTGTAGAATGCACTGACTACTGAATAGACTAGTTGAGAAGGAAGACTAGGTCATCATTCTTCCAGGTGGGTGCCCTAGCCTAAATATATGCAGCTGTTGCGAACCGGTCGACGGGAGGATATGTGGTATATAGTGAGTTTCAGGTCCCAAGCCGATTTTTCGCGTGATAGCGGCCGTAGAAGAGATTTCCGAGATCAAAGAAAATTATATATCGTCTTTGATGAGACTAAGATTCCCGTGATGAATGAGACGTGGTTCAGCCCAATTTCAAATAATATATATAATAAGCAGACACAGCTTTTATACCCACATGAAATATGCATCTTCCCTGCCACTGCAGCTTGATGCAAGGTTTGCGTCCCTCTACCTGGGCGAAAGCTGTGGGAATGCTCTGAAAAGGTACCATCAAGCAGAGGGGTCAGAATCAGCTTGCCGCCCCTTTCTCTCTTTCTTTTGACTGCCTCGTGGATGAACGAAAGAAGGGAATTCCCGCAGCTCAAGCTCGCGGACCTCCCCACACGCAAAATCCGACGGGAGCCCGCACAATTGCTGACCAACTAGCTGATCACCTAGCCTCACTCACCCCCGCTCGATCACAACTAATATATATTGAAGAAAACTCAACCATTAGGGACCGAGAACTGCGCCAGGGCTAAGGGTAGGTTGATAACCCACCGCGGAAGGCATTCTCCCTAATAAGGCAGATACCTCAGATCCCGCTTGAACGAATCGAAAGATATTGTCACTGAATAGAAGTATGTCTTGCTCATTAACATCCCGGAAATAGTCCACAGGTTATCGAGCTAAAGATCGGTAGTTCTCGAAGGCTCGAAGCAGCTAAGCTCTCAGAGATTTTGACTGGAGAGCATCCTCAGGGGGGGGCTAGGTCTTCTTCCTCCAACAATATACTACGTACCGAGGCGAGTACTTAATTCCTCTATTGATTGGCTTATTGGAAATGATTGGCAGGATTGGCCCTTCTCTGACGATGATCTGATGGACTGATAGAGAAGAAAGAGATAAGCAATGATCGGACTAGACCAAGCGGACCAAGGTTTTTGCCAAGCGCGCCTATTACTGCGCCTCTCAACAGGCCGACTAGGAGCCATCGAATAAAAGACCAAAAAAAACCCTTGCCGCTCCCCCCAAACACAGAAAGAAGATGCAGCTAGTACGACACGTCTCATTGCAGTCACCTCCGGGCTTATTCGCACCGGGATAGTACCAGGACCCTAGTGCCCCGGACTGCACTGCCAGCCCTATGAACCGATAATTTCTGGGTCGGTGATGAAACCCAATTTCATCATCTTTATTTTCCATAATTAACCCCCTTGCTTAAAGTTTTGTCAATAGACCCCTGATAATGTCCCGTAATTAACAGAATCTCAGATAAATTAAAAACCACAAAAAAAATGGCAAAACTAAAATCCGTGGTATTTTTAGCCTTAAAAATACCCTTAAAAATATTTCGGGTCTTCATTTTATCTCATCTCCAGTTTTGGTCAACATGAAACTTGTAGATCTCATCGAGATCTACAATTTTCATGTTTTGAGTTTTCTCAAATTCGGCCATCTAGCCCTTCAAAAATCAACTGGAAAGTCTGAATAATCTGATTGGGCCACGTGGCCCAATCTGGGTAAGCCATGTGGCCCGGTCTTCTTTGTCTTTCCCGCCCGCGTTCCTAAGCCGTTGGATTCCTACAGATCCAACGGTTCCGCCTTCTCCACGTGCGCCTCAATCCTCAGCCGTTGATCTTTCTCCGCCTCCAATCCACACCACTCGTTCGCGCCTTAAGCTTAGCGCGCCACGTGGCGCATCATAGACCGCTTGATGGCGCCCCAGATCCTCTATCTCGGCCGTTCACATCACCCAAGTTCCCAACCCTTCGATCAAACGCCTCTTTCGCATCTCGTCCGTCCTCTACCGCCGCTGCCTCACCACGACACGTGGAACGCTCCAGACGCTCCGATCCCGCGAGCCGCGATCTAATCCAAGCCGCTTCTTAGCGCCACGCTCCCGACCGTTGGATCACAAGATCCAACGGCCAGGGCCTCGTCTTCCTCCTCCCGCAAGCTTCACCCGAGCCCCACGCCTCGCAGACTACCTCTGCCCTTCTATTTTTAGCCGCCTCAACTCACCACCTCTTCTCTCCCTAACCGTCCCACTACGCTCCCCATTCCTCCATGATTCTCGCGCATATCTCCACTAAACTCGATCCATTTCCAGTCGCCCCATGCGTGCCCTTGAAACCCACGACTCCACTCATCAACTCCGCCATCACCACCTTTAAATACCACGCCTCCTCCCCACTTCACCCTCGTCCATCGACCAAGGGGTAGAGGCCCAGCCCTCCAGCTCCTCCCTGTGACAGGGGGAGGAGCTCGGATCGAGCGACGGCGACTTTCTTCCCCGATGAGACCCGCCGACCTTTAGGCGGCGTTGCGATGGCTCCATGCCCCGCCCGAGCTCGCTGGCACGGCCGGCCAGTACGTGCGACGACCCGGGCTTCCTCTCCGATGCCCAGCCCAGGCCAACACCTCCATCTCCGGCCAGGTAAGTCCTCTGATCTTCGGTGAATTTTTCTTTAATTTTCTCTTAATTAAGTAGATAGATCATCCCCTCATCGACCCTAATGGCTGAATCCACAAGCTCCGCCATCGTTCCATCATTCACGCCAGCTACTCCGATCATCACCTTCCTCCGTCACGACCTCCCTCGTCCCAGGCATTCTTCTCCGCCGGAGGCGGAGGAGAACACACTAAGACTCCATTTCTCCGCCCCTCTCAGTCCTCCATTCACCTCGCATCGCACACACACACACCGCTAACCATTTTTGCAGGTTTACATCCGTCATTGGCCGGACCTCGGGCGGAGCTGAGTTCTAGAGCTCCGCCTCCGGCGACCAAGTATCGATCGAGCTTCCCAGGTGCTCCCGCGTCTTCTCCGACCTCGGACCTACATCGTCCAGCCTACAGCGATCGTCCCCGAGCTACACCGAGCATGGCAAGGCGCGGCGGAGCTCCAGGCCTCACGCCGGAGTCCCAATCGCGCCGCCAGCCATCGAGGAGGAAGGAGAAGCAGCCACCGTTAGATCTCGCCCCACGGCGGAGATCCAACGGTCCTGGAAGCGCCACGTCGACCGTCCTGGAGCGCGGAGGCTCGGTGGGACCGAGCCTCGCTCGAGGCAACCTCGAGCCACTACGTGGCCCGAGCCACCTGCAACGGCCGTCCGAAGCAGCGCCGAACCTCGCCCCCACCCGTGCCTGATCTCACGTGCCTCAGGCACGTGGGAACTGGGCTTTTTGCATCGGCGCCCTCGTACCTTCCGAAAATTACATCCAGGTCCTGATCCACGTGGCCGTCCCTGAGCCCACGCCGAGCCTCATCGTCACCAAGCCTGGAGGCTCGTGTATCCCGAGCCAACCCGAAGCAGCAACGAGCCTCTACCAGGCCCGAGCCGCCCTCCGAGCCTAGATAGCGCGTGCGTGGCACGTGCTTCCTGGGTTATTTGCAGAGTCGCCACGAAGTTCGTCAAAATTGCAAACAGGTCCTGAGCACGTGTAGCACCTGCGCGGCTGGGGTTATTTGCACTCATACCCTTGCGGGTTTCAATAATTGCAAATATGCCCCCGCGCGTATGGTTTATTTACAGGGAAGTCCCCACACTTACTTTTATTGCATTTTAGTCCTTCCTAGGGACTGGTTTGTAGATATCTTTTTATGTTCTCTTTCATTTATACCCTTGCCTTTGATCTTGCATATCTTGAGCCTCGTGTGTCCGATTGAGGTGATTTCAGTTTTATTTCGAAGCTCTTTTCGTAATCTTTATTATGACATGCTTAGATTCTCACTTTGACACTTCGATCTGTAATGCTCTATATTGGTCAACTAAAGTGTACTGATTTCCTTGTTTCTCATGCATGCTTGCTATATAAATGAAAATTGCTTCATTATCTGATTCTGTTCAACTCGTACATTTTATGGCTTTAGTAATGACCATTTCGGGCATAATATTTCCATCGCATCTTATGGCATTTATTTGCATGATAAAAATGATAAAAAAATTGCATGTTTATTCTTAATGCATTGTTGTGTCCCCTTGCCCTTCATGCATAATTTGACCTATATTGTCTCTTATTCAACACTTAGTTAAATAAATAGAAATCCGATTAATATGAGAGAAGTGTGTGTCCCTGAGTTCGACCTTGGTTTCTTGCCAAGTAAAATAAAAATCTATATGACCATCTCATTTTGATATTTGCATATCTAAATGAGATGGTCTTTGACGAGTCCATCTCGGCCCGGCTGTGATGACATTATCAAGTGCTAAAAACACTTTCTTAAAGGGCCGATTTTACGACTCGTCAAATGGCGCCGTTGCCGGGGACACGGCTCACTTCTTATATTTTTTGGATTTTTGTGTGTTTAATTTAGTTTTCCTTTTTATAGGTCAAATGATCACATATTTTGCATATAAAATTTTTTTTCGTTCTTATTTGATATCTAACCATTGTTTTTGTGGTAGGGCCCTTGATGGATCAAGGAGGCGAGGAGCAGGACGCTCCCCGCTGCGAGGAGCCGCAGGAGCATGCTTGGAGCAAATAAGGAAGAAAAGAAAAAAAAATTCTCGCAATTTTTTTGTTTGCATGACTTGTAATAAAGTCGTCTTTTACAGCGTTCTTCGATCGAAGACTCGCGATTGTAATCGAACGATGTGGTTGTGTGGGGGATCGTCCCCACTTGAGTGTCGACCTAGGATTGGCACGCGGATCTCCGAGCTCATTTTTATTTTTCCATATTTTTACGTGCTTGATCGTAGGTAGGACACACTAATTTCTATACGCACATAATCTCGCATCACTTAGCTAAAACTAATGAAGATCAATCACCGCTAATAGATGCATGATTAGGTGCGGCTTTTTCGACTTGCATACATGTTGGATTTGGTTTTCAAAACGGCCCCAGTTTTTCACGTGTTTTTGTCAAATCACTGCATGATTTTTCGCTTAAGCCTAGATCACGGTTTTCATCGAATACATGTTTTTCTCGGTTTCGTTTTCCTAGCTTGATCATCTAGGTTAAATGGAAAAAGGGAATGAACGGTAGACGATGACTTCTTGATTTTATGCTAACCATAATCACTGATAACCTAAAATAAAATTGGGACTGTTAATTGCAAGTCAACCTAAAATGGAGTAAAACTTCGGTTTTGGGAGAGCAATACCCTCGCTTACGCAATAATTTTCACTTCACATCTTTTCTTTGCGTAAAACTTTTAATGTTTTATCACCAATAAAATCGACAAGATAATAAACCAACCTTGCTTGGTTTCATGTGTGAGTTGGTGAAATTGAGAGTATTTCTTGATTGAGCCATGTTTGTTGCAACACACTTCCCCGAGCCTTAGGCACTCCATTTCATCTCCGAAGATTCATCCACTCATTTGTAAAATCCATCCTCTTCTTCGTTCACCTTAGGTCCCTCCCAACATCAATTCCCATCTTTATACTTAGGCTAATCTTAGACTAAGTATAGGGGGGACCCAAGTCCCCGTGATTATTCTATACTCGTCTTTCTTTGCCTTTATACTTAGGTTATTTCTAACCTATGTATAGGGGGAGCCCCTCTTAGTGCCCGTATATTCCTATATACTTAAATGGACCTATGTACTTGTAACATCTAGTGCTATGAGGACATAGCAAAGTTTAAGTATAGGGGGTATACCGTATATACCGTATACATACTTTAGCTATAAACTGAAAATTTGAAAAATTTAAAACTTTTTGGCTAAGGTAAAAATTCGTTGGACTAGGAGAACTCAAAATAATTTCACGGCTTTTCGATATTATGTTACGTTATAAAAATATTTTCGAAAATGATTTTTTTCCTGTTTTGAAAAAGTCTTTTGAAAATGTTTTGAAAACTTTTTTGCGTGACTTGATTTGAAAGTCTCTTCAAGGAAAGTTGAGTCTAACGTGTGTTTTAACCCTTTTATTAAAATCCATAAAAATGAGAAAAACCCTGAAATTCTTTAGGAGCTGTTACTAACTACTAAGCCCAATTAAGAAAGCCGCGTTCAGTGAGGGTTCGCCCTTAGCAGATTGGATGGTTTAGAGGACATCGCGTAAGGCCCCGTCCTCAAGCAAAGGGCTTAGGCCTGTACTTACATCCATAATGGCTGAACGTAGCTACTTAATTGAGTTTAGGCAGTTATAATATCTCTGGAAGACCAAAAAAAATGTCTTGTCTTTGAATGAAGAAGTTGGATTAGTCCTCTACACTTACACTTTCACCCAGGATCTGAATTGGTCAAGGAGACTTAGTTTTTTTTAAGGTCTTTGAGATTTTAGGTTAACCAGCCTTAGCCATCAGGGTCTTAGACTTAATCATCCACATTCCCCTAAGTTTCTAGATTTGCATGCTATATTCCATGCTTAGTCTCAGACAGAAAGAATATGATCAGCACATCACATGCACGACTACGGTTTTTGATGAGATGAGTTGATTTTTCACTGGAGGAATTGGGATGAGGAAGTC
This sequence comes from Ottelia alismoides, assembly GCA_037367405.1. Classification (NCBI taxonomy): domain Eukaryota; kingdom Viridiplantae; phylum Streptophyta; class Magnoliopsida; order Alismatales; family Hydrocharitaceae; genus Ottelia; species Ottelia alismoides. The sequence goes on along the minus strand of JAZKJV010005993.1, from coordinate 1,099,300 downwards.
AAGTTTGGATTTGATCTAATGATGCTCGAGGATGGGATAAAATCTTTGGAGGCTTCATGAAACCTGAGTGTCAGCAATATTAGCCAGTATGAGAACTTGATTCTTATACTAATCTCTTGACATTAACCTAAGTGCCAGGGTGTGAAATAAATAAAAAAAATTGTTGATCAGTGTGCGCCAACTCTTGGTAAAAGCAGTGGAGCTAGCCACCAATTATACAAGTCAATGAAATTCAAAGAAAAGCTCTCATTCCACCAAGTCAAATATCAAAGAGCTTCCACCAAAGGCGAGCGCTCCCAAACTTTTCAAAGTGTCCACTTGGACCACCGCTACTAGGACCAGGAGTCGGGCTTGCACCAAAAAAGGGCTCTGCATCGTAAATGCTACAAGTATGGGTGTCGAAGGTACGATAGGTACTCAAAAGAGACACACACCGGTGTACTCCCAGGAAAATAAGTGCAGACGGCTCCAACTTCTCTTGACGGACGCACTGATCAACACCAAAAAAATGTGTTGCGTAAATGGCACTAGAGAGAATCCTTGTTCCAATGAGAGGGAGAGAAGAATTGACATAATCCCATGCCCTCCATTTCTGGCCTGCCATCTACATTTTCTAAGTTTGACAACTAAAGAGACGGTGGACTGAATGCAAGATTTGATTTATTCCCTAGTTTTGAGGATTGGGTCCTTAGGAGATTTTCTCGGACTAAGACTTCGGGTGAAGACTTGACTCTACTCTCGAAATTGCAGTCAACACTAAACTTCATATCCTTTAGCTTATATGAACATCAGAGAGAGTCTAGAGAAATAGAGGAATTGGAAGCCTCCTGATTAAGGCTGGGTTGAACTCTAGAATTTTGGATCTCTAAAGTCAAGTCGACTTGATCGGATTGGATCCTGTATTCACATGCACAAGGGGGTTAATCCAACTTATTCATTCTTTGGTGCTCGAGGACAAGCATCGCTTAAGTATAGGGGGGTGATGAAACCCAATTTCATCATCTTTATTTTCCATAATTAACCCCCTTGCTTAAAGTTTTGTCAATAAACCCCTGATATTGTCCCGTAATTAACAGAGTCTCAGATAAATTAAAAACCACAAAAAAAATGGCAAAACTAAAATCCGTGGTATTTTTAGCCTTAAAAATACCCTTAAAAATATTTCGGGTCTTCATTTTATCTCATCTCCAGTTTTGGTCAACATGAAACTTGTAGATCTCATCGAGATCTACAATTTTCATGTTTTGAGTTTTCTCAAATTCGGCCATATAGCCCTTCAAAAATCAACTGGAAAGTCTGAATAATCTGATTGGGCCACGTGGCCCAATCTGGGTAAGCCACGTGGCCCGGTCTTCTTTGTCTTTCCCGCCCGCGTTCCTAAGCTGTTGGATCTCCTACAGATCCAACGGTTCCACCTTCTCCACGTGTGCCTCAATCCTCAGCCGTTGATCTTTCTCCGCCTCCAATCCGCACCACTCGTTCGTGCCTTAAGCTTAGCACGCCATGTGGCGCATCATAGACCGCTTGATGGCGCCCCAGATCCTCTATCTCGGCCGTTCACATCACCCAAGTTCCCAACCCTTCGATCAAACGCCTCTTTCGCATCTCGTCCGTCCTCTACCGCCGCTGCCTCACCACGACACGTGGAACGCTCCAGACGCTCCGATCCTGCGAGCCCCGATCTAATCCAAGCCGCTTATTAGCGCCACGCTCCCGACCGTTGGATAACAAGATCCAACGGCCAGGGCCTCGTCTTCCTCCTCCCGCAAGCTTCGCCCGAGCCCCACGCCTCGCAGACTACCTCCGCCCTTCTATTTTTAGCCGCCTCAACTCACCACCTCTCCTCTCCCTAACCGTCCCACTACGCTCCCCATTCCTCCATGATTCTCGCGCATATCTCCACTAAACTCGATCCATTTCCAGTCGCCCCATGCGCGCCCTTGAAACCCGCGACTCCACTCATCAACTCCTCCATCACCACCTTTAAATACCATGCCTCCGCCCCACTTCACCCTCGTCCATCGACCAAGGGGCAGAGGCCCAGCCCTCCAGCTCCTCCCTGTGACAGGGGGAGGAGCTCGGATCGAGCGACGACGACTTTCTTCCCCGATGAGACCCGCCGACCTTTAGGCGGCACTGCGGTGGCTCCACGCCCCGCCCGAGCTCGCTGGCACGGCCGGCAAGTACGTGCGACGACCCGGGCTTCCTCTCCGATGCCCAGCCCAGGCCAACACCTCCATCTCCGGCCAGGTAAGTCCTCTGATCTTTGGTGAATTTTTCTTTAATTTTCTCATAATTAAGTAGATAGGTCTTCCCCTCATCGACCCTAATGGCTGAATCCACAAGCTCCGCCATCGTTCCATCATTCACGCCAGCTACTCCGATCATCACCTTCCTCCGTCACGACCTCCCTCATCCCAGGCATTCTTCTCCGCCGGAGGCGGAGGAGAACACACTAAGGACTCCATTTCTCCGCCCCTCTCAGTCCTCCATTCTCCTCGCATCGCACACACACACACACACACCGCTAACCACTTTTGCAGGTTTACATCCGTCATTGGCCGGACCTCGGGCGGAGCTGAGTTCTAGAGCTCCGCCTCCGGCGACCAAGTATCGATCGAGCTTCCCAGGTGCTCCCGCGTCTTCTCCGACCTCGGACCTGCATCGTCCGGCCTACAGCGATCATCCCCAAGCTACACCAAGCATGGCAAGGCGCGGCGGAGCTCCAGGCCTCACGCCGGAGTCCCAATCGCGCCGCCAGCCATCGAGGAGGAAGGAGAAGCAGCCACCGTTAGATCTCGCCCCACGGCAGAGATCCAACGGTCTTGGAAGCGCCACGTCGACCGTCCCGGAGCACGGAGGCTCGGTGGGACCGAGCCTCGCTCGAGGCAACCTCGAGCCACCATGTGGCCCAAGCCACCTGCAACGGCCGTCCGAAGAAGCGTCGAACCTCGCCCCCACCCGAGCCCGATCTCACATGCCTCAGGCACGTGGGATCTGGGCTTTTTGCATCGACGCCCTCATACCTTCCGAAAATTACATCCAGGTCCTGATCCACGTGGCCGTCCCCGAGCCCACGCCGAGCCTCATCGTCACCAAGCCTGGAGGCTCGTGTATCCCGAGCCAACCCGAAGCAGCAACGAGCCTCTACCAGGCCCGAGCCACCCTCTGAGCCTAGATAGCACGTGCTTCCTGGGTTATTTGCAGAGTCGCCACGAAGTTCGTCAAAATTGCAAACAGGTCCTGAGCACGTGCAGCATCTGCGCGGCTGGGGTTATTTGCACTCATACCCTTGCGGGTTTCAATAATTGCAAATATTCCCCCGCGCGTATGGTTTATTTACAGGGAAGGCCCCACACTTACTTTTATTGCATTTTAGTCCTTCCTAGGGACTGGTTTGTAGATATCTTTTTATGTTCTCTTTCATTTATACCCTTGCCTTTGATCTTGCATATCTTGAGCCTCGTATGTCCGATTGAGGTGATTTCAGTTTCATTTCGAAGCTCTTTTCGTCATCTTTATTATGACATGCTTAGATTCTCACTTTGACACTTCGATCTGTAATGCTCTATATTGGTCAACTAAAGTGTCCTGATTTCCTTGTTTCTCATGCATGCTTGCTATATAAATGAAAATTGCTTCATTATCTGATTCTGTTCAACTCGTACATTTTATGGCTTTAGTTATGATCATTTCAGGCATAATATTTCCATCGCATCTCATGGCATTTATTTGCATGATAAAAATGATAAAAAAAATTGCATGTTTATTCTTAATGCATTGGTGTGTCCCCTTGCCCTTCATGCATAATTTGACCTATATTGTCTCTTATTCAACACTTAGTTAAATAAATAGAAATCCGATTAATACGAGAGAAGCGTGTGTCCCTGAGTTCGACCTTGGTTTCTTGCCAAGTAAAATAAAAATCTATACGACCATCTCATTTTGATATTTGCATATCTAAATGAGATGGTCTTTGACGAGTCCATCTCGGCCCGGCTGCGATGACATTATCAAGTGCTAAAAACACTTTCTTAAAGGGCCGATTTTACGACTCGTCAGCCGGGATCTCCAAAGAGAGCTATGGAGCCTAGCTTCGACGCGCCTATCCGCGTTAGTGTGCATTGCCGGTCAAATATGCAAAAAGTATGTCGAGAAAGGGCTTGTGTCTCCGGGAGGTCGATAAGCAGGAAAATCTACCACTCCAGGTCGCTCCGAGAAAGAGGTCGACGAGGATAAAGGAAGCATCTGAGATATCAGGCGAAGCCAGACAGAGACCATTAGAAGAGGGAAGTGGGGGGTCCGGAACGTCTCTGAGTGTCAGTCGTCCGATCGTTTGCCTCGAGGGTCTCTGCTATTGGAAATCTCACTAATCAAAGGCTGCTTCGACCAGTATTGCCACTTTGAAGCGCCTTTCCTGGTCCCAAGAGTGAAGGAGAGGGATGAACAATTAAAACGGCGGCAGTATCTCTAACTGTCCTAAGGTAGCGAAATTCCTTGACCGTATGCTACGCGACTAAGAAGAGGGCTAAAGCATATGAAAGCGTGGTGGAACGTGTGGAACCACATATTAGATCACTCCAGTGCGGCACAAAGCCGCTGATGCTGAGGGGGATACCCCGCCTAAATCCCTGTCCCCCAGAAATTTTTTTAGGAAAGTGCCAATGGACGTGACTGACTGCTAAAAGGATCGAGGCAGGATATAAAATCTCAGATGGATAGGGAAAGCCCTCCACAGGGAAAGGGGAAGATGTAGCCAAGTGGATTCTTTTTCCCCCTCCGTCTGGTCCAATGGGTTCTAAGCTGACCAACGTCACTATAGCCTGGCCTGGTCGCCTTGATCGAGTCAGATATCCACATAGCCTCTATTCTTCTTTTTATTGATGCAGGGCTGGCTCCTTCTATCGTATCGGTTCCGGCTGCCCTTTGACTTCTTTCTTCCTCATCTGTGTCCTCCCGTGAGATGAGTTATCACCCCTTTTTCACTTACATTACCCCCAAACATCCGATTGCATTTTCCGGAATATTACTACCGTGGTGGATTTTTTGGGTTGATTTCTCACAAACTTTGAGCTTGGACGAGTTCTTCAACCAGCCATTTTCAAGGAAGTCTGATTCGCTATTTTCTATCCTGCCTGAACTCGCGGCCCGCCTTCCCGCACTAGCGGCTTTTTAGAAATATATACAAGCTTTGAGGTTACGACGACGTCGAGTTGGTGGCGGTTTGTTCGCGTGTGCTCGGCACTCAGGCGAGCCACCCGGTGGGCTAGCGAGCACTCCCCCCTCGCTCTATCCCAGAGAGGTACGCAAGGGATGTTGGCATTCTTTAGTAGTGGGTGTTTTGAGGTCCCTTCCTTTGTGCTCTGCTTTCTTCAGCGCCGCAGCTTTTCTATTTCGTTTTCAATCGAGCTAATCCGGTGGGTTCATCAGGCCAGGCCACACAGGATTGGATGATGAATCCGGGACACCCCGAATAATAAATCGTAAGTAAGCTTGGCAAGAATCCCGCTGCCAGCGGGAATGACATTCTAGTCTTCTCTGACACTCTTTTAGTCTAAGCTTTGTAAACTACACTGGTAGGAGATTAGAAGATTCGATAGTCTAAAGTGCTTGCTGCTCAGAACGTGGCCGCCACCCCAGCTAGACTAAACTATCGACCAGAGCCGCTCAAAAGACCAGATCGATGTATTTTCCCCCATGGGCCCTGTATGTGTCGGTAGATGAATTCAGTCGAGCGAGGGCTAAGGCTAGCCTCTGGAAAGACGACAGAGATATGTGTGGTGGACTGACAACTATTATATTCTCAAAAAAGCCTTCCGTTTCCGCTTTCCGCCTCGGCACCTCTCTGCCTCAACTCGCTCCCTCTTTGATCGACTGGATACATACCTCAAACCTCCTCCCTCCGTTACGAACCTCGGACTGAGCCCCAGAATCCGCTCTCAGACTGATATCACAAGCATGACGTCTCCTCGGTCATTCTTATCGATTGATCCCTGGGGCTTTGCCTGAAGTGAATCACTCGAAAAAGGGTGCTTCAGGAGTATCTAAAGAGCTGGTGGACTGTCCGCATATATCTATTATGAGGTCTCAATCACATTAATCGTCCAACATTAGATATTTGAAAGTGGATTTAAACGGAGTAGTGCTCTTTCTTCTTTATCCGACCTTCCCCTTCCTATAGTTCTGACTCCTGTCTGTGTTCTGGCTAATTGATAAGGGCATGGACGGCTTTTTTTCCAGGCTGCCGGAAGGAGGTTGATAGAAGAACCGTTGTCTAATAGAGTACGATCGAAACGCTGCTCCTGAATCTCGCATCTGACAAAGGGAGCTCCTGCATCAGGTCTCTTGGCTGGCAATCAGTTCTGAATGGTGCAACAAGTGGAATGGGTATGCACATGGATCTGATCTCTGTGGTTCCTACTCTTCCTGTAGACTGTAGTCTTCTCTCTCAAGCTCTTTTGGAAGAGGGGGATGTGCTCAAGTGTCTCCTGTAGAGTCAGCTGGATCTGGAATCCATCAATCATCTGGTTACTGAACTCTACCTGTTGAGTCTTTTTTGGATTTTTTTATTCCCTTCGCCAAGCGAAGTGCTTGAGGGAAGGGGATGGAAGGGGCCTCCTCAGATGGAGGACTAGGAATAGGTTCCTGTGCCTGTGAAGGAATGGAATCCATACAATGATCACCATGCAACACATATGGACCTGAAGTGGATACAGAAACCTTTCCTTTATTCATATTTTTTGTCTTTTTCTTGTTACCACTGTCCTGAGATACAAAAGGTGGCAACACAACATGTGGGAGCTCAACAAAAGTAGAAGTGGTGGCCTCAGCACCACTGTTTGCATCTAGTATCACGACGGCCTCAGCATCGTCATCTGGATCTCCATAATGGGTGGCATCAGCACCACTGTCATCAACATCGTCATCAGCGGCATCAGCACCGCTACTCTGCTCATCTGGCGCTCATGGTTCCTCATGCGGTTGTCGCTCAGATGAGGCGTCACCGGCTGGCATCCTACCACTCCTAGTAGTCATGAAATTAGCATCATACAAAGAAGACATGTCACTCAAATAATCACTAGGAGAGGTATCCTCTGTGGACTGTACCTGCTCAGACTTCCTCTTCAGATTGTTAGGATTAGGCTCGATCTGTGCAGGTATGGCGGCCTTGCCCTTGATGATATCGCTCATCTCCTGCCGGAACTCATCCATTTCCCACCAGAAGGATGCCTGTTGATCATAAATCAAGCGGGCGAGGTCATCTAGAGCTAGGTTCTCAAAGGCAGGTGCCTGAGAATCAGAAGTGTGTCCCTGTTGGAAATGAGGCTGCTGCTGGTAGTAGGGAGGCTAGGAGTATGTCTGGTGAGGCTACTGACGCTGCCTCCACTGTTGTCCCTGATAGACAGGACGAGGACCCTGCTGGTACTACTGGTGGGCATACTGGGGCTGCTGATGCTGGCTGTTCTGATGGCCCTAAGCTGGAGACTGCTGTTGGGATGAGGTGCCACCAGTGGTCCAACGGAATCCGGGGTGATCGCAACGAATCCCGGGCTGCTAGGGTATCGGTCGTACCATATCCCATTGACTTCCATCAATGGTTCCTGCTCAACGGGTGGTGGTGGAAGAACTGACAGTGGTTGATCCGGCTGATAGACCACCATCTGAGTGTCTTGAGATGGTGGCAGCAATGGATAGTGCTGTAGCTGCTGGACCGGCTCTACCTGGATGTGGTGAACCTGATGGAACGAGGTAGAGGGCTGGGTGGAGCTGCTACTGCTGGGATCGGCCCATGACCTAGGAGGCTGTTGAGTAGACGTCTATGCCTCTTGGATGCAAAGAATCCGCATCTTCAGGTCACTCATGGTTTCGTGATAAGGTCCATCTGGGCAAGACCTTGACTCTGCTTCTTCTCAAGAATCTCGATGCCGTCCAGCTTCTCAGAAATGATCCCCATGTCGGCAGCGGTGGATTCCTGAGCTGCGACTGCTGACGGAGTGTGTGTACTGGCATCGATGCGTGCAATCCTCTGATATCCAACTGCCCGTGGTGGAAGCTTCGGCTGTGTGTAGACGCGGGCTTGGGCCATGACTGTGGAGTTCTCTGCCATACCCTCATAGATCATCCAAACTGTGTCTTCTCCCTTGGAGAAGTAAGATCCACCACAAGAGGCATTGACAAGCCCCTGCAACTCCGGTGTCAGCCCACAGAAGAAACTCTGAACAAGATAGGGCTTGGATATGTCGTGATGTGGACACCGGTCAATGAGCTCTCTGAATCGGTCCCAAGCCTCATGGAACTTCTCATTCGAGACCATGGTGAAGTTGCTGATCATAGCTCGTGCTGCATTGGTCCGGCCGAGTGGATAGTACTTGTTCAAGTAATCGCGCCGGAGCTGTGCCCATGAAGTGACATACCTCCCAAGATGCTTCAGCCAGTATGCTACTCTATCAGCTAAGGAGAATGGGAAGGCAATCATCTTGATTGTGTCCTCGTCCACTAGTCTGTCATGGACAGAGCTGCAAATCATCTCAAACTCCTGCAGATGGAGATGAGGCTCCTCGATGGCTAGCCCGTGAAACTTGGGCAATATTTGGATGGTCTGCGAGCGAAGCTCAAAGTTCCCAACAATGGAGGAAGCTGAATCCATCGGTGAGTGAGGGTCACGACAGGGTTGTGCAACTGCCTCATGGTCATCAGCGGTGGCCTATCATGGTTAGGTTCTCCTCCTTCGCCTGCGGCGTCTGGTATGTCTCCTCCACCGCCCTCAGGTCTGTCATCTCCTCCTTCTCGCATCTACGCTATCTCCTTCATGAGGTCACCCATGAATACTCCCTTGTCTCTGATCTATCTCTGCATGGTCTCCAGGGAAGCTAACAGTGAGTTGTTGATGGCAGCTTGATCATATAGGAATGGTGGTGGTCTCTGCTCATCCGGGTGTTCCTCTCGCCGTCCATATCTAGGGTCTCTGTAAAGGCAAAAGAACCCATCTCAGGTGCCGTCAAATGTTCTGAGCTCTGTGCTGCACTAAACTCTGACACTACTGGACTGATGGAGGAAGAAGGGTGGTCGAGGGGGAACATGGTGGACATAAACTAAGGCTCGAAGAGTGGGTCTGGGCTCCCCGAAGCTGACCTAGATGAATAGGAAGGAGTGCTCGACAGCGGTGCCATCAGACGTGGCCTAAGGGATCTCCTTCCCATCATTTTGATCGTGGAAAAGGGCAGATGAGATCTGCAATGCAAACAAGATATGAATACAAACCCCCAATTAACCTACACAACCCTGAGCTGATGACCGTGAAGGTTCGGTCGTTAATCTTGTCAATTTTAGTTAGGTGATCAATTAATCTATCAGAGCGATTAAGCGAGCTGTTGGGAACCCAACGCTCTTAGCCGGTTGTCCCAATCCTAAATGAGATCTTTCCCAGCCAGTAGGAGTTGCGGATCGTTTACCGACTACCCGATCAACCCCCTCTGCAAAGGAAGTCACGGTCCGCTTTACCGGTTACCGGAGAGATCCTCACTGGAGAACGACTCACCTAAGACCAGTAGTCAACTAAGATATCGGGAGTGGCTATATCCTAGTGTTCGGGTCACTCTCTCACTGCAGATAAATCAACCAATGAGGGGTGACTCTCCCCAAGACAAAATTTTTGAAAAATGAGGTGAGTTTTATGGTCAAGTTTACATTAGCAGTCCCAATTTAATGATTTTCACTTTTTTGGGGTATTTTTCTGAAATAAAGACAACGCCTAATGAATTTTCCGATCTCCTGGTTATTTAAGGTCCAATAAAACAGGGATAGGAAGTCAGAAAAGCCGATGCGCGATCAAACACAATGATGCATGCAAAGATATAAATGCGTACCTTGCTTCATCACTCTACATGCAGGGTGATCCGTGCATAAAATAAAAAACAGAATTTAAACTACCTATATGATGCACGAAGAAATCGGCCTTAGACAAAATATTCTACACGAGAAGAACAATAGCTAAGTGGTCAATGAGAGGAGTCGGAGTTCGGTCTCTGATGACGATCGGTGTCCGCACAACGGATCCTGCCAGCGCTGTATACGACCTCTAGTGGCACGTGACTCCTCAGGTGACCAAAATAGCTTTTTATTTTGTGAGTTATTCATTAGGTCCACTTAACGATCTATAGGCACAGGCAAAGGTATTAAGTATGGGATCCTAATCAATTACGTCACAGTCATAAGAAAATCCTAAGTCTAGAGGCCAAAACCTTCGTGAATCAAAATAAAATAAAAATCGGTGAGAAACAAAACCGGCGAAAAACCGCGCAAGCAGATGAGGCCTCCAAGGGAACAATCCCTCGGGCACTGGACCTCGTGAAATGTCGAAGTGTCTGAATGTCCTGAATATTATAAGTTATGTGTCTCTCTCTCACAATTAATTACACAAATATAGACAGAAAGTAAATGAGCTAATCTACAAAATTTCTAAGTCTTCCTTGTGCACGGGTAGAAGGCTGAAGCCGGCTTCACATGGGTGCCTAGGCGCTTAGGAAAAGCCACCTCCCTCGATCCGTGGTACCCCGCACAAAGACACAAAGAGGGTGGTCAGATAGCTCAAAAATATAAGTCAAATATAAAGTAAAGAAATGAAGCAATAATGGTAAACAGATAATCACAATCAAACACAAAATATGATCTATACGTTGTTGCTCCCCGGCAACGGCGCCATTTGATTAACCCTAAAAATCAGGCGGTCGTGTATTCCACACAAGGCAGGAACACAGTCGATGCGTGACCGCTCAGAAATCCGGATTAAGTCAACAATCAACCCACAATATCAATCAATCGATGAAAAGCAAATGTGGAATCAAAATTTATTATAACTCTACAATAAGTGTGTATAGTGTGCAAGTATGTGTAGAGTGTCGAACTCAGGGAGCAAGCAAGATAGATCAAGGCAGAAATGCACAAAATGTGATATGTGATCAAGTGCCTACAAACATGCAAATATTTGTGGGTTTTTATTTTTTTTATTTTTTATTTGTAATTTTATATTTTTGTATTTTAATTTTTAATTTACTGATTTTATATTTTCTTTTTATATTTTATAATTTTTTTATTTTCTTTTTCTATAAATAGAATATATACACAATATAAGAAAAGAGAAGAATAAGGATTTATAAAAATAAGGGGAAATACTCAAAAATCAGGGAATAAAATGTATTTGGGCTTTTTATAATTTTGTGATATTTTTATGATTTTTAGAGATTTTTCTGAATTTTTTGGTATTTTTAAAATCAAAAATACTGAAAACAATGTAGAAAATAAAAGGCTGGGTCAAATATGGAGAAATAAAATAGCAAATAGTAGCGAAAATTTTCCAAATTAATTTTAAATAAAGATAATACAACAAAGAAAATTCAGAGATAAAAATTAGATTTTTAGGATTTTTGTAGAATTTTTAATGTTTTTATGAAGATTTTTGGAGTTTTCTAATTTTTGGGTTTTTCTTTTGAATTTTTTAGTGATTTTTGGATAGAAGTTAGAAGACACTGAAATACACAAAAGATATTTTTTTTGGAATTTTTAAAGGGGTTTTACTATTTTTGGTATTTTCTAATGCAAACAGTAGAGAAAGGCATATTCTTGAATTTTTATAAATATAAAAATGCAAGAAAAATGCAAACAAAAAAATATGCCGAGAAAGAGAAATCAAACATGAGCTTAACTTGATTTTTTGGTGATTTTTAGCAACTTATAGACACATGAAATAAATAGAAACAACAAAAAGAAATTACACTACTAGCAAGGGCATATATGTAAATATCCAAATATCCAGGGGCCAACGTGCAATTTTTCACAAAATTTATAACAAAATAAATCAATTTCCAGGACCAAATACAAATATCAAAACCCGCTAGGGCACGCTTGCAATTTTCCTAACCCCGCACGTGCTATACATGCCTGGGAAGGACCTAAATGCAATATATAAAAATCCTAGGGGCTGATATGCAAAATCTCCAAAAATATTACACGTTTCAAAATAATTCCTAGACTAAATTGAAATAAATAAAACCAGAGGGGGTTCAGTGCAAAAACACCACCACCCCACGTGCACAGGTCATGTGAGTGATGCGTACTGGACCTAGATGCAAATAATAAAAGTTCGGGGGCCTAGATGCAAATATTACAAAAATATTTAAACTACAAATGAAAGTTTATGGACTAAATAAATACCCAAAGCTTGCTGATCCGATGGCTGATGAACTTCTACTTGCCACGTGTCAAAGATCTGACGATCGATGACGGTTCGGCGATGAGCGGCCACGATTAGATCTCCTCTAGTGGATCAGACGGCTGAGCTTTGTGGAGATCCAACGGCAGCTGCTTGATCTAGAGGTGCAGCCTGATCTGACGGCCGGCAGCCTAGGACGAAGAACACGGAAGAAGGTCGACGAGGCCGACCTTCTCCGACCTCGATCTCGACCGTCGGCAACGCTTCGAGCTCCAAAAGTGGTCGCGGGCACTCCTTGGGTCTGCTCTATCTCTTGGGGGCTCCAAAACACCTCGGCGACAGCCGAGGCTCTCGCGCGGAGGTGGCAGAGCTGGGTGGCTTTGCGGATCTCCAGCGAAGGGCAAAACGAGCCCTAGGCACGAGTCAACGCTCTTTGACCTGCAAATAGGGGTGAGAGGGTCCAGGGCAAAATGCCTGGACCCCGCGGAGGTGGAAACGAAGCGAGGGGTGACGACGCAAGGTGGTGGCCAGGGGATCACTCCGGCGAGGGGTACGTGTGGGCGAATTGATGGATGAAACTTGAAGATTTTTGGGGGGTTTTACTCCTGTGACTACGACGAATGAAATGCGAACGAAAAATGGGACAAAACAAAGACCTCGAAGGGATGAACCTGAGGTAGAAGATACCTCGACGTCGGAGATGGAGGAGGTGATTGGAGCCACCTCGGGCGTCGCTTGACCAGCCTGAAGCTCAGGCGAGGAAGCTGTCACCTTCCTCGAGCTCGGGGGCGTGAAAGCGGGAGCTGAGCCTGTGTAAGAGGGGTTCAAAAATCGAGTTGAAGGTCGGAGGTTGAATATGTAGAGTTTATGATGTGGCTCTGACGCTCCAAAGATCGAGAGAGATGGCTCGAATCGCCGCTCCTCGGCCCTAGGAAAGCCTAGGGCGTGAAAGAGGGACGATCGAGGAGCAAAAGTGCTGAAGGGATCGATATGGAAGGATGCAAGGTTTGACCTCGAAAAAATCGAGAAAGAGGGGTCAAAACGAGGTCTGACAAGGGGCAGAGAGGAGGGACAGCCAGTTGATCTGCCGGTCAACGTGGACTGTCACCTGGTTGGTCCACGTGGACCAACCAGGAAAAATCCCGAAAAAATCTTTTGTAAATTCAATTAAAAATAGAAAACGAATTATTTAATTTTTGATTATTAAATATTTTTTTAATTTTGTGAACTATTTTATTATGATTTTTAATTATTTTTATGAGGTATAAAAATATAAGTTACCTTTTTAGGCCTGTATAGGTGTATATATCTGTATATTTTAATATATTATTTTTATTTTGTATATTTAATTTTATTTATTTTGGTTTATTATTTTATAGATTTTTATACACTTAAATATATTATTATTTTATTTTTCTGAAGTATTTTGTATACTTAATAAAATAAAAGTGTTAATTATACAGGTATATATACAGGTATTATACCTATGTATATTATATACAAGTATTTTATTTTGTGTTTCTTTTGTATTTTTATTCTGATTTTAATATACATATAAATTATAAATAATATTTACAAAATTATAAAAATAAGAAATTATAAAAATAATGTATAAATAATAAAATGAATATATTAATCTGTACAAGTATACAATAGGGGTCCAAAACTCAACTTTCAAACCGTAGCTCCGCAAAATGCGAAACCACCACCATTAAATAGCTTATTTAAAATTATATACAATTAAAGTGAGTTTGACGCGTTTCGATTTTTTATTTACGAGATATAGGTCTGGGAAGTTGGGATTCTGGAATTTTATTCAGCTCATAACTTTTTATCTGTACATTATTTTTGAGTTAAATCAATTTGTATTTTTCTTTATTTAATTATCTACAACTTTAATATACAAAGTTTCTTTATTTGAGGTATAAAAAGTGGAACCAAAAATAGGTCCCAAAATGAATAAAGAATGAATAAAATCTTTATTGTATTTGGCCCTTATCTCCCCCTACTTTATTCCTGGTCGACCTATTCATCAAGAAGCCTAGGTCTCCGGGTTTCGGGTCATAAAATATTTACAATATATTATTCTTTTTTCTTTTCTTTTATTTATTCTATAATTTTGGCTTTAAAACAGTATTTTATACACTATTTATATACAATGCATGAATGCTAAGATGTGGGAATTAAGGATATTTACACACATTTGCCAGGGTTTTTGAGGCCAAAATGATAGAATAAAGATGATGAAATGTGGATTCATCACTAAGCAGTATGATCATTCGTTGATCGAACTACTATTATTTAGCCACACGTCAGAAGCAGAGCCTCACCGCCCCACCGCTTAAGAGCATTACGTGTTACCCGCGTGGCCCATCCAATTATTTGACGCCATTTTGAGGATACCTACCAAAACTTGAAAACGTTGCGATCAAGTCTCGTACAACTGATGAAGGAGCACGCGAGATAGCACGTGCAAACTAGACATTTTGCGCAGGCGACCTCTTATTTCCGTCGAATTCCAATTAGTTCCTGTTGCTTTGGAGCACATGTGCCAGACACGTACAACCTGGAATAATTATGAGGGATGCCCCTCCAGCTTCTACATATTTCACATGCGTCCATGTTTTCTTGCTTATTTACATAACTACCCTTATATTGTACATAAATATACTACATACTAAATACATAACAAATAAGAATACAACATATAAAAATATAATAAAAATACATATTTCCCTATACTTTACTAAATACATTATTAAATAGTATTTTGTAAAATAAAAATATTTTCTATTTTTACTAAATCAATGAAAACACCAAAATATATATAGCACACTTTAAAAAATACATAAAAATATAAAAAAAACATCTTTAAAAATCTTTAAAATTTATTCTTAGCATATTTTACTATATTTTACATAGAAAATAAAAAAAAATAAAAATTGAATATTAAAATCCATAAAAATATAAAATACATAAAAGCTTCTAAATTTCGTAACTAAATCAATAAAAATCACACAAAAACACATAACCTATCATTTCAAAGATAATTTCACCTACTTTCCATTAAAAATAAAATAAAAATATTTTCACATTATTTTCAATCTTAAAAATTGAAAATAAAAACCTGTTTTCAATATAAACATTGTTCTCAATATTAAAAAAACACAAAATCCATAAAAATCTAAAAACTTCTAAAAATTCATAAAAATAGAAAACAAAAATATAAAAAAACAAAATAATAACCAAATAAAAATTACAAAATAATTTTTAAAATAATAAAAAATACAAAAACTTAAAATTCACAAAAACAATACAAAATTCTTAAAAAATAAATAAAAATGCACAAAATTCCTAAAAATAAATAAAAATTAGGGAACCCTAAAACCTTAGTTTAAACCTATTTTCCAACAGTTTACCTCCCTGAGTTCGACACTCTCATATTTTTACTATACATAAGAGTTTAGGAGTATAAATAATAAAAATAAATTTTTCTGTTAAAATACACCGACCATTATAGACAGTGGTCTATTTTTAGACAAGTAAATCAGTGTGTTTTTCAGTTGGTGTCATCTATAAGGTAATATGTAAGTAATTTCAAATTTGTGGGAATTCATATGATTTTGTTATAAATTAATGTGGCATCATGAAGCGTACCCCAGTTAGCTCTTTCCTTTCCCAAATGTCGGAGCCATCTTGCGGCTCCGTCCTTAAGTGTCAAGGGAAAGGTCTTCATCATTGCATCCTTAGGTGTAGTATCTGAGTAGAATTGAGTGCTAAAAATCTCCCCAGACTCATAAAGATGCTCGTACGGTTCCTCGTGTGGCTTCCCATAAAACTTCGGCAGTAGTGAGACGAAGTCTGAATCAATTAAGAAGATCGGTAGCTTTGATGTAAACACTGACTCAGCTACTGAATAAAATGTAGACTGCTCCATACGCATTCTCATCTCAGTAACTCATGGACCCAAATCTCTTATCTGATCTGGAATCGATTCACGAGTCTCATAGATCTACTCAGCTGCCACTTATGTAATTGAAGGTTGACTCCATGAAGACGAAGAGAGAGGGATAGAAGATGGAGCAGACATGGAAACAAAAGGAGACGATTCCCCGACGTCAGAGTCACACTCAGAGAAGGTTAGAGGACTTAACTTAGGCTCAAGACACGAGACGTCTTGAACCGACCTAGATGATGGGATAGAAAATGATGCCATAAGAGTCGACCTAAGAGTTCGTCTACCCATCATCGTGATTAGAAAGATGACTCCTGATCGATTGAAT
Organism: Ottelia alismoides; assembly: GCA_037367405.1. Lineage (NCBI taxonomy): Eukaryota > Viridiplantae > Streptophyta > Magnoliopsida > Alismatales > Hydrocharitaceae > Ottelia > Ottelia alismoides. The sequence continues at coordinate 1,082,809 of JAZKJV010005993.1, read as the reverse complement.
AATCTGAAAGATAGGACTCACTCGCAAATTCAAACACAAAGCAAACATTGAATTCACCAACACAACCCGATGATGACCGTAAAAGTTGGTCTTTTATCTTTTCAGTTTTAGGGTTATTTGGCAAACATGTCTTTTTACATATTAGCATGAGCTGATAGGTGCTTGAAACTTCACAGGAATACTGTCCCGAGTTCTTACAGATAATCACCTATGCTCAACCAGTATGGTAGTAAGTATGGATCATTTCCGGCAACCCGTGTTACTTAAGGACCGTGCTATTTTATTGTCCTCTAAACCTCCCACTCTTCTTAGGAAACTCGGACCGTTTCTGGCTACCTAAAAGTCCCCACTGAAGAGCAAGTGATTAAATGTATGAACTAAGTAGTATTTCGAAAGAAATTCAGACTCTGTCTCTACCTTAAGGGTCGTCTCTCACTCACAAATCTGGAGAGTAATTGCAATTCATGCGTTGGGGATTGCTCTCCCAATACAAGTGAGTCCGTTACATTTAGTTTTAGGTCAGATAATGTTAGCAGTCCATGTTTTAAATGTTTGGTTATCACTTTTTTTAGTATTTTCAATGAATCGTCTAACAATTTTTTCTTTTTATTTGACCTAGGTGATCAAACAAGCATCTAGTTGCGCGTCCTAAGTTTAACTAATGGAGCGTAGTCAAAGAAAAATTGAAAATTCCTAAACAAGCACCTAGCCTCGAAAAAAGCCGTGGAAAACTGTCGATAAAATCATGATATGATAAAAGATGCAGTGGGTGCCCTTCTCCCCCAAGTGCACGACAGTCGGTGAAACAGAACTTGACAAAAAGAGGGAGGAGGGTACAAGCGGGGATGCCCTTACAGGTTTCCTTCTACAAAAATAGAAAAACAAGCAATTGCGCTTAAAATTTTTATATTTTCTTACAAAAGATTACAAGAATATAAAAATCAGTTTCTTGGTTCTCAGTTGTGCGGCTCAACTTGTGCTGCACAAATCAGAAATAAAAAAACACGAGGTTAGAAAAAATAGGATGGCTAAAATAAAACTCTAAACCTAAATCTACGATATGCCCTATAGCTGCCTACCTGGCAACAGTGCCATCTGAAAAACACACCGATCTAGTTATCTAAAAATAAACCACTGTCGCTGTAATGCCCGGTGGATTTTAACAGTATTATTTATAGTCCTAAACTTTGATGTATAGTGAAAGTATGGGAGTGTCCAACTAAGGGAGGCAAACTATTGCAAACTAGGTTTAAACAATAGAAAACTAAGATTTTAGGGTTCCCTAATTTTTATTTATTTTTAAGGATTTTTTTGGATTTTTATTTCATTTTTATAAAATTTATATTATTTTTGTGAATTTTAAGTATTTTATAAATTTTTATTATTTTAGAAAATGTTTTATACTTTTTATTTGTTTTTCATTTTTTTCATTTTTATTTTTTATTTTTTTTTTCTATTTTTATGAATTTCTAAAAGGTTTTTAGATTTTTATGGATTTTGTGATATTTTTAATGCTGTGAACAATGTTTATATTGAAAACAGATTTTTATTTTCAATTTTTAAGATAAAAAACAATGCGAAAATATTTTTATTTTGTTTTTAATGAAAAGTAGGTGAAATTATCTTTGGAATGATAGGTTGTGCGTTTTTGTGTGATTTTTAGAGATTTACTTATGAATTTTATAATTTTTTATGTATTTTATAGTTTTTATAGATTTTAATATTTAATTTTTATTTTTAGTTTTCTATGTAAAATACAGTAAAATATGCTAATAATATTTTTTTAGGATGTTTACAACTGTTGTTTTCTTTTTTTTATATTTTTTTAAAGTTTTTTATAATTTTTTAGTATTTTAAATGATTTATTAAAAATAGAAAATATTTTTATTTGGCAAAATATTATTTAATATTGTATTTAGTATAATATAGGAAATTTATATGTATTTTTATTATATTTTTACATTTTTTATATTTATTTATTATTTATTTAATATGTAGTAGTATATTTATATACAAAATTAAGGGTAGTTATGTAATTAAGAAAGAAAAATGGACATGAGTGAAATATGTAGAAGCTGGTGGAGTGTCCCATGCAATTATTTAGGGTTGTGCGTGGTATACACGTGTGCTCTAAAGCAGCATGAACTATTTGGAATTCGATAGAAATCGGAGGTCGCCTGCGCAAAATGTCTAGTTTGCACGTGATATCTCACATGCTCCTTCATCAGTTGTACGGAACTTGATCTCAATGATTACAAGTTTTGGGGGGTATTCTCAAAATGGCCTCAAATATCTTGACGCAGCACGTAAGTAACGCACGATGCTCTTAAGCAGAGGGGCAACGAGGCTCTGCTTCTGATGTGTGGCTTAAGGATAGGAGTTCAATCAACGAATGATCAAACGGTTTAGATGCAATCTGGACGCAATTGTGTTCTTCCCTCTTTGGATCTGCAGGTTGCTGCAGGTTATGCAAGCTACAGATCACGGTGGCTGTCTTCAAGTTGGCAGTGGTTCCTAGTAGCTGCGGATCGAAGGGCGGCGGTGACTCTGTAGATCTCGTCTTCCACGACTGCGACGGAGTAACTCTTTAGCTTGCGTAGTTCAACTTTGATCTAACGCTGAGATCCTCGAACTGTGGTGATTAGGAAGATCTTAAGCGTTCATAATAGCTCTAAGCATCGTTGCTCCAAGTATGATGTTCGGATTTGTAGGTACTCTGATTATGCTCTCAATGGTGCTTTGACCTTCGTGTGGAATCTCGATCTGCAGAGATTTGGGATGATGATTAATTACAGGTTCAACTTTATTTCGTCTCCAGATAATGAAATGTTAGGCTTTAGAAGGCTACTCAATGCATAGCTCCAATCTTCAGCAGGTCCTGCATGTTATTAAACTAGATTCAAGATTTGTGATCTCGGTCAAACGTTAAGATCATAGGATATGGAATGGATGAACGATCCTCAAGGGAAGTGGTAGAAAAGGATAAAAGCTCAGGTTCGACTGGATCTGAGATGGATAGGGATGAAAGGAAACTGTGGAGAAATGTACGAATCGAGAGAGAAACGTGGATAGCGACGGCGGAGGAGAGAAGATACATAGATGAATCGGAGAAGAGAAACAGAGGGGTTGAGAAGAGAAAGGAAAGAGGAGGAAGAAGAACTAGAAGACTAACCTAGAACGGATGATGTTTGTCACCTGCGGGTGGAGCAGATGCTCTTGTTCCTTGCCTCGAGACGCGACGACGATGCTCGCGGAGGCTGGGCCACGGTGGTTCACACTAGCGGCTGATCACGCCAGACCGCCTCAATCCCAACCTCGCTCGACGCCGGATATGAGAAGCTGTCACCCTCACGCCTCTCTCGCGGAGCTATGGAAGGAGTGGCAAAAATGGTGGATCTAGGAAACTAGGAGGAGTTCCTAGGTATATATAGAGGAGGAAGAGTGGGGAGCACGCCAGCGGAAAGGGGCACCACCGACGGGTGCGATCACTAGAGGTTGTTGGTGAACGGCAGGCCAGCGGCCGACCGTTTGAGGTTGTTGGTGGAACGGAGGGAAAAGAGGAGGCGGAGGGCAGCGATCGGGGAAGAAGAAGAAAGGAGAGAAGGGAAAGGGGGTGCGTGCGTGCAACACACGTGACCCACAAATTAATTAATTAATTAAATTATAATTAAAATAAATATAATAATTAAGAGATAATTAAAATATTAATTGAATGCATAAGTAAGTGATTAAATAAATTGATTAATAATTAATAAATCAAATAAATAATTAGTGAATAATTAGTAATAATAAAATAATAACTAGGTAATTTTATTTGATTTTAATTTAATAAAATATTAATAAAGTATATAGATATAATATATTTAATAATAATAAATGACGGTGCATTGTATAATATATACATGTACAAATACTGTCCCAAAACCCACATTTTTCATATTAACTCCATTTTAGCGAAATCAGTATCATTTTGTAGATAATCAAATAAAATAAACTTTAAGACTGAGTTTGCCCAATTCGAAGTCCATATGACCGAGTTATGAGGTCCGAAAAATTTAGGTAGCAGCTTCATTGCTTCAGGTTTTTTGGTATTTTAACTTAAATTATATTTTTATATTTTTATACACATTTTTAGAAATTTATTGGAAAAGAAATTAAGTTAAACAAAGTTATGGTTGATTAATTAGAAAATCGAGAAGTTTCTATACATTGTACAAATAGACAACGGAGCCTAACCGCCAAAACTCATCCATTTTATTCTAATATTTTTTATATTTTTAATAAATAATATAATGTATAAAATGAAGTTTAAAGTGTGTTTGGTCAGTTTGGAGTTTTCTATAAATAGTTACGAATCTCGGAAGTCGTCTTTTATGGCTTTTTCGATTCATTGTAATATTTTTATTTTTTGTGATGAATTTTTTTCTAATATTTTTCTAAATTAATATATATTTTTATGATCAACTTTTGTAAAAGAAATATTTTGATATGTTTAATGTATTTTTGGTCTTGATTTTCTTGATATTTTTATATGTTATGAGCCTTATCTTCCCTTACTTATTTATTTTGGGTAAAATAAGTGTTAAATATATAATATTAATATTTATGATTAGAATATTAATTAGTAGGAATTAAAGAATATTTACATGTATTTTATCAAGGATTTTAGCCAAAATGAAAGAATAAAGACGATGAATCATAGATTGATCACCAACTTATGAAAAAACCTTAAAAAATATTCGCTTCAATTTATAAGTATGGATGCCAACCCCTAAAGCATATATATATATATATATATATATATATATATATATATATATTACTTCTGGTATTTTCAAATTCATAACGTATTAACTACATACTCATATTTGTGTTGCTTTATTGGTTGTATCTTGTACATAAGATATGAAATGAATAATGAATTTTAGGTACATAGTACCTTATTTTGTATCTTTCAATTTTTTTAGTGTTGGCCTTATTTTGTATCTTTTAATTTTTCTAGTGTTTTCTTTATTTTTTATATTTTAAATTATAAACCAAGAATCATTTAATATGTAAAAAACAAGAAACTAAAATGAATAGAATATAATTTATTTAAGTTCAAAATACAATAGTACTTACATACAATGAGGTTATGAAACCTCTATTCTATAGACATAGTATAATCATCCTTGAAGTAAAGATTTAAGATAAGTTTGGAGAACAATAATAACTGCGGGTTAAATAATTTTGAAGTTCATATGAATGAGATGCATATTATGAGACAATCATGTCAGAAACTACAATATTTGTATAAGGTAATATTTTTTTTGTAATTTTCTTTATTTTTTTTATTGAGAGGGTACATAAAAATTAGGTAAAAGGAGTTGGAATACAATATTTAAAAAAGTTTGTAGTTTCAGTGAGTATATTTATGATAGTTGTATACGTCTTAATTCCTGATAGTTTTATAAAATTTTTATAATATAGTATTTATTATATAAAGAAGTTTAAAGGTAAGTTTGGCTAATTTGAATATGTACATATATAGATACTAGTTTGGGAAATTGCCATATCTACAAGGGTTCACATTCATTCATGACAATATTTTGATCTATTTTTATATGATTCTACTTTTTTTAATACATAGAATTATAATTGAATTGATCCAAACCGAACCTAATAAATACTTATAATTGTTTCCAAGTATTTACAAGTTGTGTACATATATGTTGGGCTATTTTTGGTATATTTGACTGCAATTTTGAGCTTTTCTCTTTTATAAAGTGGACCGAGTCCTTCCGCTTGGTCCTTAAGGTGGTGTCATAAATAATATTTACAATTTTATTTATTCTTTTTTCTTTTGAGCAGCATGTACCTATGCGCACGCATAGATATACTTACTAATTCCTTATTTTGGCATTTTCCTTTGCTCATTTTCATGTACTTTTGGAATGTTAATATAGTATCCTTATTTCATATAATATAATTACAAGAATGCGGTATTAACATGTATATATATGCATTCGTTAAGATTTTCAGCTCAATAGCAAGAATAAAGTTAACAGACCTCATAATCACAGAAGAGCTAACATGAAGCTATTTTTTTTATTTTGTTCAAAGCTGACAACGAAACTTGGAAATTACTTTTGAATAATCAATATTTCCCATCAATTCCGTTAGGTCATTGAGGGTTAACAAGCCATTATTCTTGAGAAGTTAAATAAAAAACAAGAATTTAAGTGGCATTTTATCAGCACATGTATCTATGAACAAGAGGATACTACAAGGAAAATGGATTGTGGTGATAAAATTGTGATTACGGACACTTGTGGCGATAGAGATATCCGTCATGAGAATTTTCTGTTGTTCCAAATTCGTAGCCACACCCCTTTTAAAGGGAAATTAGAGAGCTGCCTTGAAACTATGAAAAGGATTGCATTTTATAGGAAAATGATTCCATTATATATTTATTCTTTTACTAATTAGAATTACATTCTCTGACAATTGTTATGAAATAACATGAATATTTTTTAGACAACAAGAAGATAGGAATATGCAAACAAATATTAATTTTGTGAGTGTTTTGTTTCTGTAGTCCGTAACCACAACTAACACTAATACTAAATCCTTATATAAGATTTTTGTGGGACCATTTTACATATTTACCTCTATATGGCATAGTGCAAAATAGACTATAGTGCAAAATAGACCATATGGCATGGTACCAAAGAACAACCCTACCCACATAAAACCTAACTCTCAATATTTCATCCTGTTTCTCTCACTCATTTCACCTTTCTCCGTTGCTTCTCTCTTCTTAGCACACCTTTCAATGGTGGGGCTCGATGTCGCGAGCGAAGGCAGTGGCATCAACGCTTGCTGAGGCTGCCGATGATGGCAGAGGGCGAGGATGGAGGATGGTGCTAGCAAGGTGGAGGGTGGTGTACGGAGGGCGATGGCATGGGTAATAGGCATAGGGTGGAGTAGGGGCAATGATGGGTACGTGCAATAGGCAGAAGGTGGAATACGATATGAGATGATTATGGAAATATGTAGAGTGAAGAACAGAGTGAGTTGTCGAGGGAGAATAATGGTGTGCAAGGGTGGTGGTGGCAAATGCTAGATAACGGTGGGCAAAGCTCACAAGTGATGGATGGAGGGTGGATGTGAAGACTGGACACTGGTGGGTCTATGAGAAGGGAAATTGATGGATGATGATGATCTTATAGGTTATGCATGTGCTTCGTCCATCATTATCAAACTTTAAGATTTGTTTAATCTTAGGGTTTTGTGTCATAAATCATCGTTTGCCTTTTATGTATGTCTTTTGCAATGGAAAATGTGGTTTTTCCCATGATTTTAGGTATTTTCGTAGTTTTTCGTCTAATAATGTGGTTCATCATTGCAAGGGATATGCTTCCCACTCTTATGATCCTCATGCGACCTCGGCGGTGATAGCCCTCGGCTCTAGTTTAATGTGTCAAGACATAAAGTTGATCGAACCATCTGGAAAGCTACGATCTCTTTATCAACCCCTAGTTAAGTACTTCCTCTCTTCTTTTTTATTTTTTCTTCTCCGATTATACTTTTAACTCCAGTTTTTATTGTCATTCATATTCTGTATGTAAACTTAGGTTTTGATTTCCAGCTTTTAATATTAGGGATGTTTTGTTGGTGCGAATACATGTTTTGAGTTTGAGTATTTTTTAAAGTTTGCTAATTAATTTGAGGTGCTGCTACACTGGCAACAACATTAATCATTAGTTTCTTGCACTTCTTTGTTTCTTATAATAGATAAGGAAGCTTCTCAACGATCTTCTCTATTGTGTCATTGTGCATGATAGTGTTATCCACTTAGATTGGTCATGTTATACATCGAAATCTCTCTATCCAATTCCATATCTCTAGAATAGGATGCTTTGGTTTATGGATTCTGGGTCTACATGGAAACTATCTTAATATTATCTCTGGTCACATGCATGATGCTTGTGATTACTCATGGCTATTGGCAGAAAACTTGGTATCAATTATGGTTGAATAACCAATGATCTCCAATCTCATCCCAAGTGGTCATTCTCCTCCAATCTATCAATACAAACATCATAAAGCTGTATGGTGCTTATCCAGATGATCTAAGAGATTTTTCAAACTCTGATATTGAATTTATCATCGTAATTGGGAATGACGATGTAGTGAGCATGATGGATACAACTCAGTCTCGAGATTGACTCAAGTGGCGCATTCTACCTTATATACGTCAGATAAGAATTACATGTATCATCATTAGGAATGAGGTTCTTTCTGGAAATGACACCAGCATAACGGCTAATCTTCTCCCCTTGATGGAACCAATGTATCAAGAATTTGTTTCTCTTGGATTAAACATGCAAGATAATCTCACAACATCACATTCCCTCCTTGTCTGCAACTTTTTATTCACCTTCTTCCAGTTCTCTCTGCCCAGATCTTGCACATTACATCCAAGAACTTGTGAATTTTCATATGACGATCAACTTCTATTTCTTATAAATGCACATATATCCTTACTTCATTTACAAAACTTACCCAAGTAGTGTCTCATTGGGTTATGTACTTGTCTGGTCTAATCCCAGAACGGATCCAATTACACATACATTATGACAATGTGATGTATATACAAACAGATTCAATTTATTCTGCAATAAAATCTATGGGGCACAAAGACATGGATGCGAGGATGGCGTCAAAGGAAGATCAAGATGTACCTACTACTATGCCAAAGAATGTTGACACCTTCAATGGCAACTTAATAAAGAGAATGCCCAAACTATCAAAGTAGAGGCAACTCCTCATATGCTCCTCCGGATTCTTCTTCAATGGAATCTGCAAGGTGAGCGGGATATGTTGTTGCTTGATTCTAATCTCAGGTCCTTAGAAGTTGGGTTCCCTTTTCTACGGAAACATATCTTTTTGTTTCAATTTTTAGGAATATCTATATAACTGCCTGCAATTTAGGTAATACTCTCGATCTCATGTTTTTTTCTTTCTTGGTGACATAAAAATCTTGGGCATGTTATAGAACGTAACAAACATATTGCTCTCACATGCTTCTCTTGCAGTTATAGCTCGGACTTCACGTTTGTGCAAGGGTTCGTGTACCATGCCCTCCTATAACTTCAAGGCTTTAGCACCGAGAATATGGTTAACCCTTGAAAGCGTATGTAAAGCTCTCAACGATCCATATTGGTTCTCACGGTTTCACGAAGGGATCTCGAGCTTTCTTAAACTATCTAGTGTAGCTCATGTTCAAGTTCACGAAGGTGAGGCAACTGGAAGTCCATGTTATTATGATTCTCTGTTTTTTGTCCCATGCTACGGTGCATTTAACTCTAATCTCCGAATCAAAATACCTATTGATTTACATAGACTGTTAACATGTCACAATCGTATTTTTTATTTTTTGGAATTTCCTAATGTGAACCCCCTAGGATCCGGGTGCCCGTTTACGACACATTCACATTTCCACATTCATTAATATTGCATTAAGTAACTGAAAGTCCGGGGAAAATTTTTCGCAATGAATATATTTGCAAGTGACATTCGACATTCACATTCACAACCACAAGATAATAAAGATAAATGTCACCAAGAATTTATTTAACATGATCTCCAAGACCCAAATCGGACGAGTTCGGGTTTACGCGAATTCCTGGATGTTACACCTAACATGGACCGAAAAAATACTTATACCTTTTAAATTCAGCCTCTCATAGTTGTCCTTTTTCACTCTTTTTGACATCGATATACTCTGTTTCAAGTTTTGTAGGTGATATATTAATGTTGAAAATATTTTCTACTCTCTTGATTATTGTAAAAAATCAAGATTTAACCCTTTGATTACCAGGTTCTTCTATTATGATAATGGGGGCATTCATCCACAGACTTCAGCGGAAGTATCCAGCTCAAGAATACATCTCCGCAGTGCTTCTGATGATAAGCCTGATCTTGTTTACTCCAGCCTGATGATCACTGATGAATCCACATTTCATCATCTTTATTCTATCATTTTGGCATCAAAAACCCTAACAAATGCCTGTAAATAGCATTAAATAGAGCAATTTAGCATGCATGCATGTGCGTCCAATTAGTTTATAAAATACTGTAATTAAAGCCAAAATTATAGAATAAATAAAAGAAAAGAAAAAGAATAAAATATTGTAAATATTTTATGACCCGAAACCCCGAGACCTAGGCATCTTGATGAATAGGTCGACCAGGAATAAAGTAGGGGGAGATAAGGATCAAATACCTATATTATTCTATTCATTCTTTATTCATTTTGGGACCTATTTTTGGTTCCACTTTTTATACATCAAATAAAGAAACTTTGTATATGAAAGTTGTAGATAATTAAATAAAGAAAAATACAAAATTGATTTCACTGAAAAAGAATGTACAGTTAAAAAGTTATGGTCTGAATAAAACTCCAGAATCCCAACTTCACAGACCCGTATCTCACAAATGAAAATTCCAAATGCAGTAAACTCACCTTTAATTGTATATAGAATAAAATAATCTATTTAATGGTGGTGGTTTCGCATTTGGCGGAGCTACGGTTTGAAAGTTAAGTTTTGGACCCACATTGTATACCTGTACAACTTAAAATATTCAATTTATTCTTTAATCGTTATTTTTGTATTTTTGTATTTTTATAATTATATAAATATTATTTATAATAATTATGTGCATTAAAATCAGAAGGAAAATGCAAAGAAAACTCAAAATAAAAATACTTATAAATACAATACATTGGTATACTACCTATATACATACCTATATATTACCTACTTATATTTTATTAAATGTACAAAATACATCAGAAAAAGAAAATAAAAATATATTCATGTGTATAAAAGTATGTTATAATTTTATAAAATACTAAATATAAATAATAAAATTAAAATACACAAAATAAAAATTAAAGACTAAAATATGTAGGTAATATACCTATATAGGGTGTAAAAAGCAACTTGTAAAAATATATCTCATAAAAATAAATAAAATTTTACCATAAAAGACTTCATAAAAAAATAAACATTTTTTATGTTATAATTAAAAATTAATAAAATCGTTAGCTATTTTAAATCCATTTTATAAAACAATTTCTAAAGGTTTTTCCTGGTTGGTCCACGTGGACCAACCAGGTGCGTCTGACAGTTGACCTCGGTCAACTGTCTGACCATCCCAGCCCGTGTCAGCAATCTCGTTTCTCCCCCGCCTTTGCGGATTTTTCAAGGTCGCGACTTGCATCTTTTGAGCTCGATGTCTTCACGACTTTTGTAGACCTAAGATCAGGCTTTCACGCCCCTTCGTTTTTTCGAGGATTGGACCAGCGATTTGCTCAGTCCACCTCGTTCTTTGGAGCACATGCGCTCGGCAGTCAAACCCTACAAAATGCAACCCCCGACTTCCCTTCTCGATTTGATCCTTCTTCCGCCATTTCCACCCTAAAACCCCTTGCCCTTCGTGTTCCTGGTGACAGCAGGCATCGAATCGAGCCTGGGTTTACGTCGTTTGGCATCGAATCGAAGAGATCCATCCCTCGCCGGAGCTCCGCCGCGACTTCCAGCCCGTCGTCTCTGGTGAGCTTCTCCCCTTTCTCTTTCCATTTTCTTGTAGCTCTAGCGTAGGTTAGGTTAAGTCTATAGCAATTTTGCATTTAGTTTCGTTAATCGCCGTGATTTCACGATTCATTCCACGGCGGAGCTGAGCTTCGCCTTCGCTTTCCGGCCACCTCCATCCTCGATAGTCGCCACGATCACCTCCATCCTCTTCCTCGTCACTCCATCACTCCGCTCCACCCTCCAACCACCTCGATCTCGCCCAGATCGAGCTATCGAGCTCCCCTCTCCGCCACTCGCCAGAGCTCTTCATCCTAGGCACCTCTCGCTTCCGCCGCACCATCGGAGAGCCCTCCGAGCATCCCCTTTTTGCTGTGCTTCTAACCCTGCAGGAAAGAAGTCAAAAGGAGGCCGAATCGAGCCTCGAAGTTCCAGGGAAGCACCTCCAGGCGACCTTCCTCGTCCGAGCACCTCCGGTCACCTCAGCCTCGGCTGAGGAGCTCCATCGACGCGGACGAGCCCCAGGACCATTTTGTCCTCGGTCTGGGGGTGGTGGAGGCCGTGTGTCGGCCGCAATCGCCAGCCAAAGCTCGCTAGGGGAGGTGTTCTTTGTGACCCTCTCCCCGCCGTTGGATCAGCTGAGCCCCTCCAGGCGCTCGTCAGCCGTCCGATCGCCAGGTGTCCCCAGCCGTTCGATCAGCCATCCAAGTTCAAATCCTAGCCGCCCAGGACGAAGGGGTACCCGCCGTTCGATGCACGCCAAAGCTCTATCGGCCGCACGATCTGGAACTTGGGTATTTTGCATTTTAAGCTCAAGTATTTTTGTATTTAACTTTTAGTCCTAAAACTTTAGTTTTCAGTTTAAAAGTTTTTGTAAAAATTGCACTTAGGCCCCTGAACTTACTTTATTTGCACTTTACTCCGCGCCACGTCACCTCACGTGACTGGGGCGCGTGCATTTTGGGCATTTTGCATCTTTGGTCCCGAACTTTCATGTATTTGCAGTTATACCCCTGTGCGTAGTTAATTAAATATGATTTTGGGATAATTGCATGTTTGCACCACCGGCTTTTATTATTTGCAAACAAAAATGCCCCTATGAATGACAGAACACGTGCCTCGCGCATGTCTTTTGGTGAAATTTGCACCTAAGCCCCTGTATATTTCTATAATTGCATATATACCCCTGCCAGGCTTAGGATTTTTGTGTGCTTGATCCATTTATTTCACGCATCATTTAAATGCCAAAAATTCTCAAAAAATAGACTTAAGCTCCTGTCAACTTGCCATTGCATGCCATATTTTTATTTTTCATTTTTGTCGCATTTTATTATTTATTAAAAATCAAAAATAGCTATTTTCAGTATTGTTTAGCTTAGAAAATACCAAAAAAATACTGAAAGACCTTGAAAAATTCCAAAAAAATTCCCTACTATGTATTTTGACCTACTTTAGTGTCAGTCCAAAAACCACTAAAAATTTCAAAAGAAAAACCTTAAAAATTCAAAAATACTTAAAAAAATCAAAAAAATTTAAAAAATTGTAGAAAACCCCAAAAATTATAAACTCAGTTCATGTTTCTTCTATATTTTATCCTTTTTATTTTAAAATTAGTTTGGAAAATTTTGGTGGCTGTTTGCTATTTTTAATTCCCATTTTATCCCCAGCCAGTAGCTTATTCACTGTTTGCTTTATTTTGTTATTTAAAAATACCAAAAACATTCTGAAAAATATCCAAAAATCACAAAAACAGTAAAAATTTATAAAAAGACAAAAAAGATATTATTTCTGAATTTTTGACTATTTTTGCATATTTTTATAAATATTTTATCTTGTATTTTATTATTTTGCTTTCTTATTCCAATATTGAAAAAGAACAAAAAAATATAAAATATAAAATTATAAAAATTAAAAACCTTAAAAACCAAAATACAAAATTAAAAAAATTAAATAAAAAATAATAAAAAATAATAAAAACCCACAAAAAAATTAGATTGGCTTAGTAGTCTAATAGACCTCGGTTTTGACTTTGTCTACTATGCACCTTTGTTTCCTGTGTTCGACCCCTACTTGCTTGCCATTATACATTTGTAGTAGGGTATAATAAATTTTAATCCTTGCTATTGATTGCCTAATTGATTGTGTGGGTTAATTGTTGACGAACAGGAAGGCTTGAGTAGTCGCATCAGCGACAGTGAGTCTGATTTGTCAGACCACTATTTAGCGGCTCTCGCTTTTATCGTTTTTCAAATGGCGTCGTTGCCGGGGAGCATCGGCTTGTAGAGTACCTTGGTATCTTTTATTTACTTAGCCAATTTTGCTTTTTTGTTTCTCGTGCGTAATTTGTTTTGAACTGTCTGACACTTCTCTTGTTTTCTTGCGAGGGACCGCTAACTGAGGAGGATCGCCTAGGGGATCCTGCGCATCCTTGGGAGGAGGAGCCGGCTATTCTACCCTAGCCGGCAGGAGAGAGCAGGAGAGCTTGAGAGAGAGACAGTAGCTTTTTTGTATTTTTGTGAGAGAGAGCCATTTTAAATTGTAATAATATAGGACTTGGACATTCAGACACTTCGGGCCTAATTTCCAGGTGTTTGTTCACCCGGGGGCTCACCGCGGTTTTCTTTGTGATTTCCGACTGTCATTTTCCGGTTTTGTTTTCATTTTCATTTCTTTTGTGGATTGAGCTCTTAGACCTAGGCATTGCTTGATCGATTAGATTAGATCCAAACACCTTAACAACAATTGCACGTACCTATAGCTCGTGCTTGGACTTAGTTTAATTAAACAGCTAGTTCACTCTTCGTTGATCCGCGCGCCGCGAGCTCTCCCTACCAAGCGTTTCTCCTAAACTCGATGTGTCGAGAGAAGGAGGGGGGAGCCTAGACCGGACCTTAGGATTGGAGAATAGTGGTTAGCTTATGGTTCTTCACGCTAGCAGTTGCCTATCTTAGGACGATTTCCGCCTTGCATACCGGTATGTAGTTAGGTTTATAAATTCTGCTTTGCATCCCGCATGGAGAGAGCTGGATTCGCTGTAAGTCTTCTTACTTTGCATCCATCATTTAGGCACAAAGGTGAGATTTCCACCTTGGTGTCGACTTGCATCGGCTTTTCCGACTCTATTCTCCCTCTGTTTTTGGACAAAGTAGGATCAAGAAAATACAAAATCGTTAGGCGCTTGTTTGAATCCACTCAAAAGAAGCGATAACACCAAAAAAATCAAAAAAAGGGACTGCTAAGAAAACTTTGACCTAAATAAAATTGGTAATTGGACTCATTGATTGGGGAGAGTAACACCCTCACTTGTATTCAGGTTGTATGGGAAGGTCTCCTTCCAAGTGAGGTGAGCGCTTCGTAAGGATTAGAGCCCAAAACCCAGCTTGTGGCTGCCTTGTGTATCGCTTGGATTTCCGATGTATTGGCGCTACTATCGTACGTAGGCGAGTAGGGATTGGTCACCATTGGTGACTCACTATTGTGTGAGTATCGACCTTGTCCGAAGTACCGAGCATAGGCCACGCCTTCATGGGTGTGTCTGTCTCACCGTCTGCGTCCGAGTAGGATCTTGCACGCTCACAGGTGATTCCGTTGCGAGCAAGATCCGAAGTATCGGTTTCGCCTATGGGCTTCCTCTCTCTTTTCTTTGGCTGAGTAGGGATCCAGGAAGGGTTACAAGGACCTCAAAAAGCGCAAGCTACAGGTTACACAGGAGGAGGACAAGTACGGGAATACTTTTCCGGCAGTACTCTCGCTCCTATAGGCGTAGCGCTCTAAGGACTCGTTGAAAGATAACTTCCTGAATTAAAGATAAAAATTACAAAGATAAAAGCCGAACCTTCATGGCTTCACGTGTTGAGTTGGTGAATCCCCTGCTTTGTGTTTGATTGCTAGTTGCATTTAGGTCAAGATCAAAAATATCGCGCCTTTACGCAAATTTCGTTCTCCTTCTATTTGACCCTTGCTCATTGTGAGCCTTCTACTATTTTGCAATCCTTTTATTTATTGTTTACCATCATGCTCTTCATACAACATCTTTTCCTCTTAGCATTCTCGAGATCTCGTCACACGGATGGTTTAGTCGGGACCTCGCCGACGCCCACATCGATTCTGTGTCGGCAACATCTTCAATAAAGAGGGGTGATCTCCGAGAAGTTAATTCGGATCTTGCGAATGTCTCCTTGGACTCCCCTATTCTCGCTTCTTTCAATACTTGCCTTTCTCCAATAAATTCGCTATTGGGGATGGACTCGCAACCCGAACTAGCTATTCCCCTTCAGCTAAATCGGGATTACTCTTGTCCCCGAACTAACCCCTTGGGGATGGAGATCGATTTCAGTCAATATCATATGCTCCATTCACAACATTCTGGGATTGACCTTAATCCCCGATTCATCTCAACAGCAGGTGCTCAGGAAGATACAAATCAGGGTTTACTCCGTCATGCAGATTCTCCACCCGATCACGAGTCAGAAATTCCAGTTCAGTCTGAGATGGCAGGTGGAAGAGGAAAGGGACTCAGCCCCAGCATTAGCCTGAAATCAATACAGGGGAAGGGAAGTACACCACGCAGAACGAGGTTAACAGTCAGCTGCTGGCTTCCATTCAAGCCATCCAGCAGAAGTTGACTAACCAAGCCCTGGCCCATACCGCCTTCCAAGATATGCTGAACGATCTGAGGAGGAGGGTCGATGCAAGAGACGGCCGACGAGAGGATGATCCGAACTATGATCCTAATTTTCATGAGGTTAGAGATGAGTTCTCAGTGGGAGGACCCGAATTTGAAGCAGCAGAAGAAGATCCACCGCAGCCAAAGCCTACACTCAAGGAAACATACAACCCAAGAGAAGGGCGCATCACTGAGTGGATTCAGGTTCCACGTATGCATGCCCACTTCGAGCTGAAGCTGCAAGTTTCTGTCACTACTTCCCACATTCCACGGGAACACCACTGAGGAACTATATATCTTTCTCAAGAAGTTCAGCCGCATCTGTTCCACTGCTCACTACCCTGGTATTCCTTTGGGGGTAGTCAAGATGACTGCGTTCCCCTTCAGCCTTCAAGACAAGGCCCTATATTGGGTTGACCATCTTGGGAAGGTCGTCACGACCTGGGAGGAGCCTGAAGTCTGCGTTTCTCCATAAATTCTATCCTCTCGGGCGATTGAATCAGATGCGTGCCCAGATCTCCAGTTTCTGCCAACAGCCCCACGAGACCATCCATGAAGCGTGGGAGAGATTCAAAGATCTTCAGGAGAAGTGCCCCCACCATGACATTCCAAAGACCAATCTCGTACAAAACTTCTTTGGGGGGCTATCATTTGAGAGCCAAAAGCTTGTAGATGCAGCTTGCGGTGGTTCGCATTTCAATAAGGACGAGGACGTGGTATGGAACGTCTTCGAAGAAATGGATGAAGGAGAAGCAGCCCAATCCTCGTCCAGAGTATACATGAAGCCACCAACCGCCATCAGCAAGTCAGTGAACATGGCTTCTCACACCGAAGACAAGGATGAGAGCTCCAACCTGAGCATCATTGGGAGCCACTTGTCTAAGGTGGATATCATTGAGAAGAGGTCGCAGGACCTCGAAAAGTTGGCAGTCATCGAGAAGAGGACCCAGGGTCTGGAAAAGCTCGACCAGATCTACCAACAGCTGGAGCAGCTCGTGCGAGCACTGAATGCAAACATGTGCAACACTGTGTCTACCTCTGCAGAGCCGAATGCTGAGAAGAAGGAGCCTACAATGCAGCAAAACCCTCAGCCGACTCCACCGCAGCCCCAACCTGTCCAGCACGTGTACTACGTGCAGGTTCCGGAGCAGCCCCCGCAGCCCCAAACACAGATGGTTGTATATCAACCTGAGCCCCAGCCAGCATACTCCGAGCAGTTCTCTCCACCCCCGCCACTGATTCAGGAGATCAATGGCGTATGGAACAATGAAGCGCAGCTGGCCCGTCCTCAGGGACACTCTTAGGGTCAGAACATGGGCAACAGGCCCTATCATCAGCAGCAGCAGGGTGGGAGACCCTTCCAGTCTTCCTACCAGTATCAACCTCCATCCTAGGGAAACACCTGGAGGCAGAATTACCAGCACGGTCCTCAGCAGTCCGGATATCGGAGACAGGGGTATCACCAAAAGCCGGCTGCTCAATTCAATCAACATTCCTCCAACCCTCCTCCTCACCAATTCTCACAAGGTTATCAGTTGCAGTCTCAACCGCCATATCAACATTCTAGACCCCAGCAGGGGGACTCCTCTGAGAATGTGTCGGTCAATCCGGCCCTGGCTTGTTTAGAGCAGTTAATGAAGAATATGGCTGAGATGAATCAGAAGATCGACGACCTGACAGCAGCCAATACCGCCATACTAGCCCAGGTCGAAGCCAACCCGAACAACTTCCGACGCAAGGAGCAGGTAGCCGGCAATGTCCAACCCGAATTAGGTGAATTAAATTGTTTTTATCTAATGCTATTACTCTCAGGAGCGGTAGGACACTCCAGCCATCAGCGACGGCGAAGGGAAAGCATCTTGCATCTGACGGGGAATCGTCAGTCCAGCCAACACCAGGGTCAGGAAGCATTTTGGAAGCAGCACTAGCAATCCGAAAATCACAAAAAAATGAAGAAAATGCCAAAACACAAAAAGATGGCAGCAACCTCGGTGGAGATCGGCCAGCATTGGAGACGCCTGCACCTGCCTTACAGCCAGTTCCTGACAGGAGGAGCACTGCACCTGCAGTGAGTCCAACGCCAGCACCAGAAGCCGAGCCTGTAATTTTTGGTCCACAAATTGTAGATGAATCCATTCCTTTTTGCCATCTACCTGTACACAACAATATGGACACTATTTTGAATGAAAGTGGTGAAGATTTTGTAAATATTCCTTTTCTTGAAGCAATGAAAAAACACAAAAAATGAAAATTTTGAAAAATGCTTTGTCTGATCCTGGCATCATAGAAATCATTCAGAATTTGGTGCTGAATATGCCATTGATGAAAGCTCTTGAGTACATGTCAGCCGTGAAGAAAGGATTAAAAGAGGCATGCACGACCAAGCGCAGGCCGCACCCCACAATTCCAGAAGCAAGAGTGGCAAGTCTGAAAAGCATATCCTCACAATGGCCACCATGAACGCCATAAGCAACCTCCCGGATAAAAAGCCAGATATGGGAGCACCTCTTGTACGTTTCCAGATGTTCAATCAGGAGTTCGAGCGAACACTTCTCGACAGCGGATCTTCTGTCAATTTGATGCCAGCCTCGCTACTCACGGAGTTCAGGCTAGGACCGCTCAAGCCTACAAAGATGATTATGCAGTTTGCAGACAAGTCAGTCAAGCGACCTAGGGGCCTATTGGAGGACGTGATCGTCACGGTTCAGGGAAGTCATTCCCAGCCGATTTTGTGGTCTTAGAAATGGACGTCCCCTCTCCATTGCTCCTTACCCCAATCATACTCGGAAGACCAATCCTGCGGACATCAAACACAGTAGTGAATTATGGGACGGGAGAAATCACTTTCGGGGCTGGTAATGAAATCATCAGAGTAGAGACCCTGTCTGAGGGAACACCAGCTGAACAGACATCTACATCATGTGCAAGGGTGATCGAGTAGGCTGATGACTGCGACTTTCTAGCTGAAATTCAAGATACCAATTTACTTTTGGATGACAATGAGATCCATGAACTCCTCTGTCCCAAGGAGGAAGTGGAGTCTGCAGTCGAATTTC
The DNA here is from genome assembly GCA_037367405.1 of Ottelia alismoides. Lineage (NCBI taxonomy): Eukaryota > Viridiplantae > Streptophyta > Magnoliopsida > Alismatales > Hydrocharitaceae > Ottelia > Ottelia alismoides. Next base: position 1,063,505 of record JAZKJV010005993.1, on the reverse strand, counting down.
CCCATATCGATCAGGATGAGGAACTTGCTGATGTGCTGCAAGAGACGGCCGTGGGGGTGATGTGCCTTCAGAACCAAGAGCAGAAGTTTGAAGAATTTTCTGATGAAGAGGACATCATCGAGGAATTCTGTCAGGATTTGAGAGAAGAACCGATTATGGTGGACACCGAACAGTTGAAAGAATCATCACCTGCACTAATAGATGAAGTCACCGTTGAAGCAGCTCAGACCCCGTCAGAGCTAAAACCCTTGCCCTCCAACATGAAGTATGCCTTCCTTGTGGGAGAACCAAATATGTATCTGGTCATCATCAATGCCCATCTGACCGTAGACAAAGATTCTCGTCTAATGGAGGTTCTTGATTGCAACCGCAAGGCGATAGGCTGGCGAACTTCTGATCTCCATGGGATCAATCCGTCATTGTGCTCGCACCGCATCTTTCTGGAAGAAGATTGCAGGCCCTCTCGAGAACTTCAAAGAAGATTGAATCCTAATATGCAGGAGGTTGTTATTAAAGAGATCCAGAAGTGGTGTGATGCGGGATTTATCTATCCCATCTCCGACAGCAAATGGGTGAGCCCTCTGCATGTTGTGCCCAAAAAATCTGGGATCACCGTTGTGAAGAATGACAAAGGAGAGGAGATCGCAACCAGAGTACTGATGAATCCACATTTCATCATCTTTATTCTATCATTTTGGCACTAAAAACCCTAGCAAATGCCTATAAATACCCTTAAATAGAGCATCTTAGCATTCATGCATGTGCATCTACATAGTGTATAAAATACTGTAATTAAGGCCAAAATTATAGAATAAATAAAGAAAAGAAAAAGAATAAAATATTGTAAATATTTTATGACCCAAAACCTCCGAGACCTAAGCATCTTGATGAATAGGTCGACAAGGAATAAAGTAGGGGGAGATAAGGTCAGAAATACAGATAATATACCTATACATTCTATTCATTCTTTATTCATTTTGGGACTTATTTTTGGTTCCACTTTTTATACATCAAATAAAGAAACTTTGTACATGAAAGTTGTAGATAGTTTAATAAAAAAAATACAAAATTGATTTCACAGAAAAATAATGTACAGATAAAAAGTTATGGTCTGAACAAGATTCCAAAATCCCAACTTCCCAGACCCGTATCTCACAAACGACAACTCCAAATGCAGCATACTCACCTTTAATTGTATATAGAATAAAATAATCTAATTAATGGTGGTGGTTTCACATTTGGCGGAGCTACGGTTTGAAAGTTGAGTTTTGGACCCCTGTTGTACACCTGTACTGAATAAAATATTCAATTTATTCTTTATTCATTATTTGTTCATTTTTATATTTTTATATTTTTGTAAACATTACTTATAATAATTGTGAATATTAAAATCAGAAGAAAAATGTAAATAAAACTCAAAATAAAATATATACATATTTGATACATAGGTATTACACCTGTACTTATACCTATATTAAATATACTTCTAATTTTATTAAATACACAAAACATATCAGAAAAATAAAATAAAAATATATTTGTGTATATAAAAGTATGTTGTAATTTTAGAAAATAATAAATAAAAATAATAGAAATAAAATACACAAAAGAAAAATAAAGTAATAAAGTATATAGGTATTATACCTATAAAGGGGTAAAAAGTGAACTTGTAAAAATAAGCCTCATAAAAATAAATAAAATTCATAATAAAATACTTCATAAATTAATAAACAATTTTTATTTTTTAACCAAATTGAAATTCATCCATTTACTATTTTATTTCGATTTTTGAAATAATTTCTTGAAGATTTTTCCTCGTTAGTCCACGTGGACCAACCAGGTTGGTCTGACAGTTGACCTCGGTCAACTGTCTAACCTCCTCTTCCAGACCTGTCAGATAGGTTTTTGTCTCCTCTTCTCGCCATTTTCTAGGTCCAACCTTGCACCAAATCGTGTCGACGTCTTCTGCATTTTTGCGCCTCGATCTATGGTGAATCACGCCCAGGTGATTCCTTGGGTCGAGGACCATTGATCGAGGTGTTGGACCCTCGTCTTCCACGCTGTTCTTCAACCCTACAAAAGAGTGTTAGCAATGTGAGCCCGAGGCGAACCATTCCTACAATAAATGTTGTTGTAATAAATGATTTATCAATAAAAGTTATTGATTTTGTTTCACTCCCTTTCTGATATTGAATGAATGAATGCACTATAAGGTCCCTCTGTACAATAAGGGTTATGTACCATGGCCAACTTGATAATCATACAGCTGTTGATTCAATGATTGAATCATAGAGGCTGATGCTTGGATGAATATCTAAGGAGTTAGATAGAGGACTCATCAAGCATCATCAATGATTAACAAGTAGTGATCTCCAGTCTGAGTGGGAGATGGCAATCCCATCTCATTAGACTGATATCTGATCGACCTCTTGATGCAGGTCCTCTGCATAGGAATATTGATTCGGAGGTATCAGATTAGTTGAGTCAATGAGTTGACTTAACGAGATCGAGATAACCAAAGACCTATGATGAATACTGTCACATCATAGGCAAACATCCTCTGACCAGAGACAGATATGTTACTATATGTCTGAGCATGTACATTTGGCAGACCAATAGGTTGATGACCTAATCAAGGTCTATACACCGGCGAGCTGGTGTGCACGTAAGGGCATATGAGTAATATGATCTCTCAAAGGAATCATACAGGTTCACTTGTGAACCGGGAGACATGAGCTCACTTATGAGGTATTGGGATTGACCAAATTCCATGCATGGTCATCATGCTTTAGAAGCATGATATGAATTTGAAGGTAAGATATATGCTTTGTGAAAGCATATGATCTGTACCATATCCCAAGGACCAAGATTGAGAAACTTAATGATCAGACTATGAAGATGACAGTGTAAAAGTGGTCTTTATCTTCATGATGATCATGAGTCTTCCAGTATGCAGGATGTGCAGGTATTGGGAATACCTGAAGGGTGATTTGATCATAAACGATTGTATAACCATGACGCTTCCATTCCGAGGGAGTGATGAAACAGGTCTGGATTTTAGTGACTCCTCTCATTAGAGAAGTAACCTAATCTTAGTCCATTTACTGGACATTGATCTGAATGAGATTCAGATGCAATGAGAAGATTAGGTATACGGTCTTGATTTAATCAAGCATCTGTGAGAGGTCCATGGGATCTGGATTTGAGATGTGATCTCAATATCCAAGTCACTATACGTGGAACAATACAATCGCCCTGTCCTATCTCCAAGTATCTGAGGAGAAATAGCATTGTTCTTAAATGGTTTAAGAGCAATTCCATAAGATCTAAGCAAAGAGAAGTTGATTATTAAATGTGATTTAATTATCATGATGTATGAGAAATTATCCAATATAATTAAATGTGATTTAATTATTATGGATAAGAATAATGTGGATAGTAATATCCAATTATTCTTAATATATTATAAATGTAATTTATAATGTATTAGAGAGAGTTAAATATAATTTATATTAGTAGATTAATTATTAATGTGTATTGGATACACATTGTTTAATTAATTGAAAATGTAAATTACATTTTGTTTTGGGTTGTGAATTTGATTCACGATATTCCAATGTCAAGATTGCAATATTCCCAAAATTAATTGAGAATTATTTTGGTGAATTAAAATACCAACAAATTGTTGTTGGAAAATAAGTAGAGAGAAAAAATAAGGAGATTGCACTCCTCATTAGGAATGAGGGGGGCGGCACTCAATTCCCTTGGGGAATTGGTGGCCGTCCCCTCTTCCAAATAAGGAGAGCATCTCCTTTGTCTTCTCTCTCTCTTATTTGATTGATTTAGATTTGGTATTAATATTTATTTGATTTATCAAATATATTTTTATCAAATTAAATCACAAGTTGTTGGCTTTTACCAACAACAATCTTGACCATTGGATTGTCATAAATCAATCTCAACCATTGATTTTATATGACACATGGATTGAGATCCATGGATCCCAAAACACTATAAATAGAGAGGCATTCTTGGCTCTCTTTTTACACATGCTATTGTAGCAAAACTCTCTCTCTCTCTCTTTCTCTCATACTCGACAGCCCTCTCTCCCTCTTCCTTTTGGTGGCCGTCCACCTTGGTGGAGAGATTCGTCGTCGCCTTCGCCTTCGTGCTGCCGCTTCGACGCTCTGCGGTTCTCCGTCTACTTCGAGTGCTTCACCCGCGAAGGAGACGTTTGATCTCGTGCGACGAGATCAGGAGCAACCGCGCTTGGATCAACTTCTTGGATTGCGAGGACACCGCGGTTCATCCCCGCGCTCGCAAGCGATCTCTCCGACGATCGGACTTGAGACAGGAGGTCTCTTCTCTTAGAGACTCGATCAACCACGCTTCAAGAGGTATTGCATTATACTTGCTGTGGTTATAGATGAAACAATCCGAGAATGGTTCTTGGATCATGTGGTTTCATCGAATAATTTTTTTTTAAATTCCGCTGCACCGAACAACTAGTACGACTAGTCGTTCTTCGTCGTATCCGATACGACGCTCACGCTTCCGTGATGCGCTTGAGGATCTCTCCATATCCTTCAAGTGGTATCAGAGCCAGGTTGACGATTTCGAATAGTGATTCGTTAACTAAGGACGACTTGGGTTCGCTAAGGTCGCGAAAGTTTTCATCGCATTTGATTTCACAGATCTGTTTAGTAAATAAATTCGGCACTGTTTAAATTGTTTAAACACGAATTTTATACTTGTATTATGTTCCTCATTAAATAAGGAAACCATAGGATCTGAGTTTGCGTAAATCGGATTTCGTATGCTCGAGATATGGTCGTTTTAATGGACATGTATGCACTATTGCGGGAACTGTGAATCTGAACGTGATTAAAATGTTAATTACTGTTTAGACTTGCCTCGAAATACGTGAAAACTCACTTAGGTTCTGTCCTAAATCAAATTAGCAAACTTTAGAAATTGACTTTGCTTAATTTGAATTTAATATGATTGAGATATGCCAATTTTAGTAAGTAGGGGTCACTGCTGAAATTGCTTTCCTAATCTAGAACCAAGTGATGTCAATTAGTGAAATTAATTGTTAATTTCGTGAAATAATCTTGAAAAATATTTATGAAATATTGAAACATGATTATTTACCTAATTGACTTTGCCCCAACCAATTAGTTGATTAGATTTGATCTAAACCTTAATTGGAATTACAATCATCAAACTTCTTGCTTGAATAGGACTTGGGAATTTGCCTAGCAAATTTCCTTAAAATCAAAATTGTTTTGATTACTATATGGTATAATTTCGGTTGAAGAACCGATGATTATCTCAAGTACAAAATAATCAATTTGGCATTATCCTTTCCCGAGGTGGATATGGTGTCTAGTCGGGGATCGCTGGTCAGCGGGTTGCAACATATGTGGTCCGCCCCACTCCCGTCTGTACTGGCCATGACAGCGGGTAGGGCTGGGATAATGTCCGAGGGATTATGATGTATTTTTCTAATTATTAAAATACGTATTAATACGTACTTTGAGAATAATATCATATATATATTCAAGCATAAAATTAAGTTTGATTCATTGAATTGGATTGATAATTAATTTAATATGATTAAGTTAATTATATCCAATTGAAAATACTCTAATATGATTAGAGCTAATAATTCCCTTGGAAGAATTAATTATATGAATGAGATTCATAGTAATTAATTAAATTTGAATAAGAGATGGAGGATCACATAAGTGACATCCATGGTCTCCCGTCAAGGCGAAGGGTTTCGTTGCCAAATATTATATGTGGGAGACGCCTGTCTGAAGTGACAGCTCCCACATATGATCCGTTTGGATCGGGCTCGTCGCTTCTCGAAAGAGTAAGGACGTATGCGTAGTGACCCCAATATCGGGTCCTCATATTATTGGGGCGATATTGGATTGCGCATAGCGAGTTGTATTCCTGTTGACGGTTGGTTCAATTAATGACGAGTCAACATCACCTTAGGGGTGGTGGGCTCGGGTATTAAAGACCGAATTGGGAAATGCAAGTTGGACTTGCAAGGCGGAATGTGTTCCCGCTTCTCTTTATCAGAGTCATAGGTTCTCATATTATTGGGATATGACAATGATAAAGAGGAGATCCCAGTTCTTGCTTGAGATATATTGGTAAGTATATCTCCTACTTTGAAAGTGAATAAGGGAATAAACTTTCATAGTTGACATAGCAAGACTAATTTGATTTAAAATGCCTTAATCAAATAAAATTAAATTGAATATATGATTATATGTTCTGATATAGTGCATTCTCAATTTCAGAAAATGAAGGCCATGAACCCACTGAACAGGCTTCTGGAGGTCAACCAATTGACCGGACCAAATTACTCGGATTGGATCCGTAATTTGGAGCTTGTGCTTTCGGCAGAGCGCATCAGTTATGTGCTCTCTGAAAACAAACTTGAAAACCCAAAATCTAAGGAAGACAAAGCATATAATGACAAGTATGATGAAGATCATGTCTTGGCTAGGTGCTATATCTCGGGTTCTCTCTCCAATGTTCTTCAGAAGCAACATGTGGAGATGAGTACTTGCCAGTATATCATGCGGAATCTAAAGGATATGTTTGGTGACATTAACCACACTCAGCGGTACAATGTTATGAAAGAACTCATTCGCTGCAAGATGCAGGAAGGGACCTCGGTCCGCGAGCATGTACTCAAAATGTTTGGGTACTTGTCAGAGCTTGAGACTCTGGGGGCGACGATGGATGTAGACATGCAATCTGATTTCATTCTGTTGTCATTTCCCAAATCTTTCAATAACTTTGTGGTGTCATTCCACATGAATAAGCTGGAACTGACAAATGTTGGGCTTCTTGCTACATTAAAGTCTGCAGAAGACTTAATGAAGAAAGATGGTCCCTCTGGCACTGCAATGGTTGCACAGGTCAAAGGAAAGCGCGGTCGGAAGCAAGTTTCTCGGAAGGGCCCGGCCCAGAAGAGAAAGAAGAAGGGACAAAGTGTTGCCTCATCTTCCAATGCATCCACTTTAATGGCGTTGAAGAAAACCGACGTTTGTCACCACTGCAAGAAGCCGGGGCACTGGAAGCGTAATTGCCCAGATTACCTGAAGTCGGTCGACAAAGGTAAAGCCCTAACAGGTATGAAATATACTCTTATCATTGAAACCAGCTTTCTCGTTGGACGAGAAGGAAGTTGGGTAGTTGATTCTGGTGCTTCTGTTCATGTATGCAATTTGTTGCATTTATTTCAGGAAACTAGACAGCTTGAAGAAGGGGAGATAGTCATCCAGATGGGATCTGATGCAAGTGTTGCAGCACTCGCTGTCGGGACCTGCAGACTATCATTATCTAGTGGAAGAGTTCTAGTACTTAAAGAGTGTCTTTATGTACCTGAAGTCAGAAGGAATTTGATATCTGTATCTAAGCTAGTTAGAAGTGGATATTCATTCCTATTTTGTAATAAATTAGTCATAAATCATTATGATAAATATATTGCAGAGGATATTTTGACTTCTGGAGGACTCTATGAATTGTGCATTAATGAGCATGTCATGAATGTTACAACCACTAATAAAAACCCTAAAAGATCCAGGAGTAATATAAATCATTCAAACATGATTTGGCATCAAAGGCTTGGTCATTTATCTGTTGATAGGATCAATAGATTGATAAAGGACGGACCTTTGGATTTTCTACAGGTTCAGCCTTTACCTACCTGTGAACATTGTATTCGAGGTAAAATGACCAGGATGCCTTTCCGTAACAAGGTTACAAGATGTGAAGGTATTATTGACTTAATACATACTGATGTATGCGGTCCTTTCAGTACCGCGACTCGAAATGGATATCGATATTATTTGACATTTATTGATGACCATTCGTGATACGGGTTTATCTTCCTATTACGTCATAAGTCTGAAACCTTTGAAAAGTTCAAAGAGTTCAAGGTTTTGGTTGAGAACCAAACCAATAGGAAGATTAAACGAATTCGATCTGATCGAGGTGGCGAGTACCTATCAGATGAATTTAAGGAATACCTTAAAGAGAATGGAATTATTTCCAATCTCACTCCTCCTGGAACTCCCCAACTTAATGGTGTTGCTGAAAGACGCAACAGAACCATCATGGATATGGTTCGTTCAATGATGAGTAAAGCACATTTACCACTTAGTTTCTGGGGATATGCAGTAGAGACTGCAATATATATCCTAAATAAGATTCCTAGCAAATCTGTACCTAAGACTCCTCATGAGCTATGGTATGGAACCAAACCTAGTGTTAATCACTTAAGGGTTTGGGGTTGCTTGGTCCATGCAAAGAATGTGGATGCAAGTAAGCTGGAATCTCGCTCTCGTGAGTGCTACTTCATTGGGTATGTTAAAGATGGCATTGGATACCAACTTTATGACCCTGAGACCCAGAAGGTTTTTGTCTCTAGAGATGTGAAATTTCTGGAGGATGATTTCCTTAAAGGTCAAGACAAAAGTGAAGTAGAGGAACTCATTGAGTCCCCTGAGGACTCTGAGCTTCCTGAAACAGAAACTGAAGAAGTAAATAAAGATGAAACACCCATACCTCTTCGAAGGAGTTCGAGGGTGGTTGCACCACCTGAAAGGTATGGATTCCATGTGTCGGGTAAAACTGACAGTGATCCTACTTCATTTGATGAAGCACTCGCAGATCATGACATGGATAGATGGATGCTAGCAATGAAGTCAGAAATTGACTCCATGCATAAGAATGGTGTATGGACCCTAGAGGATCCACCTAAAGGGGTAAAACCCATTGGGTGCAAATGGATCTTCAAGAGAAAGAGGGGACCTGATGGGAAAGTAGAGACTTTCAAGGCACGGCTCGTAGCCAAGGGCTACACGCAGAGAGAAGGCATCGACTACGATGAGACATTCTCTCCTGTGGCTATGCTTAAATCCATCAGGGCATTGCTAGCTATAGCTGCATATCTTGACTACGACATCTGGCAGATGGAAGTCAAGACAGCTTTCCTCAATGGATACCTCGAGGAGGATATCTACATGGAGCAGCCCCAGGGCTTCATGACTGAGGATGGCAAAGTATGCAAGCTGAAGAAATCCATCTATGGGCTCAAGCAAGCTTCTCGTAGCTAGAACATCAGATTTGACGAAACCATAAAGAGTTATGATTTTGTGCAGAATCCTGATGAACCTTGTGTGTACAAGAAGCTTAGTGGGAGCGCCATTGTGTTCATCGTGCTTTATGTAGATGACATCCTTATCATTGGGAATGATACAGGGATGATGACCAGTGTGAATATTTGACTGTCCCATACCTTTGAGATGAAAGATCTTGGAGAAGCCTCTTACATCTTGGGTCTGAAGCTGTTCAGAAACCGAGAGAATCGGATATTGGGATTGTCACAACAAGGATACATTAAGAAGATTCTTGAACGATTCCGCATGGATAGTTCTAAGAAAGGACTCCTACCCTTAAGATATGGTATCCACCTGTCTAAAGGAATGGCTCCTCAAACTGTTGAGGAAAAGAAGGCCATGGCTGGATGTCCTTATGCATCAGCCGTAGGAAACTTAATGTATGCCATGATGTGTACCAGGCCAGATATCTGCCATGCAGTGGGAGTGGTAAGTCGTTACCAATCCTGCTATGGAGAACAACACTGGAATGCAGTAAAGAACATATTCAAATATCTTAGACGGACGCAAGATTACATCTTGGTCTATGGAGATGGTGATCTCCAAGTCTTGGGATATACAGATTCTGACTTCCAATCAGATATTGATGGTCGAAAGTCGACATCAGGGTTTGTGTTCCTGTTGAACGGTGGTGCTGTGAGCTGGAGAAGCAAGAAGCAGGACACTACGGCAGATTCAACAACAGAAGCCGAATACATTGCCGCATCGGATGCTGCAAAGGAGGCGGTGTGGTTGCGCAAGTTCATCCAGGAGCTTGGCGTAGTTTCCTCTGATACTCCCATCCCGCTACTCTGTGATAACACGGGAGCCATTGCCCAGGCGAAGGAACCCAGATGGCATCAGAAGAGCAAGCACGTAGAAAGGAAATACCACATCATTCAGGAGATTCAAAACCGTGGTGACATCATCATCACCAAGGTGGCCTCCGCCGACAACGTTGCTGATCCTCTTACCAAACCTCTAACACAGAAGGTTTTTGACCAGCATGTAATGAGTATGGGTTTAAGGCTTGTTCCTGAATGGTTCTGAGGGCTAGTGGGAGATTGTTAGCAATGTGAGCCCGAGGCGAACCATTCCTACAATAAATGTTATTGTAATAAATGATTTATCAATAAAAGTTATTGATTTTGTTTCACTCCCTTTCTGATATTGAATGAATGAATGCACTATAAGGTCCCTCTGTACAATAAGGGTTATGTACCATGGCCAACTTGATAATCATACAGCTGTTGATTCAATGATTGAATCACAGAGGCTGATGCTTGGATGAATATCTAAGGAGTTAGATAGAGGACTAATCAAGCATCATCAATGATTAACAAGTAGTGATCTCCAGTCTGAGTGGGAGATGGCAATCCCATCTCATTAGACTGATATCTAATCGACCTCTTAATGCAGGTCCTCTGCATAGGAATATTGATTCAGAGGTATCAGATTAGTTGAGTCAATGAGTTGACTTAACGAGATCGAGATAACCAAAGACCTATGATGAATACTGTCACATCACAGGCAAACATCATCTGACCAGAGACAGATATGTTACTATATGTCTGAGCATGTACATTTGGCAGACCAATAGGTTGATGACCTAATCAAGGTCTATACATCGGCGAGCTGGTGTGCACGTAAGGGCATATGAGTAATATGATCTCTCAAAGGAATCATACAGGTTCACTTGTGAACCGGGAGACATGAGCTCACTCATGAGGTATTGGGATTGACCAAATTCCATGCATGGTCATCATGCTTTAGAAGCATGATATGAATTTGAAGGTAAGATATATGCTTTGTGAAAGCATGTGATCTGTACCATATCCCAAGGACCAAGATTGAGAAACTTAATGATCAGACTATGAAGATGACAGTGTAAAAGTGATCTTTATCTTCATGATGATCATGAGTCTTCCAGTATGCAGGATGTGCAGGTATTGGGAATACCTGAAGGGTGATTTGATCATAAACGATTGTATAACCATGACGCTTCCATTCCGAGGGAGTGATGAAACAGGTCTGGATTTTAGTGACTCCTCTCATTAGAGAAGTAACCTAATCTTAGTCCATTTACTGGACATTGATCTGAATGAGATTCAGATGCAATGAGAAGATTAGGTATACGGTCTTGATTTAATCAAGCATCTGTGAGAGGTCCATGGGATCTGGATTTGAGATGTGATCTCAATATCCAAGTCACTATACGTGGAACAATACAATCGCCCTGTCCTATCTCCAAGTATCTGAGGAGAAATAGCATTGTTCTTAAATGGTTTAAGAGCAATTCCATAAGATCTAAGCAAAAAGAAGTTGATAATTAAATGTGATTTAATTATCATGATGTATGAGAAATTATCCAATATAATTAAATGTGATTTAATTATTATGGATAAGAATAATGTGGATAGTAATATCCAATTATTCTTAATATATTATAAATGTGATTTATAATGTATTAGAGAGAGTTAAATATAATTTATATTAGTAGATTAATTATTGGATACACATTGTTTAATTAATTGAAAATGTAAATTACATTTTGTTTTGGGTTGTGAATTTGATTCACAATATTCCAATGTCAAGATTGCAATATTCCCAAAATTAATTGAGAATTATTTTGGTGAATTAAAATACCAACAAATTGTTGTTGGAAAATAAGTAGAGAGAAAAAATAAGGAGATTGCACTCCTCATTAGGAATGAGGGGGGCGGCACTCAATTCCCTTGGGGAATTGGTGGTCGTCCCCTCTTCCAAATAAGGAGAGCATCTCCTTTGTCTTCTCTCTCTCTTATTTAATTGATTTAGATTTGGTATTAATATTTATTTGATTTATCAAATATATTTTTATCAAATTAAATCACAAGTTGTTGGCTTTTACCAACAACAATCTTGACCATTGGATTGTCATAAATCAATCTCAACCATTGATTTTATATGACACATAGATTGAGATCCATGGATCCCAAAACACTATAAATAGAGAGGCATTCTTGGCTCTCTTTTTACACATGCTATTGTAGCAAAACTCTCTCTCTCTCTCTTTCTCTCATACTCGACAGCCCTCTCTCCCTCTTCCTCTTAGTGGTCGTCCACCTTGGTGGAGAGATTCGTCGTCGCCTTCGCCTTCGTGCTGCCGCTTCGATGCTCTGCGGTTCTCCGTCTACTTCGAGTGCTTTGCCCGCGAAGGAGACGTTTGATCTCGTGCGACGAGATCAGGAGCAACCGTGCTTGGATCAACTTCTTGGATTGCGAGGACACCGCGGTTCATCCCCGCGCTCGCAAGCGATCTCTCCGACGATCGGACTTGAGACAGGAGGTCTCTTCTCTTAGAGACTCGATCAAACAAACTTCAAGAGGTATTGCATTATACTTGCTGTGGTTATAGATGAAACGATCCGAGAATGGTTCTTGGATCATGTGGTTTCACCGAATAATTTTTTTTTAAATTCCGTTGCACCGAACAACAAGTACGACTAGTCGTTCTTCGTCGTATCCGATACGACGCTCACGCTTCCGTGATGCGCTTGAGGATCTCTCCATATCCTTCAAAGAGGACCCCCGACTTCAATTCGAATTTCAATCCTTCTTCCGCCATTTCCACCCTCAAACCCCTAGCCCTTTGTGTTCCTGGTGACAGCAGGCGTCGAATCGAGCCTGGGTTTGAAGCGTTTGGCGTTGAATCGAAGAGATTCGACCCTCGCCGGAGCTCCGCCGTTCCTCATCGCCCGTCGTCTCTGGTGAGTCCCCTCCTCTTTTCTCTTCGTTTTCTTGTAGCTGTAGTGAAGGTTAGCTTAGGTCTATAGCAGATTTGAGTTTCATTCATCCAATCGCCGAGAATCCTCAATCGAAGCCACGGCGGAGCTGAGCTCCGCCCGACGTTTCCGGCCACTCCAGTGATCCATCGCCGTCCAAAACACCCCCATCCTTCTCCCCTTCACTCCGTCACTCCGCTCCACCCATCATCTCCCCTCGATCTCGCTCAGATCGAGCCGATCGAGCTCCCTTCTCCGCCGCTCGCCGGAGCTCTTCGCCCGCACCATTAATCGCCTCATCTGAACCATCAAGCACCACCATTTTGTTCGTCTGGTTTTTGCGCACTCACCCTGCAGGTATGAGCCCCAGAGAAGGCTCCATCGACCTTCATCGAGCCCAGACGTCTCCGCCCAGGTCGCCTCCTCCGTCCGAGCACCTCGCGACGTCCCTGCCTCGCCTGAGACCACCTGCTGACGCGGAAGGGCCCCGGGATCATTTTGCCTCTGATCCTAGGGCTAGAGCGGCCGTGTGTTGGCCGCTATCGCCGCTCAAAGTTCGCCGGGGAGGTGTTCTTCATGAACCCCTCCCTGCCATTGGATCGACCACCTCCGCCAGACACGATGCCAGCCGTCCGATCGCTTGTGCCTCCAGCCGTCCGATCGAGCCTTGAAGATCTAATCTCAGCCGTCCGCGACGAAGGGGTACGCACCGTCAGATGCGCGCCACGTGGACAAGTGGGACGCCATCGGCCGCAAGATCGAGCCCCGTGGGTATTTTGCATTTTTTTAACCCACGACTTTTTGTATTTACTCTTTAGTCCAAAAACTTTCGTTTGAAGTTTAAATAGTTTTGTAATATTTGCACTCAGGCCCTCACAGTTTCGCTATTTGCACTTTAGTCCACGCCACGTCACCTCACGTGACTGGGGTGCGTGACCTTTGGGTATTTTGCATGTTAGGCCCAGAACTTTTAACTATTTGCAATTACATCCCTGTGCGTAGTCAATTAAATATCTTTTTGGATAAATTGCATGTATGCCCTGCCGGCTTTTAATAATTGCAATTATACCCCTGTGAATGGTGTTTCACGTGAGCTGTGCGTGTCTCTTTGGTAAAATTTGCATCTGAGCCCCTGGATGTTTTGATAATTACATTTATACCCCTGCCAGGCTCAGAATTTTTGTGTGCTTAGTCTAATTATTTCACGCCTCATTTGATTGCGAAAAATTCTCAAAAAATAGGTTTAAGCTCCTGTGTGCTTTTATTTTCATACTATATTTTTAGTTTTTAATTTTATTATATTTTTATATTTATCAAAAATCCAAAACATGCTTTTTATTTACTGACTAGCTTAGAAAATACCAAAAAAATATCAAAAGGTTTTAAAAAAAAATCTAAAAATATTCTCTGTTGTGTGTTTTGACCTGCTTTAATTTCAACCCAAAATTCACTAAAAATCCCAAAAGAAAAACCTTAAAAATTTAAAAACATTCAAAAACTTCAAAAAAATCTATAAAATTGTAGAAAACTCCAAAAATAGTAAACTCAATTTCTTTTTACTCTAGATTTTGTTTCCTTTATTTGAAAATTAGTGTGAGAAATTTTGGTTGCTGATTAATAATTTTATTTCTCATCTTCCCCACAGCCAGCAATTATTTCACTGTTTCGCCTTATTTCAGTATTTAAAAATATCAAAAATACCTTGAAAAATCCCCAAAAATCACAAAAACAGTAAAAAATCCTAAAAATATTAAAAACATTTAATTTCTGAATTTTTAGTTATTTTTGTGTATTTTTTATAAATAGTTTACCTTGTCTTCTATTACATTGGTTTTACATTCCAATATTAAAAAAATATATAAAATATAAAATATAAAAATCAGAAAATTAAAAATCAAAATACAAAATTAAAAAAAAATAAATAAAAGAAATTAAAAATTAAAACCCACAAAAAGAAATTAGATTGGCTAAGTGATTCATCAGACCTAGGGATTGGATTTTTATCTACACTCTACACCGTTGTTTCCTGTGTTCGACCCCTACTCGCTTGCCATTATACATTGTTAGTAGGGTATAATAAATTTTAATCCTTGCTCTTGATTGCTTTATTGATTGTGTGGGTTAATTGTTGAAGATCGAGGAGGCTTGAGTAGTCGCATCAGCGACAGTGAGTCTGATTTGTCAGACCACTATTTAGCGGCTCTCGCATTCTCGCTTTTCAAATGTCGCCGTTGCCGGGGAGCATTGGCTTGTAGAGTACCTTTTGGGTCTTTTATTTACTTAGCCATTTCCGATTACTTGTCTCTTGTGCATCATTTGTTTGGAACTATCTGACATCTCTTTTGTTTTCTTGCGAGGGACCGCTGATCGAGGAGGATCGCCTAGGGGATCCTGTGCAGCCTTGGGAGGAGGAGCCGGCTATTCTACCCTAGCCGACAGGAGAGAGCAGGAGGGCTAGAGAGAGAGATAGTTGCTTTTCATTTTTCGTGAGAGAGTGATTTGTTTAAATTGTAATAATACAGGACTTGGACACTTGAACACTTCAGGCCCAATTTCCTGGTGTTTGTTCACCCGGGGGCTCACCGCGGCTTTCTCGTGTTTTAACGACCGTCATTTTCCGGTTTTGTTTTCTTTTTTATTTCTTTTGTGGATTGAGCTCTTAGATTTAGGTCCTGCTTGATTCGATTAGCCTAGGTCCAAACACCCTAATAACTCTTGCATGCTCCTATAGTTCGTATTTGGACTTAGATTAATTAAGTAGGCTATCATTGGCTCTCGATCCGCGCGCCGCGAGCTCACTCCACACAAGCGCTTTCTCCTAACTCAAATGTGTTGAGCAGAGGAGGAGTGAGCCTAGACCGGACACTAGGATTGGGAGTTAGCGGTTAACTCGTGGTTCTTCACGCTAGCAGTTGCCTATCTTAGGACGATTTCCGCATTGCATACCAGCATATAGATTAGGTTTATAAATTTCTGCCTTGCATCCCGCATGGAGAGAGCTGGGATTCACTGTAAGTCTTCTTACTTTGCATCCATCATTTAGGCACAAAGGTGAGATTTCCATCTTGGTGCCGACTTGCATTGGCTTTTCCCGACTCTTTTCTCCCTCTGATTTTGGATAAATTAGGATAAAGAAAATACAAAATCGTTAGGCGCTTGTTTGAATCTACTCAAAAGAAGCGATAACACAAAAAAATTAAAAAAAGGGACTGCTAAGAAAACTTTGACCTAAATAAAATTGGTAATTGGACTCATTGATTGGGGAGAGTAACACCCTCACTTGTTTTCAGGTTGCATGGGAAGGTCTCCTTCCAAGTGAGGTGAGCGTTTCGTAAGGATTAGAGCCAAAAACCCAACTTGTGGCTGCCTTGTGTATCGCCTGGATTTCCGAAGTATTGGCGCTACTATCGTACGTAGTCGAGTAGGGCTTGGTCGCCATTGGTGACTCACTATTGTGTGAGCATCGACCTTGTCCGAAGTACCGAGCATAGGCCACGCCTTCACGGGGGTGTCTGTCTCACCGGCTGCGTCCGAGTAGGATCTTGCACGCTCACGGGTGATTCCGTTGCGAGCAAGGTCCGAAGTATCGGTTTCGCCTATCGGCTTCCTCCCTCTATTTCTTTGGCTGAGTAGGGATCCAGGAAGGGTTATAAGGACCTTAAAAAACACAAGTTACAGGTTACACAGGAGGAGGACAAGTACGGGAATACTTTTCCGGCAGTACTCTCGCTCCTAGGCGTTGCGCTCTAAGGACTCGTTGAAAGATAAATTCCTGAAATCAAGATAAAAATTACAAAGATAAAAGCCGAACCTTCACGGCTTCACGCGTTGAGTTGGTGAACTCCCTTGTCTTGTGTTTGATTGCTAATCACATTTAGGTCAAGATCAAAAATATCGCGCCGTTGCGCAATTTTGTTCTCCCTCAAGTTGACCCTCGCTCATTGTGAGCCTTCTACTGTTTTACATTCCATTTGTTTCTTGTTGACCTTCGTATCTTTCATCCACATCGATCTTCCTCTTGATCTTCGGGATGGCGACGAATGGACAGTTTAGTCGAGGCTCTGTCGGCACCCAAATCAGTTCCATTCGCTCGCCTTCTCCAATAATTCAGGGCGATTCCCGAGACACCGGTTCAAACCCTATGAACCGACCTCCAGACTCCCTGTCTTCTTCAATAAACCGGGACCACTCTCATCCCGAACTCTGTCCGTTTTGGATGGCCATTGATTTTACTCCTTACACATCGCCATCCTTAACGAAGTTCTGTGTTGATCTTGACACAGACCGCATCTCTCTATCTGGTGCTGCAATTCAGACTAATCGGAGCATTCTACCATGTGCAGACTTAGAGCCCGAGCCAGCCAACCAAGCAGAGACAGAGATGGCAGGAGGAAAGGGAAAAGGACCACAGCCCCAGCAGGAGCCTGAAGACAACGCAGGGGAAGGACAATATACCACGCAGGGCGAAGTCAACAGTCAACTGCTGGCTTCCATTCAAGCCATTCAGCAGCAGTTGACTAATCAGGCCCTGGCCCAGACAGCCTTCCAGGACATGCTGAACGATCTGAGGAGGAGGGCCGATGCGAGAGACCACCGACGGGAGGATGATCCCAATTTCCAGGAAGTCAATGATGAGTTTTCAGTGGGACCTGACTTTGAAGCAGCAGACGAAGAGCCGCCGCAGCCCAAGCCCACACTCAAGGATACATACAACCCAGGAGCAGGGCGCATCACTGAGTGGATTCAAGTTCCATGTATGCATGCCCACTTCGAGCTGAAGCCGCAATTTCTGTCACTGCTTCCCACTTTTAATGGGAACACCACTGAAGAACCATATATTTTTCTCAAGAAGTTTGGCCGCATCTGTTCCACTGCTCACTACCCAGGAGTCCCCCTAGATGTGGTCAAGATGACCGCATTCCCTTTCAGCCTCCAAGACAAGGCCCTTTACTGGGTCGACCATCTCGGGAAGGTCGTTACCACCTGGGAGGAATTGAAATCTGCTTTCCTCCATAAATTCTATCCTCTTGGGAGATTAAACCAGATGCGTGCCCGGATCTCCAGTTTCTGCCAGCAGCCCCACGAGACGATCCATGAAGCGTGGGAGAGATTCAAAGATCTCCAGGAAAAGTGCCCCCACCATGAAATACCCAAGACCAGTCTCGTACAACACTTCTTTGGGGGGCTATCATTTGAGAGCCAAAAGCTCGTGGATGCAGCTTGCGGCGGATCGCATTTCAACAAGGACGAGGACGTTGTATGGAATGTCTTCGAAGAAATGGCTGAGGGAGAAGCAGCCCAATCCTCGTCTAGAATCTACATGAAGCCACCAACCGCCATCAGCAAGCCAGTTAATATGGCTTCTCACACCGAGGACAAGGATGAGAGCTCCAACCTGAGTATCATCGGGAGCCACTTGTCCAAAGTGGACATCATCGAGAAGAGGTTGCAGGACCTCGAAAAGCTGGCAGTAATCGAGAAGAGGTTCCAAGGTCTGGAGAAGCTCGACCAGATTTACCAGCAGCTGGAGCAACTTGTCCGAGCGTTGAATGCAAACATGTGCAACGCTGTGTCTACCACTGCAGAGCCGAATGCTGAGAAGAAGGAGCCTACAATGCAGCAAAATCCTCAGCCGACTCCACCGCAGCCCCAGCCTGCCCAGCACGTGTACTACGTGCAGGTTCCGGAGCAGCCACCGCAGCCTCAGACGCAGATGGTTGTATACCAACCAGAGCACCAGCCCGCATACTCCGAGCAGTTCTCTCCACCCCCGCCGCTGATCCAGGAAATCAATGGCGTCTGGAACAACGAAGCGCAGTTGACCCGTCCTCAGGGACACTCTCACGGTCAGAACATGGGCAACAGGCCCTTCCAACAGCAACAGCAGGGTGGGAGACCCTTCCATCAGCCTTACCAGTACCAGCCTCCCTCACACGGGAACACTTGGAGGCAGAATTACCAACATGGTCCTCAGTAGTCCGGATATCGAGGACAGGGATACCACCAACAGCCGGCTGCCCAATACAATCAGCACAACTCGCAGTACTCCTCTAACCCCCCTCCTCAACAATTTGCACCAGGATACCAGTCACAGTCTCAACCGCCATATCAGCATTCCAGACCCCAGCAGGGGGAATCTTCTGAGATCGTGCCGGTCAATCCGACCCTGGCTTGTTTGGAGCAGTTAATGAAGAACATGGCTGAGATGAACCAGAAGATCGACGACCTGACAGCAGCAAAAACTGTCATACCAGCCCAGGTCGAAGCTAACCCTAATAATTTCCGACGCAAGGAGCAGGTAGCCGGCAGTGTCCAACCCGAATCAGGTGAAATTAATTGTTTTTTATCTAACGCCGTTACTCTCAGGAGCGGTAGGACACTCCAGCCATCGGTGACGGCAAAGGGAAAGCACATCGCATCTGACGGGGAATCGTCAGTCCAGCCAACACCAGGGCCATCCAGCATTTTGGGAGCAGCACCAGCATCCAGAAAATCACAAAAAAAGAAGAAAACAGAAAAATACAAAAAGATAGCAGCAACCTCGGTGGAGACCAGCCAGCATTGGAGACGCCTGCACCCGCATCACAGCCAGCTCTTGACAGGGGGAGCACCGCATCTGTAGCGAGTCCAACGCCAGCACCTGAAGCCGAGCCTGTCATTTTTTGTCCGCAAATTGTAGATGAATCCATTCCTTTTTGTCATCTACCTGTAAACAACAATACGAACAATATTTTGAATGATATTGGTGAAGAGTTTGTAAATATTCCTTTTCCTGAAGCAATGAAAAAACATAAAAAAATGAAAATTTTGAAAAGTGCTTTGTCTGACCCTGCTATCATAGAAATCATTCAAAATTTGGTGTTGAATATGCCATTGATGAAGGCTCTTGAATACATGCCAACAGTGAAGAAAGGACTTAAAGAGGCATGTACAACCAAGCGCAGGCCGACCCCCCACAATTCCAGAAGCAAAGGTGGTAAATCCGAAAAGCACATCCTCACTATAGCCACCGTCAACGCCATCAGCAACCTCCCGGATAAAAAGCCAGATATGGGAGCACCTCTTGTACGTTGCCAGATGTTCGATCAAGAGTTCGAGCGAACACTTCTCGACAGCGGGTCATCTGTCAATCTGATGCCAGCCTCACTACTCACGGAGTTCAAGTTAGGACCGCTCAAGCCTACAAAGATGATTCTGCAGTTTGCAGACAAGTCAGTCAAGCGGCCTAGAGGCCTATTGGAGGACGTGATCGTCACGGTTCAGGGAAAGTCATTCTCGGCCGATTTTGTGGTCTTAGATATGGACATCCCCGCTCTGTTGCTCCTTACCCCGATCATACTCGGAAGATCATTTCTGCGGACATCAAACGCAGTGGTGAATTATGGGACGGGAGAAATCACTGTTGGTGCTGGCAATGAAATTATCCGAGTTGAGACCCTGTCTGAGGGAACGCCAGCTGAACCGACATCTGCATCGTGTGCAAGGGTGATCGAGAATGATGAAGACTGCGATTTTCTAGCAGAAATTCAAGATACCAACCTATTCCTGGATGATAATGAGATCCATGGACTCCTCCGTCCCGAGGAGGAAGTGGAGACCGTAGTCGAATTTCCTTGTATCGATCAAGATGAGGAACTTGCTGATGCGCTACAAGATACTACCGTGGGGGTGATGTGCCTTCAGAACCAAGAGCCGAAATTTGAAGCATTCTCTGATGAAGATGACATTATCAAGGAATTTTGTCAGGATTTGAGAGAGGAAACAGATCAGAACATGGTGGACACTGAACAGTTGAACGAATCACCACCTGCACTAATAGCTGAGGTCACCACTGAAGCAGCTCAGACCCCGCCAGAGCTAAAACCCTTGCCCTCCAATATGAAGTATGCCTTCCTTGCGGGAGAACTGAACATGTACCCGGTCATCATCAATGCACATCTGACCGAAGATCAAGAATCTCGTCTGATGGAGGTTCTTGAATGCAACCGCAAGGCAATAGGCTGGCGAACCTCCGATCTCCATGGGATCAATCCGTCACTCTGTTCGCATCGCATCTTTCTGTAAGAAGACTGCAGACCCTCTCGTGAACTGCAAAGAAGATTAAACCCAAATCTGCGGGAGGTGGTTATGAAAGAAATCCAGAAATGGTGTGATGCGGGATTCATTTACCCCATCTCCGACAGCAAATGGGTGAGTCCTCTGCATGTTGTGCCTAAGAAATCGGGGATCACCATTGTGAAAAATGACAAAGGAGAGGAGATCGCAACCAGAGTACCGACTTCTTGGCGAGTGTGCGTGGATTACAGAAGACTCAACCTCGCCACCAAGAAGGATCATTTTCCGCTACCCTTCATCGACCAGATCTTGGAGAGATTGGCTGCGAAGGAATATTTCTGTTTCTTGGACGGCTACTCTGGGTATAATCAAGTTGCTATTGCTCCTGAAGACCAAGAGAAGACCACGTTCACCTGTCCTTTTGGCACATATGCCTTCAGACGGATGCCGTTCGGGCTTTGCA
Source organism: Ottelia alismoides (assembly GCA_037367405.1). Taxonomy (NCBI): domain Eukaryota; kingdom Viridiplantae; phylum Streptophyta; class Magnoliopsida; order Alismatales; family Hydrocharitaceae; genus Ottelia; species Ottelia alismoides. The sequence goes on along the minus strand of JAZKJV010005993.1, from coordinate 1,042,035 downwards.
ACGCCCCGGCCACATTTCAAAGGTGTATGCTTGCAGTTTTTGCCGATATGGTGGGCAGCTTTCTCGAGGTCTTTATGGACGATTTTTCGGTCTACGGGGATTCATTTGATCAATATCTGGATTATCTAGACCGAGTCCTACGGAGGTGCTGCGAAGTGAATCTTGTGCTCTCCTGGGAGAAGAGCAATTTCATGGTGACCGAAGGAATTGTGCTGGGTCACGTTGTTTCGAAACGTGGCATGGAGGTTGACCCAGCTAAGGTGGATGTAATTTCGAAACTTGAGCCACCTACAAATATCAAGCAAGTCCGGTCATTCTTGGGCCATGTCGGTTTTTACCGACGATTTATTAAAGATTTCAGCAAACTGGCCAGACCGTTGACTGAATTGCTCGGCAAGGACAATGAGTTCATTGTAGACGACCGTGTGCTCCTTGCCTTTAATCAGTTGAAAGAGCTCATCACGCAGGCCCCTGTCCTACAACCACCGATTTGGACTCATCCTTTTGAGATTATGACCGACGCGTCAGATTATGCCATCGGAGTTGTACTGGGACAGAGGAAAGACAATGTACCATTTGCGATTCACTACGCTAGTCGAACGCTCGATGAAGCCCAGAGAAACTACACTGTCACTAAAAAGGAGCTGCTAGCGGTAGTCTTTGCTTTGCAAAAGTTCAGATCTTACCTTCTTGGGTCCAAAGTTATCATTTACACTGATCATTCGGCCATTCGGTATTTACAGCAGAAGAAGGACGCCAAACCACGTCTCATCCGGTGGATCCTTCTCCTCCATGAGTTTGACGTGGAAATCAGAGATAAACCTGGGGTAAAAAATGTAGTGGCCGACCATCTGTCAAGACTTCCTGAACCAGAAGCTCCTGAGCTGAACCTGCAGCCTATCACAGAGACCTTTCCAGATGAATCGATTCTGTCTGTCGCCTCACTTCCTTGGTATGCGGACATTGTGAATTATCTAGTTGCCAAGAAAATCCCACAGGACTGGTCTAAGTTGAAAATAGACAGATTTTTGTCTAAAATCCATTTTTACCAGTGGGAAGACACGTATCTGTTTCGTGAGGGAGCAGATTGCATCTGGCGAAGGTGTATTCCTCAGGAGGAAATTCCAAGTGTCCTCGCTCTATGTCATGATCAAGATTCTGGAGGACACCATTCAGGCAAACGGACGGCAGCGAAAGTTCTTCAAAGTGGCCTCTGGTGGCCTTCATTATTCAAAGATGCAGATGAGTATGTTAAATGTTGCACTGACTGTCAGAAGATGGGTGGAACCATAGGAATGAGAGATACGATGCCTCTGAAGTACATTCAGATCTCAGATGTCTTTGACGCATGGGGCATCGACTTTATGGGCCCGTTCCCCAACAGTCAGGGTTATGAATATATTCTGCTTGCTGTCGATTATGTCAGTCGATGGGTGGAGGCTATTCCCGCCCGAGCCGCCGACAGTAGGACTATCTGTCGATTCTTGAGAGATCACATCATAGCACGGTTCGAGATTCCCAAAATTCTCATATCTGACGGGGGTAGTCATTTCATAAATAGAGAGGTGAAGAAGCTGACCCAAGAATTCTACATCGAGCATCGTGTTGCTTCACCCTACCACCCGCAGTCTAATGGCTTAGCTGAATGTTCCAACAGGGAGATCAAGACGATTCTACAGAAACTTGTGCGTCCGGATCGCAAGAACTGATCTCAGCTGCTTGATTCTGTTCTTTGGGCTTACAGAACAGCGTACAAGTCACCCTTGGGAATGTCTCCCTACCACCTGGTGTATGGCAAGCCATGTCATTTGCCCGTGGAACTTATTTACAAATCTTTATGGGCTATTAATATCTGTAATTTGGACTCCAAGCAAGCAGGAAAGAACAGAGAAATAGATCTGAACAGATTACTGGAATTCAGAGATTATGCATATGACAACAGCCTGATGTACAAGGAGAAGGTCAAAACATGGCATGACAAGCACATCTGCCACAAGTCCTTTGATCCAGGTCAGAAGGTATGGTTGTTCGATGCGAAATTAAAGATCTTTCCAGGCAAATTGAAGAGCAAATGGACTGGGCCGTTTGTGGTTAGGCAGGTGCGTGACAACAGAAGTGTATTGATATCTAATCTGTCAGCTGACGCACAGCCTTTTGTAGTCAATGGACAGCTTCTGAAGCCATACCTTGAACATGACACATTCATGGCCGTCGTTGACTCCATTCAAGTAATCTATGAGAATGAGCTGAACATCTCGAAAGAGGCAGAGGAAGGCGAAGCACATCAAAACATTTTTGAATGATTTTCCTTTTCGTCTTTTCTTCTTTTCTTCTTTTCAATTTCTTTTACCTTGTTCTACCGAATTGATGCCATCCCTTTCATCACTGCTACACTTAGGATGTACTTTATCCTAAGTATAGGGGGGATGTGCATCCCGAGTTGTTCATACCCGATCTCATCTCTTTTCTTCTTTTCTTCTTTTCTTCTTTTCCTTTCCTATCTTCAGTATCTATCAAAAAGGTGCCGCCTTGTAGACAGTTTTCTATACTTAGGACGTACTTTGTCCTAAGTATAGGGGGGTTGGCACCCCGAGTTTCTCTCTCCTTTTCGATCCTCTCCATTGTCTCCTCTTCTTGTCTATACTTAGGGATATTTTACCCTAAGTATAGGGGGAGACAATCTGAGTACGATCTGTTCATTCCCACCCTTGACCCTCCCTGCGTTGTGTACAGTCTGCTATACTTAGGATTATTTCATCCTAAGTATAGGGGGACGGTCAACTTCTCATTCGTTCATTCATATTTTATCCCTATATTCTTTAGATTTTCCTATACTCAGTACGAGTTATGTCTTCTCTTTTCTCTCTGATCTATGAGGACATAGCTCAAGCTAAGTATAGGGGGGTCGTATATACTGTGTATATACTTTAGCCATAACTCGTACTTTCGTATTTTCTTAATAATATGGCTAATAATTCTTTAAAATTCATTAAAAATCTTTAATAAAAGATGTGATTATTCCTCAAATTCTTTTTGTATTTACTGATTAATAAATCAGGTGAAAATGTTATTTGCAAAATGTTTGAAAAATAGTTTGAAAATCTTTGTGAACATCTATTGAAAACTATTTTGAAAATATTTTGTTACATGTTTTCAACCTGTGTAAAATGTGTGGTTTGTAAAAATTTCTTTTCTTTGTGTGAAATAAAATGTTTGAAAAATGATTTGCAAATGGTTTGAAAAATGGTTGCAAAAATGTTTTGAAAAACCTATATATACTGTTTTGAAAGCCTTTGCAAAATGATTTTCAAATGTGTGTACGTGTTTGCAAAAATGTTTGTAAAAATTATTTTGGACTATAGTTTTCAAAAATTGTTTGAAAAATCCGTGTCAAATAAATTTGAGGAATATTTACATCACACCAAAATCCACTATATACATGTACTTATAAAATTGATCACTTACCCTTGTAAATCCTTAAAATCCACTTCTTGTATATATAAGAAGAACTCCGGTGTACATATTTTAACCTATTTTTCAGCCAAAATCTTTTTGTTTTCAAAAAGCCTAAAAACATTTGCAAAATTAAAATCCAAAAATATTTGAAAAATCTTTTTGAAAAAGACAAAAAAATGCATATGCATCATCATCATCTTTTCAAAAATCCATAAAAAGTTCAAAATCCTTGAAAATTGCATCACAAAAATATTTTCTGCATGGCATTTGCATGGCATTCGCATTTTTCGGATTGAGTTTGATAGTTGAACAAGTCTAAGTAAAATCCAGAGATTGGAGCTTGATTGGACCTTAAAATCTACCTAATAACAGGAACCTTATAGGAACTGGGTTTGAGGTACTTCAGGTCTAGTTGACTTAATTCTTTGAGGATCACGGGACTTGGTTCAATGGATTCTTGACTGCCTAAGTAGAGTATTTCGGAGCACACGCACGATTCTTGTTGATAATGACCTAACTTGGACACCTGCACCTTTCACATGGCTCAACTCAGTTGGAGTGGTGAGGGGATTGGATTTGCCGGTATGAGACGCACACAAGTGGAAACACTTGTCCTCCTCTAGGGAGGGAAGTGCACCCCAACCCGTCCAGTGATTAGGAAGTCTAGAGACAGGAGGCTGTGGGTTGCGATAAAGCTTCAAAAGAGGGATAGTCTACTGGCTCAAGAGGAAAAACTCCTTATGTAAATGCTGCCGTATGTAGTATTCAAAAAAAAAAGTTCAGGCATGTACAAAAATAAAAAGCCTGCAAGTATGTACAAAGTCAATAAGCAAGCTTGAGTTCCAAAGTCAAATATGTGAGCCTGCAGCAGGATGACTTGACTACACTGGTCTTGCATCCCGGGATAAGTAGCTACACTGGCTACCGTCCATTCTTCTCTTCACCCCCTCCTCTTGAGCTGGTTGCCACTTGAACTTAGAAGGGAATACCCCGCTCCTCGAGGATGGAGTTGCTGGATTGGGGAATCATTGGGTTGTCGTACGGGAGAAGTCAGTTTCTTTGTCATTCTAGTTGGGGAGAGCCACCTTCACTTACACTGTACAAGTCAGATTCATAGTCGTAAGGGTTTGCGTATGGGTTGAAGTATTTATGACCTGGCTATTGAGGAGACTTGGACAGAGTTTTGGGATTCTCAGGGACTGTTGAATTTCAAACACGGTTCTCACTAAGGTTCCGCCCGCACTAAAATTCCAAAGGTCCGACTTAAGCTCCAAACTTTGATTTTGCGAAGACAAGTTTGATAATCAAATAAGATCCAAGTTCTTCTTTTTCTTTTCTTTCTTCTTCTTTTGCACTTATTGCATAAGTGTTTGCTAGGGACTAGCAAAGGTAAAGTATAGGGGGATGATGAATCCACATTTCATCATCTTTATTCTATCATTTTGGCACTAAAAACCCTAGCAAATGCCTGTAAATACCCTTAAATAGAGCATCTTAGCATTCATGCATGTGCATCTACATAGTGTATAAAATACTGTAATTAAGGCCAAAATTATAGAATAAATAAAGAAAAGAAAAAGAATAAAATATTGTAAATATTTTATGACCCAAAACCCCCGAGACCTAAGCATCTTGATGAATAGGTCGACAAGGAATAAAGTAGGGGGAGATAAGGTCAGAAATACAGATAAAATACCTATACATTCTATTCATTCTTTATTCATTTTGAGACTTATTTTTGGTTCCACTTTTTATATATCAAATAAAGAAACTTTGTACATGAAAGTTGTAGATAGTTTAATAAAGAAAAATACAAAATTGATTTCACAGAAAAATAATGTACAGATAAAAAGTTATGGTCTGAACAAGATTCCAAAATCCCAACTTCCCAGACCCGTATCTCACAAACGACAACTCCAAATGCAGCATACTCACCTTTAATTGTATATAGAATAAAATAATCTAATTAATGGTGGTGGTTTCGCATTTGGCGGATCTACGGTTTGAAAGTTGAGTTTTGGACCCCTATTGTACACCTGTACTGAATAAAATATTCAATTTATTCTTTATTCATTATTTGTTCATTTTTATATTTTTATATTTTTGTAAATATTACTTATAATAATTGTGAATATTAAAATCAGAAGAAAAATGTAAATAAAACTCAAAATAAAATATATACATATTTGATACATAGGTATTACACCTGTACTTATACCTATATTAAATATACTTCTATTTTATTAATTACACAAAACATATCAGATAAATAAAATAAAAATATATTTGTGTATATAAAAGTATGTTGTAATTTTAGAAAATAATAAATAAAAATAATAGAATTGAAATACACAAAAGAAAAATAAAGTAATAAAGTATATAGGTATTATACCTATAAAGGGGTAAAAAGTGAACTTGTAAAAATAAGCCTCATAAAAATAAATAAAATTCATAATAAAATACTTCATAAATTAATAAACAATTTTTATTTTTTAACCCAATTGAAATTCATCCATTTACTATTTTATTTCGATTTTCGAAATAATTTCTTGAAGATTTTTCCTGGTTGGTCCACGTGGACCAACTAGTTTGGTCTGACAGTTGACCTCGATCAACTGTCTGACCTCCTCTTCCAGACTTGTCAGATTGGTTTTTGTCTCCTCTTCTCGCCATTTTCTAGGTCCAACCTTGCACCAAATCGTGTCGACGTCTTCTGCATTTTTGCGCCTCGATCTATGGTGAATCACGCCCAGGTGATTCCTTGGGCCGAGGACCATCGATCGAGGTGCTGGACCCTCGTCTTCCACGCCGTTCGTCAACCCTACAAAAGAGGACCCCCGACTTCAATTCAAATTTTAATCCTTCTTCCGCCATTTCCACCCTCAAACCCCTAGCCCTTCGTGTTCCTGGTGACAGCAGGCGTCGAATCGAGCCTGGGTTTGAAGCGTTTGGCGTTGAATCGAAGAGATTCGACCCTCGCCGGAGCTCCACCGTGCCTCATCGCCCGTCGTCTCTGGTGAGTCCCCTCCTCTTTTCTCTTCGTTTTCTTGTAGTTGTAGCGTTGGTTAGCTTAGGTCTATAGCAGATTTGAGTTTCGTTCATCCAATCGCCGAGAATCCTCGATCGAAGCCACGGCGGAGCTGAGCTCCGCCCGACGTTTCCGGCCACTCCAGTGATCTGTCGCCGTCCAAAACACCCCCATCCTTCTCCCCTTCACTCCGTCACTCCGCTCCACCCATCATCTCCTCTCGATCCCGCTCAGATCGAGCCGACCGAGCTCCCTTCTCCGCCGCTCGCCGGAGCTCTTCGCCCGCACCATTAATCGCCTCATCCGAACCATCAAGCACCACCATTTTGTTCGTCTGGTTTTTGCGCACTCACCCTACAGGTCTGAGCCCCAGAGAAGGCTCCATCGACCTTCATCGAGCCCAGATGTCTCCGCCCAGGTCGCCTCCGCCGTCCGAGCACCTCGCGCCGTCCCTGCCTCGCCTGAGACCACCTGCTGACGCGGAAGGGCCCCGGGATCATTTTGCCTCTGATCCTAGCGCCGGAGCGGCCGTGTGTCGGCCGCTATCGCCGCTCGAAGTTCGCCGGGGAGGTGTTCTTTGTGAACCCCTCCCTGCCGTTGGATCGACCACCTCCGCCAGACACGACGCCAGTCGTCCGATCGCTTGCGCCTCCAGCTGTCCGATCGAGCCTTGAAGATCTAATCTCAGCCGTCCGCGACGAAGGGGTACGCACCGTCAAATGCGCGCCACGTGGACAAGTGGGACGCCATCGGCCGCAAGATCGAGCCCCGTGGGTATTTTGCATTTTTTAACCCACGACTTTTTGTATTTACTCTTTAGTCCAAAAACTTTCGTTTGAAGTTTAAATAGTTTTGTAATATTTGCACTCAGGCCCTCACAGTTTCGCTATTTGCACTTTAGTACACGCCACGTCACCTCACGTGACTGGGGCGCGTGACCTTTGGGTATTTTGCATGTTAGGCCCAGAACTTTTAATTATTTGCAATTACATCCATGTGCGTAGTCAATTAAATATCTTTTTGGATAAATTGCATGTATGCCCTGCCGGCTTTTAATAATTGCAATTATGCCCCTGTGAATGGTGTTTCACGTGAGCTGTGCGTGTCTCTTTGGTGAAATTTGCATCTGAGCCCCTGGATGTTTTGATAATTACATTTATACCCCTGCTAGGCTCAGAATTTTTGTGTGCTTAGTCTAATTATTTCACGCCTCATTTGGTTGCGAAAAATTCTCAAAAAATAGGTTTAAGCTCCTGTGTGCTTCTATTTTCACGCTATATTTTTAGTTTTTAATTTTATTATATTTTTATATTTATTAAAAATCCAAAACATGCTTTTTATTTACTGACTAGCTTAGAAAATACCAAACAAATATCAAAAGGTCTTAAAAAAATTCTAAAAATATTCTCTGTTGTGTGTTTTGACCTGCTTTAATTTCAACCCAAAATTCACTAAAAATCCCAAAAGAAAAACCTTAAAAATTTAAAAACATTCAAAAACTTCAAAAAAATCTATAAAATTGTAGAAAACTCCAAAAATAGTAGACTCAGTTCCTGTTTACTCTAGATTTTGTTTCCTTTATTTGAAAATTGGTGTGAGAAATTTTGGTTGCTGATTAATAATTTTAATTCTCATTTTCCCCACAGCCAGCAATTATTTCACTGTTTCGCCTTATTTCAGTATTTAAAAATATCGAAAATACCTTGAAAAATCCCCAAAAATCACAAAAACAGTAAAAAATCCTAAAAATATTAAAAACATTTAATTTCTGAATTTTTAGTTATTTTTGTGTATTTTTTATAAATAGTTTACCTTGTCTTCTATTACATTGGTTTTACATTCCAATATTAAAAAATATATATATATATATATATATATATATAATATAAAATATAAAAATCAGAAAACTAAAAATCAAAATACAAAATTAAAAAAAATAAATAAAAAAAATTAAAAATTAAAAACCCACAAAAAGAAATTAGATTGGTTAAGTGATTCATCAGACCTAGGGATTGGATTTTTATCTACACTCTACACCGTTGTTTCCTATGTTCGACCCCTACTCGCTTGCCATTATACATTGTTAGTAGGGTATAATAAATTTTAATCCTTGCTCTTGATTGCTTTATTAATTGTGTGGGTTAATTGTTGAAGATCGAGGAGGCTTGAGTAGTCGCATCAGCGACAGTGAGTCTGATTTGTCAGACCACTATTTAGCGGCTCTCGCATTCTCGCTTTTCAAGTACCCACTTCGCGGTGAGTGTGCGTGGACTACAGAAGACTTAATCTCGCTACCAAGAAGGACCACTTTCCGTTACCCTTCATCGACCAGATCCTGGAGAGATTGGCCGCGAAGGAATATTTCTGCTTCTTGGATGGCTACTCTGGGTATAATCAAGTTGCTATAGCTCCTGAAGATCAAGAGAAAACCATGTTCACCTGTCCTTTTGGCACATATGCCTTCAGACGGATGCCGTTCGGGCTATGCAATGCCCCAGCCACATTTCAGAGGTGTATGCTTGCAGTTTTTGCCGATATGGTGGGCAACTTTCTCGAGGTCTTTATGAACGATTTTTCGGTCTACGGGGATTCCTTTGATCAATGCCTGGATTATTTAGACCGAGTCTTACGGAGGTGCTGCGAAGTCAATCTTGTGCTCTCATGGGAAAAGAGCAACTTCATGGTGACCGAAGGAATTGTACTGGGTCACGTTGTTTCTAAGCGTGGAATGGAGGTTGACCCAGCCAAGGTGGAGGTGATTTCCAAACTTGATCCACCTACAAACATCAAGCAAGTACGGTCATTCTTGGGCCATGTCGGTTTTTTACTGACGTTTCATCAAATATTTCAGTAAACTGGCCAGACCGTTGACTGAGTTGCTCGGCAAGGACAATGAATTCATTGTAGATGACCGTGTGCTCCTTGCCTTTAATCAGTTGAAAGAGCTCATCACGCAGGCCCCTGTCTTACAGCCACCGATTTGGACTCAGCCTTTCGAGATCATGACCGACGCGCCAGATTATGTCATCGGAGCTGTACTGGGACAGAGGAAAGATATTGTACCATTTGCGATTCACTACGCTAGCCGAACGCTCGATGAAGCCCAGAGAAACTACACTGTCACTGAAAAGGAGTTGCTAGCGGTAGTTTTTGCCTTGGAAAAGTTCAGATCATACCTCCTTGGGTCCAAAGTAATCATCTACACTGATCATTCGGCCATTCGGTACTTACAGCAGAAGAAGGACGCCAAACCACGTCTCATTCGGTGGATCCTTCTACTCCAGGAGTTTGACTTGGAAATCAAAGATAAACCTGGGGTAAAGAATGTAGTGGCCGATCATATGTCAAGGCTTCCTGAATCAGAGTCTCCTGAGCTGAACCTGCAGCCGATCACAGAGACCTTTCCAGATGAAGCAATTCTGTCTGTCGCCTCACTTCCTTGGTATGCGGACATCGTGAACTACCTGGTTGCCAAGAAAATCCCACAGGACTGGCCTAAATTGAAAATAGACAGGTTTTTGTCTAAAATCCATTTCTACCAGTGGGAAGACCCGTATTTGTTTCGTGAGGGAGCAGATTGTATCTGGAGAAGGTGCATTCCTCAGGAGGAAGTTCCAAGCGTCCTCGCTTTATGTCACGACCAAGATTCTGGAGGACATCATTCAGGGAAACGCACGGCAGCAAAAGTTCTTCAAAGCGGCCTCTGGTGGCCTTCATTATTCAAAGATGCAGATGAGTATGTCAAATGCTGCACTGACTGCCAGAAGATGGGCGGAACCATAGGAATGAGAGACACGATGCCTCTGAAATAAATTCAGATCTCAGACGTCTTTGACGCATGGGGCATCGACTTTATGGGCTCGTTTCCCAACAGTCAGGGTTATGAGTATATTCTGCTTGCTGTCGATTATGTCAGTCGATGGGTGGAGGCTATTCCTGCCCGAACCGCCGACAGTAGGACTGTCTGTCGATTCTTGAGAGATCACATCATAGCACGGTTCAGGATTCCCAAGATTCTCATATTTGACGGGGGTAGTCATTTCATAAACAGAGGGGTGAAGAAGCTGACTCAAGAATTCTGCATTGAACATCGTGTTGCTTCACCCTACCACCCGCAGTCTAATGGCTTAGCTGAATATTCAAACAGGGAGATCAAGACAATCTTACAGAAGCTTGTGCGTCCGGATCGCAAGAACTGGTCTCAACTGCTTGATTCCGTTCTTTGGGCTTATAGAACAGCGTACAAGTCACCCTTGGGAATGTCTCCCTACCGCCTTGTATATGGCAAGCCAAGCCATTTGCCCGTCGAACTAATTCACAAATCCTTATGGGCCATTAACATCTGTAATTTGGACTCCAAGCAAGCAGGAAAGAACAGAAAACTGGATCTGAACAGATTACTGGAATTCAGAGATTATGCATATGACAACAGCCTGATGTACAAGGAGAAGGTTAAAACATGGCATGACGAGCATATCCGTCGCAAGTCCTTTGATCCAGGTCAGAAGGTGTGGTTGTTCGATGCGAAATTGAAAATCTTTCCAGGCAAATTGAAGAGTAAATGGACTGGGCCATTCATGGTTAGGCAGGTGCGTGACAACGGAAGTGTATTGATATCCAATCTGTCAGCTGACGCACAGCCATTTGTATTCAATGGACAGCTTCTGAAGCCATACCTTGAACATGATACATTCATGGTTGTCGTTGACTCGGTTCAAGTAGTTTACGAGGATGAGCTGAATATCTCCAAGAAGGCAGAGGAAAGCGAAGCTCACCAAAACATTTTTGAATGATTTTTTCTTTTTCTTCTTTTCTTCTTTTCAATTTCTTTTATCATCTTCTACCAAAATGATGCCATCCCTTTCATCATTGCTACACTTAGGATGTACCTTATCCTAGGTGTAGGGGGGATGCGCATCCCGAGTTGTTCATAGCCAATTTCATCTCTTTTCTTCTTTTCTTCTTTTCTTCTTTTCCTTTTCTATCTTCTGTATCTATTCAAAAAGTGTTGCCCCTTGTAGACAGTCTTCTATACTTAGGACGTACTTTGTCCTAAGTATAGGGGGGTGTACACCCTGAGTTTCTTCTATTTTTCGATCCTCTCCCTTGTCTCCTCTTCTTGTATATACTTAGGGATATCTTACCCTAAGTATAGGGGGAGACAACCCGAGTACGATCTGTTCATTCCCACCCTTGACCCTCCCTGCTTTGTGTGCAGTCTGCTATACTTAGGATTATTTGATCCTAAGTATAGGGGGGACGGTCAACTTCTCATTCGTTCATTCATTCCTTCATTTATTCATTTATTCTTTAGACTTATCTATACTCAGTACGAGTTATGTCTTCTCCTTTCTCTCTGATCTATGAGGACATAGCTCAAGCTAAGTATAGGGGGGTCGTATATACTACGTATATACTTTAGCTATAACTCGTACTTTTGTATTTTCCTAATAATATGGCTAATAATTCTTTAAAATTCATTAAAAATCTTTAATAAAAAGGTGTTTTGTTCCTCAAATTCTTGTAGTATCTACTGATTAATAAATCAGGTGAAAATGTTATTTGCAAAATGTTTGAAAAATAGTTTGAAAATCTTTGTGAACATTTATTGAAAACTATTTTGAAAATATTTTGTTACATGTTTTCAACCTTTGTAAAAATGTGTGGATTGTAAAACATCTTTTCTTTGTGTGAAATAAAAATGTTTGAAAAATGATTTGCAAGTGGTTTGAAAAGTGGTTGCAAAAATGTTTTGAAAAACCTATATATACTGTTTCGAAAACCTTTGCAAAATGATTTTCAAATGTGTGTACATGTTTGTAAAAACTATTTTGGACTATAGTTTTCAAAAATCCTTTGAAAAGTTTGTGTCAAATAAGTTTGAGGAATACTTACAACTCACCAAAATCCACTATATATATGTATAAAACTGACCACTTATCCTTGTAAATCCTTAAAATCCACTTCTTGTATGTATAAAGAAGCACTCCCGTGTACATATTTTTAACCTAGATTTCAACCAAAAACTTTTTGTTTTCAAAAATCCCAAAAACATTTGCAAAATTAAAATCCAAAAACACTTGAAAAGTCTTTTTGAAAAAGACAAAAAAATGCATCTGCATGTGCATCATCATCATCATCTTTTCAAAAATCCATAAAAAGTTCAAAATCTTTGAAAATTGCATCACAAAAATATTTTCTGCATTACATTTGCATAGCATGAGCATTTTTTGGATTGAGTTTGATAGTTGAACAAGTCTAAATAAAATCCAGAGATTGGAGCTTAATTGGACCTTAAAATCTACCTAATAACAGGAACCTTATAGGAACTGGGTTTGAGGTACTTCAGGTCTAGTTGACTTAATTCTTTGAGGATCACGGGACTTGGTTCAAAGGATTCTTGACTGCCTAAGTAGAGTATTTCGGAGCACACGCACGACTCTTGTTGATAATGACCTAACTTGGACACCTGCACCTTTCACATGGCTCAACTCAGTTGGAGTGGTGAGGGGATTGGACTTGCCGATATGAGACGCACACAAGTGGAAACATTTGTCCTTCTCTAGGGAGGAAAGTGCACCCCAACCCGTCCAGTGATTAGGAAGTCTAAAGACAGGAGGCTATGGGTTGCGATAAAGCTTCAAAAGAGGGATAGTCTACTGGCTCAAGAGGAAAAACTCCTTATGTAAATGCTGCTGTGAATAGTATTTCAAAAAAAAATATTGTTCAGGCATGTACAAAAATAAAAAGCCTGCAAAGTATGTACAAATGTTGTAAAGCCAATAAGCAAGCTTGAGTTCCAAAGTCGTATCATGTGAGCCCACAGCAGGATGACTTGACTACACTGGTCTTGCATCCCAGGATAGGTAGCTACACTGGCTACCGTCCATTCTTCTCATCACCCCCTCCTCTTGAGCTGGTTGCCACTTGAACTTAGAAGGGAATATCCCGCTCCTCGAGGATGGAGTTATTGGATTGGGGAATCATTGGGTTGTTGTACTGGAGAAGTCAGTCTCTTTGTCATTCTAGTTGGGGAGAGCCACCATCACTTACACTGTACGAGTCATATTCATAGTCGTAAGAGTTTGCGTATGAGTTGAAGTATTTCTGACCTGGCTATTGAGGAGACTTGAACAGAGTTTTGGGATTCTCAGGGACTGTTGGATTTCAAAGTCGGTTCTCACTAAGGTTCCGCCCGCACTAAAATTCCAAAGGTCCGACTTAAGCTTCAAACTTTGATTTTGTGAAGACAAGTTTGATAATTAAACTAAATCCAAGTTCTTCTTTTTCTTTTCTTTCTTTTTCTTTTGCACTTATTGCATAAGTGTTTGCTAGGGACTAGCAAAGGTAAAGTATAGGAGGATGATGAATCCACATTTCATCATCTTTATTCTATCATTTTGGCATCAAAAACCGTAACAAATGCCTGTAAATAGCATTAAATAGAGCAATTTAGCATGCATGCATGTGCGTCCAATTAGTGTATAAAATACTGTAATTAAAGCCAAAATTATAGAATAAATAAAAGAAAAGAAAAAGAATAAAATATTGTAAATATTTTATGACCCGAAACCCCGAGACCTATGCATCTTGATGAATAGGTCGACCAGGAATAAAGTAGGGGGAGATAAGGATCAAATACCTATATTATTCTATTCATTATTTATTCATTTTGGGACATATTTTTGGTTCCACTTTTTATACATCAAATAAAGAAACTTTGTATATGAAAGTTGTAGATAATTAAATAAAGAAAAATAAGTTAAAAAGTTATGGTCTGAATAAAATTCCAGAATCCCAACTTCCCAGACCCGTATCTCACAAATGAAAATTCCAAATGCAGTAAACTCACCTTTAATTGTATATAGAATAAAATAATCTATTTAATGGTGGTGGTTTCGCATTTGGCGGAGCTACGGTTTGAAAGTTGAGTTTTGGACCCACATTGTATACCTGTACAGCTTAAAATATTCAATTTATTCTTTAATCGTTATTTTTGTATTTTTATATTTTTATAATTATGTAAATATTATTTATAATAATTATGTGCATTAAAATCAGAATAAAAATGTAAAGAAAACTCAAAATAAAAATACTTATAAATACAATACATTGGTATACTACCTATATACATACCTATATATTACCTACTTATATTTTATTAAATATACAAAATACATCAGAAAAAGAAAATAAAAATATATTCATGTGTATAAAAGTATGTTATAATTTTATAAAATACTAAATATAAATAATAAAATTAAAATACACAAAATAAAAATTAAAGACTAAAATATGTAGGTAATATACCTATATAGGGTGTAAAAAGCAACTTGTAAAAATATATCTCATAAAAATAAATAAAAATTACCATAAAAGACTTCATAAAAAAATAACATTTTTTATGTTATAATTAAAAATTAATAAAATCATTAGCTATTTTAAATCCATTTTATAAAACAATTTCTTAAGGTTTTTCCTGGTTGGTCCACGTGGACCAACCAGGTGCGTCTGACAGTTGACCTCGGTCAACTGTCTGGCCATCCCAGCCCGTGTCAGCAACCTCGTTTCTCCCTCGCCTTTGCGGATTTTTCAAGGTCGCGACTTGCATCTTTTGAGCTCGATGTCTTCACGACTTTTGTAGACCTAAGATCAGGCTTTCACGCCCCTTCGTTTTTTCGAGGATTGGACCAGCGATTTGCTCGGTCCACCTCGTTCTTTGGAGCACATGCGCTCGGCAGTCAAACCCTACAAAATGCAACCCCCGACTTCCCTTCTCAATTTGATCCTTCTTCCGCCATTTCCACCCTAAAACCCCTTGCCCTTCGTGTTCCTGGTGACAACAGGCATCGAATCGAGCCTGGGTTTGCGTCGTTTGGCGTCAAATCGAAGAGATCCATCCCTCGCCGGAGCTCCGCCACGACTTCCAGTCCGTCATCTCTGGTGAGCTTCTCCCCTTTCTCTTTCTATTTTCTTGTAGCTCTAGCGTAGGTTAGGTTAAGTCTATAGCAGTTTTGCATTTAGTTTCGTTATTCGCCGTGATTTCACGATTCATTCCACGGCGGAGCTGAGCTCCGCCTTCGCTTTTCGGCCACCTCCATCCTCGATAGTTGCCACGATCACCTCCATCCTCTTCCTCGTCACTCCGCTCCACCCTCCAACCACCTCGATCTCGCCCAGATCGAGCTATCGAGCTCCCCTCTCCGCCGCTCGTCGGAGCTCTTCATCTCAGGCACCTCTCGCTTCCGCCGCACCATCGGAGAGCCCTCCGAGCATCCCCTTTTTGCCGTGCTTCTAACCCTGCAGGAAAGAAGTCAAAAGGAGGCCCAATCGAGCCTCGAAGTTTCAGGGAAGCACCTCCAGGCGACCTTCCTCGTCCGAGCACCTCCGGTCACCTCGGCTGAGGAGCTCCATCGACGCGGACGAGCCCCAGGACCATTTTGCCCTCGGTCCGGGGGTGGTGGAGGCTGTGTGTCGGCCGCAATCGCCAGCCAAAGCTCGCCGGGGGAGGTGTTCTTCGTGACCCTCTCCCCGCCGTTGGATCAGCTGAGCCCCTCCAGGCGCTCGTCAGCCGTCCGATCGCCAGGTGTCCCCCGCCGTTCGATCAGCCATCCAAGTTCTAATGCTAGCCGCCCAAGACGAAGGGGTCCCCGCCGTTCGATGCACGCCACTTGTCCAAGTGAAGCTCCATCGGCCGTACGATCTCGAACTTGGGTATTTTGCATTTTAAGCCCAAGCATTTTTGTATTTAAGTTTTAGTCCTAAAACTTTAGTTTTCAGTTTAAAAGTTTTTGTAAAAATTGCACTTAGGCCCCTGAACTTACTTTATTTGCACTTTAGTCCGCGCCACGTCACCTCACGTGACTGGGGCGTGCATTTTGGGCATTTTGCATCTTTGGTCCTGAACTTTCATGTATTCGCTGTTATACCCCTATGCGTAGTTAATTAACTATGATTTTGGGATAATTGCATGTTTGCCCTACCGACTTTTATTATTTGCAAAAATGCCCCTGTGAATGACAGAACACGTGCCTCGCGCGTGTCTTTTGGTGAAATTTGCACCTAAGCCCCTGTATGTTTCTATAATTGCATATATACCCCTGCCAAGCTTAAGATTTTTGTGTGCTTGATCCATTTATTTCACGCATCATTTATATGCCAAAAATTCTCAAAAAATAGACTTAAGCTCCTGTCAACTTGCCATTGCACGCCATATTTTTATTTTTCATTTTTGTCGCATTTTATTATTTATTAAAAATCAAAAATAGCTATTTTCAGTACTGTTTAGCTTAGAAAATACCAAAAAAATATTGAAAAACTTTGAAAAATTCCAAAAAAATTCCCTACTGTGTATTTTGACCTACTTTAGTGTCAGCCCAAAAACCACTAAAAATTTCAAAAGAAAAACCTTAAAAATTCAAAAATACTTAAAAACGTCAAAAAAATCTAAAAAATTGTAGAAAACCCCAAAAATTATAAACTCAGTTCCTGTTTCTTCTATATTTTATCCTTTTTATTTTAAAATTAGTTTGGAAATTTTTGGTGGCTGTTTGCTATTTTTAATTCCCATTTTATCCCTAGTCAGTAGCTTATTCACTGTTTGCTTTATTTTGTTATTTAAAAATACCAAAAACATTCTGAAAAATACCCAAAAATCACAAAAACAGTAAAAATTTAAAAAAAAGACCAAAAAGATTTTATTTTTGAGTTTTTGACTATTTTTGCATATTATTTATAAATATTTTATCTTGTCTTTTATTATATTGCTTTCTTATTCCAATATTGAAAAAGAACAAAAAAATATAGAATATAAAATTATAAAAATTAAAAACCTTAAAAGCCAAAATACAAAATTAAAAAAATTAAATAAAAAATAATAAAAAATAATAAAAACCCACAAAAAAATTTAGATTGGCTAAGTAGTCTAATAGACCTCGGTTTTGACTTTGTCTACTCTGCACCTTTGATTCCTGTGTTCGACCCCTACTTTCTTGCCATTATACATTTGTAGTAGGGTATAATAAATTTTAATCCTTGCTATTGATTGCCTAATTGATTGTGCGGGTTAATTGTTGACGAACGGGAAGGCTTGAGTAGTCGCATCAGCGACAGTGAGTCTGATTTGTCAGACCACTATTTAGCGGCTCTCGCTTTTATCGTTTTTCAATCACTCTTCATCCAATTTTAGTGTTATTGGAGTTGTGATGGTCTCTATGCTCTTGTGATGGACTCGTTCTTGGGGAACTTGTGGGAAGCCATCTTCACAATTAATCTACAAACAATGCACAATGATCTTTGTTGGTTAGTGTTGAATAAGGTGACATCTATAGTCAACTATTTCTCTGTCTGCTCCAAGCCACTTCAAGGAAGGTTCTCTTTTCCTTGCC
Source organism: Ottelia alismoides (assembly GCA_037367405.1). NCBI lineage: Eukaryota > Viridiplantae > Streptophyta > Magnoliopsida > Alismatales > Hydrocharitaceae > Ottelia > Ottelia alismoides. The sequence goes on along the minus strand of JAZKJV010005993.1, from coordinate 1,024,164 downwards.
ATCTAATTACAAAGAAACAAGATCAAACTTATGATGCTTTTTTAGGAAATGGTGATGGTAAAGCTTGATATTTGGTTCTTTCGGTGGCAAGCACAACTTAACAAGCTACAATTTAAACATGGTAAATTACTAAAAAGAGCCCCAACTATGGCTCAGTTTCCAATTCGAGACCTCATTTTTCAATTGTAACAAAGAGGGGGCTTGATCTTATGTTTTTGTTTCGAATACAGGTCTCTATAAGCATTGGCGAACTTTATATGTCAACGTTAGACCCTTAAGTTGAAAGTTAAAATCCTTATTTGTTAAAATTGAAAAATGATGCCCTTAATTGAAAATCGAGGCATAATTGGGATCCATTTTGTAATTTACCCATTTAAATATATTATGTTTGATTCCTTGATTGACCGCAGCGTGCCAATTTCAATTGTTATTTCCTCTAGGAAATTTTCTGGTCCGTGATCTATGATCCCCATAAGGGACACTTTTACCGTGCTCTGCTAACAATCTTCTATGCTTTAATGCATGCCATAACATGCTCCTCTGCCTAATGATGAATCCGTGATTCATTGCCTTTATTCTTTCATTTTGGTTAAAATTCTTGGTAAAATACATGCAAATACCCATTAATTCCCACTAATTAACATTTTAACCATAATTATTAATATTATGTATTTAACACTTATTTTACCTAAAATAAAAGAATAAAGAGAAAAAGAAAAATAAAAGACAAGAAGGATGGACATAATTATGTACAGACTGATCCTAACTCCGAGATCAGGTCAATATTGACTTGGTCGATAAAATAAATAAGTAGGGGAGATAAGGATCCTAACCTATAAAAATGACAAAAAATCAAGATCATTAATATACATAAACATATTCCACTTTGTAAATATTTCACCTATTTTATTTACCACTTAAAAAATTCCAAAGCAAAATACTTTCTTAACAAAAGTTGTTCACAAAAATATATATAATTTTATAAAAAATATCAGAAAAATTATTTATTATAGAAATAATTAATTATCATGAACCGAAAAAGCCATAAAAGCTAACTTCCGAATTTCATAACTATTTATAGAACAGTCCAAATGGACTAAAGTAACTTTTAAACTTTGTTTTATTACTAATAATATTTATTAAAAATATCATAAAAATATTAGAATAAGGCGAGTGAGTTTTGGCGTTTGGGCCCCGTTGTGTGTATGTACTATATATAGAAACTTCTCGTATTTTTATTTAATTAACCGTAAATCTGTTTAACTTAATTAATTTTTTTAAAAATCTTCTAAAAATCAATGTAAAAATATAAAACATAACTTAAGTGAAAATGCCAATAAACTCGAAGCCATGAAGCCGCTACCTAATTTTCAGATCTCATAACTCTACCATATGGACTCCGAATTGGGCAAACTAAGTCTTAAAGCTCATATTATTTAATTATCTACAAAATATCACTTATTTCACTAAAATCGATGTTAGTATGCAAAATGTAGGTTTCAGGACCGTATTGGTATATTGTACCATGTACCGTAATTTATTAATTAATATGTGTTATATAATATATTTATATACTTTATTAATATTTTATTATTAAACAAATTAAATAAAATCATTTAATCATTTATTTATTAAATTAAATATTAATTAATTAGTTAATTACTTCTTAATTTAATTAATTATTATTTATTAATTGATTAATTATAAATTATCTACTTAATTAACTACTTTAATTACTTATTATTTATATTTATTTTGTTTTGTTTTGTTTTCTCTCTCCTAATTTTTCCTTCTCTCTCTTCCCCCTCTTCTTCCTCGATCACCCATCTTCTTCCTCTCTCCATACACGATGCCGCCTCCCTCCTCCTTCCCTCTTTGTCCGTCAACAACCTAACCACCGGGCGTTAGGCCGGTAGCCTAACAACTCGCCGGTGACGCCATCGTCACCGGTGACCACACTCCAACCTCTCTATATAAACCTGTTGAACCCCCTTCAACCTCCTAGATCCACCATTAGGGTAGCTTCTTCCTTCCCGTGAGATTCGAGATAGAGTGTGTGAGCTTGGAGGTTTCAGGTCATGGTTCCTCCCTCCTCGTCGAGCTAAAGAGAGTCGAAATCTGGTGAGATCCACGCCGCAGCGAGGTACGCCTCTACCGTCGCGTTCAGCCTCCGCTATGCCGTTCGCGTTGTGGCTATCGTCCTCGAGCTTTGCTCGAACTCCATCATCTTCATCTCTGCAATTCCAGGTTAGTACCTTCTCTTCATCTTCTCCCATTTCATCTTCTATTCTCTTCTCAATCTCTTTATTTCTCTCTCTTTCTGATTAAATCCCAAATGAAAACCTTCTATTTCGTCTCAATCCTCACCATTCTAAATCGTTTTTTATGCTTCTCTGATTTCGGTAATTCATCCAACCATCACCGATTTCACATCCATTCCGATCGAAGATCTCCTGAAGCTTCTCTGCTTATCCGAGTTTTCCGTCGCAACCAGATACACCTTCAATCCTCATTTTCCATTTCATCAGAGGATCAATCCATTCATTTTCCATTTCGAACTCTAACATCTGATCAAGCTTTCAGGCTTGAGCCAATTATCAACATGCAAGTGGAGCATCCTCATCGGATTCATGTATAGCACATGTAAGGAATAGTGTTCCTTCGAGCATTCAGAGAAAAGTAAAGGTACCTTGATCAGCACTTGCGAGAGGTCCCGAGATCAATTCGAATTTCGTTAGAAACCTGGAGCATCGAGATACAATACATCAGGAGCACTAAGAGGTCGGTTTGAGCTCTTGCATCTGACGCACCATCAAACTCTCCCTCAACGCGAGCATATGCATGAGCTCTTCGCTGATCACTGACCACCATCATCGTGTTGCCGCTCGAACCGTCGATTGATCTGAGAACATGAAGCACATGGAGTCGGAGTCCGCGAAACCTTGAATCACCCACAACTTCTGGTGATTCTTCATAACTGACGATTAGATCAGAACCCGTCTACGGAAGATTAGACCCCACCGCTTTACGCTATAACCGGTGCACGTGCTTCGCACGTGTACGCTGATATTATTCGGGGCTATTTCCATTTATTTCTGATATTCGCAAACAGATCCAAATGCCGAAGACTCACGCGCAAAGCAAAGGGGATCTGAAATTTTTGCGAATATACCCTCAGAACTAATGCATTCTACTTAATTGATCCTGTCAGGTGTATATCACGTGATCTGCTCGAGGATATCTGTGATTTTATGTGCGAGCCCCTATGTCTTTTTGGACATTACCATACACCCATATATTTCCAGAAACTTTTATACATACCCTAGTACAATATTTACATACAACATAGACCCTATATATAATAAAAAATACAAAATATTAAAATATAATAAAAAATACATAAATATACCCTATTATATATTATATACATTATTAAAGAAGTTCTGCAAAATAAAAAGATTCATTATTTTTAATAAATCATTTAAAAATAAAAAATATAATAAACTTTAAAATTCATAAAAAAATAAAAACATCTTTAAAAATATAACAAAAATTACCTGTAGTATATTTCACTTTATTTTTCATTCTAAATCAAAAACAAAATACAAATTGAATAATAAAACCAACAAAAAATATAAAATACATAAAAACTTCCAAAAATCACAACTAATTCAAAATTCATATAAAAACGTACAATATATCATCGAAAAGATAATTTCACCTACTTTACATTAAAAATAAAATAAAAATATTTTGCTCATATTTACTATTTTAAAAATAAATAATACTTCACATTTTTTCTATAAAAACATAATTTCAACCTTAAAAATAAAACAAAATCTATAAAAATCTAAAAACCCCTTGAAAATTCATAAAAACAGTAAATAAAATTAAAAACATAAAAATAATAAAATAAAAACTAAATAAAAAATACAAAACATTTTCTAAAATAAAAAATCACAAAACACTTAAAATTCACAAAAGCAATATATAATTTATAAAAAAAATTAAACAAAAATCTAGAAAGATACTTAAAAATAAATAAAAAAACCAGTATACCTTAAAACCTTAATTCTCTATAGTTTAACCCTAGTTTCCAAAAGTTTATCTCCCTGAGTTCGACACTCCCGTACATTCACTATAGATCAGAGTTTAGGAGTATAAATGATAAAAATAAAATTTTCGATTAAAATCCACTGGTCATTACAACAACAACGGTCTATTTTTAGACGACTAGAACGGTGTGTTTTTCACCGAAGCGAAAAAGTGTGCATGTATATCAATTTATTTAATTTACATGGATCTTTGAACAATTCACTGTTTAAAATTTACGGATAATTTTCTTGATTGACCACAGCATGCCAATTTCAATTGTTATACTTATATCCCCGAGGAATTTCTAGTCTGCGATCTATCATACCCATAAGGGACACTTTTACCCTGCGTTGCTAACAATCTTCTGTGCTTTAATACATACCATAACATGCTCCTCTGCCAAGTGAAAATGTATGTGCAGGTATATGGATTTATTAAATTTAAATGGATCTTTGAACAATTCACTGTTTAAATTTTACAGATAATTTCCTTTTTCTTATTTCAATGGATACATGAAACTAAAATTGAGTACAATTCTCCTTTGTTTGAAAACTGATCTGGTCAATACATTTGAGTAGAAGGTAATCTTCTTAAGCCTAGGTAATTTTCTATTAACATAAATGATAACTTTTGGGAGTTAAAATGTGAACTTCTCTTGCATGCCAAACTGCTATTCCTTTTGTGGAATCACATCCGTCACTTTTTCTACCATCTTTTAGAAGTATAATGAACAATGGGTTTTGAGGCTTCTGACATGCCCTTGTGGTAGGTGGATCCATCTATCACCCTCACTTGGTCATCTTCCACAAAAATTTCAACTCTACCCTTGATTCCACCTTACCGTTTTTCTTGTAGGTGCTGCTTTTCATGCTTAATGCAATCTGCTGTTACGAAAGACCATGGTATATTTTCCTATCTTGTTTGTTAAACTGTATTAAAAAGTTATCAGGAGGATAGATAATTGTCTTCTGGAAGTTTTTGAAAGTAATTGTCTCTGAAAGTTCATAGAACACTGATGAACAACATATGATACAACAGAGTTTCATCCACGGAAGCATTGAAGTGGTTTACATATTGTATATAATTTTTTATATATTATCGACGATTATGTTATTCGATCTGCGGTCATGACTGCAGTATAAAGGGTATTGCAATTTATGTTCTTATGTTGGTCTAGCCTTTGGATCGTGCAGTTCTTTCTCATCTCAAATAGTTCTCTGCTATGAATAAGTTGAAGAACATGACTTTACATATGCATAGAATGAGCATATAGAATAATGATGATCTTAAAATAGTAATACCATTCTAATTTGAATCCAAACTTGAGTAGCTACCTAGTGTTCTGAAATCTAGTATGGTCATTGTCTTGGGGGCTGCGATTGAGTGGGAATGCAAACCATGGGGCTGCAATTGTTTGCTATTTGACACTTTTTTATTACATAGTGCTGCTAATTTATCTTTAATAAAAAAGTTATGCAGATGTTTGCAGGAAGGCAATTTAATTAAAGGGTCAAGCAACAAGACAGAGGATTTGATAGGGAAGGATGCTCTTTCTAGCACATTATTTGGTCGATGCAAAAGCGATGCTCCAAAAATTATTTGGCTATCTTGAGGACTGAGTTGCTTATGTGTAAATGTTCTTTTTTTAATGTATGTGAAAATTTGTATGCAAGAATGACACTATAATAAATACATACATATCAACATAATCTACGCGCATATTTATTGATATTTGTGTAGTTTCTCCCGGGCAAAATATATTCTATTTGAATAAAAATTCTAGGTACCTGATGTTGTGGTGACATATCAATTCGTCTTTACAACTATCTTCCTTTCATTACTCTGGTGACGGAATAGACATCACAATAAACATTGCAACAACCTTGTTGTCACCACAAACTATAGTGACCCAGCTTTTGGAGATGGGTTAATGGTGATGAACTGGTTGTCCTAGTGGTCATTTTCGTCATTACAATTCGTCATTCCATCACTACAGTTTTGATATTGCAAGACAATTTTATTGTAGTGTTGGACTTTTATGCGATTGTGAGATGAGTAATGTCAACCACTTAATTTACTATCATTAACAACATGAAAATTTGGGGATTTAGATAAAATAATGAGTGGAATATGCGTTTCGACATCTTCTATCATAGAAATCTGGATACCTACTAGAAAAAAATATCATTATATCTTTTTGTAATTGTCATTGATAATGACATCGACAAGACATGAAATCGATTATTGTCACATTTATCTTGGATTGGAACTATCGTTCATGTTGTTTCAAATTTATCATGTTCAATCCTCATGTTGCATTCCACCTAGGGATGATGTTATCATACATACACGCGCAGAGAATTGATCTAGTAAGAGTCAAAAGCTGTGAGAGCATGAGAGCGGTGAGTTTGGACAATTAGATTCTGCTCATCTCTCTCATTTTCCAATCAATCAGCAAAATCGAATAGACGGGGTCGATTTTTTCCTAATTTTTATTTTTTATTTGAAAAATACTTCCATGAATTTTCGTAACTATATCCTTCATTATATTATTCAAGTTCCGTGCGAAACAGAGACTCCTAATGGGGCTGCCCCATGAGTTGCTAACTTGGCTCCCCTGTCCTATTTCAATTTTTATTTTTTTGAAAAATAAATTCGTGGAAATTCATCATTATATCCATATATTATGTCATTCAAGTTTCATGTGAAACATAGACTCCATCTATACAGTTATTTTTTAACGGTCGCAGAATAGTTGAAATCAACATCGTCTAGATGGGTGCCGTAGGAGTCTCTGTTTGACATGAAATTTGAATGACATAATATATGGATATAATTATGAAAAACCATGAAAGTAATTTTAAAAAATAAAAAATGAGAAAAATGAGTTGGAGGAACCAAGTTAGCTCCCCTCATGGCGTAAAATGGGGTTGTGCCCCATGGAGGGGAGCTAACTTGGCTTCCCCCGCCACATTTTATATTTTTTGAAAATACTTCTGTAGATTTTCATAACTATATCCCTATATTATATATTCAAATTTTGTGTGAAATAGAGATTCCTATGACCTCCATCCGGAAGGGGATGATTTCAACTATTCTGCGACTGTTAAAAAATGACTATCTAGATGGAGGCCATATGAGTCTTTGTTTCGCATGAAACTTGAATGACGTGATACAGAGATATAGTGATGAATTTTCACCGGTCTATTTTCAAAAAAATAAAAAATAGAAAAAAAAGAGAGAGCCAAGTTAGCTCTCCCTATGGCAACCTCAATTTTCCCATTATATATATATATATATGAGTAAATGGTCCTGCCCCTTGGGGGAGCTAATTTGGCTCCCCCACCCCATTTTTCTCATTTTTTTATTTTTTAAAAATACTTATGCAGATTTTTATAACTATATCTTTATATTATGTCATTAATGTTTTATGTGAAACAAAGACTCCTACGTCCTCCATCCAGACGGAGTCGATTTTAACAATTCTGCGATCGTTAAAAAATGATTGTCTGGATGAAGGTCGTTAGAGTCTGTATTCAATTTGCACGAAACTTGAGTCACATAATATATAGATATAATGATGAAAACTTATAGATTTATTTAAAAAAATAAAAATATGAGAAAATAGGGCAGGGGAGTCAAATTAGCTCCCCAAGGGCAACCCCTTATATATATATGAAAAACGGAGTTGCTCCTTGTGGGCAACCAACGGGATGCTCCTGTACCGTCTCCCCCCCCCCTTTTTTTGTTTTTTTTTTGAAAATATCATTATGTATTTTCATCGCTATATTTCTCTAATATGTCACATTTCGTCAGAAACAAAGACTCATATGCCTTCCATCACGAGCGGGTAATTCTAACGGTCTTAGAATTACTGTAATCGATCTGTTATATGTGGATGGCATATGAGACTCTATTTCAGACGAAATTGGAATGATATATTAGAAGGATACAATGATGAAAAACATGTTGATATTTTTCAAAAAAACAAAAAAATAAGGGGGAAATGGCATGGGAGCGGCCCATAGTTCCTTATATATATGAGAATATTGGTTGTTTCCATCCCATTTTTCTGCATTTTTTATTTTTTTGAAAAATATCATCATGTATTTTTATCATTATATCCCTATAATAAACCATTCGAATTTTGTTAGAAATAGAGATTCTCATACTCTCCATCTAAAACATGTAATTTTAACGGTCTCAAATCTCAATATTATTGTAATCGATCTGTTCTAGATGGATGTAATATGAGTATCTATTTCTGATGAAATTTGAACGGTATATTAGAGGGATTTATTGATGAAAGTACATGACGATATTTTCAAAAAAAATTTGTCGAAAAATGGGATGGGGGCAGCCTATTTGGTTTTCCTTAAGGAGAAACCCCATTTCTCTCATATATATTATATAGGGAAATTTACATGCATAATCCTGAGTAGTTTTGTAATTACCTCAGGAACTCTCGATAATTCATAATTACACCCAGAGCCTCAAATAAGTGCTCCGTCCTACACCCATAACCCTCTGTTATTTTAGATCGTTAACTCAGCCAAACTTTTGAGTTAATCAAACTCATCCTCAATCCAACGGATGAAATTAAATCAAAAGCAAAAAAAGAAAAGAAAAGAAAAAAAACACCCCCCTCCTCCAGTCCAATCTCCCTCTCCCCGCTATCGCAAGAACCATTCGCTCTCAAGGTCACGTATCCATCCTCCTCCTCCCTCAGCCGTGCGCGCTGGGAGCTCTCCATCCTCTCCCGCCTCTCCCCTCCCCCTTTCCTCCCCTCCCACCTACCCCGTCCCTTCTCCCTCACCCTCCCCTTCTGCTACGACGACGACCTCAACTCCCTCTGCCACCTCCAGCCTAATCTCCTCTTCTCCCCGAACTTCATTATCTTCTATGCTTCGGAGCTCGTCTCTGCCTTCCAGCACCTCCACCTCCACGGCATCATCTACCATGATCTCAAGCCCGCGAACGTCCTCATCCAGTCCTCCGGCCACGTCACACTTCCCAACTTCGACCACTATCACTATCTCCCACCAAAACCCCCTCCATGGTCGCCTCCCCGGAGAACCCGCCTCACAAACACCTCAAGAAGGCTAAGTCTGCCCGCATGTCCCCCGTCAGCCGCCATGCACCAGTTCCCTCGCCCTAAGAACACTGCAACTCGTTTATGGGTATCGAGGAATATGTTTCCCCTCGCTGTCGCCGACCACCTCCACTTCCTCCTCCAGCTCCCCCCTCCCCCACATCGACCACCTCCACTTTCCCCTTCCCTCGTGCGAGCAGCATCATCAACAATACATAGTTGAGATGAAGGAAGATGAAGTGGGATGTGATGGAGGTCCAAGAAAGAGGGAAGGAAATGAAGAGTGGTATCCCTTGTAAATAAGGTGAAATCAAAGGTGGATTATATAATGGATTCCGTCATAGTTAATGGAGGAACATATGGAAGTTACTCCTTAGGGTTATGTACGTAATTAAAAAACTACTCAGGGTTATGGTATGTAAGAGTTAAAGACGACTCAGTGTCCATGCTATGATTATCGAGGGTTTCTGGAGCAATTATGAAACTACTCTGAGTTATGGGTGTAAATATCCCTATTATATATATGAGAGAGAAATGAGAATGCTCCATGAGGGCAACCAAAGGGTTGTTCCTGCCCTATTTTTCAGCAATTTTTTTATTTTTTGAAAAATATCACAATGTTCTTTCATCACTATATACCTTTAATATGTCACTTAAATTTCGTCACAAATAAAAACTCACGTGCCCTCTATCTTGAACATGTAATTTTAACGGTTTCAATATTATTGTAATCGATCTGTTCTAGATGGAGAGCATACAAATATCTGTTTTCGACGAAAAATAAATGGCATATTAGAGGGATATAGTAATGAAAGTATATGATGATATTTTTCAAAAAAAATAAAAAAAATTATTAAAAATTGAGGCGGAATGTCAGCTACCCCGAGAGAGAAACCCAATTTTTCCCTCTATATATAAATGACAAAATAATCGATTTCATCTTGGCTTTCAAGTCCTGTCTATGCCATTATCAATGACAACTACGAAAAGACTGATGATATTTTTTTCTAGTGGGTATCTAGATTTCCATGATAGAAGACTTCCCGTTGATTATCAAGTCAAGGCTGCTGCTCTAACTTTTAAGGATCAATTTGCCTTGGGCCCAATAGTATCATGACTTTGGACCCATCGTTTAATCAACTATATAAAAAACAGTGGCATTTGATGCATGACGTTTCAATTTTATTAACGCTATACAATTATATCGCTATAAAAATGGATGCAGCATGCATTTTAGTACACATCGTTATATTGTTTATTGTTAAATATGTAATGAGGAATGATATTTATTTTATTAAAGATTTATTAGTTTTAATTTTTCTAAATATTGCAATATCATTTATACCTCCTCTTTTTTGGAATATTTATCAAGCCCCTACTTTCTTTAACAATGATTATTTGTGTCCTTTCGTTAGTTTGATCGTCAATGAATCAAACTAAATCATAGTTTCGTCAAACCATGGTGTAGTTAAGAAGGGCATATCTGGAAAAAAACACACCTCCTCTTCCAACCCACCCTTCTCCTTCACTACCTCCCCATCCTCCATCGTTCCCTCCTCGATGGCGACAAAAACTCCTGGAACAACTCACTCTCCTAGAACAACTCACTGAAGGAAATCGATGGGATCGGGGGATGAGGAGGACATGCAAAGGGGGGTGAGGTGTTGGAGGGGGAGGAAAAGGGCTGGCGTAGGGGGACTAGGTGTTGGAGGGGGAGGAAGAGGACGTGCGGAGGGGGAGGAGGTGCTGGAGGGGAGGAAGAGAGCGAGAGGACATGGAAGATGTGTCTGAGGCGGAGGAAGAGGACGGGCGAAAGGGGAGGAAGAGAATGAGACACTATCACTAGAAATAAGTGATGGACAATGTCGCAACGAGGACAATACGAATATAAGTAGCGGAGATTGTAAAAATCTCCAAAATAGCTCCACATTGGAAACTCAACAAGAGTGAGAGTGGGTTATATGCATTACAATAAAATTGAGCTATAGTAACGTTTTTTCAGAATCCGTCACTAAATTACTATTGTTAAATATATAACAACGACATTATTCATTATGAAATGAATTTTCGTACTTGAAATTAGCGATGAATAGTATATTTGTCTCTATATCATTAGCAAAGGTCCATATAACAATGCTTATCCATTGTTGTATTCCAGAATATCAATTAGTCGTCGCTATTTCTTTAGTTCAAAATTTAGTGACGATTAATTAGATGTTTCAAAAATATCGATGGATAATTTTCGCTACGTGGACCGTTGCTAATGATATAATGGTAGATATGATATTCGTTGCTAATTTCAAGTACGAAGAATCATTTCGCAACAAATAATACCATCGTTATATATTCAACAATGGCTAATTTAGAGACAGATTTTGAAAAAAGCGTCACTATAGCTCAATTTTATTATAGTGAAGTGATGGGGACTACTATTTGACAACTTGGGTGGTTGTCAGTAAGTCCAATCGAACCTAACGGACAAGTTGCCAGGATCGATTTTTCTCGATAACAGTCCCACGATCTAAGCCCAAGTCGTTACAGATAATAACTCCAAGATTTTAAATGAGAATAATATTGATAAGGGTCGATACAATGTCGCAATTTTTTTACTTTAATCCTTTTTTTATATAGGTCAGAAATTTTGAGATTTTTTTATTACATGCTACTTACTGTATCTTCCTCTCCATCTCTGCACTTTAAACTCATACATCCTCATCACCATCCTAAGATCTCTCCTCGGATGTGAACCCTCTTGGAGGTAGAATTGAAGACCATCCATTTATCTACAATTATACATTGATAAACAACTGGATGCAATAATATATATATATAGGCTCCAAATGAGCACAGTGACATTGTCCCCTGGGAGATGTGCCTACTTCCTTTATTTGTCTCCTTTAATTATTGTAGGAGCGGACCAAACCCAAATCATTTGCAGGGGCGAGCATCTCGTTTTGAATCCAAGTTCAAACACAGATATATAATATATAGATATGTCTCGGTTCATCTTCCTCATCAACTGTCGGCCACCACATCACTCCAATTTGGACAGTTAGGTATTCCAAATGATAATAAATGCATGCATTGTAGGCCAGGATATGTCAATACCATATTTACCTTGCATTATGATTGTGAACAATGATAAACGCACATGCATGTAGACCTCGCCAACGGGCCAGGGGCCGCCTGTCCAGCCCGTTCATGAGCCGGGTTTGGGTTGGGAGATTTGGGTATAGGCCAGTCCGATTTAGCCCGCAAAAAATAAAAAATATATAAATATAAATTGAATAATACATGTATTAATATGATACACTTCAAGTTTTTCATATGTAACAATAGTTTTAAATAACATTTAATAGTTTACATATCAATTAACATGTAAACTACTTATATTAGTTATATAAAGCATAAATGGTAAAATCGTTTATACATATTAGATACCATTAAAAAATTCAATGGAAAAGAACGAAATGGGCTATAGGCTAACCCGTGGCGGATTTTGGACAGAGGTTTTTGATCCCCAATCCATTCGATCCGGCCCATGGGCCGGCCCATTCCGCATTTTGGCTAGGTCTACATGCATGAAACAATTTTCCGACAATTATTGTTCTTGTTTATATTCATAATTGGTTTTTCTACTTGTTAGAGTTAATCGTAGGTGTTGTCAAAAGTCGATAAATTTGTCAAGAAGCTATAGAGATTGAAAGCAAAAATCTTTTTCCCTTTCTTCTAAGGTAGCATTATTAAACTCCTCCTTGTAGCATCCAAGTTATTCATCTCTTAGTATCCCTCAAATTACCAAGCACGGCTATTATCCAAACAGACAAAATACATCATGACTTCCTTTGGCATGGTAATACATCCATATAACATGATTCCAAATCTAAACCCGACAATTGAAACCTCTAGAGAACTATCAAGGTAAGGTCCTCAAAAAATAAAAAATTTAATCAAAGAAACTAAATTTCTATAAAGACAATATAGCAGAAAATGATCGAAGGAAAAGACTCCTCAAACACCATCGCAAGCATCGGAAGAGGAAGGTGTTGCAAGCTACCAGGGACTCATCCAACTTTGACTCCTCCAGCTCTTCTGGAAGTGATTCAAACACCTCCGACAACGAAGAATCTCTGCTCGTACTTATAGCAATTGATGATGAGGTAACACCAATGAACCCTATATAGATAAATTATAAGAAGATGTAACTACCTTCCATGATCTAGTTATTAAGCCAAAAAAATAAAATTAATCTTCTAAAATCAGCGACACACACCATAGTAAAAATACATTATTCTTAATTAGAATAACTTATGGAAAATATTCATGAACTTAGTAATGCTTGTTATTGTCAGAAAAGCATAATAAAACAGAAGACTCTTAAAAGTATCATAGATACTTTGGAAACAACTATTACTGAATGTAAAAAAGAACACACATGTTTTAGTAAATGATCTTGCTAGGTATATTAAAGAAAGAAGAACCTAGATAAATTGTTAGGAGCTAAGTATCAAATAAAAATCAAGTTAGGGATTGAGTACGAACCCTTAATTGAGATCCCTCGTGTTAGAACCTTAATCTTTTTCGCAATTTTTGATTTAATCGAGTAATCAAATAAGCTCAACCATATTGTAGTGTTTGTCAAGACCTTTCCAACGAGCCCAATAACATTGAAATCGGAGTTTGTATGCGAGAGTAATGCAAAAAATATGATCGAACTGCAATTAATTGATCCGGAACCAAACCTGGATTCGAATTGGGATGAACCTATATACGTGAGGGTTGAGCCAAGTAGACTAGCTCAGACCACTTAGCCACTTCGCATGAGCTCCTCCACTCTCGTTGGAGCTCCATCATTAGAGTGATTTTCCAGCCACCGATTGGATGTCCAAGTACAATATTTCAAAGAACTCCACGTGAGGATCATCATGGATACATTAGTGTTCCATGAAACACAACGGAACTCCCATTCCAGAGAAACAAGTTCATGAGAGAACATTCCCATAGGTACGATTTTCCTCCTTATTTATTGTCTGATCTGCATGTATTTCATACTATAAGTTGTGGGTAGTGTATGGAACCTCTATACATTATCAGAATCACGTTTTGAAGAGTTTTATGTCAAAAATCATATCGTATCACCACACATTTTTGTGTTTTCCTATTGATCTATTAGGTATATGTAGATAAATATATATTTATGATGCGGGTAACAACGTGAACATGTGCGTATAATTAGTTTTACAATCGGAGCAGCTTTGTCGGATGTCACCGGAGTGATTTCGACCATTGTTCTAGGCATGATCGATCATGCCAATTGGATGATAGATCATGCAGAATTGATCATGCCAAATGGAAGATCGATCATTTGACATCAAAATGATTGATCTTAGTTTCTTTGTTGATCGATCATCAAAGTTAGATGATCGATCATTCTGAAAATTACATATTAAATGGATTTTAAAAGTGATGTAAGTTGACTTTAAAAAGATGTAGAATCATCTAGGACATTATGGTATATGTTAATATATGGACTAGCTTAAATAACAACAACAACAACAAAGCCTTTTCCCACAATTAAGTAGGGTCGGCTACATGGATTCTTCGCCTCCATTCAGATCTATCTTGGGTCAATCTCGGACTTATATCCAAAAAACTAAGATCCCTTCGTATAGTCTCTTTCCAACACTTTTTGGGCCGTCCTCGCCCTCTCTTAGCTGGCTCAACATCCCAACACTCGCATCTCCTAACCGGTGCATCAGTTGACCTTCTTTGCAAATGACCAAACCATCTTAAGCGGTTTTCTCGCATCTTATCCTCGATCGGAGCTACACCAACTTTATTTCTGATTGCATCATTTGGAATCCGATCTTTACGTGTATGTCCACACATCCATCTTAGCATTTTCATTTCTGCTACAGCCATTCTCTGCACATGTCTATGGTTCACAGGCCAACATTCAGAACCATAAAGCATAGCAGGTCTCACGACTGCTTTGTAAAACTTTCCTTTCATTTTTAAAGGAATTTTCTTATCACAGAGAACAGCGGAGGCTCCTCTCCACTTTAGCCAGCCTGCATTTATTCTATTAGTAGCATCTCCATCAATTTCCCCATCATGTTGCAAAATAGATCCCAGATATCTAAAAGAATCTCTCTTTTGAATGTTATCGTCACCAATCTTCACCTCGATTCCTTCACCATTGCTTCCATCAAAAGTGCATTCCATATATTCCGTCTTAGCCCTACTTATACGAAAACCTTTAGTCTCCAATGCATGTCTCCAATTCTCAAGCTTCTCATTTACTCCATCTCTAGTCTCGTCAATCAACACAATATCATCAGCAAATAACATACACCAAGGTAACTCATCCTGAATGTGACTTGTCAACTCGTCCATAATCAAAGTAAAAAGAAATGGACTCAAAGCTGAACCTTGATGTAAACCAATGTTGATATCAAAATAGTCAGTCTTCCCTGTCGGGGTTCTTACACAAGATAAAGCCCTATCATACATATCCTTTATGAGATTAATGTATAGGACAGGTACTTGTCTCTTCTCCAAAACTCTCCACAGTATCTCTCGTGGGACGGAATCATAAGCCTTCTCCAAATCAATAAAGATCATATGGAGATTCTTCCCTTTAGCTCTATAAATCTCCATTGTTCTCCTCAGCAAATGGATGGCTTCAATAGTTGAGCGACCTGGCATGAATCCGAATTGGTTTTCTTTACTTGGGAAACTTGCCTCAACCTTCTTTCGATCACACGTTCCCAAATTTTCATAGTGTGACTCATCAGCTTGATACCTCTGTAATTTGAACAATTTTGAATGTCTCCTTTGTTCTTATACAGAGGCACCACGATACTCCTCCTCCAATCTTCATGCATTTTCTTGCTTCGCTAAATAACATTGAATAGATTCGTAAGCCAAGTCAAACTACGCTCACCTAAAACTTTCCATACTTCTACAGGGATGTCATCTGGTCCAACACCTTTCCCAGGTCTCATAACCTTCACAGCCTCCTCTACTTCTTTTCTTTGTATTCGTCTATAGCATGCACGATTCAAGTAACTTTCACTACTAGCTAGATCACCCAAAGTGATCTCTCTATTTACTTCTCCAATGAAAAGTTTATGGAAGTACTGCTCCCATCTAGTCTCTATATCCTTCTGAGTAACAAGCACGTGACCTTCCTCGTCCTTAATGCATCTCACTTGAGAAAGGTCTTTGGTCTTTCTTTCTCTTGCTTTGGCCAACCTGAATATATCCTTTTGGCCCTCCTTAGAGTTAAGATTTTTATACAAAACCTCATAATCTCTTGACTTAGCTTCGCTTACAGCCTTCTTTGCTTCCTTCTTCGCTATTTTATAGTCTGTGACAGTTTCCTCTGTTCTATCCTTAGACATAGCTTTAAAGCAAGCTCTTTTAATTTTTAGCTTCTCTTGCACCCCTTCACTCCACCACCAAGCCTCCTTTTGACCCGGAGCTCCTCCTTTTGACTCGCCTAGCATCTCTTTGGCTACCTTTCGGATACAAGATGCTACTGCCTCCCACATCTCGTTTGCACTACCGCTACAATCCCAAGATAAGTCTTCTAAAACCTTCTCCCTGAAGCTTGATTGCTTCAGCGGAAGATTCCACCACCTAGTTCTAGTGATCTTAGGAAACTTCCTTTTCTTTACCAGCCCTTTTATTTGTAAATCCAAGACTAATAAGCGATGTTGGGTTGTCAAACTCTCTCCAGGGATTACTTTGCAATCTTTGCAACACAACCGATCTCTTCTCCTCAACGCAAAGTAATCTATCTGTGTTCTAGTTGAGCCACTCTTATAAGTAATTAAATGCTCCTCTCTCTTCTTAAAAATAGTGTTTGCTATGAAAAGATCATATGCAGTTACAAAATCCAGAATGACTTTTCCCTCTTCGTTTCTATCCCCAAAACCATGACCTCCATGCACAGTTGCATACCCTGAAACATCTTTTCCCACATGTCCATTAAGATCTCCACCTATGCAAACCATCTCTCTTTGTGGGATTCATTGTAAAATCTTATCCACATCCTCCCAGAAAGCTTGTTTAGTCCTTTCATCTAAACCAATTTGTGGTGCATAAACTGAGATGATATTCAGAATTTCTTCTTCAAGCGCCAACTTTAGCAAAATAATTCGATCCCCAAATCTTTGCACCTCAACCACACAATCCTTCAAATCTTTATGAACAACCACTCCAACACCGTTTCTGCCCTTATCTTTACCTGAATACCAAAGTTTAAAGCCTGTCTTCTCGATCTCCCTTGCTTTCTCTCCAACCCATTTAGTCTCTTGAAGACATAATATATGAATCTTCCTTCTTTCCATTGTATCCACTATCTCCATCAATTTTCCAGTTAAAGTACCGATATTCCAACTACTAATCCGTAACTTCCTTTGCAATCACTTTTGGACTAACTTCTTTACTCGCATGCATCCATTATGCGAGAACCCTTGCAAATTTTGGACTGCATCCGGGCGGTGATGCAGCGGAACTAGCTTATTTACCCGTATGAGTTCCTCATGCGAGAACCCTTGAAAATTTTGAACTACATCCAGGCTGCGATGTAGCGGCCCTTGCCAATTTTTCATTGCATTCGGGCGATGCAACGCGTCGCAAGTAGGGGACGCCCCAACGAAATCTGTATGTTTGCTTAAATCCATGTTTAAAAGATCCGAACGGTTTCGAGATAAATTCATAAATAGTGTTCTTAGAAGAACTTTAAGAACACTATTTACAAATTTATCTCTCATACGCTGGTTGTCGGCTACCTAACGCGCAACACTCCTCATTTACCCGGGCTTGGGACCGGCCATGGCTGATGAGTTGATAAATAATAGAAATGGATCCATTGTGAGTAAATTTGGCCAAAACTTGAAGTGGTGAATATCGATGAGTGAGAGCATCTTGTGAATCGAACCAAACGATATATGAACGAGATCTATATAATTACATATATGTCCATTGAATGCCTTTCTTGTTGTGTTCTTGTCCATGCCGCGGTGATTTGATCTTAAGTGACATGTAGGTAGTGGAGTAGTTACCATCAAGGGAGGGGTATGCACCCTGGGACTCTTGGTAGAAGCTTAGATGCCACAATCCCAATGGGTGTTGGTTGAGTACATGTTGCTTGGCATACCAAGGCGTCACCATGCAGTGTTCAGCCTCAGTACTTGCATGCATGCAGCCTAGTGCTTGGAGAGCATGTCAAATAGTCATGGTTTATGGTCTGTTGCTTCTCTTTTTAACTTAGGGTCCATTCATGTACTGACTGGTTTAGGCCACATTGGTTGGTATTTTGAGTGGAAGCACTAATAGAGAAATTTCGAAAAATGTGGTTGGTGAAGTTGGAAAGTGAATCAAGTCTCCGGTGTATTAGGAGTGATCAAGCTAGTCAATGGTTAATGATTGGGTTTCTTCTAGGTCTTCCAGTATGCAGGATGTACGGGTATTAGTAATACTCGAGGTTGATGAGATCATTAACAATTGTATACCATGACACTGTCATTCCGAGTGAGTGATGAAACATGTTTGGATTTTAATGACTCCTCTCAGTAGATCAATAATCCAATCTTAGTCCAAAAGTTGAACATTGATATGAATGTTGTTCGGATGCAATGTGAAGATTAGAACATAGTTTGATTTAATCAAACATATTTGAGAGGTTCCCTACATATGGATTTGATATATGATCTCAATCTAAGTCCCTATACATAGAATGAACAATCGTCCTATCCTTATCTCTAAGTATCTGTAGAGAAAGCACATTATTCTCTAAGGAATTCAAGAATAATTCCATTGTTGAAATTATATCTGAGCATTGGAAAAACTGATGACTACATGTAATTTAATTAACGTGAATAATATGAACATGGTTCATATCAATAGAACACATGAGAATGGTCATCTAAGAAAATTAAATAAGATTTAATTATCAAGGATATGATTAATATGGATATCACTATCCATAATAATCATAAATATTATAGATATAATTATAATATAATGGAGAAATTTAATTGTAAATTGTATTTACAAATTAAATGTTAATGTGAATTGGATTCACATTGAACAATTAATTATAAATGCAATTTATATTTAATATTGAATGTATAAATATGATTCATATTTGTTGCTGACATGAATGAAATTATCATAAAATAATTTGGAATTATTTTTGGTGAATAATTATGCAACAAAAGTTGTTGCATATGTGGAATATTTGGAGAGATACAAGATCTCTAAATCGAGGAAGATGAAAGCCACCTTTCCCTTTGAGAGGGTTGGGAGTCCTACTCCATATATGGTCGTCCACCCTACTAAGGGAAAGAGGCTTGTCCTCGTTCTTTTAGTTCCATATGAGATTGATTTGAATTAAATTGAATGTGTTGTAAACTATTTGTAATATATTTAATTTATTTTAAATTGATTATTAGTTGTTGTAAATTTATGCAATAAATCATGACCATTGATTGAAAGCACAAAATCATCTACACTATTGATTTTGTGTGCACATGGATTGAGATCCATGGACATCCAGTATAGTATAAAAGAAAGGGTAGCTCTAGTCTTTTTCTTTACAATAATTGTAAGAGAAATCTCACTTCATATTTATCATACATGCCTCCTCTCTCTCTCTCAAGATAGTGGTCGTCCACCTTGTTGAACTAAAGAGTCTCGCAGTCCTCGCGGTGCCATTATGTTGCCAGACTGACTGATCAAGGATCTCTGCCTTCTTTGGTGCATATTTCTTGTGAGGAAGGCTATCGATTTCGTGTGACGAAATCAGGAGAATTCACACTCGGATCTTGAAATTGGATTACAGGAAGTACATGTCTCATCCACGTGCCCACAAGTGCATCCTTCGTCGGGTCGGATTTGAGGAAGGAGATCTCTTCGCTTAGAGAAAAACGTGATCACAAACATGCTTCAAGAGTTAATCGTTGTACTTGTTTGTGTTGTTGATGAAATGATTTGAGATGCGTTCATGAATCATATGGTTTCATCTATTCAACAAAAGTTAATTCCACAGCCCGATGCAACTAGTATGACTAGTTACCCTATGTCGTATGTGATGCCACATACACGCTTCCGTGATGTGATAAGGCTCAAACTCTAACCTTCAAGTGATATTAGATCCTTCGTCGAGGGTCTTGGATGTGATCCAAACTTAAGAGGTCATTCTGCATAGGGGTTACCCCCCATTTGAGGGGGGTTACCCGCAAAAACCCATATCTTATCTATCATGTAGGCCCACCACTATCTCTTTTCTAATACATTAAATAAATCATTTCTTTTTTATCCATTCAAAAAAATATATATTATACCATCATATCATTTAAAAATTATAAAATACTCAACTTCTACACACTTTTTAAATTTCAATACAATCACATCATAATAACTACTCAATTCCCAAACTTCAATATAATCACATCACAACAAACCCACTTAATCCCAAGCCCTATATCCAAACATCAAAACACCAAAACATTTTACCCTCCCTCAGTTTTCCCCGGGGTAACCCAGAAACCAAAAGCACTCTAAGGGAACAAGGTTTTGTGTATCGATTGCGCGGACACTCATAGTTTTCGCATATGATGCATGTTTGGAATTGTTTTGTGCTAAAATGAAAAGCTCATGTTTGTGCATTGTTTAATGAATTTATTGGATAATAAAATGTTTTTAGAATATCTAAATATGTCTCTAAAATAGTAGCCAGTTATTGGCACCAAAGGTGTATAATTAAAATTCGAAAAGTTCCAACGATGACATTATTTTTTGCATGTATTCATAGATATATAATAAATTAATTTTTAGTTAATGTTTTCAATCATGAAATATTAAATAAACACTTTAATTAAATAGAAAATTAAACTAACAAACTGTTTAAATTTATTTCATACAATTCGTACTCCATTTGCCCTAGATATTCCGCATTTATTGAAGATGTGTCGAATGATATTGGATAATGAAGATCACTTTCTTAGTTTGTTTTATCATCAATATAAATCAAGGAAATTATGGATTTTCCCTGATTAAGTTGATGCTTAATAATTATGGAAATATTTGATTAAAGATCAATCATCATTGAATGAATGTTTCATGACACAAAAATCCTATGTTAACCTACAGTAGTTGTAGTCAACTTTTACATGCAAAACATGTTTGCTTGATATGACTAGAAATTTAGGATCTTTAAAAATATTTTAAGATGTCTAAGATTTCTGAGTTATTACTATATATGTAGCATGCAGATCACTAAGAGCATCTGATCGATAAAACCTCTTAGTACAATTTGTATCAAATATGTTATTTTGAATTAACTCGGTGATGGTGTTTAGACTGTGGATATGCTAGTGGGTTACTTAATTGGTACCCTGTGTCACCGTGGAAAGCATTCCCTGCTAGCATTATCTGTCTGATCCGGCTTGACCTGTTTCAAGGATGGATAGCATGAGAAGTCTCTACATACTTTAATCAATTAATTAGAATAATACAATTGTACAAATGTGAGGGTGTATACTATATACTAATATCAAGAAAATCCTAATTGTTTGTTGGTTGAATTGGATTGTTATTTAATTCAATATGATTAAATTAATTAGATCTAATTTGTATGTGGGAGATGCCTATCCGAAGTGATAGCTTCTACATATAAGCGCACATGGATTAGGCTCTTTGCTTCTTGAAAGAGTAAGGTCATGCGTAATGACCCCAATATTGCTCCTCACATAATTTAGGCGGTATTGGATTGCACACAACGAGTTCTATTCATGTTAACGGTTGATTCAATTAACAACATGTCAACATCACCGTAGGGGTGGTGGGCCTGGGTGTTAAGATCGAATTGGGAAATGTAAGATGGACCTACAACACAGAATGAGTTCCCGTTTTTTTTACTCAAGTTACAATTTCTCATATAATTGGGATGTAACAAAGGTAGAAAAGGAGATCTCAGATCTTGCTAAAGACATAGAGGTAAGTATATCTCTTGCTTTGAAAGTTTAACAAGGGAATGAACTTTCAAAGTTGAAAAGGCAAGAGTAATTTGATTAAAAAAGCCTTAATCTAAAAGTTTAAATTTTAATATAATTATTTATATGTTCTAATATAATGTATTCTGAAGACATGAAATCCATGAGCTCGCTCAACAGGGTTTTGGAGGTCAACCAGTTGACAAGAACAAATTATTCAGATTGGATCTGTAATTTGGACCTCATTCTTTTTACGGAGTGCGTCAGCTATGCGCTCACTAAGAACAAGCACACAGATCCTGTAACACTGGAGGAAATTAAGTACAATAAAAACTATGATGAAGATTAGTCATTAGTGAGGTGTTATATTTTGTGGTCATTGTCCAATGTGCTTCAGAAGCAACATGTGGACATGAACACGACCCATGATATAATGCAGAATCTGAAAGAGACGTTCGTCGATGTGAATCGCACTCAACGTTATAATGTCATGAAAGAACTTGTTCGCTGCAAAATGCAAGAAGGGACTTCGGTTCGAGAGAACATAATCAAATTTTTTGGTTATCTCTCGAAACTTGATACCCTTGGGGGCACATATGGATGAATATATGAAGTCTAACTTCATCCTGCTCTCTCTACCAAATCTTTCAACAACATTGTGTTATCATATCACATGAACAAGGTGGAGTTGACTAACACTGAGCTCCTTTCTTCGTTGAAGTCCGCTGAGGACATCTTAAAAAAGGAAAATACTAGTGACATTTCAATGGTTTCACAAGTCAAAAAGATGTACGGTCGGAAGCAAGGGGCTTGAAAGGATACGACTTAGGAGAAAAAGAAGAAGAGCCAAGTTGTTGGCTCATCCTATCATGCTTCTTCACTGATAGCATCGAAGAAGATCGATGTCTATCATCATTTCGAGAAGTCGGGACATTGGAAGCGTAACTTCCCAAAATTCCTGAAAACCGTCAAGAAAGTTAAAGCCCCAACAGGTATAAAATCTACTTTCATCATTGAAACCAATTTTCTCGTAGGATGAGAAGGTAGTTGGATCATCTATTCTAGTGCTTCTGTTCATGTATGCAATTTGTTGCATTTATTTCATGAAATTAGAAGTCTTGGTGAAGAGGATATGGTCATCCAGATGGGTTCTGATGAAACTGTTGCAACAGTCACCATAGGGACCTGCAGACTATCATTATCTAGTGGGGGAGTCTTAGTACTTAAAGAGTATCTTTATGTTCCAGATGGTAGAAGAAACTTAATATATGTATCTAAGTTAGTTAGAACTAGATATTCATTTCTATTTTGTAATAAACTTGTCATAAATTGTTATGAGAAATATATTACGGATAATATTCTAGCTTCTGATGGATCTATGAATTATGCATTGATGAATGTGTCATGAATGTAACATCGACTAATAAAACCCTAAAAGAACCTGATAGGAAGGAAATCATTCAAACATGATTTAGCATCAAAGACTTGGTTATTTATCAATTGATAGGATAAATAAATTAATAAAGGATGCACTCTTAAATTTTCTTAAGGTTCGAACTTTGCCTACCCGTGAATATTGTATTTGAGGTAAAATGACCAGAATGCCTTTGCATAACAAGGTTACACTATGTGAGGGTATTCTCGGCCTAATACAAACTGATGTATGTACGCGACCTGAAATGGATATCGATATTATTTGATGTTTATTGATGACCATTCACAGTACGGGTTTATATTCCTATTACATCATAAATATGAAATATTTAAAAAGTTCAAAGAATTCATGGCTTTGGTTGAGAACCAAACCGATATGAAGATTAAATAGATTCGATCTGACCAAGATGGAGAGTATCTCTCTGATGAATATAAGGAATACCTCAAAAGAGAGAGAGAGAGATTATGTCAAATCTCACTCCTCTTGGAACTACTCAACTAAATGATGTTGCTGAAAGATGCAACAAGACCATCATGGACATGGTATGTTCAATGATGAGAAAAGCACATTTACCTTTAAGTTTCTAGGGATATGCAGTAGAGACTGCAATATATATCCTAAACAAGATTCCTAGTAAATCTGTACCCAAAAGCCCTCATGAGCTTTAGTTTGGAACCAAGCCCAGTGTTAGACACTTGAGGATTTGGGGTTGCTTGGTCCATGCGAAGAATGTGGACATAAGTAAGCTAGAATCTCGCACCCGAGAGTGCTACTTCAATGGGTATATAAAGCATGGTATCATATGCCAACTTTATGACCCCTAGACTCAAAAATTTTTGTCTCAAGAGATGTAAAAGTTCTAGATAATGACTTCCTTAAGGGTCAGGGTAATTATGAAGTAAAGGAATTCATTGAATCCCATGAGGATATTGAGCTTCCTGAACTAGAAAGTGAAGATATGAATAAAGATGAAACGCCCATACCTCTTCAAAGGAGTTCGAGGGTGGTTATATGATGAATCCCAAAATACCCTTCTTAATTCTCGCAAATTAGATGTATCGATTCATTGCAGTCGGGCAATCAGAGATCAATAAAAAGTAACCACACTATTCTGATAATTAAGCAAGTGAGCAAAATATGGTTTTATGTTTATTTAACCTGGGAAAGCCCCAGAGTCAATTTAAGGAGGAAAAGGAACAAACTATCTTAAGTCTATCAAATTTAGCGACGATTTTCGAAGAAGTTTTTTTGTATTTTTATGCAATTAAAGTATGCAAATGTAAATTAGGTCAATTTTAAGTATTAAAATGAAAATTCTAATTAAACATAGTCCAAAAATTATCAAACTTGGCCGACATGTGAAATATGATGAAGTGAATGCTCCACAATTTTTTGGGATTTTTTATGCAACAAGAAATTTTAATAAATAAATCAATGCAAACATAATGATTTTCAATAAATAAATTTTAATAAACACTAAACCCAATTATTTTCAGAAAATAAAATTATTCTAGATGTGTCTAATGAAGATATATCCATGAAAAATTTTAAACTCTAAAAATGTTGAGTTTTTAGTCTATTAAAAATTAACTATTGAAAATCACAAAGTGAATTATTCAGAGAAAACCATACAAGAAAATGAGGTGATTTTTGATTATAAATTAAAGAGCAATAAATCTACACAGTATGATCTTTTTTTGCAATTTTTAGAGTTGTTAGTTTAATTCAAATTTCAGGTCAAGTAATGGGTAAATTATGGCAGTTTGCACCAAAACAATTATCATAAATTAACCGTGTCTCAAAAAATATGAATAAATACCCATG
Organism: Ottelia alismoides; assembly: GCA_037367405.1. NCBI lineage: Eukaryota > Viridiplantae > Streptophyta > Magnoliopsida > Alismatales > Hydrocharitaceae > Ottelia > Ottelia alismoides. Next base: position 998,711 of record JAZKJV010005993.1, on the reverse strand, counting down.
AGATCCAGAATTAGTTGAGTTACAAAATGTAATTTTTGGAATAAATACATTATGTAAAAATTGTGTTGAAATCATAGCTCAAATATAAGGGTCTAGATGCAATAATAGAAATGAAATGACTGAAATAAACGTGCACATGGACTGGAATGCAGATACCTAAACCAAGAGGGGTTTATATGCAAAACTACCATCAGGCACGTGTGGGGGCATGTGAGGCTTGGCAGGTATACCCGAATGCGAATTTCTAGAGTGGCAGGTGCACGGGTGCAAAAGTTTGCCCAGACATGCGTGGGACACATGCGAGGCTAGGCTTGGGCATGTGGCCTAGACCGAGGCTCCAAGTGGCTATTGGGTCAGGCGTGAGGCTTGGATAGGTGACATGGCGTGCATCGAGCCATCGTATCGGTTCTATCCAGTGGTCGAAAGATAGGCGTGCCTCAACGACTATGATCAAAGAGGGGGGGATCGGATGATGGTTGTGTGTCAACCGCCCTCCTACAGTGTTCTTCCTTCGATCTTGAGGACCATTGGATCAAGGCGAAGACAACGATCCTACAGTCTTTGTGTGTCGACAGTGCATGAGGTGGAGAACGGAGGAGTTTGGCAGGTGGTGGCGGAAGAGTTGATGGCGATGGATAAAGTTTGTGTAGCTCTTCTAATTCCTGCAACCTAAAAGGGGTAGGGATGTGCTCAAGCTGCAAATCGGGCAAGGGATGTTGAATGAACGAGAATAAGGGCAGAGCTCCATGCAGATGTAGAGGAGACGGAGCGTGGCTCCAATCTTTGCAAGATCGGAGAGGGGAGGTCGCGGAAGGTAGAGAGGAGAAATGAGGAGGAAGAAAAATACATGTGATGTTCAATGATCGAGGGAAATGGAAGGCAGAGGAAAGAGGATACCTGGGGAAAGGAAAGGTCGAAGTTTCTCAAATCTTCGCTTGATGTTTCTCGGATCTTCGCTCGAAGCCATGTCAGGGCTGAGCTCAGGAAACGTCGGGAAGGAGCTGCAGCAAGGGCGAGGCCCTTGGATCTCACCTACGGAGAAGAGGATCTTCACTCGAGGGTGTAAACGCACTGTTATCACCTGTGGATGGGCTCGCGGGCTCTCTCTCCCCTCACTTAGGGAAAATGGCAGATCCTCACGCACAGTGGCGGAGGCGATGGATTTATGGGGCTAGCTGCTAGAGTTCGTAGAGGCGTCAGTGGAGATCAAGGAAGAGCAGAGATGGTGGAGTTGATTGTGAATGGGAGCTGGCACGAGATTGGGGTGGTGCAATTGATGGACGATAAGGTCAGAGATTGATGACGAAGGATGGCCGCTCGATCTGCCAATATTGAACGGCCATGGTAGAGACACGTGGTAAGAGGTGAAAAGACGAGACAAAGTGCGGCCCCAGCCTTTGGATGGAGAAACCCTCATCCAATGGCTGGAAAAAAGATGGAGTAAGTGAGGGAGGGGGCGGTGACACCTGACGGTTCTAGGAGCTACCACGTGCCGTACTTAAAAAATTCAAGAATACAAATACAAAGAAAAATCGATAAAAATTAGTAAACCGTGTCAAAACAAAAAGTGGTCAACATGAAAGTTATTCATGTTGATGGGATATACAACTTTCATGAAGCGAATAAAATCAAAATATATAGTATATACAAAATGATATTTTTGATGGTACTTTATACTTATAAAATACTGTATTTTTGTATTTGTATTTTTTGTCATTTTTAAATAAGATAAAAATAAAATCAGAGAAAATATAGAAAAAATATTAACAATTTAATATTTTTATTCTCAATATTAAAAAAATAAAAAGATAAAATAAATAAAGTAAAGGGGACATATGTACAATATACACTGAGGGGCCCAAAAACCAAGTTTCACATATGAACTCCGATTCTTTTGAATTTGGTATTGTTTTGAAGTTAATTGAATGTACATTAATTCAAAAATAAGTATGGGTCAAGGTTGATGAAATCATTAGAGAAGTATTCTTGAATCATATGGCTTCATCTATTCAAAAAATTTAAATTCTGCTACCCGAAACAACTAGTATGATTAGTTTCACTAGGTCATATGTGGTGCGACCTAGACACTTCTGTGATGCACTAAAGCTCCAACCCTAGCCTTCAATATGTAATGTATATGTACATACACTATTTTGATGCATGCATGGTACATGTGAGCTTTTTGTGGACATGGATTGTAATTAGTGATGGATACGATGGGAATGTAAATGAATGGAAGGAAAATTTTAAATTCCACTCTTTCATGCTAAATTTTTCCTGCATATTATGTTGTGTATTTCGAATGTGGAAATGTGTATGCATGGATATTGGTTTGCCGAGTAACCAAGATCCTTGGGGGATAGACATTACCGCTAGTATCTCTAAATCTGTTAAAATTACCAAATCTGTTAGACCTATTAGTCCTAGAAAGATTTTCTATTAGTCAAGTAAAAGCCAATAAGGTATCAGAATAAAGGAGAAATCTAAGGAACCCTCCTAAATCTCAAATTATTCGAAGAATATGGATATCAAAAGATTCGGTTAATTATCTTTCAAAATTGAAGATATCTTACAACTGGAGACAATGTGAATCAAATTACAAGACCATGTCATATTTCACAGTATATGAGGTACCAAATACATGAAAAATGGACAATGGATGCTCCAAGCACATGATTGGAGGCAAATATCTCTTCCTGTGCCAAGGCTGGTGGAATGGTCACATTTATAAACAACCACAAAGGTATGATAAGTGGTGAATGTACGAATGAAAACTCCCTCGCTTCTATTGATCATGCCAACCTTACTGAAGGTTTGAAACACTACCTCTTAAGTGTTTCTTATATCTATGATAGAAGCTTTAATGTTTTGTTTTCTAAAGACTGCTTTAAAGTTTTAACGAGGACACACAAGAAGTTTTGTAGTGGAGATAGGCATGAAAGTCTATACACAATTAGGTTTGATGATCACTCTTCAAAGCATCATAAGAAGAACATTTACTATAGTATAAAAGATTAGGTCACATTCATATGAAGCTAATTAATAGGATTAGCAAAAATGACTTAGTTAAAAACTTACCTAAGCTATTTTACAAGAAGGTAGACACGTGTTCAACATGTGAGTTAAGGAAACTCCATAGAACTTCCCTAAAAAGTAAAAGTTTATCAACACCTGAAGACCTTTAGAGCTCCTACACCAAGATTTATTTAGACTAACACAATCTGAAAGTTTAAGTGGATTATTATTGTTATTTCACGGTAGATGACTATTTACAATTCACTTAGGTTTTTGTCAGTTTCTTCAAAGACTTGGAATTTTTGGAGTTCAAAAAGCTAGTCAAGCAGATTCAGAACAAACAAGGAGCACTAACAAAGTTAAGAAGTGATCACGATGAGGAGTTCAAAAGTGAGAATTTTTCAAATAGTGCACAAAGGGTGGGATCAAGCATGACTTTTCAGCACCCTGAACAGACTGCTCAGAAAGTTGTAGTTGAGTTGAAAAACCACACTCTTTAGGATTGTCCATGCACAATTCTATGCGAATCTGACTTGCCTCGACACTTTTTAGATAGAGACTATATAATATGCCCTATTTTATACTAAATAAAACTTTGATCCAATCTAAAAAAAATATTACTCCTTTTGAGCTATGCTATTGACACTCACCAAAGATGGGCTATTTATGTATCATTGGATGCATATTTTTTATTCTTAATGCTAAGTAAAATCTTGACAAATTTGACCCTAAAAGTGAAGAATGTATCTTTATAAGATATTCTTTATGCAGCAAAGCTTGCATGTATTCACAAAGAAAACAATGGTTATCGTAGAAGTAGTCAACATTTCATATGCAAACTTGAGAAAATATCCTCAACTATAGGAATTAGAAAATGAGGTAGAAGATAAAGCAGGTGATCCTTCAAGTATACCTGAGAAAGAGAATTCTCACGATCAACCCAAGGAATTTATTTTTATGGAGACCATCCCAAGATATTGGAGATTGGAGATGTCTCAGAGGGAATTCATGCCATATCAATTCAACACATTCTCTCGTGCTTTTGTATCTCTAGTTAAGACAAATTCAATTGATGAGGCTTGCAATAATGAATCTAGATTAATGGGAATTCAAGAGGAACTTGTCCAGTTTGAAAAGAATTAGGGATAGGAACTTGTACCCAGACCTGAAAACCACACCATTATAGGAATCAAGTAGGTTTTGAAGTATAAATTGATGAGTCAGGAAATGTTGTAAGGATTAAGGTTAGACTTGTTGCACAAGGATTTACTCAGCAAGAAGGCATCAATTTTGATGAAACATATGCTCCTATTGTAAAGATGGAGTCATTCAAAATGTCATTAGCATTTGTTTGTTTCAAGAGGATCAAGCTATATCAAATGGATGTCAAAAGTATCTTTCTAATTAGTTTTATAAAATAAGAAGGTTATATCAAGAAATCATCAGGTTTTGAGAACTCAGCTAAATCAGAAAACATTTTCAAACATAAAAAATCTATATATGGGCTTAAGCAAGCTCCAAGTCAAGATGAGCATGATGAGAGAAGTGGAGTTTTTCCTGGGTATGCAAATAACACAGTGATGAATACTCATTCATCACTCTTTATTCTTTTATTTTATCTAAATATCTTGGCAAAGCATCATGTGTATAGTTGTAAATACAATAAATTAGCAATAAGTGTAAATCTATTAATATTTAACTATTAACATGCATTTGTGCATAAAAAAAGAATAAAGAATAAAAGAAAAAGAAAGAAATATTTAGAATAAATATTGAGTGACCTGAACCCAAGAGAGGGTCCAGAATGGACCTGATCTCCAAATAAAATAAGTAGAGAGAGATAGGGTCACACTACCTTGTACATACACCTTCTTTTATGTATATACTTTATTTTTACAAAAATAAAATAAAAAAGTATTTTTATCCCCTTGTATATATTTCTAAAAATAAAACAAAAATTAGAAAAATAAAATAAAAAATAAAAAATTCTCTCTATCACCTTGTATATAATACATGTAAATATGTATCATTACCTATTTATTTTAAACTTGTAAATAAATAATAAAAATAAAATAAAAATTATTTTATACTCCAAATATTTTGTGGTAAATAAATAAAATATAAAATTGGGGTATTTGTACAAAAATAAGGAAATAAAAATAATTGTTCAAAATACTTAGGTATTGTATACCTGTATATAATAAAATATACTATATAAAGGTTAATTTATTTTTTATAAAAATAAATAAAAATCACAGAAAAATTCCTTGAAAAATAATAAACATTTTTCATTTTATTCATTTTTTCATTTATTATTTTTAAGCTATTTTTTTATTTTTTAGCTATTTTGTCGTTTCGCCTCTTTTGCCTTCTTCCCTCGTCGCATCTGATTGGTCCAGGGCGGATTGTTGACCCCATTCAACTACCTCCTGGACCTTTCTTTGCTCGGATCTGGTTTTCGCCCAACTTTCTCCTAATTTCTCCAAACCGATCCGACCGCCACCTCCTTCCGTTTGCCTCTCCGATTATCAAGGGACGATCCATAATCCACACCCGATGAATCCTCTAGGGATCCGTTCCTCAGTTCGCATGCTCAAGCTCCACACTTCTCGGACCCTGTAGAGTACAAAATCTTTTGGAGCCGCATATTCTTCTTCATCTTTGTCCGCCCCCTCGTCTCTGATGATCTCCACCTCTTCCCACGAGTGACATTGTGCGATAGAGCCTGTTGAAGAGAGGAACCGAGCCTGGTAGCCTTAGGTACGTCGAAACCTTCGCCGTGCTCCATCATAAGGATAGCCCAGCCTCTGGACCCGTTGAACCATCGAGGCGAAGACTCTCGGAGGTCCCTGACCTTCAGCCCAGACGACTTCATTCACTAGGTAACTTAGATTTCCCCTTGCTCATGTTTGATTCAAGATTTTTGAGTTTGGGTTATCTCGCGTTCATCGTCCCCGTTCACCGTGATCGGATCATCCATTCATCATCCCGATGATCGTATCATCATCGTCGACCTTCTCCCCATTTTCTACACCCTTCTGTTCACCTCGTTCGCCCAGGAACGAGCTCTGGGTCCTCCTCCACCGTCGCTTCGCCGGAGGGCTACACCCAGCCTCATCTGCCACCCATTCCGCATACTGACGGGTCGAGGCATTTCGCCCTCGACTCAGTAACTCATCTATGTAGAATTTGAGCCCAAAGGACCTCATCTGGAGGTTCGAATATCAAAGCACAGCAGCTCCAGGTCTCCAACTACGTTAGGCCGTTACCGACGGTCTCGGCCTGATTGGAGCATCGTCAAAGCTGCGGACTGTCGCCATCATCCTTTTCCCCATCAGTGCAACCCCGGAGGACGTCCCTGCAGCACGTATCGCCCGATTGAAGCTCGCCAGTAGTGAGTTCTTCGCCGCTCTTCCAGGTGCCGTCTCCGCCATTGGATCGAGGCTCTCCATGTGAGGATCCTCCTACAGTCGTCCATCATCGAACCGGTATCCCCTGTGCTCAGTCGTCCAATCATAGATGGATGTTGTCGACCGTTGGATCGCCAATAAAGAAGGGTATTTGCACTTAGGCCCTGCTACCTTTTGCATTTATTGGTTAGTCTTGTAAATATTTTTAGTCGTTGTTTTTATTTTGGATATTAATTTGCATCTAGGACCTTATGCTTTCAATATTTGCATTCTAGTCCTTCTAACTGTGTAGCATGTGACCTCCCCACGTGACTGCTGGGATATTTGCATGTTTCGACCTGGACTTCATTGTTGTTATTAAATGAATTTCTATTAATATTATTTGCAATTATACCCCTGAGTGCCTGGTTCACGTGCCGCCCACGTGCGGATTTGATTATTTTGCAGACTAAGCCCTGAACTATTACCACGTGTTACTGTTTGGCTGATAACTTTTTGGTCCATGTGTATTGTGCCATTTGTTTTTTATTAAATAAATAGCAAACATTGTCCAAAAATCACAACATTTTGATACATAGCTCCTACCATGGTGTAGGAATTTTATGAATTTTTGGTTTTATTTTGTTTTCATTTAGTACTTTTAATAATTCAAAAACCACAAAAATAGCTCATGTTTGCTTTTAAAAATCCATTAAAAATATTATAAAAACCTTAAAAAAATAAAAAAATCCTTGTTTGTTTGGTTCTCTGTTGTTTTCATTTCAGCCCATTTTCTATTGCATCTCCATTTATAAAAACCATAAAAATTGAAAAATACTAAAAACCTTAGAAAAATCATTAAAAATTCATAGAAATTCAAAAAATTGTGTTCTCTTCTTCTGTAATTAGATTTTTGCTTATAGTTTCACATAAAATTGCCGCTTGAATTTTATAGGTATTTTAAGCTATTTTAACTTGCCTTTAGATTCTGGTTGTACACTGCTTGTCATTTTTGGCCTTGTTTGATGTATAGAAAATTAATTAAAAATCAGAAAAATATAAGAAAATTAATAATAACATCTGAATATTTTAAAAAAACAAAAATATTTTTTTTGAATTTTCTGAGTGTTTTTTATGCTTTAAATAATTTTTGGATTGTGAATTTTTTAATTCTTTTATCCTTTTTCTTAATATTAAAAATCACAAAAAATTTTGAAAAATATAAAAACCATCTTTTCCTGTATTTTTCTTGGATTCCCGACTACTTCGTAGCGTTAACATCACGTGCTCCTTGTGTTCGACCTTGGTAGCTATACCAGGTAAAATAAATTAGCGAGACCACTTTCTCGATTTAATTGCTTGATTCTTATTTTAGTGGTCTTCTTTTCTTTTTGAGTCCGATCCGAGTGGTTGAGGTCGCAACGACCATTGATACCATTTTCCCTTAGTCGCTCGGAACGCTCAACAGAATGGCGCCATTGCCAGGGAGCACGTCTTAGTAGTCGATTTTTCCTTTTTTTCGGCTTTTTTTCTTTTTCTTCTTTTTATTTTTTTCTTTTTATTTTCTTGTTATTTTTATTTGATTTTGTTTTTATTGTATTTCTTTTTATTTTTATTTTATTTTCCTTGTTTTATTCTGTCATTTATTTTCCTTTTATTTTATTTTATTTTCCATTTTTTATAATAACTGTGGACTGACACAATTTTTGTTCTGATTTTCTTGCGAGGGCCCGACGAGAGAGGGCGGCTATCTTCGGAAAGCTGAGGCACCCACGTGACTTGGAGGCGGCGTGTTTATGCATCGAGCCACTGGTGAGCGTATGAGAGAAGGAGCAGAAGTTTGGGAGCCGTAGTGTAGTTAGTTTAGACTTAGTTTTTATTTCTGCATATTAGTGTTGTAATAATACATGACAGACTCTCTGGACTCAGACTTGGTGATTGTTTCGGGGTCTGTTTCACCGAGCATCGGTGTGCTCGGGGGACCTCACTGTGGATTTTTACCAATTTTGATTTTTGACCGCTTTTTATTTTCTTTTTGATTCTCAAAGTTTTTGTCCATTAGACTTAGGATTTTTGCTTGCTTGTGACGTAATTACTTCAGGCCCAATCCTAATTACATATCTGTTCCTATAGATCGTAATTGGACCTTATTAATTAATTCACAAATAATTAGTTAACCTGATCACCTGAGGGGTCACGTGCCGCTAGAGGCCATATACAACGCTGGCAGGATCTGTTATGGCGGACACCGATCGGCATCAGAGACCGGACCCCGACCCCTCTTGTTGACCCGTTAGCTACAGTTCTTCGCGAGTAGAAATTATTTATCTAAGGCTGACTTCTTCTTGCATCATATAGGTAGTTTACTTTCAGTTTTTTATTTTATGCGCGGATTACCCTGCATGTAGAGAGCTGGAGTCAGGTACGCATTTCTTGCTCTACATGCATCATCGTGTTTGATCGCGCATCGGCTTTCTCGCCTTCTCCCTCTGTTTTTGGACTTAAAATAACCAGGAGAATCGAAAAATTTGTTAGGCATTGTTTGATTTGAAAAATACCTAAAAAGAAAAACTATAAAATTGGGACTGCTTAAGCATACTTGACCCTAAAAGACACTTCAGCTAAAAATCTATCTTGGGAGAGTAATCCCATCATTGTATGGTTTAGATGAGCGAGAGAGTGACCCTCACACTAGGCTAGAGTCACATCTGACCTCTCTTCAGACTACTGATTTTGGGTTAGTTGTTCTCTAGTGAGGATCACTCCGGTCTCCGGTAAAGCGGGCCGCGATATCCTTAACAGAGCAAGTTGATCGGGTAGCTGGTAAACGGTCCGTGACTTGTACTGGCTGGGAAAGATCTAGCCTTGGATCGAGATAGTCTCATAGGAGTTTTGGATTACCAACAACTCACTTAATCGCTCTGAAAGAATGTTTTATCACCTAATAAAATTGACAAGATAAAAGACCAAACCTTTACGGTCATCAGCTTTGTGTGAGTAGGTGAATTGGGGGTTTGCTTGACCAATCTTGTGTACTTTTCTAGATCTCATCCGCCTTCACTCGCCACATCAAGATGATGGGTCGGAGGTCCTTTAGGCAGCCTCTGGCTGCATCGCTTTCGAGCACTCCGGCCCGTTCGTCTAGGTTGATTCGCGAGAGCCGAGACCCGCTCTCCGAACTCAAGTTTGACTCCGCCCTATTCCCCCTCGACCACCCCTCTACAAGTCCTGAGGTTCCCGAGTAGAGACCGCAGCAGACAGTTGATTTATTGGCACCTGAGTTTGGATCTTTTGCCTTTGCAGAGACCATGGCCAGCAATGAGGAACGCACCGATGGACCCAGCGGGAACCAGACCTATTACTTGATCACGGTGCCATCAACAACACCTTGTTAGCCTCCCTAGAGACCATGCAGCGTCAGATCAGGGATCAGTGGGCTTTCATGGTGGATATGTGCCGAGAGATGGAGCAGATGAGAGTCGAGACCCGCTCTCCGAACCCGAGTTTGACTCCGCCCTGTTCCCCCTCGACTGCCCCTCTACCAGTCCTGAGGAGACCGAGCAAAGATCACAGCAGATAGTTGATTTATTGGCACTTGAGTTTGGGTCTTTTGCCTTTGCAGAGACCATGGCCAGTAGTGAGGAGCGTACCGATGGACCCAGCGGGAACCAGACCTATGTACTTGACCAGAGTGCCATCAACAACACCCTATTATCCTCTCTAGAGACCATGCAGCGTCAGATCAGGGATCAGGGGGCTATCATGGTGGATATGCGCCGAGAGATGGAGCAGATGAGAGCCGACCTAGAGCAGCGCAGAACAGGAGGAGGAGGAAGAAACCCTGAGAGAGAAGAGCCTGAGGAGCCAGTATAACCAGCAGCACCTGCACGACTGATGAGGGAGTTGCACAACCCTGGTGCAACTCTAACCCATAGATGGATCCAGTTGCTGGCCATTCTGGGAGATTTCAAGCTCCCGCCTCAGACTATCCAACTTCTGCCCCGATTCCACGGACTCGCCACAGAGGAGCCACACCTCCATCTCCAGGAGTTCGAGATGATCTGCAGTACTATCTACAATCATCTCGTGGATGAGGACACCATCAGGATGATGGCCTTCTCGTTCTCCCTCGTAGACAGAGCAGCTGTATGAAGCACCTAGGGAGATTTTCACGTCATGGGAACAGCTCCGGAACGAGTACTTGAACAAGTATTATCCACTCGTCCAGACGAATGCAGGCATGGCCCTGATCAGCAACTTTTCCATGCTCCCCAATGAGCAATTTCACGAGGCATGGGACAGATTCAAGGAGCTCACAGATTGGTGTCCCCATCATGATACATCCAAGCCCAACCTTGTCCAGAGTTTCTTCTGCGGGCTTACACCAGAGTTGCAGGGGCTAGTCAATGCATCCTGTGGGGGTTCTTATTTTGCCAAGGATGAGGATCAGGTCTAGGCCATCTACAAGGAGATGGCAGAGAACTACACGGTGATGTCCCAGACCCGACTGTATACACAGGGGAAGCCTACACCACAGGCCGTGTCCTATCAGAGGATAGCACGGGTTGATGTCGGTCCATCTACATCATCAACAACCACATCACAAGCAGAGTCGACGACCGCTGATATGGGGATTATCAGCGAGAAGTTGGACCACATCGAGTTGATTGAGAAGAAGTAGTGCCAGGGGATGACTTAGATCGATCAGATGGCATAGACACTGAGTGACCTGAAGACCCAGATCATGTGTCTCCAGGAGGCACAGACGGCTTCTCAGCCCCGTCTCAGTTCACGGGCAGATCCCAGCAGCAGCATCAGCTCGATCCAACCCTCCGCCCACTATCGACAGGTACATCATATTCAGCGGAGCCGTTCCAGCAACAACATCAGTATGTCCAGACACCACCATCTCAGGACAACCAGATGGTGGTTTACCAGCTGGATCATCCCCTGGCAGTTCTGCCCCCACCCATGTATGAGCAGGAGCCGTTGATGGAAGTCAACGAGATTTGGTATGACCGATCCCAGCCTGGGATCCGACGAGATCACCCCGGATTCTGTTGGTCAACCAGAGGTACCAGTTCCCAGCAACAGCCTCCAGTTCAGGGTGACCAGTATGGGCAGCAGCAACAACAACCCCAGTTCCTATAGCCACGTCCACAACCACATCCTCAGCCACCTTACCAGCAGCATGGTCCTCGTCCCTATCTGCAGGGACAGTCGTGGAGGCAGCAGCATCAACCTCAGCAGTATCATTCCCAGTATCCCTCTCATCAGCAACAACAACCTCACTTTCAGAGAGGCCACTCGTCCGATTCTCATGGGCCCGTCTATGAGAACCCAGCGTTAGATGATCTAGCCCGCCTCATCTCCGAGCAACAGTCTACCTTCAGGCGGGAGATGGACGAGTTCCGTCAGGAGATGAGAGAGATAGTGAAGGGCAAGGCTGCCATACACACCTAGATTGAGCCGAACACGAACAATCTCAAGAGGAAATCTGAACAGGTAGAGTTTACAGAGGTTACCACTCCTATTGCTTCACTTGGTGTTATTTCTGCATACACTTTTGATGCCGACTTTGTTACACTTAGGAGCAGTAGGATGCCAGCCAGCGGCGCCTCGTCTGAGCGATGACCACATGTAGACCCAGGAGCGCCAGATGAGGAGGAGAGTGGTGCTAATGCCGCTCGTGATGATGATGATGGCGATGGTGCTGACGCCACCAAGTATGTTGATCCAGCTAACGGTACTGAGGCCATCACTTCACCAGATGCAAAAGGTGGTGCTGATGCCACCAGATTTGATGCTGAGCCAGAGTGCGGCGTTGATGCCGCAAATCCAGATGATGTGAGTGGTACTGAGGCCACCATTTCTCTTCCTGTTGCATTTCCTTATGTCGTTGTAACTCAGGACTATTCTGGTAATAAAAGAAAGGGTTCCTTATTTCTGAATCCATCTGTGATGCTTGGAGATGTTTGTATGGATTCTACTTTGCCACAGCAGCAGGGACCCGATCCTAGCCCTCCATCCGAGGAGGGCCCATCCATCCCCTTCCCCCAAGCACTCCGCTTGGCTAAGGGACCAAAAAAGAAAACCCAAAAAAATCACAGCAGCTAGAGTTCAGCCAGCAGATGATGTACAGATTTCAGATACAACTGACTCTACAGGAGGCCTTGGAGCACATCCCCCTCTTCCAGAGGAACCTTAGAGAGAGGACTACCATTCGCTGGAAGAGGAGGAACCACCACTCAGAGATCCATGTGCTCGCTCGTGCCACCTGCTTCGCCATCCTGAACCGTATGCCAGCCAAGAGAACGGATGCAGTAGCTCCCTATGTTAGATGCCACATTCATGAGCAGAGGTTCGATCGGACTCTATTAGACAACGGTTCAATTATCAACCTACTTCCAGCAGCCTTACTCGGCAGATTTAAGTTTGACCCTCTCCGACAGAGCAGGACGGTCCTTCAGTTTGCTGATCGATCTGTCAAAAGGCCGAAGGGGTTGCTGAAGGACGTGGTCATCACAATTCAGGGCCTGAAATTCCCCTTGGACTTCGTTGTGTTGGACATGGAGATCTTTGAGTCTGTGACCGATACCCCCATCATTTTAGGATGCCCGTTCTTGGCCACAACCAAGGTAGTGTTTGATCATAATAGAGGGAAGGTGTACTTTCACGTCGAGGGCGAGAGTATACAAATAGATACGATCGATGAGACCAGAGTGCGAGATTCAGCTTGCTCAGAGCTGCTTACAGATTTAAAGTAGATGACAGAGGCAGAGCAAGACGTCCATCAAGAGTACGATTTTGTGATCACAGACGGCAGTTTCACGAGCCATCCTCTCACGTTCAGATTCTGATGATGCACAAATTCCAGTAGAGGAGAGCTTGGAGAGCACATTATTAGCACATGACACCTTTCAGGCAGCAGATCGCGTTCCGGATAGCGAGGCAGTTGATTCTTCTTTTGATTCAAATTCAGATCCCTCGGAGTCAGACATTGATTGGGCATAATTCGATGATATGATTTCCACAGAGCCAACAACTAGGGTGGAGATTGATCCCATTCAAAGCACAGACACACCAGCGGAGCAGTCTTCACTAGATTTACAGGTTCAGCGAGAGTTCTCCCATGCAGATTTGGATGCGTTCACTCAAACCTTTCAGAGACCAGATCCGCTAGCTCCCAGTTGTCTAGAGCTGAATCCCTTGACATAGTCGCTGAAGTATAGGTTCCTTGCAGGCGAGCATGAGATGCACCCGATCATTATCTCAACGGATTTGACTGGAGAGCAAGAATCTCATTTGATGGAGGTTTTTGAAAAGAACCGCAAGGCGCTAGGATGGAGCGTAGCCGATCTTCAGTGGATAAGTCCGGCCCTGTGCTCCCAACATATCTATCTCGAATAGGACGCCAAGCCGTCGCGTGAGTTCCAACGGCGGCTGAACCCAAATCTTTGAGAGGTTGTCATGAAGGAGATTTTGAAATGGTGGAGCGCTGATTTTATCTACCTTATCTCTGACTCCAAGTGGGTTAGTCCATTACATGTGGTGCCCAAGAAGACGGGCATCACTACAGTTGCGAGTGAGTCTGGAGAGGAGATCGCTACCCGAATACCCACTTCTTGGAGGGTCTGTGTGGACTATAGACGATTGAACCGGGCCACCAAGAAGGATCATTTCCCGCTGCCTTTTATTGATCAGATTATATAGAGGCTAACTGGGAAGAGTCATTACTGCTTTCTTGAAGGGTACTTCGGATATAATCAGGTGGCCATTGCGCTGAAGACCAGGACAAGACCACATTCACTTGTCCCTTTGGGACATATGCTTTCAGACGGATGCCCTTTGGTCTATGTAACGCCCCGACGACATTCCAAAGGTGCATGTTGTCCATCTTTTCGGACATGATGGGTGAGTGCTTGGAGGTCTTCATGGATGACTTTTCGGTCTATGGAGATGGGTTTGATGCTTGTCTTGACTGCCTAGACCACGTTCTTCAGCGATGCATCAAGGTCCATTTTATGCTATCTTGGGAGAAGAATCACTTCATGGTGACTCAAGGGACGGTGCTTGGTCGTATCATCTCCAACATGGGCATGGAGGTTGATCCGGCCAAGGTGGATATCATTAGAAAACTCAGTCCACCGTCCAATTTGCGATAGTTACGGTCTTTTCTAGGGAACGTCAGTTTTTACCGACGCTTAATTCATGATTTCAGTAGGATTGCCCGACCGTTAACTGATTTGCTGACCGAAGACACCGAGTTCATTGTGGATGATAAGTGTCTTGCGTCATTTGAGACTCTCAAGAGTCTAGTTGTTGAGGCTCCTGTCCTCCAGCCGCCTGATTGGTCTCTCCCATTCGAGATCATGACAAATGCCTCCGATTTTACCGTAGGGGCCGTGCTGGGACAGAGGAGGGATGGAGTACCATTTCCCATTCACTACGCTAGCCATGCATTGGATGCCGCTCAACGGAACTACACTGTCACTAAGAAGGAGATGCTAGCCATAGTCTTCGCCCTATATAAGTTCAGATCATACATCATTGGATCTAAGGTGACTATCTTTACAGACCATACCGCCATCAGGTACCTTATGGCAAAGAAGGATGCCAAAGCAAGATTGACTAGACGGATCCTCCTACTCCAGGAGTTTGACATTGAGATTAAGGATAAGCCTAGAGTCAAGAATGTGGTGGTGGATCATCTCTCCCAATTAGAGCATCTTGAGGATTCTGACCAGATTGTTCCTATCTCTGAGACCCTCCCAGATGAGGCGATGCTTGCTATCGCCTCTCTCCCATGGTACACCGACATTGTGAACTATCTTGTTGCCAAGAAAGTTCCACAAGGTTGGCCCGGCCAGCGACTTGAGACCTTCATCACGAAGGCCACGTTCTACCATTGGGAGGATCCCATCCTTTATCATGAAGGAGGGGATAGCGTCTGGCGTCGGTGCATTCCTCAGGAGGAGCACCATAGCATCCTTACTTACTGCCACAAGCTTGAGGCAGGAGGACATCACTCTGGGAGGAGAACGACACAGAAAGTGCTCTAATCCGGCCTATGGTGGCCTACCCTCTTCAAGGATTCTGACGAATCCGTGAAGAGGTGTACTGACTATCAGAGGATGGGCACTTATGGACAGTGTGATATGATGCTGATGCAACCCATTCATTTCTGTGAGGTTATTGATGCATGGGGCATCGATTTCATGGGTCCGGTCCCTAAGAGTCAGGGATTCAAGTACATTCTGTTGGCCGTTGATTATGTGAGTTGTTGGGTTGAGGCCATTCCCGCCCGAATCGCAGATGCTAGAACTGTATGCGGATTTTTGAGGATGAATATCATTCCACGGTTCGGGGTGCCTAGAGTATTGATATCTGACGGGGGGTCTCATTTTGTCAATGACAAGGTAAAGGCCCTTGCTAGCGAGTTCACCATTGACCATCGAGTAGCCACTCCATACCATCCTCAGACCAATGGTCTTGCTGAAGTGTCGAACAAGGAGATCAAGACTATATTGCAGAATGTCGTCCGCCCTGACCGAAAGGATTGGTCACAGCTTTTGGACTCGGTCTTGTGGGCATATCGGACGTCCTTCAAGACTCCTTTGGGTACATCTCCCTTTCACCTTGTTTATGGCCAGCCATGCCATTTACCTATTGAGCTTAGACATAAGTCACTTTGGGCTGTCACAGACATACTTTTGGATCCAGTGAGTGTAGGAGACCAGAGGGGGGCATAGCTCTAGAGGAACTTAGAGATGCAACCTTTTCGAGCAGCCTACAGTACAAGGAGAGAGTGAAGGAGTGGCATGATTCTCATATCAGCCACAAGCAGTTTGAGCCAGGACAGAGAGTATGGTTGTTTGAGTCAGGCTTAGGTTTATTCCAGGGAAGTTGCAGAGCAAGTGGAAGGGACCATACCTGGTCCGAAAGGTACATAACAATAGAAGCATTGACATATTTGATATGTCATCTGAGTCTACCTTTCGTGTTAACGGGCAGCGGCTCAAACCATATTTATATCATGAGCCACTGGTCGTTGACGTCGCCCCTATTCATTTTGCGTGAGATGTGGTCTTTGACTCACATCTATTGCATCTCGGGCATGATTATCACTGTCTTCTGCCTTGTATAGATCCAGATATCCATATCACACTATTCTTCAGTCTAACACTCCATTTGTATCTTTGATTATGCTATACTTAGGGTGTACTTTACCCTAAATATAGGGGGTGTCCAACTTTTGATTTTCTTTTGATTCTTTCTACTTCTGTTTTGTTGCTTACACTTAGGGCGTGTTTGGTTAATGGTTGGACTGGATTGGGTTGGGTTGGGGTACCCCTGTGAATAGTAAATTGTACCCCTGTGAATAGTAAACTGTGAGGAGGATTGAGAGGGTTGGAAGGAGGGATACACCGGTGTACCCCAACCCAACCCAGTCCAACCCAGCAACCAAACATGCCCTTAGGGATATTTTACCCTAAGTATAGGGGAGGTAGACCCTGTACATTCTCCCACCTAGATTTCCCCTTGTGTATAGTATGCTATACTTAGGATTACTTGATCCTAAGTATAGGGGGAAACACCGAGAGTCTTTTCCATTCTATTCTTTTACTCGTCGTTGTAGTATAGTTTTCCTTTTCACTTCTCTATACTATGCACGAGTTATGTCTTCTTCATCGCTCTTGATTCACTCTGAGGACATCGTTCGATCTAAGTATGGGGGTGTAGTATATATTTCATATATTCTTTAGCCAAAACTCGTATTTTGTGTGAGTGTGTTAATAAATAAAATGGCTAAAATTCTTAAAAACCCATAAAAATTAAAAAATTTCTTGTAATTAAATTCTTTATTGCATATACATAGCTATTTATAAAATTATTTTTGTACAAATATTTGTAAAAATGTTTTGTGTAAAGAGTTTGTAACTATTTTGATATCAAAATTATGTATAGTATAAAATTTTTGTAAAATGTTTGAAAAACAAAAAGTTTGTAAAAACCCTTTGTAAATGTGTGTAAATATTTTGCAAAACTTCTGCATTCATGCATGCATTCATTCATTCAAACATTTTTCAAAAATTTTGCACATTTTCAAAACTTGCATAAAGGCATTTTTGTATATACTTGTACAGTTTTTCCGAATCATAATTGACATTTAAACTAGCATGGAATTAAATTGAAAAATAGAGCTTGGTTAAGACCTTAATCCACTTAATTATAAGTGGAACCTTATAGGGCTTAGGGTTAAGACTTTTCTTGTCCATGGTGACTTAATTCTTTGAGTCCACTAGGCTATGATCATATGTCATCTTGATGAGCCTAAGTAGAACACTTAACAACACACACATGACTCTTACAGACAATGGCTTTACTTGCCCCAGCACCTTACACATAGCTCTCTACGGATGAGGTGATGCGGAGGCAGTCTTCTTTGGCTTGGGGTAGCATATGAGGGTAGTACTTCTAGGGAACCCCTCTTCTTCTTTTAGTGAAGGAAGTGTGTCTCAACCTGGTCTGGTGGCATTGAGGTCTAAAGACATGAGTTGTGGGTTGCAATAATGCTTCAAAAGAGGGATAACCTGCTGGCTCAAGAGGAAAAACTCCTTATGTATATATGCTGCACCATGTAGATATGTTGTACATATGTACATCGAAAAAAAATGTGCAAAAAGAAAAGAAAAACTCCAAAAAAGTGATGGGTCTGATAGAAAATGAAATACCCACCGGAGTGTATATAGCCAAAGAAAGCAAAGCCTATGTTGCCCATGCCCATCTCATGAAGCTTGCAGTAGGGAGACTTAGCTACACTGGTTGGGCTCCCTAGGATACATAGCTACACTGGCCATGGTCCATTCTCTTCTCCTCCTCTTCTTGAGCCGGTTGAACATGAACTTAGGAGGGAATACCATGCCCTCGAGGAAAGAGTTGCCAGACTAGGGCATTAGAGTTACCTTGTTGAGGGGGGTTATCACTTTGCCTTTTCTGAGGTGGGGAGCTACATATCACTTACACAGTATAAGGAAAGATTCATGGTCATTAGAGTTTGTGTATGTAGACTTGTTCTGATCTGGATTATTGAGGAGTCTTGACCATAGATTGGTGGAACTTAGAGGCTATTAAGTTTTAAACCTAAGTAAAAATAAGGTTCCGACAAACTAATAATCCAAAGGTCTGACTGAGCTCCATACTTCAATTTAATGAAGAAAAGTTTAATAATCAACCTTGATTCACCTCCTTCTTCTTTTTCTTTTTATTTCTCTTTCCACTTCTTTTTCAAATAAGTGTTTGCTAAGGGACTAGCAAAAGTAAAGTATAGGGGGGTGATGAATATTCATTCATCACTCTTTATTCTTTTATTTTAGCTAAATATCTTGGCAAAGCATCATGTATATAGTTGTAAATACAATAAATTAGCAATAAGCATGCATCTGTTAATATTTAATAATTAGCATGTATTTGTGCATAAAAATAAAAGAATAAAGATTTTATAAAAAAGAAGGAAATATTTAGAATAAATATTGAGTGACCTGAACCCAAGAGAGGGCCCAGAATGGACCTGATCGCCAAATAAAATAAGTAGAGAGAGATAGGGCAACGCTACCTTGTACATACACCTTCTTTTATGTATATAATTTATTTTTACAAAAATAAAATAAAAAGGTATTTTTATTCCCTTATATATATTTCTAAAAATAAAACAAAAATTAGAAAAATAAAATAAAATAAAAATAAAATTGTCTTATCACCTTGTATATAATACATATAAATATGTATCATTACCTATTTATTTTATACTTGTAAATAAATAATAAAAATTAAAAATTATTTTATACTCCAAATATTATGTGATAAATAAATAAAATATAAAATTGGGTTATTTATACAAAAATAAGAAAATAAAAATAATTGTGCAAAATACTTAGGTATTGTATACATGTATATAATACAATATACTGTATAAAGGTTAATTTATTTTTCATGAAAATAAATAAAAATCACAGAAAAATTCCTTAAAAATAATAAATATTTTTCATTTTATTCATTTTTTAATTTAAAATCATTTATTTTTTTAATCTATTTATTTTTTATTTTTAGCTATTTTGTCGTTTAGCCTATTTTGTCTTCTTCCCTCGCCGCACCTGATTGGTCCAGGGCGGATTGTTGACCCCAGTCAACTGCCCCCTTAGACCTTTCTTCGCCCGGATCCGGTTTTCACCCGACTTTCTCCTAATTTCTCCAAACTGATCCAACCGCCACCTCATTCTGTTCGCCGCTCCGATTATCGAGGGACGATCCACGATCCACGACCGATGAATCCTCTAGGGATCCATTCCTCATTTCGCGCACTCAAGCTCCACACTTCTCGGACCCTGCAGAGTATAGAATCTCCTGGAGCCGCATATTCTTCTTCATCTTTGGTCGCCCCCTCATCTTTGATGATCTCCATCTCTTCCCACGAATGACAGCGTGCGATAGAGCCTGTTGTAGAGAGGAACTGAGCCTGGCAGCCTTTGTTCCGATGAAACCTTCATTATGCTCCGTCGCAAGGAGAGCCTAGCCTCTAGACTCGTCGAACCATCGAGGAGAAGACCCCCGGAGGTCCCTGATCTTCAGCCCAGACGACTTCATTCACTAGGTAACTTAGATTTCCCCTTGCTTGTGTTTGATTCAAGATTTTCGAGTTTGGGTTATCTCGCGTTCATCAGCCCCATTCCCTGTGATCAGATCACATCCATTCGCCATCCCGACGATCATATCACCATCGCCGACCTTCTCCCCATCTTCTACACCCTTCCGTTCACCTCGTTCGCCCGGGAACGAGCTCCGGGTCCTCCTCCGCCATCGCTTTGCCGAAGGCTACACCCCACCTCATCTGCCACTCATTCCGCGTACTGATGGGTCGAGGCAATTTGCCCTCGTCCCAGTAACTCATCTGTGTAGGATTAGAGCCCAAGGGACCTCATCTGGAGGTTCGAATATCAGAGCTAACAGCTCCAGGTCTCTAGCTTCGACGGGCCGTTATCGACGGTATCGGCCTCATCGGAGCATCGTCACGGTTGCGGACCGTCGCCAGCATCCTTTTCCCCATCAGAGCAACCCGGAGGATGTCCCTACATCACGTATCGCCCGATCGAAGCTCGTCGGCGGTGAGTTCTTTGTCGCTCTTCTAGGTGCCATCTCCAACGTTGGATCGAGGCTCCCTCCAGTTCTGATCATGTCTGTTCATCCGTGGGGAGTTCTTGAGCGTCCGATCCATCTGAGGATCCTCCTACAAGCGTCCATCGTCAAACCGATATCCCCTGCGCTCAGTCATCCAATCATAAGTGGATGCTTTCGACCGTTGGATAGCCAATAAAGAAGGGCATTTGCACTTAGGCCCTGCTACCTTTTTGCATTTATTGGTTAATCCTGTAAAAATTTTTAGCCATTGTTTTTATCTTGGATATTTTGCATCTAGGACCTTATGCTTTCAATATTTGCATTCTAGTCCTTCTGTATGTGTAGCATGTGACCTCCCCACGTGACTTCTGGGATATTTGCATGTTTTGACCTAGACTTCATTGTTGTTATTGAATGAATTTCTATTACTAGGATTTGCAATTATACCCCTGAGTGCATGGTTCATGTGCCGCCCACGTGCGGATTTGGTTGTTTTGCAGACTAAGCCCTGAACTATTGCCACGTGTTACTGCTTGGCTGATAACTTTTCAAGAATTGCATATTGGTCCCTGTGTGCTGTGCCATTTTTTTATTAAATAAATAGCAAACATTGTTCAAAAATCATAAAATTTTGAAACACGGCTCCTGCCATAGTGTAGTAATTTCTGTGAATTTTTGGTTTTATTTTGTTTTCGTTTAGTATTCTAAAAAATGCAAAACCTCAAAAATAGCTCATGTTTGCTTTTAAAAATCCATTAAAAATATTTAAAAAATTTGAAAATTTCTAAAAAAAATCCTTGTTTGTTTATTCTGTGTTCTTTTCATTTCATCCAATTTTAGTTGCATCTCCATTTATAAAAACCATAAAAATTGAAAAAGACTAAAAACCTTAGAAAAATCATTAAAAATTCATAAAAATTCAAAAAATTGTGTTCTCTTCTTCTGTAATTAGTTTTTTCCTTATAGTTTCACATAAAATTACCGCTTGAATTTTATAGCATTTTAAGCAATTTTAACTTGCCTTTAGATTCTGGTTATACACTGGTTGTCATTTTTGGCCTTGTTTGATTTTTGGAAAATTAATTAAAAATCATAAAAATCTAAGAAAATTAACAAAAACATCTGAATATTTTAAAAACACAAAAATATTTTTGTTTGAATTTTCTGAGTGTTTTTATGCTTTAAATAATTTTTGTATTGTGAATTTTTGAGTTCTTTTATCTTTTTCTTAATATTAAAAATCACAAAAAAATTTGAAAAATATAAAATCCATATTTTCCTGTATTTTTCTTGGATTCCCGACTACTTCGTAGCGTTAGCATCACGTGCTCCTTGTGTTCGACCCTGGTAGTTAGACCGGGTAAAATAAATTAGCAAGACCGCTTTCTCGATTTGATTGCTTGATTCCTATTTTGGTGGTCTTCTTTTTCTTGTTGAGTCCGATCCGAGTGGTTGAGGTCGCAACGACCATTGATACCATTTTTCCTTAGTCGCTCGGGACGCTCATCACACAGACAAAACATGGTATGCTCTTTTCATAGCATAAGTACCTCATTCATAGGTTTGGAATGGATAAGTGCTTGGGAATGTCAACCTTGATTGTTGTCGTTACACTCCTCGACCTTAAAGAATCAGGAGAACCCATAGATCATAATCTATGGAGAGGTATAATTGACTTTCTTCTCTAACTGCGAATAGACCTGATCTTCTGAGCACATGTTTAGCAGCAAATTTTTAGTCAGCACATAAAGAAAGTCATTTAAAATCTATAAGTAGGTCTAATTTATCATAAGAAGCATTGCATGAATTTATTTGCATAAAAAGACAAAAACTATTCTAATAGTCGCACTGACAAAAAAGTACGAGTGACACTTGCCAATTCATGAGGAATGTCCTTGTATCTTGGTTTTCAAAAAAAATGTCTAGCAAATTCAACTATCGAGAAGAGTACTGCCCTCCTTGTAAGCATGTTTCCCTACTTTGGCTGAAAAACACTCTCTATGATTTTGGTCTGAAGTTTAACCAAAATCGTATTCTTTATGACAACACTAGCTCTATCAATGTAGACTAAATCCTTGTTAATAACTCTAGAAAGAAGCTTATTGATGTTAGAAATAATTTTCTTCGTAAAATATTCTAAAAGGAGAAATTTGTAGGGAATATATTTCCACAAACAAGAAACTTGCAGACATTTTGACTAAACCTTTAGTTGCACCTTAGTTTGAGAAGATTAGAAGAGATCTAGGCATGTATAATTTGAAAGATATTTGTTGAATTCATTTCATGCGAAAGGATATATCAAAATACCATGTTGATCGATCAACATACACGTGTGATCTATTTATCCTTGATCGATCACTCAGGATGTTTGATATATCATGATGTATGATCGATCACCTAGGGAAACCTGATTGACCATTCAAGGTGGATTTGAATTTTCACTTCCAAATTCAATTATATGAGATAAATTTTTAAGAAATTTTATCCTGAGATCTGATCTTGACTCATTAGACGCACAACACATAAGAAGCTTCTTTTTCAATGAGTTGTCTAATCATCTTTATTTGACATCTTTCCATCTTTTTTTAATTGAAATTCTTGATTTTATCTAGTCCACAGCCTCTATATCCTTTATCTAATGATATCCATGGTTTAGACCTCAGGCCACTTCTCTTCATTTACCAGAATCCCGTAACAATCGCCTCTCTTTCAAGGTAAGTAATAGAGCTCTGATCGATCATCTTGCCTTGCCTGATCGATCATCAGTTCCTCTTGATCGATCATCTGAGATTTTGAGGTCATTGTTTTTCTGATTTTCTTCATTCTTTTTTAATTTTCTATACTATAATAGAATATATTCATCTTTAGGAACCTTTACAGTACAACAATTGTTCATTGCAAATCCAAGAAGTGATAATCGTTCTCCAGGAGAACACATTCCTCCTCTCCTCGAGAATGCCAATACACCTTTTCTTCCCTCTCGCTCTACACCTACATACTAATCCTATGGAATTCTTTCATGGATCATTTACCGAAGTATGGTACTATCCTTGATCAAAATCATATTCGCTCATTTTTCAACCTCGCATTCTATCTTGGTTCGCCCCAGTCTCTTATTGGCTCCATCTTACCTTCCTCGGTTGCAAAATATTACATAAACTTAGGAAGACGTTGGTTATTCCTCTACTTACTGACATCATACCACTGTCCATTCACATACTTTCGTGATGGATAATTCGATGATTAGTTATATTGTGGGTTGTAAGTGACATTATGCAATGTCTTAATCACGATGAATGTCGTGATTTCTTGATGTCGTTATATACCTCAACAACACATCGATATCTCACCACTCCATACTTGAAACCCTGATGAATCTCGTATTCATCATGCTAAAAGCCGCTAATTAAAACCTTTGTCTTAAATAATCCAATAAAATCATCCTTAATTCTTTATTTTTATCCTGTATTATATTGTGTATAATTTACCCTTAATTAATTGTATCTAATTTCTCTTGTATTTATTTTATCATCAAAAATCCCTAAAGAATAGGTAGAATAATTGTCTATAAATCACTGGCCTTTAAAAAGATCAAAAATAAATACAAAAACATCTCAAAACTCGGTATTTTTATCCACCTAAAAATACCCCCAAAAAATCGTTTTGTACGAATGACCTCTTTTGACTTTTTGACCGACATGAAAGTTGTAGATCTTGTCGAGACGAGCAACTTTTATGTTTTGACTTTTTCCTAATTTTGCCTATAACTATTTCTTTTGTATTTATCTTTATATTTATTCTCTGAATTTTCTCATTGGGCCACATGGCGCTCTCTGGAGCCACCACGCGGCCCGCTTCTTCTCACGCCACCCGTCGGCCTCCTGGGTCGTTGGATCCTCTCAGCCCCGCCTCCATCTCATCCGTTGAATTCCGCCCCATCGTCCACCGTCTTATCTAAACCTCTGATCAAATCTCAACCGCTCTCTAGTGCCCTAACCCCAACCGTCCGATCATCATTCCATCCTACGGTCTCCCTTGTGCCATGTCTCCCCTTCTTCTTGGCCGCCCGATCACCTCATCATCCTATGCCTATCATTGCTCCACGTCTCCCCTCTATCCCTCACCGTAGATCTCCCCCATCATAAAATCTCAACCGCTCCCTCGCACCCTAATCTCAGCAGTGCGATCAGATCCTCCAACTGATCGCGTCCCTCCACCAGTGCTAACCTCTTGACCGTTGGATCATACGATCCAACAGTCCACCACCATCATCAACCTCCAGCCAGCCGTTCTCCCTCGTAACGTCTGCACCCCCTTCCATTATTACCCGTCGCCCCAGCCACCTCCTCCTGCTCGTAACGCCTCCCCGACGTAGCCCTTAGATCCGCCATCCTCGCACCAACTTCATGTCCTCCCTCCATTACTCCTTCTCCATTAAAACCCCTGTCGAAACCTCCCCTTCACCACATAACCACCCGACCCTCTCCGCCTATAAAGCCTCGCCCACCGCCTCCGGTCACCATGTCCACCATTTCTAGGCCTAATCATAGCTTCCTCCGCCCCTCCGGTGACAGCGGAGGGGCGGAGCGTCGAGGCGACGATGGGTTAGTGCCCGGTGTCGACCCTCGGCTCCTCCGCCGTGTAGCGTTGCCTCTGGCGGCCGCAGAGCTCGCTGGGCTTGCTGACCAGCTGGGCGACGACCCCGAGGCTCTTCCGAGCCTCATCCCAAGCAACTTCTCCACCAGGGTTCCCCTCTCCGACGAGGTCTTCTTCCCCCTTCTTTTCCTTAGACTTTCTCCGAATTATACCTCCTCCTATCATCACTGTCACCCTCATATGACCTCTGCATTAGCTCTGCCCGACAACCAGCACCCTCGCCGACCACCTCTCCCTTCTCCAGATACCCCCCCCCCCCCCCCCCCTCCGACCCATCTCCGCTCCATTTCGCCGGAGAGGAGCATTGGCCTCCACCTCCAGTCACCCCAGGGCCACCACTCACCTCACGAGACACTCACGCACACTGTGCTTCGGCTAAGCTAACACTTTTAGGTACTTCCATCGTCATTGGCCGGAGATCACAACGGAGCTTCGTCGAGCTAATTACCTCCGGTGAGGCTTCGTCGACTCCAAGTTCAGACCACTCCTGGAGCCTCGTCGGACCCTCACCATCTCCGCCAGCGCCTCCACGAACTCCCTGGACCTCTACCTTGCACGGTGGAGCTCGGTGGAGCAACCGGCAGCTCACCGGAGCCTCGTCTCCTCCGGCGGGCCCGCGGCGGAGGTTGAAGAGCAGATGTCGTCCGATCATCTGGTTCATACGGCCTAAATGAAGACGCATGGCATGTTGACCCTCCAGCCGAAGCTATAGGCTCGGGTCCCCCGAACCTCGACCCGAGCTCCCAGCTGCTGCCACGTAGCCCCGAACTAGAGGCTCCCTTCCGAGCCTAGCCCTCGCATGCTTTGCACGTGAGGAGCTGGGAAAATTGCATGCCAGACCCCTGTACTTTTTATATTTGCATCTAGGTCCCCAGGCACGTGCCTCACGTGTGTGCCTTGGTATTTTACAGGGAGGCCCTCCAACTTTCTGGAAATTGCAAAAAGGCCCCGCACATGGAAAAATTTCACATGGGCCTGGCGATTTTTCCTATTTGCATCTAGGTCTCTCCAGAGACCTACATGCAATATTTATCCTTTTATTTTCTTGCATTTTTATTACAATTATGCCCCTGTATTGTTTTTAGCATAACTTGAGCATCGTAGGTCCAAATTGCATGATTTTAGTGTCGTTTTGATCCTTATTTTGTCCTCTACATATTGGCATGTCTAATTTTCTCATTTGCCACTGTTCTAATTGAAGTGATTTTTATGTGAAAAATGAGACCCTGCTCTTCTTGTTCTTGCTTGGATTTTGATGACCACTTTTCACGTTGTGATCAAATTAATTCTGGTTTCTATTTTTATTATGATGCTCATAATTGTCGAGTATATTTGTATCCTTTTATTTAGCATACATGTAACCTTGCATATTCACTCATTCATCACTTTATAATTGCATAAAAACCGATTAAAAAAATGCATGCATCTTAGTATTGCATTGTAATTAGCATAGTTCATCATGTGAACCTAAAACTGAAATTATTCACACATGTGCTTCCTGAATCAAAATTTGATAAATAAATTAGGTAGTCGTGTCCCTGTGTTCGACCTTGGTAGACTTGCCAAGTAAAAATATTCCACAGCATTAAAAGGTCTATGGTTTTTGCTGAACCAAATTCGCCTCCTATACTATGACTATTATTCATTATTAAAGAGGTGAATTTGACGTTCATCAAATGACACCGTTGTCGGGGACATGGCTTAACTTAATTATTAAATTCTGATTTTATTTGTTGATTAATTTCAAAGTATTTCAGGTCCTTGTTTCATGCATCATTTCTTTGCATCATATTTGCTGATTTAATTTCTCTGAGTATTCTAACGTTTATCTTTTGTGGCAGGGCCCATGACGATCGAGGACGCTTGATCCTCATGGAGGCGTGAAGTTGGGAGCTTCCACTGAAGAGGTTGTAAAAGACATTGTGAAGAAATTTTAGGAGTGTTTTAATCAGTCAGATTGCATTGCATATTGTAAAAAAAACTTGCATCTGCATATTTATTTCCAGTTTTGCATGTTGTAAAAAAAGAGTAGATCACTCGATGATCTACACCCCCCCCCCACACACACCTACACTTGCACAAACACCCTCAACCCCACCATCTTCCCTCTGTAATATTTCTCTCTCTCTCTCTTTCTCTCTTTGTATATTTCACGAACCCCTCACCCTTGTATCATACACAAGACCCCCCCTAATTCAGACCTTACTTAGGCTATTTGTAGCCTAAGTATAGGGGGGACCTGCCTACTCATCCCTCCCTCGTACTGTCTTCTTATACTCAGGTCAATATTGACCTGAGTATAAGAGGATCCTCCTCTTCAGTTCCGCTATATCACCCTATATTTGAATCGAGCCTTGGTTTCATGGCACTTGTGCTATGAGGGCATAGCAAATTTTAAGTATAGGGGGGTATACCGTATATTATTGTATATTTACTTTAGCCTTAGCTCGTGTTTTTAACTCTTTTTAAATTTTATTTCGGGCTGGGATTTTGGTAAGCTTGTGAATTGAGTTTTGTAAAAACCTTGTAAAAAAATCATTCATTAAAATCGAGGGATTAATTTTTATAAATAGTCCTTTAAAAAAAGGGGTTTAAAAAAATTATTATAAATCTTTCTTGGAATTTGACGCTGACTACTAGGCTTAGTAGACATTTTCAGTGATGGAACCTCGGTCTCCCTTAGCAGAGTGGGTGGTTTAGAGGACATCGCATATGGTCCCATCCTCAAGTAACACGGGTCTCGGCCCGTACTTACGCCCATACTGGCTGAGAGTGGATACTTTTATTTGAGCCTGGGCCAGTCATTGTCTCTCCAAGGAATCAAATTTTTTTTAAAACCCATAAAAATCTGCAAAAGTTAAAAAAATCACTAACCAAGGAGTTGGTGTATTCCTGATATGTTCACACTCACTCAAGGCTTAATGATTTTGAGGACACTGGATTTCTGGGATCTTGAGAGTCTGAGTTAACATGCCTTAGTCATTAGGGGTTTTAAACTTAAATATCCACACTTCCCTAGTTTGAAAGATTTGAGCGCTATATTGCACTCTTAATCTCTATCTTCAAGAAAAAGATGATCAGCACAATCACTTCCACAACTGCATGATTGATGAGATGAGTTGAGATATCACTTGAGGAACTAGGACCAGAGATTTGAGTTTAGATCCGATCTAATGATATTCGAGGATGGGAAAAAGTTAATGAAGGCTTCAGAAAACCTGAGTGTCAGAAAAACCCTAGCCAGTATGTGAACAAGATTCATACGCTATCTCTTTGGTATTTACCTATGTGCCAGGGTGTGATGAAACTTAATGGAAATTGTTGATCAGTGTACGCCAACTTTTGGTAAAAGCAGTGGAGCTAGCAAACAAAAGAATTGAAATGTCAAAGAAAAAGCTCTAATTATCAAAGTCAAATTAAAAATGAGCTTCCACCAATGGCGAGCGCTCCCAAACATTTTCAAAGTGTCCACTTGGACCAAGAGCTAATTAGGACAAAGGAGTCGAGCTGACACCACAAAAGGGCCCTGCATCGTAAGCGATACAAGTTTGGGTGTCGAAGGTATCTTAGATACTCAGGAAAGACACACCCCGGTGTACTCCCAGAAAAACAAGTGGAGACTACTCCAACTCTCTTGACGCACACATTGATCAACAGTATTAAAATTTACATGTGTTGAGTAAAACGGCACTCGAGAGGCCCCTTGTTCCAATGTGAAGGTGAGAAAAATAGACACAATCCCATTACCTCCATCATCTAGCCGTCCATCAACATTTCAAGTCTGACAAACTAATGAGATGGTTGACAGAAGAAAGAATAGACTTATTCCCTAGTATTGAGGATTAGGTCTAGAGGAGAATCTTGGGGACTGGAACTTTGAGTGATGCATCGACTCGACTCTCATGAAATGCAGTATACTAAATTTCATATCCTTATATTATATGTACAAAAGGAGAGTCTGATAATTAGAGAAGTTGGATTCCTTCTGACTAAGGCTTGAATTTTTCGCGCGCACTGTCAGGAATTAATCCGACTCCTTCATTCTTTAGATGCTCGAGGACGAGCATGGTTTAAGTATAGGGGTATGATGAATCTCGTATTCATTATGCTAAAAGCCGCTAATTAAAACTCATGTCTTAAATAACCCAATAAAATCATCCTTAATTCTTTATTTTTATCTTGTATTATATTAGGTATAATTTACCCTTAATTAGTTGTATTTAATTTCTCTTGTATTTATTTTATCATCAAAAATCCCTAAAAATTAGGTAGAATAATTATCTATAAATCACTGACTTTAAATAGATAAAAAAAACTAAATACAAAAACATCTCAAAACTCGGTATTTTTATCCCCCTAAAAATACCCCCATAAATACGTTTTGTACAAATGACCTCTTTTGGCTTTTTGACCAAAATGAAAGTTGTAGATCTCGTCGAGACGAGCAACTTTCATGTTTAGACTTTTTCCTAATTTTGCCTCTAACTATTTCTTTTGTATTTATCTTTATATTTATTCTCTGAATTTTCTCATTGGGCCACGTGGCGCTCTTTGGAGCTGCCACGCGGCCCGCTTCTTCTCACGCCACCCGTCGACCTCCTGGGCCGTTGGATCCTCTCAGCCCCGCCTCCATCTCATCCGTTGAATTCTGCCCATCGTCCACCGTCTGATCTAAACCTCAGATCAAATCTCAATCGCTCTCTAGCGCCCTAAACCCCAACCGTCCGATCATCATTCCATCCTACGGTCTCCCTTGTGCCACGTCTCCCCTTCTTCTTAGTTGCCCGATCACCTCATCATCCTACGCCTACCATTGCTCCACGTCACCCCTCTATCCCTCACCGTAGATCTCCCCCATCATAAAATCTCAACCGCTCCCTCGCGCCCTAATCTCAGCCGTGCGATCAGATCCTCCATTTGATCGTGTCCCTCCACTAGCGCTAACCTCTTGACCGTTGGATCATACGATCCAATGGTCCACCACCATCGTCAACCTCCAGCCAGCCATTCTCCCGCGTAACGACTGCACCCCCTTCCATTTTTACCCGTCGCCCCAGCCACCTCCTCCTGCTCGTAACGCCTCCCCGACGTAGCCCTTAGATCCGCCTTCCTCGCGCCAACTTCATGTCCTCCCTCCATTACTCCTTCGCCATTAAAACCCCTGTCGAAACCTCCCCTTCACCACATAACCGCCCGACCCTCTCTGCCTATAAAGCCTCACTCACCGCCTCCGGTCACCATGTCCACCATTTCTAGGCCTAATCCTACCTTCCTCCGCCCCTCCAGTGATAGCGGAGGGGCGGAGCGTCGAGGCGACGATGGGTTAGTGCCCGGTGTTGACCCTCGGCTCCTCTACCATGTAGCGGCGTCTCTAGCGGCCGCAGAGCTCGCTGGGCTTGCTGACCAGCTGGGCGACGACCCTGAGGCTCTTCCGAGCCTCATCCCAAGCAACTCCTCCACCAGGGTTCCCCTCTCCGACGAGGTCTTCTTCCCCCTTCTTTTCCTTGGACTTTCTCCGAATTATACCTCCGCCTATCATCACTGTCACCCTCATCTGACCTCTACATTAGCTCTGCCCGACAACCAGCACCCTCGCCGACAACATCTCCCTTCTCCAGATCCCCCCCCCGCTCCGACCCATCTCCGCCTCCACTTCGTCGGAGGAGGAGCATTGGCCTCCACCTCCAGTCACCCCAGGGCCACCACACACCTCACGAGACACTCACGCACACTGTGCTTAGGCTAAGCTAACACTTTCAGGTACTTCCATCGTCATTGGCTGGAGATTACAACGGAGCTCCGTCGAGCTAATTGCCTCCGACGAGCCTTCGTCGACTCCAAGTTCAGACCACTCCTGGAGCCTCGCCGGACCCTCACCATCTCTGCCAGTGCCTCCATGAACTCCCTGGATCTCTGCCTTGCACGGTGGAGCTCAGTGGAGCAACCCGTAGCTCACCGGAGCCCCGCCTCCTTCAGCGGGCCCGCGGCGGAGGTTGAAGAGCAGATGGCGTCCGATCATCTGGATCGGACGACCTAGATGAAGACGCGTGGCATGTCGATCCTCCAGCCGAAGCTATAGGCTCGGGTCCTTCGAACCTCGACCCGAGCTCCCAGCTGCTGCCACGTAGCCCTGAACCAGAGGCTCCCTTCCAAGCCTAGCCCTCGCGTGCTTTGCACGTGAGGAGCTGGGAAAATTGCAGGCCAGACCCCGTCTCTTTTGATATTTGCATCCAGGTCCCCAAGCACGTGCCTCATGTGCGAGCCTGGGTATTTTACAGGGAGGCCCTCCAACTTTCTGGAAATTGCAAAAAGGCCCCCGTGCATGGAAAAATTTCACATGGGCCCAGGCGGTTTTTCCTATTTGCATCTAGGTCCCTCTAGGGACCTAAATGCAATATTTGTCCTTTTATTTTCTTGCATTTTTATTACAATTATGCCCCTGCATTGTTTTTAGCATAACTTGAGCACCGTAGGTCCAAATTGCATGATTTTAGTGTCGTTTTGATCCTTATTTTATCCTATACATATTGGCATGTCTAATTTTCTCATTTACCACTATTCTAATTGAAGTGATTTTTATGTGAAAAATGAGACCCTGCTCTTCTTGTTCTTGCTTAGATTTGATGACCGCTTTTTACGTTGTGATCAAATTGGTTCTGGTTTCTATTTTATTATGATGCTCATAATTGTCGGGTATATTTGTATCCTTTTATTTAGCATACATGTAACCTTGCATATTTGCTCATTCATCACTTTATAATTGCATAAAAACCGATTAAAAAATGCATGCATCTTAGTATTGCATTGTAATTAGCATAGTTCATAATGTGGACCTAAAACTGAAATTATTCACACTTGTGCTTCCTGAATCAAAATTTGATAAATAAATTAGGTAGCCGCGTCCCTGTGTTCGACCTTGGTAGACTTGCCAAGTAAAAATATTCCACAGCATTCAAAGGTCTGTGGTTTTTGCTGAACCAAATTCGCCTCCTATACTACAACTATTATTCATTATTAAAGAGGTGAATTTGACATTCATCAAACCCCTCTCTCATTTCCTCAACCATGTATCCTCTTCGAACTTTAGGAATAAGACAACCAACTTGACCCGTGTCACCAATAATATCATTTCCTTGATCTACACTTTTATTAACTATCACCCTTAACTGATGTCATTTTATTTTATCGATTTTAACACCACCACTTATGCACCGCCTATCATTAGTCATCCTAGTCCCCTACATACTATCTCATTTCTTTGTGATCGTACCTCGTGACCTTGAGCGTGCCAAGAATGCCATGCCCGTTAACATTGGGGCTATGCACTTCAGTTGAGATTTTGATGACATCTCCTCCCTCCGGACCAAGCTATGTCTTACCTAATCCTACTCCACATTTCCTTGGATTTATCCATCCTTTAGTCTAAACTTTAACCCATCATATTACGATAAAGTATGAGCTTTAACTAGCATCTCTATCTCCCAAGCATGACTTCTCCAAGAAGGACCTAATTGACACATATTCTTTGGAGTTTCACAAGATCCAAGAGAATGTTGACATGATGATGTATCACATCATTAACATGATGCTTTGGGTGAAAGACTATTTTGTAGTTTGCTAATGCAAAGTATGAAGTCATCTACAAGCTCTCGGATGATGTTCAACATCTCAACCTTACTCTAAACCTCCTCCAACTAGACCTCTCCTCTACCAGCCTTCTCACCACCTTGCTCCTCCTATTAGGGCTCCTCCCACTACCTCGACCTAACCATGTCCTCATCCTTTAGATGCTGGTTCATATTTCTCTTAAGGGAAGTCGATTGTGATGTCATATCATGAAGAAGAAGAAGAGGATGACGATGACGATGAGTCTGGCTATCTTGTGTTTAGCTACAGCTTTGAGACCCATCAGGTCATAGAAAGAGGAAACAAGTGTTGGGGCACCTAACGTGACGTGGATGATAGTGATTATGCCCCCAACTTCTAGACCTTTTGCAAGTGCTCATGTTTCCTTTCATTGATGTTCTTTGTTTTCTTTCCATATTTATGTAATGGAACCAGTTAATGCTGCACATATTTTTCTAGTGGTTCCATCCTTTAATTAATGAAAGTTGCATTTAGTTTTTATTATTAACCTTTTATGATAACAAAAATGGGGAGAACAATTAGAAGAATTAAGGGGAAGAATACGTGTTTTTTGTACTATGGAGTTAAGGAACTAAGGGGAAGAACTGATAAAAAATTAATAGTTAAGTAAGAATTCATTATTAATCATAAATATGACATTAAAGAATTAAAGTTAGTTTTATGATTCTTTTAGTAAGAGGGGATAAATTAAAATTTGAGAAATTTATTTTTTTTTGTTAAAATCAAAGTTTTCTAAATATGCTCAGTTTAATTGCAAGTTTTATACTTACAAGATTGAACTCTATAAAAATAGGGGAAGACTTATCCCACTTTAACTAGGATCGACTACATGAATTCTTTCTCAAATCCATGTTGTAAGATCCAGGTATTTTTTACGTTGATTGTTGTCTACCTAACACAACCCCCACAACGAGGGATTTTAACCCTAATCATTTGGGTGGTAGGTGTACTGCACTACTTCCAGATCATTGAAATGAGTCTTTTATCTTTTAATATTTTAAAAATTTTCATCATTAAAAAGGGGAGAGATTGTTAGGTATTTGTTTATCTCTAAGTTTATTTTAAAGATGACACGCATACATCCCAGTCGCTCTCTTAGTATCCATGTTTACATGTTTGTATGACATTTCATTGCAAATAGCAATTACAAAGTTTGAACAATAGATTACATATAGTTAGATAATCTCAAAGTTCTTTTATTGAAAAGTTGTAACCTCAGGCTTTGCTCTAAGAACTTTTCAAATACGAACCAGTCAAGAACACAAAATTGATCGACTGTTTTTTCTCAGTGATAGACCATACATGATCGACCATACCTCTTCAATTATGGATCGGACATGATTGACCATTAGGTTCACATGATCGACCACCTTGTTTACCTAATTTTTCATATTTTGAATACAATACCCCTACGTTCATCAAATGATCGATCACCTTTCCAAAACGATCAATCGAATTGAAATGATTGATCGCCCCAATTTTCACGATCGGTCATTGGTATATAATCTTGTTGATTCTTTCTTACTTAGTTTCCAACAATCATATTCTGTGGACCCCCTATCTAAGGGATCATATACCCAATATTAAAGACACAATTCAACACATACCCAATGTTGGAAGACACATAATCCACTCTCACTCTTTACAAGTGAAGAAAAATATACTCTGAGTGATATTATATTACTCTCTATAGTTCTTAAGTTCTTCGATATTTCTAAGTGAATAATTATGAAGATAATTTCTTTAAAAAAAGCTTTCAGCATGCAGCATTTGATTGCCTCCAAGTCTTCTAATTCTTCTGATAACAATCAAAGCACTTTTGGCAAGCTACGTCTCTAGTGATATTATTCTTTGATATATTATTATTTTAATCATGATTAATGTGATATTATTTCTTATGCAAATGATATTATTTGCAATTATCTTTGATGTAGATTATTGATATCAATGTCCTTATTCCTTGAGGATTATTTGTGATATTGCTGAGAAATATATTTTGAAAATATCATTTCCATATTCTTCACATAACCCTTCATTGTAGGAACTTTTGGTGTTACTAAACGTTTGCATATTATTCTTGAATATGTTGAGTACGCTCTGTCCATGAAAGTCAGAGGATAATTAGAGCTTGACCACCCTTGACGTTATCACAATGTCAGATCTGTGGTATTGACCTTTATGTTTGATCCAAGTTGAAAAGAAAGAAGCTTGATAAATGGTTGAGATATAATCATAAATATCTCGGACTATAGTAAAGTAGTTGGTAGGCTTGGCTAACCAGAAATTCATAGTCAGGAGACTCAGGTCATGGTTTTTACCCACTTGGGTTTCTGTGGTAACATTCTCTGCAATGTACTTGATTGATTGCTCATGTTTTCTTCAATCTTATTTTGCATTTTATTGTACCATCGATACTATTATTCACCCCCTCTAATGATATCTTAATACAACAAAACTCAGATAAGGACCTAATAAACGAAGAGATAGGCTATCATCTTGACACCATTATGGCTAGTAGAAACTTTGTAGTTTATGCTTTCATCATTGAACTAATATTAAGGTGCATTAATGTAGGCCCAACTCTCAATGAACATTCTCATTTTATCTCATAGGAAACATGTCTCACCGCCTCCTCTATCGTAGAAGTTTAGCCACATCACTTCCAAAACTTCTGTCCCCTCCCATGATTTAATAAGTGAGTCTTTGGTTATTAATTTCAAAACAAAATTACCAACCTCTCGAATGTCCCTCACGATATGTTCATTCTCCTCTAAACCTTCCTAAATGACCACTCCTTTAATTGCAACTATCTTCTTTACATTCTCACCAAACCACCGAAACATGACCCAATTTACTAACAAACAAGCTACATTTATCAACACCCAAGTAAATGTGCTCTACACTCTTTATTTGGATGTGAATAATCTAATTCCCAAATAAAAACTAAGTCTATTACTACTCCTCTCTAGCTCCGCCTACCATCTCTTCTTTGTAGCGTATTTTAACCCTCTTATGATGTAAGTGGATTTTGTGGAAAAGAACCTTGAGTAGCAGTAGAAGAAGAAGACACCTCCAACGAACTTGATTACCAAATCAAGTTCTTGAAACAAGATCAAAAAACAAGATTTACCTCTCACTTGATGTAATGAGGATTTCAATCTTTTTTTTCCAATTAATCTCCTTATGTAATTATCATCGTTTCTATTTATAGTTTAGCTCTAATTTGTAATAATTGAGCAAATATTGGAAGCCTAAATAACATTCATACTGTCTCTATTATGCATGTCTTTTCAAAGTTCTTTAGCAATATTTGTTTCTAATTTATGTTGATTCTTGCTTTATTTTTGTCTCTTCAGTTGTTTTTATCTTTTTTTTATGATAATAAAAAGAGAAAGATTAAAAATCATTTCGAAAATAAAAAGTCCTTATATTGTAAGGGATTTTTTTACAAGCATTAACTAATGTAGAATTATTTTCAAAAGTTCTAAATGAAATTGTTTTCTCATTAAGAAAAATGATAGGGAAATCCACTCACATCATGAATTTTAATAATGATACATAATCATCAGTAGGAACATACATCTTACCTATTTTAGTATATTACATAATAAAATATAGAGAAAGAGTAAAGCATATATGAACGGTTCAAGAAAAACCAAGCATTTCTATTTTAAAGCTCTTTATCCAAAGCCTCACAGTTATTTATATGATTATACAACATATAGACATGCTAGGTCTTTTTCCTAACCATTTTCATTTTTCAAGTCAAATTTCTAAATTGATTGGTAATCCTTACTATAATGATCAATCAAATGCCTTAATTATCTATTGATCTATTGACTGATCCATCACCCTAGAAACCTTTATCAATCAAAAGCATATATTGTCTATCTTTTGATTGATCAGCCTGAAACTTTTGATTGATCACTTATCATATTGTGTAATAGTTGATTGTTCACCCTTGAGGTTTTAGCAATCACTCCTTTACTATTAAAAAAATTTAAATATAAAATATTTCCCTTTTAATACAATTAAATTTCAATCGATTGTCCTACTTAATTGATCAGTAAATCCTTGTTACATTTCTTGACTAATGACCATATTTGATCGATCATCGATCCTATTTGATTGCTCATTGTTTTGGTCCATCAATTCACATACATATGATTAATCAATTAACTTTATCTATAAAGTTATAAACATCAATTGTATTTCTAAATTGTGGTAGTTCAAATCTCAACATTTAGATTAAGATCCTACAAGATATACTTTAAAAGGTCATTTTAGCCAAGGTATTTTTAGCCTCATTAGACAAGTCATACAAGTGATAGACTCAAAAGAAAGAAGGAAGATTCTTATATTAGTTGCAGTAAGATTTCCATCCTTTGTCCACGCCATCATATGAGAATGCTCAGTTGTGAGCTCCTCTAGTTCTCTACTACATGTTTAGCAGTTCTGATTTATGATATTTTACTTTGATATTTTATCTTCATAGTAGATAGAATTTATGTGGCTATAGATATGTTTGCAAACTTTATTTATTTTTATTGTTGTATTGTTGACCTCGATGTAGGTCTAAGATGTGGTGTATGACATTGAGTTATATGTAGAAAAATAACTCATATAGTGGAATAATAGGTCAAGAAAGTCGATCGAGAATCTTGAGTTTTTGTCTAGAGGTCTCTACTAATAAATTATCATGTATTTGTTTTCCTTTTTTGTGATTAGTTTATTGGGTTGAAAATTATTTTTAGGTGACTATTTTTTGTTGTAGTTTATTTAAGAAACTATTCACCCTTCTCTAGTTGACTTGTGATCATACATGTTTGTGTTTGATCTTGTTATTGTCTTTGTGCTCTTGAATTTTCTTGTGTCGATCTCTCGATTGGTGATAGATGGAGGATAGTATGACAATTCATCTCAATATTTAGTACTGGACAGAGAAAGAAGCGTATGACTGTACCCATTGAGAAAAACATTAGGGGAAGAGATGAGTGTTCTCATTGCCATCCTAAATCGCCATAGTTACAATGAAAAACCTAGTAAGCACATGTAAATAAAACATAATAGAGATTTATAGTAAAATACATAAAAATATAAGAATCGCATATCGTCAATCAAAATAAACTAAAAATGTTCATAATATGTGACATTGTTAAAAAGAAGCTCAAAACCATATGCATGTATATGTGTTTATATATATAGAACGACTTATTCAATAAAATCATAATTATTTATAAAAAGTTAGTAAAAATATTTTAAAATTAAAATATATAGGTCCAAGTTTCTATATCTTCCACTTATGATTTCATAACAACAAAACATTCATAAATAAAATTTATAAAAATATATAAATAAATAAAATAATAAAATAATAAAATCATTATAAATATAGAGATAATTACTTACATGACAAGAAAGTGATGCTTAAGGAATGATAATAGGGGTTGATCATGCTCTGACCATTCCCTTTATGGATATAGAGGATACACATTGAACCCTCAGACGAGAGGGGCCTAGCAGACGGAAGGAGTAGGGATGCAGCTCCGTGGACCATTCGTCGGGCCTGATAGGTGGTAGTATCACACCCTTCTCAAAGGAACCGTACGTGACACCCTCGTGTCATACGGCTCCGTCTCGGAATCAGTTGACAATCCTATCTGGATGCTAAGTTGGAGAGATGTAAAGTCCCATCACTTTCATTCATTCAGAATGCCTACGTTATTTGATCTTCCCCTTCATTAGAGGCAGAGATTTTGGTATTTGATTGTAGGAAGAGGGGCATAAGTGAGTGATGGACAGAAAAGATGATGAATTGGATGAGTATCTCCTCCATTAGTAAGGCAAGAACCAACCTTATGGTGTGGTAGTAGAAGCAGTGAGCTCACACTTTAAAGACTAAGGTTCAAGCCCATGAGTAAGGTAAAAGAAACGTGCATGTAAAGATCACCCCATCTGGTCATCGCTCACCTTCTTCTGTTGTCATCCTCCTAATTTTTTATCTTATAAAGGATGATGACGACCACCCTGGAAAAACCTTACTGACATCTCATTTTTTATAGAGGGGATAGCCGATGACCACCTCTTCTAGATGTTCACTAAAAGCGGATGGTAATTGCCCATCCCATACAAGGAACCATATGGGATTGTTGCCTTTACTCAGCCATCCCTTTTGTCATACCTAGGAGAAAGAAACTTCCCTCTTAAGGATAGTTAGGGACGATTTTACTTATGATCGACTCTGATCATCATGGAAGGGACATGATCATCCCTGATGATCATTAGGGAAGGGATGATCATCTGCCTTTCGAATCTCTCTCTGCTCGTTCGCCTGACATCTTGACGAGGATTTGATAACCTCACTGCCAGAAGCGGTAACATTTATTAAATTTTTTTGATAATGTTATAGTCCGAATTTCGAATTTGGTGCGTTAGTTTGATTTATAAACACCTCTTCATAAACAACTGATGATTCCCACGTTCATATATAAATTGATGATGGCTAAATAGATGAATTATTTGATGTGTACGTGTGAATCATTCAGTGAGGGTTATATGCAATAGGCACCTTACCTAACTTGTTATTCCATGATCAACATTAAGGAACTTGATAAAATGTTATCAGAAAAAATGCACTTCGTATGTTCTGATTAATATTAGATCAATCGGTTGCATCCATGGGCCATCAGAGTTTGTAGAACCTGTGATCATAAAATTCAAAACTGTCTCCTAAAATATGGACCAGAAGGTTCTTATCTTGCCATTCTCGTTGCATCTGAAGAAAATATTTTTTTCTGTTTATTTTTTTTTCAGTATAAGGAAGACTTAAGACCAGAGTGCTCATCTTTATGAGGAGAGAAGTGTGGAATCTATGCATTGGGCTCCCAAAACATATGCATAAGGTCTATATCGGGCCATCCCCATCCATTGGAAGTTGATATCTATGCAGAAGATTTTTTCCGTTTCTGTTTCTAAGCAGAGGAACTGAAATCAGGATTTTTTCCCCTTCAAATGAAAGGCCAACTGACCACCAAACAATTAAAGCAAGAAAAGGTTCCAATTGGAACAAAGAAAAAATTATCTGATTGGATCTAAAAGGATGTGAGGATGAAAGGAAGTGTATCAAAATCAAATCCACTGGAGAGATTATACTGCATCAAAATCATGATTTGCAGAAGTCATCTTGTTCTGCTGATAAATCGCAGTCGTCCGTTCACCTTTTGGACACCTGTCGTTATAGCAGCATGGGTGGCCGTGATAAGACGCGGCAAAACTGCAAAATATCTACGACGTCAAAATATAAAGATAATTTTTCCTCATTCTTTTTACCGGAAACGAGTAAATTTTAGGAGAGGAAGGTCAACTTTGAGTTATTTCTGGAGGAGAATACATTGAAAGGAGACTTATACACACGGACATTGAGAAGGATGAGGACAAATGGATGAATGGCCGCCTTTATGCCTCTCCT
The DNA here is from genome assembly GCA_037367405.1 of Ottelia alismoides. Classification (NCBI taxonomy): domain Eukaryota; kingdom Viridiplantae; phylum Streptophyta; class Magnoliopsida; order Alismatales; family Hydrocharitaceae; genus Ottelia; species Ottelia alismoides. Next base: position 958,361 of record JAZKJV010005993.1, on the reverse strand, counting down.
CCAATTGCTACAGATAAGAGGAATTGTCCAGCTGGCCCTTCAGATCATTCACGGTCTACAGATCCACCAACTCACAACCCATTTTGCAGAATGAACTAACATCCAAAGCTATGATCGCACCGATCAACACAATGCCCCTTGCAAACATTGCATCATAACTCAAGTATCTCACAAAATCACCCCAATGGAGAAAAATGGAGCACTAATTAAGGGAAATATGTAAAAGAGGAACCAACTCAGTAAGGCGATCGTGTATTTTAGCATGGAAACCCAACGCCTAATCACACAGAACAAGTTCTCCATTCTCCCATAAATTCGTTAACTAAGCCAAGGTTTTGCTAACAGAGAATACGATACAATAACAACAACAACAAGAACAAACATGGTCATCATCAGGAATCAATTCTACCTCTACCGCTGCCGAGGAGTGCCACCGGCAGCCCCGCTGCCGTACACCGCCTTCGAGCCGGTCCCGACAGCCATATGGTGATGCTGGTGCGGGTGGTGGTACGAAGGTACCGGACCACTGGCGCCACCGTAAATTTGCTGCCCACCCATCATGACCATCCCTCCTCCGGCCGCGCCGTAGTACCCACCGGCATTATTTCCCGCGCCTCCGCCCGCCCCGCCTGCCCCGTCCTTCGGCTGCGGCTGCCCTGAGGACGACGAGGTAGACGCGCCCTTCTCCCCTTCCATCTCCCTGAACTTCTGGAGGTAGACCTTGAGAGGCTCGACGTACTCCTCGAAGCCGAGGGTGGTCATGGCCCAGAGAAGATCGTCGCCGTTGATCGTCTTGCGCTTCTCCCTTTGGCACTTGTCGGAGGCCTCGCCGGTGATGAAGCTTATGAACTCGGAGACGCACTCCTGCACGGTCTCCTTGGCGTCCTTGGAGATCTTGGCGTTCGCCGGGAGGGCCTTCTTCATGATGCGGCTCACGTTGGCGATGGGGAGGAACCGGTCCTGCTCGCGGGGCGAGGAGAAGTCGCCGCTGCCTCCCGCGTTGTGCGCGCCACCGGACTCGTTGTCGGAGTCGGCCATTGGAGTTGCAGCTCCGGAGATCACGAACGACGCGAAGCGGACTGAGAGTTGAGCTCAATTGGATTGCAGATGATCTTCGGTTGGGTTGAGCTCGAAGGTGAAGCGAGCTCAGTGTGGGGAGCGCAGGGCGGGGGCCGTTGGATGAGGAGTCGTTATAAGGACTTGCGACAGGGGGACACGTGGAGGTCCTGTGGCCGTTTCCTTCGCGATAAGCATTGTTGGGACAGGGGGCATCTGGGCCGTTGATCGCGCGGGGAGCTGGGAGGATCTGGACTGTTCGCCGACGGTGAGTGGTCGGCGAGTGGGTTTTACTCAATATTTTTGAAAATCGAATTGAACACGGGAACCTTATTGAAATAGTAATTAAATCGTTCAATTATTATTATTTAAAATAGGATTAAATCGATAAAACAGTAGTTGAACCAGCTAACTAAATCAAAATAAAACAAAAATATTTATGAAATATACACTTAAATATACTTGAAATAGAAATAAAATATATAAATAATGTATATATTTTACACTATGCATAAAATATTTTTTCATATGCACCACCAAATGTCATGCATATCGTATATACAGGGGGGCAGGGAGTCTGCATCCTGCGGTGTTGGAAACTCCTTACACCCACCCTATTTTTTAAATTTTATTTTTTTGAATTAAATGTTTGGGAGATTTATTTAATATGTTATGGGGAATACATGTTTTAAGTTTCACGTAAAATAAACATTCCTAACATGTTCATCTAAAATGAGTTAATTTCAGCAATTCTGAGATCGTTAAAATTTGGTAGTCTTGATGGAGATGATCGAAGTCTCTAATTAAGTTGAATTTGGAATGACAACATGGTGATCTAAATCCTCCCAAAGTTTTATCTCAAAAAAATCAAAAAAAATGAAAAATTAGGCACCCGGCGGTGTAGGATCCTTTGTACTAGATGCCTTATAACATAATAATAGTTTCATTATATTTAAAATCTATTAAATGCAAAAAGTTGTGTTCAAGTAGTTGGTTCAACCTTTACTGTTGGCATTATTTTTAAATAAATTAAAAATTAAATATGATTCAACTTTAGTTAAATCTAGTTAAACATGATAAAAAATAATAAGTTGAACCGGTGGGTTGATTGAAAATTAAATATTTGAGTCGAAAAGACAACAACCGATTAACCAAATCGATCCAAACTCAATTTACCGATCAAACCTACCAAGACAATCCTATCCAATTTTCAAAACATTGGTTTTACCGAAGTTCCTCGTCCGTCGCTTTGCTTCGTCTAAACATTTCTAATTGATGGTGCGAAAAAATCAAGTTCTAATTCGATTGAGATTAGCAATGATCTTATTCTTGTTCATTGTAGATTTGGTTAGGGGTCTAATCAGGTTCAGTCGGTTGGGGTCACCCAGTTTGTTGGACACGTGGTTAAGGGTCTAATCAGGTTTGGTTAAGGGGCTGTTGAATAATAATTTACTTGAAACTTTATATGCTTCATCTTTCGTATGCAGTAATTTATTTTGGATTGTCTATATTTATTTATATAATTGAAGTGGTTTATGGTAACTTTGACACGTATTCACGTGGAAAAAAGTGTCCCATTATGTGGTATATTATCCAGTAAGATGTGTGTCAAAAGTAACTGTTTTAGATATATAAGTATCAAACGATTACTCTGCTAGTACATATTACAACGAAACTGTTGGGAGGGACAATAAGCTGCACCGTCAATCTTTTTTGGATGGCAAATTCAGTTCTTCGTAATACAACATCCATAGACCTGGGAACCATACCATTGCTATGCATAATTTTCTGGACCCTCTTAAAGAGCTCTACAGCTTCAGACGCCAAGAACCAAAAAGTATCAAATCCGAAAAGGATGAAGACATGTTGATTGTCAATACAAGCCTTCTCATATTTAGCAACTTTAGCTGAGACAGCTTTCTGTGCAGCGTATCCCACAAAAAAATCCCTTTTTATCAGACCAACTAATGGAGGCACTCCAGTTAAATCAACACATGCATGTTTTCCTCAGCTCAACCAAAAATTAAAACATATGCTGGTCTGAGTGTGGATCTCCCCTCATGTGAATCAGACGAGAAATTCACAGGTGCTTCTTTCTTTGACGCAACTCCAGCCTTCTTGAGAACATCATAGATGACATCTCTGACAAGATCATGTCTATATTTAAACCTGGGAGTTCACGACAATGAACGGCATGCTCCACAAAGGAGTCTAGACAAGATTTGTGGCATACTGGGCATGATTCATCTGCTGGGAATAGAGGAATCATAAGACGATATCTGAGAATAGTACGATATTCAATAGGTGGCATCTGCATTCCAAGACCATCAATAGGAATAGCTAGAAGAAAATCTTGAGCATGGTCAGATTGCAAGCATCGAAAAATTGCCTTTTGTCTAGCTGTCATGTCAAATTCAACCTCAATTTCTTTGACAATTTTACTAAAAAGGGAAATCATCAAAGCATTCTGGGCTTTACGGAGGACAGTATCCTTGTTAGCAAAACATGTAAGATCTGAAGATAGGAGTTTGACACGTAGACCCTCCAAGGCATCTTAAAAATCAGAATCAATATCACATACCCCACTGTCTCGTAAAATGTGGTCTTGAAGCACCCAAGATTGAGCTCTAGAGGCCACAAAAAAGCATATGAAGAAGCCTCAATAGCGGAGTACAGTCCTAAGTCACCGAGCTTGATTGGTAGGGATGCCACCCGCCATTGAAGGTCGCCAAAAAAAGGACCTCCACAAACCACAATATCCTCAATAGCTCCACGTAGCCTTCTGTCAAAAAAAGCAGCAGCTTGCTCCATGCATGTGGGTTGACATGTCCTTAAGCCAAACATGAGCTTGGTTGAACCCATACAAGATCGTAGTAAAAGAAGTTCACTCTGTGGGTTATCCGACTGGGAGAGTAATTTCATTAATTCAACAGCTTTGGTGGCTCTCCTCGTAGCAAAGTCTTCAACAAATTCTTTGACCATGCTCACTGCACCTCCAAGCAGTTTCACTCATAGCACGGGCCTTCCAATAGTCCTTTGCGGACCTTTTGTCCATCACATGAAGGCCAAAAAAGCTCAATTTTCTTGATATTCAAACAAGTCCCAACTCAAGACCTCTGTGTTGTATAATGTCAAGTACCTTGGCTACCTCTAATGTGTCCCCGATGATAGTCCCATCATCAATGATGTTCTCACCTCTGCTTAGGTTTATTTATCCTAGCACTGAATTTAACACAAATTTTGGCAAATCACAGATGTGAAATTGGATTTTTCTTTTTCAAATTTCCTGCTAAGACATATGTTATAGATGTTGATATTTTAAATATGTCAATACTTATTTTAATGTCACAATGATTTTAATATAAATGTAATTAGATTTACGAGATTGTTTATAAGATTTAAATCCCGCAATTTTGAAGTCGTGTGCATCATTATACCATGCTTATAAATTTGAACGAGGGATTTATTTGTAAAAGCTTATAACTTTTGATGCTACCATATTTATTTTTTGCTGTTGCTTTTCAGCATTTCTTTCGTTTTGGTAATATCATGGCAATTAGATACATTACTTTGATTTAGAATTACTAAGGGGTTTCATGTTGATAGTATGTGCACGTTGGTGTTATTCAACATAAAGATATTGCATGAAATTTAATTCCAATAGTTGTAATGAGCGTTTTAATATCCATTAGAATTCTTAGAACGTTATGTAACGTTTTTAAGATATAAATTTATATAAATAATGGTCCATAACAATGGTTTTGAGACACACAATTTTATCCTTTCCATTTGTTTTGACGTTGTTTATATACTTGGTTACTACTTTTTGGCGTTTCATTTATTTCTCCTACTGTATTCTTTAGCGTTCAAGTCAATATGACTTGATATCTGGGTTAAGATCATAAATAGAATTGAAATAATATTTATTCTTTGGTTACTATGTCAGTCTCCAATTATTTAAATTTGTACATCCTTCTGCGATCTTCTCTTTATTTTCTACTATATTCTTTTATTATATTTCTGTAATCATAGTATTATTTATGTGTTATTATTATTCTTTGGTTATTTTTGAAAGAATGTGATATTAGTCACTTTTGAATGTGTTTTACTATATCTTATTATATGGCTAATGAATGACTAACTCTCTGTTTTGCTAGCCATTTTGTATTGAAATGTTGTGTCAAACTTTGGTTTTGTTGGAAAGAAAGTAACTCTATAATTTAAGATAACATGAATCTTAATGCTAATAACCTCTTAAATAAGACTAACAAAATTCTCAATTTTAATTAAGATTTCATATGTTTTCTTTGCCCTCATGACTCTCATTTAAATTGAAGACAATGAACCTTCGACTTCATAGTAAGTAATGGTGTTTAGTTGGTCTTCTGTTGTGACTAGATTATTTAGGTTGTAAGTTAGCTATCTTGATTTGACTTTTTATTTTTTTGTTTGTAGTCTCTCCTTTCTTTCACACAAGATGAAGTATGATAGGGCTTCATCCTGTGTAAGGATATAATCTGGGAAGACCGACTATTTAGACATCATCATTGGTGTGCATCAAGGTTCATCCATTCCTTTTTACTTTGATTATGGACGAGTTGACAAGTCACATTCAGGATGAGATACCTTGATGTATGTCATTCACTGACGATATTCTGTTGATTGATGAGATTAGAGATGGAGTAAAGGATAAGCTTGAGGTATGGAGACATGCATTAGAGACTAAAGGATTTCATTTAAGTAGGACTAAGACTAAATATATAGAGTGACTTTTGATAGAAGCAATGGTGAAGGAATTGAGGTTAATATAGATGATGATAACATTCAAAAGAGAGATTCTTTTAGATACTTAAGATCTATTTTGCAACATGATGGGGAAATTGATGGAGATGTTACAAATATAATAAATGCATGTTGGCTAAAGTGGGGAGGAGCTTTTATTGTTCTCTGTGATAAGAAAATTTCTTTGAAAATCAAAGGAAAGTTCTACAAAGCAGCTGTGAGACATGCTATGTTCTGTGAATATGAATGTTGGCCTGTGAACCATAAACATGTGCAGAGAATGGCAGTAGCGGAAATGAAAATGCTAAGTTGGATGTGTGGACACACACACACACACGTAAAGACCGTTTTCGGAATGATGTCATCAAAAGAAAAGTTGGTGTAACTCTGATCAATGATAAGATATGAAAAAGTTGCTTAAGGTGGTTTGGCAATTTGCAAAGGAGGCCAGTTAATGCACCGGCGAGGAGATGTGAGTTTTGGAATGTTGACCTGGCTAAAAGAGGGTGAGAAAGGCCCAAGAAGTGTTGGAATGAGACTATACGAAGGGATCTTTGTTTTTTGGATCTAAGCTCGAGAATGACCCAAGATAGATCTGAATGGAGACAAAGAATCCATGTAGCCGACCCTACTTAATGTGGCCTTGTTGTTGTTGTTGTCACTCCTTTCTGTGTGTTGTAGGGATGAAAACGGTCGGATACGGGTACGAATATAGGTGTTACCATATCCTCATCTTTTTTAAAATTCAGATATGAATACAAATATCACATGAATGTGTAAAATATAAAATCATATCCTCAAAATACGAATACGAATGCAAAACAAATATTGGTAATTCGGATGCGGATATTTGACAAACGAATAAGAATTAATATACGAATGTTGTACTGTCCAAATTTACTTAAAAGCTACAAACATTTTAGGTTCATAATTATATAAAAAGTATATTAAATTTTTAATAATGAATATGTACATAAAAAATAACTAAATAATAAAAGAAAATGTATATTTATAATTAAATAATAAAAGAAAGCTTACTAAACTTACTTATTTGTATACCATGTAAGTATTGGTATCATCCAGAATTCGAACATTCGTATTCATAAATGTATTTGTATCCTTCAAAAAATGAATATTCATATTCGTATCCTCAAAATTTTCAACAATCATATTCACATTCGTATTCGTCAAATTTGAGGATATTATATTCATATTCATATTCGGCGAATGTTGGACATTTGCATTTGTATTCGCCAGATACAAGAAAATGACACCCATATTCTCTATTTGACGAATGTGGATACGAACGGATAGGAATATATTTGTATTCGTTTTCTTCCCTAGTGTGCTGTGTTCTATAAGGTTGCATACATGGCATAATGAAGCTCTTGTTTATTACTGACAAACTTTGACTTTGATGTCTTTTAAATATATGGTATATGCTTTAGCTAACTAAAACTATGTATGCTTTACAAGTTCCTAGTAGTTCTAAAAGTTTTTAGATTGTGTTTTCCATATTTAGATATGTTTAAACTCTTGCTTATATACTACTCTTGCTCTGAGTAGGATCGAAGTGGTCAATGTGTAAAAGCTCGAGAAATCTTTTGGTTTATACTAACTTTTTTCTTAACAAATGCTCTTATTATTTTACTTAGTTCATTATAAAAGTAAATAGTATATTTGTAAAATCTAGGTTGGGTAAATCATTACTAGTTTAAACTTGTTCAGTTTATTATATAATACGTGGTTTATACAACATAATCTTTTGTGTTAAAGTGTGATCTCTTCATTAGTAATTAATAAGCAATTTAGATAGATATATTTATCGAAATCTTTTACCTCTATCCTTTTAGAAACAAGTTCTACCTAAATCTTCTTCTTTGATTTCTCATGAGTTTTTGGTAAATATCACCCAATGATTTTTTTCACAAGTCTGGCTTACACTTAAAAGATGGTTCTTCAAACCGCCTACGATTGATATGTTTCGTATCTATTTCTTTTGATTACCATCAATACCCCTAACTGTAATTGTCATCTTTGATTGTTTCTTAGACTAACGTGTCCCCTTTAAAAGCCTCTAATTAGATATAGATCTTGGAGTTGCCCATCATGTCCTGCCAAAGTCCACTATCTATAACTCACTTCATATTATTAAGGATATTCTACAAAATAATGGTTTAATATTGTTCTAGGTACCTATGCCTTCCGCTGTCATGATATCTAGGGCATGTTTGGTAACTGGGTTGGGATATCCTCCTGTAATAGTAGCTGTTTGGAGGGTTGGGAGGATTGGAATGATATTGTGATGTGATGTGACATTGATTATGTGTTATATTGATTTTTTAAATTATAATAATATATCTTTTATGTTAATAATTTTATTTCAACATGGTTAAAAAATATTATACCAAAAAAATTGTAGGATCAATACAAGTAATCCCAACCCAAGAATGTAGGATGGAGCTGGGGGTATGCCAGGCTACCCCGGTTACCCTGGCAACCAAACAGTCCCTTAGTGTGTGCATCCTAATGAATAAATCATTTTGCGCCCATTTCAATTTTAAGCTTAGAAATATATGCATACACACGATCATTTTTTTCTTTTTTTTGTAAAAAAAAATGCATGGTTAGTCATAGGCCTTACTCTTTCATTTTAGGTACAACAAAAATATCATGGTTGTAGTCTAGGGATCTAAGTGGATATAAGTTTTTGTAGGTTTTGTATTCCCTTAGTAAACATAGCTATGGCATTTATTAGCCTATAGGTGTTTAACCTCAAAGAATTAAACTCTTTTCTATTTCACCAGTGTTATTCTTAGGTTAGCGGGTTTCAGAGATTAAAACTTTTTTTCAATAAATAGTTTCCCATTCTCTTTATTAGAGGATATGAGTTATCTTTTAAGACAAATTTTCCATCAACATGATAACTTTTTTAAGAATAAATTTGCATTCCTTTTTCTTGTTCATATATAGAGAGAAAATTTAATTGTGCTTCTAGAAGTCTAGAACTTGCCTTAGTTTCACTTGCCATGAGATAGAGTTGCATTCCTCACTTAAAATTGAGTCAGAATCATCTCAAGTTATCGTAAAAGATTTCTTCTTGAAATATTTCTTCCTTTTCACGATTTTCTTTGTATCCTTCGAGTATTTAATCTGAAGTTGGTGTTTTTTATTGTAGTAGAAAACTTGATCATAGGTCTTTCCAGAGAAATTTTCTCGGGTTTTCTCATTCTTTCACATATTATCATAACTACTAGATACTAAGCCTATACCTTCCTTATTTTATGCTGCTATTTTAGTATTAGAATAACTTACTTAAGAATTTGACTTAAAAATTAATCATGTACTTTTTTTGGATTCATCTTTAACATCTTTATTAATTACTTCGTGTGCCATTAGCTTTTCTATTCTCTCTGAAAGATTTAGCTTTTCGGGATCCTTAGTTTCTTCTATAGTCGTGATCTTTGTACACCATTGCTTCGTAAGAGTTTGCATGAACTACTCAACTTTTTCTTCCATTGGGTAATATGTGCCATGGTCTTTGTGTGAACTTATAACGTTGGTGAATCGTGTACTCATTTTCTTTATTGTTCCTTCTAGCTTCATTCGACAAACTTGAATTCATTTATCAACTACCTCCGACCCTTCACTAGATTCAATTTGAGATTCATTAGTAAACCATGTGTTGAATAAAACCCCTGCTAGACCATAAGCTTACCTCCTGGAAGATGATACCAGTCTTATAATCTACTTAGTCTTCTCCTCCCCGACTTGAGACGAGAATTCTCAAGTCCTAATTAGGCTTTCTATATACTCCTTTTTGATATGGACTTCACACCAATTATTACGTTGTTTAGAAAATTATTTTTAGCCTTTTTCTTTATATTTAAGAGATCTCCTAACAATCTTCTCAGAAAATCTCATTCATCGTGGCATTCCTTTGTCCCAATTAGACTGCAAGATCGCTTCCTCATGCAAGATAAGAAATGAAGAGGCCCTCGGTTAATATGTAACTAAGTACTACGAAATATTTTAGAGCGATGTTTCTATCGACATTTCCCTTTCTTTGAATGTTGAAAACTGTTTAGACCATTACCTAGGACCTAATACTCTACCGAATCTATGTATTTATCTCTCATTCACATTCCTTCCTTCCTTAGGAATCCCTTGAACTCTCAAGCCTTATTAGAGACCTCTAAATTGCCAATTAAAATGGGATTGACTTCCTTCATTCAGCAAAAGAAGGTTTTCTCCATTATCTTAGGTAAACCTGCTACTACCTATCATCTATCCAGCGAGTAATTCTTGATGAGGGCCTTTTTTCCTTGGATCGGAGCACAATCACTTGCAAAATCTGATCACTTCACATACTTCATTGCCCCAAACCCATCCTCGTACCTTAATTGAATCATAATGGTTTCATGTTCCTTCATCAAATGTTTATTTCTCTCGGTTTGTACATCCTTATACTATTTTGGTCATGATTAGTTTACAAGATTGAACACATCTTCTTGGGTTAGATTTCTTTCCAAGAATGTTGAGCCGGGACCACTATATGGGGAAGCCATGGGTATGGGAGGAAGTTCACTTATTTTGACCTTGCTCTTTTGATTCATACTATTCCTGCTTGAGGACATTGATCCCTCATGGGCATGAAATTGGTTCCTTCATGGTGCTACTATAGAGAGGAATTCACCGTCGACCTTTGCATCCCCCTCCTCACCCTTCTTCCAAGCGTAATGTACTTGGAACCATTGGACTATTAGTCACTGTGGAAGGCTTCTGGTCCCTAAAGAACTAGTGAAGATCATCCAAATCTTGTGATTTCGAATATATTACTGAGGTCCCTTTGGTTAGAATAATGGGTTGAAGGGGAGGTTTGGTTGACTTCGCTTATGCTCATTCCGGTAAGGTGTTCCCAGCTTGCTTAGATTAGAAAAGACAAGAAGGAAAATGATACATTTGAATTCTCAAGAGTAGGAATTTTTAGAGAATGGTTGGGGTCTAGACCTTGTTGAATTCATTAGTAGATAAAACACAATACACAATCACTACCTTACAGTTTTTGGAAACTGCTATATCATATGTAGGTGAATATTCTCCTATTTCCTTGACGACTTTAATAACTTTGAATTCCTTCTTAGTGATATTCCAAAGGGGTATATCTCTTGTAGATGACTTCAAGTAGATATTCATCTTCTTCTTGAAATGTGTGTACCTTGCTAATGAACGCTAAGATGTCCATTATAATTATCACTTATTGTAATCTAACCAAATAACGATCAATCAGAACAAAGTCAAATGTCCTAAGAAGAGGACTCGGTTTAATTTATACCTGGGTAAGTCCAGAGTCAAACATAAGGACACATACACTTATTGATGAACCTCAGATTCATCATGCTAATTTCCATATATTAATCCTCTAGCTTAAACGCTTGTCAGAAAAAACCGGATTAGATATTGTATCTATTTTGATTTTAAATAAATTAACAATACAAAACAGAAAAAATGCAGTGTTTTTAATCCTTTAAAAAATGCTCCCAAAAATATTTCTCCCTTTGTTTGACTTTTTTTTGTTTTTGATCAACATAAAACTTGCAGATCTCCTCAAGATCTACAACTTTCATGTTTTGTGTTTTTTTCTAATTCGTTTATTTTATATTTCTTTTCGATTTTTCTTTTATTTTTTATATCTGAATAAATCTCATTGGGTCACGTAGCTCCTTCTGGTTGAGCCATGCAGCCCGCCTCCCCTTGCGGCACTTGCCTCCCTTCCAGGTTGTCCGATCGTCTTTTGAGCACCTTCATCTCAGCCACCCCGCCACCCATTCCTTTTCATTCTCCACCCTTTGATCATTTCCTTGCCTTCATCTCCACCTTCCATCCGCGACTCTTTCACAACCGCACGATCAACCTGTTAGATCAGATCTGGGCCGGTCTTTCACTTCCTAACTCCGACCGTTGGATTGCACAATCCAACGATCGTACCTTCTTCTCCTATCTCTGGCATCCCCCTCTCTCTTATGTCCACCAAGAAAACCACGCACGCCCTTTCCATTTCCGCCACCTTCTCGATACCTCCCTCGCTTCTCTGACCAGGCCAAGTCCAAGCCATATCTATCGTCATCCTCGCGGGCCACCTGGCTCTGCACGCCCCCTCTCTCTCTTTCCATATCATTATCGCCAACCTCAGCTTCCACCATATGCACCTCGGCCCTTCCCCCTTCAAATACGCCGCCTCCGCCCTCCTTCTCCGATGTCCACCTTTACGCGGGCCGAGGCCCAGCACCTCTCCTCCCCTCTGTGACAGAGAGGGGATGAATTGGGATGCAAAGATGACCATCGACTGTGGTGGCAACCCTTGGCCATTGTAGGCCATGATCCATCCTTAATCAAGCTGACGAGCTGCTCTGAAGGATCATCGGAGTCCAGCGAAAACTGGAGCTCCCTTTGGAGCTTAGCCCAGACTGCCACGTTCACCCTTGATCTCCAGGTAAGTCTCCTCTTCTTTTCCTTCGTGTTTCTCTTAATTAATTAGACTCACACATGTTTTTTCACCCTCAATTAACCACCTTGCAAGCTTCTTCTCACCTCACTCATCTTCCCATACCATTCACTCACCTTCTCGATCCTCCACAACCTCTAGCCACATCATCCATTTTCTCCGCCCTCACGGCGGAGGAAATCGATGAGCCTCCGCCTTCTCTGCCCGCCAAGGCTTCCATATCACTTCACTGCACCCGCACATAACACCTGCACGCTTCGGCTATTTCTCCTAACCTTTTTTGCAGGTACTCCCATTCAATGGTCGGACTTCGGCCGGAACGAAGTTCTCGAGCTCCGCTTATGGCGTGGGTTCATCGACGACACACTCTAGGTCGCCCGACACCTTCCACGTGCTCCAGGCTTGGTCTCTATACACCTAGGTCCCTTCCTGGATCTTCAGCATGCGTAGAGGATGGCGGTGGAGCTCTTGCAGGCCTGTAGGAGATCCATTGGTGTCGCCAACGAGCGACGGAGGAGGAGAAGCCAAAAGGTGCAGGTGTCATTGGATGGCACCCCTTCGGTGCCCATCCAATGGCCCATGATCAGCCACGTCGACCCCTCCGAGGCTTGGAGGTTCGGGCAGTCCGAGCTAGCTCCTGCAGGTTAGATCCCTCCACGTGTCCCGAGACTTCGCTCGAGCCTCCCCAGCCAAGCACAGAGCCTAGCCAACCACCGAACCTAGCCCTCACATGCTCTGGTCACGTGGGGGTTGGGTAAATTGCATCGATGACCTGCCTTCTTTTGCAATATTTACAGTCCATACAACTAATTCCAATTCAAGAATGCAAGGATAAAGCATGGGATATGTCTTGTTACCTAGGGATAACCTGACAACCAAACGATCCCTTAGCAACGGAAAAAATAAAATACAATTATCTAATAAGGCATGTAAAATATAAATGCAAACTAATTTGGAATAAGAATAGAAGGTTTTTAAGAGAATGCAAAGAATTAATGACATTTTGCATGGATATATATTCTTTGAGGATACTAAATAATTCTCAATAGTATAGAGAATAGTGTAGGGGAGTAGAGCTTGTGGGTTGTATGTTGAAAGAGTTGAGTAGAAGGGATAAGAATATATGAAATAAAAAAATCTCAACTGAAAACGACTAAAATTTGCTATCATTGTTGGTGTACCAGTGCATCTAGGTATGTGTCGGTGCAACCGTAAACAACACATTATAAGAAAGGTTCTATGACTAGTGGATATTAGTTTACAAGATTGTGTACCAGTGTAATTTCAAATATGATTCAATGCACTTTGAAACGTCTAGGCTCAAAGGAGTAACATCCAAAAGCATATAGGTTTACATGGAAATCACCCTAAAAGAGTGTAACGTCCCGTGTCCTAAACTCGGTCCGTTGTGGGGGGACTATTGGCCCAGAAAACCTGTTGACCTGAAATGCTTAAGTCTAAGTTGACTGGTTGCAGTCCCCACTACTTATAAGATACTGGCACACTTTGTGATTACTAGATGTGATATTATATTTGGGGGTGCTACAAAGAGTAAGAAAAAAGCATTTGAATTTGAACTTGCTAAGATATGTCCTGGTGATCAAGATACAAGTGCATGTAATAGAGCTTGTACCCATTACATGGGTATGTATCTATGCAACGATACTTGAGTATACGACACACTGAAGAGTCCAGAGTATGCGGGTGCACATGGTATTGTACCAATATAACATTGCTTGAAAAAATATGTACGTGTGCCTCTTCTTGTTAATAAAGGATTTGTACAATTATAATTTTAAACTACTGATGAATCCACATTTCATCATCTTTATTCTATCATTTTGGCCTCAAAAACCCTGGCAAATGCCTGTAAATAACATTAAATAGAGCATATTAGCATTCATGCATGTGCATCCAAATAGTGTATAAAATACTGTAATTAAAGCCGAAATTATAGAATAAATAAAAGAAAAAAAAAGAATAAAATATTGTAAATATTTTATGACCCAAAACCCCGAGACCTAGGCATCTTGATGAATAGGTCGACAAGGAATAAAGTAGGGGGAGATAAGGGTCAAATACCTATACTTTTTAATTCATTCTTTATTCATTTTGGGACCTATTTTTGGTTCTACTTTTTATACATCAAATAAAGAAACTTTGTACATGAAAGTTGTGGATAATTAAATAAAGAAAAATACAAAATCGATTTCACTGAAAAATAATGTACTAGATAAAAAGTTATGGTCTGAATAAAATTCCAGAATCCCAACTTCCCAGACCTGTATCTCACAGATGAAAACTCCAAATGCAACAAACTCACCTTTATTGTATATAGAATAAAATAAGCTATTTAATGGCAGTAGTTTCGCATTTGGTGGAGCTACGGTTTGAAAGTTGAGTTTTGGACCCTCATTGTATACTTGTACAGATTAAAATATTCGATTTATTATTTATTCATTTTTTTATAATTTTATATTTTTATAATTATGCAAATATTACTTATAATAAGTATGTGTATTAAAATCGGAATAAAAACATAAAAGAAATACAAAATAAAATACTTGTATATATCTAATACATATGTATAAGAACTATACATATATCTATATAGTTAATACTTTTATTTTATTTAATATGCAAAACATATCAGAAAAATAAAATAAAAATATATTTATGTATATAAAAATATTTTACAAATATATAAAATAATAACTAAAAATAAATAAATTAAAATCACAAAATAAAAATAAATTAATAAAATATATAGGTAATATACCTATAAAGGGTATAAAAAGCAACTTGTAAAAATATATCTCATAAAAATAATTAAAAATCACTATAAAATAATTTATAAAATTATAAACATCTTTATTTTGTAACCTAAAATTAAATAAATCGTTTTATATTTTTAAAATGATTTAATAAAGGTTTTTTTCCAGGAATTTTCCTGGTTAGTCCACGTGGACCAACCAGGGGGCCAGGAGAGTCGACCTCGGGTCAAATCTCTGACCCTAGGTCCTGCAGGCTGTCAGAACGAGTTTTGAACCATTTTCAATATTTTTTGGGGGCTGCTCCTTTCACTAACTCGTGACGCTTACTTCATGGAAGTTTTTCCTCGATCGACGATCTTACACGCCCAAGGTTTTCCTTGGGCTGTGGATCTCTGTATCGAGCTGCACGTCTTGATTTGCGAGCCGCCAGAACCATCTTTCAAAACTACCCCCAGTCACTCCTCTTCCTCCTTGAATCGGCTTGAGAGTCTCAAACCTCCGGGGAGTGTGCATCTGGGAAGCTCCGGTGACAGGAGAGAGCCCCGCACCCCAGTTGAGGTGCTGCGAAGCTCTACGGCCGTGTTCCAAGCCACCTCCGGCCATTTGGCCGTCGAGGTCCATCTCGAGCATTTTGCTCTGAGGTATTGTTTTTACTATTTTTTTATTGTATTTTCGCTCCCAGTAGTTGTAGGATACCTTAGCTCCCAATCATCTCTATTTAATCTCATTCGACCACCTTCACCGACCATCTCGCCGGAGTTCACTCCGGCGAGCATCTATTCTGCATCTCAGCACTTTCCACCCTTCTGCAAGGTCGGGGCAATTTGCCCCCGACCCTTTCACTCTCTTTTGCAGGTAGAGGACATTAAGTGACACCTGGGGTCGATTTTGGACCTCTGGCCGGAGGTATCTGGAGCGCCCAGCTCCGCCACATCCGCGGCTGCTATCTCAGGCTCCGGCGTGAGTTTTGAGGACCCCAGAAGATCGACGACACCTGCAGGAGGTTGCTGGGATCTTTTGGAGCATCGCCGGACATCGGAGGAGGGTGATCGGCGCTGGTGAAGCTCGCACCCCCGCGGGTTCTTCCCAGTTCGTCGAGAGGATCTCCCAGCCATTGGATTTTGAAGAGGTCCCAGATGCTACAGCATATGTAGGTTCAAAGAGCCCACGACTGTTCGATGTTCATCATATCATCTAATTATGGCCGTTGGAAGCGAAGAGGTATCGGCCGTTCAGGTGCCGACACGTGGCATTAAGTGAAGCCTCTCCGCCGTTGGATGCACCTCAGATTGGGTATTTTGCAATCAAACCCAGTCAAATTTTGTATTTAATAAATATTACTGAAACATTCATCTACCGTTATTTATTTTTTGTAAATTTTGCATCAACACCCTCGAAGTTTTACGATATTACATCTGGGTCCTTGCTTTGTCACGTGCGCTACGCACGTGACATGGCGTTTTTGCAGGGTTAGCCCCGGGGTTTGTGTTATTTATGTTTAGCACATGAACCTTTTATTACAGTTATAAAACTTTTGGAACTTTTGCACGTCAGCCCTCAAAATTTGTGATATTGCATCCGTGCCCCTACCAGGCGTGCGTGTAACGCACGTGTGTCTGGGAGAATTTTGCAAGGGCACCCTTGAGACTATTGATATTTAGATTTAGTCCAGAAGTTTTATATTTCAGTTATAAAGTTTGTGTGAAAATTGCAAGCGTGCCCCTGGATGTTCTGATATTTACAAATAGGTCCCTACCAGGCCATATATCTTTGCTTGCTTTGACTATTTATTTCATGCATCATTTTAATTCCAAAAATTATCAAAAAAATTCACATAGGCTCCTGTTAACTTGCACTTTCATGCCATATTTTTGCCTTTTACTTTTATTGCATTTTATTATTTATTAAAAATAAAAAACATGCATTTTCACTACTGTCTATCTTAGAAAATACCAAAAAATATTAAAACACCTCGAAAAATTCCAAAAAAATTCCGTACTGTGTATTTTAGTCTATTTTAGTGTCAATCCAAAAATCACTAAAAATTGTACAAGAAAAACCTTAAAAATTAGAAAATATCCAAAAACTTCATAAAAATCTAAAAAATTCTACAAAACTCTAAAAAATCCAAACTCAGGTCCTGTAGGTTCTATATTTTATTATCTTTCTTTTAAAATTAGTTTGGAAATATTTTGTGGCTGTTTTATATTTTTCATTCACATTTTGTTCATAGCCAGTGATTTATTCCCTGTTTTCCTTATTTTCACTTTTACAAATACCAAAAAGATTTTGAAAAACCCCCAAAAATCACAAAAATAGTAAAAAAGTATAAAAAGACCTAAAATATTTTATTTCTGAATTTTTGAGTATTTTTGCATATTTTTATAAATATTCTATCGCATCTTTTATTATATAGTTTATATATTCCAAGTTTGAAAAAGAAAAAATATAAAATATAAAAAGAAAATATAAAATCAGAAAACTAAAAATCAAAATACAAAATTAAAATAAAAAATTAAAAAAATTAAAAATTAAAAACCCACAAAAATATTTACATTTGCATAGTGTAGACAACACATCACTTTCACACACACACAGACACAGACACACACACTTGTGGATCTATCCTGCCTTGCTCCCTGTGTTTGAACTTTCTACGTACCTGCTTCTATACATCATTTATGTAGAGTTAAAAATAAATTTTAACTTCACATCGGCTTGTTATTGTTTGATTGATTGAGTGTGGGTTAATTGTTGATTAATTAGGGATTTTTAGTGGTCACCGCAGCGACCTTTCTGTTCCCGCCTTGTGCGGAATACAAGACCGTTGGAAATTCCTAGTTATCAAATGGCACCGTTACCGGAGAGCAACAACACATAGTTCGACTTTTTACTTGTGTTTGTGGTTATTTGTCTGTTTTCGCGGTTTTTGGTGTTTATTTTATTTTTCTTATTTTTGATATATCTGTTGAGCTGTCTAACCCCCTCTCTTGTTAACTTTGTACGAGGTACTGCGGACCGAGGGAGGCGCTTCACCCGATGCGTTGATGCACCCACGTGAAGCCGGCTTTACCAGGCTAGCACCAAGGAGACGAAGAGAAAATTTTGAAGATCGTGCTCCACTTTAGTTGCATTTTCTTTTATTGTTTTTTTTTGTAATTCAAGTGAGAGAGAGACCACTTTTATTGTAATAATACAAGTACCCCCGGACATTTGGACTCTCGAGCCTAATTTCCAAGTGATTGTTCACTTGGGGGCTCACCGCGGCTTTTTCGTGTTTTCTTCACATTCTTTTTATTTTGTTTTCCGGTTTTGATTTTATTTTGTGTGATTGAGACCCTAGTTTTAGGATTGCTTGCGATAGTACTAAGATCAAACACCTAATATCTTTGCCTGTACCTATAGTCGTGTTTGGACTTAGTTAAATTATAAAACAATTGATTCACTATCTTCGAGCTGTCGCGCCGCGAACTCACCCTGCCAAGCGCTTCTCCTGAACTCGATTTGTCGAGAGGAGGAGGGGTGAGCCTAGACCGGACTCTAGGATTGAGGATTTGTTGTCAACTTGTGGTTCTTCACGATAATAGCAATTTCTGAAACCTAGGGCGATTTCATCGGCTTTGCATTTGCATATAGATAGGTTTCAATTCTGCTGAGCATATTTGCATGTAGAGTGCCGGAGGCAAGGTGAGCATTTACGCTTTAGCATACATCATCGTTTTGCATTGATTTTCTGCCTCTCCCTCTGATTTTGCCAACATAGGTGCTTAAAGGATATGAATCCCCGATAGGATCGTGCATTCTTATTAAAAATCCAATAAAAAGTGATAACAAATAAAATTGGGGCTGTTAATCTTACTTGACCCTAAAATCGACTAAAAAGAAAATCTTGTCTTGGGACGAGTAATCCCCTCATTGTCTTCGTTTTACTTGCTCGCGCACACGCTAAGGATTAGTACCCAAATCCCATTTTAGCCTCCTAACTGTTTGCGCAATATTTTGACTTCTCACCTAACTCTAAAATAGACAAGATAAAAAGATCGCATTTTACGGTCTCTACCGAGTTGAGTAGGTGAATTGAGGGTTTGTCTTGTTTTTCATTTTTGTTTGTGATTGTTTTGTGTGTGTCCTAGATCAACCCTGTGCATGTGCGCCTTCTTCCCCACTCTCTTGACTTGACCATCGCGCTCTCCCAATCATTTTCGTTTGCTTTCGAGATGGACCCCTGGAGCATTTTCTATCCGGACTTTGCGGATCCTTCGTTCACTCCAGCCGGTCCACCTCTCTTTTTATCATGAGGATCCTCCTACTATTTTCTCTGATTTTTGTACATACCCGCCTCAGCCACAGTATCAGACCTCAGATTTCTACCCACCTCCACCTCCACCTGTATATTACCCACCTCCACCTTCACATTCACCCGAGACTGAACTGTTGGAGTCACCTTTCATGGAGTCCACCCTTGAGCACTTGACCCAGATGATGGATCATATGAGATAGAGGATTGACAATCTCACCAAGAGCGACCATGATATTCCACCATTTGATGATATGGGTTCACTCGAGGATTTCCATGAGAGCTTACAATCACCCAAAACACAAAAAAAATGAAAGAAATTTTAAAATCCAAAAAGAGTTCGGGAGACACATGATTGAGTCGGACTGTGAGGAGAGCGTCCATCTGCCAAATCATTCACCCACACATTCACTCACACTCTGTCCCAACTTTGACCCTGAGGATGCCGCTGTACAGACTTCTCTTGGCATGCCTCGTGTAGATGCTGATTCTGACTTCCTCCCTTGTATGGAGGAGGTCCAAAAATTCAAAAAAATATTGACTGAACCCGAAGTGGTGGCCACTATTCATGAGATTATCCATGCCCCACTTCAGCAGGCCATGACTGGTTTATCTGTTCCTCTTCCCAAGAAGAGAAAGCAGAGGAGCAAATCTGAGCGTCATATTCTGACCATGGCCACTGCCCACGCCATCACACATCGTCCCATTCCTAGGAAGAAGAACATAGCTACACCTTTCATCACTTGCTCCATCTCTGACTACACTTGTGATCACACTCTCCTGGACGGCGGTGCGTCTATTAGCATATTACCCTTCTCGGTGGTACAATCTCTTCACCTAGGGCCTCTCAAGAAGACCAGGATGATCGTAAAGTTCGCTGATGGATCAATAAAGAGGATGAAGGGTATCCTTGAAAACGCCGTCATTTCCATTCAGGACACGAACCACCATGTTGATTTTGTCGTGTTGCCCACGGAGACCACCACAGGGGAGCCGTCTCCAATCATCCTGGGACGACCATTCCTCACCTCTGCGAGGGTCGTTATTGACTACGGATCAGGAGAGATTCGCTTCCGTCCTGTTGATGAGAGCGAAGTGTCGATCACCGCACCCACAGTTGACCAGAGACCTGCACTTGATGCACCTTCACCGATTCTAGCTGACTCCGAGGCCTGTGACCGATCTGATGCTATTAGAGATGTTTGCTTAGCGACCCCTAATGAGACCCGAAGGATCCCCCGAAAGGGGAGGAAATCGGAAAGCATAGACCTCGCAGTTCATCCTCCTGGTGTGTGGCGGTGTGTTGATGAAATCCAAAGCATTTATGTGATTGATCCAATTGAGCGGAGGGCAGATACCATGACTAGACAGGACAGACCTCGTTTGACTACTTCCACTGATAAGTATGTTCCTGGTCACTCACAAATTAAGATGATTGAGGTCGGTTATGATGCTGCCATTTATTTTGATAAATTCAGGCCTCTTGTTGAAGACAAGGATTCAGGTGAGAGTCTTGAGGACGAACAGAGTTCGTATACTTCCACTGATGACTTCGTTCCTTTTGATTTTGACCTGGACGAGATCTCGCAGGACGACTCCGATTACACTTCTTCCGAGGATGATGAGTTTGTCCCATTCCACTTTGACATCAGCGAGACTTCCAAGGCCAGACCTAGCCGTACTTCTTCCACTCACCAGTCTGCGCCTTCACACCATAGGACCACCAAGGGTGAACCTAGCCAGACTACTTCCATTGACCAGTTTTCCCCTTTCCGATTCAACTCCACTGAGGGCCTTCATCGTGTCGACCCTGATCGGTTACGTCCACTGTGGACTCCGATGTCGACATACACCATATCAGATCTATCCCTCAGCGGTCTTGCAAGAAGGTTAGCTTTCGGCCTTCTTGATCATATGTACATCCACCTCTGTTGTACATTCTCCTTTGTTCATCTCTGTCTCTCCCGTATTGCTCGTCCATCCATTCTTGTGTTTGCCTTGCTTAGGACGCACTTTGTCCTACGCATAGGAGGGGTGGACGAGCCGAGTGTTCGTTCGTCGTTCCGTTTCATCACACCTGTTGTTGCCTATACTTAGGGCTTCTTTTACCTTAAGTATAGGGGGAGTGACGTGTACATCCTCACGATCTCTCATCTTTTCGTCTTTTCTTCTTTTCTTCTTTTCCTTTTCTAGTTTCTTCATCTATCAAAAAGGTGTCGCCCTTGTAGACAGTTTTCCATACTTAGGACGTACTTTGTCCTAAGTATAGGGGGGTGTGCACCCTGAGTTGTTCTTTCATTTTCTTTGATCCTCTCCATCGTCTCCTCTTCTTGTCTATACTTAGGGATATCTTACCCTAAGTATAGGGAGAGACAATCTGAGTACGATCTGTTCATTCCCACCCTTGACCCTCCCTGTGTTGTGTACAGTCTGCTATACTTAGGATTATTTGATCCTAAGTATAGGAGGGACGGTCAACTTCTCATTCGTTGATTCATTCATTAGTTCTTTATTTCTTTAGAGTTGCCTATACTTAGTACGAGTTATGTCTTCTCTTTCTCTCTGATCTATGAGGACATAGCTCAAGCTAAGTATAGGGGGGTCGCATATACTACGTATATACTTTAGCCATAACTCGTACTTTCATATTTTCGTAATAATATGTCTAATAATTCTTTAAAATTCATTAAAAACCTTAATAAAAAGATGTGATTATTCCTCAAATTCTTTTTATATTTACTGATTAATAAATCAGGTGAAAATGTTTTTGCAAAATGTTTGAAAAATAGTTTGATAATATTTGTGAAAATCTTTTGAAAACTATTTTGAAAATGTTTTGTTACATGTTTTCAACCTTTGTAAAAATATTTTGGTTTGTAAAGTTTATTTTCTTTGTGTGAAATAAAATGTATTTGAAAAATTGTTTGCAAAAGGTTTGAAAAATGGTTGTAAAAATATGTGAAAAATCTTTATATACTATTTGGAAAACCTTTGCAAAATGATTTTCAAATGTGTGTACATGTTTGTAAAATTGTTTGTAAAAATTATTTTGGACTATAGTTTTCAAAAAATGTTTGAAAAACTGGTGTCAAATAAGTTTGAGGAATATTTACATCACACCAAAAATCCACTATATATATGTATAAAATTGACCATTTACCCTGTAAATTCTTAAAATCCACTTCTTGTATATATAAGAAGCACTCCCGTGTAAATATCTTAACCTAGTGTTCAGCCAAAAACTTTTGTTTTCAAAAATCCCAAAAACATTTGCAAAAGTAAAATCCAAAAACATTTGAAAAATCTTTTTGAAAAATACAAAAAATGCATATGCATCATTATCATCTTTTCAAAAATCCATAAAAAGTTCAAAATCTTTGAAAATTGCATGACAAAAATATTTTCTACATTGCATTGCATAGCATTAGCATTTTTCGGATTGAGTTTGATGGTTGAACAAGTCTAAGTAAAATCTGAAGATTGGAGCTTGATTGGACCTTAAAATCTACCTAATAACAGGAACCTTATAGGAACTGGGTTTGAGGTACTTCAGGTCTAGTTGACTTAATTCTTTGAGGATCACGAGACTTGGTTCAATGGATTCTTAACTGCCTAAGTAGAGTATTTCGGAGCACACACACGACTCTTGTTGATAATGACCTAACTTGGACACCTGCACCTTTCACATGGCTCAACTCAGTTGGAGTGGTGAGGGGATTGGATTTGCCGGTATGAGACGCACACAAGTGGAAACACTTGTCCTCCTCTAGGGAGGGAAGTGCACCCCAACCCGTCCAGTGATGAGGAATTCTAAAGACAGGAGAGTGTGGGTTGCGATAAAGCTTCAAAAGAGGGATAGTCTGCTGGCTCAAGAGAGAAAACTCCCTATGTAAATGCTGCTGTGAATAGTATTTCAAAAAAAAGAAAAAGAAAAAGAAAAAAAAGAGACATGCCTGTACAAAAATAAAATGCCTGCCAAAGTATGTACATATGTTGTAAAGAAAATAAGCAAGCTTGAATTCCAAAGTCATATCACGTGAGCCTGCAGCTGGATGACTTGACTACACTGGTCTTGCATCCTAGGATAGGTAGCTATACTGGCTACCGTCCATTCTTCTCTTCACCCCCTCCTCTCGAGCTGGTTGCCACTTGAACTTATAAGGGAATACCCCGCTCCTCGAGGATGGAGTTGTTGGATTGGGGAATCATTGGGTTGTTGTACTGGAGAAGTCAGTTTCTTTGTCATTCTAGTTGGGGAGAGCCACCATCACTTACACTGTACGAGTCGTACTCATAGTCGTAAGAGTTTGCGTATGAGTTGAGATATTTCTGACCTGGCTATTGAGGAGACTTGGACAGAGTTTTGAGATTCTCAAGGACTATTGGGTTTCAAATTCGGTTCTCATTAAGGTTCCGCCCGCACTAAAACTCCAAAGGTCCGACTTAAGCTCCAAACTTTGATTTTGTGAAGACAAGTTTGATAATTAAACTAAATCCAAGTTCTTCTTTTTATTTTCTTTGATTTTCTTCTTGCACTTATTGCATAAGTGTTTGCTAGGGACTAGCAAAGGTAAAGTAGAGGGGGGAAGATGAATCCACATTTCATCATCTTTATTCTATCATTTTGGCCTCAAAAACCCTGGGAAATGCATGTATATAGCATTAAATAGAGCATATTAGCATTCATGCATGTGCATCCAAATAGTGTATAAAATACTGTAATTAAAGTGAAAATCATAGAATAAATAAAAGAAAAGAAAAAGAATAAAATATTGTAAATATTTTATGACCCAAAACCCCGAGACCTAGGCATCTTGATGAATAGGTCGACAAGGAATAAAGTAGGGAAGATAAGAGTCAAATACCTATACTTTTTAATTCATTCTTTATTCATTTCGGGACCTATTTTTGGTTCCACTTTTTATACATCAAATAAAGAAACTTTGTACATGAAAGTTGTGGATAATTAAATAAAGAAAAAATACAAAATTGATTTCACTGAAAAATAATGTACAGATAAAAAGTTATGGTCTGAATAAAATTCCAGAATCCCAACTTCCCAGACCTGTATCTCACAGATGAAAACTCCAAATGCAGCAAACTCACCTTTAATTGTATATAGAATAAAATAAGCTATTTAATGGCGGTGGTTCGCATTTGGTGGAGCTACGGTTTGAAAGTTGAGTTTTGAACCCTCATTGTATACTTGTATAGATTAAAATATTCGATTTATTATTTATTCATTATTTTTATAATTTTATAATTTTATAATTATGTAAATATTACTTATAATAAGTATGTTTATTAAAATCAGAATAAAAAATAAAAGAAATACAAAATAAAATACATGTATATATCTAATACATAGGTATAAGAACTATACATATATCTATATAGTTAATACTTTTATTTTATTTAATATGCAAAACATATCATAAAATAAAATATAAATATATTTATGTATATAAAAATATTTTACAAATATATAAAATAATAACTAAAAATAAATAAATTAAAATCACAAAATAAAAATCAATTAATAAAATATATAGGTAATATACCTATAAAGGGTATGAAAAGCAACTTGTAAAAATATATCTCATAAAAATAATTAAAAATAACTATAAAATAATTTATAAAATTATAAACATTTTTATTTTATAACTTAAAATTAAATAAATTATATTTTAAAATGTTATAATAAAGGTTTTTTCCCAGGAATTTTCCTGGTTGGTACATGTGGACCAACCAGGGGGCCAGGGAGTTGACCTCGGGTCAACTCTCTGACCCTAGGTCCTGTAGGCTGTCAGAACGAGTTTTGACCCATTTTCAATATTTTTTGGGGGCCGCTCCTTTCACTAACTCGCGATGCTTCCTTCATGGATGTTTTCCTCAATCGACGATCTTACACGCCCAAGGTTTTCCTTGGGCTGTGGATCTCTGTATCGAGCTGCACGTCTTGATTTGCGAGCCGCCAGAACCATCTTTCAAAACTACCCCCCAGTCACTCCTTTTCCTCCTTGAACTGGCTTGAGAGTCTCAAACCTCCGGGGAGCATGCATCTGGGAAGCTCCGGTGATAGGGGAGAGCCCCGCACCCCTGTTGAGGTGCTGCGAAGCTCTACGGCCGTGTTCCAAGCCACCTCCGACCATTTGGCCGTCGAGGTCCATCTCGAGCATTTTGCTCTGAGGTATTGTTTTTACTATTTTTTATTGTGTTTCCGCTCCCAGTAGTTGTAGGATACTTTAGCTCCCAATCGTCTCGATTTAACCTCATTCGACCACCTTCACCGACCATCTCGCTGGAGTTCGCTCCGACGAGCATCTATTCCGCATCTCAGCCCTTTCCATCCTTCTGCGGGGTCGGGCCAATTTGCCCCCGGCCCTTTCACTCTCTTTTGCAGGTGCAGGACATTAAGTGACACCTGGGGTCGATTTTGGACCTCTGACCGGAGGTATCTGGAGCGCCCAGCTCCGCCACATCCGCGGCTGCTATCTCGGGCTCCGACGTGAGTTTTGAGGACCCCAGGAGATCTACGACACCTACAGGAGGTTGCTGGGATCTTTTGGAGCATCGTCGGACAGCAGAGGAGGGTGATCGGCGCCGGTGAAGCTCGCACCACCGCGGGTTCTTCCCAGTTCGTCGAGAGGATCTCCTAGCCGTTAAATTTTGAAGAGGTCCCAGATGCTACAGCATCCGTAGGATCAAAGAGCCCACGGCCGTTCGATCTTCAGCATACCATCTAATCACGGCTGTTGGAAGCGAAGATGTATCCGTCGTTCAGGTGCCGACACGTGGCATTAAGTGAAGCCTCTCCGCCGTTGGATGCACCTCAGATTGGGTATTTTGCAATCAAACCCAGTCAAATTTTGTATTTAATAAATAGTACTGAAACATTCATCTACCGTTATTTATTTTTTGTAAATTTTGCATCAACACCCCGAAGTTTTACGATATTACATCTGGGTCCTTGCTCTGTCACGTGCGCTACGTACGTGACGTGGCGTTTTTGCAGGGTTAGCCCCGGGGTTTGTGTTATTTATCACATGAACCTTTTATTACAGTTATAAAACTTTTGGAATTTTTGCACGTCAGCCCTCGCACTTTGTGATATTGCATGTGTGCCCCTACCAGGCGTGCGTGTAACGCACGTGTGTCTGGGAGAATTTTGCAAGGGCACCCTTGCGACTTTTGATATTTAGATTTAGTCCAGAAGTTTTATATTTCAGTTATAAATTTGTGTAAAATTTGCAAGCGTGCCCCTGGATGTTCTGATATTTACAAATAGGTCCCTGCCAGGCTATATATCTTTGCTTGATTTGACTATTTATTTCATGCATCATTTTAATTTCAAAAATTACCAAAAAATTCACATAGGCTCCTATTAACTTGCATTTTCACGCCATATTTTTGCTTTTTATTTTTATTGCATTTTATTATTTATTAAAAATAAAAAACATGCATTTTCACTATTGTCTATCTTAGAAAATATCAAAAAAATACTAAAACACCTTGAAAATTTTCAAAAAATCCCCTACTGTATATTTTAGTCTATTTTAGTGTCAATCCAAAAATCACTAAAAAATGTAAAAGGAAAACCTTAAAAATTAGAAAATATCCAAATACTTCATAAAAATATAAAAAATTCTACAAAACTCTAAAAAATCCAAACTCAGGTCCTGTAGGTTCTATATTTTTTTATCTTTATTTTAAAATTAGTTTGGAAAAATTTTGTGGCTGTTTGATATTTTTCATTCACATTTTGCTCACAGCCAGTGATTTATTCCCTGTTTTCCTTTATTTTCACTTTTAAAAATACTAAAAAGATTTAAAAAAACCCCTAAAAATCACAAAAATAGTAAAAAAGTATAAAAAGACCAGAAAGATTTTATTTCTGAATAGCATTTTTGCATATTTTTATAAATATTATATCCCCTCTTTTATTATATAGTTTATATATTCCAAGTTTGAAAAAGAAAAAAA
Organism: Ottelia alismoides; assembly: GCA_037367405.1. Lineage (NCBI taxonomy): Eukaryota > Viridiplantae > Streptophyta > Magnoliopsida > Alismatales > Hydrocharitaceae > Ottelia > Ottelia alismoides. The sequence goes on along the minus strand of JAZKJV010005993.1, from coordinate 930,964 downwards.
ATAAAATATAAAAAGAAAATATAAAATCAGAAAATTAAAAATCAAAATACAAAATTAAAAATAAAAAATTAAAAAAAAATTAAAATAAAAAACCCACAAAAATATTTACATTTGCATAGTGTAGACAACACATCACTTTCATACACACACACACACACTTGTGGATCTATCTTGTCTTTCTCCCTGTGTTCGAACTCTCTACGTAATTGTTTCTATACATCATTTATGTAGAGTTAAAAATAAATTTTAACTTCACATCTGCTTGTCATTGTTTGATTGATTGAGTGTGGGTTAATTGTTGATTAATTAGGGATTTTTAGCGGTCACCGCAACGACCTTTGTGTTTGCGTCTTGTACGGAATAAAAGACCGTTGGAAATTCCTAGTTATCAACTACATTATTACAAATTAACTCGATATACTAAAAATTAACAAGATTCTGGATAATGATCATCATCATCGGCTTAACTCCATCAAAATCTTTGAATATAATCATGATACACATAGCTTTACTATGATGCATCTCTATGCAAAATATATTGTCTGTGCAATATGGTGCGTGTCTTGCATAAAATAAGTATATCATTTGCTAATCCACTTTAATCGATTAATCTTTTTTTCATTAATCAAAATAATTAAGAGTGGATGTTTCAATTGATCATTTGATTAGATCGCCTCCTTCTCCTCGACATTCAGCCATCTAGTGGTTGTCACACATTGAAGCTCATAGGATTACGTTGAGGTGGATGATGAATAATAAGCAAATGGATGTAAACATGAAGTTTGATTACTATTTATTAAGGCAAAAGGGGGATCTCAAGTTAGATGATGGGCAACAAATATTTGAAATAGGTACCTTGATTTAAGGTAGTTAAGTGAAGGATGGACTATTGAGGTAGGCCATTGGAAGACAAGGAAGGTGATACTTTCTTCACTGGGGAAGAGGTTAATTTGGTTGATCGAGCTGTTGAGAGGATGGCTATGCACTATCTTCCCATTAGATATAGAGTTTCCTTTAAATAGATATTACTTATTAACTAAATAATAAATAGTAAACAGAGCCAAAATATAAAATTCTAGATACAAAAAATTCTAAAAAATTTCTCATCTATAGATTTGTAGATTTGTAGAAGGGCAAGTTTGCAAACTCATTCACACTGTTATAATTAGGCACTATATACATTGTTATATATTGCTAGGTATTTAAGTTAATTTAATTTCTATATTTGTATTTTTACACATAACCTATATGTATATTGATGAATACTCATTCATCACTCTTTATTCTTATATTTTAGCTACAAAAACCTTTGCAAATACATGTAGATATGTGTAAATAGGAATAATTACCAAAAGCATGCATTGTGTAAAAACCTATAATTAGCATGTTTTTGTGCAAAAATAAAAGAATAAAGATTAAAAAGAAAAAGAGGGAAATATTTAGAATAAATATTGAGCAACCTAACCCAAGGGAGGGCTCAGCATGGGCCTGACCGCATAAAAGCCAAAGTAGAGGAGATAGGGGCTCATGTGTGTACATACTTATGTAAATAAAATAAAGGTATTTTCCTCACCAAAAATAGGCTTGTAAATTTGTGTCTATATTTATAAATATAAAAACAAAAGATAAAACATGAAAATCAAAAAACAAAAATATCACTTTCACATTGTACATAGACTCACCTACATATTTATTTAGCCCTATAAATAAATAAAATTAATCTTTATAGTTTTTGTAAACATTCTTTATTATATGGTGTAAATAAATAAAATAAAAACAATCAAAACAAAAATCAAATAAAAATAGCAAAAATTAAAAACACAAAAATAGATTGTACATATACCATGTATACAAGTGTATATATGTATTTATTTTACCTATGTATATAAATAATAAAAATAAAATAAAAATATCTTTTTATTCCTTATTTTATAATGAAAATAAATAAAATATAAAATAGGAATAAAATTGTATAAAAATGTTAATTAAAAATCAAAAATTAAAAACCCCAATAGTATACATATACCTATATAGTACATATAGTGTAAGTACCTTATTTTTATTTCTAAAAATTAATTAAAAATCACAAAAAAATAGAAAAAAATAAAATAAAAATATTTCATGTTTTGGGTTTTTGCTAAATCGGCCCCTAGCTACCCTTAATTTTAACTTCAAAATCCAGCCACGTGGCCTGTTTCTATTGGGTCCTGGGGATGTTGACCGCCCGGTTAACTACCCCCCCCAGGACCACTCCACTCGGGTCCTTAGCGGGTCCCCAACTTCTCGGATTTTTCCCCGCTAAACCCGAGTGCCTACCACCTAAACCCCGGGTCCGAATCCTTAATGACACATCCGACATCCTCGCCGGAGCCGCATCCTCGGGATCCGCGCGCTTCCAAGCTTGCCCGGACCTCTCTTAGCCGGACCCCTAGCCATATATAGCCGTTGCTCCGCCACCTCATTTCCCCATCTTTGGCCATTCGTATCCACCTCCTGTGAGATCCAACGCACTCGCGAGAGTGACAGCTTGCGTCCGGCGCCGTCGAAGCGAGGAGTGGAGGCGTATCCACTGATCCGGCGAGCACAGCCGCCGTTGCTCCGCCACCCGCATGAGCACCGAGTCTCGGAGGGAGACGCTCCTCGAGGCAATGACCAGGAGCTTCCCCTGCTCCTCCCCAGTCTCTTCGTCCACCCAGGTAACCTTGTAGGTCTTTATTTTTCCCTGATTTCCATTTACGCCCAATTCGTACCGCCGCCGTCTCTAGCTGATTCCGACCATCCCATCACTCCGTTCGATCATCGGAATCGACCATCGCATCCGCCTCCCTGCGCCACACCTTCTTCACCCCTCCATCCAACCCAGCTCGCACAGGAGCTGGGAGCTGAGCTCCTCCGTCTACCCCCTTCGCCGGAGCTCGCCATTTCGACGCATCAGCCACCGTCACCTCGTCTAACCGGGTCGAGGCAGTTTGCCCTCGACCCGCGAGTCTTCTAGATCGCTTTGCAGGTCAAACGAAGGACATCTGAGGTCCTTCGACATCCAGCCAGGAGGCTCAGCTCCGCCGACCTCGCCCGAGCTCCTCGGAGCTCGGCTGGATCATCGGAGCCTACCGGCAGACGCGGGAGCACACCACGTTTCTTCTCCAACCTTCAGAGTGCTTCCAGAAGGAGTCTAGCGCACGCCAGAGGCCGGCGAGTCTCGCCGGCGACCTGTTCTTCCAGCACCCTCCGTCGTCGTCTGATCGCCTCAGCCCTCCAGTTTTGATCCAGAGCGTCCATCTCAGGAGGCTCCTGCACCGCCAGATCTTTGGAGGGGCGATCCCAGCCGCCCGATGCTTGTGGGTTAAGCCACAGCGAGCCACCACCGTTGATCACGCCACGTGGCTTGACCTCGAGCGTCGGATCATCGCGAGGAGCCCAGCTGTAGAGAGGCCGTTGTTCACCACCGTCGGATGCGCCACATGCCCTCCATCCAACCGCTCCCAATAATAAAGGGTAATTTACCCTTAGGCCCTCTTAGTTATTTTGTTTCGCTTTTAGTCTTGTAAATATTTAGCGTAGTTGTTTAAGTTTTGGTATTTTTGCATAGGAGACCCGTGCGCTTGTTTTTATTTGCTGATATACCCCTGTACATGGTCTGACACGTGCTTTGTCACGTGGTTTGTTGGAATATTTGCATCTTATGCCCTGTAGTTCTGGATGTTAACAGTTGAATGAAAGTTTTTACTTATTTGCATTTATACCCATGTGTGTGATTTATTTCGACATGTGCGTGATATTTGTGGGTATTTTGCAGATAAGCCTTTGGACTTTTGGTACCTGTTACCAATAAGTCCTCGGGACTTATTTTTATTGCATTTGGGTCCCTGAGTGCCCCAGGCACGCGTGTGGTGCGTGTTTTGCTGGGTAAATTACACCAGCCCCCCCCAGACTCTTGGGTATTTGCACTTTGGTCCCTGTGCACTATGCCCTCTCTTTATTTTTGAATAAAATAGTAAATTACCTCCAAATCCAACGAAAATTGGACACATGGCTCCTGCCATGGTGTAAAATTTTCGAGGATTTTTGAGGACATTTTTGTTTTCATTTGTTATTTTTAAAAATTCAAAAACCACCATTTTCTTCAATGTCTAACTTTAAAAATCACAAAAAAATATTAAAAAGTGTCTAAAAATTACAAAAAAATTGTCTACTATCCCCTTTGTTGTGTTTGATTTTCTAGCCAATTTTGGCTATTTTTCATTACTGAAAACCACTAAAAATTGAAAAACACCTAAAAACTTACAAAAATTCTAATAATTAAACCAAAAATTCAAAAATAATAAAATAGGTGCCTAAATTTTCCTTGATTTATTCTCTTTACAGGAAAATTACCTCCATGCTAATTTAGGGCTTTTAGATATTTTATCTAGGCCTTTTTAACTCGGCTGGACAGTACCTTTGATTTCAGCTACTTTTTGATTTTTAGAAAATTCAATTAAATATCAGAAAATTCTCAAAAATTCACCAAAAACATTAAAAATCATAAAACACATAAAAATATTTTTGTTGGAATTTTGAGTGATTTTTAGTGCATTTAATAATTTGTTGAAGTGTGTGTTTGCTTACTTTTCTTCTTTTCTTAATACATTAAAAAAATCCAAGAAAAAATAAAATAAATTAAAAACCATTAAAAATATTTTCTTCTTTTATTTTATTCCTTTTTACTACTTCGTAGGCCGAGAGGCCAACCCGTGCTCCTTGAGTTCGACCGTGGTCACTATACCAGGTTAATCCAATAGCGAGATCGCTTTCGCGTTTTTGATCGATTTTGTCTATTATTAGTGGTCTGATTTTTCTTGATTGGCACATCTGAGTGACCGAGGTTGCAACGACCATCTTAGATACACCTGATTGCCTTAGTCTCTTGGATTTTTGTGCCATCAGAATGGCGCCGTTGCCGGGGAGCACGGCTTAGTAGTGTTATTTTTATTTTTATTTTTTGTTTTCGCGGCTCTTTCAGAGCTTGCGGCTTTTTCGCGGCTTTTGTTTCCATTTTATTTTTGTTTTATTTTATTTTATTTTCTTTTTCTTTTATTTTTTTGATTTTGTTTTATTTTGAGTGTTTATTTTATTTTATATTTTTTTGCATATATACCCTCATTTTCAGTTTCATTTATTTTCTTTATTATTATTTGATTATTTTGGTCTGACCACTTGTCTCTGTCTCTTGCGAGGGCCCGAGGATCGCGGAGGCGACTTTCGAGGAGCCGGTGCAACCGAGGAACTTGGAGGCGGCTCCTTTCTTTACGGAGCCGCAGGAGAGAGCGAGAGAGAGAGTGGAGTGGGTGAGGTTAGATTAGGTTTTATTTGATTATTATTGTAATAATACAGGGACTCAGACTGGACACTTGTGGACTCTTGGACTTAGCGGGTCTGTTTCACCGAGCACCGGTGTGCTCGGGGGACCCTTAAGCTTTTTCGCAGCTTTTTACGCGGTTTTGTTTTCTTTTTATTTTTACTGCCTTTTCCGGTGTTTCCGCGGTTTTTCATCGAGCCCCTAGACTTAGGATTTTCTCTTGCTTGTGCCGTAATTAGTAGGGTCCCCACACTTAACTATTTGCCTGCTCCTATAGTACGCTAATTGGACTCACTAATAATCAATTAATAAAAATAATCGACTCATCTCCTTCGTAGCCTACGTGCCGCAGCCCACCCTGTAAAGCGCTTTCTCCTACCCCCGATTTATCAGGCAGAGGAGGGGTGGGCCAAGATCGGACCCTTTGGCTTGGAGGTCGGTGACCGATTAGACGGTTCTGCGAGTAGAAATTGCTCATCTAGGACTCGGTTTTTCCCGCTGCATCATTTAGGGTAGTTTACTTTTCTGTCTTTAAATTCTGCGCGGATCACTTGCATGTAGAGTGCTGGAGGCAAGGTACGTATTTCTAACTCAGCATGCATCATTGATTTCATCGCGCATCGGCTTTTTCGACTTCTCCCCCCTGTTTTGGACTAAATAACCAGGAGAACCGAAAAATTCGTTAGGCGTTTGTTTTCTATTTGAAAAATATTAAAAAGAAAAATCATAAAATTGGGACTGGATAAAACTATTGACCCTAAAAGACACTCACCCTAAAAATTTGTCTTGGGGAGAGCAACCCCCTCATTGTTTGGTTTGGATGCGGGAGAGAGTGACTCGCACCCTAGGTAGAGCCCTCCGGTGATATTCCCGACCGATTACCAACTCTTCCGTGCGGGCCAGTCGGTTGGGGAAGCATCGGGTATCCTAATAGGTCACGTAAGCGCTCTGATATCTTGTGTTCACCTAATAAAAATTGACAAGATAATTTGACCGAACTTTCACGGTCTTCAGCTCACGTTGCGTTGGTGAACCGGGGGTTGGCATTCTGATCATAGTTTCTCCAGATCTCATCCGCACTACTCGTCAGATCAAGATGATGGGTAGACGCTCTCTTAGGCAGCCTCTGGCTGCACCGCTTTCGGGCACGTCTACCCGATCATCTAGGTTGGCCCGCGAGAGCCAAGACCAGCTCTCCGAGCCCAAGTACGACTCCGCCCTGTTCCCCCTCGATCCCCTTTCTTTCGGACCTGAGCGACATGAGCCCGAGGAGAGATTAGCAGATTTGACAACACTTGAGTTGGGCTCATTTGATTTTGCAGACGTCATGGCCGGCAGTTCTGAGAATTGCTCCCGTCAGCCTGAGCACTTCGTATTGGATCAGGGAGCGATCAACTCCACCCTGATCGCCTCGTTAGAGACCGTCCAGCAGTAGCTGAGGGATCAGGGAGCATTCATGATCGACATGAGGAGAGAGATGGAGTAGATGAGAGCAGAGCGAGAGCAGAGGAGAGAGGGACCGAGGATCCCAGATGATGCGGATGCAGCAGCCGCAGCAGCAGCCGCCGCCGCAGCCGCGGCCGGAGGACCACCGAGACCGATGCGGGAGTTACACAACCCCGGATCGACGCTGACGCACCACTGGGTAGTACTTCCAGCGATCGTGGGGGACTTCAAGTTCCCCCTGAACACTTTGCAACTACTCCCCCGCTTCCACGGACTCGCGAGAGAGGAGCCCCATCTCCACCTCCAGGAGTTCTTGATGATATGCAGCACTGTCCACGACCGTCAGGTGGACCAGGACACGATCAGGATGATCGCCTTCCCCTTCTCCCTAGCAGATAGAGCAGCCACTTGGCTGAAGCATTTGGGGAAGTTTGTTTACACCTGGGAGCAGCTCCGCACCGAGTACTTGAACAAGTACTATCCACTCGGGCGGACGAATGCAGCGAGGGCCCTGATCAGCAACTTCTCCATGCTCCCCAACGAGCAATTCCACGAGGCATGGGAGAGGTTCCGAGAGCTCACAGACAGATGCCCGCACCACGACATTTCGAAGCCGAACCTTGTGCAGAGCTTCTTCAGCGGGTTGACACCAGAGCTCCAGGGCCTGGTGAATGCTTCTTACGACGGGTCCTACTTCGCCAAGGACCACAACCAGGTCTGGGCCATCTACGAGGAGATGGCCGAGAATTATATGGTGATGTCCCAGACCCGGTTGTACACTCAGGGAGACCCCAGCAGCAGCCAGGACCCGTGCAGTACCAGCGGATAGCACGGGTCGATGCCGGTCCATCCAGTTCATCCGCAGTTGCAGCAACACAGGCAGAGTCGTCCGCTGCGGATATGGGCATCATCAGCGAGAAGTTGGACCGGATGGAGCTGATCGAGAAGAAGCAGTGCCAGAGCATCAAGCAGATGGAACAGATGGCACAGACTCTGAGCGACATGAAGACCCAGCTCATGTGTCTCCAGGAGGCACAGACGGCTTCACAGCCCCGTCTTCAGTCGCGAGGCGACACCGGCGGCAGCAGCAGCTCGTCCCAGCGCTCCAGCACCTTTCAGCAGCCTAGACAGGTTCACCTTGTACAGGCGGAGCCGTACCAGCAGCAGCATCCCTCTTACCTGTCCCCACCATCTCCAGACATGCAGATGGTGGTATACCAGCCGGATCAGCCTCTGGCAGTACTCCCGCCAGCCCCCTACGATGCAGAGCCGTTGATGGATGTCAACGGGATTTGGTATGACCGCCCCCAGCCTGGGATCCGACGAGACCATCCCGGATTCAGGTGGGGGAGTGGAGGTACCCAGCCCCAGCAGCAGTCATCAGGTCAGGGAGGGTAGTACGGCCAGCAGAGAGATCACCAGCCGCAGCAGCAGCCCCCAGCCTATCAGTCACACCAGCAGTCGTCCTTCGTTCCTCGTCCCTATCAGCAGCAGGGACAGTCTTGGAGACGTGAGCAGCAGGCTCACCCACCACACCAGCAGCAGCATCCTTCCTCCTACCCCTCTTACCAGCAGCACCAGTTCCAGCCGCCTCAGCACCAGAGAGGCTACCCGTCGGGCTCCCATGAGAGCCCTGCCTTGGATGACATAGCCCGCCTCCTCACGGACCAGCAGGCTACCTTCAGACGGGAGATGGACGAGTTCCGCCAGGAGATGCGAGACCTTGTGAGAGGGAAGGCCGCCATCCCTGTACAAATAGAGCCGAACCCCAATAGCCTCAAGAGGAAGTCTGAGCAGGTAGTTCACACTGAGCATGCCACTCCTAGTGATCCATTTGATGATATGTCTTCAGATCTGTTTGATGCTGATTTTGTTACACTTAGGAGCGGTAGAGCACCAGCAGGCGGCGCCTCATCTGAGCGACGACTCGAGGATCCACCCAGGGCATCAGATGAGGAGGAGGAGGAGAGCGGTACTGAGGCCACACACGATGATGACGGTGGTACTGATGCCACCAAGGATGCTGATTCCACCGGCGGTACTGAGGCCGCCGCTTCACCAGTTCGAGGAGGTGGTGCTGATGCCACCAGAGGAGCCGAGCCAGCCCGCGGTACTGAGGCCACGAGACGTCCAATAGCAGAGCCAGCCCGAGGTGGTACTGAGGCCACCGGTGTTCGTGTTGATAGAGATGTTGTTTTTCCTTCGGTTGATGTATCTCAGAACTCTATTTTGAATAAAGGAAAAGGTTTAGATTCTTCTGGTCCCACTGTGGTGATTGATGTATGTGCGGATCCAGCCGTCGAGCTGTCTAGGCCTTTTTCTAGTCCTTCATCTAAGAAGGACCCTGTGATCCCCTTCCCTAGATCCCTTCAGATGGGGAAGGGGAAGAAAAGAGAAAAAGACCCAAAAAAGAGAGAGCAGGAGGAGTTCAGCCAGAGCATGATTGATAGATTTCACATACAGCTGACTCTTCAGGAGGCTTTGCAGCACATCCCCCTTCTCCAGCGATCTTTGAGAGACAGGACCATAGTCAGGAGGAGGAGGAGGAGGAACCACACTTCAGAGATTCATGTGCTGACGAAAGCCACGTGTTTTGCGATCCAGAACCGTCTGCCGGCCAAGAGGCCAGATTCAGGGGCCCAGTATGTCAGATGTCAGATTAGTGAGCAGAGGTTCGATCGGACTCTATTGGATAGCGGATCGTCGATCAACCTCCTTCCGGCAGCCCTTCTCGATCGCTTCGAGTTGGGCACTCTTAGACAGAGCAGGACAGTCCTTCAGTTTGTCGATCGATCTGTCAAGAGGCCGAAGGGGTTGTTGCGAGACGTTATCGTCACGATTCAGGGCCTGAAATTCCCCCGTGGACTTCGTAGTGTTGGACATGGAGATCCCTGATTCAGTGGCCGATACCCCCATCATCCTCGGTCGTCCGTTTTTGGCCACAACCAAGGCGGTGACTGATCATGACAGCGGGAGGGTATACTTTCGCGTCGAGGGCGAGAGTATACAAATAGAGACGATCGAGGACTACAGAGCCAGAGAGAGCACGCTCAGAGGCCAGCACAGATTCAGAGCAGCTGACAGACGCCGAGCCAGACATCCACCAGGATTGTGATTTTGTGATCACAGACGACGAGGCAGCATAGGCAGATCCTGCAGCACAGGCCATCCTCTCATTTTCAGACACAGCTGATGCCGAGATGATAGCAGAGGAGAGTCTGGAGAGCACAGCCCTGGTCCAGGATACCACAGAGGCAGCAGAACCGGTTCTTGACCGCGACACGATTTTCAGTGATGGTGGTGCTGAGGCCACCTTGTGTTACGGTGGTACTGATGCCACCGTGTTCGATGCAGATCCCTCGGATTCAGAGTCTTATTGGGCAGATTGCGATGATCAGATGCCAGACCTGAGTCCACCTGAGCCTACAGATGAGGAGGAGGTAGATGCAGAGCAGATCAGAGACAACACAGTTGAGCAGCCATCTCCAGATCCAGTTTGCGAGAGTTCACTTTCTTTCTCCCAGGCAGATTTAGCAGACTTAGCAGCATTGACACATTTCCTTCCGCAGCCAGATTTGCCAGCGCCCAGCTGTCCAGAGCTGAAGCCGCTCCCTACTTCGCTGAAGTATCGGTTCTTTGCGGGCGAGCCTGAGATGTACCCAGTCATCATCTCCGCCGATCTGACTGGAGAGCAGGAATCCCGTTTGATGGGGGTTCTTGAAAAGAACCGCAAGGCAATCAGATGGAGCGTAGCAGATCTCCATGGTATTAGTCCATCAGTGTGCTCCCACCATATCTATCTCGAGGAGGGGGCAAAGCCGTCGCGTGAGTTCCAGCGGCGACTGAACCCCAACCTGAGAGAGGTCGTGATGAAGGAAATATCGAAATGGTGGAGTGCAGATTTTATTTATCCCATTTCCGACTCCAAGTGGGTTAGCCCCTTGCATGTGGTGCCCAAGAAGACGGGCATCACGACTGTGATCAGTGAGTCGGGAGAGGAGATTGCTACACGGGTACCTACCTCTTGGAGGGTCTATGTTGACTACAGGAGACTCAACCAGGCCACCAAGAAGGACCATTTCCCCCTGCCTTTTATTGACCAGATCATTGAGAGACTGGCAGGGAAGAGCCACTATTGCTTCCTGGATGGGTACTCGGGCTACAACCAGGTGGCCATCGCTCCTGAGGATCAGGAGAAGACCACCTTTACCTGTCCCTTTGGTACATATGCCTTTCGACGCATGCCATTTGGGCTATGCAACGCCCCTGTGACTTTTCAGAGGTGCATGATGTCGATCTTTTCGGACATGGTAGGGGAGTGTTTGGAGGTCTTCATGGACGATTTCCCGGTCTACGGCGACGGATTCGACTCCTGTATTGACTGCCTAGACCGAGTACTCCAGCGATGTATTGAGTACCATTTGGTTCTATCTTGGGAGAAGAGTCACTTCATGGTGACTCAAGGGACGGTGCTTGGCCACATCATCTCCAACAGAGGCATGGAGGTTGATCCGGCCAAGGTTGATGTCATTAGAAAACTCGCACCGCCGTCCAATTTGAGGCAGCTACGGTCATTCCTGGGGCACGTCAGATTTTATAGGAGATTTATTCAGGATTTCAGCAGGATTGCCCGGCCGTTGACTGACCTCTTGACGAAAGACACCGAGTTCCTTGTCGATGACAAGTGTCTTTCGTCCTTTGCGACTCTCCAGCAGTGTGTTATTGAGGCTCCTGTCCTCCAGCCGCCTGATTGGTCTCTCCCATTCGAGATCATGACAGATGCCTCCGATTTTGCCATAGGGGCTGTGCTGGGACAGAGGAGGGATGGAGTTCCATTTGCCACTCACTACGCTAGCTGCACATTGGATTCCACCCAGCGGAATTACACGGTTACAGAGAAGGAGATGCTAGCCGTAGTGTTCGCCCTAGATAAGTTTCAATCTTATATCATTGGATCTAGAGTGACTTTGTACACAGATCACACCGCCATCAGGTACCTCATGGCAAAGAAGGATGCCAAGGCCAGACTTACTAGATGGATCCTTCTACTCCAGGAGTTCGACATTGAGATCAAGGATAAGCCTGGAGTCAAGAATGTGGTGGCGGATCATCTCTCCCGTTTAGAGCAGCCTGAGGAGTCTGAGCAGACTGATCCCATTCGAGATACCTTCCCAGATGAGGCGATCCTTGCTATCGCCTCACTCCCGTGGTATGCCGATATTGTGAACTTTCTCGTTGCTGGGAAAGTCCCACAAGATTGGCCCAGGCAGAGGCTTGAGACCTTCCTTGCGAAGGCCAAGTCCTACCATTGGGAGGATCCCATCCTTTACCACGAAGGAGGAGATAGCGTCTGGCGTCGGTGTATTCCTCAGGAGGAACACCATAGCGTCCTCACTTACTGCCACAAGCTTGAGGCAAGAGGACATCATTCTGGGAGGAGAACGGCACAGAAGGTGATCCAATCCGGCTTGTGGTGGCCTACCCTCTTCAAGGACTCTGATGAGTTCGTGAAGAGGTGTACTGACTGTCAGAGGATGGGCACGTGTGGACAGCGTGATATGATGCCGATGCAGCCCATTCACTTCTGTGAGGATTTTGACGCATGGGGCATCGATTTCATGGGCCCATTCCCTAAGAGTCAGGGATTTGAGTACATTCTGTTGGCCGTAGATTATGTTAGTCGTTGGGTGGAGGCTATCCCCGCCCGAGCCGCTGATGCGAGGACAATTTGCAAATTTTTGAGGAAGCACATCATCACGTGGTTCGGGGTTCCACGAGTCCTGATTTCTGATGGGGGATCTCACTTCATCAACGACCAGGTGAAGGCCCTTGCTAGCGAGTTCGGTATAGACCATCGTGTTGCTACACCGTACCATCCACAGACGAATGGTCTAGCTGAGGTGTCGAATAGGGAGATCAAGACTATATTGCAGAAAGTCGTCCGCCCTGACCGAAAGGATTGGTCACAGCTTTTGGACTCGGTCTTGTGGGCATATAGGACGTCTTTCAAGACACCTCTGGGCACATCTCCCTTTCGCCTCGTATATGGCAAGCCGTGCCATTTACCTGTTGAGCTGAGGCACAAGTCACTTTGGGCAGTCACAGATATTCTTATGGATCCAGACGGTATGGGAGACCAGAGGAGGGCAGAGTTAGCAGCCCTGGAGGAGCTTAGAGATACATCATTCTCAAACAGCCTACATTATAAGGAGAAAGTGAAGGAGTGGCATGATTCACATATCAGCCACAAGCATTTTGAGATTGGACATAGGGTATGGTTGTTTGATGCAAGGCTACGTTTGTTTCCAGGGAAGCTACAGAGCAAATGGAAGGGACCCTACTTGGTCAGAAAGGTACACGACAACGGTAGCATTGACATATCTGAGTTGTCTTCTGAGAGTACCTTTCGAGTGAACGGCCAGCGGCTCAAGCCATTTCTAGATCATGAGCCGCGGGTCACTGATCTTGCCCCCATTCATTTAGCATGAGATGTGGTCTTTGACTCACATCTAATGCATCTCACGCCTGAGTTTCACTGATCTTCCGCCTTGTATAGATCCAGATGTCCATATCACTACATTCTTTAGTCCCACATCCCTTTCTTCATATTGTGATTATGCTATACTTAGGGTGCACTTTACCCTAAGTATAGGGGGGATGTGAGACCGTTTGGGTATTTCTTTTGTTTCCGCCTATCCCTGCTTTGCTGCCTATACTTAGGGACACTTTACCCTAAGTATGGGGGGGTAGACCCTGTACATTCTCCACTCGGTTTTCCCTTAGTATACAGCCTGCTATACTTAGGATTATTTAATCCTAAGTATAGGGGAAAGACCCGAGACCCTCTTGACTTTTCTATTTCATTCATTCTTCCTTGTGTATAGCCTTTCTTTTCACTTCCCTATACCTAGCACGAGTTATGTCTTCTTCATCGCTCTTGACTCTGAGGACATCGTTCGAGCTAAGTATAGGGGGGTGTGTATATATTTCATATATACTTTAGCCATAACTCGTACTTTGTGTGAGTGTGTTAATAGATAAAATGGCTAAAAATCACAAAAAATTAAAAAAATTTCATGTACATAAACATTCTTTTATTTGCACATAAATAGCTAGTGTACAAAGTATTTTTGTAAAAATGATTTCAAAAATCTTTTGTGTAAAGTTTGTGTAAATATTTTTGTATAAAAATTATGTATATAGTACAAAATTTTTCCAAAATGTTTTGAAAATCAAAAGTATGCAAAAATCTTGTGTAAATGTATGTAAATATCTTTTGCAAAACTTGCACTTCATGCATCATCCATTCATGATTTCAAAACATTTTTCAAAAATTTTGCATGTTTGTAAAATTTGTGTAAATAAGCATCTTTTGTACATATGTATATAGTTTTTCTGGATGATAGTTGACATTTAAACTAGCTTGGAATCAAATTGAGAAATGGAGCTTGATTAAGATCTTAATCCACCTAACTTCTAAGAGGAACCTTATAGGGCTTAGGTTTAAGGCTTTTTCAGGTCCATGGTGACTTAATTCTTTGAGTCCACTAGGCTGTGATCACATGTCATCTCAATGAGCCTAAGTAGAGCACTTAACAACAACACATGACTCATATAGATTATGGCTTTACTTGGACACCAACACTATGCACCGAGCTCTCTATGGATGAGGTGGTGAGGAGGCAGTCTTCCTTGACTTGGGGTAGCATATGAGGGTAGTACTTCTAGGCGGAACCTCTCTTCTTCTTTTAGTGAAGGAAGTGCGTCTCAACTTGGTCTGGTTGCCATGAAGTCTAACGACGGGAGTTGTGGGTTGCAATAAAGCTTCAAAAGAGGGATAGTCTACTAGCTCAAGAGGAAAAACTCCTTGTATATATGCTGCACATGTATATGTTGTACAGATGTACTTGAAAAAAATGTGCAAAAAGAAAATAACTCCAAAAAAGTGGTGGGTCTGAGAGAAAATGATAATTCCACCGGAGTATGTATATAGAGTGCAATAAGCAAAGCTTGAATTTCATGATCCACCTGATGTAGCTCGCAGTAGGGAGACTTGGCTACACTGGTCAAGCTCCCAAGGGTACTTGGCTACACTGGCCTTGACCCATTCTCTTCTTCCTCCTCTTCTTGAGCCGATTGAACTTGAACTTAGAAGGGAATACCCCACTCCTCGAGGAAAGAGTGGCCAGATTGAGGTCATAGAGTTACCTTGTTGGGGAGGGTTGTCAAGTTGCCATTTCTGAGGTGGAGAGCTTAGACCTCACATTCACAGGACAAGAAAAGATTCATGGTCTTCAGGGTTTGTGATTGATGACTTGTTCTGATCTGGAGCATTGAGGAGTCTTGATTATAGATTAGTGGAACTTAGAGGCTGTTGAGTTTCAGACTTAAGTCCAAATAAGGTTCCGACACACATAATCCAAAGATCTGATCGAGCTCCGTACCCCAATTTAATGAAGGCAAGTTTAATAATCAACCTTGATCCATGTACATCCTCTTTTTTCTTTTTCTTTCTTTCTTTTTCACTTCTTTTTCAAATAAGTGTTTGCTAAGGGACTAGCAAAGTTAAGTATAGGGGGGTGATGAATACTCATTCATCACTCTTTATTCTTATATTTTAGCTACAAAAACCTTTGCAAATACATGTAGATATGTGTAAATAGGAATAATTACCAAAAGCATGCATTGTGTAAAAACCTATAATTAGCATGTTTTTGTGCAAAAATAAAAGAATAAAGATTAAAAAGAAAAAGAAGGAAATATTTAGAATAAATATTGAGCAACCTAACCCAAGGGAGGGCTCAGCATGGGCCTGACCGCATAAAAGCCAAAGTAGAGGGAGATAGGGGCTCATGTGTGTACATACTTATGTAAATAAAATAAAGGTATTTTCCTCACCAAAAATAGGCTTGTAAATTTGTGTCTATATTTATAAATATAAAAACAAAAGATAAAAATATGAAAATCAAAAGGAACAAAAATATCACTTTCACATTGTACATAGACTCACCTACATATTTATTTAGCCCTATAAATAAATAAAATTAATCTTTATAGTTTTTGTAAACATTCTTTATTATATGGTGTAAATAAATAAAATAAAAACAATCAAAACAAAAATCAAATAAAAATAGCAAAAATTAAAAACACAAAAATAGATTGTACATATACCATGTATACAAGTGTATATATATATTTATTTTACCTATGTATATAAATAATAAAAATAAAATAAAAATATCTTTTTATTCCTTATTTTATAATGAAAATAAATAAAATATAAAATAGGAATAAAATTGTATAAAAATGTTAATTAAAAATCAAAAATTAAAAACCCTAATAGTATACATATACCTATATAGTACATATAGTGTAAGTACCTTATTTTTATTTCTAAAAATTAATTAAAAATCACAAAAAAATAGAAAAAAAATAAAATAAAAATATTTCATGTTTTGGGTTTTTGCTAAATCGGCCCCTAGCTACCCTTAATTTTAACTTCAAAATCTAGCCACGTGGCCTGTTTCTATTGGGTCCTGGGGATGTTGACCGCCCGGTCAACTACCCCCCCCCAGGACCACTCCACTCGGGTCCTTAGCGGGTCCCCAACTTCTCGGATTTTTCCCCGCTAAACCCGAGTGCCTACCACCTAAACCCCGGGTCCGAATCCTTAATGAAACATCCGACATCCTCGCCGGAGCCGCATCCTCGGGATCTGCGCGCTTCCAAGCTTGCCCGGACCTCTCTTAGCCGGACCCCTAGCCATATATAGCCGTTGCTCCGCCACCTCATTTCCCCATCTTTGGCCATTCCTATCCACCTCCTGTGAGCTCCAGCGCACTCGCGAGAGTGACAGCTTGCGTCCGGCGCCGTCGAAGCGAGGAGTGGAGGCGTATCCACTGATCCGGCGAGCACAGTCGCCGTTGCTCCGCCACCCGCGTGAGCACCGAGCCTCGGAGGGAGACGCTCCTTGAGGCAACGACCAGGAGCTTCCCTATCTCCTCCCCAGTCTCTTCGTCCACCCAGGTAACCTTGTAGGTCTTTATTTTTCCCTGATTTCCATTTACGCCCAATTCGTACCGCCGCCGTCTCTAGCTGATTCCGACCATCCCATCACTCTGTTCGATCATCGGAATCGACCATCGCATTTGCCTCCCTGCGACGCACCTTCTTCACCCCTCCATCCAACCCAGCTCGCACAAGAGCTAGGAGCCGAGCTCCTCCGTCTACCCCCTTCGCCGGAGCTCGCCATTTCGACGCATTAGCCACCGTCACCTCGTCTAACCGGGTCGAGGCAGTTTTCCCTCGACCCGCGAGTCTTCTGGATCGCTTTACAGGTCAAACGAAGGACATCTGAGGTCCTTCGACATCCAGCCAGGAGGCTCAGCTCCGCCGACCTCGCCCGAGCTCTTCGGAGCTCGGCTGGATCATCGGAGCCTACCGGCAGACGCGGGAGCACACCACGTTTCTTCTCCGACCTTCAGAGTGCTTCCAGGAGGAGTCTAGCGCACGCCAGAGGCCGGCGAGTCTCGCCGGCGACCTGTTCTTCCAGCACCCTCCGTCGCCGTCTGATCGCCTCAGCCCTCCAGTTTTGATCCAGACCGTCCATCTCAGGAGGCTCTTGCACCGCCAGATCTTTGAAGGGGCGATCCCAGCCGCCCGATGCTCGTGGGTTAAGCCACAGCGAGCCACCATCGTTGATCACGCCACGTGGCTTGACCTCAAGCGTCGGATCATCGCGAGGAGCCCAGCTGTAGAGAGGCCGCTGTTCACCACCGTCGGATGCGCCACGTGCCCTCCATCCAGCCGCCCTGAATAATAAAGGGTAATTTAACCTTAGGCCCTCTTAGTTATTTTGTTTCGCTTTTAGTCTTGTAAATATTTAGCGTAGTTGTTTAAGTTTTGGTATTTTTGCATAGAGACCCGTGCGCTTGTTTTTATTTGCTGATATACCCCTGTACATGGTCTGACACGTGCTTTGTCACGTGGTTTGTTGGAATATTTGCATCTTATGCCCTGTAGTTCTGGATGTTAACAGTTGAATGAAAGTTTTTACTTATTTGCATTTATACCCCTGTGCGTGATTTATTTCGACATGTGCATGATATTTGTGGGTATTTTGCAGATAAGCCCTTGGACTTTTGGTACCTGTTACCAATAAGTCCTCGGGACTTATTTTTATTGCATTTAGGTCCCTGAGTGCCCCAGGAACGCGCGTGGCACGTGTTTTGTTGGGTAAATTGCACCAAGCCCCCCAGACTCTTGGGTATTTGCACTTTGGTCCCTATGCACTATGCCCTCTCTTTATTTTTGAATAAAATAGCAAATTACCTCCAAATCCAACGAAAATTGGATACATGGCTCCTGCCATAGTGTAAAATTTTCGAGGATTTTTGAGGACATTTTTGTTTTCATTTGTTATTTTTAAAAATTCAAAAACCTCTATTTTCTTCACTGTCTAACTTTAAAAATCACAAAAAAATATTAAAAAGTGTCTAAAAATTACAAAAAAATTGTCTACTATCCCCTTTGTTGTGTTTGATTTTCTAGCCAATTTTGGCTATTTTTCATTACTGAAAACCACTAAAAATTGAAAAACACCTAAAAACTTACAAAAATTCTAAAAATTAAACCAAAAATTCAAAAATAATAAAATAGGTGCCTAAATTTTCCTTGATTTATTCTCTTTACAGGAAAATTATCTCCCAGCTAACTTAGGCTTTTAGATATTTTATCTAGCCTTTTTAGCTCGGCTGGACAGTACCTTTGATTTCAGCTACTTTTTTATTTTTAGAAAATTCAATAAATATCAAAAAATTCTCAAAAATTCACCAAAAACATTAAAAATCATAAAACACATAAAAATATTTTTGTTGGAATTTTTGAGTGATTTTTAGTGCATTTAATAATTTGTTGAAGTGTGTGTTTGCTTACTTTTCTTCTTTTCTTAATACATTAAAAAAATCCAAAAAAATAAAATAAATTAAAAACCACTAAAAATATTTTCTTCTTTTATTTTATTCCTTTTTACTACTTCGTAGGCTGAGAGGCCAACCCGTGCTCCTTGAGTTCAACCCTGGTCGCTATACCAGGTTAATCCAATAGCGAGACCGCTTTCGCGTTTTTGATCGATTTTGTCTATTATTAGTGGTCTGATTTTTCTTGATTGGCACATCTGAGTGACCGAGGTCGCAACGACCATCTTAGATACACCTGATTGCCTTAGTCTCTCGGATTTTCGTGCCATCATATATATATTACATTTATTAATTTAATACAATATTTTTTAAAAGTTAACTAAAATTTAGTTAGATCTTAATTAGTGTTAGAAGCATCCTTATAATAAATGTAAGTATACATACATGTATAGGAGTTCCTTGAAGAACATCCCCTTTTTATGTACAAAAAAACCACCATTTTAGTAGAATATGTATAAGTTTGTATTATAATACACATTTTTTATGTTTACAAATAGTCAAAATACAAAGTGCAGTTTTGCATTTCATAATGTGCATCTTTGTATTTATAATATGCATTTATAATACAAACTATATACATAATCTACTGAAGTGATAGAGTTTTTTTACAAAAATAGGTGGTCGTACTAAATTCAAGGACACACCCTATTGGAAGGGACCCTATAGGTATAAGCACCCTATAAATTATGTATTTTATTTCCATTCTTTTGTTTTCTTTGAATTTTTTATATTTTACTATTAAATAAAATATCATGAAGATCATTAAAATTTAAAAGTGACAGAAAATAAATTAAACATGTCGCTTACGAATTGGTTGAAGTTTGAACTACATTTAGACATGTGTAAAATAGCGCCCTGAAACCCAAAACACACATATGATGTGAACTTCAAGTCCAAAGAGTTTTTATAATTTAGATTAGTGTATTCAAGTTTAAAGATGAATAGAACTCATTTAGAATTTGTCTTAGCATTATCATCATGTTAATACAATTATTTTGACAATTGGGGTTTTTTACATATTTATAGGCCATAATTATTTAGCCATTTTTGCACTTTTATACATTTTACTAGTTAAGTTAATAGGAGTTGAATTAAATTCTATAAATATATTAAGGACACACACCACCCTTATTTTTTGGTTTTCTTAAGGTATTTTCCAGAACCACCTTGAGGTAACAACATGTTCTCATTCAAATTTCGACTCACTTTGAGACTCATATCTTATCCATCGAGCCTGTCAAATTTTAACGGTCTCAGAATCGCTAAAATTGACCCCCTGTAGATGGACAAGTTAGGAATGTCAGTTTTATACGAAATTTGAATGATAACATGTTGTCATCAAATGGACTAAATCAATCCATGTATTTGCATAAAATACCTTAAGAAATACAAAAATAAAGGTGGGGTAGCCAAGTTGGCCCCTCCTGGAGGTAGCCCCATTAAACCCATATATTATGTATATGTATTTTTAGCCAATAATTCTATAGTTTGTTGCATTTTTGGTATTTTTTCATTCGTTTTTCCTACTTTATTCTTTGTCGACCAAGCCCGTCTGACATAATCTATGGGATAAAAACATAAATATACTTACAGTTATATTTATTCCTTGGTTTACTGTGATAAACTCTACATATGTAAATACACAAATATCCTTCCGTCTTTTATACTTCTTTTCTATTCTATTCTTTAATTATTTTGCTTTATTCACGGTATTCATTAATTATGTTTTATTATATCTTAGAAGTTTTTTTTGTAATGATGAGACATTAATCACTTTTGAGTGTGGCTTACTATGTATTATTATAGGGCTAATGAATGACCAGCTCTCCATGTATGTGACATTAATCACTTGTTGTGTCATGCTTTGGTTTTGTTGGAGAGAAAGATGTGTTACAATTCGAGGTAACATGAACGTTAACGCTAATAACCTCTATAATAATACTATTTAGACTAAGCTTTCTTCTATTTCCCTTGTCCTGACAATCCGAGTGGAGTTTTTTTTCGTTATTGCTCCTTTCCATGTGTCTTGTTTTGTAGAGTTGCGTACATGATACAACGACGTTCTTGTTTATTACAAACGAACTTTTTTTATGTTCTATGGTTTTGCTTGCTAAAAATGTAGGTGTTTGTTTTGCAACTTTGCTGGTAATTTTAAAAGCTTTCAGATTGTGTTTGTCATCTTGAGATATGTCAACAAACTATTCTAAATATTTGTAAATTGATTATTTCTCTACAGATTTATTTGATTCTTTGAATATGTAAGTCACAAATATCACGGAGATTATATATCCATACGAGTTAGAATCATCTACATCCATAAATATTGGTAACATGTATTTGACGTGAACTCGAAATCTTACTGATCTTAATTAATAATGTTATCATCTCCCAATTTTTAAATCATATCCTTGAGAACATGGACTATCCAAAAATATTGATTAGATACTAGTCCTTCATGATTTTGTGGTGAAAAAAGCAATCACATTATAATATTTTAATAATAAGATATTAGAACTATAAAATATTGAAAATGAGAGCAATTGAAAATACCTACATATGGTGGTATTATTTAAATCTTCTTGTCATTATGAATAATGTGACTTTTATAAAATGTGTATATTTGTCAACGACATGGTTAAAATGGATGGATTTTCTTAATGTATTTTCTTAACAATTAAGATCTCAGAGAAAATTCTATATAGCAACAAATAAGGGTTTCTATATAGAGTGTGCTAATATTATATATTTGTTGTATTGTTCTCAACCTCCTAGAAGTTTTTCATATTCTTTCATCTTCTAACGATTGTACTTCATTTTTAATTAGAGTTGACATTATTTATTTCTGTATTATAATTCTAAATGCATAAATTTTTCAAAATGACCGAAAATAGATTTACTTTTAATAGAAAATAGATAATGATAAATTAATAATAAATACCATATTATAATGGTTTTCAAAAATAAAAATTTACATTTTTTTGCAAGATTTAAAATGATCCAAGTCACATATTATTGAAAAAATAAGTAAATATCAAAATCATTCATATTTTTTAGATCATTCATTGGATGAGAGACTCTAATTTTTGAAATTACTAAGAAAAAATTTAAGAATGCTAGTTTCCTTTTGGAAATGACAATATAGATGTAAAAAAATAGAAAATATGTTATTTGTTTTAAGAGAGAGAAATGAGAAATATATATATGGAAAGATTAATAGGAGGATTGTGTTTGAGAGGGAGGGATGGTATCTTATTGATATATTAATTATATTAAGTATATATGGACAGATTAATGGGAGGATCATATTTGAGAGGGATAGGTGGTATCCTATTGATATATTAATTATATTAAGTATATTTCTACTTATAGTAAAATGGAAGAAATGGCATTTCATTGAAGCTAGGCCAAGTCTCCCTAAATTATAGGAAATATGGGAGTGGCGGGGCATGGCCCCTTCCCTCGACCTGCATGAGAACATTATGTTGTTGTTGTTATTGTTATTATTATTATTATTATTATTATTATTATTATTTTAAAGAGATTTTTACCCGGCAAATGCTATAATCTTTGTCAATTACCTCTACGACCTTTGAAACATCGTAATTCCTCCCTCGACCCCGTAAACTTGTTCCGTATTAACCCACGAACCCTACCGTTAAATTGACACATCTAGAGTTAACTTTCTTGAGTTAAAAATGAGTTAATATAACCGATCCGTGATCGGACAGCTATAATTAACCAAGAAAAGAAAAACTAATCATCCCTCTAATAGCTTTCCCTCCAACTGCAACTGGGCTGGAGGAGGTGGACGCGAGACTCCACGCAGCGGGGCTTGGGAGAGGGCGGGGGGCTTTGAGGAGGAGCGTTGCTCGGGGACGGCGATGCAGGGGCGGCTTCGAGCGGCGTGGGGGAGGGGGGGCTTCGAGCAGTGGTGGGGGTCAGGGTGGCTTCGAGCAGGGCCGGGGCTTCAGGCGGTGCGGGTGGGGGGACTTTGAGCAGGGGTGGGGGCCGGAGCTTCGGGCGGCACGGGCGGGGGGAGCAGGGGAGGCGGGGCCAGGGCTTCGGGCGGTGCGAGCGGGGGGGGGGGGGGGGGGGGGAGGGAGTGGGGGAGGCGGGGCCGGGGCTTCGGGCAGCGCGGGCAGGGTGTGTGTGTGTGGGGGGGGGTGGGCACAGTCTCGGGGATGACGCCGCAGGCGGAGGGGGTTATGGGTGCAAAAATCCCTAAATATAAAAGAAAGAATGTAACAGAATCAGGTCAATTTTAACGGGCAAATGGATGAGGGTTAACCACAGGGTCTATGTGGTAAGGGTTAGCAAATTTACAAGGTCGAGGGAGGAATTAGGACGTTTCAAAGATCGTAGAGATAATTGGCAAATATTATAGGATCTGCCGGATAAAAATCCCTATTTAAAATTGTTATTATATGATCGATCCATGGCAAACAATTTCCAACCATACCGGCAGTTGACAGTTTTATATACATTCCGTCTTTATGCTAAAGAACTGTACAAGAATATAAAAAGAAGAAGAAGTAAAAGGTCAAGAAGATGGTTGCACCTATGGAAAATAAAAATCTTTAAATTAGAGTGTCAATTACAGTGTCTCCAAAAAGAGGTCATGCTGACTCTTTAATAATAATAAAATAATAATAAATTATTATTATTATTATTACGGATATACTTACCATCATCGCATATCATAGACGTTAATTTCCCTTTAAGAAATATCGCATCTCCTAAGATAATAGTGATGAGGAATAAGAAAAAAGGGATGGCTACATGCTCTGTATTGTGCGTCGTTTTCTTCATCAAGGCTAAAATAGACTACCATGTCCAGACAAACTAATTTTGGCATTGTTTCCTTTTTCAACTCAAGAAAATTAAGATATGATTAAAAAGTGGACTATTTCTTTTTTCAAACTCAAGAAATTAAGATATGATTAAAAAGTGGACTAAGATGTAGTTTTTTTTCAAGGGAAAACATGACTATTAAAACCATACAATAGGGGGAGGAAAACAACCCTATGAAGTCAATATAACACCCTTGCCAAGGAGTGATAGTCCAAAAAAAATCAAGTTCATTGTTGGGGTTTGACATGTACATGAAGATTGATTGGCAACATACATGCATCCCTCGACCTCGTTGATCCAACTGCCATTTCATATTCGCCTCCTTGTAATATCAACCCTAATCTCGCAGCATAAATTGGCCCTCAGGCAATTGCTAGCAGTACTAAAAAAACATATCCATTGGTATACAACAAGAGAGTCCGGTATAAGAAAGCAGAGGAGGCGCATTGATGAACCATTGCAAATCATGTCATATACAGTTGTGTGTTTCTCTTGTTTGATCACATTATGCTTGTGCATTTGTTGATCAGATCTGTTCCCAACTGTCATTTGCTTTAGAATAAGCTCAACTTGTAAGGTTGCAAACAAATCTAAGAAAATCTGGAGGAATCTACATAAAATCAAAGATCGTTATAAAACTGACCACATCATCATAGTAGAAATTTAGCAGACTCTATCTAGTACAGACTCGAATGGCGAGACACTAAGGTCCATGCATAGGCAATTGGAGCTTATCCCCATACTCAGCAGTTAGAAGCATCGACCTCGAATGTTTTTTCCCCGCTCATTATAGGGATCGCTTTTTTCTGTTAATCACTTGTAATGCGTTATCCAGTGGCGACTAAAGACAATGTTAACACAGTTGACATTGAGGCCAAATTAACATTGACAACCATTCAATTCAGAGGATTTTGCGCATGTGTTGTACATATAAAAATTATTTACCATATACATTATCAAAACCCTTTTTGTCAAATACTGTAACTAAGTTGCCTCTTGAAGAAATGGCTTGGTTTTACACCAAATCCTCCCTTTCATTAGGGAGATTTGAGTTATTATTGTGCTTCATGGCACAACAATAAGCATTGGATGAAGTAGCCACTTATAATCCAAGGGCAAGGAACTTGTCTTCGATCCAGCCAAGCATTGGGGTAGAAGAGCCCCTCAGCAATGCCCCTCCCTCTTGAAATTTTTGTTAACTCGGCATTGGTTTGAATAAATCATGATCTCTGGTTTGGTTTTACATTATATAGGGAAATAGAGTATTTAAGGAACAAAATAAAATTAAAATCAGGAGTAAAAAGTGTTAAAAGACATTATGTGCATAACATATAAAATCGAATACAATTGTGTAATTAGTCTTAAATGGATTTTTCGTAAATTATCCCCGCTTAATTTCATAGTATTTTTATGGTTTAAAGTATTTTACATCATGAACATGTGAATATATGAGAAGTAGACTTTATATGCTCTAAATATAAAATCCGAAATGCAAGCATATTGAAAAAAGTAAACCAATTTTATCATCTATTCAAGATGGTATTTTTGTGATGTTTTAATTATATATATTGAATTAATGCAAAAAAAATCAAGTCATTTTGAGTTATATAAAAATAAATATAATCTTCTAAAGATTATAGTGGTGTGCATGTGCATTCTAATGATTTTATGTACAATATATATGACTTATTTTCTTTATTTTTCCTAATTTTTATTGACTCAAGTATATGACCTCGATCTCTGGGTGAGGGTCGGACCTAAGACCTTGCAGGCTTATATCCTCGGATATCCTTTTATTTTTTGGATGTTGGTTTTGAAGATTTTATATATTATTATATTTATTATTTATATGCATGTAATTATAAGAATGCTATAATAATACGTGCATGAGTGTGTTTGTTATTTTCTTTTGCTCAATTTCCGGTTCTTTATTGGATGAAACACATGTATAACACTCAAACTTCTATTCAGTGTAGTCCACCATTAAGAATTTGCAGGATCACAATGTGAAGGCTATGATAAGCCTTAAGGATTTTCTCTTAAGTTGTAATGAAGATAAACGAAGGTTGATGATCAATCTTCAATGACTTTTTTTGCTTCTAGATAGATATTAGTAAATGAAGCCTCAATAACGTCCAGCCCTCTAGTAGCTTGACTCCGTTTATTTTTCTTAATTTAATTTAGAGGAATCTCTTATCTTCCCTATGCTTTATTTCTAGTCATACCCTTCAGAACGTGCTGCTAACAATGTAGAACGGGATGCATTTATGTCATGGATAAGTGACACCATGGCCTATAATTGTGAAAGTGAAGAAAAGATGGAGAGGACTTGATGGGAAAATCTCAACTCATATCATACACTACTTTGCTCTTGAGCCTTATTGTATCAGTAATTCATTTTTCCATATCAAAATATTCCCCTTTAATCAAAAGGTCTCGTGAATAAAGAAGCCACTGAAGGATATTGAGAATCCTCAAGCGCATCACGGAAGCGTGACGATCGCATCGAATACGATCGGGGTGACTAGTCGTACTAGTCGTAAGGTGCAGCGGAATATAAAAATTTTAAATCAAACGATGAAACCACATGATCACGAGAACACTTCTCGGATCGTTTCATCAAACCACAAAGTATAAGGAATACCTTTGAAGCGTGGTTGTGATCGCGAGATCCCAAACAAGAGATCCTCCTGTCTCAAGGCCGATCCACGAAGAACGCACTTGCGGGCACGATGATGAGTCGCGTCCATCCCGCAATTCTTGATGAAGATCCAAGCAATAGATCCCCTGATTTCGTCAAGCGAAATCCGTCGTCTTCCTCTACAGCAAGTAGCCACGAAGAAGAAGGAGATCCTCGAGTTGTCGAAGGCGAGAACTTCTCTCCTTTCTCAACATTGGTGGTCGGCCACCCTATGGAGAGAGAGAGCACGCGAATGAGAGGGAGAGAGAGAAGTAGAGTAGGCGTCTACTTGGTGTGCCTTCAAGGGCTAAGGCTACCCTCTTTATATATTAGTTTGGCATCCAATGGATCTCAATCCATGGCTCTCATGGATCCAACGGTCATTGTAATCCAAGAGCCATCCAACGGCTATGATTGTTGTTGGTTAAAAAACCAACAACATTAATTTATATTAAATTAAATATATGTTGAATTATTATCAACATAATTTAATTAACATAAATTAATTTATTAAGAGATAATAAGACAACAAATAAGAGGAGACAACAACCCTCCTAAAATCAAGGAGGCATCACCTATGACTAAGTCATAGGTGACACCACCTTTGATTATTGGTGGTTTTGTCTCCTTTTATTTATATTATTATTTCTTAATTAATTACAATAACTATTATTGCAATAATATCCACCAAATTAATTCCAAATTAATTTGTGAATATTTCAATCATGCCATTGAAAAATATGTGAATCATATTCACATCCCAAACTAATTTTTGTAAATTACATTTCCAATTAATTAACTAATGTGGATCCAATCCACATTAATAATTAACAAATGTTATTTACAATATTTCTCTCTCTCTGATATATTATAAATCCCATTTATAATACACATAGATATTCTGGATAGCACTATCCATGATCTGCTTATCCTTGATAATTAAATCCTATTTAATTATCTTGGATAATCATTCTCACAATATGAATCTCATTCATATTATACTTGATAATTAAATCGTATTTAATTATCTTGGACATATTCTCACAATATGAATCTTATTCATATTATATTTTGATAAATAAATCTCATTTAATTATCAAAACCTTCTTGATTGGATACTAAATTCATCACAGGAATTATTCTTGAACTCCTTCAAGAATAATATGCCTTCTCCGCAGATACTTGGAGATAAGGATAGGGCGATTGTATTATTCCACGTATAGTGACTTGGATGTTGAGATCTCATCTCAAATCCAGATCTAACGGACCTCTCATACATGCTTGATTAAATCAAGTCCGTATCCTTAATCTTCTCATTGCATGTGAATCACATTCAGATCAATGTCGAACATTTGGACTAAGATCAAGTTACTTCTCTACTGAGAGGAGTCACTAAAATCCAGACCTGTATCATCACTCCCTCGGACTGGAAGCGTCATGGTTATACAATCGTTTATGATCACATCACCCTCAGGTATTCCCAATACCTGCACATCCTACATACTGGAAGACCAATGATCAACCTGAAGATGAAGATCTATTTTATACGGTCTTCTTCGGGGTTTGATCACCAAGTTTCTCAATCTTGGTCATTGGGATTTGGTATCGATCATATGCTTTCCCAAAGCATATATCATACCTTCAAATTCTTGTCATACTTCCAAAGCACGACGATCATGCATGGAATTTGATCGGTCCCAATACCTCATGAGTGAGCTCATGTCTTTCGGTTCATTAAGTGAACCTATATGATCCCTTTGAGAGATCGTATTACTCATATGCCCTTATATGCACATCAGCTCGCCGGTGTATAGACCTTGGTTAGGTCATCAACCTACTGGTCTGTCAAATGTACACACTCAGACATATAGTAACACATCTGTCTCTAGTCAGAGGATGTGTGCCTATGCTGTGACAGTGTTCAACATAGGACTTAGGTTATCTCGATCTCGCTAAGTCAACCCATTGACTTAACTAATCTGACACCTCTGAATCACTATTCCCATGCAGAGGACCTGCATCAAGAAATTGGTCAGATATCAGCCTATGTGAGAAAGGATTGCCATCTCCTACTCAGGCTGGAGATCATCTCTTAATAATCATTTGACGGTGCTTGATGAGTCCTCTATCTAACCCATTAGATATTCATCCAAACACCAGCCTCTATGATTCATTTAATGAATCAGCAGCCGTATGATCATTAAGATGGCCATGGTACACAACCCTAATTGTACAGAGGGACCTATTAATCAAATTATTTATTCTTCAAATTTAGATCAGGGAATGATACGTGCAATAACATTTATTGCATAATGGCTCGTCATGGGCTCGCATGTCCAACAATCTCCCACTAGCCCAAAGAGCCATTACTGGGCTAATCATTTAAACCCACACTCATGTGACAATCATAGGCTATTCTGAAAATAGCTAGGTAAGCTGATCAGTCACTCTGTTCCCGCGAGACTACGCCAAGTTCTTTTACGGCACTTGCATATCCCCAGTAACAGTGCTCGCATCTTATGCGAATGTTGCATCTATGCAACCAATACTCAATCTTGTCAGTCATAGTATCCTTCATACTACAACTCAAAGAAATATTATTATAACCAGTATGTAATTTCTATTATCCTTATCAGAATGCCCTTATCCCTGGAGATCTCTATCTCCTAAGGTATTCACAGTTAAGACTTTTTAGATCTCCATCTAAAAGTCTTAATTTCTTGAAGATAAGACTTAGAGATCACTATCTCTAAAGCCTTGTCATCTTTGAAGATATTGTTATTACTGAAATTAAGTGTTCTATCTCCATAGTAGGATTAGTATCAGTTTACTGCTCCCACTGCATGGCAGATATCTGACTTTTGTACACATCTAGCATATTTTCAGCTTTTCGTAACTGATGCACAAAAGGGCAACCAGTTTTTAGCATTCACTTCCTCAACTCTTTGAGGTGCTATCCCTTTAGATAGGTCAGTACCAAATCTTAAAGGTAAGAAAGCCTTTCTTGGAATTTTCAGAAAATGGAACATGTCCAAGGTGTACTACAAATGTGTCAGTCCCAATACCCTCTTTTCTTTACTTCTGAACACCTTCAGAACTAAGATCTAAGAGGCATCTTTGAGATCATATCTCAAGGTATGGAATAACCAGATCACAAAACACTTATTATCATCCTTATATCATTCCAAATGATTAGGATATTATCTACATTTAGCACGATGAACACAATGGCACTCCCACTAAGCTTCACATGGTTCATCAAGATTCTATTTGAAATTATAACAATTATAATTTCACCAAATCTTATGTTCCAACGACAATAAGCTTATTTGAGTCCAAAGATGGAGTTCTTTAGCCATCACATCTTGCATTCCTCAACCATTAAGCCCTGGGGCTACTTTATGTGAATATCCTCAAAGAGGTATTCATAGAGGAATACAATCTTGACTCACATCTTGAAGATGCCATAGTCAAATTGTGTAGCTAGGGTTAGCAACATTCTGATGGGTTTAAGCATGATCACTGAAAAGCAAGCTACATCGCAATCGATGTCTTCTCTTCGGTGTGTAGCTCATGGCTACGAACTGTGCTTTGAAGGTCTCTACCTTCTCATCAGGTTCCCTCTTTCTATTGAAGATCCATTTACACCTTAATGGGTCTAACCCTTATAGGTGGATCCTCGAGGGTCCATATACAACACTTGTATATGAAGTCTACCTTAGACCTTTATTGCTAATATCCATCTTTCCATGTTATGATCCTCAGGAGCTTCATCACATGAAGTCCGATCATTGTCAGACTTAACTGACACAAGGAATACATCCTCAAACTCATTTGAAGAGGTATTAGTGTTTCATCTTTAATTGTCCCTTTTAGTTTCCGATTTCTGAAGCCTCATTATCTTCTCAAGATTAAATGAGTTCCTATACTTCATTTTCATCTTGATTCTCAAGAGAGTCATCCTATAAGAATCATATTCTCAAAGATGAGATATTTTAAGAATCTCAAGGTCGTAAAGTTGGTATCCAATACCATCCTTTATTTTCCTAATGAAGTAGCACTCTCAAGTGCTAGATTCCAGCTTACATGCATGGGACCTTATTAAGGATATATATATATATATATTGTAGTCTCTACTATAAATATATACCTAGAAACTAAGGGATAATTATGCTAAAATTCATCATTGATCAAATCATGTCACACATGATCTAATTGTATCTTCCTACAACTCCATTGAGTTTAGGTGTGTCAGGAGGATTGAGATAGAAATGATATTCATATCTCCATAAGATATTCTTTGAATTCATCTAATAGGTACTTGTTACCTTGATTAGATCAAATTCATTTAATCTTCCTTCAAACTTTGGTTCTAAACCAAAATTACGAAATCTTTGAACATTTCAAAGGTTTCCCAGGAGAAGAGAAGAAATCTCATATCATACATGATCATCAATAGATATCACATATCCACAATGTTCACTATGATATAGATGATTCACATACATATATATGTATGAGATCTCGAATACCTTGACATCTTATACCTTTCCCAAAAAAGGGGTATTGGACATTTTACTTTGAATACAATATTCACAAGTATGTAAGATTTGAAATTTTAGACATTCTAAAGTTTCATATCTTACTAGTCTATTGATCTCATCAGCAGACATATGTCCAAAACTTGATGCTAAATCATTGTCAAATGATCTTTATCCTCCTATTGATCTTATAAGGTTTAACTTTCAGTATTAGAAATCTTATTGAACCATTCATTAAATTTCTAATTTAGTAGAGTCCACCAGATGCTAAATTATTATCTGAAATATATCCATCATAACTCTTTATGACAGGATTATTCCAGAATTCATGTTTATTTCCAACATTTAGAAACAAACAATGAGTGTATTCTAATATCTAGGTCATAGAGACATTCTCTAAGACTAAGGCTCTCCCACTGAAATTAAGAATTATATCAATCAAACAGAGATTGTTGCAACAATTGCATCAATGTCTATGTGGATAACTACAAACCTTAAGATCAATTTTTTTTCAGTCTTCTAAAACATGTGCAACACATTGCAAGTGTTGTTAGAAGATTGAGATACAATTATCAGACTTTATCTTATCAAATAAGCAAGTCAATTTCAGTGATCAAATGTAGATATAGATTATTATGATGCACTATCTGAGTCCTTCTCTAAGGATTCTAGACAGACTTGATAGTCATACTATCAACACATCAAGTTATTGCAGTATAGGCATTCATCCAACTCTTTGGATGTCATATGGAAGTCACAGAAGTACAATCAACTCTTTGACTTTCCTTCTCACATGGGTCCGACCCACGCTTCCACTGTGCTCTCTTCATCTATAAACAACCATTGTTCAAGACTAAGGATCTCTTATGTTAAATTCAAAAGAATTCAATGTAAGAGCATTTCAACATTTATACATGCTTCATTAAATTCATACAATGTGAATACTATGAAGCTTCATGAATGACTAGAGTATAGACAGTAGAATGATGACACTCATCATGTCTACATCCATCTAGACTCCTAAAACATTGGTTAAGGTAGGTATTCAAATATTTTGAATACATCATCTCTTTCGAGCCACCATTCTGCATAATGCAGAGAACCATGTCATTCATGATTAAATGTTTAGAGCACATAGGTATGCCAGCACATCTTCTTAGATTTTATAAGGATTATTCGACAATTACGATCACCATCGACATGTCACTTCCAAAGTACACTCGATGAAAGATCAAGACTATAGAGACATACAAACACTAAGATGATGTCTTATTGTCTTATTTAATTGTCATTCCTCATTATGTTGAGGAAACTTGCACATTGCAACCACATACATTATGTGTCCAATTGCAAGTACAATATCAGGATCATGAGTCCAATCCATGATATTTTACTGGTTATTATTGAGTATAACATTAAGTGGGTTTTATGAAGGATTATATGAAATAAGAAATTTGCATAAGGGTATATATATTATATATACATATTTTACTTTGATTTAGGAATTTTAAATCAAATTTGTCTTGCTATGTCTACTATGAAAGATTATTCCCTATTCGTCTTTCAAAGTAAGAGATATACTTACCGCTATATCTCAAGCAAGATCTGGGATCTCCTCTCTATCTTTATCACATCCCAATAATATGAGAACCTGTGACTCGAATAAAGAGAAGCGGGAACACATTCCGCCTTGCAAGTCCAACTTGCATTTCCCAATTCGGTCTTTAACACCCGGGCCCACCACCCCTAAGATGATGTTGACCCGTTGCTAATTGAACCAACCGTCAACAGGCTTAAAACTCGCTATACGCAATCCAATATCGCCCCAATAATATGAGGACCCGATATTGGGGTCAGTACGTATACGACCTTACTCTTTCGAGAAGCAAAGAACCCGATCCAAATAATTGTATATAGGATCTGTCACTTCGGACATGCGTCTCCTATATACAACTTTTGGCGACGAAATTCTTTGCCTTGACGGGAGACCATGGATGTCACTTATGTGATCCTCCACCTTATATTCAAATTGTAATTAATTATCATGAATCATATTCACATAATTAATTCTTCCAAGGGAAATACACATCTATTCATAATAGAGTGTTTCATAGGATATAATTGATTTAATCACATTGAATCAATCATCAATCCTATTATCAATCAACAAACTTTGAATTTTACTTGAATAGTAGGTATAATCTCAAAGTACGTATTATTTCGAATTTTAATAATTAGAAATACACTTTGATTTCTCCGGTATTATCCAATCCCTACCCGCTGTCATGGCCAGTACCGACGGGAGTGGGACGGACCACATACGTTGCAACCCGCTACCCCAGCGATCTCCGACTAGACACCATATCCACCTCAGGGAAGGATAATGCCAGATAGATCATCATGTACTTTGAGATGCTCATCGGTCTTTCAACCGAAATTATACCATATAATATACATCAAAACATTTTGATTATATTATAAGGAGATTTGCTAAACAAATCCCCAATCCTATTCAAGCAAGAAGTTTTGCATGTAAAAGTTGTCCTACAACTATTGTAGGATGACCTAGGGTTTTGCATGAAAACAATGTTTGTTGATGATTTCAAAGTTAACCAATGATCAAGATCAACTATCTTATCGTTATGGTTTAGTGGGATGTCATTCAAGGAATTGTTTATCATCTTTAGATATTCCACAAATATTTATCAATAACCAATTTCAGAAAATTAACAATTAATTTTCATCAACATTTATTTGAATGACTATCACAAGGTTCATGATCAAAAAATGTCAATTTCCAGCAGTGACCCATTATCACTAAAATTAACTTATCTTGATCAATTTAAATCCAAAATTCGCAAAATTAGTGCCCTAAGATTGCCAACTTGATTTATTACAGAACCTATATGATATTTCAGGCATTTCGAGGCATAACAAAACCGTAATTAACAAATTAATCACGTTCTGTTCTGCAGTTCCCGCAACTGTGAATACATGCATATTCAAAAGGCCATATCTTGAGCAAATTAAATCCAAACTTAGTAAACTCAAGTCCTATGGTTTCCTTGTTTAATGAGGAACAAAATCCTTGAATATTTCGTGTTTAAACAATAAACAGTGCCAAAAAATCAATTAGACAGAGTTGCGAAAATTCAAATGCGCCAAAAAATTTTTCGCGACCATTCTAAACCCAAGTCGTCTATGGTTCATGGATCATATCCAAAACCTTTTTCAACCTGGCTCTGATACCGCTTGAAGGATATTGAGAATCCTCAAGCACATCACGGAAGCGTGACGATCGCATCGAATACGATCGGGGCGACTAGTCGTACTAGTCGCAAGGTGCAGCGGAATTTAAAAATTTTAAATCAAACGATGAAACCACATGATCACGAGAACACTTCTCGGATCGTTTCATCAAACCACAAAGTATAAGGAATACCTTTGAAGCGTGGTTGTGATCGCGAGATCCCAAACAAGAGATCCTCCTGTCTCAAGTCCGATCCACGAAGAACGCACTTACGGGCACGATGATGAGTCGCGTCCATCCCGCAATTCTTGATGAAGATCCAAGCAATAGATCCCCTGATTTCGTCAAGCGAAATCCGTCGTCTTCCTCTACAGCAAGTAGCCACAAAGAAGAAGGAGATCCTCGAGTTGTCGAAGGCGAAGGTGAGAACTTCTCTCCTTTCTCAACATTGGTGGTCGGACACCCTATGGAGAGAGAGAGAGAGCACGAGAATGAGAGGGAGAGAGAGAGAAGTAGAGTAGGCGTCTACTTGGTGTGCCTTCAAGGGATAAGGCTACCCTCTTTATATATTAGTTTGGGATCCAATGGATCTCAATCCATGGCTCTCATGGATCCAACGGTCATTGTAATCCAAGAGCCATCCAACGGCTATGATTGTTGTTGGTTAAAAAACCAACAACATTAATTTATATTAAATTAAATATATGTTGAATTATTATCAACATAATTTAATTAACATAAATTAATTTATTAAGAGATAATAAGACAACAAATAAGAGGAGACAACAACCCTCCTAAAATCAAGGAGGCATCACCTATGACTAAGTCATAGGTGACGCCACCTTTGATTATTGGTGGTTTTGTCTCCTTTTATTTATATTATTATTTCTTAATTAATTACAATAACTATTATTGCAATAATATCCACCAAATTAATTCCAAATTAATTTGTGAATATTTCAATCATGCCATTGAAAAATATGTGAATCATATTCACATCCCAAACTAATTTTTGTAAATTACATTTCCAATTAATTAACTAATGTGGATCCAATCCACATTAATAATTAACAAATGTTATTTAAAATATTTCTCTCTCCCTGATATATTATAAATCCCATTTATAATACACATAGATATTCTGGATAGCACTATCCATGATCTGCTTATCCTTGATAATTAAATCCTATTTAATTATCTTGGATAATCATTCTCACAATATGAATCTCATTCATATTATACTTTATAATTAAATCGTATTTAATTATCTTGGACATATTCTCACAATATGAATCTTATTCATATTATACTTTGATAAATAAATCTCATTTAATTATCAAAACCTTCTTGATTGGATACTAAATTCATCATAGGAATTATTCTTGAACTCCTTCAAGAATAATATGCCTTCTCCGCAGATACTTGGAGATAAGGATAGGACGATTGTATTATTCCACGTATAGTGACTTGGATGTTGAGATCTCATCTCAAATCCAGATCTAACGGACCTATCATAGATGCTTGATTAAATCAAGTCCGTATCCTTAATCTTCTCATTGCATCTGAATCACATTCAGATCAATGTCCAACATTTGGACTAAGATCAAGTTACTTCTCTACTGAGAGGAGTCACTAAAATCCAGATCTGTTTCATCACTCCCTCGGACTGGAAGCGTCATGGTTATACAATCGTTTATGATCACATCACCCTCAGGTATTCCCAATACCTGCACATCCTGCATACTGGAAGACCAATGATCAACCTGAAGATGAAGATCTATTTTATACGGTCTTCTTCAGGGTTTGATCACCAAGTTTCTCAATCTTGGTCATTGGGATTTGGTATCGATCATATGCTTTCCCAAAGCATATATCATACCTTCAAATTCTTGTCATGCTTCCAAAGCACGACGACCATGCATGCAATTTGATCGGTCCCAATACCTCATGAGTGAGCTCATGTCTTCCGGTTCATAAGTGAACCTGTATGATCTCTTTGAGAGATCGTATTACTCATATGCCCTTATATGCACACCAGCTCGCCGGTGTATAGACCTTGGTTAGGTCATCAACCTACTGGTCTGCCAAATGTACACACTCAGACATATAGTAACACATCTGTCTCTAGTCAGAGGATGTGTGCCTATGCTGTGACAGTGTTCAACATAGGACTTAGGTTATCTCGATCTCGCTAAGTCAACCCATTGACTTAACTAATCTGACACCTCCGAATCACTATTCCCATGCAGAGGACCTGCATCAAGAGGTCGGTCAGATATCAGCCTATGTGAGAAAGGATTGCCATCTCCTACTCAGGCTGGAGATCATCTCTTAATAATCATTTGACGGTGCTTGATGAGTCCTCTATCTAACCCATTAGATATTCATCCAAACACCAGCCTCTATGATTCATTTAATGAATCAGCAGCTGTATGATCGTTAAGATGGCCATGGTACATAAACCTAATTGTACAGAGGGACCTATTATGCAAATTATTTATTCTTCAAATTCAGATCAGGGAATGATACGTGCAATAACATTTATTGCATAATGGCTCGCCGTGGGCTCGCATGTCCAACAGCCACCTAGAAAAAGGACTGGCAACTAAGACACCGACTTCTTGACTAGTGAGGGAAGTCGAGAGTAGCTCAACAACTTTAAGAAAGGGTTGCATGAGAAGTCCTAGGGAGATTATACCCAATAGCTGCAAAAATATTCTTAAAATGCCCTTATGATTTC
Organism: Ottelia alismoides; assembly: GCA_037367405.1. Lineage (NCBI taxonomy): Eukaryota > Viridiplantae > Streptophyta > Magnoliopsida > Alismatales > Hydrocharitaceae > Ottelia > Ottelia alismoides. The sequence continues at coordinate 894,140 of JAZKJV010005993.1, read as the reverse complement.
TATGCGCATATGTTCTTTTCATTTGCACTTCTCCCAACTTCAACTTCACTCGATCCTTCTACTTCGATTGTCTTTCTGGTCTTCAATGTTGCCATGTTTGCTTCACTCACTTTCATCTTATATCTCAATGCATCTTTCTACTTCACTCGAAAGTACTGGAACAAGATGAATTATACGAAAGAGTAGACATCTATGAATACAACGCATGACATCTCAGAATACAACAATGATAGACAAAGGTGGGAAGATCGATAATACGATCACTTGAAAGCAACGAAGGTAGAACCAAAGATGACTTTTTGTGTCACTGGACGAAGATACCTAAGTTAACATCACAAATCATACATACATAGGTGGTTACATCAGTAAGTGCATTCATACATGCATACACATTACTTGTGTACATTTTGTGTATGTGTGCACATGTGCATGCACACGCACTCCTTTCCTCTCAAACCCCTTGCATAAATGTGATTGATATCATGTATGCACTATTGTATGCAGTACACATCTTTCCTAAAAAACAATTGATGTTTTGTATCTCGTCAACCAATCCACACCTAAGATCACATCAAAATTCTGCATGAAAATGAGGATCAAATTAGATGGTATCCTTCTACCAAAACCTTACAACCCATATACATCTTAGAAGAAGAAAATTCTTAGCTATCGGATTCAAATTTAAATTGTATTCGAGACAACTATTTTCTAAGCTCCTATCCACCATCTACAAATTTATACATCTAATATATTTTAGGGGATTTACACACTTAGTCCTGACTAGTTTCTATTTACGTACACAACCCTCGATAATCACGAATTACACGAGAAATCCTAAATAGTAACTTTATCTCACTCCCATAACCATCTGTCAATTTAATCCATTGAGTCAACCAAGACATCGAGTTAATCTAATATATTTTCAATCCAATAGCTATGAATTAAAATTAAAAAAAACTTTAAAAAAGAATAAAAACACCCCTCCCCCCTTCCTCCTCCAACCCCTCCTCCTCCCTTCACCTACACCCTCCCTCTCTGCCCACACCCAATCTCCCGCCGACCGCCTCCACCTATGAGCAAGAGACGAATCCTCCTCAACCTCCTCTCCTTCCGCAACAACAACAATGGTAACTCCACCATTCCCTTGTCCCGCAACAGGAGATAGCTCCGCAGGCCCCCCAGCCCCATCCTCCATCCCCTTCCGCCCTTCCTCACCCCCCTCCAGGCCCCATTCTAGCCCCTCCGTCAGCCCCTTCCACCCCTCTACCGCTCCTCTCCAACACCCTCCTCTGCCTCCTACAGCCCTTCCACCCCACCTCCAAGCCCCTCATTCGCCCCCTCCAGCACCGTCTTTCATCGCCTCCAGCTCCATCCATCGTATACCAGTGTCTTCGCAGATCTTCAGCAAGCTCAACCGTGATGAAGGGAAGATGGTGCTCCGGTTGTTCAAGTTAAAGAAGATTGGGGGGGGGCATCTTTTGGAAATGTAATTTTGTTTAAGGCGTAAAAATGTCAAAAATTGTTTGATTCTGTCATTGTAAACAGAGGAAATAAGTGCAACTTGACGCATGCTTATGCCATATAAGGGTTAAGCATTATTCAGGCTTCTGCGTGTAATTCATGATTATCGTGGGTTATGTACGTAAATAGGAAATTACTCAGGGTTATAAGTGTAAATATCCCTATATTTTATGCAATTGAATATCAGAATTTTCTTAGGAGCGGCTCGTAATCGCTTTTGATGCTTATTTTGATAGTGACACGTATTTAGAAACACCACGCTACATCATTCATTTGATTGGGTTTAAATTAAGTTCAAAACAAGAAAGCTTCTGGTGGTCAAGGTGGTTGCATCTATCTATATATGAAATATACACATCTAGCTAGCTAGGATGAAGTTGCTAGCATAATCAAATAAATGTGTCCAAAATGTATGCTGACTCTTTCGAGAAATCAATGATCCCAATATCATTGGCAGTCACCTTCAAAGCACAGATATATCACAGCTGCTGCACTGTTAGAAACATGGCATCTCGGAAAATAATTGTAAATAGGCAAAAGAAACAGTGAACACGATTAGATAGATGCCTTGGTGTTTGTCTCCTTTTCCTTGTCCCTACAAAAGCTAAAATAAATGCCCCCTACCAACGTCGAGCCAAATCAACTTTTGCAATGTATGTATTTACGAAAACCAACATATAATTTAATAATTGTAAAGATCTACCATCAGTCACCATCTTTAAGCTTTTTCTCAAAGGACTTCTTGGATGCCTTGTTATTATGGGCCAATTTGATAGTTTACATCACTTGATAATTGGCAATACTATTTTCTCATCAAAATGTATTATTCTTTCTGTCACAACAACAAATTATCGTAGTAGCGACGAACTGCGGGCAACAGAAAATTTTAACTATGGATAATTTCTTTTGCAAGGAACTTTTTGTTGGGACAAAGTAAGCGATATTTTGCATTATATGCAACAAATTTTTCTACTGCCAGAATAGTGGCAGCAGACACACTGCAACCACAATTCTTTAGCTACTCTGCTTTGATAACATAGCTTATATGACGATTAAACCATCACACGTCAAAGTTTTTGTTGCTACAATTATTGAAAATGCTGGTACATATTGTTGGTGCACCATATTTTGTTTGACTTACATGTATAATTTATATTTAACTTTATTATGACTTTCTTCATTTATTGATTAAAAATACCATCTTAAATAAAAGTGCACATATCAAGCATTTTTAGCTAATTCAATTTATATTCAATTTATTTTTAAAAAAAGTTTTATATGTCATCGTATTTATCCAAGTTGTGACGATTGTAATTCTGTTGCTAGACATTATATAACTACAGGAATGTTTTCTCTCAAAATCTATTTGTTTTATCTCAAAATAGTATATACATGAACAAGCATCATTGTATTCTTATATGTTATAAAATGTAGATGCATATGCATACTGATGGATATTAATTTATGTTGTCATATTCTTAAAAATAGATAATGATATAGAATGGTGATGTATATTAAACAAAATACTTTGTAGATAAGTTTAAATATATATTGGATGTATTACAAATAAAATAGATGTAACTAATATCATCATGCCGTTAAATTAAAATAAATATCAGTATTCTCTCCCTCCCCTTCTATGGAGAGCTAAAAATGGGTTGATAGATGTAGATACGAAATATTTGTTGATATCAATGTAATCATCATATCTGCGGTTATTTTAAGAGGGAAAACTTCCAATGAGGTGGCTTTTTCCAGATGAATGGAAAATCACACCAATTTAGATATTTTTTCTATTTGTTTTACAGCTTCTAACTCTGTAAATTTAATAATAAAGGTTAACATAATATTTATATCAAGAACGATTTATGAAAATATTTTTATATTAGACAAAATATGTTACTTACAATATGTATGTTATATTTATAAAACAGTATGATCATCATTGTTTTATAATGTATCGTATACATTTTACAAAATTATTATACAATTTACAAATTTGGTGGCAACTTTTTAAATTTTAGAAAAGACCCACCTCATTGGAAGGGTCTCTTATTTTAAGATAGATATAAATATCAAAATTAACAGAAAATAGATACAACGTCAGTTGCATCGATCTCTATGATGAGTGCAACCATCCAATCACCCCCATCTATTCCTCCTGCCATTTGTTGCTTGCTCTTATCATGGCTAAGTATTCGATTAATCAACTATTATCTCTGCAATAAAATTAGATTATAGTGATTTTTTTTCAAAATCCATCGCTTAATCAACCATGGTTAAATATATAGCAACGATATTATCCTTTGCGAAATGATATTTTATACTTGAAATTGTTGACAAATATCATATCTTTGGTATATCATTAATGATGGTCCACATAACAATTTCTATCTGTTGTCATTTTTTAAAATTTTAATTAATCATCGTTATCTTTTTAGTTCAAAATTAAGCGATTATTAATTAAACTTTCAGAAAATAGCAATGAATAAGTATCACTATATAGACTATCATTAGTGATATAGCAACAATATGATATTCATTGCTAATTTCAAGTATAAAAAGTCATTTTGCAATGAGTAATATCATTATATATTTAATAACGGCTGATTTAATGACATATTTTGAAAAAAAAGCATCACTATAATCGAATTTTACTGTGTACACACTAAAAAAATTGAGATATAATGACAGTTTTTTCAAATTCTGTCACTAAATTAGCCATTGCTAAATATATAACGACGATATTATTCGTTGTGAAATGATTTTCCGTACTCGAAATTAGCGACGGATATCATATATGTTGTTATATCATTAGCAACGATCCACATAGTGATGAGCACTCCACCAATCGAGGCTAAGTGATATCAAAACAGATCAAGGTCGTTGCGACCAACCGATGGAGCGTAGCTCAGTCAAGAAAAATCAGACCACCAATAAAAGCAATCAAGCACAAAAATCAAGATAAGCGGTTTCGTTATTTATTTAACCTGGTATAGCCACTAGGGTTGAACACAAGGAGCACGAGTTAAGCCTACGAAGTAGTCGAGAAATCAAAAATGAAGAAACAAATTTTTGGTGGTTTTTAATTTGGAATTTTTTTAATATATTTTCTAATAAGAAAATGAGTAAGAAAAAAAAAGAAATCACACTGCAACAAGTTTAAAAAGAATCAAAAATTCAAAATAAAAACATTTTTACATTTTTAAAATATGTAAGTGTTTTTGGGTATTTGTGGAATTTTTCCGATTTTTATATAATTTTCTAAAAATGAAACAAAGATAAAACAACAAAACAGTGTACAACCTGGATAAAAAGGTAACTTTAAAATATCTAAAGTACATTAAATCTCATGTTGCAATTTTATATAAAAACAGATAAAAAGAGCTAACTATAGAAAGTGAAAACACATTTTTTTTATTTTTATAGAAATTTTACTGACTTATAAGATTTAGGTCTTTTGAGATTTTTATGGGATTTATAAAATATAATGAAATAAAAATGCTACAAAAATTTAAAAAACCAAAACACACACTTAGGAATTTTTCTTAGAATTTTTCAAGTGATTTTTATATTTTTTATGGATTTTATAAAATAGACAGACTCAATTTTTATGGTTTTTGAATTTTATAAAATAGTAAATAAAATCAAAAGCTACTCGTAATTTTTGGGAAATCTTTGGAGTAGATTTGATATTTATTTAATTAAAAACCAAGCACACAGGTTGTAGGGACCTAAATGCAAATAGTTTAAGTTTCAGGACTAAATAATAACATGCACAAAAAGTTTAGGCGTATCTCTGTAAAATTTCCAATCAAATCCAGCACATGCATAATACAACGTTCATAGGGGTATAAGTCCAAATTCGGAAAACTTTTCATTCAAACATTAACATAGAAATATCCAAGGCCAGACATGCAAAAACACCACTGTTCACGTGACCGAGCATGTGTCTCCAGACAGGGAGGACTAAAACACAAATATCAGAAACTCTAGGGACTACAATGCAAATAAATCCAGCTACAACTTTTATTTACAGACTAAAACATAAAGCATAAACAAATGTAGGGTAAAAATAACAATATACCCTTACAGCACGTGAGAGGCCCGTGAGGACACGTGGAGGCCGCCGGTGGAGGCGCGATCGTGCGGCTCTGATCCACTGCAGGTGTCAGATCTGACGCTCCAAAACTGGTCAGGGACGTGGGGCGCAGATACGCTAGAGCTGACATCCAACGGTCTGACACTTCTGCTGTGTCGGCGGTCCGGATGCGATCTGGAGGCACGAGGCTGATCCAACGGTGCTGGAGTAGCCTGGACGAACAGCACGGGGATGAACTTCACCAGAGCCAAGGAGGTGAACCTCAGATCTGATGGTCGATCAGGAAGCACAGGAGTGGTGCTTCGGTCCGGGTTATTGGAGCTAGAAATCAAAGAAGCAGAGGGAGGCGGGAATCGATCTCTAGCGAATGGGGTAGGGGAGATCTAGATCCTAATCTCGACGTGATGGTCGAGGCTAAGGGTGATCAGGTTGCAGAGCAAGATGGGGGGCATGAGTGTGCATCGATCGAAGCGGCTGGAAGTGGGTAACGGGGCTCCGACCAGCTGGTCGCAGCAGGTGAACACACGACAGCGCTAACGGGAAAGATCCGATCGAATGGAAAAATGGGAAGGATGAAAGGGATAGCTGAAGGTCGGGATGTGCTCCTGAGATCCATGCGAGGATGAACGTCAGGGTGATGGCCTCTACATCGATGTGGAAGTCGGGGGAGGCTACTCGTAGTGGAGGTCTGGCCACAAAGGTTGAGCATCGGCTTTACTGCACCAAATCGAGCGTCGAGCGAAGCTCCGAGCAAATGTCACTCAGCTGGAGGTGGCTAGGGTTTGAGAAGGGAGTGAGGCGCGAGCTACCTCTCCTGGATGGTGGATGAGAAGCTTTATAGCTTTCCCAGGAGGCTGGAGTAATCAGGCAAGGGCACGCGAACCGAGGGAGATTTGTGCCTTCCTAGGGATCCGCGAGGGTCCTGGATCCTAGGAGAGTCCACGGGAGAAAAATCAGGGCAAGGGGTTACGTGATCCGCCCAGGAGAAATTGAAGAAAATGGTCCGGTAAAGAGGTCGGATCGGGTCAAGCCCGGGAAGAGGGGGTTGACCGGGGTCAACGAGCTGACGTGGACCAATCAGGAAATAGGATTTACAAAAATACTTACAAATTAAAAAAAATAGTAAATGACTTTAAATCAAAAAGTGTATAAAATGAAAAGTGTTTGTTATTTTTCAAACTATTTTGCTGTGATTTTTATTTATTTTTCTAAAAAACAAAATTAGTCTATATATAGTATAGTAATATACCTATGTATTTTGTACAATTATTTTTATTTTTTTATTTTTACACAAATACCGCAATTTTACATTTTATTTATTTACAACATAATTTTTGGAGTACAAAATAATTTTTATTATATTTTTATTATTTATTTATAGATATATAATAAATAAAGAAAAAAATATATACATGTATTATGTACAAAGGAGAGAGAATTTTATTCTATTTTATTTTATTTTTCTAATTTTTGTTTTATTTTTAGAAATATATACAAGGAGGTAAAAAGAATATTTTTATTTTTATTTTATCAAAAAAAATTATTTATTTACACCCATGATATGTACAGTATAGAGTGGGCCCTATCTCTCTCTACATGTTTTATTTGGTGATCAGGCCAATGCTTGGCCCTCTCTTGGGGTTTGGGTCACTCTATATTTATTGTAAATACCTCCTTCCTTTTTTCCTTTTTCTTTATTCTTTTATTTTTGCACAAATACATGATAATTATGTAATATTAACACATGCATGCATGATGACCACAAAATCCCTTGCGATCAGGATATAAATCAGGGTCGTTGCGACCCGAATCGCGAGACTAGGTCAACAAGAAAAGAAGATCACCAAATATCAAAATCAAACACGAAACTCAAATAGCGATATCGCTATTTTATTTAACCTAGTATAGCGACCAGGGTCGAACTCAAGGAGCACGGGTTGGCCCAAAAAGCCTGCGAAGTAGTCAAAAATAAAATGTATTTTTACCTGGCAGACCTTATAAACTTTGCTAATTACCTCTACGACCTTTTGCACAACATAATTTTCCCATCGACCTTATAAATTACCCCAAGAACCCTCACAGGCTTCAAACAGATTAACCAGAGGGTTCATGGGGTAAGAGTTGACAGGTTTACAGGATCGAGGGGGGAATTAGGTTGTTTCAAAGGTCGTGGAGGTAATTGGCAAAGTTTATAGGGTCTGCAGAGTAAAAATCCCAAAATAAAAAAATAAAACAAATTATTTTTGTTGGATTTTTTGGGTTTTTAAACTTTTTTTGTGATTTTTAATTATAAAGAAAATATACAAGAAAAGGAAAAAGGCACAGTCAACTATTTATTTAACACATTAAAACAAGCCAGAAAATTAAAATAAAAATATTTTTGGATTTTTCAAGTATTTTGGTAATTTTCTCGAATTTTTATAATTTTTAGTTGGTTTTAGAAAAATGAAAGAAGGCTAAAAATAGAAGCTATTGTGCAACCAGATTTCAAAAGCTATTTAAAAATATAAAAATAACTCTAAAAATCTAGCAACAATTTTATGAAGAACTATAAATTAAAAGCTAACTACAGAAAAAGAAATTAGATTTTTTTTTGAATTTTTTTGGAACTTTTAATGATTTTTATAAGTCTTTTAGGGTTGTTAGATTTTTATGGGTTTTATATAACCAAATCAAACAAAACTTGTACAGATTCAAAAAGACAATAAAACACACAAAAAATATTTTTTTTTGATTTTTATAGACTTTTTAATATTTTTATTTGATTTTTCAAGTTAGACAGTAGAGAAAATAAGGGTTTTGAATTTTTAAAAATAGAAAATGAAAACAAAAATGTCCCAAAAAAATCAGTGAAATTTTTACACAATGGCAGGAGCAACGTTTCCAAATTTCACAGAATTTGGAGTTAATTTTCTATTTTATTCAACCAATAAGAGATGCACAACACACGGGGACTGAAATGCAATAAAAACTAAGTTATAGGACTAAAGATTAACAGGCCTTAAAAGTCCGAGGGCCTTACTATAAATTTCACACGATATTCAGCACATGTTGTAATTCAGCATTCACAAGACATATGTGTAAATATAAAAACTATCTAATCAAAACATAACACTCAAAAGCCTTGAGGGCTTACATGCAAATGTCCCAGATATGCATGTGACAAAGCACGTGCGTCCACAAGATAAGGACTAAAGTGCAAATAAAAGAAATAGTAGGTCCTAATATGCAAATTATCCTAGAGTGCTAATTTATTTAACAGACTAAACAATAACTTAAATAAACTACAGGGGGTCTGGTGCAAATTACTCAGTCGAAGCGCGTGCGGGTCACGTGGGGCCACGTGGCAGGTGCTGATGGGCTGATAGACGTGCGGCTTTGGTCTGGCCTCCTGGCAGATCTGACAGTGGTCCTTCAGGCGCAGACGTGGGTGTACGGTGGCCAATAGATCTAGTATCTAACGGCCTGTCAGTGGCAGGCACTGGACGGCTTAGATGGCGTCTGGAGAATGTGCTCGATTCGACGGTGGAGAGGAGATCAGGAAGAACTCCTCCCCGGCGAGGCTCATCGGCGAACTGGGGGAGATCGAAGCGTCCGATGGATAATCAGCTAGAGGGGTTCGACTCGCCTTGTCCCTCCGCGTCTGATGGCGATGGCGGACGGAGCTCCCAACGACTAGATGGTCCGGCGAGGGCAATGGGGCCTGGGAGACTCCGGCGAGGATGGTGGGATGCGACCTGGGGGGTATTCAGGCTCTTATTGACCTGCAGAGGAAAGCTTATGCTCGGAGGAGTTCTCCGGTAGTGGTTATTGAAGGAAAGGCAAAAGGAAGCGGCGGTGGGATGAGAGGGCGGCTCTGGCGTAGGCGGTGGAAAGAGCCTAGCTCAATCTTGGCTCGGACAGCCAAGATTGAGATGATCAAGTAATGGAAGGAGCGTGACGATGGAGTGGGGAAATGATCTGAACGGCTAGATATGGTCGACGGAGTTCTGGCCACTAGGGCAGAGCGGAGGATGAAAAATCGATGATAAGTAGAACTAGGATCGCTAGGAAGGTTACCTGATGATCGCAACTCGATCCTTAGCTCCAGGAGGGTGCGGTGAGGATGGTCGTCGCCTCGACCGAGCGACGACAGCCTGGGAGGCTCGTACGTGGTGGCGCTCCGGCCACGTTCATCGAGCACCGGCTACAAGCGCCCAATCCGGCAACCAAAGAGGGGGTCCGGTCGCTGTCACCGAGGGGATTCTCCTTAGGGTAGGTTAAGGGCTTGCGGCGCGAGCTGGCGAGCTGGGAATCGAAGATGGGGATTTATAGGATGTCCCAGGTCGCGGGGAAGAACGGGCGCGGGCGTGTAATATGAGAAGGATCTGATCCCTCCTAGGGATCCGTGAGGATGCATGATCTAAGAGGAAGCGATGAGCGCAAAAATTCGGGCGAATGCAGATCAGATCCGGTCCTGGAAATTTTGAGAAATCGGGTCGGCACGTGGATCCGGATGAAGACCGGTCTAGGGGGAGAGTTGACCAAGGGTCAACAATCCCTCGTGGACCAATCAGAATAAAGATAGTCAAAAATATTTATAAATTAAATTAAAAATAGAAAATGATTTTATTTAAAAATATTTACAAAATAAAAAATGTTTATTATTTTTCAAATTATTTTTTAGTGATTTTTATTTATTTATTTTAAAAAATAAATTAATGTATATGCATAATATAATATTATATACAGGTATAAAATACCTATGTATTTTATATTTTTATTTTTAATTTCTTATTTTTATACAAATACTCTAATTTTATATTTTATTTATTTACAACATAAAATGTAGAGTATAAAATAATTTTTATTTTATTTTTATTATTTATTTACAAGGGTAAAATAAATAGATGTATTATTAGTATATACATGGTATATGTACAATGAAGAGAGAGAAATTATTACTTTTTATCTTTATTTAATTTTTCTGATTTTTATTTTATAAATATATACAAATTAATAAAAACCAATTTTTATTTTATTTTTGTTTTTAATAAATAAAATATATACATGAAGGAGGGATATATGGTGAATGACCCTATCTCTCTCTACTTGTTTATTTGGCGATCAGGCCCATCTTGGGTCCTCTCTTGGGTTCAGGTCACTCAATATTTATTCTAAATATTTCCCTCTTTTTCTTTATTTCTTTATTATTTTTTTTTTGCACAAAAAACATGCTAATTATTAGTATTTACATAAAGCATGCAATTTGGTAATTTATTCTATTTATAACTATCTACATGGTGTTTTGCAAAGATTTTTAGCTAAAATAAAAGAATAAAGAGTGATGAATGAGGATTCATCACCCCCTATACTTTACTTCTGCTAGTCCCTTAGCAAACACTTATTTGAAAAAGAAGTGAAAAAGAAAAGAAAAAGAAAAAGAAGGGAATGATGAATCAATGCTGATTATTAAGCTTGCCTTCATTAAATTGAAGTATGGAGCTCAGTCAAATCTTTGGATTATTAATTTGTCGGAACCTTATTTGGAATTAGGTTTAAAACTTAACAGCCTCTAAGTTCCACTAATCTATAGTCAAGACTCCTCAATAATCCAGATCGGAACAAGTCTACATACACAAACTCTGATGACCATGAATCTTTTCTTGTACTGTGTAAGTGATATAGCTCCCCACCTCAAAAATAGCAAAGTGACAACCCTCCCCAACAAGGTAACTCTAATGCCCTAGCCTGACAACTCTTTCCTCAAGGAGAGGGGTATTCCCTTCTAAGTTCAAGTGCAATCGGCTCAAGAAGAGGAGGAAGAAGAGAATGGTCCGTGGCCAGTGTAGCCATGTATCCCTGGGAGCTCAACCAGTGTAGCTAAGTCTCCCTACTGCAAGCTTCATGAGATGGAAGAACCCCTCTAATGGTCTGGTGGTAGAAGCAGTGGCTCCCACTTTAAAGTACCATGGTTCGAATCCTACTAGAGAAGAAAAATTAAAAAAAAAGCTTCATGAGATGGAACATTGATAACATAAGCTTTGCTTTATTGCACTATATACACTCCGGTGGGATTATCATTTTCTCTCAGACCCACCACTTTTTTGGAGTTATTCTTTTCTTTTTGCAATTTTTTGATTTGCATATTTACAACATATCTACAAAGTGCAGCATATATACATAAGGAGTTTTTCCTCTTGAGCCAGTAGACTATCCCTCTTTTGAAGCATTATTGCAACCCACAACTCCTGTCGTTAGACCTCACGGCTACCAGACCAAGTTGAGACGTACTTCCTTCACTATAAGAAGAAGAGAGGTTCTGCCTAGAAGTACTACCCTCATATGCTACCCCAAGTCAAAGAAGACTGCCTCCTCACCACCTCATCCGTAGAGAGCCCGGTGTAAAGTGTTGGTCCAAGTAAAGCCATTATCTATGAGAGTCATATGTGCATTGTTAAGTGTTCTACTTAGGCTCATCAAGATGACATATGATCATAGCCTAGTGGACGCAAAGAATTAAGAAACCATGGACCTGAAAAGTCTCAACCCTAAGCCCTATAAGGTTCCTCTTAGAATTAGATGGATTAAGATCTTAACCAAGCTCCATTTTTCAATTTAATTCCAGGCTAGTTTAAATGTCAACTATGATTCAGGAAAAACTATACAAGTATTTACACAGATGCAGTTTTTATAAAATTTTTACAAATGTGCAAAATTTTTGAAAAATGTTTGAAAATACGGATGTATGCATGAATGCAACTTTTGCAAAATATTTACACAAATTTACACAAGGTTTTTGCAAATTTTTTGTTTTTCAAAATATTTTACAAAAATTTTGTACTATATACATAATTTTTATATGAAAAATATTTACAAACTATTTACATAAAAGATTTTTACAAAAATAATTTTGTACACAGCTATGTATATGCAATAAAGAATTTTATTTACAAGGAAAAAATTTTTTAATTAATTTTTATAGATTTTAAGGGTTTTTAGACATTTCTATTTATTAACACACTCACACAAAGTACGAGTTATGGCTAAAGTACATATGGAATATATACGACACCCCCCTATACTTAGCTCGAACGATGTCCTCAGAGTAAAGAGAGAGCGATGAAGACGACATAACTCGTGCTTAGTATAGGGAAGTGAAAAGGAAGGCTATATACAAAGATAAATAAAAGAATAGAAATGAAAAGGATCTTGGGGTTTCCCCCTATACTTAGGATCAAGTAATCCTAAGTATAGAAGACTGTATACCATGGAAATCCGAGTGGAGAATGTACAGGGTCTATCTCCCCTATACTTAGGGTAAAATATCCCAAAGTATAGGCAGCGAAATAGAGATAGAAAAGAATCAAAAGGAAATCAAAAGTCTCACACCTCCCCTATACTTAGGGTAAAGTGCACCCTAAGTATAGAATAATCAAAGATGCAAATGGGGTGTTGGACTGAAGAATGGTATGATATGGACAACTGGATCTATACAAGTCGGGAGAACAGTGATAATCAGGCGTGAGATGCAATAGATATGAGTCAAGAGACCACATCTCACGCAAAATGAATAGGGGCAACGTCAACGATCAGCGGCTCATGATTTAGATATGGTTTGAGCCGCTGCCCGTTAACACGAAAGGTACTCTCAGATGACAACTCAAATATGTTGATGCTTCCATTTTCGTGTACCTTTCAGACAAGATATTGTCCCTTCCATTTGCTCTGCAACTTCCCTGAAAATAATCTCAACCTGGCATTGAACAACCATACTCGTTGTCCTGGCTCAAACTGCTTGTGGTTGATATGAGAATCATGACACTCCTTCACTCACTCCTTATACTGAAGGCTGCTCGAAAAGGCTACATCACGAAGCTCTTCCAGGGCGGCTAACTCTGCCCTCCTCTGATCTCCTACACTCACTGGATCTAGAAGTATATCGGTGACTGCCCAAAGTGACCTATGTTTCAACTCAACAGGTAAATGGCATGGCTTGCCATAAACGAGGTGAAAGGGAGATGTACCCAAAGGTGTCTTGAAGGATGTCCAATATGCCCATAAGACCGAGTCCAAAAGCTGTGACCAATCATTTCGGTCAGGGCGGACGACCTTCTGCAGAATAGTCTTGATCTCCATGTTTGACACTTCAGCAAGACCATTGGTCTGAGGATGATACGGTGTGGCTACTCGATGGTCTATGCTGAACTCGCTAGGAAGGGCCTTCACCTTGTCGTTGACAAAATGAGACCCCCAATCAGATATCAAAACTCTAGGCACCCCGAACCGTGAAATGATATTCTTCCTCAAAAATTGGCAGACAGTCCTAGCATCTGCGGTTCGGGTGGGGATGGCCTCAACCCAACGACTAACATAATCCACTACCAACAGAATGTACTCGAATCCCTGACTCTTAGGGAATGGACCCATGAAATCGATGCCCCATGCGTCAAAAACCTCATAGAAGTGAATGGGTTGCATCGGCATCATATCATGCTGTCCACAAGTGCCCATCCTCTGACAGTCAGTACACCTCTTCACGAACTCATCAAAGTCCTTAAAGAGAGTAGGCCACCATAGGCCAGATTGGAGCACTTTCTGTGCCGTTCTCCTCCCAGAGTGATGTCCTCCTGCCTCAAGCTTGTGGCAGTAAGTGAGGACGATGTTGTGCTCCTCCTGAGGAATGCACCTACACTAGACGCTATCCCCACATTCTTGACTCCAGGCTTGTCCATAATCTCTATGTCAAACTGCTGGAGTAGAAGGATCCATCTGGTCAATCTGGCTTTGGCATCCTTCTTTGCCATGAGGTACCTGATGGCGGTATGATCAGTATAGATGGTCATCTTAGATCCAATGATGTAAGATCTGAACTTATCTAGGGAGAAAACTACGGCTAGCATCTCCTTCTCAGTGACAGTGTAGTTCCGCTGAGCGGCATCCAAAGTCCAGCTAGCGTAGTGAATAGCAAAGGGGACTCCATCCCTCCTCTATCCCAGCACTGCCCCTACGGCAAAATCGGAGGCATCCGTCATGATCTCGAATGGGAGAGACCAATCAGGCGGCTGGAGGACAGGAGCCTCTACAACTAGACTCTTGAGAGTCTCAAATGACACTAGACACTTATCATCCACAATGAACTCGATGTCTTTCGTCAGCAGATCAGTCAACGGTCGGGCAATCCTGCTGAAATCATGTATGAATCGTTGGTAGAAACCGACGTGCCCCAGAAAAGATCGTAACTGCCGCAAGTTGGACGGTGGACTGAGTTTCCTAATGATATCCACCTTGGCCGGATCAACCTCCATGCCCCTGTTGGAGATGATATGGACAAACACTGTCCCTTGAGTCACCATGAAGTGACTCTTCTCCCATGAAAGCACAAGGTAAACCTCAATACATCGCTAGAGGACGCGGTCTAGGCAGTCAAGACAAGCATCGAACCTGTCGTCGTAGACCGAAAAGTCATCCATGAAGACCTCCAAGCACTCCCCCACCATGTCCGAAAAGATGGACAACATGCACCTCTGGAATGTCATTGGGGTGTTACACAATCCAAAAGGCATCCATCTGAAAGAATATGTCCCAAAGGGACAGGTGAAGGTGGCCTTGTCCTGGTCTTAGGGCGCAATGGCCACCTGATTATATCCGGAGTACCCATCTAAGAAATAGTAATGGCTCTTTCTAGCTAGCCTATCTATAATCTGATCAATAAAAGGCAATGTAAAGTGATCCTTCTTGGTGGCATGGTTCAATCGTCTGTAGTCCACACATACCCGCCAAGAAGTGGGTACCCGGGTAGCGATCTCCTCTGTAGACTCACTAACAATTGTGGTGATGCTTGTCTTCTTGGGCACCACATGTAGCGGACTGACCCATTTGGAGTCGAAGATGGGGTAGATAAAATCGGCGCTCCACCATTTCGAGATCTCCTTCATGACAACATCTCGAAGGTTCGGGTTCAGTCTCCGCTGGAACTCACGTGACGGCTTCGCGTCCTCCTCGAGATAGATATGGTGGGAGCACAGGGCCGGACTTATCCCCTGGAGATCGGCTACGCTCCATCCAATCGCCTTGCGGTTCTTTTCAAGAACCCCCATCAGACGGGATTCTTGCTCTCCAGTCAAATCCGTTAAGATAATGACTGGGTACATCTCATGCTCGCCCGCAAGGAACCTATACTTCAGCGATGAAGGTAAAGGCTTCAGCTCTGGACAACTCGGTGCTGGCGGATCTGGCCTCTGAAAAGTCTGAGTGAATGCGACCAAATCTGCATGGGAGATTGAGAAATCTCCCTGACAATCTGAATCTGGTGAAGGCTGCTCTGCTGGTATGTCTCTGCTTTGCGAGGGATCAGTCTCCACCCTAACTATAGGCTCTGTGGAAGTCAGACACGGTATCAAATCATCAAACTCTGCCCAGTCTATATCTGATTCCAAGGGATCTATATCTGAATCAAAACAAGAAACTGCCTCATAATCGGGAACCTGCTCTGCTACCGGAAGTGTATCCTGGACCTGGAATGCGCTCTCTAATCTCTCCTCTGCTGGTGTCTGTGCATCAGCGAACTTTGAAGGTGAGAGGATGGCCTGTGCTGTTGGATCTGCCCAAACTGCCTCGTCATCTGTAATCATAAAATCGCAGTCCTGGTGGATGTCTCGCCCTACCTCTGTCATCTGCTCTGAATCCGAATGCATCTCTGAGCAAGTGGAATCTCTGGCTCTAGTCTCCTCGATCGTCTCTATTTGTATACTCTGCCCTCGACGCGAAAGTATACCTTCCCGCTATCTTAATCGGACACTGTATTGGTTGTGGCCAAGAACAGACGTCCTAAAATGATGGGGGTATCGGTCACGGACTCAGGGATCTCCATGTCCAACACAACGAAGTCCATGGGGAATTTCAGGCTCTGAATCGTGATGACAACGTCCTTCAGCAACCCCTTCAGCCTCTTGACAGATCGATCAGCAAATTGAAGGACCGTCTTGCTCTATCGTAGAGGGCCTAACTCGAAGCGGTCGAGTATGGCTGCCAGAAGTAGGTTGATCGATGAACCGTTGTCTAATAGAGTACGATCGAACCTCTGCTTCTGAATGTGGCAACTGACATAAGGGGCTCCTGCATCTGGCCTCTTGGCTGGCAGACGGTTTTGGATCGCAAAGCATGTGGCACGAGTGAGCACATGAATCTCTGACTGATGGTTCCGCCTCTTCCTCCGAACTGTGGTCATGTCTCTGAGGGATCTCTGGAAGAGAGGGATGTGCTCCAAGGTCTCCTGTAGAGTCGGCTGAATGTGAAATCGGTCCATCATCTGCTGGATGAACTCTAGGTGGTGTGATCATTTTGGATTCTCTTTGGTCCCCTTAGCCGAGCGGAGTGTTTGGGGGAAGGGGACGGCTGGGTCCTTCTTAGATGAAGGACTAGGATCGGGTCTGGGATGCTCAAGCAAAGCAGAATCCACACATACATCATTAATCAGCACAGTTGGATCTGAAAATAACAAACCCTTTCCTTTATTCATAGAAGTATCCTGATATACATGAACTGAAGGGAAAACAACAGGACTACAAGAACTAGAAATGGCGGCCTCAGCACCACCCTCAACATCTGGAATCGCGGCCTCAGTACCGCGCTCTGGCTCAGCAACTGGTATGGTGGCATCAATACCATCTCCTCTATCTGGTGAAGCAACGACCTCAGTACCGTCGGCTGGATCAATGTCCGTGGTGGTGTCAGCACCATCGTCATCATCATGCTCATGAACGGCATATGCACCGCTCTCCTCCTCGTCTGGCGCTCCTGAAGGTGCATGGGATCATCTCTAAGACGAGGCGCCACCTGCTGGCATCCTACCGCTCCTAAGTGTAACAAAATCAGCATCAAACATATATGCAGTAATATCTCCAAGGGAATCACTAGGAGTGGTGGTCTCTGTGAACTCTACCTGCTCAGACTTCCTCTTGAGGTTGTTCGGGTTCAACTTCGATCTGGGCAGGAATGGCGGCCTTCTCCTTCACTATCTCTCTCATCTCTTGTCTAAACTCGTCCATCTCCCGTCTGAAAGTAGCCTATTGATCGGAGATGAGGCAGGCTAGATCATCTAAGGCGAGGTTCTCATAGGCGGGCCCATGAGAACTTGACGGGTGGCCTCGCTAGTAATGAGGCTGCTGCTGCTAGTGAGAGAGGTAAGGGGACTGATACTGCTCGGAGTGATACTGTTGAGGCTACTGAGGCTGCCTCCAAGACTGTCCCTGGTGATAGGGATGAGTACCATGTTGCTGCTGCTGTGATGGTTGCTGGTGTGACAGGAACTGGGGGTGCTGGTGAGTCTCTCGCTGCTGGCCGTACTGGCCACCCTGAACTGGAGGCTGCTGCTGAGAACTAGTGCCTCCGGCCGACCAACGGAATCCGGGATGGTCTCGTTGGATACCGGGACGGGGACGGTCGTACCATATCTCGTTGGCATCCATCAATGGCTCCTGCTCGTAGGTGGGTGGGGGAGTACTGCCAGGGGCTGGTCAGGCTGATACATCACCATCTGGCTGTCCGGAGATGGTGGTGGCTGCACGTACTGCTGCTGCGGCTGCTGCTGATATGGCTCCGCCTGAACATGATGGACCTTTCGGTACTCTATCAACGAGGGAGAAGAGAAATGCCATCATCTTGATGGTGTCGATGTCCACCTGGCAATTGTGGACGACACTGCAGATCATCTCAAACTCCTTGAGATGAAGATGTGGCTCCTCGGTGGCGAGTCCATGAAAGCGAGGAAGGAGCTGAATCGTCTGTGGCGGGAACTTGAAGTCTCCCGCGATAGCCGGTAGAACAATCCATCTATAGGTTAGAGTTTCACCAGGGTTGTGCAACTCTCTCATCGGGCGTGCTCCTGCTACTGGATGTGCTGGCTGCTTTCCCTCAGGAATGTCTCCTCCACCGGGTATGCACTGCTCTCGATCGGCTCTCATCTGCTCCATCTCCCGGCGCATCTCGACCATGAAAGCTCCCTGATCTCTGATCTGTTGCTGCATCGTCTCGAGGGAGGCTAACAAGGTGTTGTTGATCGCACCCTGGTTCAACACATATGTCTGTTCGGCTCTGGGGCCCTCAGCGCGGTCCTCGTTGCTGGCCATGGTCTCTGCAAAAGCAAAAGACCCAAACTCAGGTGCTGAAATATCATCTGACTGCTTCTCTCTCTGATCGGGCACCTCAGGACTAACAGTAGAACGGTGGTCGGGGGAACAGGATGGTATCGAACTCGAGTTCGGAGAGCGGCTCTCGACTCTCACGAACCAATCTAGATGAGCGGGCCAGAGTGCTCGAAAGTGGTGCAGCTAGAGGCTGCCTAAGGGACCTCTGACCCATCATCTTGATCTGGCGAGTCAGGCGATGAGATCTGTAAAGCAAACAGGATGGTCAAGCAATACCCCAAATTCACCAATGCAACGCTGAGCTGATGACTGTAAAAGTTCGGTCTTTTATCTTTTCATTTTTTTGGTGATAAGACAGTCTATCAGAGCGATTAGCGAGCTGTTAGGAATCCAACGCCCCCAGGAAACTATCACGATCCCAAACTAGATCTTTCCCAGCTAGTACAAGCCGCGGACCGTTTACTGGCTACCCGATCAACTCGCTCTGTTAAGGATATCACGGCCCGCTTTACCAGAGACCGGAGCAATCCTCACTGGAGAACGACTAGCCCAGAAGCAGTAGTCTGAAGAGGGGTCAGATGTGGCTCTAGCCTAGGGTACATGTCATTCTCTCGCCCAATCAAACAATCCAACGAGGGGATTACTCTCCCAATACAAATTTTTGGTGAGGTGATTTTTAGGTCCAGTTTACTTTAGCAGTCCCAATTTTATGGTTTCTCTTTGTAGGTATTTTTAAAATAAAAACAGTCGCCTAATGAGTTTTTCAGCTCTCCTGATTTTATTAAGTCCAGAAATTGGGGGGAGAAGACGAAAAAGCCGATGCACGGTAAAATCAATGATGCTTGCTGAGTAAGAATTCGTACCTTTCCTCCAGCTCTCTACATGCAATATGATCTGCGCATAATTGAAAGACAGAAATTAAATCTAACCTAAATGATGCAGTGAAGAAAATGGCCTTAGCAGGAATTTCAACACGAGAAGAACGGGAGCTAACGGGTCAACGGGAGGGGTCGGAGTCCGATCTCTAATGCCGATCGTTGTCCGCCACAACGGATCCTGCTAGCGCTGTATACGGCCTCTAGCGGCACGTGACCCCTCGAGTGACCAGGTTAGCTTTTAATTAATTAATTAATTAGGTCCAATTAAACGGTCTATAGGAACATGCAGTCTAATTAGGCTGGAGCCCTAATCAATTACGTCTCAGATCAATAAAAATTCCTAAGCTAAGGCCAAATCCTCGAGAAACAAAATAAAAGAAAAGCCGTAAAAACTAAAACCGGTGGAAAACTGTGGTGGGGTCCCCTGAGCACACCAGTGCTCGGCGAAACAGACCCCGCAATCCACAAGTTTGAATGTCTCTGAGTGTCCCTGTATTATTACAATAATAAGGTCTGACTAAAAATAAACTAAGCTAAACTACACTAAACTACAACTAAACTAATCTAAACTTCCAAGCACTTCTGTTCGACTCCTCGCATTCTCCTGCAGCTCCGTAAAGAAGAGACCCGCCTCCAATCCCCACGGTTGCGTTGACTTCTTGAAGAAAGCTGCCTCAGTCGTCGGACCCTCGTAAGAAAGGTAAGCAGAAAATGCGTCAGACCATAGTTATTATAATAATGAAAAAGAAAATAAAAGAAAATATATGCAAAAATGAAAATAAAAACAAATAAAAATAAAATAAAAAAAATAAAATCAAAGAAAATAAAATAAAAGAAAACAAAAGAAGACGAAAAAGCCACGAAAAGCTGTGAAAGACACAAAACCCACGAAAAAGCCACGAAGCTAAAAACCGAAAACAAAAAGCGACTACTAAGCCGTGCTCCCCAACAACGGTGCCATTCTGATGACCACAAAATCCCTTGCAATCCGAGTAAGGATATAAATCAGGGTCGTTGCGACCCGTACACGAGGCTAGGTCAACAAGAAAAGAAGATCACCAAATATTAAAATCAAACATGAAACTTAAATAGCGGTCTCGCTATTTTATTTAACCTGGTATAGTGACCAGGGTTGAACTCAAGGAGCACGGGTTGGTCCAAAAATCCTACGAAGTAGTCAAAAATCAAAATAAAATAAAACAAATTATTTTTGGTTGATTTTTTGGGTTTTTAAATTTTTTTTGTGATTTTTAATTATAAAGAAAATATAAAAGAAAAGGAAAAAGGCACAATCAACTATTTATTTAACACATCAAAACAAGTCAGAAAATTAAAATAAAAATATTTTTGGATTCTAAGATTTTTGAAGTGTTTTTGGTAATTTTCTCAGAATTTTATAATTTTAAGTTGGTTTTAAAAAAATGTAAGAAGGCTAAAAATAGAAGCTATTGTGCAGCCAGATTTGAAAGGCTATTTAAAATATAAAAATAGCTCTAAAAATCTAGCAACAATTTTATGAAGAACCATAAATGGAAAGCTAACTACAGAAACAGAAATTAGACTTTTTTTAATTTTTAGGAATTTTTAATGATTTTTATAAGTTTTTTAGGGTTTTTATATTTTATGGGGTTTATATAACCAAATCAAACAAAACTTGCACAAATTCACAAAGATAATAAAACACACACAAAATATTTTTTTTGGATTTTTAGAGACTTTTTAATATTTTTATTTGATTTTTCAATTTAGACAATAGAGAAAATAAGGGTTTTTGAATTTTTAAAAATAGAAAATGAAAACAAAAATGTCCCAAAAAAATCAATGGCATTTTTACACAGTGGTAGGAGCCACGTATCCAAATTTCACGGAATTTGGAGTTAATTTGCTATTTTATTCAACCAATAAGAGATACATAACACACAGGGACTGAAATGCAATAAAACTAAGTTCTAGGACTAAAGATTAACATGCCCTAAAAGTCTGAGGGCTTACTGTAAATTTCACACGATATTCAGCACATGTTGCAATTCAACATTCACAGGGGCATAAGTATAAATATAAAAACTATCTAATCAAAACATAACACTCAAAAACCCTAAGGGCATACATGCAAATGTCCCAGATATGCACGTGACAAAGCACGTGTGTCCACAAGATGAGGACTAAAGTGCAAATAAAAGAAACATTAGGTCCTAAATTGCAAATTGTCCTAGAGTGCTAATTTATTTAACAGACTAAATAATAACTGAAATAAACTACAGGGGGGTCTGGCGCAAATTACCTAGCCGAAGTGCGTGCGGGTCATGTAGGGCCACGTGGCAGGTACTAATGGGATGATAGACATGCAGCTCTGGTCTGGCCTCCTGGCAGATCTGACAGTGGTCTTTCAGGCGCAGACGTGGGTGTACGGTGGCCATTAGATCCGGTATCTAACGGCCTGTTAGTGGCAGGCACTGGACGGCTCAGATGGCGTCTGGAGAACATGCTCGATCCGACGGTGGAGAGGAGATCAGGAAGAACTCCTCCCCGACGAGGTTCGCCAGCGAACTTGGGGAGATCGAAGCGTCCGATGGATTATCAGCTAGAGGGGTTCGACTCGCCTCGTCCCTCCAGGTCTGATGGCGATGGAGGATGGAGCTCCCAACGTCTAGATGGTCCGGCGAGGGCAATGGGGCCTGGGCAACTCTGGCAAGGATGATGGGATGCGATCAAGGGGTATTCGAGCTCTTATTGATCTGCAGATATGCTCGGAAGAGTTCTCCGGCAGTGGTTATTGAAGGAAAGGCAAAAGGAAGCGGCGGTGGGATGAGAGGGTGCCTCCGCCGTAGGCGGAGGAAAGAGCCTAGCTCAATCTTGGCTCGGACAGCCAAGATTGAGATAATCAGATAATGGAATGAGCATGACGATGGAGTGGGGAAATGATCTGAGCGGCTAGATATGGTCGGTAGAGCTCCGGCCACTAGGGTGGAGCCGATGGAGAGGAGGATGAAAAATCGATGATAAGTAGAAGTAGGATCACTAGAAATGTTACCTGATGATCGCAACTCGATCCTTAGCTTCGGGAGGGTGCGATGAGGGTGGTCGTCGCCTCAACCAAGCTGCGGCAGGCAGGGAGGCTCGTACGTGGCAGCGCTCCAGCCACGTTCATTGAGCACCGGCTACAAGCTCCCAATCCGGCCACCAAAGAGGGGGCCCGGTTGCTGTCACCGAGGGGATTCTCCTTAGGGTAGGTTTAGGGCTTGCGGTGCGAGCTAGCGAGCTGGGAATTGAAGATGAGGATTTATAGGATGTCCCAGGTCGCAGGGAAGAACGGGGGCAGGCGTGTAATCCGAGGAGGATCTGATCCCTCCTAGGGATCCACGAGGATGCGTGATCTAAGAGGAAGCGATGAGCGTAAAAATCGGGGCGAATGCAGATCAGATCCGGTCCTGGAAATTTTGAGAAATCAGGTCGGCACACAGATCCAGGCAAAGACCGATCTAGGGGGAGAGTTGACCGGGGGTCAACAATCCCCCGTGGACCAATCAGAATAAAGATAGTCAAAAATATTTATAAATTAAATTATAAATAGAAAATGATTTTATTTAAAAATATTTACACAATAAAAAATGTTTATTATTTTTCAAATTATTTTTTAGTGATTTTTTTTATTTATTTTGAAAAATAAATTAATGTATATACATAATATAATATTATATACATGTATAAAATACTTATGTATTTATATTTTTATTTTTAATATCTTATTTTTGTAAAAATAATCTAATTTTATATTTTATTTATTTACAACATAAATTGTAGAGTATAAAATAATTTTTATTTTATTTTTATTATTTATTTACAAGGGTAAAATAAATAGATGTATTATTGGTATATACCTGGTATATGTACAAAGAAGAGAGAGAGAAATTATTACTTTTTGTCTTTATTTAATTTTTCTGATTTTTATTTTATAAATATATATACAAATTAATTAAAACCAATTTTTATTTTATTTTTGTTTTTAATAAAATAAAATATAGACATGAAGGAGGGATATATAGTGAATGACCCTATCTCTCTCTACTTATTTATTTGGCGATCAGGCCCATCTTGGGCCCTCTCTTGGGTTCAGGTCACTCAATATTTATTCTAAATATTTCCCTCTTTTTCTTTATTTCTTTATTCTTTTTTTTCACAAAAACATGCTAATTATTGCTATTTACACAAATCATGCAATTTGGTAATTTATTCTATTTATAACTATCTACATGGTATTTTACAAAAAGTTTTAGCTAAAATAAAAGAATAAATAGTGATGAATGAGGATTCATCAATGCATAATGCTAAATTATTGTATTTGCCAAGATAAATAGCTAAAATAAAAGAATAAAGAGTGATGATCAGGGATTCATCATCCCCCTATACTTTACTTTTGCTAGTCCCTTAGCAAACACTTATTTTGAAAAAGAAGTGAAAAGAGAAGAAAAGAAAAAGAAGGAGAATCAAGGTTGATTATTAAACTTGTCTTCATTAATTTGGAGTATGGAGCTCCGACAGACCTTTGGATTATTAGTTTATTGGATCATTATTTGGACCTAGGTTTAAAACTCAACAACCTCTAAGTTTCACCAATCTATGGTCAAGACTTCTCAATAATCCAGATCAGAACAAGTCTACATACACAAACTCTAATGACCATGAATCTTTTCTTGTACTGTGTAAGTGATATGTAGCTCCCCACCTCAGAAATGGCAAAGTAACAGCCCCAAACAAGGTAACTCTAATACCCTAGTCTGGATGCTCTTTCCTCGAGGAGTGGGGTATTCCCTTCTAAGTTCAAGTTCAACCGGCTCAAGAAGAGGGGAAAGAAGAGAATGGACCATGATCAGTGTAGCCATGTATCCTAGGGAGCCCAACAAGTGTAGCTAAGTCTCCCTGCTGCAAACTTCATGGGATGAGAATGGTTAACATAAGCTTTGCTTTATTTGGCTATATACACTCCGGTGGGTATTTCATTTTCTATCAGACCCACCAATTTTTTGGAAATTTTCTTTCTTTTGCACATTTTTTTGATGTGCATATGTACAACATATCTACATGGTGCAGCATATATACATAAGGACTTTTTCCTCTTGAGCCAGTAGACTATCCCTCTTTTGAAGCATTATTGCAATCCACAACTCCTGTTTTTAGATTTCTACACCGCCAGACCAAGTTGAGGCGCACTTCCTACACTAAAAGAAGACGAGAGGTTCCGCCTAGAAGTACTACCTCGTATGCTACCCCAAGCCAAATGAAACTGCGTCCTCACCACTTCATCCGTAGAGAGCTATGTGTAAGGTGCTGGTGCAAGTAAAGCCATTGTCTGTAAGAGTCATGTGTGCGTTGTTAAATGTTCTTCTTAGTCTCATCAAGATGACATGTGATAATAGCCTAGTGGACTCAAAGAATTAAGTCACCAATGGACCTGAAGAGTCTCAACCCTAAGTCCTATAAGGTTTCTCTTATAATTAAGTTGATTAAGGTCTTAACCAAGCTCCATTTTCCAATTTAATTCCAGGCTAGTTTAAATGTCAATCTATGATTCAAAAGAATGCAAAAGTATATACAAAGATCTTTTTATGCAAAATTTTTGAAAATGTGCAAAATTTTTGAAAAATATTTGAATGTATGCATGGATGCAGAAGTTTTGCAAACTATTTACACACATTTACACAAGGGCTTTTGCAAACTTTTGTTTTTCAAATATTTTACAAAAATTTTGTACTATATACATAGTTTTGATACCAAAATATTTACAAACTTCTTAAAAACAAAACATTTTTACAAACATTTGTACAAAAAAAATATAACTAGCTATGTATGTGCAATAAAGAATTTTATGTACAAGAAATTTTTTTAAAATTTTTACAGTTTTTTAGATAAAGGATTTTAGCCATTTTATTTATTAATACACTCACACAAAGTACGAGTTATGGCTAAAGTATATACGTAATATATGTATACGACACCCCCTATAATTAGCTCGAACGATGTCCTTAGAGTGAATCAAGAGCGATGAAGAAGACATAACCTGTGCTTAGTATAGGAAGTGAAAAGGAATTCTATACTACAACGACGAAGCAAAGAATGGAATGAAGAGGGCTCGTTGCTTCCCCCTATACCTAGGATCGAGTAATCCTAAGTATAGAAGACTGTACATAAAGGGAAAATCGAGTGATAGAATGTACAGGGTCTACCTCCCCTATACTTAGGGTGAAATCTCCCTAAGTATAGTCAGCAAAAAAGATATAAAAAGAATCAAAAGAATAATCAAGAGTATTACACCCCCCTATACTTAGGGTAAAGTGCACCCTAAGTATAGCGTAATCACAAGATGCAGATGGGATGCTGGACTAAAGAATGAGATGATATGGACATCTGGATCTATACAGAGTGAAAGACAGTAATAGTCAGGCATGAGATGCAACTGATGTGAGTCGAAGACCACATCTCATAAAAGTGAATTGGGGAGACGTCAACGACCAGCGTCTCATGATCTAGATATGGTTTGAGATGCTGACCGTTAACACGATAGGTAGACTCAGATGACATCTCAGATAGGTGAATACTCCCATTGTCATATACCTTTCGGACCAAGTATGGTCCCTTCCACTTGCTCTGCAATTTCCCTTGAAATAATCTAAGCTTGGCATCAAACAACCATACTCTCTGATCTGGCTCAAACTGCTAATGGTTGATATGAGAATCATGACATATCTTCACCCGTTCCTTATACTAGAGGCTGCTCGAAAAGGTTGTATCTCTAAGCTCCTCCAGGGCTGCCAATTCTGCCTTCCTTTGATCACCTATACACACTGGATCCAATAATATATCTATCACAGCCCAAAGTGACTTGTGCCTAATCTCAATAGGTAAATGGCATGGCTTGCCATAAATGAGACAAAATGGAGATGTACCTAGAGGAGTCTTGAAGGAAATCTGATATTCCCACAAGATCGAGTCCAAAAGCTGTGACTAATCCTTTCGGTCTGGGCGGACTACCTTCTGCAATATCGTCTTGATCTCCCTATGCGATACTTCAGCAAGACCATTGGTCTGAGGGTGATAAGGAGTGACAACTCGATGGTCTATGCTGAACTCGCTAGCAAGGGCCTTTACGTTGTCGTTGACAAAATGAGACCCCCCGTCAGATATCAAGACTCTAGGCACCCCGAACCGTGAAATGATGTTCTTCCTCAAAAATTTGCAAGCAGTCCTAGCATCTGCAGTTCGGGCAGGGATGGCCTCAACCTAACAACTCACATAATCCACGGCCAACAGAATGTACTCAAATCCCTGACTCTTAGGGAATGGACCCATGAAATTGATGCCCCATGCGTCAAATACCTCACAGAAGTGAATGGGCTGCATCAGCATCATATCACGTTGTCCACAAGTGCCCATCCTCTGACAGCCAGTACACCTCTTCACGAATTCATCAGAATCCTTGAAGAGGGTAGGCCACCATAGGCCATATTGGAGCACTTTCTGTGCCATTCTCCTCCCAGAATGATGTCCCCCTACCTCTAGCTTGTGGCAGTATGTGAGGACGCTATGGTGCTCCTCCCGAGGAATGCGTCGATGCCAGATGCTATCCCCTCCTTCATGATAAACGACAGGATCCTCCCAGTGGTAAAACATGGCCTTCGCGAGGAAGGTCTCATGTCACTGTATGCGCCAACCTTGTGGAACTTTCTTGACAACAAGATAATTCACAATGTCGGCGTACCACGAGAGTGAGGTGATAGCAAGGATCGCCTCATCTGGGAAGGTCTCAGAAATGGGATCAGTCTGCTCAGATTCCTCAAGATTCTCTAATCGGGAGAGATGATCCGCCACCACCGAAGAGCCCCTCTCTACCCTTGTTAATTCAATCGATTTAATGATTAAATATAAAATATCGAGTCGTTCGTTGTAGTTAGGTAAAAACGGACTGATCAAAAACCACTTTTAATTAAAGGCCAATTAATCACGAGAAGCATATTTATTTTACTTGGGCAAGGCCAAGGTCGACCTCAAGGAGGCATCTGTCTCCTAAGGTAAATTTTAAGCAAATTTAGAGGTCGGATTTTCAGAAGATTATTTTTGGTGTTTTTTTAGCAATTTTTATGCAATAAAGGAAAAATAAATGCAATTTTCAAGCCAATTTACACTTTTTTTTGGATTTTTCTGACACTTTATGAATTTACTACAAATTAAAAATGATTGCAAGGTGATTTTTACAAAATTAATTTTAATAAATACCAAATCCCATTATTTCCAGATATAAAAATGATCCTAGATAGATCTAAGTATCATGAATCCAGGAAAATTGATAAACCTAAAATTCTATGTGAATTGGACCTATCAAAATCAATTAAAAAAAATAACTAGTTAATTTATTCAGGCCTCGTGATGCATGCAAATGTGTTGATTTTTGGGCACAAGGTAAAATAAATTATCCTAAGTCTACTGTGAATTTATGGTGATTTTTGGAGCAACAAGGAATTTAATATGAATTAAAAGGCATCAAATGGGCAAAATATAGAAAATTTCACCAATTAAATGATAATAAATTCCAATGATGTCACAAAAATGAGACACTTGTCACATAAGATAAAGGACAAGATAAGCTACACAATGCAATTTTTAGAACTTAAAAATAATGCCAAATGGACACCTAAACATGCATGCAAAGACATGGATCAAATTGCAATACAGAAAATAAATTTACTAAAAATTAAACATGCTGACAGGGACTTAAATGTAATTATCTAGAATGTTGGGGGTATGTGTGCAAAATGCCTATTGAAACACGTGCACCTCACGTGATGCTCCTGGCATGGACTGAATTGTAATTTTCAAAACCTCCAGGGGCCTCAGTGTAAAATGCCCCAACCGCACGCGAGAAACACGTGCAATGCGATGCTCGGTAGGCGTCGGTGGCTCGGATGTCGGTTCGGGTGCGCAGCAGGCTCGGACGTGGCTCAGGACAGCCTCGGAAGCTCCGAGCCTAAAGGTCGGGGAAGAGGCTCGGAGGAGGCGATGTGGCGCTCGATGGACCGCTCGATCAATGGAGATCAAGAGGCTACTGAAGCTGATACGTGGCGTGCCTTAAGACCATTAGATCGAGTGAAGATCCGATGGAGGATGAGGGCTCTTGAGATGAAGCGACGTGGACTAACGAGGGCGGTTGGATCAAGATGAATCCAATGGCATCTGGAGCTTGAGGAAGCGGCGACGTGGCTGGATGATGAGCGTGGGTTCCTCTTGATCTGACGGAGGCAGGGCGCGGGCGACGTGGCTCAATCACAGTCGTTCGATCGTGAGGATCAAACGGCTATTGTGTGTTGTGTTCCTCTGATCCGCCGCCTCCTGCGGTGGACGTGGCTGTGCTTCGACGAAGCTCTCCTGGCTCCGCCTCCTCCTCCCCAGGTCGATGAAGCTCACCGGCGGCTCCTAAGTAGCTGGGGAAGATCGGGAAAGTGTCAGGGAGCTGCCGGAGGCTCTGGATGGAGCTGAGGAGGTCCGTAGGCCGGAGGCGATGAAGGTTGATGCAGCTCCGGCGAAGCTTCCGACCAATGAAGGAGAGTGTACTTGCAGGGGTTAGCTCGATAGCCGAGGTGTGCTGTGTGTTTGTGGGGTGAAGGCGAGTGCAACGGGAGGCCTGTGGTGAAGTGAAGGAGGTTCGGTGGTTCTGCTCTGCCAAGGTGGCGGAGCTCTTCTCGGAGTGAGGTGCGAGGTGTCTTCGGGGTGAATAAAATATGTCGCGAAGATCAGAGCTCAATGGCGGAGCTCGGTGGATGATCAGGTGGACGTGAGAGTGGTCGGAGAAGGCGGCGTAATTGCAAGAAAATCGAGAAAAAAAGACGAAGATGATCGGAGGGGAATGGAGGTATCTACCTAGGGATTGAAGCTCGTAGTTGTGCTCCTGGTCATCGCTCGAAGGTCGGTAGGGGTCCTGAGCTCGTGTAGCTCACGGGAGGGGCTGCAACACGGTGTGGTTGACCGTGGATCTCGCCGGAGAAGACCCGTCGTCACTCGCTTCTAGGATCAAATCACTATCACTGATAAGTAGAGGGTAGCTCGGGGTATCTCTCTGCAAAGGCAGATAGGGTCGACAGTCGACGGAGAGGGAGTATTTATAGGGATAAGATGGTGATTACAGTTGATGGAGGGAGAGGTTGGCGTGGTGTTTGTGGAGTGAGAGAGAATGGATCATGGGAGTCATGGGGACTGTAGAAGATGAGGATAGAGTGGGCTACAAGGTGGAGGTGGTAGAGGGCGGAGAGGATGGCCGGAGTGGTGCCGAAAATAGAAAGGGGGTGGTGCGTTGGCGAGGTGGGCGATGTGGGTGCAGGAGCTGTGGGAGGAAGAAGACGATGTCTCTGTCGTTGGATTTCACGATCCAACGACTGAGAATTAGGCGCTACAGGGCGGCTGGGATTTGATCGGTGGGATGAGATCGAAGGGTTACGATGGCGCCACATGGAGGGCGCAGGTGAAAGCGCTGAGGGACGGTCGAGATGAGCTCTTAAGGCTTTGATCGAAGGGTCCGGATATCGCACGAGATGAGTGGCCAGGATTGAGTGCCTCTGGTAAAGACCAGAGGGCACTTAGCGTAACACTTGTCGTGCTGAGGGCGAGGCGCGAAGGGACGGAGGCGATGCAATCTGGAGAAGATCAGATGGTTGACATTGGTTGCGACGCTGGATGGCCCAGATCAAGAGAGAGGGAACAGGATCGGATGGTGGAGGGTGAAGGGCGTGTGGCACGCAATGGAGCGGGCCACGTGGCGCAATCAAAGGGCGCCACGTGGCCTGATCTGGATGGTCGAAAGGGAATAGGAAGTTAGAGAGAAAAGGAGACCGAATTTGGAAAACTCAAAATATAAAAGTTTGTAGATGTCGATGAGATCTACAAGTTTCATGTTGATCAAAAACGGAGATGAGGTCAAATAAGATACAAGGGTACAAATATACATACAGATAATGTACAAAGAGGCCCCAAAACCCAAGCTTTGCATACAAGCTCCAATTTTAATGAAATTGATCTTGTTTTGAAGGTCTTTAAATGTATATTTCTTTAAAAGTGAGTAGACCTAAATCTGACACTGTATGAGAGAGATATGTGCATTTTAAAGCTCCTAGTTTCAAACTTGGATTTGGGTTTTATTGGTCAATTTTACAAGTTAGTATTCTTTTGATATTTTTCTTTAATTAATGTTAGTAATATATACACTATAGAGTTGGTTTTATTGTACTTGGAGTCAGTATAAAATACAGATAAATAGGTGAAATATGGTGAATATACAAGTGAATATTTACAAGTGAAATTGGGCTTCTTATTTAATGTAAATATGAATGCTAAAATGCATATATTATGCTTGCATGCATGAATGCTAATTATGCAATATAAGTAGAAGTATGCAGCTAATTACTCGGGAACAAAGCTCTATTTTCAACTTTTAGAGTGATGAATCACAGATTCATCAACCCCCTATACTTAAACCTTGCTCGTCCCTGAGTAACTAAAATGAAATGCAAAAGTGAAATGATTTTGGGTTCCATACCGAGGTCATGAACAAAAGTTGAAAATGGAGTTTGACTTGACCTTTGGATTAATTGTGTGGTGGAACCTTATTGGGATCTGAATTTAAGACCTAATAGACTTCAAGTTCCACAAGTCTTCTATTCAAGATGCCTCAACAGTCAGGTCAGAACAAATCCTCAAACGTAATCTTCTGATGACTATGACTCTTACTTGTATCGTGTAAGTGTAAAATAGCTCTCCACATCAGAAATGGCTAAGAAGCAACCTCCACTAACAAGGTAACTCTGATTCCCCGATCCAGTAACTCTTTCCTCGAGGAGCGGGGTATTCCCTTCTAAGTTCAAGTGCGACCAGCTCAAGAGGAGGGGGTGGAGAAAAGAATGGACGGTAGCCAATGTAGCTACCTATCCCGGGATGCCTGACCAGTGTAGCCAAGTCATCCAGCTGCAGACTTCTTGCTAATATACATACTCCGACAGGTATTTTATTTTCACGTTGACCTGTCTACTTTTTTTGGAGTTCTTGCATTTTTTTGAACTATATACAAGGTGTAGAATGTGCATCAGGAGTTATTCCTCTTGAGCCAGTAGACTATCCCTCTTTTGAAGCATTATTGCAACCCACAACGTCCCCTCTTTAGACGTCAACACCACTAGACTAGGTTGAGATGCACTGCCTCCCTAGAGGAGGGTGGATGTTTCCACCCGTGTGCTACTCCAAGCTAAAGGATTCTATTTCCTCACCACCTCATCAATGAAGAGCTACGTGCATTGCGCTTGTCCAACTTAGGTCACTGTCTATAAGAATCATGCTTGTGCCCGAGATATTCTACATAGACTAATCAAGATGACATGTGAACATAGACTTGCGGACTCAAAGAATTAAGCTACTTGACCTGAGAAATCTTAACTTCAGTTCCTATAAGGTTTCTATGAAATTAGGTGGATTAAGGTAAAATCAAGTCCCTCCTTATCGTCTACTCATAACTTGGTTCAGAACCCACTAGCTTTTCACTTTGCATATGCAAGAAATGTAGATGAGAGGTGCAGATGACATGCTATGAATGAATGAAAATGAAGGACTCTTTTTCTTTCTTTTAGATGCAGAGATGATGTGCAAGAGTAAATAAGAAGCCTTTGATTTTGATTTTTTTGGACACATTTTGTGTACCTCCTATGTTACAATAATTTGTAAGGGTTTTAGAAGTATTATACAAGTACAATACAATATATATGTATTTTACAAAAAAAAATTCTCCAATTTTTACCCATCCCGTAATTATTGCGTAGTATATACAAGAATACGCAAAAACACGTGAAAGTACGAGCTATGGGTAAAGTATATATGTAATATATACACGCCCTCCTATACTTAGCGTGTGCTATTGTCCTCAGAGCACGAAAAGCGAGGAAAAAGACTTAGCTCGTGTTAAGCTTAGGAAAGCTAAAATAACAAAAAATATAGAAGTCGCTCCGCCCCCCTATACTTTGGCTCTGGCAGCCTTTGTGTATAAGAAGATAAAAAATGGGGTGGGCGAGGTTAAGAGGGGAAATGGAGGAGTATATGTACAAGGCGGGCATTGGTCCCCACTATACTTAGGCTCAGGTCAGCCTAAGTATAGGACTGGAGTGGTATGAGGACCGATATGATATGGAGGTTGTATAATGAATGGACTCAGGCGATTCTCCCCCCTATACTTAGGATCTGGTCATCCAAAGTATAGTCGTAGATGAAGATATATGAAGTTTGGGTGAGTGATTAGAGTCACGGGAGGAGGAGTAGAATATACAGGAATGATGGGTATATATACAAGGATCGCAGTCTGAATCTTTCCAGATGCTGCTGATGGCGAGAGTTCACTGCTGCAAGGTCTCATGCGCAGCTCTATATGTATCTGTTGAATCTGACTCGCGCATGAATACAATCTCCTCAATATGGACTAATTGTTCATTGGGTTCGACGAAGTGCTTCAACAGTTGTCCATTTACTAGGAACGTTTGTGCATCATCTGTGAGATCTGAGATCTCAACACCCACTATCATGCACAACGCGGACAATGAATGGGCATGTCCACTTGGATTTTAGTTTGCCTTGGAAAACCTTCAGCCTTGCATTGAACAACCATACCTTCTATCCAGGAACAAAGGTCTTTCGTCTGATATATCTATCATGCCAACGCTTCACTTTGTCCTTCTACACCAAACTGTTGTCGTATGCTCGGTTTCTGACTTCCACAATCTCATTCAGATCCATTTCTCTCTGTCTCTGCCTTAGATGTGTGTTCCAATTGACCTTCTTGATTGCCCATTCTGATTTGTGCACTAATTCTGTGGGCAAATGGCATGGCTTCCTAAATACCAACCTGAATGGGGAGGTTCCCAATGGTGTCTTGTAAACTGTCCTATAAGCCCACATGACTTGATCCAAGATCTGAGACCAGTCCTTCCTGTCTGGGCAGACAAGCTTCTGTAATATGGTTTTCACCTCCCTATTCAACACCTCAGTAATACCATTGGTCTGTGGGTGGTAAGGACTAGCGACACGGTGTTCGATGCCGTAATCCTTCAAGACCTTCTTCACATCTCTGTTTACAAAGTGAATACCTCCATTTGATATCAATATTTTGGGGATCCTAAATCTAGAGATGATATGATCTCTAATGAATTTACAGACAGTCCTGCTGTCTGTGGCTCGGGTTGGGATAGCCTCCACCCACGTGGACAAATAGTCTACCGCAAGAAGGATGTACTCGAATCCATGGCTAACAGGGAATGCGCCCATGAAGTCGATGCCCCAAGCGTCAAAGACATCATAAATGATGACATGCTGCATCAGCATCTTATCCTTGGAACCAACGGTTCCTCCCATTCTCTGGCATACTGGGCACGACTTCGCAAAGGTGATGGCATCGCGAAATAGAGTCGGGCAATATAAGCCACACTGAAGTACCTTCCATGTGGTCCTCTTCCCGGAATGGTGTCCTCCTGCCTCCAGACTGTGGCATAAAGAAAAGACACTCTGATTTTCCTCGTGAGGAATACACCGTTTCCAGACACAATCCGGCCCTTCAAAGAAAAGGATCGGATCCCACCAATGGTAATGTCTATAATCCGACTTCAGTCAGTCTATATGGCTCTTGGGCCAATCTTCGGGAACCTTCTTGGAGACAAGATAGTTCACAATATTGGCATACCGTGGGAGTGAGTCGACAATAAAAATCGACTCGTTAGGGAAGGAGTCTCGAATTGGTGAATCCTCAGAAGCATTAAGATCCTCGAGACAGGAGAGGTGATCAGCTACTACGTTCTTCTTTCCAGGTTTATCACGAATGTCCAAATCAAACTCCTGGATAAGCAGAATCCACCTAAGAAGATGCGCCTTCGCGTCCTTCTTTTCCATTAAGTAATGTAGTGCTGTGTGGTCGGTGAACACAATTACCTTGGATCCGATTAAATGAGATCTGAATTTATCCAACGCAAACACTACCGCAAGCATCTCCTTTTCCGTAAATGTATAGTTATGATAAGCAGTATCAAACACTTTGCTTGCGTAGTGTATTGTGAATGGGACGCCATCCCTCCTCTGTCCTAACACAACCCCAAAAGCAAAGTCTGATGCGTCCGTCATGATCTCAAAAGGTAGAGACCAATCTGGGGCTTGTAGGATCGGGGCATCCATGATCATTCCTTGTAATAGCTTAAAGGCCTCAAGACATTTGCGATCAACAATAAACTCCATGTCCTTGCCTAAAAGCTCAGTTAGCGGCCGGGCAATCTTAGAAAAATCCTTGATAAATCTCCGATAGAATTCAACATGCCTGAGGAAAGACCGCAACTGTTTCATGTTCGTTGGTGGCTGGAGTCATCTGATTACATCCACCTTGGCAGAGTCAACCTCCATTCCTCTCTTGGAGATGACATGCCCCAATACAATGCCCTCCGTCACCATGAAGGTTCTCCCAGGATTGCACCAGATTGACCTCACAACCTCTTTTGAGGACTCGGTCCAGATTCCTAAGACAGGAATAGAAGGAATCGCCGTGGACCGAGAAGTCATCCATGAAGACTTCCAGGAATTCATCGACCATTTCGGCGAATACGGTAATCATGCACCTTTGAAAAGTACCGGGAGCATTGCATAACCCAAAGGGCATGCGCCTGAAAGCATAGGTACCAAAGGGGCATGTGAACGTGGTCTTTTCCTGGTCCTCCAAAGCTATGGCTACTTGATTGTAGCCCGAGAAACCCATCCAAGAAGTAGAAGAATTCTTTCCCCGCTAATCTCTCTAGGATCGGATCAATGAATGGTAGGGGGAAATGATCCTTCTTGTCGCAGCATTCAAGCATCTGTAATCCACATAGACGCGCCACGATGTGAGTACTCATGTCACGATCTCCTCTCTGTCTTCATCGGTGGTCGTCTGGATCCCCAACTTTTTTGGGACAACATGGATTGGGGCCACCCATTTGGAGTCGGAGATGGGATAAATAAAACCCGCATTGTACCATTTCTCTATCTCCTTCTTCACTACCTCTCGTAAATTTGGATTCAACAGACGTTGGAATTCACGAGAGGGTTTAGCCTCATTCTCCAGGTAGACATGGTGCGAACACAGAGCGAGATTTATCCCGTGGAGATCAGAGATGCTCTAGCCTTTCTCTCCAGGATCTCTAGCAAGTGAGATTCCTGCTCCTCGGTTAATTGCGAGCTGATGATGACCAGATACTTCTTCTCTTGTCCCACAAGGAAGAAATACTTAAGTGTTGTGGGTAAAGGTTTGAGCTCAGGTAATGTGTGATCATCGAGGAAGTCTGGCTAAATCAAATCTGGTGTAGTGCTGGTAGTGGCTGGATCGGACCTTGAAATTGCTGACACCAATTTATTCGGCTCTGGAGTCGGATCGTCAAAGGTCTCCAAGCAATCGGTAAAAGTCACGTCCGACTCGTCATCCTCATCTTCTGATTGTCCTAAAGAGGGAATGACTGATAGGCCCAACTGAGCCTCTAAGTCATCGAAGATGTAGGGGGATGCATATTCTGAGCTGTACTCGTTCTTAAAGGCCTCGCAAACTGACTCATGCTCTAGATCTTCTCCAGAGTAGAGGGACTCATTAGTGCTAGGGTTCCGTCTCCATGGCCCAACAGTGTCTACATGAATGCGATCTGCTTCGGATGAAGAGTATTCGGTGCTGGATTCTGAATCCGATCTCTGCCATCTGGTCTGCTTCATCTCAAGCTCCTCGTCTCTGCCTGGAGTTCGCAACTGGATTTTCCCAATCTTATAATCAAACAAGGCCCCTGTTGTTCTGAGGAAGGGCCTTTTGAATACGATCTAGGGATCTCTCCAATTACGAGGGGTCTCCATATCAAGGACGGTAAAGTCCACCATGTATTCCTGACCCTCGACTTTGATGACAACATTCCTCAATTCTCCTTGGGACCTCTTGATTGATTTATCTGCAAACTGAAGGAGGGCTCTAGATTTCTTAAGAGGTCTGAGATTAAGCCGCTCATAGAGGTTGTTGGCATTAAGTTGATTGAGGATTCGTTGTCAAGGAGAGTGCGTGCAAACGCAGTGTCATCGACATGACTCACAATATAATGTGCATGCATGTCTCTTCGTTTCCTTGAAAATGAATTCTTTATTGCGCAAGTTGTGGCTACAGACAGAACGTGTTTTTCAACATGGCTTTTGGTCTTCCTGCTAACCCTAGTAGGTGTGCATCTCACCTTAAGGTATTTCTGAAATGCAGGTGTCATCTCCACATACTTGTCAAAGGGGATCATGACCTTGATGTGTTTATTGCAAAACTCTGCCATCTCAGGGTCATCTTTTTGAATTTTTTTAGTTTTCTTCTTTTCATCCTTAAGAGCTCGGGGGAAGGGATTATTGACTCCAACTCAGATTCTGAAACTAAAAGATTTTCATTCAAAACTGAAATTGAGTTCTGTACATGACTCGGACTCTGAGACTGACTCTGACTCTGACTCAGACGAAAAGAAAATTTTTGCTGCGAAGCCGGTGATGCATTCTTCGCGACTGCTGGAACATCCTCCTCAGATGGAGGTGCAGGCTCTTCATCAGTTTCGCTGGACTCCCTACTGATGCGGTTCCCTTACTTCTTTGAGGACTCAGAAGTCCTCTTCTTCTGCCGGTGGTGGTTGTGGTGGTGGTGGTGTTGCTGCTCCTCTGCCTCCAAGTTCTCCTCAGGTAGAGACTTGGCGGCTTCTTCCTCCGGTGCCCGTGCCCGATCAGGTACGATCACGGTCCTTCCGCTCCTGAGGGACATATGATTGACATTATCGTACGAAAGGATCTCATGTTCAGACAAAGAATTATCTGAATAGTATACATGATCTCATGGTCGGTTCTGGCCTTGATTCAAGTTGTTCGGATTGGCCTTAACTTGAGAGGGAATTAGGGTCTTTGGCGCCATCTGTTGGTCTTGGGTACGAGAAACACGATTCAGATCGGTTCTCATATCCAGATAGTCATTCTGGATTTGTTGGACCTTATCAGTCAGGGTCTGGATCGTCAAGGTAAGGGACTCCAATTCACCAGTGGGCTGGGCTGGTTGATGCTGACTCGAGGATGAGTTCCTATATTGGTCCTGCTGGCCATGCCGGTACTGCTGCTGCTGATGGGAAGGTGGAGGGCCCTGCTGGCCCGAGTGGAGCGTGCGCTGCTGCTGCTGGTGCTGCTGAAGCTGGCACCCTTGTCCAGACCAGGACTGAATGAAGCATGGTGTGGGGAAGGAGCTGTTTTCCTGGTAAGCTAGGGATGGTCGGTGTAACTGACCGTTCCCTATCCCCTACTGTCTGCCGATGGGGTCATGGATGTACCACAACCTGTTGATCTCGAACACCTGCGAAGGCTCCTCGTACCTTGTTTCCACTTGTGGGGGTGCGTGTTGGTCCTGCTGAGTGTAAGTCTGCTCCTCTACCCAGCTAC
This sequence comes from Ottelia alismoides, assembly GCA_037367405.1. Lineage (NCBI taxonomy): Eukaryota > Viridiplantae > Streptophyta > Magnoliopsida > Alismatales > Hydrocharitaceae > Ottelia > Ottelia alismoides. The sequence goes on along the minus strand of JAZKJV010005993.1, from coordinate 856,005 downwards.
TCTGAGGCTCCGGTGCATGTTCATGTACAAGATGGACTCAGTGTACAGGTATAGGTGGTGCAGAAGGAGCAAGTAGCTTTTTCTTGGCTACCTTCTCAGTAAGTTCCTCCACTTGCTTCGGCAATCGCGAGAGTGCCTCAAGGTCAGTGACCCTCTTGTGAATCTGCTCGACCATGGGTAATTTGTATGCTATTATCTCCATGCTGGGGATGAGGACATCTGTCAGATTCGTTACAATCCTCCAGGTTGTCTCGTTGGAGAGGCTCGAAGGAGACAACTGGTAGGCCCTGGTGGCCTGAGATCTGCCCGTTTCCATCATATGCTCTAGAATCTTCCATACATCATCTTCATTTTTGGTCAGATAGCTTCCTCCACAGGCGGCACTCACTAACCCTTGCATCTTCGGGGTCATGCCACAGAACAAGGTCTGGACTAAGATCGCTTTTGTTATGCCGTGGCATGGGAATTTCTGAGTTAAATAATTAAACCTATCCCATGCTTCATGGAATGGTTCATTGGTTCCCTGGGAGAAGCTAGCAATCTTGGTTCTCATCTGATTTGTCCTACTGAGTGGGTAGAACTTCTTCAAGAATAAATACTTGAACTGCATCCAGGTTGCACATCTCGCCCCGAGATTTTTCAGCCAATGAGCAGCCTTATCTCCTAAGGCAAACGAGGTGGCCTTCAGCCTGATATAGTCTTGCCCAACCCTAGGGTGACTAAGTTTGTTGAAAACCAGCTCGAAGTCTCTAAGGAAGGTATATGGCTCTTCGTTCATGTTTCCATTGAACTTCGGCAACAAGCTCAGGAAGTGGGGTTTCAACTCGAATGCTTCAGGAGGGACTTCGGGTACTAGACAATTGTGTATCTCATTCTCTGCGGGATTATAGGCGTCTACCATCAGTCGGTTTATTCTGTCAGCCTCGATCACCTATCCTAGTCTAGCCGTTAATTCTTCATTCAATTGTTCGGCTCTAGCCAGCCGGGCTAAGACTTGAATCATGGGGTCCTCTCTGTGCTCCTCCTCGTCAGGATTTTTCTTCGGCATTCTGTCCTCTTGTCCTGGGGATAGAAAATGGTCTTGGTTAGAGGACAAATCAAGGAAGGGATTCTTACCGAGGCGATGGTCTTCCTCAATGAGATCAGAGGAGAGAAAAGGGTTGGTTTGAGAGTAACCACCCTAGGTTTGAGGGATCCAGAACTCAAGAGGGTCATGAGCTCTGGTTGATCCAAGTTGCGTTTGGGCCATTGAAGATGAGCTTCGTGGGGGGCTCAAAGAAAGATTGGCGAATAGGGAGTCGATATCCCCCCAGTCAGTCATCTTGGATTGGCAAGAAGAAGAATCGAGAGTTCTAAGTGAAGATAGGATTTTACTCCTACCTGAAGCAAGCAATTGAATCCAAACCCTGTATTTTCACACTCAACACGGTGAAGAACACGAAGCCTAGTCCGATTAGTCTGGTTGATTTTAAGTATGATTTTCAAGCAAATAACAAAGGTTACGTGGCCTATAGGGAAGTCGGCTCAAAGCCGAATGCGTCTTCCCTGTTTAACCTGTCGCCTAAGATACATGTGTCCTTCCTTTCTTTGCTCCTATCCCTAGTTGATGGATTCAAAGACCTGCCTCTATCTACCTGCAAGCAGGCGGAGCCTGACAAGGCTAGAACTTCACCCCAGGGGGTTACTAGCAACTTGTCGCAAAGTACAACTGGTTCACCCCTATCTACTTGTGAACAGGCGGAGGCTACTTGGTACTAGTAAGTGAACCTGAATAATTCAACTTGTGATATTTGCTAGGATCAGTTGGTATGTGATATGGAAGGCGGGGATTTGGGCTCTGCCTTGAGGTGTTCACACACACAATCAAGTACCCTCACTTAGCCTGAAAAAAAGGTCGGGGGTTAATCTTACGCAAGCAGAATTTCCGATTTTATTGATTTTTTTGGTCAATTATATTTAGCAGTCCTGGTTTTAAGTTAAGTTATCACTGATTAAGTCCAATCCACACAGCACTCCTATCGTCCAGTCCCAATTTCCTTTTTACTTAAGTTTTGAAAGCCAAGAGAGACAAGTCGAGAAAAGCTGATGCACGATAAATCAATGATGCTATGCTGAGTTTAAGAAGACTTAAAGTGGTCCCTTCGCTTTTATGCAGGATGCAGAACATAATTGAAAACTTTTTTTACACTATATGCAAATTCAGACGATAAAATCTGCTCCTAGACAGGCAGTTCTATTAGCGAGTGAAGCACCGATTTAATTTGACTAGATCTGCGGTCTAAATGCGTCTTTTATGTGCGGTGTATGGTCCTAAAGAATTACGAGCACAAGCAAATCCTAGAGTAGCTTGAGGAGCTGCTAGTGCAAGCCTAATCTAAAAATCAATCCACACAGCACACGAGGGCACGTTTCCACTATTTTTACACATGCGAGAACCCAAATGGGAACCGTTGGAAATAATGCAAAAATAATGAAAAAATAAAAATTTACAAGTCCTCACAATCAGTCAAAAAGTTCAAAAATGCAAGCTCCTCGAAGCGCCTTCGACTCCTCGTGTTCCTCACACAAAAACAAATTGAGGTCAGATAAAGGACGACACAAAAATATTCAAAACTAAACGACAGAAAAATATTAACAACAAAATCGGGAATCAGACTACCCGGGGATGGAAAATCAGATACTCAAAAATTAACTAGAAATTAACCTAAGCCGTGCCTCCCCGGCAACGGCACCATTTGAAGAGACTCATCTCTACCCTTGTTAATTCAATCAATTTAATGATTAAAATTAATATTGAGTCATTAGTTGTAGTCAGGTAAAAACGGACTGATCAAAATCCACTTTTAATAAAAGTTCAATTAATCACGAGCAGCAGATTTATTTTACTTGGGCAAGCTCGAGGTCGAACTCAGGGAGGCAGTTGTCTCCTTAGGTAAATTTTAAGCAAATTTAGAGTTCGGATTTTCAGAAGATTATTTTTGGTGGGTTTTAGCAATTTTTATGCAATAAAGGAAAACAAATGCAATCTTTAGGCCAGTTTATAAATTCTATCAGAAATATACTCAAATTAAGTCCAAAAGATATGAAACTTGGTGAGAAAGTGAAATGCAATGAAATTAATCTACGCTATTTTTTTGGATTTTTCTGACACTTTATGAATTTACTGCGAATGAAAAATGAATGCAATGTGTTTTTTACAAAATTAATTTTAATAAATTCCAATCACATTATTTCCAGATATAAAAATTATCCTAGATAGATCTAAGTATCATGAATCCAGGAAAATTGATAAACCTAAAAGTCTATGCGAATTGTACCTAATAAAAGTCAATTAAGGAAATCACTAATTAATTTATTCAGACCTCGTGATGCGTGCGAATGTGTTGTTTTTTTCAGTACAAGGTAAAATAAATTATCTTAAGTCTACTGTGAATTTATGATGATTTTTGGAGAAACAAGGAATTTAATATGAATTAAAAGCATCAAATGGGCAAAATATAGAAAAATTCACCAATTAAATGATAATAAATACCAATGATGTCACAAAAATGAGACACGTCACATAAGATAAAGAAGAAGATAAGCTACACAATGCAATTTCTAGAACATGAAAATAATGCTAAATGGACACCTAAACATGCGTACAAAGACTGGGACCAAATTGCAATACATAAAATAAATTTATAAAAAATTAAACATGCTGACAGGGACTTAAATGCAATTACCTAAATGCTGCGGGTATGTGTGCAAAATGCCCACTGAAACACGTGCGCCTCACGTGATGCTCCTAATAGGGACTGAATTGTAATTTTCAAAACCTCTAGGGGCCTCAGTGTAAAATGCCTCGACCGCACGTGAGAAACACGTGTCGTGCAAGGCTCGGTAGGCAACGGTGGCTCGGATGTCGGTACGGATGCGCAGCAGGCTTGAACGTGGCTCAGGACAACCTCGGAAGCTCCGAGCCAAAAAGTCGAGGAAGAGGCTCGGAGGAGGCGATGTGGCGCTCGATGGACCGCTCGATCAATAGAGATAAAGCAGCTACTGAAGCTGATACGTGGCGCGCCTTGGGACCGTTAGATCGAGTGAAGATCCAACGGAGGATGAGGGCTCCTGATATGAAGCGACATGGACGAACGAGGGCGGTTGGATCAAGATGAATCCAACGACATCTGGTGCTCGGGGAAGCGGTGATGGGGTTGGATGATGAGCGTTGGATCCTCCTGATCCGACGGAGGAGGGGCGCAGGAGATGTGGCTCAATCACAACCGTTCGTTCGTGAGGATCAAACGGCTACTGTGCGTCGTGTTCCTCCGGTCCGGCGAAGCTCTTCTAGCTCTGCCTCCTCCTCCCGTAGTCGATGAAGCTCCTCGGCGGATCCTATGTAGCTGGGGAAGATCGGGGAAGCGTCAGGGAGCCGCCGGAGGCTCTGGATGGAGCTGAGGAGGTCCATAGGCCGGAGGCGATGAAGGTTGATGCAGCTTCGGCGAAGCTTCTGGCCAATGAAGGAGAGTGTACCTGCAGGGGTTAGCTCGATAGCCGAGGCGTGGTGTGTGTTTGTGGGGTGAAGGCGAGTGCAGCAGGAGGCTTGTGGTGAAGTGAAGGTGGTCCGGTGGTGCTGCTCTTCCAAGATGGCGGAGCTCTTGTCGGAGTGAGGTGCGAGGTGTCTTCAGGGTGAATGAAGTATGTCGGGAAGATCAGAACTCCATGGCGGAGCTCGGTGGATGATCAGGTGGACGGAGAGTGGTCGGAGAAGGCAGCGTAATTGCAAGAAAATTGAGAAGAAAAGTTGAAGATGATCGGAGGTGAATGGAGGTATCTACCTGAGGATTGAAGCTCGGAGTTGAGCTCATGGTCGTCACTTGAAGGCCGGTAGGGGTCCTGAGCTCGTGGAGCTCACGGGAGGGGCTGTGGCACGGCGGGGTTGACCGTGGATCTCGCCGGAGAAGAATCACATCGACGCGCGCTTCTAGGATCAAATCATTGTCACTGATAGGTAGAGGGTAGCTCGGGGTATCTCTCTGCAAGGGCGGATAGGGTCTACGGTCGACAAAGATGGAGTATTTATAGGGATAAGGTGGCGGTGACAGGTGATGGAGGGAGAGGTTGGTGTGGAGTTTGTGGAGTGAGGGAGAAGGGATCATGGGAGTCATGGGGATTGGCGAAGATGAGGGTAGAGTGGGCTACAAAGTGGAGGTGGTAGAGAGCGGAGAGGATGGCCGGAGTGGTACCGAAAATAGAAAGGGGGTGGTGCATTTGCGAGGTGGGCGACATGGGTGCGGGAGCTGCGGGAGGTAGAAGACGACGTCTCTGCCGTTAGATCTCGCGATCCAACAACTGAGAATTAGGCGCTACGGGGCGGTTGGGATTTGATCGGAGGGATGAGATCGAACGGTTATGATGGCTCCACGTGGACGGCGCAGGTGAAAGCGCTGAGGGACGGTCGGGATGAGCTCTTAAGGCTTTGATCGAAGGGTCCAGATATCGTGTGAGATGAGTGGCCAGGATTGAGGGCCTCTGGCGAAGATCGGAGGGCTCTTAGCGCAACACTTGTCGTGCTGAGGGCGAGGCGCGAAGGGATGGAGGCGATGCGATCTGGAGAAGATCTGATGGTTGACGCTGGTTGCGATGCTGGATGGCCCAGATCAAGAGAGAGGGAACGGGATCGGACGGCGGAGGGCGAAGGGCGTGTGGCGCGCAATGGAGCGGGCCGCGTGGTGCAATCAAAGGGTGCCATATGGCCTGATCTGAATGGTTGAAAGGGAATAGGAAATTAGAGAGAAAAGGAGGCTGAATTTGGAAATACTCAAAACATGAAAGTTGTAGATCTCGGTGAGATCTACAAATTTCATGTTGACCAAAAATGGAGATGAGGTCAAATAAGATACAAGGTTACAAATATACATACAGATAATGTACAAAGGGGCCCCAAAACCGAAGTTTTGCATGCGAGCTCTGATTTTAATGAAATTGGTCTTGTTTTGAAGGTCTTTGAATGCATATTACTTTAAAAGTAAGTAGACCTAAATCGGACACTATATGAGAGAGAGAGATGTGCATTTTAAAGCTCCTAGTTTCAAACTTGGATTGGGGTTTTATTGGTCAATTCTACAAGTTAGTATTTTTTTGATATTTTTCTTTAATTAGTATTAGTAATATATACACTATAGAGTTGGTTTTATTGTACTTGGAGTAAGTATAAAATACAGATAAATAGGTGAAATATGGTGAATATACAGGTGAATATTTACAAGTGAAATTGGGCTTCTTATTTAATGCAAGTATGAATGCTAAAATGTAGATATTATGCTTGCATGCATGAATGCTAATTATGCAATATAAGTATAAGTATGCAGCTAATTACTCGGGAACAAAGCTCTATTTTCAACTTTTAGAGTGATGAATCACAGATTCATCAACCACATTCTTGACTCCAGGTTTATCCTTAATCTGAATATCAATCTCCTAGAGTAGAGGGATCCATCTAGTCAGTCTCGCTTTGTCATCTTTCTTTGCCATGAGGTTCCTGATGGTGGTGTGGTCAGTAAAGATAGTCACTTTGGATCCAATGATATATAACCTGAACTTGTCCAAGGTAAAAATTACGGCTAGCATCTCTTTCTCAGTGACGGTGTAGTTCCATTGCACAACATCCAATGTACGGATAGCGTAGTGAATGGAAAAAGGCACTCGATCCCTCCTCTGTCCTAGCACAACCCCTACGATAAAATCAGAGGCATCCATCATGATCTCGAATGGGAGAGACCAATCAGGCAGCTGCAGGATAGGAGCCTCAACAACTACACTCTTGAGAGTCTCAAATGACGCAAGACACTTATCATATACAATGAATTTGGTGCCTTTTGTCAGCAAATCAGTCAACAGTCGGGCAATCCTACTGAAATCATGAATGAATCATCGGTAGAAACCGACATGCACCAAAAAAGACCGTAACTGTTGCAGGTTGGATGGTGGATTGAGTTTCCTGATGATATCCACCTTAGCCGGATCAACCTCCATGCCCATGTTGGAGATGATATGACCAAGCACCGTCCCTTGAGTTACCATGAAGTGACTCTTCTCTTAGGATAAAACAAAATGAACCTCGATGCAACGTTGAAGGATGCGGTCTAGGCAGTCAAGACAAGCATCAAACCCATCGTCATAGACTGAAAAGTCATCCATGAAGACCTTTAAGCAATCACCCACCATGTACAAGAAGATGGACAAGATGCACCTTTGGAATGTCGTCGGAGCGTTACATAGACCAAACGACATCCGTCTGAAAGCATAAGTCCCAAACGGATATGTGTATGTAGTCTTGTCCTGGTCTTCGGGTGCAATGGCCGCCTGATTGTAGCCAGAGTACCAGTCAAGAAAGCTATAATGAATCTTCCCAGCTAGCCTTTCTATAATCTGATCAATAAAAGGCAGCGGGAAATGATCCTTCTTGGTGGCATGATTCAATCGTCTGTAGTCCACACAGACCCTCCAAGAAGTGGGTACCCAGGTAGCTATCTCCTCTCCCGACTCACTCATAACTGTAGTGATGCTCGTTTTCTTGGGCACCACATGTAATTGCTAACCCACTTGGAGTCAGAGATGGGGTAGGTGCTCCACCATTTCGAAATCTCCTTCATGACAATCTCTCGAAGATTCGAGTTCAGCTGTCGCTGGAACTCACGCGATGGATTAGCTTCCTCTTTGAGATAGATATGGTTGGAGCATAGGACCGGACTTATCCTCTGGAGATCAGCCACGCTCCATCCTATCACCTTGTGGTTCTTTTCAAGAACCCTTATCAAACAAGATTCTTGCTCTCCAGTCAAATCGTCTGAGATAATGGCTGGGTGCATCTCATGCTCGCCCGCAAGCAATCTACACTTCAGTGACTACGGCAAAGGCTTCAGTTCTAGGCAACTGGGAGCTGGCAAATCTGGCCTCTGAAATGTCTGAGTGAGTGCGACCAAATCTGCGTGGGAGAACTCTCACAGATCATGACGAACTGGTGTAGACAGCCCTGCTGGTGTATCTGTAATCTGTATTGGATCAATCTCCACCCTAGTTGCTGGCTCTGTAGGAATCAGACACGGTATCAATTCATCAAATTCGGCCCAATCTAAATCTGACTCCGAGGGATCTGAATCTGAATCACCAAAAATATAATCTGCCTCACTATCCTGAACACGGTCTGTAGCCTCGAATGTGTCCTCTGCCAAGAGTGTGCTCTCCAAGCTCTCCTATGCTGGGATCTGGGAATCTGTAGAGTCTGAATGTGAGAGGATGGATCGTGAAAGGGGATCAGACCAAGTAGCTTCATCATCAGTAATAACAAAATCGCACTCCTAGTGGATGTCTCGCTCTGCCTCTATCATCTGCTTTGAATCACTGTGCTGCTCTGAGCAAGCTGAATCTCATTCTCTAGTCTCATCGATCGTCTCTATTTGTATACTCTCGCCCTCGATGAGAAAGTATACCTTCCCGCTATCATGGTTGGACACCGCCTTGTCTATGGCAAAGAATGGATGTCCTAAAATGATCGGGGTATCGGTCACAGAATCAGGGATCTCCATGTCCAATACAACGAAGTCCACGGAGAATTTCAGGCCTTGAATTGTGACGACCACGTCCTTCAACAACCCCTTCGGCCTCTTAACAGATCTATCAGCAAACTGAAGGACTGTCCTCCTCTGTCAAAAAGGGCCAAACTCGAATCGGTCGAGCAAGGCTGCCGGAAGGAGGTTGATGGAAGAGTCGATGTCTAATAGAGTCCGATCGAAGTAGATGGCTTCTTGGATATGATATATGACATAGGGAGCTCCTGCATCTGCCTTCTTGGCTGGCAGACGGTTCTGGATGGCGAAGCAAGTGGCACGAGTAAGCACATGGATCTCTGCATGATGGTTCCTCTTCTTCCTACGGATGGTAGTCTTCTCTCTCAATTTCCTCTGGAAGAGATGGATGTTCTCAAGTACCTCCTGTAGAGTCAGCTGAATCTGAAATCTATCGATCATCTGCTGGCTGAATTCTAACTGCTGGGATTTTTTTGGATTTTCTTTTTTATTCCCCTTAGCCAAGCGGAGTGCTTGAGGAAAGGGGATGGATGGGCCCTCCTCAGATAGAGGGCTAGGAACAGGTCAGGTCCCTGCTACTGAGAAGAAATAGAGTCCATACAAGTATCACCATGCATCACATATGAACTCGAAGATAAAGAACCCTTTCCTTTATTAATCTTTTTGGTATTTTCTATAGAGTCTCGGGGTACAGAAACTAAAGAAAATACAACTGGAATAGAAGGGGTGGCCTCAGTCCGCCCACGACATCACGAACTGCGGCATCAGTATCGCACTCTGGCTCAACATCTGAACATCTGGTGGCATCAGTACCACCCTCTGCAACAGGGGTCGCGATGCCCTCAATACCATCGCCTGATCAACATCCTTGGTGGCGTCAGCACCACTTTCATCATCATCATAAGCGGCATCAGTACCGCTATCCTCCTCGTCTAGCGCTCATGCATCCTCATGGTGTCATCGCTCAGACGAGGCGCTACCGGCCAGCATCCTACCGCTCCTAAGTGTAACAAAGTCAGCATCAAATGTATATAAAGCAATATCACCCAATATGTCACTAGGAGTGGTAACCTCTGTGAACTGTACCTGCTCAGACTTTCTCTACAGGTTGTTCGGGTTTGGCTCAATCTGAGCGGGTATGGCGGCCTTGCCCTTGATGATTTCTCTCATCTCCTGGCGAAACTCGTCCATCTCCCTCCTGAAAGTGGCCTACTGATCAGAAAGAAGGCGGGCTAAGTCGTCGAGTATCGGGTTCTCATAGGCTAGCCCATGAGAACCGGATGGGTTGCCTCTCTAGAAGTGAGGCTACTGCTGGGAAGGATGAAGGGGATACTGAGAGTACTGCTGAGGCTGCTGCTGGTGCTGCCTCCACGATTGTCCCTGCTAGTAGGGATGAGGAACCTGCTGGTAATGTTGCTGTTGTTGTGGCTGGTGTGGGAACTGGGGCAGCTGTTGCTGGGACTGGCTGTACAGTCCACCTTGAATTGGAGGCTGCTGCTGGGATGAGGCACCTCCGGTCGACCACTGGAATCCAGGATGGTCTCGGCAAATCCCAGGCTGTTGTCGGTCGTACCAAATATTGTTGACTTCCATCAACGGCTCCTGCTCGAAGGGAGGTGGAGAAAGAACTGCCATGGGCTGCTCCTGCTGATACACCACCATCTATGTGTCCTGAGACGGTGATGACTGAATGTATTGGTGCTGCGACTACTGGAACGGCTCCGCCTGAATATGTTGGATCTGTCTGTACTGGGTGGGGTGCTGTGTCGAGCTGTTGTTGCTGGGGTCAGCCTGTGACCTGAGACGGGGCTGAGAAGCCATCTGTGCCTCCTGGAGACACATGATCTGGGTCTTCAGGTCACTCAGTGTCTGTGCCATCTGATCAATATGTGACATGCCCTGACACTGCTTCTTCTCAATGATCTCGATGCGGTCCAGCTTCTCGCTGATGATGCCCATATCAATGGCCCACGACTCTGCCAATGCTGTGGCTGCTGAAGATGTGGAAGGACCTGCATCGACCCGTGCTTTCCTCTGATAGGACATGTCCTGGGGTGGGGGTTTCCTCTGAGTGTAGAGATGGGTCTGGGACATGACGTCGTAGTTCTCGGCCATCTCCTCATATATGGCCCAGACCTGATCCTCATCCTTGGCAAAGTAGGATCCCCCACAAGAAGCATTCACGAGCCCCTGCAGCTCCGGTGTCAGTCCACAAAAGAAACTCTGCACTAGGTTTGGCTTGGATATATCATGATGTGGACACCGGTCAATGAGCTCTTTGAAGCGGCCCCATGCTTCATGAAATTGCTTGTTAGGAAGCATGGCGAAGTTGTTGATGAGGGCTCGCGCGCCTTTCGTCCAGCCGAGTGGATAGTACTTGTTCAAGTACTCGTTCCGGAGATGTTCCCATGAAGTGACGTATCTCCCCAAATGCTTCAGCCAGTAGGCTGCTCTGTCGACAAGGGAGAACGGAAAATCTATCATCTTGATGGTATCCTTGTCCACGAATCTATCGTGGACCGTGCTGCAGATCATCTCAAACTCCTAGAGATGTAGATGTGGCTCCTCGGTGGCTAGCCTGTGAAATCTGGGCAACAATTGGATCGTCTGAGGAGGGAGATTAAAATCTCCCAGGATAGCCGAAAGCTGAATCCAATAGTGTGTCTGAGTTGCACCACGATTGTGAAACTCTCTCATCGGGCGAGCTGGTCGGACTGGCTCCTGCAGCTCATCTGGATGCGGTCCATCTCCTCCTCCGAGCTCTGGTATCTCTCCACCACCGGCTCTGTTCGGCTCTCCTCTGTCAGCTCACATCTGCGCCATCTCTCTGTACATATCAACCATGAAATCTCCCTGGTCTCTGATCTGTCACTGCATCGTCTCCAAGGAAGCCAACATGGTGTTGTTGATGGCGCCCTGATCTAGAACATACATGGTGGTCTGGGCTGGTCCATCGGTACACTCCTCACTGTTGGCCATCTCTTGGGTCTCTTCAAAGGCAAAAGACTCGAACTCAGGTGCCGTCAAATGAATATATATCTGCTCCGGTCTCTGCTCGGGCACCTCAAGACTGGAATAAGGGTAGTCGAGGGGGAACAGGGTGGAGTCAAACTCAGGTTCGGAGAGCGGGTCTAGGCTCTCACGAACCAACCTAGATGAATGGGGAGGAGTGTTCGAAAGCAGTGCAACCAAGGGCTGCCTAAGGGACCTCTGGCCCATCATCGTGATATGGAGATAAAGGCGGATGGGATCTGGAAACAAACAAGATCAGAAAACAAACCCCCAATTCACCTACTCAACACTGAGAGAAGATGACCATCAAGGTTCGGTCTTTTATCTTGTCGATTTAATTTTAGGTGATAATTCAGTCTAGCAGAGCGATTAAGCGAGCTGGTAGGAACCCGACGCTCTCAGGAGACTGGCCCAATCCCAAAGCTAGATCTTTCCCAGCCAGTAAAAGTTGCGGACCTTTTACCGACTACCCAATCAACTCGATCTGTTAAGGATATTGCGGCCCGCTTTACCGGAAATCAGAGCGATCCTGACTGGAGAACGAGTAACCTCGAGACCAGTAGTCTGATGAAAGATCAGGTATGGCTCTAGCCTAGTGTGTGGGTGACTCTCTCGCACATGCAAACCAAACAAGGAGAGGATTTCTCTCCCAAGACAGATTTTTAAGTTGAGTGTCTTTTAAGATCAAATGTGTTTAGCAGTCCCAATTGTATGATTTTCACTTTTTTATGTATTTTTCAATAATCAAACAAACGCCTAACGAATTTTTCGATCTCCTGGTTATTTTAAGTCCAAAAACAGGGGGAGAAGTCGAAAAAGCTGATGCGCGGTCAAACACTATGATGCATGCAAAGTTAGAGATGCGTACATGTCGCCAGCACTCTACATGCAGGTGATCCGCGCATAAATAAAAGACAGAAATAAAACTACCTATATGATGCAACAAGAAAACAACCTTAGATGAAAAATTTCTACATGCAGAGAACATTAGGTAACAGGTCAAAGAGAGAGGTCAGAGTCTGATCTTTGATGCTGATCGGTGTCCGCCACAACGGATCCTGCACGCGTTGTATATGGCCTCTAGCGCCACATGAACTCTCAAGTGACCAAGTTAACTTTTTCTTGTGATTTAATTAATTAAGTCCAATTACGATCTATAGGTGCAGGCAGATAATTAGGGATTGGGTCTTAATTAATTACGTCACAATCAGAGAAAATCCTAAATCTAAGGGCCAAATTCTTTGAGAATCAAAAATAAAAGAAAAGTCAAAAGAAACCAAAACCGATGAAAACCACGGTGAGGTCCCCCGAGCACACTGGTGCTCGGCGAAACAGTCTCCGGTAAGCCAAGTTCACAACTGTCCAAGGGTCCATGTATTATTACAATAGTAATAATAAAATAAAATGTGCTAACTAATCTATGCTACTCTATCAGCTATAACTACTCATGTGCTGCTCCTGCTTCCCTCCGAGTACGGGTCTCCTCCAAAGCGACCTCGGGCGGTTCTTTACACAAAAGGTGAAACAAGAGTGGGTCAGAGACACGATTATATCAAATAGATCTAGAGGCTAATAAAATGAAGTAAATAATAAAAATAAAAATGAAAATAAAAATCAAGGAAATAAAGAAGAAGAAAGATAAAATGAAAAAAAATGAAACAAGGAAGGCTGAAAACCAACTACTAAGCCGTGCTCCCCGGCAACGCCGCCATTCTGATGAGCACTCCTCCAATTGAGGCTAAGTGATATAAAAAAAATCAAGGTCATTGCGACCCCCAACTGGCAGAGTGTAACTCAGTCAAGAAAAATCAGATCACCAATAAAAGCAATCAAGCACAAAAATCAAGATAAGCGATCTCGCTATTTATTTAACCATGTATAGCCACCAGGATCGAACACAAGGAGCATGGGCTAAGCCTACGAAGTAGTCGAGAAATAAAAAATGAAGAGACAATTTTTTTGGTGATTTTTAATTTACAATTTTTTAAATATATTTTCTAATAAGAAAATAAGTAAGAAAATAAAAGAAATCACACTGCAACAATTTTTATTAAGGCTAAAAAAGCTCAAAAATTCAAAATAAAAATATTTTTATATTTTTAAAATATGCAAGTGTTTTTAGGTATTTTGTGGAATTTTTCAGATTTTTATATAATTTTCTAAAAATGAAACAAAGATAAAACAACAAAATAGTGTGCACCCAGGATAAAAAGGTAACTTTAAAATATCTAAATATCTTAAATCTCCTGGTTGCAATTTTATATGAAAATAGATAAAAAGAGCTAACTACAGAAAGTGAAAACACATTTTTTGATTTTTTATAGAATTTTTACTGATTTTTATAATATTTTAGGTCTTTTGATATTTTTATGGATTTTATAAAAGATAACGAAATAAAAATGCTATAGAAATTAAAACAAACCAAAATACACACTTAGGATTTTTTCTTAGAATTTTTAAAGTGATTTTTATATTTTTTATGGATTTTCTAAAATAGTCAGACTCAATTTTTAGGGTTTTTGAATTTTAGAAAATAGTAAATAAAATCAAATTGTGTCACAAAAATTAACAAAAATCTTACACAGTAGCCGTTGCTGCTGGTAATTTTTGGGAAATTTTTGGAGTAGATTTGATATTTATTTAATTAAAAACCAAGCACATAGGTTGAAGGGACCTAACTGCAAATATTTTAAGTTTCAGGACTAAATAATAACAGGCGCAAAAAGTCCAGGGGCGTCTCTGTAAAATTTCCAATCAAATCCAACACATGCATAATACAACATTCACAGGGGAATAAGTGCAAATTCGGAAAACTTTTCATTCAAACATTTACATAGAAATATCCAAGGCCAAACATGCAAAAACACCACTGTTCACATGACCGAGCACGTGTCTCCAGACAGGGAGGACTAAAACGTAAATATCAGAAACTCTAGGGACTACAATGCAAATAAATCCAACTACAACTTTTATTTACAGACTAAAACATAAAGCATAAACAAATGCATGGTAAAAGGAGCAATATACCCTTGCAGCACGTGAGAGGCGCGTGAGGACACGTGGAGGCCACTGGTGGAGGCGTGATTGTGCGGCTCTGATCTGTTGCAGGTATCAGATCTGATGCTCCAGAACAGATCGATGACGTGGGGCGCATATGCGCCAGAGCTGACATCCAACGGTCTGACACGTCTACTGTGTCGGTGGTCCGGATGCGATATTGAGGTACGAGGCTGATCCAACGGTGCTGGAGTATCCTGGATGAACAACACGGGGATGAACTTCACCGGAGCCAAGGAGGTGATCCTCAGCTCTGATGGTCAATCAGGAAGCCCATGAGCGGTCGTGGAAGGCTTCCGTGTCGACTGAGCGGACCCGATGGAGCAGCCACCGGTCGGATGAGCGTGGAGAAGACGGAGGTCTGGAGCTGCTCCGGCAAGTCTCGGATGGGTGGAATGAAGGCTCCCAATGTGCGCAAAAACCTGCAAGGGCAAGCTGGGACTCGGGGCGGTGCTCCGGTATGGGTTATTAGAGCTAGAAATCAAAGAAGCGGAGGGAGGCGGGAATCGATCTCCGGCGAAGGTGGTAGGGGAGATCTAGATCCTAATCTTGACTTGATGGTCGAGGCTAAGGGTGATCAGGTTGCGGAGCAAGATGGGGGCGTGAGTGTGCGTCGATCAAAGCGGCTGGAAGTGGGTAACGGGGCTCCGACCGGCTGGTCGGAGCAGGTGAACACACGGCGGCGCTAATGGGAAAGATCCGATCGAATGGGAAAATGGGAAGGATAAAAGGGATACCTGAAGGTCAGGATGTGCTCTTGAGCTCCAGGCGAGGATGAACGTCGGGGTGATGGCCTCGACCTCGATGCGAAAGTCGGGGGGAGGCTACTCGCGGCGGAGGTCTGGCCACGGAGGTTGAGCGTCGGCTTTACTGCACCAAATAGAGCGCCCAGCGAAGCTCTGAGCAGCTGTCACTCAACTGGAGGTGGCTAGGGTTCGAGAAGGGAGTGAGGTGCGAGCTACCTTTCCTAGGAAGCGGATGAGAAGCTTTATAGCATTCTTAGGGATTTGGAGGAATCGGGCAATGGCACACGAACCGAGGGAGATCCGCGCCTTCCTAGGGATCCGCGAGTGTCCTGGACCCTAGGAGAGTCCACAGGAGAAAAATCGGGGCAAGGGGTTGCGTGATCCGCCCAGGAGAAATTGAAGAAAACGGTCCGTTAAAGAGGTCGGGTCGGGTCAAGCCCGGGAAGAGAGGGGGTTGACCGGGGTCAACGACCTGACGTGGACCAATCAGGAAATAGGATTTACAAAAATACTTACAAATTAAATAAAAAATAGTAAATGACTTTAAATCAAAAAGTTTATAAAATGAAAAGTGTTTGTTATTTTTCAAACTATTTTATGTGATTTTTATTTATTTTTTTAAAAAATAAATTAGTCTATATATAATATAGTGTATTATATAAAGGTATAATATACCTATGTATTTTGTACAATTATTTTTATTTTGTTATTTTTACACAAATACCCAATTTTACATTTTATTTTCTTTACAACGTAATTTTTGGAGTACAAAATAATTTTTATTATATTTTTATTATTTATTTACAGGTATATAATAAATAAAGAAGAAAATATATATACATGTATTGTGTACAAAGGAGAGAGAATTTTATTCTATTTTTATTTTATTTTCCTAATTTTTGTTTTATTTTTTGAAATATATACAAGGAGGTAAAAAGAATATTTTTATTTTTATCAAAAATAATTTATTTATTTACACCAATGATATGTACAATATAGAGTGGGCCCGATCTCTCTCTACTTGTTTTATTTGGCGATCAGGCCAATGCTTGACCCTCTCTTGGGGTTCAGGTCACTCTATATTTATTCTAAATACTCCTTCTTCCTTTTTTTTCTTTATTCTTTTATTTTTGCACAAATACATGCTAATTATGTAATATTAATACATGCATGCATAATGCTAACTTAGTGTATTTACATCTATTTACATGATACTTTACCAAGATAAATAGGTAAAATAAAAGGATAAAGAGTGATGATCAGGGATTCATCACATAGCGACGCTTATCCGTTGCTATTTTTTAAACTTCTAATTAATCGTCGCTAAATTTTGAACTAAAAAATAGCGACGATTAGTTGATATTTTGAAAAATAGCAACTGATAAGCGTCGCTATATGGACCGTTGAATGATATAACGATAGATATGATATTCGTTGCTAATTTTGAGTACGAAAACTCGCTTCGCATATCGTCAATTTTCCTGTAGTGACAGAAATTGAATCCTCCTGAACCTCATTAACCACAAGGGTGTGCTCGAGGTATCAATATTTTCACAACATTCATGTAAGGAACGAAATGATAAAATATGTAATGTCATTCTGCTATCCTTAATTAAGGAAGTAGTCTCTCCAATTGGAATATTATAATTCACGAAATAACTTTTGGCATGCTAAGAGAAAATAATATGCTTACAGTTGACGAGGAAGGAATAGCTCAGATAAATAGGGATAAAAAAGCTTCAGCATTATTAAATAACCTTATTCCTCACTAGGAATAATATTGAATTGGCAGCGGGTAACATCTAGCTAGATTGACAATCAAGATTGGAGTAAGAAGACACATGATATAGTTACTCATCCAATTATTCATGGAACATGTTTAAATACTTTTCATTTGTTTGGAAATATGATATTGCATAGCGTCGTACTCGTTTCATCAAATGCATGAGCACTTATTCATTGCAACATAATTGACCTAAAGCAACAAATAATTAGAATAACACTAGACATATCTTCCAATATTAAAAATATAACAACGAATATTATTCTTTGGAAAATTATATTTTATTTTGTAATTAACAACAAATGTGATATTCGTTGTTATTCATCTAACAATGTTTTATCAGTTGGCTTGTTCATAAAAATTTTAATTAATAGTTGCTAAATTTAACAATAATTAGATGATAATATCAACGGATAACTACAATTATATAATTAATTCCTAGAAATATAGCAATGAATACAATAATCGATGTTAATTTAAAGATTCAGGTAACGAATAGTATTCATTGTTACATATTTAATTATGGAAGATATGACAATGAATGCTAGTGATTCAACGTATATAGAAATCTAATTCAAACTTGAAGAAGAAGAAGAATGTGATCTATGTTTGCTACTAATGTGATTTTAATTAATAATTTATCATTAAACTTTTGTGCCCAACAAATTAACTACTCTGTAAAACACATATGCTATAGACTTTGTGGAAAATATCATATCCTCTAAACAAATTATGAGGCAGAGAGAGTAAGAATATTTCTTCTATCCCTCAGTCGTACTTCTTAGATTGTATGGAATTTTCTCTTACCATTCGATTAAAGGAGGGATAATGGTTGTCCTTTCTTGTTTGATGCACAATAATATTAAAGGAAGAATGATTGATGATGAATAAGATACATTGATGTCATGATGAGGAATCACTTTATTCCACCAATGAGGTTGGATAACTCCTCATATTGGTTGGTTCTTTTCCTCCAACCAAGAACTCCTCTATCAAGAATCAAGTGTAGTTGAAGGAATACTTTGACCAATTAACTCTAAAGATTAATTAACTAGAGTATTACTGATCAGTTTTGGAGGGCTCTTTCCTTCAATAAAAAATTTCCAATTTATTTTTTCTCCCCAATTGGGAACGGAGACTGTGATAGTCAAACTTTCTTAGGTGTATTAGAATATCTTGAGCTATAGAATTTAAGATAAATCACGAATGACAATAAAATTGGTTATATATGTCATGAATAAAGGAACAAGTTTGCAAGAATGCCACTCTATGTGGATGGCATTATACTAGTAAGTAATGACATGTCAATGCTCAATGGAAAGAAAGAAAAAACGAACAAAGGATTTGAGGTAAATAACATGACTAGAGCATCCTATGTTCTAGCAACTTAAATAACGAGGAATACTAAATCTTAATCATGAAAAATACTTGCCTACTACGATAAAGAAATTTGAAAATTAGAACTATATTCCAACTCCCACACCACTTATATCGGGAAAGTGATTTAGTAAGAGTCAATGTCCTAAAAAAGGCAAAATTTTCTACATGTTTCATATGCACAAGCTTTGAGAATACTAATGTTTGCAACGATGTGATTACGACCTAGCTTTGTTTAAGTAGTAAGCTTAGTCAATAGATATCAAAGTCATCCAAGACTAGAACATGGAGAAGCTATAAAGAAATGTCTATGACATTTAAAAGGAAATGTACATCTAACATTGATTTATCAAGCATGATGCTTGAGATAGTAGGACATTTTGATGTAGATTTCAAAAGGAATGCGGATGATATGAGTTATAGTCAGTTATTTCTTCATGTTTTGTGGTGCAATTGTTTCTAATGGTAGAAGAAAAGAAGGATGCTTATCTAGAAATACATAAGAAGTAAATATATAGCATGTAGTGTGGTCACCACTAATGTTATTAGGATTAATTGCTTTTTCAAAAATTTAAGTCTCGAACCGATAAATGAATAAACTGAAATATATTGTAATAAACATTCCGCATTAAGTTTAATTCATACTAGGGATAATACTACTAAAGGAGCATATTCATATCCAATGTTGTCCAATATCATTATATACAAGATATAACGACTAAACAAAATTTTACGGTTATCTGCATACCAACAAGCGATAAGTTAGGTGATCCTCTGACAAAGGAAATAACAACATTAACATACATAGTTGATTTAATGGAATTCAAGAATGACTAAGTCAAGCAAGAGAAAGTAATGAATAATAATCCTTATTGAATATATCTTCAAGTATACACTACACTTATAGTTGGAGTGTAGAAGTCTTGACAACTTTCATCATGTGGGATATGTTGGTCCAAACCATAGATGACCTCATGGTTTTGGACCGCCATCAGCATTTGCGAGAGGGTCGGCTCTCAAGGTAGATTGCAACCTATTGAAGAGTGGAAGGGAGATTGACGACAAGGGACATGTGGGGTGGGGGGATCATCAATCCTATTACATCCTTGCCAATGTGAGCATTCTCCCCCATTTTATCTATCTTCCTTTTTCGTCTTCTCTAAGAAACATCAACTCCCAACTTTTCAAGTTTCTTCATGTTGATAGTTGGCGTTAGTTTGAAGGTGGATCTCAAAAGTTTCTTGACATTATATATGTTCATTATAAGATTCTATTTAAGGTGGATATTTTAAAAAAAAAATTGACGCATAAATCTTCTGCATCTGTAATTTTCTTTTATTTTATCATTTGAGAATCTCATGAGATAACCATGTGTATATTTAGATTGATCTCCTTTGCATATTCATGTATTTACCCTAAGGTATTTTTACACCATGACCCCTATAAACTTTGCCTATTAGACCCAGTCCCTTGACTTTTTAATATTTACCACATTACCCTTGCAAACTTGTTGACTCATACACCATGACCCATGCGGTTAACTCTCATCCATTTGCCTGTTAAATTCAATAGGATTTCCATAAAAAAATATTTCAAATCAACTGTTTTATTGGTTAAATTTGCAAATCAATATCATCCCTCCCCCACCCCAATCCAGCTATACATTCTCCTACGCTACTTTTCTTCCTCACCGGCTTCCTTCATCTCCACCCCTCCCCATAACCACCCCCAACTCTAGCCACTCCATCTCATGCCAACCCCACCACCTCCCTCGAGCTACCTCCTCCTTCTCTGCCCTTGATCCTCCCCTATTACATTTTCCTCTTCCCCTCCCCAAGCCACCCTTGCATGATCCTCCGTGCCTTACACCAATCCTACAATTGCCCCCATGCCGCGTCCTGCCTCGCTTCTTCTTCTCATCCCCTCCCCGCCCCTGCCTTTCCCCACCGCGCCTCTCACTAGCCCCATCACTAGCCCCATCACTGCTCCCGACTCCCATGCTTCCTCTTATTTCTCCCCTCCCCCTATCCATCCTCACATTTTCCCCCTCACTATGCTAGCCCCATCACCGCCTTCCAGACATGTCCTCCTCCGATGCCCTTTTTCCTTCCATGTGTTGCCCACATCTTGTCTCCCCTCCTCTGCGCCATTCCCGGCTACATGTGCCTTCCCTGTGTTGCCCATATGTCCATGTATAAAATGCTAGGAAGGGTCGTTTGGCTTAAAGTTAAAATGTATAAGTGTTGCACCATTAACTAAGAAGGCAAAAGAAGTAACACTGGACACAATATTCGAATCATGTGAGATGAGAGACCAGTCAATGGGGTGCCCTTTGCTTTAGACAAGGGAGTATGGAATGTTATCAACTAGAAGGTTCAATATTTTAAGAGAGGGAGAGAGAGAGAGAGTCTACTTTGCATCACCCACCAACCAATCCAACAAAATTATTGCTGTCACTGTTGCAAGTGCATGCGTTCCCCTTATGGAATAAGGGATTTGCTTATTCCACTTCCTCTTCCACCATTGTTGCATATATGCCACAGGAGTGGAAAGAGCTTTGACTTGACCATGCATTCCCTTTTTTTAGAAAGTTCATTACGAAGAAAGAAGGACATCTTGATGTAGGTTAGAATGAGATGAGCCCTGTATTACATTCATGCGAGTGAGTTGTTGAAAATAACTGCATGCTATATGTTTTCCATGTTGATTATGCATTAATTCTTGGTTCTTTTCACCTATCTCTTAAGAAGTTTCATATGACATTTGTCCAATCAATCCATCTCGTGATGGCACGCAAAAAAAAAACATTGCCCTTTGTATCTGAATCGGATTTCTCGTGATGGGGCAAGGGTTGTGTATCACAGAGCTAGTAGCTTAATTAGATCTTTCCTAAGATCACTATGCCTGTCGACCAACTCACGTTCTTTTTCCTTCGAACAATTATATATCATATCGAAATGGAGCGTATATAGTATCGGTTAGGAATAACACTGTAGATTTTGAGCTAAGGATTGGACATCTACAAGCTAGGGTAGGAGAGAAAGAGAGAGAGCTTAGATTTAGTTCTGATGGTCCTTAAAGTCCTTCATAACGACATCGTATAGTTAGAGTGTGATATCTATCTCTCATTCATAGTAATATTGTAAAATTTTGTTGCCATTACAACAAAATGAATATGCAGTGACATGTTTTCAGAATTGCCTCACTATATGACGAATAATATTCATTGTAAATTCGATTTTTTATTCTAGAAATTAACGACAAATGTCATATATGTTGCTCTATCATTAATGAACATTCTCTTCAAAGTTTGGAGTAACCATTAATAACTTTTTATAACGAAACGGGTCGCACTAATCGGTGGAAGTGTGCAACTTAGATTCGCATGAACACACCGTTACCGATTCATGCACAGTAATCATTGAACATACAAAAATCATTCTCAAAAAGATCCATAAGATCCAATTCAATCGAGAGTTCCATTATTATAACATCAATGAAGGGTATACTTGCAAAAGAAACTAAATAATTTCACAACATGGGTCCCTGTTCCAGTGGGCATACATATATCCACCATAAACCAAGCAATATCCATACCACGCTGAATGTCTTACTGAGTTTGTCGCGTGAACTTGACTGCTTGATCAAACTCGTTTCTTCACATGAAATAAATAAACATAATTTACATGAGCCTAATACCCAGTATGTATCGGGGTCCATGCATGGGAATTCTAACGGTCTTTTAATCTATTATAAAGCATGTACTTGAGTATTAATGGATAATCATAATTACGTGTCTAATTGTTCTCATGCATGTCTAAGTTCGATTCCTAACATGTATGATTTGAATGCTTTCATAAGCATGGGTATACATATGTAAAATGCATAAGAATATATAACGTACACGTCTTTCATCTTGTGGGGCGTATTTCATACGGTTCATAACAAGTACATGTTTCTTTAGCATATAATTCACTTTGCATTCTAACCCAATGACTTTGATGATTTACATTTATTAAACCAGTTCGTGTACGACATGTAATGATTTATTCTCTATTAAACCATCTCTTACATAATATATAATGGTTTATCTTTAATTAAATCATTTTCTTGCATAACATGACTGGTTTATCTTTAATTAAACCACTTCCTTACATAACCTGTAATGGTTTATCTATATGAACCATTTCCTTGCATACTTGTAATGGTTTGCCTTTATAACCCATTTATTTCATAACTTGTAATGATTTATCGTTATAAATCATTTCCTTGCATACTTGTAATGGTTTACCGTTATAAACCATATATTTGCATAACTTTCATGTATCTTGTTATACATTTTCAATCGCTGGCACTTGCGGTCCATGACAGTGTAGCTACAACTGTAGAGGACTTAGCTTTTGCCTCTGTGGTTCCTTGCAACCATACGCCCCTTGCGGCTAACATGACAGTGTAGCTACAACTGTGGAGGACTTAGCTTTTGCCTATGTGGTTCTTTGCAACCATACGCCCCTTGCGGCTAACATGACCCCTTGCGGTCATCCATGTGACTCTTTATGAGTCAGTGCCTTAGTTTCCTTTAGCATGTATATTTTTTTTGTGCATATTGCTTTAAACCTGTACATGACGATGATTCATACAAAATATTATATCTTGTAACAAATTTCCATACTTTAACGTAGCACTTCTTTTCGTTTAAGTAACAATTGACAAGCAAGCAATTTATATCTGCAAGATTTATTTATGTGTGATTATCTAAGAACATAAAATTGTCATGTTTCTTAATGTAGACATAAATTCATACATCTATTTCTAGCTAATATAAATTGGTTCGCTTGATGTCTCTTAATTACATAATTACAAATACAGAATACTCGAATTTAGATAATAACACTCTATAAGTATACATGACTCTGGAATGCTATGTAGACATTAGTTACTGATTTTATTTAAATTATTACCCATCAATAATTGGGTAATTATGATTTTGATAACATCAACAACACATGATATATTTGATGAAATCTTCACCACACGGATTGTTATGACTATGATAAACATGACTAAATTTGTCCCTCCCTCGAGAAGGAAATTGTTTAAAATCTCACTAATAAGATGCACATCCTTATGTGATTAATGGAGGGATCTTGTCTGATTTGGAAAATGTAAATTCTGGATTTAGAATGCGATTAATCAAAATGATTTCAAAGTTTCATATAGTATAATGTTATATCACAAAAAATGTAATAAGATCAAAGGCTATAATAAGCCATGCGTTATCATTAAATGTATACTCCACATATCATTTCTAGCACATCTGTGGTACACTAAACATTTACCAAGTTATCCGATCAAGATTATAACGGTAAATCCATATGTATCAACACATTTATTTAATTTCCTTTAATGACATGAAATAATTAATCAACTATATAAATACTTGAAAAAAATACATAAATACATGAGGAGGGAACAATACACTTGTTATTACTTGGTTGTGTAGGCATACGGTTTTTTAATACAAACAAAGTCAATGATCGAGTTAGCACATAAACGTCATCAACATTCTTCTCATAATATATAATTATTCTTATAGCTCTAAAAGTCCATAGTCATATTTGTTATTTCCCTGGTGTTGACCTTGGAGTTCTTGATAAGGATTATTCAAAGAAAAATTAACATGTAGTTTCATGTATGGTGTTGCATGATAAGAAAACTCTAAGGAGTCGTTACAGAAATTTAGAAGCCCGAATCTGTATACGTCCATTATTCATATACAATCTAAGATGTAGGGGTGGTAGTATAGTATTCATATGGGTATCCTACGAATCCTATGCATACATTTAGATGTCTTATCTTGAATCAAAACAATGTATGTACATATTATCTTACAAAAATATCACATACATTTATAGATCATGTTTCGGATTTGATCTTATTCATAAATAATTTTCAACCGATACATACATTAAGAGATATATTTTGAAAGTGATCAATATTTACGATATCATAGACCGATACATATATTTACAGATCGCAATTCGGATGTACTCATTTTTCGTACATATAAACCTAATCCGATACATACAATCAATGGTCCATTCTACTTTGAATCGACGTATATACGTAATAACCTAAAGCCGATACATACCTTAAATCCAACGCGTAACTCTATATATCGAGATTGTCGTGCCTCCTTCTTGTCACGGATCTGAGTTCTCCTCCTCTTCCTCTTCCTCTGATTCGATGCCGTCTTCTCCTACGATGAAGAAGAACGTCCTGTAAGATCTCTCTACCTCTCCTTCTCTCTCTCTCTCTCTCTCCTCCTTTCTCAATTTGCAATGGCATTGTGACTTGAGGGGAAAAATCTTTAGGATTTTTAAGGCTCTCAAAGGAGCAATTAATGGGTCACTAATACCTATTAAAATTAAGAAATGATTTTATGCTAGTAAATGGGGTAATTAAAGGAAAGTGGGCTGGAAAAATCAAGCCGTTACAATCTACCACCCTTAAAAAAATTTTGCCCTCGAAATCTCTTGGTAAAAGACATACTAAAGATTAAGGATTACTTTTGTACCTCTTTTTTTTCAACATTCTTCTTACTAGCATTTACTAGCTTTTATCTCAAATATATTTTCATCCACGTCATTATAATGATAGAGTGATCTGCAAGATCTCTTATGCATCCATAAGAAGATATCTTGATACTCAATTGATAACCCTTTGTTCTAAGAAAACTCTTCTATAGGAAGATGTTTATCCATACTATGTACATAATCGTAAACGCATTCTCCCAACTTATTTCTAATCTATAGACGATCCTATCTGCTTGACCATAAGTTTGCAGGCAAAAAAAGAAAAGAAAACTAACTTAAATCAAGTACCTATAACCTCTTGAATACTTTTCCATAACTAAGTTGCGTATCTCATTTCTTAATTTCGCATAATTGATGTTGGGATATCATCTAGGCTGAAAATCTCATTTCCACCTAGTTCTATCAGACTATTTGTTAAATGATCCAAGTGAATTGGTAACGCGTGGTTTAACTTATCGACCAGTAATAATAAAATCCATCATGATATGCTTACAATTATATTATGCAATCTCCAAAAGTTGTACATGACGGATAGGATTATCTTCTTCACTTTCAATTTGCAAGATACTTGGAAACATATTCAACATCGTTTTCTTCATCCTTTGGTCACTACTTTTTTTTATAGATCAAGTATTTTTTTGTTATGCTTGGGTGTGTAGTATACAATAGAATTCATCTACCTTATCACATTGTCATCAAGAATCCAATATCTACCCTGACTTCTCACATTTTCAACAATTCCATTTACAACAATTAGGATCTTCCTTCTTGAATATTTCAATCATTTCCAAAAGATCAACACATTTTTTTTTATCCTAGTTCTTCCAATTACCTTGCATTTCTTTCCCGTATCATAATGTTGCCAAACTTTTACAGAAAAATATATTACTAGCATCAAGTCATGCATCGGATACTCCAAGTAAAAAGTTGGATAGTTACTCTCTTGTGACCTTAGTTGACATGATATACAATTAATACCTTTTTCATAAAGCATGCCCTACTTTCTTTGTCAGATGTATCAATGTGAGCTACAAGTCTCTACTGCATAATAGTAAGCTTCAGGTTTGGGTCATGGTCAACTTTAATTCTATCCTTAAATTTGATGTGACTAGAAAGAAGATTTTGTCCAAAAAGAATTTACAATTAGAGAGCAATGCGTAAAGCTGGTGTTGGAGTAGGATCTTGAATACAATATTGAGGTGTACTTCGTGGTTCTCCGTATCACAATAGTATATGGTATTATCATCCACATTATGATCACAAAATCATCAAGGTATTCTGAAAATGCTCGATTCATAAACTCCACAAAAAGCTACAAGAGTCCTTATGAGATCAAAAGGCGTGATCAAAACTTCACCATGGTATAATCTTATTCTGAAAGGTATTTCCGTATGTCCTCCTTTTTTATTCAAGGTTATTGGTATGTAGATTGATTTTAGAAAAGATCTTTTTGATAATCAAAATGAATAAATCATCAATCCAAATGGTAGATATTACTCCCTCATAGTTACCTTGACCTACCTTCCATTTTCACAAAGATAAAAGTGCTTATTATGGAGGAACATTAAGGCGCCAAAGACAACTCCCTTAACCCATTGTCATTGCAATGGATTCTCTGTCTCTTTAAATTCAATAGGTGACAATTAATCTAGTTTATAAGGTGACATTGATGGAGAGTTCACTTGTCAATAAGAAAATAATCCTAAACGACCATCTAGAAATGCATACAAAAAAATCGATAACATCCAACTTTGATGATGTAAATGAGATGATTATAATTAAATACTAGGGTATGTTGTGAACTACTTAGCCAATAGTTCACTTGCTTTTCATTTGCACATGTCTTATTCTCATTTTTATCTATTGCATAACTTTATGGCTCCTTCTCAATGATCTTATACAACATCAAAGATTTAAGAGTTATGATCTCTTCAAATCATCAACATTCTCATGGACATGAGAGCTCAATAAAATCACTACATTTAATGGAAAACCAGAAAAGTGGATCATCATGCATTCACTCATTCACTCATTAGCTATATCTTTCAGAAAAAAATCTCAAAAATGTTTATCCTTCTCAAGACAGGTTATATCTTCAAAAGTCATCTCCACCTCATATATCCAATACAACTTTCTCAATATCATGCTTACCCTATAAGATGAATGGATTATTAGAAATAAAGGCCTTCAGTATAATCCACTAAGGTCCAGGCATGATACTTTCACTATTGACTCATAATAGTCATCAATTATAGTAATTATTGGTGCGAGTCCTTAGCAATCTCATTATTCTGATGACATGCGGTCTCTGATCGTCTAATTACATGACGATGGGTCATCTTATTTAGAAAATCAAAGGGTCAACTAGTTACATGTAATATATACCTAGGTTTGACTCTAATAATCTCAGTCTTATCTATTGTGGAAATCCTACACCCAGAGGAACCCCTGCTCTGATACAATTTGTAACGAAACGGGTCGCGCTAATCGGTGGAAGTGTGCAACTTAGATTCGCACGAACACACTGTTACCGATTCATGCACGGTAATCATTGAACATACAAAAATCATTCTCAAAAAGATCCATAAGATCCAATTCAATCGAGAGTTCCATTATTATAACATCAATGAAGGGTATACTTGCAAAAGAAACTAAATAATTTCACAACATGGGTCCCTGTTCCAGTAGGCATACAGATATCCACCATAAACCAAGCAATATCCATACCACGTTGAATGTCTTACTGAGTTTGTCACATGAACTTGACTGCTCGATCAAACTCGTTTCTTCACCTGAAATAAATAAACATAATTTACATGAGCCTAATGTCCAGTATGTATCGGGGTCCATGGATGGGAATTCTAATGGTCTTTTAATCCATTAAATAACATGTACTTGAGTATTCATGGATAATCATAATTACGTGTTTAATTGTTCACATGTATGATTTGAATGCTTTCATAAGCATGGGTATACATATGTAAAATGCATAAGAATACATAACGTACACGTCTTTCATCTTGTGGGGCGTATTTCATACGGTTCATAACAAGTACATGTTTCTTTTAGCATATAATTCACTTTGCATTCTAACCCCACGACTTTGATGATTTACATTTCTTAAACCAGTTGGTGTACGACATGTAATGATTTTTCTCTATTAAACCATCTCTTACATAATATATAATGGTTTATCTTTAATTAAACCATTTTCTTGCATAACATGACTGGTTTATCTTTAATTAAACCACTTCCTTACATAACCTGTAATGGTTTATCTATATGAACCATTTCCTTGCATACTTGTAATGGTTTGCCTTTGTAACCCATTTATTTCATAACTTGTAATGATTTATCTTTATAAATTATTTCCTTGCATACTTGTAATGGTTTACAGTTATAAACCATTTATTTGCATAACTTTCATGTATCTTGTTATACGTTTTCAACCGCTGGCACTTGCGGTCCATGACATTGTAGCTACAACTGTAGAGGACTTAGCTTTTGCCTCTGTGGTTCCTTGCAACTATACGCCCCTTGCGGTGTTGCCCCTTGCGGCTAACATGACAGTGTAGCAACAACTGTAGATGACTTAGCTTTTGCCTCTGTGGTTCCTTGCAACCATACGCCCCTTGCAGCGTTACCCCTTACGGCTAACATGACCCCTTGCATTCATCCATGTGACTCTTTATGAGTCTGTGCCTTAGTTTCCTTTAGCTTGTATATTTTTTGTGCATATTACTTTAAACGTGTACATGACGATGATTCATACAAAATATTATATCTTGTAACAAATTTCCATACTTTAACGTAGCACTTCTTTTCGTTTAAGTAACAATTGACAAGCAAGCAATTTATATCTGCAAGATTTATTTATGTGTGATTATCTAAGAACATAAAATTATCATGTTTCTTAATGTAGACATAAATTCATACATCTATTTCTAACTAATATAAATTGGTTTGCTTGATGTCTCTTAATTACATAGTTACAAATATGGAATACTCGAATTTAGATAATAACACTCTATAAGTATACATGACTATGGAATGCTATGTAGACATTAGTTACCAATTTTATTTAAATTATTACCCAGCAATAATTGGGTAATTATGATTTTGATAACATAAACAACACATGATATATTTGATGAAATCTTCACCACACGGATTGTTATGACTATGATAAACATGACTAAATTTGTCCCTCCCTCGAGAAGGAAATTGTTTAAAATCTCACTAATAAGATGCGCGTCCTTATGTGATTAATGGAGGAATCTTGTCTGATTTGAAAAATGTAAATTCCGGATTTAGAATGCGATTAATCAAAATGGTTTCAAAGTTTCATATAGTATAATGTTATATCACAAAAAATATAATAAGATCAAAGGCTATAATAAGCCATACGTTATCATTACATGTATACTCCACATAACATTTCTAGCACATCTATGGTACACTAAACATTTACCAAGTTATCCGACCAAGATTATAACGACAAATCCAAATGCATCAACACGTTTATTTAATTTCCTTTAATGACAAGAAATAATTAATCAGCTATATAAATACTGGAAAAAAATACATAAATACGTGAGGAGAGAACAATACACTTGTAATTACTTGGTTGTGTAGGCATACGGTTTTTTAATACAAATAAAGTCATGATCGAGTTAGCACATAAACGTCATCAACATTCTTCTCATAATATATAATTATTCTTATAGCTCTAAAAGTCCATAGTCATATTTGTTCTTTCCCTGGTGTTGACCTTGGAGTTCTTGATAAGGATTATTCAAAGAACAATTAACATGTAGTTTCATGTATGGTGTTGCATGATAAGAAAACTCTAAGGAGTCGTTACAGAAATTTAGAAGCCCGAATCTGTATACGTCCATTATTCATATACAATCTAAGATGTAGGGGTGGTAGTATAGTATTCATATGGATATCCTACAAATCCTATGCATACATTTAGATGTCTTATCTTGAATCAAAACAATGCATGTACATATTATCTTACAAAAATATCACATACATTTATAGATCATGTTTCGGATTTGATCTTATTCATAAATAATTTTCAACCGATACATACATTAAGAGATATATTTTGAAAGTGATCAATATTTACGACATCCTAGACCGATACATATATTTACAGATCGCAATTCGGATGTACTCATTTTTCGTACATATAAACCTAATCCGATACATACAATCAATGGTCCATTCTACTTTGAATCGATGTATAAACGTAATAACCTAAAGCTGATACATAACTTAGATCCAACGCGTAACTCTATATGTCGAGATTGTCACGCCTCCTTCTGGTCATGGATCTGAGTTCTCCTCCTCCTCTGATTCGATGACGCCTTCTCCTACGACGAAGAAGAACGTCCTGTAAGATCTCTCTACCTCTCAGATCTCTCTACCTCTCCTTCTCTCTCTCTCTCTCTCTCTCTCTCTCTCTCTCTCTCTATATCCCCTCCTCCTCTCTCAATTTGCAATGGCATTGTGACGTGAGGGGAAAGATCTTTAGGATTTTTAAGACTCTCAAAGGAGCAATTAATGGGTCATTAATACCTATTAAAATTAAGAAATGAATTCATGCTAGTAAATGGGGTAATTAAAGGAAAGTGGGCTGGAAAAATCAAGCCGTTACACTTTTTGAAGCAACAACCGATAAATACTGTTATATGGACTGTTACAAATAAGATAGCAATAACATCTGTTGCTAATTTCTAGTATAAACAATCATTTCACAATTAATAATATTTGTAACTATAAATTTAACAAATGTTGATGCAATGATGGATTATAAAAAAAAGCTGCACTATAGACTCATCTGGTCTAGTGTGATTAATTATGTGATAACACATATTGCATTAATTGTGTACAGTTATAGATCTTGAGTGCTTGAGAACTAAAAAGAGATGTAAATGAAGGATCCCTTGTTTGAGGTCTTTAGCTACCTACTACCTAGTGAAATGTCCTCTCTTGTAACACCTACGAAAAAGGTTATAGATAAAATGATAAAAATACTCTAGTACTTAGTGAAGTCAACTGTATAAGATTATTCACCTCATATATTTTTTTCCATCTATATAAATTAGATCATGCATTATATATGATTTCCTCCAACTTCCTATGTTGTTGAATATGGGGGGTATCGAGTGGCCTTATGTGTATACATAAAAACTACCATAAACTTGCTTTCCTCATTTTATTTCTTAGTTGATGTGATACTATCTTTTTCTGTCTATTAACCTCTTAATGAATCGAATCCATATATGCACATCCATCAAAGAATATATTTTACTTGTCGAAATGTCACTTCTGAAGTTGAATGATAGACAAATCCTAGGTCCCTGTTAGTGCTTTGCTTCTTGTACGAGCCATTTTTATCCCTTACAAGATGCTCTTTCATCCTTGACACCGAGATATTTAATTGGGATCAATAACTATCTCATTTGCCTTCCTGTCCCTATGAACAGAAGTTCTAGGATTTTATGGGTCTACATGTTTATTTTTCATTTTAGATAAATATTGATATGCCTTGAATCTAATCATTCTCAGGTTGAAGAACCATTGTATACACCCCTTCTTGTCATACTATACCCTAACAAGACGGGGGTCTCACCGTCCTGTCAACAAGTTGTGGGTGGGTGGGGGTTGGGGGGGGGGGGAGCAGGCACGCTCCCCTCCCTCTACACACTCCCCCCCCCACGCGGGAGGCGTGATGGGCCAGAAATCCACCTAGATTTTTGTTCGCAAGGTCTCCTTGCTAGAATAATAGACACCACTGTTTTGAAATTCTCTTTCTGTTTAATTTCCTGCAAAAAAGACATAATTTACTCTCACTTTCTCGTCAGATACTATAGTCCCATCAAAACTTTGGGGGTGGAGGTGAGACGTCTCTTTCTCTTGAAAGGATGAGAAAGATCAATTTCCTTAGCGGGATCACAAGATGAGACTAGACCCTTCAGGCCAGCACATAGGATTCTCTTTTCTCAGTCCCAGGTAAACTATTGATAAGGTGGTAAGGGACCTAGCTCCAACCAAGTTAGCCCCAACATTTTTTTTATAAGTGATTCTATTTGTATTCAGGTATATGGATCTGTTTGTTTCAGGGATCCACATGTATGGAAGTAGTATATAACTCCCCTAGGGTTAAGGCTCTCTACATCTTTTGTACCTTTTTGTCTCCACATAGTGAAAATCCATTGCCGTCGTCCAAGGATATAATTCACTTATGGGTGAACTTTGTAAATCAGTGTGTCTTTGTACTTGTGTGCTTGATATTATTTGTGTGTGTTTGCTTCGACGATTCATAACAAATTTGTATCAGAGCATCCAGTTCCATTAGAATCATCAAGCTAGATGGCATCGCACAATCTAAAGATCGAGAAGTTCACAATGAGGAATGTATTTAAATATAGCAGATCAAGATGCATGCCTTTCTGAAGAACTAGGGTATCTGGGCATTGTTGGACCAGGGGAGGGCGAAGGCACTCGAATCCTACGAGATGATAGTGTAGGAAGAGAAGGCACATTCGACGATCATGTTGTGTTTGGTGGACGAGATCATCGTAGAAGTTGCTGATTAGAAAAATCTATCAGTCTGTGGTTGAGACTTGAAAGTTTAGACATGAGGAAGCCTTTGACCAACAAGTTGCTAATGAAGCAACATATGTTCTCTTTTCGCATGTAGGAAGGTACATCTCTTAAAGAATATTTAGATCGCTTAAATACATTATTGATGGATTTAAGAAATGTAGAGGTTAATATTGAAGATGAGGATGATGCATTGATTTCGTTGATTTCTCTTCCGCTTTCATATGAGAATTATGTTAAATCGTTTATTGTAGGAAGAGAATTGATGACCCTAGAAGATGTTCACGTGAGTCTACATAAGCGTAAACTTCGATATAACTACCGAGAAGTAGGATTCTAACGTTGCAGGATTGGTTATGACTTATGAAGAGAGTCATGTTGATTATGGATATGCAGAGAAGGGAAAAAAATTCCAAGTTAAGGA
This sequence comes from Ottelia alismoides, assembly GCA_037367405.1. Classification (NCBI taxonomy): domain Eukaryota; kingdom Viridiplantae; phylum Streptophyta; class Magnoliopsida; order Alismatales; family Hydrocharitaceae; genus Ottelia; species Ottelia alismoides. The sequence continues at coordinate 822,823 of JAZKJV010005993.1, read as the reverse complement.
ATCACAATTCTAAGGACATCTGCAATTATTATAAAGAACCTGGACATTAGAAGAAGGGTTGCCTGAAGAAAAAAAGGGAAAGCCACGGTTTCTATTATGGCTCAGGGAGGTATGGATTCCGAAGATGATCTGGTCCTCACTTTCATAGATCAAAAAATGATAGATAGCACCCTGATTCTTGCAATATAACTCCCAATGAAGATTAGTTCTGCATCCTTGACAAGATAGATGGTGGAAATATCGTCATGGGAAATGATGCAACATGAAAGATTGTAGGGATCGACTTTGTGAGGATCAAGATGCATGATGGAGTCGTGAGGATGGTGACAGAAGTACGCCATGTTCCATATTTGAGAAAGAACCTAATATCCCATGGAGTCTTTGACTCTAAAGGATATAGGTACAATGCTGAAGGTAGATTCATGCAGGTTGCCAAAGGTGGGGTGGTTGTCATCAAGGGCAACAAGCATAAGACCCTATACGTCATGCAGGGATTTATAATAACGGGTACTATTGTAGGGGCATCACAATCTGTGAAATTAGATTAAGAATTGTGGCATATGTGGCTTGGGCACATGATTAAGATGGGAACGAATATCCTCAATAAGAAGGGTCTCATTGGGGACCTCAAGATATCCAAGCTGGAGTTCTATGAGCATTGCATGTTTTGGAAACAACTGTTGAATATCCATTCATTCACCTTTATTACTTTATTTTATCTTTAAAATCCTATTTAATGCATGTAAATTTAGCTGACTTAAACAAATTTACAATTTGACCTTTGCTTAAAAATAGTTCTTAAATACATGTATTTAAATACAAAATAAATGAATAAAGAAAATAAAAGAAAAATAAAGGAAGTATCGTAAATACTGACTGACCATGAACCCCAAGACTAAGTCAATATTGACTCGATCGACAAGGAATAAAGTAAGAGGAGATAAGGGGATACAAATATAGACAAAATAACATTATCACCTAGAAGCCATAGGTGACAATACATTATATATATATATATATATCAAACATAAATTAATTTATACGCACTCATATACACTCCAAATAAAAATATTTTCAACACCAAACTTGTACATAAAAATACACAGAAAAATACAAAATTAATTGCATAAATAAATAAGGTACAATGTGACTGGGACACACGGATGAAAAAGCCACAAACAGAACTTCACATATCCATATCTTCTCCATATAAACTCAAACTTGATTAAACTCACCTCTATTATACTCTAAATTAAATTATCTATCTAATGAAAGTGATTTCATTAAAATTTGAGTTAAGATGCAAAAGATGGATTTTGGGTTTCTATTATACCATATACATGTATAATATATTCATGCCTTATATTTTTTATATACTTGTAAATATTATGTGAAACATATCTACATAATGAAAATATATTAAATCCATGAAAAATTCACTAAAATAAATAGGGTGATAAAAGACATAAGTATACTATACCTATATCAAACATACATATATCTAGTTAAGTGTACAAATAAAGTCAGAAAAATAAATAAAAATATGTAGATACATTTTTAAATATATTAAAAATATATAAGTTATGTACATAAAATAATAAAATATAAAATACAAAATAAAAATAAAATACATCATATATAGGTAATTATACCTATAATTATACTTGTAAAAATTAACACATAATAAAAAAGTCGATATAAATAAATAAAAATCAACTAAAAATAATACATAAAATAAGAAACAGCTTCCACATTTTAGGAAAAATCAATAAAATTCCTTTCTATTTTATTTCATTTTCTTTTCTTTTCTATTTTTTATTTCTTTTTTATCTTGTAGCAGCTGACGTGGCACAATCAGGTTGCAGCCTCGGTTGACCACCGATCAATTGAGGCACCTACCCCCTAGCCATGTCAAACGCGTTGACCCTGCTCCTTCTCCAATTTGCCATCCCCGATACTTGAATTTTTTGAGCTCGATTCCTTCATGAGATTTTCTTCTCGATCCATGCTCTTTCGCGTTCTTATGACTCATCAGTCGAGGGAACATCGATTCGAGCATAAATCCTAGCCAAAGTCTCCATCTTATTTAAACCCCTCCTCCGCCATTTTTAATTTTTCTTTCCATTTTCACCCAACACCATCCCTTGTTCTTCTCATCTGGAGTATCCCCAACTGAAGCTCATGAGCGGAGGAGAAGGTGGAGGAACGAGATCTAGGGTTCGCTGGAGTTGCTCTGCCATGACGCTTTCATCTCCCTTATTCACAGGTCTGAGCTGCTCTTTTCTTGCTCTTTTCGATTATTAAGAATAGCAGTATATTAGACTTGTCTTTTATTTCCTTTATTTTGTTGATTTCACCCAAAAAACTAAAAATTGAAGTTCGTCAAAGTTGTAGGCTACAACCTCTATCCATGCAGTTCACCCATGCTATGTATCGCCTGACCACCTCCACAACTCGATCACATCATGTTCTGTCGCCCTGACCCATTTCCACCCGAGATCTTACAAAGATCAGGGAGATCAGCGCTCATACCCAGTCGCTCTGCCTCGACTCATCTCCCGCCAATTTTACCCCAAAAGCCATTGGACCTTTTGTTTTCTTACGCAAGCTAACCCTACAGGTCCGGAAGCTAAAAGACCCACTCTGTGTTAGATTTTGTCCAGAAGGTCACCAGGTACATGTTCTTCCTCGAGCTCCTAGGACCTCATCGATGGATTCTAGACAATCTTGAAGGCATCAACCACAATGAAACCATCCCAAGAAGATTTTGAACCACTTGGCAGCATCGATGACACAACAGATCGCAAGGGAGGTCGGATCGAAGCTCGGAGAAGCAAAGTACTTATGTTGTTCTTTCAACACCTCCTAGTACCGTCGGATCAAGCACACTTTCACAGGTACATAGCAGACGTCGGATTGGACGCCCCACAGCCATCGGATCTCGCGGTCGAATCTATTCCAAGCCCTCTTGTGAACCGTCATCCACTATTCTAAGTGTACCATGTGGATAAGTCAATGCATCGCCACTGTTCGCAAGTGCGCAAGGTGTTTTTTACATCCTAAACCAATGTATTTTTGTATCTATTTCGTAATATTTAAAATAGTATATGTAGTGTAATAGGTTCAGTAGTATCTGCATTTGAGCCTCCAGGGTTTTGTGGACTTGCATTTTGGTCCATTCCACATCATCTTATGTGCTTGTGCACGTGAGGGGACAAGAATTCTGCATAGACCCCTATCGGGTTGTGTGTTATTTTTTAGTCCTTATTTTTTAGAATCAAGTACAAACTTTTTGGTGAAATTTGCACGTTGTCCCCTGGAAGTTATTATTATTGCAAACTGTCCCTATTAGTTTTCTATTAATTGTTAAATACGTGGGTAATTGCATTGGGATCCCTGGACTTTGCTTATTTGTTATTTTAGGCCTTTAAACTTCCTGGAAATTATGAAAAGATCCCTATCGTGATTTATTTTTATTTTGTATATTTCTTTTTTAAATAACATTTCGTTTGAAAAATTCTAGGAAAATTCCTATAAATACTTTGAGATTATATTTATTTCATATATTTATATCACGGAATTTTGGATCTTTTTCCTATATTCTAAAAATAAAAAATATTCCATGTATTCCCTGTTTGAAATAAAAATACAAAAAAATACAAAAAAAACCTCCAAAAATTCTAAAATAATTAGTGTAGTATCTTACAATATATTTTACTACACACTAAAATTTATATAAAAAATACCAAAATAAAACATTAAAAATGGTAAAACCCTAAAAATCTATAAAAATTTGTAAAAATTATCTAAAATACCAAAATAGTGGTTTTGGTCCCATATTTTCCCTTATTATATATTCTACATATTAAAAATAGTTTTGAGAGTTTTGAAATTGATTATCTATAAATCTAAAATTAATTCGGCTTATTTAATTTCCTTTTAGTTTGTCATTTTAATTCATTTAAAAATCTTAAAAAAAGCTCAAAAATTTTCCAAAAATTACTAAAATAGAGAAAATTTTATAAAATCAAAAAGAGTTTGATTCTGGATTTTTTATTTTATTTCCTATATTTGAAAATTCAAAAATATCTTTTGATCCCTTCTCTTTATATATTTATGTTTATACATATATTAGGGATTTTTACCCAGCAGACCCTATAAACATTTTAAAATGCCTCTACGACCTTTTGCACAACGTAATACCCCCATTGGACCTTGTAAAATTACCCCAAGAACCCCCGAGGGCTTAAAACATATTACCCGGAGGGTTCATGGGGTAAGAGTTGGCAAGTTTATGGGTTCGAGGGGGGGATTAAGTTGGTTTCAAAGGTCGTAGAGGTGATTGGCAAAGTTTATAGGGTCTGCCGGGTAAAAATCCCTATATATTATGTATTAATACATCGTTAATCTTAAGAATCAAAGCTAAAAATTTGCATAATTTAAAATAGAAAAAAGAGTATTAAAATAAAAAAAACCCATAAAAACATTTAAAAATTAAAAATACCTAAAATTCCTAAGTTGTCTATTCATTTTTATTGTTATACCTCATGCTATTTGTGGTTTGACCCCTACTACTCGCGTTCTATACACATTCTTTGTATGATATAATAAATTTTAGCTCACCTAAATTTATTTCTTAGTCATTGTCGTTGGTTAATTATTAAGACTGCGTTTGAGTTGATTTCGAGAGTCGAGAGAGGCATTGATACAACGTTGATTGTTGAGAGCTGAGAGAGGTGTTTATACAATGATTGTCGGATCCGACTTGTCGGAAACATATCACCTTCCCCTATTTCAAATGTGGTGTTGTCGAGGAGCATCGGTTTGTAGAGTATAGAGTATACACTTAGCACACTTTTGCCATCATTGATTTTATTGTATCTTGCTCTCTTCATTCTATTTTTATCTGAGATCATTCTAAACATTTTCTTGTTTGAATTTGTTGTGAGAGCTCGCTTATCGAGGGAATATTTACTTGGAGATTTGATGCACACAAGAGAAGCGGTTACCGGTTGTTCATTGCCCACCGGTAGGAGAAAGTACAAGCACTTGCGGTGAAGCCTCTTAGCATAAATTTAGTTTAACTTTTGTATGAGAGAGATTTATTTCAATAAAGTTGTAATAATATAGGCCACTGAACTCTTGGACACTTGACCTTCCACAAGTCCATCTCACCAATTTATTGTTCACATGGGGGACATGATCGATTTTTCGTGTTTTCCCTGCCATCAATCCTTATTTCTCCCTATTTTCCACTTGTTTTTATTTATTTTCCGTGATTTGTGCTTTCTGTCTTCTTTTATTTACGTCTTGTGGAATGAGCCTTTAGACCATTAGGAGTGATTGATTCGATAAAATTAGGTCCAAAGACCTGACAAAATTTTTGTACTTATAGTCTCTATCTCTTTGACTTAGACAAATTGAAAAAGATTTTTCGCGCTAATAGAAGCTCATGTTCAAGGGCGATTTGCTCATTGCATTGCATATAGATTAGGTTTACAAATTCTATCGTGCATCCCACATGGAGAGAACTGGGAAGAAGTTTAAGTCCTCTTATTGAGTATCACATCATTTGATTTCCGATTTACATTGCTTTTTTGTCGTATCCTATGATTTTGACCATGTAGTCCAAGGGAAAGAATCGATCAAATCGTTAGGCCTCTTGCATTAACTTTACTCAAACAAGTGAAAACCCATAAAAAATTAAAAAAGGGAATGATAAGAAAACCATGACCTAATTTAAAATTGATTAATGAACTTCATTGTATTGGGTTCACAACACCTTCATTGTATTCAGGTACCTTTCAGATAGAGTGGGGCACGATCCTTAAGGAATAGAGCCCAAATCCCAGCTGGGTACTGCTTTTTTATCACCTAGATGCATGAAGTATTGTCGCTTCTATCATACGTGGATGAGTAGGACTTCATCTGCTTCCAGACTTGGTCTGAAGTATTGAACATAGGCCATTCCCTCACAGGAGTATTTGTCTCATATTCTCACGTCCAAGTAGGTCCTTGTTTTCTTACAAACTTGGTCCGAAGTATCAGTTTCTCCTATCAGCTTCCTACCTCTATTTCTTTGGCTAAGTAGTGGTCTAGATACGATAATAAGGACCTAAAAAGTACAATTGGGAAGCACGTGATAATTTTCTAGCAGTAATAACTCGTCTATAGGGATAGCTGCCTAAGGAATAAATTGATAAGATTGCTTGATGCAACCAATGAAATTGAAAAGATAATTACTGAACTCTTACGCCTCATTATGTCGAGTTGGTGAATCGACTCTTATTTTATGATTTGATTGATTAGTTTTAAGATAGGTCAAGATTAAAAATACCGCACGCCTTGCATACATTTGTTCTTATTTCTTCTTTCAATGCTCACTCTTGAGCCTTCTCTTCTTCTTCCCTCTTGAATCTTCACTCACTTCACCCACTCCATTATCTATTTTCTTTCTGACTCCCAAGATGTCACATCTTGGATGGCTTAGTTTGGACTTTGTGAATGCTCACATGGATTCACGGATGCTGACGTCTCTAATAATTCAGGGCGATTCTAGAGAGCACAGTTCAGATCTTGGAAACCACTCTCAAGACTCCCCACTACATGCACAGATAAACCTGGTCACTCTTGTCTCGAATTTGCTCCTTTCTGGATGGATATTTATTTCACTCCATATTCATCTCCGTCGCTAATAAAATTCAAGAATGGCCCTGATTCTAAATTCTTTTCATAATCCTGTGCATGTTTCCAGACTGATCGTGGCATATTTCCCATTACAGACCAAGAGCCCTACCTAGATATCAGTTCCTCTAACAGTGACCCAGAGATGGCACCACAAAGATATAAAAAGGGACTGACTTCGGATGAGACAGTAGACAATAATGGGGTCAACATCCAACTGTTAGCATCCATTCAAGCCATTCAACTACAGTTGACTGACCAAGCTCTCGCCCAAACTGCGTTCTAAGAGATGCTCATGGAGATGAGGAGGGACCGTAAAAGTAGATGAGGAGAGAATGAAGAGTAGAATGATGAAAATGACGATGATCAGACTACAGGAGGCCATGGAGGAGGGGCAGAGCAAGGAGTTCAACCCAAGAGAACTTTGAAAGAAACATACATCCTTGTTGCTGGCCAGGTTACTGAGTGGATTGGAATTCCTATGATCTACAGACACATTGAGATGAAACCCTCACAGCTCCCTCTGTTGTTGATCTTCCATGGCAACACAAATGAAGAACCTTACATTCACCTGCAGTAATTTAACAAGATCCGCATCAATATGCACTACCCCAACATCTTTTTTGAGGTAGTAAAGGTGTCCGCCTTTTCTTTTAGCCTTCAGGATAAGGCTTTCTACTGAATCAATCACCTTGGGAAGGTGGTGACGACTTGGGAAGAGTTGAAATCATCCTTCTTGATAGTTACTATCCTATGGGTCATCTTGACCAGATGCAAGCGTTGATCTCCAACTTCTCTCAAATTCCCACGAATCATTTCACGAGACGTGGGAAAGATTCAAAGATCTGATGGAGAAGTGTCCCCGTCATAACTTGCTAAAGAACAGTCTCGTTCAGAACTTATTTAAAGGTTTGCACCAAGAAAGCCAACGGTTCATTGATGATGCATGTGGATGTTTGCACTTAAACAATGATAAAGATGGTGTGTGGCAAATCTTCGAAGAAATGGCCAAGGGCTTTGCAGCACTATCTTCATCCCATGTCTTCCAAAAGTCTCCCACGATTCTGCACAAGTCTATCAATGCAGCATCGTACCATGAAGAAGAGAGAGAGAGAGAGAGAGAGATGAGTTCCAACCTCAACATCATCGGGAACCATCTCTCTAAGGTGGACATTATCGAAAAATGAGCATACAACCTTGGAAAACTTTATTTGATCAAACAGAGAATAATGTTGCTGGACAAGCTCGATCAGATCACCAAGCAGCTTGAGCTTCTGGTGAGCACCATCCATGCCTACCAGTTTGTGACGGAACCAACCAATCATTCTGTTGAATAGAAGGACCCATCCCCTCCCCAGAATCAAGGGCCACTCCAATTAGTTCAACACAGATACTACATGCAAAAACCCAACTAGGGATCAACATCACCACAGCAGCAGATAGTTGTATACCATCTGGAGCCCCATGCTTATTCCGACCTTTTCTATCCACCACCTCCACAAAATTTAGGAAGTAAATGTCATGTGGGGCAACGATCAAGCTCTGACTCGTCCGGATAGACAACCTCAGGGTCCGAGCACAGCTATCTGTCCATTTATTCCTTATCAGGGTGGATGAAACTTTCAACTACAACACCACCAACCTCTATGGGAGGCATCAACAATACTAGCATGTGGTACATCGCCAATCGTACCATCAGCATCAACCAACTATTCAATATCAGAACCATTCCTTCCCTCCTCGTTATCAGCAATAGTCCTTCTTTCCTCACCAGTCTCAACAATACAAGCAACAGTCACAGTACCACTAGCCTCAGCTTCCTCCAACTATTGAATCTTCAGAGGCCATCTTGGTGAATCTTGCCCTGGATTACTTTATACAAAACATGAAAGAGATGAGGCAGAAGATTGATGACCTCACTACTACCAAAACAATCGTTCTGACGCAGGTAGAGGCAAACCCTAACAACTTTAGGAGAAAGGAGCATGTAGACTGTAGTGTCACACCAACTCCTGATTAAAGTATTGATTATTTTATGTTGTCTAATATTTTTCATCTCAGAAGCAGTAGAATACAACATCCATTTGCTTCAGTCAAGAGGAAGAGTCAATCTTCTACAGGCAAATCTTCATCACATGCAGTTGAACTCCCATTGGAATCTGGATCCGATGAGGAGCATAGAGGAGAAACACTACCACCACTACAATAAAAATCCAAAAAGAACAAAGAAAATAAAAAACAACCTAGCAATAAAAGCCAAGGTTGTGCCAATACAGCCAAGGAGAAGCCATTACCAATAGAAGATCTTATGCAAGCCAACACGACTAAATTTCACGCACTTGTTTCACCTCATGTTTTTTATGGTTGTACCATACACAGCCATCTATCTATAAATAATAAATTTTATCAGAAAATGAGGCTTTTGATGATGTACTTGTTTCATTAATGATGCTTTAAAAAATCATAAAAAAATTGAAAAATATTTTGTCTGATCCGAGCATCGTGGAGTTACTACAAAATATCATGCTAAAGATGCCACTCTTGAAAGCCATGGATTACATATTAGTGATGAAGAAAGGAATAAAAGATACATTTACTACAAAGCGCCAACTATTGGACATGCAAACTCACGATGAGACATTATGCATTAAATGTTATTGCAAATATCATTCCCTGATCTGAAATGAAGAATAAATAATTTGCATAATAGGTCCCTTAGTACAATTAGGGTTATATACCATGGCCATCTTAATGATCATACAGTTGTTGATTCAATTGTTTAATCATAGAGGATGATGCTTGGATGAATATCTAAAGAGTTAAATTGAGGACTCATCAAGCACCGTCAAATGATTATTAAGAGAGGATCTCCAGCTTGAGAAGGAGATGACAATCCTTTTCTCCAGCTTGAGAAGAAGATGACAATCCTTTCTCTAAAGGCTGATATCTAACCGACCTCTTGATGCAGGTCCTCTGCATAGGAATAGAGATACAGAGGTGTTAGATAAGTTAGGTCAAAGAGTTGACTTAACGAGATCGAGATAACTAAAGTCCAATGACGTATGTTGTCACGATATAGGCATGCATCCTTTAACAAGAGACAGATGTGTTACTGTATGTCTTAGTATGTACATTTGGCAGACCAATAGGTTGATGATCTAACCAAGGCCTATACACCGGCATGCTAGTGTGCATGCAAGAGCATATGAGTAATACGATCTCTCAAAGGGATTATACAGGTTCATTTACTGAACTGGAAGACATGAGCTCACTCATGAGATATTGGGAAGAATCAAATTCCATGCACGGTCGTCTCGCTTTGGAAGCTTGACTGAATTTGTAGGTTTGATATATGCTTTTGGAAAGTATATGATCAACACTTGGGTATGATATATGTTTTTGGAAAGTATATGATCGATATAAATTCCCAATAGTCAAATGAGATAATTAATGATAAAACTCTGAAGGAGACAGTCTACATAGATATAATACTTTGGGTTCATTCTGGGTCTTCAAGTATGTAGGATGTACATGTATTAGGAATATATGAGGGTGATGTGATCATAAAGAATTGTATAACCATGATGCTTTCATTCTGGGGGAGTGATGAAACAGGTCTTAATTTTAGTGACTCCTCTAAATAGAGAAGTGATTTAATCTTGGCCCAAGAGTTGGATAATGATCTGGACGTGATTCAGATGCAATGAGAAGATTAGATCTATGGTCTTGATTTAATCAAGCATCTTTGGGAGGTCCGTAAGGTCTGGATTTGAGATTGATCTCAATATCCAAGTCACTATACGTGGAATAATACAATCGCCTTGTCCTTATGTCCAAGTATCCACGAAGAAAACACATTATTCTTGAAAGAGTTCAAGGGTAATCTCACCGTTGATATATGTATCCAACCATTGAGATATTGATAATTAATGTAATTTACTTATCATGAATAACATGAATTTGATTCATAAAATAAGGAGAGTCGTCTAAGATGATTAAATGTGATTTAATTGTCGAAGATGTGAATAACGTGAATGTGATTTATGTTATTTGGGCACATGAGAATAGAGATACAGGACGATTTCAATAGCAATGATATGATTAATGTAGATATCACTATCCACAATAATCATGGATATTATAAATATGATTTATAATATGATGGAGAGATTTAATTGTAAATAGAATTTACAAATTATATGTTGTCGTGAATGGGATTCACAATAAACAATTAATTGTAAATCTAATTTATATATTATGTTGGATATATGAATATGATTCATATTTGTCAATGGCATGATTGAAGTTTTCACAAATTTAATTTGGAATTATTTTTGTGAAGATAAATGCAATAATTGTTATTGCATATTAATTGGTACATATATAGATAAATGAATGCATTATCTCTTTAATGGTGGTCGTCCACCTTGACTTGTTCAAGGGGGACGATGACCCTATTTATAGTAAAGAAACTTTATCTTCTATATTATCTATGTATATTAATTAATTTTAAAATGAATTGATTATTATATTTAAAAGGATATAGTTAATTTATTTTAAACTAATTGTTGTTGCATTTTTGGAGCAAAAAATCTTGGCCATTGATTAATAAACTTTTAATCTACGCGTAGATTAAGAGAGCACATGGATTGAGATCCATATGCATCCAACTAGTATAAAAGGAATGGTAGCCCTTGCCTTTGAGAACACGTATAATTCCAAGAGGAATTAGTATCTCCATCTCTCTCTCTCTCTCGACACGTCGAGACTCTCCATCTCTCTCATTGTGGTCGTCCACCATGGAGCCCTAGACAGAGTCGCCATCGCCGCTGCATCGTTATTGTGATGCCAGATTGTTTGCTCGTGAATCTCTGTCTCCTTCGGTGCACCTCGTTCGTGACGAAGACGTCAGATCACATGTGATGAGATCAGGAGATTTATCGCTTGGATCATCAACATGGATTGCGAGGAGCATGCATCTCATCAACACGCTCGTAAGCTTCTTCTCCGTCGGATCGGACTTGCGACACGATGTCTATTCGTTTAGAGATTAGATTGCAACCATGCTTCAAGAAGTAAATCTAATACTTGTTTGTGGTTTAGATGAAGCGATCCGAGAAGTGTTCTTGGATCATGTGGTTTCATCATTAAAAATTTTGAAATTCCGCTGCCTTGAGCCACTAGTACAACTAGTCGCTCCTGATCGCATACGATGCAATCCTCATGCTTCCGTGATGCGTTTAAGGATCTTCCCATATCCTTCAAGTGGTATCAGAGCCATAGGTTGAAGGTTTTGGATATGATCCATAAACCTAAGATGACTTGGGCATTTTTGGATTGTGTGATGTTTCATCGCATTTCATTCACGCAACCATGTTTAGTGTATTTTTTCGTCATGTTTAAAAGTGTTTAAAAACCTGATTATCATTGGATAATGATCCCCTTTAAATAAGGAAACAAGGGATTTGAGTTTGTGTGATTTGGAATTTGATTGCTCAAGTTATGATCATTTTAACGAGCACGTATCCACTATTTCAGGGATGGCGAATCTTGAATAATTAAAGAGTTAATTACGATTTAAAATGCATAGAAATGCATGAATATCACTTGGATTCTGTTGTAAATCAAATTAGCAAACTATGGAAACTTTTTTTGCTTGATTTGGATTTAAATTGATTGAGATATGTTAGTTTTAGTAAGTAGAGGTCACTGCTGGAAATTACATACTTGATCATGAACCTTGTGATTGTCATTCAATTAAATTAATAGAAATTAGTGGTTTTTTCTGAGATAATTATCAATGAATATTTGTGAAATATTTAAAGATGATAACTATTTCCTTGAATGGCATTTATCATAACAAAAACTTGATTAGATATGATCTAGATCATAATTGATTACATGAACCTTCCAACAAACAAAGTTGCTTGAATAAGATTAGGGATTTATTTAGAAAATCTCCTTATAATGTTAATCAAAAATATTTGGATTATTATTATTGGGTATAACTTCGGATTGAATATCATCTCAAGTACAAAGTGATCAAATGGCACTATCCTGACCTGAGGCAGATATGATGTCTAATCAGGGAGCATTGGGATAGCAGGTTGCTCCATGAGCGGTCTGTCCCACTCCCGTCGGAACCGGCCATGACAGCAGGTAAGGAAGGGATAATTCTTGAAGTAATCATGATTTATTTTTCTAATTATTAAAATTCGAATAATATGTATTTGAGATAAAACCATATTTCAAGTAACAATAGAGAATGTTTGTTGGATATTAATTGGATCATTAATTTAATATGATTATTTGAAATCCAATTAAAATTAAAACACTCTATTATGGATGTAGTTGTTATTTCCTATAAAAGAATTAATTATGTGAATATGATTCATATAAATTAATTAGATTTTGAACATGATATAGGGGATCACATAAGTGACATCCATGATCTCCCGTCAAGGCGAAGGGTTCCATTTCCAGGGATCGTATGTAGGAGATGCATGTCCTAAGTGACAGCTCATGCATACAAGCGCATCTGGATCGGGCTATTTGCTTCTCGAAAGAGTAAGGTCGTATGCGTAGTGACCCCAATATCAGGTCCTCATATTATTGGGGTGGTATTGGATTGCGCATAATGAGTTCTAATCATGTTGACGGTTGGTTCAATTAATGGCGGGTCAACATCACCTTAGGGGTGGCAAACCCATGTGTTAAATACCGAATTAGGAATGCAAGTTGGACTTGCAAGGTGGAATGTGTTACCGCTTCTTTTTATTCAAGTTGTAGGCTCTCATATTATTGGGATGTGACAAAAATAAGAAAGAAGATCTCAGATCTTGCTTGAGATATAATGGTAAGTATATCTCTTACATTGAAAGTGTTTAGGAGAATGAGCTTTCAATGTTGACAAGGCAATACAACTTTGATATAAAAACTCCTAAATCAAAGTAATATATATACTTATATACATATATTTTTTATGCAAATTTCTTATTTCAGATAATCCTTCATTAAACCCACTAAATACTATACTCAATAATAACCAGTAAAATATCATGGATTGAATTTATTATCAATATATTGTACTTGTAGTTGGACACATAATATGTGTGGTTGCAATGTGCAAATTTCCTCATAATAATGAGGAATGACAATTAAATAGATAATAAGACAACATCTTAGGGTTTTTTTGCCTCTATATTCTTGATCTCTCATCGAATGTACTTTGGAAGTATCATATCGATGATATGTGCTCTCAACATTTAATCATGAATGGCATGGTTCACTGCATCATGCAGAATGGTGGCTCGATAAGAGATGATGTATTCAAAATGTTTGAGTACCTATTTGAACCAAAGTCTTATAGAGTTTAGATGGATACAGATATGATGAGTGTAATCATTCTACTATCTATACTCTAGTAATTCATGAAGCTTCAGAATATTCATATTGTATGAATTGAATGAAGTATGTATAAATATTGAAGTACTCTTATATTGAAATCTTTTTGAATTCAACATAAGAGATCCTTTGTCTTAAGCAATGGTTGTTTATAGACGAAGAGAGTGCAATGAAAGCATGGGTTGGACCCAAGCAAGAAGTAAAGTCAAGAAGTTGATTAAACTTCTGTAATTTCCATATGACATCCAAAGAGTTTGATGAATGACAATACTGCAATAAGCTAATGTGTTGATAGTATGACTATCAAGTCTATCTCGGATCCTTAGAGAAGGATCCAGATAGTGCATCAGAATAATCTATATCTATATTTAATCATTGAAATTGACTTTCTTATTGGATAAGATTAAAAGTCTAATCATTGTATCTCATTCTTCTAATAACACTTGCAATTGGTTGCATATGTTTTAGAAGACTAGAAAATTTGATCTCAAGGTTAAATATTCATCAACATGGATATTGATGCAATTATTGCAACAATCTCTATTAGATAGATGGACTTCATATTTTCAGTGGGAGATCCCTTAGTCTTAGAGAATGTCTCTACGGCCTAGATATCAGAATACACTCATTGTTTATTTCTAAATGTTGGAAATAAACATGAATTCTAGAATAGATCTATCATAAAGAGTTATGATGGATATATTTCAGAAGTAATCTAACATCTAGAGGACTCTACTAAATTAGAATATTAATGAATGGTTCATTAACATTTCTAATACTGAAAATTAAACCTCTAAAGATCAATAAGGGAATGAAGATCATTTTAAAATGATTTGACATCAAACCTTTGACATATGTCAGTTGATGAGATCAATAAACTAGTAAGAGATGAAACTTTAGAATGTCTGAAATTTCAAATCTTACATACTTATGAATATTGTATTCAAAAGTTAAGAAAATATCCAATACACCCTTCTTTGGGAATGGTGTAAGATGTCAAGGTATTCAAGATCTCATACATATTGATGTATGTGGATCATATGTATCATAACAAACATGATGATATGTGATATCATTTGATGATTATTTGTGATATGAGTTTTCTTCCCTTCACTAGAAAACTTTGAAATATTCAAAGATTTCACAATTTTGGTTTAGAATCAAAGTTTGAAGGAAGATGAAATGAATTTGATCTAACCTAGGTAGTAAGTACCTATTAGATGAATTCAAGTAATACCTTATGGAGAAAAGAATATCATTCCTATCTCAATCCTCCTAGTTCACCTTAACTCAATAAAAGTTATAGGGAGATACAATTGAATAATGTGTGACATGATTTGATCAATGATGAATCTTAGCATAATTATCTCTTAATTTCTAAGGTGTATATGTAGTAGAGACTAAAATATATATCCTTAATTTTGTTCCATGCAAGTAAGCTGGAATCTAGCACCAAAAAGTGATGCTTCATTAGGAAATTAAAGGATGGTATTGGATACTTACTTTATGACCTTGAGATTCTTCAAAGATTTCATCTCTATGATATGATTCTTAGAGGATGGCTCTTTTGAGAATCAAGATGAAATGAAGTGAAGGTACTCATTTAATCTTGAAAAGATAATGAGGCTCTTGAAATCAGAAATTAAAAAGACACTTAAAGATGAAACACTCATACCTCTTCCAAATGAGTTTGAGGATGGATTCTATGTGTCGGTTATGTCTGACAATGATCTGACTTCATAAGATGAAGCTTCCAAGGATCATGACATGCAAAGATGGATGTTAACAATAAAGTCTAAAGTAGACTTTACAAATGTTGTGTATGGACCCTCGAGGATCCACCTATATGGGTAAGACCCGTTAAGGTGTAAATGGATCTTCAAGAAAGAGGAAACCTGATGAGAAGGTGCAGACCTTCAAAGCATGGCTCGCAGCCATGAGATACACACCGAAGAGAAGACATCACTTGCGATGAGATTTGCTCTTCAACAACCATGCTTAAACCCATCAGAATATTGCTAATTATATCTACACAACTTGACTTCGACATCTTCAAGATGTGAGTCAAGATTGCATTCCTCTATGAATATCTCTTTGAGGATATTTATATAAAGTAGCCCCAGGTTTCATAATTGAGGAAAGCAAGGTGTGTAAGCTAAAAGAACTCCATCTATGGACTCAAATAAGCTTCTTGTAGTTGGAACATTGAATTTGATGAAATTATAAATGTTATGATCTCAGATAGAATCTTGATGAATCGTGTAAGCTTAGTGGGAGTGCCATTGTGTTCATAGTGCTAAATGTAGATTATATCCTAATTATTTAGAATGATACAAGGATAATAATAAATATTTTATAGTCAGGCTATTCCATACCTTAAGATATGATCTCAAGGATACCTCTTAGATCTTAGTTCTGGAAGTGTTCAGAAGCAAACAGAAGAGGGTATTGGGACTGTCACATTAGTGGTAAACCTTGGGCATGTTCCATTTTTCTGGAAAATTCCAAGAAAGGCTTCTTTCCCTTAAGATATAGTACTGACCTATCTAAAGGAATAGCACCTTAAAGAGTTGAGATATGAATACCAAAGCTACGTGCCATAGTGCATCCAGCTTCGGGAAGCTCAGTGTATGCTTGATGTGTACAAAAGTTGGATGTCTGCCATGCAGTAGGAGAAGTAATCTGTTACTAATCCTACTATGGAGATAAAACACTTGATTGCAGTACTAAGAAAATCTTCAAAGAGGATAAGACTTTCGAGATAGTGATCTGAAAGTCTTATCTTCAAGAAATTAAGACTTTATTGATAGAGATCTAAAAGGTCTTAACAACGAATACCTTAGGAGATGGAGAGCTCTATGAATAAGGGTATTCTGATAAGGATAGTGGAAATACTTGTTGTAATGATTATTAAGCTAGAGTGTTAAGGACACTATGACTGACATGATTGAGTATTGGTTGCATAAGATGCAACATTCACATCGGATGCAAGCACTGTTACTAGGAGATATGCAAGTGTCGTAAAAGGACTTGGCGTAGTCTCTTGGGAACAGAATGATTGATCATCTTACCTATCTATTTTTCTAAATAGCCTATGATTGTCACATGAGTGAGGGTTTAAAGATTAGTTCATTAATGGCTCTTTGGGCTAGTGGGAGATTGTTGGACATGCGAGCCCATGGCAAACCATTATGAAATAAATGTTATTGAAAATATCATTCCCTGATCTGAAATGAAGAATAAATAATTTTCATAATAGGTCCCTTAGTACAATTAGGGTTATGTACCATGACCATCTTAATGATCATATAGTTGTTGATTCAGTTGTTGAATCATAGAGGTTGGTGCTTGAATGAATATCTAAAGAGTTAGATTGAGGACTCACCAAGCACCGTCAAATGATTATTAAGAGAGGATCTCCGGCCTGAGAAAGAGATGGCAATCCTTTCTCTAAAGGTTGGTATGTAACCGACCTCTTGATGCAGGTCCTCTACATATGAATAGAGATTTGGAGGTGTTAGATAACTTAGGTCAAAGAGTTGACTTAACGAGATCGAGATAACCAAAGTCCTATGATGTATGCTGTCATGATATAGGCATGCGTACTCTGACCGGAGACAGATGTGATACTGTATGTCTGAGTATGTACATTAGTCAGACCAATAGGTTGATGACCTAACCAAGGTCTATACACCAATGCGTTGGTGTGCGTACAAGGGCATATGAGTATCACAATCTCTCAAAGGGATCATACAGGTTCATTTACTGAACTAAAAGACATGAGCTCACTCATGAGATATTGGGAAGAATCAAATTCCTGCATGGTCATCTCGCTTTGGAAGCTTGACTGAATTTGTTAGTTTGATATATGCTTTTGGAAAGTATATGATCAGCACCTGGTTATGATATATGCTTTTGGAATATATATGATCGATACCAAGTCCCAATAATCAAATGAGAAACTTAATGATAAAACCCTAAAGGAGGCAATCTAAATAGATCTAATACTTCGGGTTTATCTTGGGTCTTCCAGTATGCAGGATTTACATGTATTAGGAATACCTGAGGGTGGTGTGATCATAAACGATTGTATAATTATCACGCTTCCATTTCGAGGGAGTGATGAAACATGTTTGGATTTTAGTAACTCCTCTCAATAGAGAAGTGATCTAATCTTGGTCCAAGTGTTGGATAATGATCTGAATGTGATTAAGATGCAATGAGAAGATTAGGTATATGGCCATGATTTAATCAAGCATCTTTGGGAGGTTCGCAAGATCCGGATTTGAGATCTGATCTCAATATCCATGTCACTATATGTGGAACAATACAATCGCCATGTCCTTATCTCCAAGTATCTGCGGAGAAAGCACATTATCCTTGAAAGAGTTCAAGGATAATTTCACTATTGATGTATGTATTCGAGCATTGAGATATTGCTAATTAAATGTGATTTAATTATCATGAATAATATGAATTTGATTCATAATATAATGAGAGTCATCTAAGATGACTAAATGTGTTTTAACTATCAAATATGTGAATAATGTCAATGTTATTCATGTTGTTTGGGCACATGAGAATAGAGATCCAGGATGATTAATGTGATTAATTATCAAGGATATGATTAATGTGGATATCACTATCCATAATAATCATAGATATTATAAATATGATTTATAATATTATGGAGAGATTTAATTGTAAATAGAATTTACAAGTTATATTTTGTTTGAATGGGATTCACGATAAACAAGTAATTGTAAATCTAATTTACATATTATGTTGGATATATGAATATCATTCATATTTGTCAATGGCATGATTGAAGTTTTCACAAATTTAATTGGAATTATTTTGTGAAGATAAATGTAATAATTGTTATTGCATATTAATTAATACATATATAGATAAATGAATGCATTATCTCTTTAATGGTGGCCGTCCACCTTGATTGGTTCAAGGAGGCACGACCACCCTATTTATAGTAAAGAGACTTTATCTTTTATATTATCTATGTATATTAATTAATTTAAAATGAATTAATTATTATCTTTAAAAGGATATAGTTAATTTATTTTAAACTAATTGTTGTTGTATTTTTGGAGCAACAAATAATGGCCATTGATTAATAAACTTTTAATCTACATTGTAGATTAAGAGAGTACATGGATTGAGATCCATATGCATCCAACTACTATAAAAGGAAGGGTAGCCCTTGCCTTTGAGGACATGCATAATTCCAAGAGGAATTACTCTCTCCGTCTCTCTCTCTCTACATGCCAAGACTCTCCATCTCTCTCATTATGGTCATCCACCATGGAGCCCTAGAGAGAGTCGCCATCGTCGGTGCATTATCATTATGCTGCCAGATTGTTTGCTCATGGATCTTCATCTCCTTCTGTGTACCTCTCTCATGAAGAAGATGTCATATCTCATGTGACGAGATCAGAAGATTCACTGCTTGGATCATCAACATGGATTGCGAGGAGCAAACATCTCATCGACGCGCTCGCAAGTGTCTCCTCCGTCGGATCGGACTTGAGATAGGAGGCCTCTTCGTTTAAAGACCCGATCACAACCACGCTTCAAGAGGTAAACATAATACTTATTTGTGCTTTAGATGGAAATGATCCGAGAAGTGTTCTTGGATCATGTGGTTTCATCATTGAAAATTTTTAAATTTCGCTGCCTCGAGCGACTAGTACGACTAATTGCTCCGATCGCATATGATGCGATCCCCACACTTCCGTGATGCGCTTAAGGATCTTCCCATACCCTACACCAACCCCGCAAAACAAGACACAAGAAATCAGATAAACACATTATCACCATGGTAACGGTTCATGTGATCAAAACTCTCCCTAGAAAGAGGACATGGGAGCTCCACTCATTAGATGTGAGATGTTTGACCATGAGTTTGAAAGAACACTCCTTGATAATGGATCTTCGATTAATCTAATGTCTTCATCGCTGCTGAAAGAATTTTGGTTAGGATCGCTCAAAGCCACAAGAATGATTATGCAGTTTGCAGACACATCAGTGAAGCGACCAAGGGGAATTTTTGAGGATGCCATCATTACTATCTAAGGTATGCAGTTCCCTGTGGATTTCATTATTCTTAAAATGGACATATCAACACCCTTTCTTCATACCCTGATCATATTAGAAAGGTCATTCCTTTGAACGGCCGAAGCAGGGGCTGAATACAACACCAGAAAGATCACCTTTTGCTTAATTAGCGATAAGGTCCTCATTGAGATGATCCAAATGCCAAAAAATGTAGAGTCTGTGTCTAATGAAATTGAATAGATGCAAAAAGATACATAAGACTATGGTTTTCTTGTTGAGATCAGAGACACCGCTTTATTTTCACGGTCAAATTTCCTTCTATCCTTGAAGACGGGGTCCATGTTGATTTGTAATCTGAACTGATTGAGAATGATCCATCCCTATCAGAGAAAGACGAATTCCTTGAAGATCTTTCAGTGGTCTTGTACTCAGAGCCAGAACTGCTCCATGTGGACAACACACTATAAAGAAAGCCTACACCAGTCACTATTGTTGAAGTCTCTATAGAGTTGACTCCGACCCTCCCAGAGCTGAAATCGTTACCTTCATCGATGAAGTATGCCTTCCTT
This sequence comes from Ottelia alismoides, assembly GCA_037367405.1. Lineage (NCBI taxonomy): Eukaryota > Viridiplantae > Streptophyta > Magnoliopsida > Alismatales > Hydrocharitaceae > Ottelia > Ottelia alismoides. Next base: position 802,094 of record JAZKJV010005993.1, on the reverse strand, counting down.
ATGGGTGGGGAAAACATGTATCTAGTCATAATCAATTCTCAGTTGACCATGGATCAAGAATCTCTGTTGCTCGAGGTTCTAGAAAGAACCCCCAAGATGATTAGTTGGAAAATCTCAGATCTCCATGGGATAAATTCATCATTGTACTTACACCACATCTTTTTGGAAAATGACTGTAGGCCTTTTTGTGAGTTTCAGCGTAGGCTGAACCCAAACCTTCGAGAGGTCGTGATGAAAGAAATCACGAAGTGGTGCGATGCAGGCTTCATATGTCCCATCTCAGATTCCAAATGGGTAAGTCTTTTGCATGTTGTTCCTAAGAAATCAGGGATAACCATTGTAAAAACAAAAAAGGAGAGGAGATTCCGACCAGGGTACCTACTTCTTGGTGCATCTGTGTAGATTACAGACACCTTAATATAGTGACCAAGAAAGATCATTTCTCTTTGACTTTCATAGATAAGATTATTAAAAGACTTGCATTACAGGAATATTGCTGTTTCAAGGATAGGTACTCTATCTATAATCAGCTTGCCATCCAAAGATGTATGTTGGTCGTATTTGCAAACATGATGGGCAATTTCCTTGAGGTCTTCATGGATGACTTTTCGATCTGCGGTAATAACTTTGATCAATGCTTGAACTATCTAGACCGAGTACTTCAATGATGTTGTGAGGATAACTTAGTGCTTCCATGGGAGAAGAGTCACTTCATGGTGACTGAAGTGGGTCATGTCATCTTCAAGCAAGGAATTGAGGTCGATCCGTCCAAGGTGGAACTTATCTCAAAACTTGAGCTAACTAATTCATTGAAACAAGTCTGATCATTTTGGGGCATGTCGGTTTCTACAGGTTGCTATAGCTCCTAAAGATTAAGAGAAGACTACCTTCACCGGTCCATTCAGGACCTACGCATTCAGATGCATGCCATTATGATTATGTAACACACCTGCTACATTTCAGAGATATATGTTGGTTGTATTTGCAGAAATGATGGGAAGTTTCCTTGAGGTCTTCACAGATGACTTTTTGATCTATGGTAATAACTTTGATCAGTGCTTGAACCATCTAGACCAAATACTTCAATGATTTTGTGAGGTTAACTTAGTGCTTTTATGGGAGAAGAGTCACATTATGGTGACTGAAGGAATCGTGTTGGGTCATGTCATCTTCAAGCAAGGCATGGAGGTTGATCCGACCAAGGCGGAAGTTATCTCGAAACTCGAGCTACCTAATCCATTGAAACAAGTCTGACCGTTTTTAGGGCATGACGGTTTCTACCAATGGTTTATCAAAGATTTTAGCGAGATTGCCGAACCGTTGACAGAATGTCTCAGCAAGGACACCGAATTTATTGTATATGATAGAGTTCTCAAAGCCTTTCATCATTTGAAAGGAATCATCGTCGAGGCTCATGTCCTAAACCATCGAATTGGTCTCTTCCCTTTGAGATCATGGCGGATGCATAAGATAATATTATTAAAGTTGTGTTGGGATAGTGATGGGATGGATGATCGTTTGCTATTCACTACGCTAGTAGAACTCTGGATGAAGCCCATAGGAATTACACTATGATAGAAAAAGAACTGCTAGCTGTGGTTTTTGCACTAGAAAAATTTAGGGCTCATCTACTGGACTCTAAAGTGATTGTATATACATACCACTCTGTCATCCAGTACCTACAAAGAAAGAAGGTTGCAAAGTCACGTTTACTTTTGCTGGATCCTTCTACTCTAGGAATTTGACCTTGAGATATGTGATAAACCTGGAATAAAAAATGTGGTGGCAGATCATCTTTTTAGATTAATAGAAACTGAGACTCCTAAGTAGGATCTGATTCTAATAACAGAAACCTTGCCAGATGAAGCCATATTGTTAGTGAACTAGCTCCCCTGGTACGCCAATATCGTCAACTATCTTGTCTCAAAGGAAGTCTCATGAGATTAGCATAAGATGAAAGTGGACAAGTTCATGTCCATTATAAATACTTATCAGTGTGAGGATCCATATCTATTCCATAAGGGTGCATACTATATCTAGCGAAGATGCATTCTTGAGGAGGAGCACATGAGTATCCTGAACCATTGTCGCAAGCTACAATCAAGTGTATACCCCTCTGGAAAGCACACAACAGTCAAAGTTCTCAATTGCGGCCTATGGTAGCCAACTCTTTTTAAAGATGCTACTGAATATGTCAAAGGATGTACTGACTACCAGAAGATGGGTGATGCTATCATCTCTCGAGATACCATGCCTCTCAAGTATATTTAGATTTCAAATGTCTTTGATGAATGGGGGATCAATTTCGTGGGCCCATTTCCGAACAGTCAAGGCTATGAGTACATCTTACTAGCTATTAATTATATTAGTCGATGGGTGGAGGCTATCTCCACTCAAGTAGTAGATAGTCGTACAATATGTCAATTCCTTAAAGATAACATCATTGTGTGGTTTGTGATTTTGAGAATACTAATATCAGATGGGGGAAGCCACTTCATCAACAAATAGGTCAATAAATTGACCAAAGAGTATGGCATGGAATGTCGTATTGCATCTCCATACCACATGCAGACTAATTGCCTACCTGAGTGTTCAAATAGGGAGATAAAAATAATTATGCAAAATCTTGTACGTTCTGATCGTAAGAAATGGTCATAGTTGCTTAACTCAATTCTTTGGGCTTACTATACCGCGTACAAGTCCCCTATTGGTATGTCTCCTTACTGCCTTGTGTATGGCAGGCCTTGCCATTTTCCTGTGGAATTAATTCATAAATCCTTGTGGGCTGTCAGTGTATGTAATCTAGATAGAGAGCAAATCGGGACAAACAAAAAAGTGGACATGAATCATTTGTTGGAATTCAGAGACTTTATGTATAACAACATCCTTATGTACAAAAAAAAGGTCAAGCGATGGCATGACAAAAATATAAAGAGAAAGACCTTTGAACCGAATCAAAAGGTGTGGTTGATTGACTCAAAGTTAAAGCTATTTCCAAGCAAGTTTAAAAGTAAGTGGTTTGGGTCATTCATCATGAAAAATGTACGTGACAATGGAAGCATCATCATATCGGGATTGTCATCTGACACACAACCTTTCGTAGTCAATGGACAACTGTTGAAACCTTATCTCGAGCATGACACTTATCTGTCGATGGTAGATTTAGTTCTTGTCATCTATCAGGAAGAGCTTCTAGATGCGGATGGAGTGGACATATGAGAATCCAAAATATCATTGTTTTTCTTCTTTTATGTTCTTCATTCTTTTTTTGTTCTTTTGTTTATTCATACATCCCTTTCATCATCGATATCCTTGGGATATGCTTCATCCTAAGTATAAGAGGGTGACTTTCGAGAGTTCATTCTTTGATCTCTCGCATGTCTCTCAACTTGTTGATATTATGTCTATACTTAGGGATATTTTACCCTAAGTATTGGGGGGAAAGGCATGCCGAGTAGATGATCTCGTACACTCTAACCCTTGATCCTCCCCGCTTGTGTATAGTTTGCTATACTTAGGATTAGTTAGTCCTAAGTATAGGGGGGACGACTGACATCTCATTCTTTGAATCATTGTAGTTTAGGCTTTTCTAGACTTGACATGCGTTATGTCTTCCTTTTCTCTTTGATCACAATGAGGACATAGCTCGCACTAAGTATAGAGGGGTCGTACATACGTTGTATATACTTTAGACATAACTTGTCCTTTCATATTTTTAATAAATATAGCTAATATATTAGGTAAGTGTATATAACAAATCAACTGTAAAGAATACACTTATAAAAAAATTGGACATAACACTAATACACTAACTCTTTTATCTTTTTCAAAAATCTAATAAAAATTTGCAAAAAAACAAAAATACCTAAAAAATTTTGCAAAATGTTCTAAAAAAATTTCATAAATTTTGCCAAACTTTGTAAAAAGCACCAAAAAAGTTCAAAGCAGAAAATGTCTTCACAACAATATTCCCTTGCATTGCATTAGCATTTTTCTGAATGGTTTTGACAGTTGAACGAGTATAAATAAAATCTGAAGATTAGAGCTTGGTCTAAACGTTAATCCACTTAATTTCAGAGCAACTTGTTACGGACTGGAATTGAGATGCTCCATGTCATTATGGCTCAATTCTTTAGGGTTGTGGGACTGAGTTCATGTGTCAATTCAATGTGACTAAATAGAACCCTTCATGCCATCCGTACAATTCTTGAGACAATGGTTTGACTTAGAAACTCATACTCATCACTTAGCTCAACCAAGATTGGTTGCAAAAAGATCTAGAAGTCTAAGTTTGGACGATACTAGGTTGCTTCATCAAGGGTGACTCAGGAATCATTCTTGGAGATTATCGAAACTAGCATTTCAACATGTTGTTTCTCTGTTAGCATGAACATCTAACGACTGGAGAGTAGATTGAAAGAAAGCTTCGGTTAATGAATGGTCTGTTAGCACAATTTTTCTAAGACCCCAAAATAAGGGTAGACGAAAAGATTCTATATCTATCAGGGTAAACAAGAATGCAGTGCAATGCCAAAATAAAGAAATATAAAAAATAAGCCTATACCAAAAATTCCAAAAATAATGAGCTTCAGAAAAGTCCTGATTCCTTGTGGATTTTTGGTTACACTGACCATACTTCATGAGAGAATGTGACTACACAGGTCCATTCCCACTTCTATTCTCATTTTTCTAGATTCTCCCTAAATCGTTGTAAACTAGCACGTAGCTGAACTTAGAAGGAAATATCCATCTCCCTGAGGATGAGCTACCATAGAAGGAGACCACTAAATAGTTCAAGGGCTTATTGGGGAAGAGCTAATACCATCCACACACTTGGTAATGGTCATTTCAAGGTTACAGGAGTATACGTCTGAAAGGATAGTTTTGACCTAGTTGTTGAATCGAACCGAATAAAGGAGCATGGAACCTAAAGGTTGTTGAGTCACATGTCCTAACCTCAATGTAGTTCCAAACACATTAATAATTTTAAGGTCTTAACTGAGCTCCAAGCTTTGATTTTGTAAAGACAAGTTTAAAAATCATGATGATTATATCTTCTTTATTTTTCTTTTCTTTCTTTTCTTTTTGCATCACTTATTCTCCTAATAAGTGTTTGCTAGGGACTAGCGAATCTAAGTATAGGGGGTGATGAATACTTATTTATTCGCCTTTATTCCTTTATTTGTTTTTAAATTACTAGTTAAATGCATGCAAATACTCATTCCTACTGGTTCAAGAGGAAAAATTCCTTATGTAAATGCAGTTGTTTATAGTACTAAAAAATGTATGAAATAAAGACTCTATAAGAATAGACGGACACAGAGTCGATGAAAAATCAATTTCATAGGAGTATGTATCAATAAGTAAGGCTTATTCTTCAAAGTTAAAATCTCAAGGTTGCATGTAGTTTGAGACTTGGCTACATTGGTCAAGCTCCAAAGGATATGTGGCTACACTGGTCACAGTCCATTCTTCTCTCTATCCCCTCCTATTGAGCCGATTTCACTTGAACTTAGGGGGAAATACACCGATCCTTGAGGAAACAATAGCTAGATTGGGGAAATAGGGTTACCTTGCTGAGGGAGAATGTTTCTTGCTATTTCTAATGACAAGAGATACATTCACATATACTATACAAGTAAGACTCATAGTCATAAGGGTTTTTATATGAATAGACTTATACTGACCTGGCTACTGAGGCGATCTCAACAGAGGATTGCGGAACTTGAGGGTTGTTAAGTTATAGATCATATTCCCAATAAGGTTCCAACACATCAACAATCCAAAGGTCTTAACTGAGCTTCAAACTTTGATTTTATGAAGTCAAGTTTAAAAATCAATATCATTCCAATTTCTTTATTTTCCTTTTCTTTATTTCCTCTTTTGCATCACTTATTCTTCTAATAAGTGTTTACTTTGGACTATCAAAGGTAAGTATAGGGGGTGATGTAGACATTCATGTACCTTTATTCTTCCATTTTATCTTTTAAACCCTAGCTAAATGTATGTAAATACATCTAACAAGTACAAATAAGTACTCTTACATTGCATATAAATATTGTACAAATGCATGTATTTAAATCTAAAATTACAGAATAAAGAAAAGAAAAGAAAAATAAATGAATTATCAAAATTACTGAATGACTCTAAACCCCGAGACCAAGTCAATATTGACTTGGTCGATAAGGAATAAAGTAAGGGTCAAACACTACACAAAACCCTAATTTTATAATATGTATATAGTCATTTTTACACTACTTTATTCACTATTATACACACGTCAAAATAATAAAGTTCCCAACATGAAACAGGTACATAATAATATATAGAAAATTATAAAAAATACTTCCCAATAAAAAACATTCACAGTGCAACTTGTAAACACATATGGAAAAGCTGTAAATCAAGCTTCACAAATCAATAGCTACTCCATACAAATTAAAATTGAACCAAACTCACCTCCATTTTATTTCAAATTAAATTATCTATCTGATGGATGTGGTTTCATTAAAAATAGAATTAAGATATAAAAGCCTACTTTCAGAGGTACTATAGTACTATGAATATGTATACAATATTAATATATTTTATTCTTTGCATTTTTACTCTTCTTATATTTTTAAATTATTGCATATATTACAAAAAACATATCATAAACATAAATTTAAATAAATAAATAAAGTACATTTACAATAAATAGCACATTGTACTATATTTGTATATTATACCTATAAGATATATATACATGTATTTATGTATGTTAATAAAATTATAAAAATAAAACAAAATTATGTAAATGTGTATTTTATAATATTATAAAAATAATGTGTAATGTATATTGAATATAAAAATGAAATACATAAAATATAAGTATATATACTTATGTATATATATGTAAGAATTAACATATCATAAATAAAGTTGTAAAATAAATAAAAATCACAGAAAAAAGTTTAAAAATAAAAAATATTTTTCATGTTTTAATTTTTAATTAATAAATTCATTTGCTATTTATAATTGAATTAAAAAGGATTTTAATTTTTTTATCTCTTTTGGTCTAATGTGGACCAATCAGAACACAACGACTGTTGACCACCTAGTCAATAGTCCTCCTTCACGTGCGGCCTACCCATACTCTCTGTGTCCCCTCTCTTCTCCCATTTTTACTCCATCATCCTCAACTCCTCAGACCTCGATACTTCCACGTTCCCGATCACACCTCAACCCTCTTCCACGCCTACATGATAGGTTTCACCAACCCATCTTCCTCTTCACACAATCGCGAATACAATCCACCTCCATAGCATTTCCTATAAATAAACCCCCTTCCTTTTTAAAAATTTTATACTCTTCTCCGATGTGTAACCTCTAAGATACACAAATGGAGTTGGAACCTTGTGATAGAAGGTGAACCCCATTGCCTTGCGACAAGGAGAAGGGCGAAGGAAGTTGATCCAGTCGGTCGTCGGAGTGTCTCTGATGAAGGTTCCCTCTGCTCCAGATAACATCTGTTGAGGTACTAGTTAAGGTTATTTATGTTTCAATTTTCTTTATTAGCATAATGTAATCATTAGTTTAGCCTAATTTTTAGTTATTTAGTGTTTAATCCTCAGATCATAGTTCGTCAGAGCACTAGGCTCTGACCACTATTTCACCATGAATCCCACTTATTCTGACCACGTAAACATCACTCTCACCTTTCCATTCCATTGCTCAATGGAGGTCTAATGAAACTCATTTTCATGGTATTAATTCACAAATATTAACCCCCTAGATTAGATTAGTGTCAATAAAAACCTGATAACTCATTATGCATATCTGAGTCGTTGAATAAAATAAAAATACAAAAAAATAACAAAACTAAAAATCGTAGTGTTTTTATACCCTTTAAAACATTCACAAAAATATTTCTCCCTTTGTTTTCCCTCGTTTCCGTTTTTAATCAACATGAAACTTGTAGATCTCATCGAGATCTACAACTTTCATGTTTTGAGTTTTTCCAAATTCGGCCTTTTTCTTCTCCTTTTTCATGCATCTGTGTCTGAATAAACTGATTGAGCCATGTGGCTCTTTCTGGTTGAGCCACGTGGCCCACTCATCGTATGGCACCCGCCCTCCATTTTCCATCGTTCGATCAACTTCTGGAGACTCCATCCACGCCCCCTCTTCAACCGTATCGTCCACCCTCTGATCAAGGTCCAGATCACATCTGGACCACTCACCTCCGCCTTTCCCTGTTCTCGCCACGTGTTTACCTCTGTAGCCGCATGATCATCTCTTGGTGCCTCCATCTCCACCGCATGTATGCGTCGTGCTCTCCACCCTTCGATCCACCCTCAGATCACATCTCATCCATTTGTTTCAGACCGCATATCCTAGCGATACGTGGCGCTCTCCTCAACCCTTGATCTTGTCGCCATCGTTATAATCCAAGCCGCTCCTCCGCGCTCTTTTCCTGACCGTTGGATCGCAAGATCCAACGGTCAAGACTTTGTTCCCACCTCTTGTCCCCTCTCTCTCACGTCTTCCACCTCACTTCAAGCTCGGTCCCTTCCCATTATCACCACCTCCTTGACATCCCCCTCGTCTCACTAACCACTCCACGACGTAGCCCGGTTCACCATCTTCATCGCAAGCATCTTAGGTCGCCACGTCTGTCTCCCTATCTCTCCATATCTCCTGCTCAACCCATGTCATTCATCATCAGAAACCGCCAGCCCCTTCTTCAAATATGCCTTCGCCGCCTCCAGAACACCCCGTCCACCTTTACGAGAGGCTCCTACCAGCACCAATCCTCCTCCTCGTGACAGGGAGAGGACGGATCGAAGGTGCCAAGATGGCGGCGCCTCCGGTGTTGACCCCCGACCATGGTAGTCCAGGCCCTCGGTGCTTTGATGCTGATGAGCTGCTCCTCACGGCCGGTGGAGTCCAGCGATGACCGGAGCTCCGCCTAAGAGCTCAAGCACAGGCCCTTGCTCTGCAAAAACCCTAGGTAAGCTCCTTCGATCCTCCTCTGCTTTTCTTTGAACTTCTCCTATTTAATTAGGTTTCATCTCGCTTGTTCTTCCTCCATTGTTCATCTCTGTAGATTCTCCTTACTTCCATCATCCACGCGCTCACTTCCGCTTGCCTTATCTCTCTTCTGCAACCCCAGACCGCTCTGCCTCACTCTTCTCCAAGCTCGTCGAAGAAGACGACCGGGCCACCATGTTCTCCATCCCACACGACCTCCACATCACTTCACTTCGCATCCACACGGTGCCTGCATGACTCGTCTTTCTTCTCTCACCGTTTTGCAGGTACGAGTCTCCAATAATCGGAGCTTCATCAGAGCTTATTTTGCAAGCTTTACCTCCGGTGTATGAGCATCTTCAACCTCCACCAGCAGCTCCAGCATGTTCCCTAAGCTTCGAGGCTGTCGTCAGACCTTCTATGATCCTCCACGGAGCGACCTAATGGGCTGAAGATAGTGGCGGATCTCCTATGGTGTCGTCGGAGCTCGAAACGCACCGCCACCCCTGCGACAGAGAGAGAAGCCCCAGGATGCACAGGTGTTGTTGGATGGCTGATGAATACTCATTCATCACTCTTTATTCTTATATTTTAGCTACAAAAACCTTTGCAAATACATGTATATCTTTGTAAATACAAATAATTACCAAAAAGCATGCATAGTGTAAAAACTAATAATTAGCATGTTTTTGTGCAAAAATAAAAGAATAAAGAATTAAAAGAAAAAGAGGGAAATATTTAGAATAAATATTGAGCAACCTAATCCTAAGGGAGGGCTCAACATGGGCCTGACCGCATAAAAACCAAAGTAGAGAGAGATAGGGAGCTCATGTGTGTAGATATACATGTAAATAGAATAAAAATATTTTCCTCTAAAAATAGAATAAAATGGGCTTGTAAATATTTGTAAATACAAAATCAAAATAAAAATAGAAAAATTAAAAAGAAAACAAAAATAACCTTCCTTGTACATATTCACCATGTACATAAGACCACACCTATATTTATTTTACCTTGTAAATAAATAAATTCAAATCCCACAAAATTTGTATATATTCTATATTTCATGTTGTAAATAAATAAAATAAAAACCATAAAAACAAAAATTAAATAAAAAGAACAAAAATTAAAAACCAAAAAGAACATTGTACATATACCGTGTATATAAATATATTTATTTATTTATTTATTTATTTATTTATTTATTTATTTATTTAACCCTTGTACATAAATAATAAAAATAAAATAAAAATACCTCTTTATTCCTAATTTTATGCTATAAATAAATAAAATATAAAATGGGAATGAAAATGTACAAAAATAATTAATTAAAAATCAAAAACTAAAAATCAATATTGTATATATACCTATATATAGCACTAGAATGTAAATACCTTATTTTTATTTCAAAAAAAATAATTAGAAATCACAAAAAATAGAAAAAAAAAATAAAACAAACATTTTTCATGTTTTAAGTTTTTCCTAAATCGGCCATTTATTATTTTATTTCTAATTTCCGATTATTTCTGATGTGGCCTGATCTGATTGGTCCACGGGGGATGTTGACCCCCCGGTCAACTCCCCCCCTTGGACCACTTCCCACGGGTCAATGACGCCCGACCCGATTTCGCCGAATTACTGCGTCATGACCCGATCACCAAATCCGATATTCCCGGGCTCTCCTTCTTCCTCTTGCATCCGAGATGCACGCCCGATCACCAGCCTTGGGATCCGCGCTCCGAGCTTCACGCCCGACTCCCATCTAGCCAGACCCCTAGAGGTATTTAGTCCGAGCTCCGCCTCCATTTTCAGGCATCCTTCGATCATTTCATTCCACCCTAGGACCTCCACAGCCATCGCCGGAGTGACAGCTAGCGAGTGGCCGTGTCGCAGCGAGGAAGGAGTGGACGAACCATCGATCCGGCGACTTTGCGCCGCCGTGCGCCGCCCAGAGGTGGTGCTCGAGCCTCGGGCACCGAGGGCCCTTGAGGCTAGGACCTGGAGCATCCCCAGCTCTTCCCCAGTCGATATCATCCAGTAGGTAGCCCTCTTTCCTTCCCTATTTCTCTAATTTAGCTTTACGCCCAATTCACCCCGTTGCCGACGAGCTCCGATTCCGACCACCCTAGTCACTCGTTCGATCATCGGAGTTGACCCACATCTTCGCCTTTCCTCCGTGCACCTTCTCTACCCCTTCGTTCAACCCAGTTCGCCATGGAACTGGGATTGGGGTTCCTCCGTCGTCGCTTCGCCGGAGCCCCTTCATTCTGACGCACAGCTCACCTTCACCACCCCTAACCGGGTCGAGGCACTTTGCCCTCGACCCAGGAGCTCGTTTCTTTGCTTTGTAGGTCCAAGCGAGTCCATATGAGGACTCGACCTTCTGGAACAGCAGCTCCACCTCCGCCGACGTCGCCTGAGCTTTCCGGAGCTCCGTTGCATCATCGGAGGATCCCATTAGATGCGGGAGGCCAAGGCGTAGCATCTCCGATCTTCAGCAGCCTTCGAGGAGCTCCCCTGTACGCGCACGAGCCCGGCGAACTTTGCCAGCGTCGAGTTCATCGAGCATCCTCCGCAGCCGTCCGATCACCCTCCAGCTCCAGTTCAGATCGTAGCCGTTCACGCCAGGAGTAGCCCCGACCGTCCGATCAGACGAATGGTCTAGACGAGGTGTCGGACAGGGATATCAAGACTATATTGCAGAAAGTCGTCCGCCCTGACCGAAAGGATTGGTCACAGCTTTTGGACTCGGTCTTGTGGGCATATAGGACGTCTTTCAAGACACCTTTGGGCACATCTCCCTTTCACCTCGTCCACGGCAAGCCGTGCCATTTACCTGTTGAGCTGAGGCACAGATCACTTTGGGCAGTCACTGAGATACTTGTTGATCCAGATAGTATAGGAGACCAGAGGAGGGCAGAGTTAGCAGCTTTGGAGGAGCTTAGAGATACCGCCTTCTCAAACAACCTACAGTACAAGGAGAGAGTAAAGGAGTGGCATGATTCTCACATCAGCCACAAGCATTTTGAGCCTGGACAGAGAGTATGGCTATTTGATGCTAGGCTTCGTCTATTTTCATGGAAGCTACAGAGCAAATGGAAGGGCCTATATCTAGTGAGAAAGGTACACGACAACAGTAGCATTGACATATCTGAGTTGTCTTCTGAGAGTACCTTTCGAGTGAACGGCCAGCGGCTCAAGCCATTTCTAGATCACGAGCCGCGGGTCGTTGATGTTGCCCCTATTCACTTTGCGTGAGATGTAGTCTCTTGATTCACATCTATTGCATCTCACGCCTGATTATCATTGTTCTTCCGACCTGTATAGATCCAGATGTCCATATCATTACATTCTTTAGTCCCACATCCCTTTCATCATCTTCTGATTATGTTATACTTAGGGTGTACTTTACCCTAAGTATAGGGGGGATGTAGGACTCTTGGGTATTTCTTTTGATTCATTTTACCCCTGTTTTGCTGCCTATACTTAGGGATATTTTACCCTAAGTATAGGGGGGGTAGACCTTGTATATTCTCCACTCGGTTTTCCCTTTGTGTACAACCTGTTATACTTAGGATTATTTGATCCTAAGTATAGGGGGAGAAGCCGAGATTCTCTTGATATTCTATTCGTTCATTCTTCTTTGTATATAGCCTTCCTTTTCACTTCCCTATACTAAGCACGAGTTATGTCTTCTTCATCGCTCTTGACTCTGAGGACATCGTTCGAGCTAAGTATAGGGGTGGTGTATATATTTCATATATACTTTAGTCATAACTCGTACTTTGTGTGAGTGTGTTAATAAATAAAAATGGCTAAAAACCCTAAAAAACCACAAAAATTAAAAAATTTTCCCTGTAAAATAAACATTCTTTTATTGCACATACATAGCTATTGTACAAATTATTTTTGTAAAAAATGTGTTCAAAATCTTTTTGTGTAAAATTTGAAAATATTTTCATATCAAAATTATGTATATAGTACAAAATTTTTCCAAAATGTTTTGAAAATCAAAAGTTTGCAAAAATCTCGTGTAAATGTGTGTAAATACTTTTGCAAAACTTGCATTTCATGCATTCATCCATTCATGATTTCAAAACATTTTTCAAAAATTTTTTGCATGTTTGCAAATATTGTGTAAATAGCATCTTTGTATATATGTATATAGTTTTTCCGGATTATAGTTGACATTTAAACTAGCATGGAATTAAATTGGGAAATGGAGCTTGATTAAGATCTTAATCCACCTAATTTCTAAGAGGAACCTTATAGGGCTTAGGTTTAAGGCTTTTCAGGTCCATGGTGACTTAATTCTTTGAGTCCACTAGGCTATGATCACATGTCATCTCATTGAGCCTAAGTAGAGCACTTAACAACACACACATGACTCATATAGACAATGGCTTTACTTGGACACCACACTTAGCACCGAGCTCTCTACGGATGAGGCGGTGAGGAGGAAGTCTTCCTTGACTTGGGGTAGCATATGAGGGTAGTACTTCTAGGCGGAACCTCTCTTCTTCTTTTAGTGAAGGAAGTGCGTCTCAACTTGGTCCGGTTGCCATGAGGTCTAACGACAGGAGTTGTGGGTTGCAATAATGCTTCAAAAGAGGGATAGTCTACTGGCTCAAGAGGAAAAACTCCTTGTATATATGGTGCACATGTATATGTTGTACATATGCACTTGAAAAAAATATGCAAAAAGAAAATAACTCCAAACAAGTGGTGGGTCTGAGAGAAAATGATAATCCCACCGGAGTATGTATATAGTGCAAATAAGCAAAGCTTGAGATTCATGTCCCACCTTATGTAGCTTGCAGCAGGGAGACTTAGCTACACTGGTTGAGCTCCCATGGATACATGGCTACACTGGCCATGGTCCATTCTCTTCTTCCCCCTCTTCTTGAGCCGGTTGAACTTGAACTTAGAAGGGAATACCCCGCTCCTCGAGGAAAGAGTGGCCAGATTGGGGTCATAGAGTTACCTTGTTGGGGAGGATTGTCAAGTTACCATTTCTGAGGTGGAGAGCTTATACTTCACATTCACAGTACAAGGAAAGATTCATGGTCTTCAGGGTTTGTGTTTGATGACTTGTTCTGATCTGGATTGTTGAGGAGTCGTGATTATAGAAGGGTGGAACTTAGAGGCTGTTGAGTTTTAAACTTAAGTCCAAATAAGGTTCCGACACATTAATAATCCAAAGATCTGATCGAGCTCCATATTTCAATTTAATGAAGGCAAGTTTAATATTCAACCTTGATCCATGCACATTCTCCTCTTTTTCTTTTTCTTTTTCTTTTTCACTTCTTTTTCATATAAGTGTTTGCTAAGGGACTAGCAAAGTTAAGTATAGGGGGTGATGAATACTCGTTCATCACTCTTTATTCTTATATTTTAGCTACAAAAACCTTTGCAAATACATGTATATCTTTGTAAATACAAATAATTACCAAAAAGCATGCATAGTGTAAAAACTAATAATTAACATGTTTTTGTGCAAAAATAAAAGAATAAAGAATTAAAAGAAAAAGAGGGAAATATTTAGAATAAATATTGAGCAACCTAATCCCAAGGGAGGGCTCAGCATGGGCCTGACCTCATAAAAACCAAAGTTGAGAGAGATAGGGAGCTCATTTGTGTAGATATACCTGTAAATAGAATAAAAATATTTTCCTCTAAAAATAGAATAAAATGGGCTTGTAAATATTTGTAAATACAAAATCAAAATAAAAATAGAAAAATTAAAAAGAAAACAAAAATAACCTTCCTTGTACATATTCACCATGTACATAAGACCACACCTATATTTATTTTACCTTGTAAATAAATAAATTCAAATCCCACAAAATTTGTATATATTCTATATTTCATGTTGTAAATAAATAAAATAAAAACCATAAAAACAAAAATTAAATAAAAAGAACAAAAATTAAAAACCAAAAAGAACATTGTACATATACCGTGTATATAAATATATTTATTTATTTATTTATTTATTTATTTAACCCTTGTACATAAATAATAAAAATAAAATAAAAATACCTTTTTATTCCTAATTTTATGCTATAAATAAATAAAATATAAAATGGGAATGAAAATGTACAAAAATAATTAATTAAAAATCAAAAACTAAAAATCAATATTGTATATATACCTATATATAGCACTAGAATGTAAATACCTTATTTTTTCAAAAAAATAATTAAAAATCACAAAAAAATAGAAAAAAAATAAAACAAACATTTCTCGAGTTTTAAGTTTTTCCTAAATCGGTCATTTATTATTTTATTTCTAATTTCCAATTATTTCTGATGTGGCCTGATCTGATTGGTCCACGGGGGATGTTGACCCCCCGGTCAACTCCCCCCCTTGGACCACTTCCCACGGGTCAATGACGCCCGACCCGATTTCACCGAATTACTGCATCATGACCCGGTCACCAAGTCTGATATTCCCGGGCTCTCCTTCTTCCTCTTGCATCCGAGATGCACGCCCGATCACCAGCCTTGGGATACACGCTCCAAGCTTCACGCCCGACTCCCATCTAGCCGGACCCCTAGAGGTATTTAGTCCGAGCTCCGCCTCCATTTTCAGGCATCCTTGGATCATTTCATTCCACCCTAGGACCTCCACAGCCATCGTCGGAGTGACAGGTAGCAAGTGGTCGTGTCGCAGCGAGGAAGGAGTGGACGAGCCATCGATCCGGCGACTTTACGCCGTCGTGCGCCACCCAGAGGTGGTGCTCGAGCCTCGGGCACTAACGGCCCTTGACGCTAGGACCTGGAGCATCCCCAGCTCTTCCCCACTCGATATCATCCAGTAGGTAGCCCTCTTTCCTTCCCTATTTCTCTAATTTAGCTTTACTCCCAATTCACCCCGTCGTCGACGAGCTCCGATTCCGACCACCCTAGCCACCCGTTCGATCATCGGAGTCGACCCACATCTTCGCCTTTCCTCCGCGCACCTTCTCCATCCCTTCGTTTAACCCAGTTCGCCGCGGAACTGGGATTGGGGTTCCTCTGTCGTCGCTTCGCCGGAGCCCCTTCATTCCGACACACAGCTCACCTTCACCACCCCTAACCGGGTCGAGGCACTTTGCCCTCGACCCAGGAGCTCGTTTCTTTGCTTTGCAGGTCCAAGCGAGTCCATCTGAGGACTCGACCTTCTGGAACAGCAGCTTCGCCTCCGCCGACGTCGCCTGAGCTCTCCGGAGCTCTGTTGCGTCATCAGAAGATCCCATTAGACGCAGGAGGCCAAGGCGTAGCTTCTCCGATCTTCAGTAGCCTCCGAGGAGCTACCCTGTACGCGCACGAGCCCGGCGAAATTCGCCGGCGTCGAGTTCATCGAGCATCCTCCGCAGCTGTCCGATCACCCTCCAGCTCCAGTTCAGATCGTAGCCGTTCACGCCAGGAGCAGCCCCGACCGTCCGATCAGTGGAGGATAGACGAGGACCGTCCGATCGCCGAGGGTTAGCCGCGCCTCTTCCCGACCGTCAGATCTCCACGTGGCATTCATCCGGCCCTTGACTTAATAAAGGGTTAATTACCCCTCTTTTTAGTTGTTAATATTTAGCCCTATAAATATCGCATTTAGTTGTTTTTATTTGGGTACATTTGCACTTAGAACCTGGTAGTTTAGTTTATTTGCTTTTATACCCTTGTACGTAGTGGTGCACGTGCTTCGTCACGTGTTTTTGTGGGTTAATTGCATGTATAGGCTGGATGTTTTAGTGTGTTAATGAATGAAATTATGTTTTTATAATTTGTAGAAATGCCCCTGTGAGTGTTTAATTTGCGCATGTGCTATATTTCGTGGGTAATTTACACTTTCGCCCCTAGACTTTTAGTACGTGTTAGTAAATAGTCCAGGGACTTAAGTTTTCTTGCAAATTGGTCCCTGAGTGCCCAGGTCACGTGCCTTGCGCGTGCTTTCGTGGATAAATTGCATCGGACCCCCTGGAACTTCTCTTAATTGCGTGTAGGTCCCTATGCACTGTACCTTTGTGTTTGATTTTAATAAAATTGCAAATCTACTCCAAATTCGATCAAAATTGGATACATGGCTCCTGCCATGGTGTAAAATTTTCTCTAATTTTTGGAGACATTTTTGACACTTTTTATTATTTTTAAAAATTCAAAAACAAGCCTTTTTCTTATTGTCTAGTTTTAAAAATCACAAAAAAATATTAAAACACCTTTAAAAATTACAAAAAAATTAATACTGTTTGTTTTGTTTTGTTTGATTTTCTGACCAAATTTGGTCATTTTTGGAGTTATAAAACCTATAAAAATTAAAAAAACATTGAAAACACCATAAAAATTCTAATAAATATTTGAAAAATCAAAAATTAATAATTCTAGTGCCTAAAGTTTCCTTGCATTTTCTACTCTACAGAAAAATTACTTCAGACCTTGATAGGGCCATTTTATATTTTAATTTGGCCCTCCAAGTCTGACTAGACAACAGCACTCTTTTATTGCCTTGTTTGATTTTTATAAAATTCCATAAAAATCAGAAAAAACCCAAAAAAATAACCAAAAACATAAAAAAATATAAAAAAACATAAAAACATTTTTGTTTGAATTTTTGGGTGATTTTTGAATAGCTAAATAATTCATCCAAGTTGCTTGTTTACTTGTTTTTCTTATTTTCTTTATTAATTAAAAATCCAAAAAAATATAAAAAAATTAAAATTAAAAATCCACCAAAAACCATTTTCTTTTATTTTATTCTTTATTTAGACTACTTCGTAGGCCGCAAGGCCATCACGTGCTCCCTGAGTCCGACCCTGGTCGCTATACCAGGCTATTCCAATAGCAAGGGCCACTAGTGTGTTTCTTTGATTTTTATTCTATTTTGGTGGTCTGCTCTTATTTTCTTGATTGATCCAGATTTCTCGAGCGACTGAGGTTGCAACGGCCTTTGTTATATTTCTTCACCTTAGTTGCTCGGATTTTTCGTGTCATCAATGGCAACCTCCCGGTGCTCATCCAATGGTGCACATCCATCTACGACGCCACCCCTGTGCCCTTACAGCCATCGTTCGATCTCGATGATCGGATGGTTCCCACGGAGCCACGTGTCAGCGCCAAGTTATCTCAAGCCTCCAGGCTTGGGTCACCACCCCGGAACCTCGGCGGAAGACAAGTGGACCGAACCTCTCCCTAAGCCTGCACCGATTGCCGAACCTAGCCTCACGTCTCCAGACACGTGAGTGCTTGGGTAATTTGCATGGAGGCTAATCAAACTTCTTCAAATGGCATACGGGACCTGATATCACGTGCAAATCACACACGCCTGGGGTAAATTGCATCTGACCCCCTTTGGGTTTAAATAATTTCATTTTTACCATGTGCATGTGGGAAATTTACAGGGAAGTCCTCCTGCCTTATTTTATTTGCATTTAGGTCCTCTTAGGGACCTGTTTGCAATATTTTCCCTATTTTGCATGTTTTCTTGCATTTATGCCCCTAGACTCTTTCATTGATATCTTGAGCATCCGAGCTCCGTTTGAGTTGATTTTAGTGGCGTTTCGAAGCTAGTTTATTTATCGCTCTAATGGCATTGGTTTAGTCTCTATTTTGACACTTTGGATTTTACTGATTAATTCTAATTACATAGTGTCAATTGCTCAATGATTTTTATGCCATTAAGTAACTTGTCAATGAAAATGACTTCATGAACTCTTTCTGAAATTGACTACTTGTTAATTGCTCTTTGATTCTACTTAATTAGGGTATAATTGTACACTTGCATTGGTCCCCAATTGCATCTCCTTGCATGATAAAAAATAAAGAAAAAATGTATTTATGCATGTGTCTGTAATGTCTTCATTGTGTCTTTTGTGCAATTCGAACTATGAGTTCTTAATGTAACACTTAATCTAAATAATAAGAGTCTAGATTCATACTTAAGAGGCCCGTGTCCCTGAGTTAGACCTTGGGCTTGCCCAATTAAAATAAAATCAACCATTTTTTTAATCGATGAATTTTCAAGCGGTTTTTGATCGATCCGGATTTGCCTGACTACAACGAACACATTTATTTTAATCATTAATTCGGTTAAATTAAGATGGTGAATCTCGAGTTTGTCAAATGGCATCGTTGCCGGGGACACGACTCATCCTTCATTTTATTTGGATTTTCTTATTTAATTAAGAGTAATTTTCTAACTCATAGGTCATGTTGTTGTTTTACTTGCATTTTCAATATTTCTTTGATTTATATATAATGCATGCTTTTTGTGGTAGGGTCCCTTGGTGATCAAGGAGGTGAGGAGAAGAAATTCCTCGATGCGAGGAGCTGTAGAAGCAAACATTGGAGAAAAATTGAAGAAAGAAAAAAAAGTCTCTTGCATTTTATTTCATTCCATGTAATAATCGTCTTTACAGCGGTCTTCGTTCGAAGACTCGCGAGTGTAAATGAACGATATTTTCTGTGGTTGTGTGGGGATCATCCCACTTGAGTGTCGACCTAGAATCAGGCACGCGGCTCTTCGAGGTTCTTTACATTTTTATTCTATGTGTTTGATCGTAGGTAGGACAAACAATAATTTAGACGCACATAAACATCGCTTCACTTAGACAAAAATAAAATCTATTCTTCGCCGCTAATAGAAGCATGTTAGGTGCAGTTTTTCATCAACTTGCATACATTTGATTTACGATTTTAAATTCAGTCTTATTTTTCACAAATTTATCTCAAGGCACTGCGAGTTTTCTCTTAGCATAGCTCATGATTTTATCGACTGTATTGGCTTTTTCTCGACCTTCCTTCCTGACTTGATCACCTAGGATTAATGGAAATTAGGAATGAGCAGTACAAGATGATTGGTTGACTCACATTAAATCAGTGATAACCTTAAGCTAATAGTTGGGGTTGTTAATGCAAGTTGACAAATAAAAATGGAGTAAAAATCATGTTTTGGGAGAGCAACGCCGTTGTTTACGTAGGATATTTTGATTCGACATTTTTCTTAATCCTTGCGTAAATTAGAATGATTTTATCACCAATAAAAATGACAATATAATTAACCAACACTTCTTGGTTTCACATGTGAGTTGCTGAATCAAAGGGTATTGCATGGTTGATTGAGCCGTGTATGTTTCGACACCCTCCCAAAGAACCTAGGAATTCCATTTTTCTCCGTAGATTCATTCGCTCACATGTACATCCATCCTAACTTCTTTGTTCCCCTCGGGTCTCCCCAACATCAATTATCCATCTATGTACTTAGGCCATCCTCAGCTTTAGTATAGGGGGACCTGAGTTCCTATGATTCTCTTACTCATTTATCCTTTCCTTAATACTTGGGTTATTTCTAAGCTAAGTATAGGGGCATCCTCCTCAGTTGTTGTATATTCTTCTATACTTTAAATGGAGCTATGGCTTTGTAACACTTAGTGCTATGAAGACATAGCAAAGTTTAAGTATAGGGGGTATACCGTATATACAATATATATGTACTTTAGCCATGTTTTGAAAATTTTTGAAAAATTTAAAACTTTTTGGGCTAGAGTATATTCTTATGAACTAATTCGACAAAATGTTTTCAAAGCTTTAGAAAATTTTCTATACTATGTTACATTATTTTTTAGGAAAATATTTTGAAAAATGGTTTGAAAAATGGGTTTTACTTTTTTTGAAAATCATTTGAAAAATGTTTGTGAAAATCTATATATATGTGACATGGTGTGGAAAATGTTTTCAAAACTTGACTTCAATAAAGGAAAATGAGTTTAACTTGTGTTCTAACCTTATTCGAAAAATCCATAAAAAATTGAAAAAATATGGATGAAGGAGCTGATTTTAATCCATGACACTTTCACTTTCACATAGGATCGGTGATGATCGAGAACACTTGGTTTAAGAGGTCTTGAGATTTTAGGTTAACCAGTCTTAGCTATCAAGGTCTTTGACTTAAAAATCCACATTTACCTAGTTTAACATATTTGCATGCTATATTGAGTGCTTAGTCTCTAACCTTAAGAATATGATCACACTTCACATTACACGACTGCGGTTATGATGAGAGGAGTTGAAATTTCACTTGAGGGACTAGGATGAGGGATTCAAGTCTAGACTTGATCTAATGATGCTTGAGGATGGGATAAAATCATTGAAGACTTCATGAAACCTGAGTGTCAGCATTTTTAGCATGTATGAGAACATGGTTCTTGTACTAATCTCTTGGTATTTACCTAAGTGCCAAGGTATGATAAAATAAAAATATGTTGATCAGTGTGCACCAACTCTTGATAAAAGCAATGGAGCTAGCCAAAAATATTACAAAGCAAAGAAATATCAATGTTGAAAAAGCTCTCATTCCACAAAATCAATTATCAAAGAGCTTCCACCAAAAGCGAGCACTCCCAACCATTTTAAAGTGTCCACTTGGACCACCGCTATTAGGACCAGGAGTCGGGCTTGCACCAAAAAAGGGCTCTGCATCGTAAATGCTACAAGTATGGGTGTAGAAGATATAATAGATACTCAAAAAAAGGCACACCCTGATGTATTCCCAGGAAAACAAGTGCAGACGACTTCAACTTCTCTTGACAGATGCACTAATCAACACCAAAAATATGCATTGACTAATAAGGCACTCGAGAGGATCCTTGTTCCAATGAGAGGGAGAGAAGAAATAACACAATCCTAAGCCCTCTATCAACTGGCCTGCCACCTACACTTCTAAGTCTGACAACTAAAGAGATGGTGGATTGGACGCAATATTTGATTTATTCCCTAGAGTCGAGGATTGGGTCCTTAGGAAAATTTCTTGGACTTGAACCTTGGGTGACATTGTGACTCTACTCTCGTGATCGCAGTCAACAATTAATGTCATATCCTTAGTTTAGATGTATACAAGAGAGAGTCTGGAAAATTAGAGAAATTGGATAGCTCTTGAATTAAGGTTGGGATGAGCTTTGAAATTTTGGATCTCTAAAATTGGGAATTCTTGAATGGATTAGATCATGTATGCACATTCACAAGGGAGTTAATCTAGCTCATTCATTCTTGAGATGCTCGGGGACGAGCATAGTTCAAGTATGGGGGTGGTGAAACTCAGTTTCATGGTATTAATTTACAAATATTAACCCTCTAACTTAGACTAGTGTCAATAAAAATATGATAACTCATTGTGCATATCTGAGCCGTTGAATAAAATAAAAATACAAAAAAAATAAAAATCGTAGTGTTTTTACACCCTTAAAAATGCTCACAAAAATATTTCTCCCTTTGTTTGACCTCGTTTACGTTTTTGGTCAACATGAAACTTGTATATCTCATCGAGATCTACAACTTTTATTTTTTGAGTTTTTCCAAATTCGACCTTTTTTCTCATCCTTTATCATGCATTTGTATGAATAAACTGATTGGGCCACATGGCTCTTTCTAGTGAGCTACGTGGCCCGCTCACCGTATGCTACCCCCTCCATTTTCCATCGTTCGATCATCTTCTGGAGACTCCATCCACGCCACCTGCTCCAGCCGTATCATCTACCCTCTGATCAAGGTCCAGATCCTCTACCTTTCCCGCTTCTCGCCATGTGTTTACCTCCGTAGACGCATGATCATCTCCAGGTGCCTCCATCTCCACCGCACGTATGCACTGTGCTCTCCATCATTCGATCCACCCTCAGGTCACATCTCATCCATTCGTTTCCGACCGCATATCCTAGCGGCATGTGGCGCTCTCCTCAGCCCTTGATATTGATGTCATCAATATAAGCCTTTCCTCCGTGCTCTTTTCCTGGTCGTTGGATCGCAAGGTCCAATGGTCACGACTTCGTCCCCTACCTCTGGTCCCCTCTCTCCCACATCTTTCACCTCGATTCAAGCTCACCCCCTTCCAATTATCACCACCTCCTTGACACTCCCCTCAACTCACTAACCACTCCACGACGTAGCCTGGTTCTCCATCTTCCTCGTAGGCATCTTAGGTCGCCACATCTGTCCCCCTATCGCTCCATATCTCCTGCTCAACCAACGTCATTCATCATCGGAAACCGCCAGCCCCTTCTTCAAATATGCCTTCGTCGCCGCCAGAACACCCCTTCCACCTTTACGAGGGGCTCCGCCCAGCACCAATACTCCTCCCCGTGACAAGGGGAGGATGGATCGATGGCGCCAAGATGGTGGCACCTCCGGTGTTGACCCCTGGCCATGGTAGGCAAGGCCCTCGGTGCTCCGACACTGACGAGCTGCTCCTCACGGCCAGTGGAGTCCAGCAATGACTACAGCTCCACCTAGGAGCTCAAGCACAGGCCCTCGCTCTGCCAAAACCTAGGTAAGCTCATTCGATCCTCCTCTGCTTTTCTTTGAACTTCTATTTAATTAGGCTTCAGCTCACATGTTCTTCCTCCATTGGTCATCTCTGTAGTTTCGCCTTACTTCCATCATCCACGTGCTCACTTCCACTCTCCTTCTCTCTCCTCTGCAACCCAGACTGCTCCGCCTCACTCTTCTCCAAGCTCGTTGGTGAAGACGACCAGGCCACCATGTTCTCCATCCCACACGGCCTCCACATCACTTCACTTCGCATCCACAAGGCACCTGCATGCTTCAGCTTTCTTCTCTCACCCTTTTGCAGGTACGAGTCTCCAATAACCAGAGCTTCATCAGAGCTTATTTTGCGAGCTTCGCCTCCGGTGTACGAGTAACTTCAACCTCCACCAGCAGCTCCCGCGTGTTCCCTAAGCTTCGAGGATGCTGTCAAACCTTCTATGATCCTCCATGGAGCGGCATAATGGGCGGAAGATAGTGGCAAAGCTCCTATGGTGTCACTGGAGCTCAAAACGTGTTGCCACCCCTGCGACGGACGGAGAAGCCCCAGGACACATAGGTGCCATTGGATGGCACCCTCCAGGTGCTCATCCAACGACGCACATCCTGACACGTCGCCACCCCCATGCCCTTACAACCACTGTTCGATCCCAATGATCGGTTCCCGTGGAGCCACGTGTCAGCGCCAAGTCATTTTCGAGCCTTCATCCGAGCCTCCAAGCTTGGGTCACCTTAGCCACGCTTGAGCCTCAACAGAAGACACATGGACCAAATCTCTCCCCGAGCCTGCACCGATTGCCGAACCTGACCTCATATGACCAAGCACGTGAGTGCTTAGGTAATTTGCATGGAGGCCCATCGAACTTCTTCAAATGGCATACATGTCCTGATATCTCGTGCAAATCACACACGCCTGGGGTAAATTGCATCTGACCCCTTCTGATTTTAAATAATTGCATTTTTACCCCCCATACGTGTGAGAAATTTATAAAGAAGTCCTTGCCCCTTATTTTATTTACATTTAGGTCCTCCTAGCGACTTGTTTGTAATGTTTTCCCTACTTATTTTGTAGGTTTTCTTGCATTTCTGCCCCTGGACTCTTTTGTTGATATCTTCAGCATCCGAGCTCCGTTTGAGTTGATTTCGGTGGCGTTTCGAAGCTAGTTTAATTATCTCTCTAATGACATAGCTTAATCTCTATATTAGCCCTTTGGATTTTATTAATTAATTCTAATTACATAGTGTCACTTGCTCAATGATTTTTATGCCATTAAGCAACTTGTCAATGAAAATGGTTTCATGAACTCTTTTTAAAAATTGACTACTTGTTAATTGCTCTTTGATTCTACTTAGTTAGGGCATAATTGTACACTTGCATTGGCCCTCAATTGCATCTCCTTGCATGATAAAAAATAAAGGAAAATTGTATTTATGCATGTGTCTGTATTGTCTTAATTGTGTCTTTGTATGCATTCTGACCTATGAGTTCTTAATGTAACACTTAATCTAAATAATAAGAGTCTAGATTCATACTTAAGAGACTCGTGTCCCTGAGTTCGACCTTGAGCTTGCCCAAGTAAAATAAAATCAACCATTTTTTTAATCGATGAATTTTCAAGTGATTTTTGATCGATCCGGATTTGCCACACTGTAACGAACACATTTATTTTAATCATTAATTTGGTTAAATTAAGAGGGTGAGTCTCATGTTTGTTAAAGTCCTCGTCCAATTCAACCTGATTCTACATGAATCAACGAAATTGATCTCCACCTTTGCCATTCACTGGAGATCTATCTCCCACTACCATTTTTGCACTATCAGCCTCAAGCTTGGGTCGAGGATATACCACTCAAGCCCTTGAGTCCTTTTGTACAGGTAAAAGGCCCAACAACACCACTTGGGACTCAGATTTGTTGAAGAACAGGGACCCCAGGTAGCCTGAGACAACGATGCCTTCCATATCTCCTCCGATGAGACCTAGAACTCTGTAACGCCTCCTGTAGCTGCGGGAAGTCCCCAAGAAGAAGAGTGGTTGGTCAGCTTGGCTGGAGACCACCAGAGTCGTGAAGAATCCGAGAATGAAGGAGAAAGGGAAGCTTGTTCTTCCCTGTTCTTCCTTCCACCCCCAAAGTCGTCCTATCATCCTCACTACCAAGATCTAATCTAGGACATTGAAGTGGCGCATGCCTCCAGTCGTAGGATTTAAATGGTGCCCATGTGGCGCAACCTTTGCAGCTCGATCGCACCTCACACCTCCCTCACATGTCGCCTGGGTATATTGCATTTTACACATGTGCTCTTTTCATTTTTTATTTAGTTTTGTAATTATTAATCCAATGTAATATAAATAGGTTATTTTGCAAAAAAGACCTAGTACTTTATTTTATTTACAAATTACACCTCCCACCACACGTGTAGCGACACATGGGGCTCTATAAATTTTGCAAGTCTATCCTTATGCTTCATGAACTTGTTCTGAAATGAAGTTTAAGCTTTCATTAATTGCAAATAGGTCCCTATATCTTTAGCATTTTAATTTGTGTATATTAATTACTTTAAATATTTTTATTGCACTAAAATTGATAGGAAAATTATGTTAAGTGTTTGATACCATTTTTAACCTCGCATAATTTTTGGTTGGCATTTTAGTCCAGTTTCCTAATGTCTAAAAATATAAAAACCTGTATTTTTTCCCTATCTAAATATAAAAACTCATAAAAATTACAAAATCTTCTTCAAAAATTCCAAAAACGTTATATTATCTACAGTATAGTGTATTGTATCACATGTCCTAAAATCACTAAAAATAAAAAAAAGGATAAAATCTAAAAATCACAAAACCCTAAAATGCTTGTAAAAAATTATCAAAAATTGTTTAAAAAATATAACTCTCTATTTCTGAATTTTCTATATTATATATACTATAAACTAAAAATAGTTTTAGGTTTATTTAGGACTTTCTTATATGTATTTAACTTAAACAATCTTAGATATTTATTTTGTTCACTGTTTTATATGTTTAATCACTTTTTAAAATCCATAAAAATCATTTTTTTTATAAAAATAACAAAAAATAGAGAAAAAAATATAAAAATCATAAAAACATTTTTATTTCTGAAATTCTATCATATTTTGACTTATTTATAAAAGTAAATAGCTATATATACTATATATTACTTATAATATCTATAATAACTATATCATTATATATTTTATTTTAAAAATAAAAAAGGAAATACAATTTTCAAAATTAAAACAGAATTATAAAATTAAAAATATAAATATAAAACATTCAAAATTCCGTAAAATAGATATAATTAAAAACCCACATATAAGTAAAAAGTAAGAAAAATACAAAAGTAATTATTATTAATTAGAAAAAATATTAATAACTAAAATACCTACCGTTTTGCTCCCTAAGTTCTACAACTTTACATGCTTGCGCTATGCGCACATTTATATAGTTAAAATAAATTTAAATCAAATTTATATTGATTGATTTATCCGTATATCATGGGTTAATTGTTGCTTATTCGAGAATTGGTCATCAAAGCGATTGCTAGGCTAGCTTGTTAGCCCTAGTAGATAGGTTCTCAGGCAAACAGAGTTGGGAATACAACTTATTACTTGGTGAATCGGAGTCCCGCGTCCGCTTTTGACTGCTAGACACCCATGGAGGTATGGTCTGGCAATCATGTCGATAAGTCTATTTTATGTTTCATTGGTTATCCTGCATACTATCATGATAGTGAAGGGTGAAGGGAGGCTTTTAGGCCTCGAGCATTGCAGAGATGTGTAGTTTGAATCATATCCAATCAAACATATAAATTCGTCTTATGAATCTAGAAAGAAACAAGATTTTAAAAAAAGCAAATATGAAAGCACATGGATTGTGAACCATTATCAATCCATTTCATCAATTCATACAAGTATAGAATTACCTCTTGAAGCATGTTTGTGATCCTTCGGCATCTAAATCAAGAGAACTCCGCTCTAAGTCTGATCCGATGTAGACAACACTTGTGGGTGTGGGGATGAATCGCATGACTCCCACAATCTAGAGAAATGAGTGAACTTCCTCGATAGCCTTAGTACAAGGGGGTGACCACAATATAAGAGAGAGGATGTTTAGAGAGAGAGATGCTTTGTTTCTTAATTGTATTTCGAGAGCAGGATCTGCCACTCCTTATATACAAATTCAGATCATTACGATTGCAATTCTCTCTGCAAGATCAATAGTCAAGATTGAAGGAGCTCAAAAAACTTTTAGGATTGAGAGAACTCTCAACAACTTTTAGGACTAGAATTAGTAATTAATTATTAATTCAAATAATCCTAAAACAAACAAATGAATAATTAGATAATTAAAAGAGAGATAAAATCCTCTCTCTTTAAATTTGGAGTGGATGTCCAACGTATGGGGCCACTGTGGTAGTCCACTCCAAATTAGGAAATGATTTAATTTCACTTTGTAATTAAAGTTGGTTTTGTGATCCAACTATTTATTTATTTATTTAAAATAATTTGTAACATTTACAAAATACACCAACGATAAAATAAATCATATTCATTGGTCCACGACTAAATCTAAATACAATTTAGTGAATACAATTCACCTATACAATATAATTTGTGAATCCTATTCACAAATGTCTTTAAATAATGGATCATATCCACAATCACTATCCATATTGATTATATCATGAATAATTAAATCCAATTTAATTATCCTAATTTTCTCTCTTATCCTAATAATTAGAATTTACTTCTATCGAAACAATCCATGAACTCTTTCATGGATAGTTTGCCTTCTCCATGGATACTTGGAGATAGGGTTAGAGAAATTGTATTATCCATGTATAGTGACTTGGATATTGAGGTCTAATACCATATCCAGATCTAAAAGATCTCTTAATATTGCATCATATCAGACAATGTATCTTATCTTCTCATTGCATCTGAATCTAATTTAGAATAATGTCCAACATGTAGATCAAGATAAAATAACTGAATAATTGTGTGGAGTCACTAAAATCCAAACCTATTGCACCACTCCCTTAGAATGGAAGTTTCATGGTATACAATTAATTTAAGATCACATCACCCTCAAGTATTCTTAATACTCATAATCCTGCATACTAGAAGATCGCGATTACACTTGAAGTTCTGATCTCATTTGAATTGTCTTCTTCAGAGTATATTATTAAGTTTCTCATTTGATCATTGAGAGTTGGTATTATCATATGCTTTCTAAAAGTGTGTGTATATATATATAAAATCTTTAAATGTGGTCTTATTTCCAAAATAAGGCGACCATCGATGGAACATGATTTATCTCAATATCTCATGAGTGAGCTCACGCCTTTCGGTTCAGTAGTGAACCTATATGATCCCGTTGAGAGATTGTATCAATCGTAGTCCTTTATATGCACACCAGCTCTCGGAGTATAGACCTTGATTAGGTCATCAACCTAATTCTCTGTCAAATGTACATATTCAAACATATAGTGATACATATGTTTCTGATAAGATGATGCATGTCTATATCGTGACCTTGTTATCTCAATTTTGTTAAGTTATCTCTTTGTCCAACACCTCCGAATCTTTATTCCTATGCAAAGGACATGCATCAAGAGGTCGTTGGATGCCAACCTTTGGATTAAGTATTACCAAATCCTTCTCGGGTTGGAGATCCTTTCTGGATAATCACTTGACAGTGCAATTGAGTCCTCAATCTAACTCTTTAGATATTCAACTCAGCACAGTCTCTATGACCCAAAAATTGGATCAACAATTGTATGATCTCAAGCTGGTCAAGGTACATAACCACATTTGTACAGAGGGACCCAACAAGTGCATGTATATTATAAACTCAGAAAGGGAATGGAAAGCCAATAACTTTTATTGATATTAATTTACAATAACATTTATTCCAAAAATGATTCTCCAGGGACTCACATGTCTAACAATCTCCCACTTGCCCTTAGAACCATTCAAGTAAAATCTTTAAACCCTTACTCATTACATGCAGGTCTAAAACCTTCTGGGACAAAGGTTTGGTAAGGGGATCAATAATGTTGTCGGTAAAGGCAACCTTGGTGATTATGATGCACCATGTTTTTGTATCTCCCGGACGATATGATATTTCCTCTCCACTTGCTTACTCTTTTGATGCCACCTGAGTTCATTTGCTTAAGAAATGGCTCACGTATTATCGCAAAGTAACAAGATGGGAGTCTTTGAGGAAACTATGCCTAGCTCCAAGATGATGTGCAACCACACCGCCTCTTTTGCAGCATAAGATGCAGCAATGTACTCATTTTCAGTTATTGAGTCAATCATGGTGTCTTGCTTATTGCTTCTTGCTTCTCGAGCTCACAACACCAATGTTTAACAGGAATATGGGCCATGAAGTTGACTTTCAATCATCAATGTTAGTTCGAAAGTTTGAATTTGTGTATCCTAAGATCTGGAGATCACTATCAACATAGACTAAGATGTAATATTTCATCTTTCTTAGATACTTGAAAATGCTCTTTACTACACTCCAGTGATGTTCTCCACAACATGATTCATAATGGTTTACCACTTCCACTGTATGGCAGACGTCTGCATCATGACATATATTAGGCTTCCTATAGCTAACGCGTAGAGGCATCCAAACATGATTTTTTTCTCCTCCACATTTTGAGGAGCCATCCCTTTAGACATGTGAATACCATGTCTTAAGGGAAGGTAGCCTTTCTTGGAGTTATTCATACCAAATCTCTCTAAATTTTTCTTAATGTACCCATGTTGTGATAGCCCCAAAATCTTTTTTCTTGTTTTCTGAACAGTTTTGGTCTTAAGATGTAAAAGGCTTCTCCAAGATCTTTCATCTCAAAGGTGTGAGACAACCAGATCTTAACACCAGTCATCATCTCTGTATCATTCCCAATGATAAGAATGTCATCTACATAAAGCATAATGAACACAATGACACTCACACTAAGCTTCTTGTATAAACAAGGTTCATCTGGATTCTGAATGAAATCACAACTCTTTATGATTTCATCAAATCTAATGTTCCAGCTATGAGAAGCTTGTTTGAGCCCATAGATGGACTTTTTCATCTTGCATACTTTGCCTTCCTCATTCATGAAGCCCTGTGGTTGCTCCATGTAGATATCCTCCTTAAGATATCCATTAAGGATGCGGTCTTGACATCCATCTGTCGGATATCATAGTCAAAATGTGCGGCTATAACTAGATGTCCTGATGGATTTAAGTATGACCATATGGGAGAATGTATCATCGTAGTCGATTCCTTCTCTCTAAGTGTAGCCCTTGTCCATGAGCTGTGCCTTGAAGGTCTCTACATTTCCATCATGTCCCTTTTTTCTCTTGAAGATCCATGGGTTTAACCCCATTAGGAGGATCCTCTAGGGACCATATGCCATTCTTGTGCATGGAGTCTATTTCAAACTTAATATCTAGCATCCATCTACCCATGTCATGATCTGCGAGTGCTTCATCATATGAATTTGGATCGTTGTCAAACTCTACTAACACATGTTCCATACTTTTCAGATGCTCTAACCATTCTTGAACTCTTTCGAAGAGGTATGGGAGTTTCATCTTCAATTACCTTATCAATTTATGGTTAGGAATCTCATTATCCCCTTAGGATTCAATGAACTCCTTCACTTCATTCTTAACTTGAATTTTAAGGAATTCATCCACCGAGAACTTTATGTCCTTAGATTAAATACCCTTTGAGTCCTAGGGTCATATAATTGGTAGCATATTCCATGCTTTATATATCCAATAAAGTAGCACTATGTAGTATGAGATTCTAGCTTATTTGCATCCATGTTCTTGCCATGGATCAAGCATCACTAAATCCTCAAGTGTTTAACATTGGGCATGGTTCCAAACCAAACTCATGAGGGATTTTAGATATATATTTGCTCAGAATCTTGTGATGGATATATATTGTAGTCTCAATTGCATGTCCCAAAAAATAAGAGGTAATTGTGCTTTACTCATCTTTGATTTGACCATACCCATTATGGTACTATTGCGTCTTTTAGCAACACCTAGGGAGTTCCAGGAAATGTGAGATTGGATATAATTCCTTTATTTTTAAAGTATTCTTTGAATTCATATGAGAGGTACTCGCAACCTTGGTCAGATCAAATTCATTTGATCTTCGCATCGGTTTGATTATCAACCAAAGCTATGAATTCTTTGAACTTTTCAAAAATTTCAGACTTTTGACTAAACAAGAAGATAAATTCGTATCTCGAATGATCTTTAATAAATGTCATAGAATAATGATGTTCATTTCAAGTCGTGGCACTGAAGGAACCACATACATCAGTTTGAGTTCAAGTATACCTTCGTGTCAGATACCCATACCTCGGAAGGGCGCTCTAATCATTTTACCCTGAATACATTGTTCATAGGTAGGCAAACTTGGACTTGAGAAAATATAATGGTCCATCCTTTACCAACCTATTGATCCTATCAATAAATAAATGACCAAGTATTTGATGTCAGATCATGGTTAAATGATCTCCATCCTCTCTAGATATCTTAAGGTTTTTGTCAATGGTAGTAACATTCATGAAACAATAATTAATGCATAATTCATAAGTCCACAGATAGTTAGAAAAATTCCAACAATATATTTGTCATAACTACTTATGATAAATTTATCATAGAATAAGAATATATATCCATATCTAACTAGCTTAGATACAGATATTAAGTTCCTTCTAACATCCGAAACATATAGACACTCTCTAAATACTAGGACTCTTCCACTAGGTAATGATAGTTTGCATGCCCCGATGGCGACTGTTGCAATAGTTGCGTTAGACCCCATCTGGATGACTATCTCCCCCTCATCAAGCTTTTTGATTTCCTAAAATAGATGCAACAAATTGCATACATGAATAGAGGTACCGGAATAAACATTCCAACTACCTTTTCATCCTACGAGAAAGTTGGTTTTAATGATGAAAGTAGATCTCATATCTGGTGGAACATTATCTTTACCCTTCTCTAAGGTTTTCAAATAATATATACAGTTTTATTTCCAATGCTCCGACTTCTTGCACTTATGACAGATATCCATTTTATTTGATATTTGATGTGTGAAAGCCAGATATGATGAGCCAACACTTTGACTCTCACTACTACTACTACTACTACTACTACTACTACTACTATGAGCCAGACCCATCTAGAACCCTTGCTTCGAACCATGCTTCCCATTTACTTGTGAAACCATTGCACTGCCAATAAGATTCTCCTTTTTATGAAGTCTTGGGTCTTCAACGAAGCCATGAGTTTAGCGTTCGTCAATTTCAACTTGTTCATTGGTACGACACCACGAAGTTGTTGAAAGACTTAGGTAGAGATAACTGAATGAAGTCAGACAACATCTGAATCCATCTATGCCCCAGGGTTCTCCAGCTTTGAGAGGTAACCAAACATTTTGATTATGTGATCTCTAACAAAGCTCCCTTCTTGCATCTTGCAGCATATAAGTTCTTTCATCAAATTATAATGCTGAGTGTAGTTCCCACTGAATATTTATTTTAGATTTAACATTATATCGTAGGCATTCTCTATGTCCACGTGTTGCTTTTGAATCATAATAATATAACAACGGGTCAACGAGTGGTTTTCGTATTTATTATTAAATTGAATTTCATCCACTGACAAACTTGGTCTTCCTGAGCATATATCCGATGCACTCAGCATAAAGAACAAGTTTCAAATTACGAAGCCAACCCGAGTAATTTGATCCGTTCAATTGCTTGACCTTTAGAAGATTGTTGGGCGGATTCACGGATTTCATTTGAGACTAAAACACACATTTATATGTATACATTATATATAGGTTTTCTTTGGTTAAGCAGTTTTATTCAATGTTGTCTTGCCTTTTGATAATTTGAAAGCATATTCCCTTATCCAACTTTCAAAGCAAGGGATACACTTATTGATATATCTCTAGCAAGATCTGGGATCTCCATTTCACCTTTATCCCATCATAATTATATGAGAGCATGCAACTCCGAAAAATAAAGTGAGAACTCTTTGCTCCTTGCAAGTCCAACTTGCATGCCCAATTCGGTCTTGATACCCGAGTCCACAAGGTGATATTGACATGTTATCAAGTGAACCAACCATCAATAGGAATAGAACTCGCTATGTGCAATTCAATACCACCTTAAGTATATCAGGAGCAATATCAGGGTCACTAAGCATACAGCATGTCTCTTATGAGAAGCAGAGAGCTCGATCCATGTTCGCTTGTACATTAGAGCTATGACTTCGCATAGTCATCTTCGTTGTACAATCCATGGCGACGGTACTCTCTGCCTTGAAGGAGGACCATGGAGTTCATCATATGGTCCCCCAAATTCCATTCAAATTTTTATTGATCATTTCGAACCATATTATCATGAACAATCCTTCCAAGGGAAATCCAGACGGTATTAATTATAGACCGTGAATAACATGATCATTAATTTAATCAAATTAGATTATCAATCCAATTCAATCAACAAACAACTCTTGGTCAATATTTTATTATATATCATGCATCCTTACAAGTACATATTTTTCTAATTTTAGTTATTAAAGTACATCTTAACCACGTATCATCCTATACTTTATTGATACAGATTCGGTTATATGCTCGAGTTATGCTAAGAGGGAGCATTTTCTTGCAATGTAAGGTGTTAATTAAGGAACAAAGTCAGCATATCAGGTTTATACACATCTCCATTCCAATTCGAAACAGCACAATCATGTATTTTTGTACTTGTAGTTTTATCTGTCATTTCTTATTAGCATGATACTATATAATTATCTCACTTATAAGTTTGAAATGAAAACTATGTATTTATCAAAAATTTCAAAGATATCAAGCAACCGACTAATTTTACAATCGAATTATCTAGTTACAATAATTGCAGTTCAAGTTTAGTTTCTATCACGAAACAATCATTCAAAAATTATTGGTGATTTAAATATTTCTCTAAATATTCATTTCAACAATTAATTGAGAAATGTCACATATTCACATGATTTATTTTGAATGATAAATACATAAAAAATATCATCAAGATGATCATATCATCCTCCGATCATAGTCCACAAAATATTGCATTTCTAGGGCTATCAGATTCAAAATTGCGTAGTTTTCTGGTTCAATTTATGACATTAATAAAGTATTTTAAACACGTTTCATGATAGGAAAAACTATAGCAAAAATCATTTAGTTATAGTTTTGAGTTTCATGCAGAAACAACACATTGTGAGAACTTTTCGTATAGGAATCTTTGCCCCCGATCATAACCAACTATTGACCTGATGTTTGGGGCCATATAAACATGATTTATTATCCCAAAACACGTTTATAATAAGGCATATATCATCAACATCAAATATTTTCAAAAACAATTAAGAGTCATACAATCGTAGAAAAACCAATGTTCCTGCAATTCGATATGCAAAGCTTGATCATCCTTGGACTATGGACATATTAATCTAATTTTTGTGTATTTTTAATGATTTAGGAAATTAAGAAATAAAATAAAAGGGACTTAATTACAGACTCTATATACAAACTCAGAGTGTTTCATTTTTTGATTTTTATTCATTTTAAATTTAAATTTTGTACATTTTATTAAAATACAAATCAAAGAAAATAAATGGAAAAGAAACGAAACAAAAAGAGCTAATTATGTACATAAAATGATAAGGACAAATTAGTCAAAATATACAATATATTGTGTGGACCCAAAATCCAAGTTTCACATATGAATTCTGATTCTTTGAATTTGGTCTTGATTTGCAAATAATTGAATGTACACTGATTTAAAAGTGAGTACGATTCATAGGAGACAATATATGAGAGATATTTCACTTTACGGCTTTTTATCACAAAATTAGGGTTTGGTTTTATTTGATAAATATACAAATTAGTATTTTTCTTATAGTTTTCTCTATTAATGTCAGTATTATGTACTAAATAGAGTTGGTTTTATTGGATTTGGGGTTAGTATAAAATGAATAAAAAATATGGGAAGATAGTCAATATACATGTGATTACTTACACAGAAAATCTGGCTTCTTATTTATGCAATTATGAATGCTGAAATATGGATATTATTTACACATGAATGTTAATAATGCAATATAAATGGTTAAATGTAATTAATCACTTGGGAACAGAGCTACATTTCATTTTTAAAGTGATGAATCACATATTTATCAAAGTTCAAACACTTTTTGGACTTGCTCAATATCGACAGTTGGCAATAGTCCCTAGGAGGGGCCGGCGGTGAGATGACGAAGCTTGGCAAAGCTTCTCAGAGGACTCAATTCAAGGTGGAGATTGTTGATCTGCCTTAAATCATAACCATCCTCAAGTTGAAGAACCGTTCTAGACATCCCTCCTATCGTACTATTCCCCAACAAAATGGGGATCTCATTGCCTGGTCTAAGGGGAGGGGGAGCGTAGGGCCATGGGGGTAGCATCCCATAGGATTAGATCTCTCTGTATCCTCTGTACTTTTTCCTTTCTCCACATAGTGAAAACCCATCATCGCCACCCAAGGATGTAGCCAGGTTACAGGTCAACCATGTAAAACTGTGTGTCTTCATGCGTGTGTATTTGATCTTATTTGTACGTGCTTGCTTTCGCAATTCGCAACACCGATTATTCATAAATAACTGTTGTCCATTCAACCTAAAAATGAAGACTTTTGCTTCCCACTTCTTTCTCCCATTTAGACTCACATTCCCTTATTTCTTGTTCATTGAGAAGGTTTAGGGAAAGATATGAAATGCATTGTCCGTATATTATAACCAATAAAATGTGCATGGCCAAGCATTTCTAAAGGTAGAGTTATGGAAAATCCATGGTGATCATTTCAATGATTCCCTCAAAGGCAAGGTCTGCTTTTTCTATGAAATATTCTATATCATTCTTTTCTTGAATTCATTCTAAAAAAGTTTCGAATCTTCAGCTATTCCACATATTAATGATACACGATTCTAGGCATTTGTTACATAAATAGATAAATCCACTAGCATAAAAATGCTATAGATATAAGATGAGGAAGATACGTCAATGCTTTCTTTTTTTCATTTTTTACATATTAAAATTTTCTGAATTAGGAGATGATGTCAAAGGAAGTGGTGATGCTTTATGTGAAAGGAAGAGACTAAAAAATGGCAGAGGAAAATAGAGCTTCAGCACATTTTCATTAGTCCATGAGCATGATCCATATAGACACATGAATTCATGGACCCATACATCTCGATTAAAAAGAATCAATAGATAAAATATAATCATAAATGGCTGATATATTTCTTATTTTCTAACCCCAAACCCAGTTGCAGTAATGACTAGCGTGATAGGTTGTCGGGTGGTCAGGAGGTTGGCATTAGTGAGGGTTTGGGGACCTAAGTTTTCCGTGCATCGAATATGTAGCTTGTCGAATCTATTGCGACACAGATGGGAATACATGTACGAAAGATGGGGCCGAATCTAATACATCAATAATTTACTCAAGAAGCTACCAACCGATGACCAAGTCCATAATCACTACATGAGATGAACAGAGTTTTCGTGAATTGAAGTTGGCCTCTAGTGGGAGATGACTCCAAGAAACTGAGCACAATCATATACTAATGTGCTCCCCTGCCGGATCAGACAATGGGACATCAAACTCTAGTGGGTGATGTTCATTAAAACAACCACTAACTTATTTATATAGTTCTGTTAGGAGTGAGGATTAGTGATAGGGCCTTTAAACACTTGCTATGTCATAATTAGTTATCATGGAGCTTACCTCTGAGGTTCGCAAGTTCCTTGGATAGACCAGAGGTTGATTCTTTGCCTAGGCCTATGCTTAATGGGAGATGAGCCGTAGTCAATCCTATATTCTCTTCCATGCCCCATGTGTGTGAAATATGCATAGCACTCTTCGTTGCGGTCGCTCCTTCCAACTAGTTTGTAAAAGCTCGACTCTCCAAAATGATTTGGGGCCTTCTTCCCTACCCTATCGTTCACCCATCTCTCTTGCGCTTTGCGTGGTTCTCGTGGGCATAGATTTGTTCATGCTGGATTGGAGTGGGATTGAAAGTAATGCATTATGTTAGTGTAACAACCATACCCCCAAACATAGTGCCACATCTAAAACTCACGAGTGTGGGTGGGGTTTATAAGTGGTGGGAATTACTACTTGACAACTTGAGCTTAAGCATTTTGGGTGGTTGTCAACGGATCCATTTGGACCCGTACCCAATAAGTTGTTAGAGCCAGTTTTCCTCGATAAAGGATCGAGGACCTAAGCCCAAAACGTTACAATTAGACTTGGTCTTAGAAAGAATACATAGTACGGATTGATGCCAAGACATCAAGGCTGATGTGGGAGAGGGATAGTGCTCACAAACATCGAAGGTAGTGATAGAATTTGAGAAAAAAGCTCCAACACACGAGTGGGACGTAAGACCAAATTAAATAGTAATTATGATTGATGGTCTGGCATCTTTGTTATTATATAGTCTAATGGTGATTGTAATAGTATTTGCATTTTACTCGAAGGTATCTTCTTGTAATAATGTACTTTGAAGCTCCTTGTTCCGTCAACCATTTTGTAATAATGTCTACCAATACCCTCACCACACTGAAAGATTGGTATTACTAAATTGTGTTCCAAACTATGTTTTACTTTCATATAAAACTCACATTGTTTGTTTTCCAAGTTCATCATATTTAGTTTGAAACTATAACATTCCAAGGCCTCTTTTTTAACTCTTGCTTCTTATTTATTATATATTTAGTTTTACTCACCAAAAAATGTTATTTGCATTTTATGATTCAGGTTGGGAGAATTGACATGTAATCAACCTCCATAAAAGCAAAAAAAGATACATGATATAATGATGGTCAACTACCTCTCATCGAAGGAGAAAACTTATTAAGAAGAAGAACACGTATAACTCCCTCCATTAACTAGATCTCTTCCTCTTTGTGTGTATATGTAATATTTGATATGTGTAGAGTAATGACTCTGTTTCCCTATTGCCCAAGTATATAGTCCTTATTCTTATCATAACTTTACATGGAATATGACTTTATTCTTATTAGGAATAGGAGTCTAATTTCTTTAGGACTCTCAACCCTATAATCGACTCCCTAAGTTGAACTCCATTATGATCTTCTTCGTAGATCAATGAGTCTACACATTGGTTCATCCTCATTATTTGCAAACTTCTCTTGTAAGAACTCCACGCCTCTATGTATCACACATGTCTTGAGGTGCCACCGATATGTCTCCTTTTAGGCACACTATTTAGTGTTGTTCCTTTTGATGTGGAACCACACTTCTCTCTTGAATAAAGAGAGTGCAATCATCCTCTCACAAAGAGAACTGCATTTACTTCCTCTTCGTGCACACTTATGCAATATAGATGTTGACAACTTTCTACTCTCTTCTTGTATTACTTTAATGGAGGAAAGCTAGAGTTCCATCACCTGTCAGAACCTTTATCTCGTCCTCTTCATGCACATGTATGCAATATAGTTGTTGTCAACTTTCTACTCTCGTCGTGTACTGCTTTAGTGGGGGGAACCAAGAGTTTCATCACCTATCACAACCTTTATCTCGAACTTATGCTCCATGTTCGACATCCTAATTCCTCACATCATACATATGCTCCTCTAGTCAGTTTTTTTAGTGATTAAATGGAGGAGGGTGGGGTTGAACCCTAGTCTTCAGAGCGGGAACTCACTGCTTCTACCACCAGACCATAAGGTGGGTTCTCCTCGAGTCAGTTTAGTACACTCCTCCACCCCTCCACCATTCTAATGTTAGCTCAATGTCCTCATGACTCAATGTTTTATCTATAGGGACATGTATGACACTTTTTAGAGTTCATAATATCCTATCAATCAGGTAAAATTTCACTAATCCAACTTCTTTAATGTGGTGAACCTCTCCCCTCTCCATATGTCATCCTGATCATATCATCATTGCATGCGTGGTATATATTAAACTGCTCAAGCATACATGATCTAAATGCGCAACTCCAAAAGCCATCCTCAATTGTTCATTTTTCTATTAGGCACATGCTAACAACTCTTCATCATCGACTATAGTTAAATCCTATTGGTTTAAGCATGAATCACAAGCCTTCTTATTCCCTTTGATTGAGATTTATCCTGTGAAGACTGACTGGTTGAATACTAGTAGAGAGCATTGCTGATGTGACCGATCTCCCTCCTGCCTTCTGATTGGCTGAGCTGTTGGGTTGGATTGCTGAGATATCTGATCCGCCTCCTGCATTCTGATTGACTGAGAGTTGTTGAGTTGGATTGTTGAGGTGTCTGAACCACCTCCTACATTCTGATTGGCTGAGAGTAGTTGGGTTGGATTGTTGAGATGTTTAATCCACCTCCTATATCCTGATTGGTTGAGAGTGGGTGGTGGGGATTGCTGAGTATTTGGTATTCTTTTGTTGTAGTATAAAAGGAGCCCTGTGGCATCACATATTGTATCCAACATCATTCAAGCAATAGTAGAGAGAGTCTGGTATGAGCAAGTGGAGTAGGCACATTGCCGAACCACTTTAAATCCTTGTCTTATGCGATTGTGTGTGCTTTCTTCTTCGATCGTGGTTCTAGTCATGTGGTATTTGATCGGATCCGTCCCCAACAAGTGGTATCAGAGCAAGGTTCGGAGATCAACCTCTAAACATATGGCAGAAGAATCAAAGGTCAAGATCAATCAGTTCAATGGATCGAACTTCATGTTCTGGAAGATGCAGATTGAAGATGTTCTATATCAAAAGGATCTCTAATTTCCGATCGAAGGGAAGAAGATCGAAGTCATGAAAGATGAGGAGTGGAAGGTCCTATACCGAAAGGCTCTGGGAATGGTAAGGCTCAGTCTTACTCCATTGGTGGCTTCAAATATCACAAAGAAAACGACGACGACAAATCTTTTCAAAGCTCTTGAAAAGATGTACGAGAAACCATCCACATCAAATAAGGTGTATTTGATGAAGAAGCTTTTCAATTTAAAGATGAGTGAGAACTCTGTAGTGGCTTCACACTTGAATGATCTGAATAGTATCATCAACCAGTTAGAGTCTTTGAAGATGGTGTTTGATGATGAGGTAAAAGCTCTTCTACTTATTTCTCGTTTACCAGATAGTCGGAATGCTTTAGTTGTAGCGGTTACCAACTCATGTGGTTCTGTAAAGTTGAAGTTGGAGGATGTTGTTAGTTTTCTTTTTGGAGAAGTGGCACAACGGAAGACGTCTGGAGAAGAACAATTGTCAGGTCCTGCCTTGAATACAAAAGGAAGAAGCAGAAAGAACTACAAGAACCAAAAGCATTCCAGTTGAAAGTCGGTAAGAGGAAGATCCAAATCTAGAGATCCAAAGTCCGCGAAGAATGCAAGGTCCCAAGAAAATAGAAAGCAAAAAGGAGAAAATGACAAAGGT
Organism: Ottelia alismoides; assembly: GCA_037367405.1. Lineage (NCBI taxonomy): Eukaryota > Viridiplantae > Streptophyta > Magnoliopsida > Alismatales > Hydrocharitaceae > Ottelia > Ottelia alismoides. Next base: position 761,276 of record JAZKJV010005993.1, on the reverse strand, counting down.
AAGAACATTGTAAACCTTACTGATGATGAGGATAGCGATGCCTTAATATGTGTTGCAGATACGCCAAGTGAGTCCTGGATTGTGGACTCAGATGCGTCTTTTCATACCACTCCACAATGGGATATCCTCCAAAATTATGTGAAAGGTGATTTTGAAAAGGTATATCTGGAAGATGATGAATGTTGTAGCATAATTTGAAAGGGAGACATTGACATATCGCAACCCAATGGTGGCTTCTTGAGATTGAAGAATGTTAGACATGTACCCGATCTAACAACAAATATCATATCCATTGGACAGATATCAGAAAATGGTGTGGTGAAATCATTTGATTCAGATTCGTATAAGATGTCAAAGGGATCATTGATCCTTGCTTGAGGTAAGAAAGAAGGAACCCTGTATATTGCATCAGGCTCATATGACAAGATAAATGTTGCATCATCTGGGTGTAATGCTAACACTTGGCATGGACGACTTCATCACATGAGTGAAAAGAGAATGAAGATCATGTATAAGAAGGGAAAGTTGATAGGATTGCAAACTATTGATCTAGACTTTTGTAAAGATTGTATCTTGGGAAAGTAGAAGAAAGTCAGTTTTACAAAGACTGCAAGAGTTCAAAAGACTAAAATACTAGAGCTGGTTCATACATACGTATGGGACCCATCTCAGGTACCTTCCCTTGGTGGATCTCATTATTTTATTACTTTCATTGATGATACAACTATAAACATGTTGGTTTATTTTATCAAGCATAAATCCAATGTGTTTGAGACCTTCAAAATGTGGAAGGCCTTAATTGAGACTAAGACATGTTTAAAGTTGAAATGTCTCAAGTCAGACAATGGAGGAGAATACTGCAGTGAGGAGTTTGAATCCGACTGTGCTAAGAACGGGATCAAGAGATTAAAAACAATCCCAAGGAAGCCCAGAAAGAATGGTGTTGCTAAATGCATGAATATGACTATTCTAGAGTGTGCGAGAAGAATGAGGATACATGTAGGTCTACCCAAGCGACATTGGGCTAATGCAGTAAATACATCGACATACTTAATCAATCGAGGTCCCTCTACTGCTTTAGATGGGGATCTCCCAAATGAAATGTGGACAGAAAAGGAGGTAGCATTTTCTCATTTACGTATCTTTGGATGCATAACTTATGTTCATGTTGAGCAGGAAGATAGAAGAAAGCTTAACCCCAGAGCAAGGAAGTGTACTTTGTTGGCTATGGTACAATTATGGATATAAATTGTGAGATTTGGAGAACAGGAAGACAATTAGAAGTATTTATGTCACATTCAATGAGTCTTCCTTATATAAGGATAAAATGATAAAAAGGAAAGACAACTGAAGAACCATACTTTGTGGACTTTGATGAAACTCATGAACAAAGCATATCACATTCAAGTGATGAGAATGTTCAACCCATCCTATAGAATAATCCGCAAACTCCAGTGATATGCAAATCTTCCATAATCAGCAAACCTACTACAAGGTATTCACCTTCCTTGAATTATTTATTGTCGACTGATAATGGTGAGCCTGAATACTTTTATGAAGCTATACAAGGTGAGACAAGGAATAAATGAGAGTCGGCCATGGATGAAGAGATGAACGCTTTCTCAAGAAAAAAACTTGGGATTTAGTCCCACTACCGAAAGGAAAGAAGGCTCTGCACAACAAGTGGGTGTAAAGGGTGAAGGAGGAAGCTGATGGTTCCACTAAATACAAGGCTCGGTTAGTGGTAAAGGACTTTCAGTAGAAATCAGGAGTAGATTTCACAGAGATCTTTGCACCTGTTGTAAAGGTCTCAATCATAAGAGTAGTATTGAGCATTGTTGCAGCTGAAAACCTACATTTGAAGTAGTTGGATGTTAAGACAATTTTTCTACATGGAGATCTTGAGGAGGACATCTACATGCAACAATTAGAGGGCTATGTAGCCATTAAAAAGGAAGACATGGTATGCAAGCTCAGAAAAAGCATATATGGCTTGAAGCAGGCACCAAGATAATGGTACAAAAAGTTTGATGATTTCATGACAAATACAGGATTCCGCAAATGGCATGCTGACCATTGTTGCTACTTCAAGAAGCTTGGTATGTCTTACATCATTTTATTATTCTATGTAGATGGCATGCTTATTGCAGGCTCCTGCAAGGAAGAAATAGCAAATCTGAAGGCAATTTTATCCAAGGAGTTTGAAATGAAGGATCTAGGTCCTACAAAGAAAATCTTTGGAGTGCAGATTATCAAAGACATGAAGAACAAGAAGCTGAAATTGTCTCAATCAAATTCCATAGAGAAGGTACTTGAGAGATTTAATATGAAAAATACAAAACCTACTCTAACACCTTTAGAGAGTCACTTCAAACTTTCAAAGGAGAAAGAACCTGCTACAAGGAGGAGCATGAGTACATGTTAAAATAACCCTACCAGTCTGTTGTTGGTAGTTTGATGTACGCAATGGTTTGCATAAGACCATGCATCTCCCATGCAGTGAGAGTTGTGAGCAGATTCATGATGAATCTTGGCAAGGAACATTGGGAAGTTGTGAAGTGGATTCTACACTATCTGAGAGGTACCTCTAACATGGAATTATATTATGAGAACACTAACATTCCATTCGAGGTTTTGTGAACTCAGATTTTGCAGGAGATATCAATGGCAGGAAAAACACAACAAGTATGTCTTTACCCTGAGGAGTGGAGTCATTAGTTGGATCTCTAGATTTCAGAAGATAATGACCATCTCGATCACGGAAGAAGAATTAGTGGCGGCAACAGAAGCTTGCAAGGAAATGATATGGTTGAAGGGTCTGATGAAAGAAATGAATAAAGAATAAGAAGATTGTCAATTATTCAGTGACTGTCAAAGTGCAATTCATCTTGTAAAGAATTCCGTCTTTCACTCGGTGACTAAGCACATTGATGTGAAGTACCACTTCATTCAGACGCGGCTAGAAGATTGGCAATTTAAGTTGAAGAAGATCCACACATTAGAAAATCCTATTGATATGTTCACAAAGTCCGTAATAGAGGAAGCTGAAGAAATCTTCAAATTCTATTGGTCTTCAAGAATAGAAGATAAGGGAAAGCTCACATCAGGACTATTGAAGATGCGGTGTGTACCACAAATCAGTCTTCAAGTAGGATATTGTTGAGATTTATCCTGTGAAGACTGATTGGCTGAATACTAGTGGAGGGCATTGGTGATGTATCTGATCTCCCTCCTGCCTTCTAATTGACTAAGAGCTGTTGGGTTAGATTGTTGAGGTGTCTGATCTGACTCCTGCATTCTAATTGGTTGAGAGCTATTGGGTTGGATTGCAGAGATGTCTGATCCGCCTCCCGCATTCTGATTGGCTGAGAGCTATTGGATTGGATTGCTGAGATGCTCAATCCACCTCCTGCATCTTGATTGGCTAAGAGTTGGTGGTGGGGATTGCTGAATACATGGTATTCTTTTGTTGTAGTATAAAATGATCCCTTTGGCATTACATAGTATAAACAACATCACTCAAGCAATAGTAGAGAGAGTCTGGTGTGAGTAAGTGGAGTAGGCACATTGCCGAACCACTATAAATCCTTGTCTTGTGCGATTGTGCATGCTTTCTTCTTCGATCGTGGTTCTAGTCATGTGGTTCTTGATCAAATCAATCATCAACACCTTTCTCCATCTTTTTCTTTTTTTACTTCTCATAACTTCGATAATCAACAATCTTTGTATCATTCCTTATCATAAAAGAATCATCTTATAGGACTCTGAAGCTTGGATTGGCCTCTAATCATTACTTCCATTAATCTATAATGTTTTCTCTCTGTCACCAATAGTGATAATCATCATTTTTTACATCATCAATCGATCTTCATCAGGACCCATTCATAAGCGATGAGGCAATCATCTTGTCTATGTAAAGATTAAATTTCACAGAGCAATGTCACCACAATATGATCTTAAGATGATGGAATAGAACACAACAAAATTAGTGATTTATCATCCTTTTTGAAGAGACGTTCTTGTTTCTCAATCGTCTCATTAAGTGTAAGCAAGAATTTAAGAAACATGTTGAATTCATACAAGTGCACATTGAACTTTATCCCAATGATCATCCTTAAATCATACAACTTCTTTGTCATCGATAATTTCTTTGTAAGATAGTTGAACTTATATAATACCTCAAGCTTCTTCTAGACCTCTACCAGATCATCCACACTAATGAATTCATGAAGAGTATGCTTTCAAGGAACATATGTATTTTATACGCTTCGTAGAATCTCCCAACTGCTTACACTCTCCTCTTTCTTTTTCTCTGGCTTTTTCTGTCATTGGATGTGCCATTGTTTCCATTAAGGGTTCCACAGAATGCAATGGGCCCATCAATATGAACTTCACCGTCAAATCTGCACAATGTAGTATGATATTCCTCTACTACAAATCATCAAATGTCATGATTCGGCTTGATCTCCATTGATTGACTAGAAAAAGATGGAATGTAGACTGATTTGCAAGACCTAAAAAATAGGCGATGTGTCATTGATACTTATAACATCCAACTCAATCAAAACGTGCCAAAACCCTTATCTTTACCCATAAATCTCCTTGATTGGTCTCTACATGCTCCCAATCTCAACACTTTAGTGTAATTGTCATATTTTTATCCACATGCCACCAAGGTCATTATTATGTTATCATGCCTCCTACAATTTCGTTGATAGTTATTGTTAGAAAAATCCTTTAAGGATTCTTAATTTCTTCATAGTCGCCACCACCACCACTAATTCTTCATAATTTTTTTAGAATGTGCTTGTCAACATCAAACCACGTTCTAATAAAAATTATGGAGAAGAACAAACATGCAATCAACTATCACGAAAGCTCATGAAGAAGAAGGAACGTGATATAACCGTGGTCAATCATTAAAACTACTGAAATGGGGAAATTAATAATAATGATAATACCAAGGAGAAATACAACACTCTCCATTTTTCTCTCTCTTTCTCTTTGTCATTTGGTATATAGAGTAATGCCTCCACCCACTCTAAAACATCCATAGTCATATTCCTATAAGGACATTACATGAAATACAAACATATTACTCATTTTTAAGATTCCTACTACTTAGTCAATAAGTACGTAACATAAAATTGAAAAATAAGGGCCCAAGTAATCTTTGATATTGTTATATGTAGCAAAAATAAATGCAAATAAAACAAGCAAGCATAAAACAATGACAATACTGAATGCATGTTGTTTACCCTTAACTTGGATATTCCTAGATTACGGTGGCAGATCTCTCTGTTGTATGTAAAATTATGATACAAAGGATGAATAAAATACCTAACATTAAGGGGATTTATATATCATTTCCATATATATATGGATTGCCCTCAATCAATAAAAAATACAAATTCAAACTACAAAAATGACCTAAAGACTAAATGTTGTCTCAGAGGTTTTGCTTCACAGCCGCAATAGGCACTACAACAAAATTGAGCTATAGTGACGGTTTTGCAAAAATCCGTCACTAAATTAGCCGTTGTTAATATACAATGACGATATTATTCATTGCGAAATGAGTTTTCGTACTCAAAATTAGCAATGAATGTCATATATGCCGTTATATCATTAGCAACGGTCCACATAGCGACGCTTATCTGTTGCAATTTTTCAAAATATTTACTAATCATCGCTATTTTTTTAGTTCAAAATTTAACGACGATTAATTAAAATTTTGAAAAATAGCAACAAATAAGTGTCGTTATGTGGACCGTTGCTAATGATATAACGACAGATATGATATTCGTTGCTAATTTTGAGTATGAAAACTCGTTTCGCAAAGAATAATATCATCGTTATATATTTAACAACGGCTAATTTAGTGACGGATTTTTCAAAACCGTCACTATAGCTCATTTTTTTGTAGTGAGGGGAGGGATTAGGGTTCTAACTAAATCAAATAATTTGAATTTGATTAAGATTTCTTTGATAAAAGCTCAAATAAAAATTCTACTCAAAATAAAATGAATTGAATATGAATTCAACTTATGATTTTGATTCCTAAAAGAATGGATTTTAAATTAACATAATTAGATTAATTTGATTCCAGTTATGTGTGTGTTTTTAATAGTATTTATATAAAGGGAAAAGGGAGCCTAAACCCACGTGTAGGTAACTTTCATACACCCACCATATTTTCTCTCAATTTTTTTATTTTTTTAAAATGGTTCTTTAGGATATTTAGATCATAATATATCACCATTATGTCATTCTAATTTCAACTTATTTTGAGACTTCTAACTTATCCATTAAGACTGTCAAATTTTAAGGGTCTTAAATTTACTGAAATCAACCCCTTTCGATGGACATGTTAGGAATGTTATTTTTATACGAAATTTGAAACATATATTCAACTTAATATTTTAAGTAAATACCCTGAGGATCTATTTCAAAAAAATAAAAAACTGAGAGAAGATGTGGTGGGTGTGGGAAAGTTACCTACACCTGGGTTTAGGATCCCCAAACCCTTATATAAATACTAATAGCCCAATGTAAAAAATATTAGAAGTATCATCCACATGATCATGTGAGAAAGAATAAATTTCTTAAAAAAATTCAGATCCTCGATCCCACATTTATTTCCCTATTCCTACGTTCCCTAACCTACATTTTTCTCTTCTTTTTTTTGTTCTTCACCAAGAATCAATCAAACCTAGTATGGTCAGTGGTGCCCACTTTTTTGCACATGAAGGTGAAAACACTACTACATCGAGTTCTTATGTGCAGCTACAATGGTTTATGGCATAAATTGATGATGTTCCTTTGTCTTTTCGTTGTGGTGGTTATCACATGAGAAATCTACAAACTCTTCTCACTGTTACGTAGGGTAGTCCTTCAAAAATATTAAAATCTGCATGTGATTTATGGTTTTTAGTTCCTAGATAATCACATTGGCAATAATGTCTCTACCCATGATGAAGTAGGATTATTTTTGTCTAAAATTTCGTTATAATCAAGATTTTTTTGGGAATTTTAAGAATACAAACTTAAGATATAATATACTAACTTATCTATTTCATATATTCCTTCATAATCGAGTAGTGCAACTATATAACCTTCTCCTTGGCTATGTCAGGTCTCAGACGAGAATGCTTCCTCATCTTAGACTTTCTTTCCTTTCTCGATGTTAAAGTAAATCCGTGAGACTCTGAATCTTCTTTGCAGCCACCAATGTATATCATCTTTAAAACCACCTTTGAATGAGAAAATATTAAGGGTTACTTGCCATTCTAGATATTTCTAAATATAACTAAATACCATAGTCAAAAATCAAGTAGTATTTAAACCTTAAATAGATTCCCATTTGTGATAGAATTTCAGACAACAAAGCAACCTAAAAATCATTATTATTTGGAAAAGAATCATTGGATCCCTTTATGTCATTCTTTTGTATTATTATTCTATATAGAAAAAAATGATACATAATGAACCAATGAAACTAATGATTTTTTATATTGGATAAATTCTCTGTGGATTAAAATTTGAGAAAAGTTATTGTAAAACTTCATTTGAAATGATGTAGAAGTAAGCAACATGAGATTCTAATGACATCATTATCATATGTGGGTTCTTACATCTACCATTTTCAATAAGAATGGAAATGCTCTAGGCTTGACATAGTTGTGTCTCGTAATACCTTAATTTATCCTAGTTGTAAGTAAAAGAAAAGTAATTATTGAACCTCTTTTACTCTCATGTCATGTCAATATACTACTGAAGAAAAAACTGCAAAATCCGGTCCCATTAGTCATAATCAATTAGTTAACATGTTGGTTTACCATAGTTTGAAACATGAAAAAGAAATCATCGGTATGTCAAGTAAACTATTGAGCTAAGAAAAGAGTAATGAATCCACTATCTATTTTACATGATCATGTAGCTTGAGTAAGAAGTATTGATTTTTTTATCAACTAAGAGGAAGACTATGGGATTGACGCCGATTAAGTTAAACATCTTTGTGTGCGTGTGTGTATATTCTATTTGATTTGATTATCATCTTTAAGGAAAACAATCCCTTTGCATTTTTGTAGTTTAAATATTATTTGTTGAATGTTTTCATTAATATTATTTGTTGAATGTTTTCATTGATCTTAGACCTCTTTTTTACTTACATTGTTATCTATATTCCTAAAAAATAAAATTTACAATATTTTTATATAAAATAATCTTGGACACTTGAAATAACAACTAACATTTCATATTCTGAATGAAATGAAACTATTTTGAATATTTGAAACTCAAAAGAAATCAAATTTGAAAATTACAAATTCACATAAAATTCGATTCAAGATTATATAAACTTTTAAAACAAATTGAGTTTGAATGCATACTGATACATAATTAGTTTATTCAATTAGTACTGAAGCATGCTCTCTCCCAAATTTCCCGGGCAGTGACATTCTTATTTTGACACAACAACCTTTGCTTGAAAATAGAAAATTGTCTAACATTTGAATAGGAAGAACAAGATAAATTTCAAAGAAAAAAAATAAGAAGCAAATACGATGAAATTTTAAGAGAAAAAATAAGAAACAACTAGTTTCAGTCATAATATACCTATTTAGCTAAATATTTACTAAAAAACATGACAAAATTTGTTGACATGCCTTGAATCCTAACCATCTATTCTATTGAACTAGTTGCATAATCTTCTAATGTATCCTCCCATCGCACCATACCCTACCAGCATGGGTCGGATCCATGTGCATCCATGATCCATTTGAAACATGAGTAGTATGTAAACTCCCTAGGGTTAGAGTTCCATGTATCTTCTGTATTTTCTCCTTCTCCACATATAGTAAAGTTGATCATCATTACCTAAGGACGTAGCCCAGTTACGAGTGAATCTTGTAAATCTATATGTTTGCATGTTTTCTTAATTAATTGTATTTGTGCATGTTTTTCTTCCACTGCTCGCAACAAAAACTAATGCAGTAATCTGAAAAGGATGCCACAAGAAGAAATCCGCATAGAACTACCCAATGCAACATTTAACTACTTGCATAAAGATGATTAATAGCTGACGATAGTTATAAAGAGCATGATCCTCCTTCATTAGTCAATACTAGTGTTGAGATATGCCTTAAAACACCAACCTGTTTGCGATCTTATTACATTCTGTAAATGGATCTTGAACGGCCCAATGTGCAGATTTTTGAATCCAATAAGGATCCGTAAACCCGCCCTACATATATGTATTGTAGGGTTAAGACATGAGTCATCAGAGAATCTCATTCCGGGAGAGCAACCGCCTCCTATGGTTCTTCTATATGTACTCATGTTTTCTCTCATAGTGGAATCTCTCTTTATCTGTGATTTTTTTCCTGCTACACCAGTGGGATTTTTCCACAAAATCATGTGTTCTCCGTTATGAATGATTGTGGTTGATTGTATATTTGAATCATCTTCGACACCCAGCATGGTGATTATTAATAACAATCAACATTTGTACATAACAAGGCCTTCTGCTGCTTATTTCAATTTGGATGGACGTGAGCATTAGATTGAATGGAAAGCTTCCCGCAGCACAACAACAAATCCCTTCAATAGGCAAATCAAAATGAGGATCTCGAGCATAAAAGTGTGCATATATGCATGTAACAACTCTACTTCTCTAGCCTGGACACATTAAGCATGTGTAAAGGTTAAATGCCCAAGTAAGCTGCTCGTAGCACGGAATACGAGCGCCATATAGCTGAAAGAATGCCATGTTTGCTTGCAAATGACAAAAGCAGCTTGTGAAAAAGAAACCAACTTTGCAGAATACCCACCATCCTAAATAAAGCAGAAGCTTTTCCACAACTTCAACAAATGCATAAGCATGGGCCTCATGCCAGTTGCAAAAGGGAGGAGAATCGATTCAGCCAAAAAAGCTTGCCAGAAGAAGGAGCATCACATCACCAGACAATAAAACATGTACAACTATAATTTGTGTGCACCATGATAAAGCTTCAAGAGCAAGGAACTTTGCAAGAGAAGCTACCTGAATCGAATGCGCCTGTCAAATCTGTCCTTGTTGGATAGTCATGGGATACAGACATTGCAACAGATCTCTCCTAGATACAGTTGTGATGTGATCCCCACAATGTGTAGATTTTGTATCCATAGCTGAACAGATGATAGAGGAGTGCCAAATTTTAACAGTCATCGGGCATGAAACTGGGTCTCCAAAAAGCATAGAGCTGGTGAGTTTTGCCATCTACACAATTACGATGCCATTCTTCAAAATCAACATTAATCAAGAATTCTCAATAAACTTTTTGAACAACTTGAACCCTTTTTGAAAGACAAGGTGTAAGTGCAACAGTCAAAATATAGAGTAACTTCGAGAATCACAAGAGGAGTTGCTTCGAGGTCCACAGTCCTCGTCTGCAGAAGCTGTGTTACAACACTAAGAGAATAAGAGACAATTAGAGTACCATGCACATAAAGCTCGTGCCTGGTATATCGAATTAGTACTGACTAAGTGGCATTTAATCATGTAAAGAACTTGCATCCGGTTTGTCTAGTAGTGAAATATGCTTCACATTACAAGTAATGATAAAGTAACTATAATATCTACACCATCAGACCTTTAAGAACATCTACAGTGACTATAATATTGTGGTTGGTGACTTCAATTTACACTTTTTATAAGAACCTTGCAAAAGTAAATTATTGCGAATCGTGGAAGCAAATACGCAAAAACACGATCAAACAAGTAAGATGCAAACACATGGATTTACAAGGTTTACCTTTAAATGAGCTACGTCCTTGAGCGATGGCGATCGGTTTCACTATATGACGCAAAAAGATAATACAGAGAGTACTGAGAAGGTACAGATATGGGATGAGAATCATGATCAGAATGAGGATTGCATTATCTGGTGGCCCTAGGGCCCCTTTATAATGCAACAGAAGAATACCATTTGTATTCAACAATCCATCCCGACAGCTCTCAGCCAATCAAATTTCATGAAGCGGATCAAACATGTCAGCAATCCTGACCCAACAGCTCTCAGGCAATCAGATTTCAGGAAGCGGATCAGACATGTCAGCAATCTTAGTCCAACAGTTCTCAACCAATCAGAATTTAGAAGACGGATCAGACATGTCAGCAATCTATCCCAGCAGCTCTCAGCCAATCATAAGGCAGGATGTAGATCGGTCACATCAACAGCCTAACAAATGATTAGGATTCAAGTCATATCAACATAAATCAAATTCCATAGCATTCTTATTGTCAAAATGGTAACTACTCTGCTTAAATTATTTTTATCTTCTAGCCATAACCATAAAGAGACCCGTGGAAATGACAAATGGATCCCTTCTCGATGATTAGTATTAACAGAAGACTATAGTACCATATAATCTGATGGAAACTGAAGTTCTGTTTTATGACTTCCACGAAGATGATGAAAAGTAGTACTTCTACTTATTTAACCAGTATTCAATAAAAATTGGCGAATCTTTCTCCCAATTTAAGTATGGTCGGTTACATGGACATTTGTTCAAATCCATGTTGAAAGATCCGACTATTTTTTTATGCTAATTGTCGGCTACCTAACGCAACTCCCACGACGAGGAGATTTGAACCCTGATCTTTTGGATAGTACACGCTGCACTACCACCACACTGAATCGGTATTCAATTAACTAAAAATAGAACTGCATGAGGCACCCGTTTCATTCTGATTAATCGTACTAAGTATTGAGGCTTCACTCTTGCATGTTCCATAACAGTAAAGAACGGGATCAGTTATAGAAGAAATTTATAAGAGAATTGTCAGTTTTTCATTTTTGATTTTCAATCAGTGGATGCATAAACTGGGTAGAAGTTACCTAACTCAAGAACTACTTCCCCAGATTTTTTATGCATCAAAAAATTCAGAATAATCGAACACTTCCCCTCCAGTTAGTAACTGCATTCCATCACTTTCATTATAATAATGAGGATAAGCATCTGATTTAATGCTCCGGTTCGATCTGATCAAGTGGGAATGCATTTTCCATGCTTGGTCTGTGGTTCTTTCTTGTGGGGGTTGGCCTAAAAAGTTGAACAGGTTAGCAACATTGAAATTATCTCAAAAAAATACATTAATTACATTAATTATACATTATAGACACGCCCGTATATAAAAACCAATGGAAAGCAACATGTGCACGGAAAAAGAAGAAAATAGCGCATCCCTTAAACGTCCTTTTCAAGAAACTTTGATCCAGATACCTTTAAGATTTTCTGGAGTCTGCAGTTTGAGATATGATATAAATGAAACCAAAATTTAACGGCCAGCAACTGAACTCAGTGCATCTAAATGTAATAAATCCATGAACATCACAGGAGCAGGCCGAACAAGGGAGCTGATGGCCAACAACCCTATTTTTTTATTACTTAAAGAAGTGGGGTATGCTTTCTAATACATCTAACTTGGGTCATATCCAGATGCAAATAAAAAATTCATATTTATAATAGTTTCTTTCCAACTTTCTCTCCGTCTTACCGTGTCCTCTTGCATTGCATGGCTGTTTTTCTAACTTCCGCAAACATGAATCAGAACACCAGGTAACCTTAGCACACAAATATCCAAACCACCTTCAAAGATGGAAGCTGAGTGCCTAAAGATTGAAATATAAGGTCAGCGTGAATTAAACACACTGGAATCATTATGACTTTTTCAAATGTAACTTCTGCAAATATGATCTACTTATCAGTAAAAGCATTGCTTAATCACAGATCCCAACAGGTGTTAAAACAAGTCCTTACAATCCTTCATGATGTGCTATATAAGCCCTGCATGCCAAGAATAGTAAAAACTCCCCATGAAAATCCTAAAAAACTGCAAGATAAATAAATATCAAGGAGTCCAAAAACCACACTGCTGTCGTCGAAGGTCGCTTCCAGGGGAATGTGTATTGTGTAATAGGAATATAAACAGTGAATATAATGTTCGAAGACAGAATTAGCCACCAGGGATCGATAATACTAATTAATTGATTCAACGAACATTGGCTATGAAGAATTAGTCGATAATCAGGCATTACAAATATGATGAGCAAGTAATATTGAAAAATTGGTCCAATAGAGGGATTACATCGAAATAGGAGACAAACGGGCAACAAGTTGTGCCGTTGGTCCTTTTTGAATTGCAAAACCAATCCTTCTGAACACTACATCCATAAATCTGAGAACCATTACATTACCACTCATGACTTTTTGGATCCTCTTCAAAAGCTCAACAGCTTCTGGTGCTAAGAAATCAAAAGCATCAAAAGCAAAAGGAATGAAGGCATGATGATTCTCAGTGCATGTTTTCTCGAGCTTCATCACTTTTCCTGAAGCAACTTTAAGGGCAGCATGCCCTGCTGTGAAGGTCCCACTCTTCAACTCCACCAGTGGAGAAACTCCTATCAAATCTACACAAGCATGTTTCACTCCGACCCATCCAAAAATCAAAATATCAGCAGGTCTAAGCATGGATCTTCCCTCCTACGGATCAGTTAAAAAGTTCACAGGCACCTCTTTCTTAGCAGAAACACCTGCACGTCTGAGTACATCAAATAAAACATCCTAACAAGATTATGTATGTACTTAAAACCCGGAAGCTCCCTGCAAGTAAACACTAGAGCTGAGATCTTTTTCTGCATAAAGGCTAGCATTTTAGTTTTTAATTTGAGAATATCTAAAAGCATTTCATTATTAACAAGTACCAATTTATAGTAGAGGTTACACAATGACCAGCCAGCAGGCTTTTCAACAGAATACTATTCCCTTTTTAAAGAAAGGGTAGCACAACATGCTGATTGCACAATTTGTACAGGGCCAAAGGATAAACCAGGATTTCAGAAGGTAAGGTAGTTACTAAGTTCAAGATTCATGCTTAAATATCCATCAGGATCTAAGTCTTCAGCCAGCAAGTTGGGCATTTTCATCAATTCCATCACTACTATCATCATCTACACCCTCCTGCTCAACTTCTGCTTCTGCAAGTTTTGTCAGCTCTTCTTTGACTATGGATTTAATGCTTTGTTTTCTTGGCATCATATCTATCTTATAATGGCTACCTGAGAAAGTGAGCTCGCATGAATAATATTCAAAGTTACAGAACGAATGCTCCTACAGTTTTGAGGCTTTACACCTACCAAGCTGTAGCAGGATATCATTGAAGGTAGCCTGAAAAAAAAACCCAAGTAAGAAAACTAGTTTCTAAAGATAAAATATATCTTGATCAGCAAAAAAAGATCTAAAAAAAATTATAACAGGATAGTCCTTGATAACACTGAACGAAATTAACGGACGTAATTCCCTTTGGAATTCTGAAAAGAGTTATAAAGTACATCTTATGTAAATGACTTAATTAATATTTACCTGGAAAAATGTAGTGAATATTTTCTTTTGGGTGATTTCAACTAACATGAATGCCAAGACCGTTTCTATAAGTCACATTTCAACAGGAAGTACTTCTTGCATGTGTATGCCACAGACATTACATAGGCATAGGTATGTTTATAATGAAGACATCGAACCGGAAATCTTACCGAAATGGTCGAATTGGGTTGAACCATGTAATCAAACCGGTTCAACCGGATGATGACATCATCATTATTTAAAACCATATTAAACCGAACTGGTGAGAAAAACGTGGTTGAACCTGCTAATCAAACCGAAATGAAACAAAATGTATATAAAATATACACTTGAATGTACTTGGAATAGAAAAAAATACATAGACGATGTAATATTTCACAGCATGCATAAAATATTTTTTGTACGCACCGTCAGATGCCCTACATATCACATACACATATATAATTTGAACTAGATGCTTTATAGAATAATAGTTTAATTATATTAAAAATCATTACATGAAAAACGTTGTGTTAAGAGTAGTTGATTAGCGAGTTCAAATCCCACCACTAGCATTATTTTTTAATAAATTAAATTTTAGCGGTGGGGATTCTTTTAGCCGGATCTGGTGAATGGTCGCCCTGAGGGAGGTTTCTTTCAGCCGTAGCGGGGTGTGCGTTAGCGGGGTGTGCGTCAGGGGTGCCCGCTGGCACCACTTCTCTTCGTCCTTGCGAGGGATGTTTTGCCTAGAATGGTGAATCAGGTGGTGGCTCATGGTCTCACAGCAGGCTATTCTTTGGGGGACATCTCCATTCCTGTTCTCCAATATGCAGATGATAGTATCTTTTTTATCGAGGGAGGAGATCTTTGGGGAGCTCTCTAGTCTTAAGCTCAACAAGGATAAATCCAGCTTAATCCCTTTTGGTCTTCAGGAGGAGGAGGTAGAGGCTTGCTCCATGGAGTTAGGGTGCTCTATCAGTACGAGGACGATTAGGTACCTTGGTATACCTTTGGATTGTGATTGCCTACATCTATCTGATTGGCTCCCTATTGTAGAGAAGCTGGAAAGGAAGCTGGCGAGCTGGAAGGGATCCCTGCTTTCTCGTGGGGGGTTCTGGTGAAGGCAGTCCTGACGGCAATCTCAATTTTCTTCATGTCGACTAGACTTCTTCCTGCAGGGGTTCGCCTTAGGCTTGAGAAGATCATGCGAAGGTTTTTTTGGGGAAAGACTGGTGGGAATGGCCATGCTTTACATCTGGTAGATTGGGAGACGATCACTTTGCCTAAGGAGATGGGGGGCTCGATGTGCCAAATTTGGAGTTAATGAACCGTGCTCTACTAATGAAGTGGGTATCGAGAATTTGGGAGGATAAGGAGGACATGTGCAACAGACTCATACGAGGAATTTATGGGGTTGATATGCGCTCCTTCAGTATTTTGCATAATCTATGGTTCAAGTCAACATTGTGGAAGGGTGTCCGTGCGATTGTTCCGGATATTCCCCATCTCTTGCATCAGTGCTTGGGGGATGGTTGTAATTTTTTCTTCTGGACAGATGATTAAATGAGTAGCGGACCGATTGCCTCCCGTTTCCCCCGCATATTTGCTCTGGCAGATGACAAAAGGGCTCGTGTCGCGGATTGTTGGGTCGGCTGTGTGTGGAGACTTGCTTTTCCTGGTGCGCTCTCTGATCGACGTAGACAGGAACTTCTGGATTTGATGGAATCCTTATCTAGGTTTGAGGGTCATGCTGTTGGATTTGACCACTGGGTTTGGAGAGAAGGCGATTTCTCCGTCAAGAAAGCTTACACATTGATGATCAAAGGAGCGTAACCACTGCAAGAGGATCTTATTAGGGACTGCAAGATAATATGGAAGCTGAGGATTCCAACTTGTGTTAAAGTATTCATGTGGCTTCTAAGGCATGGACGACTGCTCACGAGGGA
This sequence comes from Ottelia alismoides, assembly GCA_037367405.1. NCBI lineage: Eukaryota > Viridiplantae > Streptophyta > Magnoliopsida > Alismatales > Hydrocharitaceae > Ottelia > Ottelia alismoides. Next base: position 744,948 of record JAZKJV010005993.1, on the reverse strand, counting down.
AAGGCATGCATGCATCTTGCGTTGTGAGGATAACTCTTGTGTTCTATGTAGTTCGGCATTGGAATCTGTGGAGCACCTATTTATAGAATGCGAAAAGGCGAAAGAGTTCTGGTGGATGTTGGATGTGGGTTGGGTGGACCGTAGCAACATTACAACATTCTGAGAATCTCTCCTCAACTCTCGTTTTCGTCCAAATGCTGAGAGATTGGCGTCGATCTCAGACTTATGGGCTCTCTGGCTTGCTAGAAATGGTGTAATTTTTCGTGCCGAGAGATTCTATATAGAAAATGTAACCCACCTTGCTCGGACTCTCCTCGAGTCCTGGTTGTTCTAATTATTTTCTTAATATATTTGGGACGGACACCTACTCCTTTTTTGGATCAAAAAAATAAATTTTAAATGCAGTTCAATTTTGGTTCATGGTTAAACCAGGTTAGAAATAATAGGTTGAATGAGCGAGTTGATTAAAATTTGAACTTTCAAATTGAACCAGCAAGAATTGGTAAACCGGACCGGTCTAGCCCCAGTTTACCGGTCGAACCAGCCCGTCCGTTTCGATTTTGAAAACATTGGTCAATATTGAAAGTTGTACTTGGGTCAATGGATTTAGGTGTGGATCCATTCAATCATTCACCATATAAATATTGCACATACCCCTCCTTTGGTGATTGAATAGAATAGAGATGAGTTGAGATGCCTCGAACGTGATACATTGCAAAGCTAATTTTTGACATTCTCGTGTGGCTAGAAGGCAAAGTCCGGCATTGCAAAAAGGAGATCTCGATGCTCAGACCCCCCTCCCCTTACAAGATTCATTTTTCAGGATTGCTTTGTTTTTTGATTTTTGGATCCACCTATTTAGGGGGGATAAGCATGTACGTGGATGTCATATAAAACCCCTTCGAATTAGGTTTATTAGAGGTCCTCTATCTGCTATTCTACCACCATACGAGAGACTTCCCTCTTAGTTCTCTCTCCCCAAGCAATGAGAGAAGTAGCCAACCCAAGATCTGAGGAGCAAGTTCGTGCAAGGCACGAAGAGTTAGCCTGTAGGGGTACGAAGAGAAGTCGCTTCTGCGAGGAGCAGCTGTCGGGGAGGTCCATTCTCGATGAGGGGCATCACGTGACGAGGAGAAGCAATGGTATCGTGTTCTCCAAGTACGAGGTGACAGTTATCAGATTTTATTCTTGTAGCTGAGCCTCATTTTTATTGGGCAACAAAACTGAGAAGACAATGTGTCCTCTCATTTTTCCGTCTTAGTGGATTTTGTTGCGAGTCATCATATCCTGTGGGTTTTTCCCCTCTCTCACATCGAGGAGGGTTTTCCCACGTAAAATTTCTCGTCTCTCTGTGGTTGTTTGATTATTGTGCTACGATTATTTTTCTTGGTCCCCGTGTGGGAATGTTTCGTTGCTAGTCATCCTTTACAGGACATGTTAAGGGAACCCCTCGATTTCCCAACAATTTTTAGTAAAGAATATTTCGCATCTATTATCAATACTGATTTTCACGCTAATACTTATTACGGATAATTAATTACCAAAACAAATAACCCAACTCAATGGAACTGAAACCTACTCTATCCCCTCAATCGACGCCTCTCGGCTCCCAATCCCCAGCTCTGTACCCTTCCCTCGATCCCCTTTCTTCTTCATGCTCTCTTCTACACAGAATCTTGCATCTTTAAGCCACACTCGTACACATGTCAGCGACCTCATCATCATGGGAAAGACTCTTCAAGAGCTCATCTATTCGCACAGGACGAGGCGTCACTCATTCTTGATGCTCCGGAAACGACACTAATAGTGTCTCCATGGTATAGTGCTTGAGACTCCCACCTATTGCACCAGTGAAGACCTTGCCTGTTTATTTTTTTTCACGAACAAAGACGTCTTACTTTTGGCTTTATTTTTGAACTATTATGTCATATACTGGAACTATTATGTCATATATAGATATGGTTCATTCCAAATACTATTGTTTTCTACATGTCATGGATCCAAAATATGATAATGAGATTTAAATCGGGATGTGTGGATAAATACAATCACGATAATGGTATTTCTCTCTCAAATTTTCTATTATATTAGGTCATATTTTTACATACTACAATTGCTCCAGTATTATATATGCAAAATTTTCCCATTTATTCAATTATTTTCCAATGTTTTACCAGAGTTTTGTTATTATCATGTGTTTTCAACATCAATTTTAAAGCAATAATCTGCATACTTTATAATGTTTCTTTTATGTTTTGTTTTTGAATCAGTGTCTTCAGTCTTCATTTCTCCTAAATACACATCTATTTTTCCAAGTTGTAACCCTACTACGATTATTAACAAGTGTTTGTGGATTATGGTGATTTCACTTAGACAAGTTTTATCTGATATGTGAGTTGATTGAGCGTCAGATTCAGACATATTTTGATTCATTTAATAATATTCTGTAGGATTTCTTGTTGGTTTCATTAGCATGAAATTGTTGATTATATATCTCTGTTTTCATCTACTAATTTAAATAATCGATATCATAAGTTACATTTTATTAATCGATTTACAATTGTATATTCATTTTTACATGTTATTTTTTCTAAAGAGTAAATGATAAATTACTGACTGGATTTTTATTTTTGCTGGTCAATAGATAAACTTTACAATGAGAGCATGGATTTTACAAAAATCATATAAACCTTACAACATATGATGAATTTTGAGGGACGTATGATATTGGCAAACTCGTTGATTGGAAATATAAAATAATTTACACATTAATAAAAGAATTTTATTTTACAAAAAGTATATGTAGTTTACAAAAGAGATCGTAAAATTTATAAAAAAAATAATAATGCAATTTACAAGCATTGCTCTCACATAATGTTTGACTAGAAAACTTGAAAAATCACAAGTGTTTGGCAAATACGCATTTTACTAATAAGTATTGCATCTTACAAAAATCACATTCAATTTACAAAAGAGTCAATGAAATCCATAAAGAAAATATCGAAGTTTAGAAATATTACTCCCACAGACTGTTTGGCTGAAAATAATTTAGATACTGGCATTTTATTTACAAAAATCATATGAAATTTACAAAAAGAGATCACGAAATTTGCAAAAAAAATAGGTGGTTTAAAAACATTAATGTTGGCTGAAAATAAAATTTAGCATATATTATGATGTGTATTTTTTGTAATATGAAAATTAAACACATACGCTACATATTTAATATCCCCTAAAATTAATGTGTATATGACATGTAACATATTTAATGTGTTTGTAATATACCCCGACTAAATATTAGAAAATATAGTTGTAACAACCCATCATTTTAGGAATGGTATCCACATATAAATCAATTACCTAACACATGGTCAAAACAACCTATGTTTTAGGAAACGTATCTACACAAAAAATAGAAATTTTTGTTGAATTTGGGCTTTTTTAGCGAACATCAAGAGTTATGTTTTTGTATTTTATAATATGAAATTGTAAAATATCTCAATTGTTTGTAAATTGATAACAGTTATTTTAAAATACGAGCATTTATTCTATCATATTTTTTGGAAAGATCGGCGTACACTCCTCAATATTATACCTAAGTATAGAATGTTCAATTATGTATATTTTACTAAATTATCATTAATTTAATCCGTCCCCATTTTAGGAATGTTAGTTGGCACGAAAACCACCTAGTTGTTTGAATCTTACTCATAAACTCATCATCCAAAGTCTAAGATGACACCTTTCCATAATCAAGAAAAGATGCCACTTCATTTGAAGTGCTCCATATATATATGAGTAAAATGTGGTTGCTCCCACCCACATTTTTTATTTTTTTTGAAAAATAAAATTATATATTTTCATTATTATATCCCCCTAATAAGTCATTCAAATTTCGTCAGAAACAGAGACTCCTATGTCCTCCATCTAGAACATGTAATTTAATGGTCTTAGAATTGATGTAATCGACATGTTTCGGTTGAAGGGCATAGGAGTCTCTGTTTCCGGTGAAATTTGAATGGCAGAAGAAAAAATATAATTTAAATTTTAAAAAAACAAAAAAAATAGGGGGAAAATGATGGTAGGAGCAGCCTGTTGGATCCTCCAAGAGAACATCCACATTTTACTCTATATTATATATATAGGTATTGTACATCCGTGAGCGTAATGAGCCCCTAAAATGCTAATTTGAACAACATGACGATTTCCATATAAGCTAGTACATAAGCATACATATCACATCCCGACAAAGAAATGATACTACATCACTTTCACATATTCTTGTAAAATCACGTAACCAACACAAACGTTCTCCATCCTCTTATATTAGCACTATTTTGCATTGTACCTAAAAATGGTTCAAAACTCCATTCAGTTAGTTTTTCTCATACTTGATGAAATGCTGAAAATTAAGAAAAAAAATATGTGAATGTTATGGACGTACTTGAACATCAACTTTTCTTCCGTTAACATATAATCTAGATAGATATATGGAACATAGTGTAGACATGCATTGATAGTGTAGACATGCATTGGATTCAATTAGTCCTTGTAATTGTTCTTTATGCTTTGTGCACAATGAGTCGGAATAATTGTGCCTGACTTAAACAACCTAACGTTGTTGCAGAAGCTCTTAGTTGTTGCGTACCCTCTTTTAACCAAGTCGATGTCCGTGACTACTATTCATTGACATGGAATGACATTGCCACAATCAAAAGGAACAGAAACATCTATTGTGTTTATTCTTTGGTGTTTGGATAGAGGGTTAAACTGGGGGTGGATTAGAAGTGGATTCATTTTGATATGATTGTATTGAAGTTTGAAAAAGTGAGTAGTTATTGTGATGTGAGTGTATTGGAGTTTGAAAAAGTGAGTAGAAGTGGAGTAGTTTATAATTTTTAGATGATATGATGGTATAATATATTATTTTTTATTGGAATAGATGGAATAAAATTAATTTATTTAATATATTAAAAAAGGGAAAATGTGGGACCCACTTGGAAAGAGAAAGAATGGTGTACTACCCGAACGACACCTTAAGGTTATTGTATTTGACATCGAGTACGGTAACTACTGACAACGGAAGAACTTGACATATTAGATGATTTACAAAATTAATGTTTATAATAAGAGCAAGACCGATCATTGTAACCTATATATAGGGAAAAATGGAACTGCCCTCTGGGAGGGGGCTAACTTGGCTCACTCCGCCCATTTTTCTTATTTTTTTTAAAATGAATCTGTAGAAATTCATCACTATATTCCTTTATTATATCATTCAAGTTTCGTGAGATGCAGAACTCATACGGCATCCATCTAGACAGTCATTTTTTAACGGTCGTATAATCGTTGAAATCGACTCCATCTGGATGGAGGCTGTAGGAGTTTCTATTTCGTATGAAATTTGAATGACATAATATAGAGATATAATGATGAAAATCTACAAAAGCATTTTTCAAAAAAATGAGGAAAATAGACGGGGGGAGCCAAGTTAGCTCCTCAATGAGGCAACCCCATTTTACCCATATATATAATTATTGGCATACTTGTTCTTAACATTGTTTGAAAGAGTCACAATAGTTTCGATCGATAATTATAGGGTTCTTGACATTGTTCATATTGATGTTCTTGAATGTGATATTTTTTGCATATACACGGCCTCCTTGCATTCATACATATATATCATTATTAATTACACATGTATGTAAAAAAAATAAATTAATAGATTATTAGTGATTTACTTGCCAAGTCTAGATTCGAGCTCCATTTGTGGTATCATGAAGAGTTGCAGTGTCCGTCAATGCGTTGGAAACATATGCATTAGAGTTTCCCTTGCCTAAGCTTCCAAATACTTGTGATAAAATATGACTAACCACTTGCGAATCATAAATAACGAGCTAGCTAGTAAATTTAGTTACACGTTTACAAGAAACTCCATGGTTTTAACCCTCGTTATAATTTACTCACATCGAGATCAATATTACCTACACCATGTTATGATCCACAGTTTGGTTTATGATCGATATGCAGTAATCACCTTCGAGCAAAATAAAAGCCGATTTGATTTAAAAGCAAGCAGCATAACTAAACTACATGTAATACATTAAATTGCTTTTTGTTTCACGTATTGTCTACAATCCAAAGATACATGTTATCACAATGATATGTTTTGATGCTCTTGGTACTGGTGACATGAATTCCATCAATGTTAGGACTACTTAGTCTCCGGAGCAGTAATTGTGAGATCAGAAATCGTGACATCGTTTTTTTGCGTGAAGGAAACATGCACTTTTTTCACTATTTTTTAACAACAAATTCTCAACTTATATTTTTTTTTTGCTAGAAATGGAAGTCATTGCATGTAGAATACATGTATTAACTTGAAATTTATAAATGCCAATAGGATCATACTCCTATGCACAATTATTATAAAGAAGAAAGTGTGGATGGAGAGGGGTTGTCTCTTAAATTAACAATATAATTATAATAACAAAGCTATAAAAAGTGTACACAAAATATTGAAAAAAGATTACCTATTGAAAAATAGTAAATTGTAAGTAGTACATACAGTGGGGCATCGGTAGAAATTTTCATAGAAGCCAATAAAGTTACTTGGATCTAATAAAATTACACGACAAACAATAAAGCTATACTTATGCATCCAAGATTATGCATTGAATCTCTGTCGTGTGATTTAATCTGTTATAATTAAAAAATGAGTAGCAACATAGATGACTAGAGTTGCATAGAACTTATGTAATTTAAACTAGAAAAGGTTGCCTATCCTCACTGTAAAACTAGATCTGCATGGTCCTAAGAAAGTAATAGGCTTGAGAAGGTATATGCCAACTCTCGAAATCATAAAGATCGATGAAGTAGTCGATGAACATGCATCCTTCCAAGCATAAGAAAATACCTAAAAGAAAGATGTAATAATGGATATTAAACGAACATCGTAATGGTAGACTCACTATGTTGTTATGACCGTATGGATGAAAACGAATACAAATATATTTCTATCTGCTTCGTATCTGCATTCGTCAAATAGAGGATATGGAAGTCATTTTCTCGTATCTCGCGAATACGAATGCGAATACGAATACAAATGTTCAACATTCACAGAATACAGATACGAATACGAATATAATATCCTCAATTTTGACAAACACGAATGTGAATACGAATGTTCAAACTTTTGAGAATACGATACAAATATTTGTTTTTTGAAGGATACATATATGAATATAAATTCGATACGAATATGAATGTTCAAATTCTGGATGATACCAACATTTACATGGTACACAAAGAAGTAAGTTTGGTAAGTTTTCTTTTATTATATAATTATATCTTTATGTTTTCTTTTATTATTTAGTTATTTTTAGGCACATATTCATTATTAAAATATTTAATATGCTTTTTATATATTGAAAATGGTTGTGAACTTAAAATGATTGTTTCTTTAAGTAAATTCGAATATGTATACTCGTATATTAATTGATATTCATTTGTCAAAAATCTGTATCCGAATTATCAATATGTGTCATGCATTTAAATTCGTATTTTAATGATATGATTTCACATTTTACACATTAATGTGACATTCGTATTCATATTTGTATCCGTATTTTAAAAAAGGATGAGGATACGTAACACCTACATTCATATATGTATCCGACTGTTTTCATACCTAGTAATGGGAGCACTCATACACACACCTGGTGTTGCATTTGACCCGTCTCCTTTAGCTCCATAGTTCTACACATCGATCACTTTAGTATGAGGTAGAGAAGATTCACTTAAACCATGACAAGAGATTGCTCTAATGGTACCTAAGAGATATTGTTGTTGTTTTTATATATGATTTACAGATACATACATTTGTAGGGAACTCATACGGGCATGAAATGATGATGTTCCTCTCAAGATGCATGGGAGAGTTTGATCAACTCCAATTAATTGCAACAAAATAAAGATCATCATGCATGTTTTTGTTTGCCTAAGTCTATGGGATCTCATACATGCATGCTTTAGTTTGTTACATGATGGAGGCGATGAAAGAGGCAAATCATAAATTTATATAATTAACTATTTGCTACTAATGGCCAAAAAGCTTGTGATTCTAGAAGATAACATACGTAATTGACAAAGATAGAAGACACATATCGAACTTTTGAACTACACGTCATCCGGCATAAGATTGACTCTTTAATTACATATTCTTTGATTTAAAAAGTTTGACACAACTTTGAACCATCGGTTGATGGTGGTATGTTTGGAAAAAAATTGAAATAATTTAATGTCGGCAATGAATATAGAATTTTTACCCAGCATGAGAGAGAGAGACTAAGCAAGAATTATGTGTCCCTCCACCCGTTCTTGCTCACGCCCTTAAGAGAAATTAATCCAATTGCTGGAATTATGTAAATACTAAAATGACATACCTTTATAATTCAATCCTGATAATTAATATATTATTTTCAATAAGACTTCTCTTCTTCATATACTTCCTACCCACTTCGTCCTCGTCGTCTACCTTCATCAAGTTATGCGCTTGATGATGAGTCGTAAGCCATACCGCAGACAATCTGTCGTACCCTTGTCATGGCATCGCATCTCTCCATCATCTGAAGAGTACCTACTGCTATTTTGCACTTAAAAGAATTGAAGGTTTGACTTATTAATTTTAAGGATATTTACACCCATAACTCTGAATAATTTCGTAATTACAATCATAACCTCGTGTAATCGTGAATTACACAAGAAACCCCAGGTAATCACACCATCTCACATCTCACGATGGTGGAGGCTGGTAGTGGGGGTCGGGCTTCCATCGGGGGGGCTTGGGTTGTGTTATTGTCGGTGGTGGTGGAAGCTGGCAAGGAGGGGGTGGAGGCTGGTGGGGAGGGGATGGCTTCAAGAGGGTTTGCGGGGGTGGGTCCTTGCTGATGGCGGGACTTCGATGATGGTGGAGGCTGGCAGAGGGGAGGGGGAGATGGTCGGTGGGGGTTAGTGGGGGTTATGAATATAATTACATAATTACTCAGAGTTAAATAATTGTACTCTACAACCATATTTTTATTCTCAATAGTACAATGAGTGGGAATGAGTGTGCAACAATAGCCATGAGCCAAAGAGAACAAACTCACGCACCTCTTGTAATATTTGAAATGTTATTGAACTCGAGTAGCTATTTTCTTGAATTCAAGTATGTATATGGGGTGCAAACTTGGTTCCATCAATATGAGGTGGTTCATGATGGGGTGCAAACTAGTTCATAGATGGGTTCATGGTTCAATTACCACATCCACATATGTTAGTTGCACATCATCTATTAATAGGGCGTGGTCTTACTGGTGGAGCAATATAAGAGGCCACACCTTCTGTATTCATTGAGAGAGTAATAACTGGTTATCTGGCCATTGAGGGCCTTCTCCTGTGCTTTCATCTAGCTCCTAATAGAGTAGGGTTCCACGTTATACACTGTATTCTTCACCATTATTTATCTGCTTATTTCTGATTACGCTTCTGCATTATCATTTTCTACACTAACTCGTATTGTTTAATATCTTTAAAGTTGGTGCCAAAAGGAAAGAAGGCCAGAAGTAAGTACGGGACCTAGGTTGATAATTTTCCTATAGTTATTGGATGTAAGGACACTTATTTGAATCCTAAAGCTCACATTTCCTAGATCTTGGGAGACCTAAGTACCTAGAGAGAGGAGCTAAGCTTTATTGATGCTTTCGAGGCCAAGATAAGAAGCTCCAAGGTCATCTTGATTCTATACACCTACAAGCTTGTCCAAGGTCCTTAAGTGGTGAGGAAGATCCATATCTCCTTGTTACTTGGTTAAAGTTCATGTTTATATTATGAATCAATCAGTGGCTTTAATCTTGTATATCCTTGAGTCGTTATCGCCAAGGATATCTTGATGTTTTGAATGCTAAATGTTATGTTCAATCCCTCTCCATAATTTAGTACCGAGATTATTGCTTTAGCTTGTGTAGTTAGTGTTCCAAAATCAAGTTAGAAACTAGCTTTATAAACTAAATATTGCGTAATATATAGGTTCATTCAGCTGCACATCATTCTTTTGTATTTTCTCAAAAATCTAACCATACCATAGTTGCATATTTTCTTGTGATTTGTCTATTTTTATAAATTTTGGAGCACAATTGATATATCATATTAATACAAGAGTTCAGTGTTATAATTCCATTTTCCTATTTAAACTTTCCAAGATACATAGAGAATTAATTAATTGATTTCAAGTATTAGATGACTAGTTGAGTGAATCTAAGTTTTAATCCTGAGCAGCCACAACTATTGGATTAAGTGAGAGACTTAAAGTGTAAATTGACTAATCAACCCTTAAGTCAATTAAGTGCTTTTAAGAGTTGACTAATTTTTTTATCCCCTAGGTGTCAAAGTTTGCACATTGTTGAGTAGTTGAAAGTGTTAGTTAACTGATTAGCTATTGAGTCGAATAACACTAGTTGTTAATTGACAAATTGGCTCCAAGGAGCGACAATTTAGATCGATAGTCGACCGGTTTAAAATCCAATCGACTAATAGTATGCTTGAAACCTAGCTTTAGTTTATTCATGACATTTCAATGCACTTAGGATATAAGGATGGATCCCCCATGATCTCTAAAAAAGTTTGAACCTGTTTTAGCCTACATACATAGCATGTCTTAAATATTTATTATGATCCAATTCTTCATGATTTTGCTAGTCGCCTAAGTGTTCAAGTGCTTGCTATGTTGTGCATATTAATGCTTGTTGAGTAGCATAATGTTAGACATATTCATAATAGTTGGTAGACACCTTTTTAGCAAGTTTTATATTGACATTACTTTATTGTGTCATTAGAGGATATGGCGTATCTTCCTCATGTCTCATCCTAATTAGAGCTAAAATCCATCTTAATCACAATTATTACTGCACAATAAGGTTGCATTATGAAAATACAAAAAATAAGAATCACATGCTTCAAAAGAAAATAAAAAAGAACAAAGCTGAAAACAAGAAGAAAAAGACACTAGACTCGATGTATATATGTATGTATATATATGTGTGTGTGCCATACAAAATAGACTACTAAATCCCAAGAATAAAATATGTTAATCTTAAATTATAATATAATTGAAAAAAATACTCAAAACTCTTTAATACAAGTTAATTAACTAATATGTAAAGAAGAATAAGAAGAAGAACGAAAACAAAGCATTTTACCACAATTAAGTAGGGTCGGCTACATGGATTCTTTGCCTCCATCCAGATCTATTTTTTATCAATCTCGGGATTATATCCAAAAAAATTAAGATCCCTTTGTATAGTCTCATTTTAACACTTCTTGGTCGTCATCCCCCTCTCTTAGCCGCATCAACATCCCAAAACTCGCATCTCCTAATCGATGCATCAGTTAACCCATGTTCCCATCTAATTAAGTTTTCACAGTTAATATGTTAATATGTAAAGAAGAAAAATAAAGAAAATAGAGATTTTCAAATTGTTCCCGTTTAAGTTTTCACAGTTACACTAATGGCTCTATCTTTTTTGCAATGATATTTACGCCTCCAACCTTTTTTGCACCATTAAAAATTATATCCTTGCATTACTTTACCATATATTAGACTATATTGTTGTGTATCGTAGAAGTGGAACACACATAAATGATCAAACAAGCAAGCATGAATACACATGATTTACAAGGTTCACTCGTAATCGGTTCGTCCTTAGGCGTCGACGATCGAATTTCACTATTGGGAGAAAGAAAAATTATAGAGGATGTAGAGAGGATAAAGAGAAGATAAGAGATGGGGTACAACATGTGACGGCCCCAAGGCCCCTTTTACAATACAACAAAAGATACCAATTGTACTCAACAATCACCATCATTAACTCTTAACTAATCATGACTCAAGAGGCAGATCCCACAGCTCAGCAATCCAACCCAACAGCTCCTAGCCAATCAAAGGGTAAGGGAGAGATCTAACACATCAACATTGTCCTCCGCTAATACTCACCTAATCAGAACGTCACAAGATAAATCATATGAGGACATGGTCCAATAGAACAGATGGTTAGGATTCAAGGTATGTCATCAATCTTTACCTTGAATAAATCCTTTGAGAAGTTTTGCTATGCTTCGTCGCGTCGTTGCCAGCCCCTCCTTGGGGTTACTGCCAATTGTCCACATTGAGCAAGTTCAAACAATGTTTGAACGTATCCTTAGAAACTAGCTTCATGAACATATCAGTTGGATTATCCGTTGTGCCGACCTTCTTCACCTCGATCCTCTTCTCAGAACAAACAAAGTGATATCTGACATCTATGTGCTCGGTCCTCTCATGATGCACCTGATCCTTGACTAAGCATATAGTGTTGAGACTGTCGTAAAATATAATAACTTAATCTGATTGTAGACTGAGATCTCCAACTAAGCAACTCAACTAGATGCTTGTAGCTTCTATGAAAGCCAAATATTTTGCCTCTATAGTAGACAAAGTAACATATGATTGTAAGATAGCCTTCCAAATAATCACAAAACTCCCCAATTAGGGTTGGATATCGAGCCCAACGAGCCAAGCCAGGCCCTGGCTCGGGCTCGACAAGCCCAGCTAGGCTCGAACTTAGGCTCAATAAGGCTTGAGCCAAGCCCGTTATTGAGGCTGGTCTGGGCTGAGCCAAGTCTGGCTCGTTAAGGGAAATGCCATTTCTTGGTACAAAAATGCAGTGCCCGAGCTTGAACATGTGACCTCTTATTTGAGAAATTGTCTTCCTTACTAGTATACCACTATATGAGTTACATTTCAAAAGCTAAATTATATTATATGTTGTAACATTCTATTTGCTAATAAAAAATACTAATTTATTAATTATAACCTAGAAAATATATATATAGATATAGCTATATGTTCCTTGAAAAACATAATATTTGTCAGCATGTTTGTGGATAATATATATTATCAAATATTTTCCTATTCAAAGATGTATAATAACATGAAACCGTAATTAAGTCTACAATATAATATATATGGAACATTGCCACGTTGGAATTTGCATTCACATATATGGACATATATAGTTCTAAGGTGCCCATAAAACATAATTATATCAATCTATCATTTGGTTTGTTATAATATACATGTTTAATTACTACCTTTGTAGACAACTACAACTATAGATATAGATACCGATTGTTAAACATGCAACCCATCTCGTGTGTGTGTGTGTGTGTGTTATATAAATATAAATATAAATGTTTTATATATTCCTTATCGAGTTATCGAGTCGAGCAAGGCTCAGCTCGGGCTCAACTCGTTAAGTTATCGAACCCAAATTCTAGCTCAGGCTCAACTCAATATCTTAATGAGCCAAACTCATGAGCCCTTATCGAGTCGAGCCCGAGCCTGGCTCATCGAGCCTTGACTGAATAGCCAGTCATATCCCCAAGTTAAAAACATAGCCTATCATAGATCTCTTTCCATCAGCATCTTCAGCATGGACTGAATCTGAATATCCAGCAACCGAACACTATGAATCAATTCTGTAGACAAGGCCTATCTCGGATGTTCCTCTGAGATAACAAAGGATCAGCTTCACCGTGTACCAATGCTCCTTCCCTAGATTCACCATGAATCTTTTAACAACGCTCATATCATGAGCAATATTAGGTCTTGTACATACCATGGTGTACATAAACTCCCAACTGTACTAGCATAGGGAACACGTGACATGTGCTCCTTCTCTACATTTGACCGAGGAGCGAAAGAAACTAAAAATGATTATTCGCAGCAGATGAAGTGCCTAGAGGCTTGAATGTAGACATCCAAACTCTTATTAAAAAATTCTCAATGTAGTTCTACTGAGATAGAAAAGCCTCTCTTCTGCATGACCCCTAATAATCTCCATACCAAAATCTTCTTCGTTGTACTAAGGTCCTTCATATCAAAATCTGAACTAAGGAACTTCTTCATATTATCTATTGTACTCTTCTTCTTGACGGTAATCAACATGTCGTTGACGTACAGTAACAAATAAATGGACCCATCCTCCACCTTGTGGCAATCAACATGCCGTCGATATGCAGTAACTTCTAAGCACCGTCGATGATCATTCATCTCCCTCTTTGTAGCACTTAATTCCCCATGATGAGGAAAACAAGATGCCTAGTCATTTTTTTAATGTCACCCTTAACTTGTGGAATCTGGATATTCAACAATGGTCATAACAAATACATACAATCACCATTCAGAAAAAAGAGAAATAAAAGCAATACATGAATGTCCATAATATATTATACGTGTTTGTCCCAATACAGTTCCACAATACTCTAATTCAATGGTACAACATGTTATGACATGGTTAAAATTAGTAAATTAACTAAAGAATGAATCTTCTAAGTGTTGTCCATCATCTACCAATGTACTTGCACTGGCAAATTATCCCAAACGCCTTAATTTATAGACCTGCAACTTGATTTGAAAAATCAAAAACCAAAGGGCACACCGGAGAATGGCATAAACTGCATATAACCAACAATATGAAAAGGAAAAACAGTCTGTAAGTATTTCATACACACATATATAAACAACAAGTTATATACACAAAGGGTAAAGGTCATCATTTCAAAGCAAGAGTATGTATCTCTATAAGATTTACAACATTCCAGGAAAGCACGTGGTATATGAGAAGTAGAAGTAAGTAAAATCAAGCCCATGATTGCAAGATATGGAATTTTGTTCTCAAAAGTGACAAGATATGTATGTATCTCTATAGAATTTCGTTCTCAAAAGCAAGAGTATGTATCTCTATAAGATTTACAACATTCCAGGAAAGCACGTGGTATATGAGAAGTAGAAGTAACTAAAACCAAGCCCATGGTTGCAAGATATATAACTCAAAAGTGACAAGTAGAAGTAACCACTACAAGGGTATATGAGAAGCATTCATCATGTTCATAACTACTAACAAAATTCAAGCCCATGGTTGCAAGATATGGAATTTCGTTCTCAATGTACGTTCTCAAGGTGATTCCTATATTTCAAAGTCAAGAGTTTGACTATAACTAAAATCAAGTGCGACAACACTTTTCCTGCAATTGGATATCTCAAGTCATGTAGGACACCGTCATATATTTCCTACCAAAAGCATAACTTCCAGCCTTGTACTCGAATAAGGCCTTTGTTATTCCAGAGAAAAGACTTCCCAATATAATTAGGGTATAATGTAACTGTTTTGGAAAAGCCATGTCTAAGACACTGAGAATTGCAGACCCTCGACAGTCCGATAATGTTCATCAACACTCCTTTGGCATCTTAAAGGATGTATTAACAAACTGAAGGATCAAAACAGCAACAAAGCAAAAACCAAGATAAATGAATCAGCCAGGTCTCACAATCTAATAGAGGAGCCAAGTGCCACTGATTCCAGGACTTATTCCAGGAGAACTGGTAACTGTCAAACGCATTCGAATGTAGACTTGTTTAAGAACATGTTCTGTGATAAAACATTGAACATATCGAAAGGATGCATACAACGACAAAGATGGCTTCTTCACCAATCCGATATTCCTCTGGACAACAAAATGATGATTACCGGTGAATAATTTCTTACATCCCCACCAGGAACAACGATTTAGTCTAACTGTGAGCCGACAAAGACACATAGACTTGATAAATTAGTCCCATAAGAAAATGCTTTCGGCATGCTGAGAAAGAGTGGAATTGCAATATATTGATATATTGCAAGGTTAAGCAACAAATACTCCATGCCTAAAATAAGAGGTCAGCATGACATGTACCTGACTTTTATAGCTTATCCTTATGTTTTCTCTTCTTTCTTCTTGTTGATTGGGCATCCATTCTGGAGTGTTTTGATAACTCTCTCTCAACAACCTCTTCAAGCTTCTCCAATGCTGGAAATTTACATTGGGCAAAATAAATTTAAACTAACAAATATGTTATCTAAGAGCATTTTATCAAGAGGATTACAATATATTACGTCCTTTACCAGAAGAATACATAGGACGAAATTGTTCAACAGATTCAGCAGGTAAGGGATGAAGGCCACAAGTTTCAATGCCTGCTTTTTGGAGCATCTTTTTGAATAGTTTCACCTATCATAGCATTGATCAATGTTACACCGAGTAAATTATAAACTATGTGCCGAATGCTGTCTCACCAAGTCAAGAAATGACAAAAATGACAAAAACAAACGGCTTACATGATGCAAGGAATTTTAAATAATGGTGGCACGTAACGGCAAACAAAAGACCAGAGACCTGGCATATGTTTTCAGCAGTTATAGACTAGTAGTAGAATCAAGTCAAATCAATTATTTCTCTAATCATGTTACTCCAAAAGGAAAAGTCTATAGTAAGATGCTTAATGATAGTAACAATCCAGTTATCAGACGGTGAATCCTTTCATGCAAGATTTAGCATCACTAAAAGCTAAACCATATTCACAGAAGCAGCATTTCTCCCTTCCAACTGCACCAGCCATGATATATTGCACTTCCCCCAAAATACCGCTATATTGCACATCCGCCGACATTGTTGAGCTATGTTTTTAGGCCCTCTACGGGAGAGGCCCTCCCTCGATCTTATCAGGGTGCACTTTTACTCGCACTTCCAAACAACCCCCCTCCCAAAAAAAACACATAATCAATATTTGTTATTGAGAAAGATGAACCTAATGCAACATATATAGATGGAGTCATAGGGTTAGGCTTACACAAAGAGGCGACAGATAGTAAGTCATCCAAAATTCCCCTATAATTAGGGTTTACAACTCAGTCCTCAACACTCCCCTTCAAGCTGGAGCATATATACCATACTCAACTTGTTGCAGCATTTCTCGAATTACATGTGCGCGAGTGGCTCGGTGAACCTATATGAGGTCTGCTTTGTAGATGGTATGCTGTGAATACAATGCAACAATCTCAGTATCATATCTCTAGTGTAGCGGCAGTCCACTTCCACATGTTTGGTGCGTTTATGGAACATGGGATTGTTGGCTATATGTATTATTGCGCAGTTATTGCATCTGAGTTCCATGGTACTGCTGATAGCAATATGAAGATCGGCGAGTACCGATCGAATCCATACTAGTTCTGCAACAGCATGAGTCATGTCTCTACATTCACTATCATCACTTGAACAGGATACCACCGCTTGTTTCTTGCTCCTCCAAGTAACTAGGTTTCCTGCCAAGTGTATGCAGAAACCTGTATTAGATTTTCTATCTATCATGCATCCTCCATAGTTTGCATTGGAATAAGCCATAAGATCAAAGTTGTTGCCTTTGGTTGATAGTAGACCTTTTCCACGAGAGGACTTGATGTACCTTAGAACCATTATACATGCATCCAAGTGAGCTAGAGTAGGAGAGTCCATGAAATGGTTGAGTTTCTCGACAACAAGAGATATATCTGTCGGTGATGGCAAGATAGAATAACTCGCCCACGAGACGCATGTATCAACCAGTGTCTTCAATCTCCCCTAACTCGCAGATGCATCCCTTAGGATCCTTGGGTATTTGTGCGGGGTTGGATCCTAGCATCCATGTTTCCTCAAGCATATCAGCAGCACACTTGTGTTGTGACATAACTAATCCTCACTTGGATCTAAGCGATTTCAATCCCTAGAAGTACCGTAGTGGCTCCAAGTCTTCGATCACAAAATGTTCTGCTAGTTGTATCGTTACTTCTAAAATACCATCAGAGTCATTTCTTGTGAGGATGATGTCATCCACATAGACAAGCATTGCCACGGTCTCTTTTCCATTCTTTCTTATGAATAAAGAATAGTTTGCCAAAGATCTAATGAGACCTAGATTCTCTAGTAATTTTGACAACTACTGAAACCAGGAGCGAGGGCTCTTCTTGAGTCCATATATGGCCTTGTGTAATAGGAAAACCTTCTAACACTCCCCTTAAGCCTCGAAGTTGGGAGGATACTACATGTATAACATTTCCTGAAGGTCGCTATACAGAAACGCATTCTTCACATCAAGATGGTGTAAGGATCAATCTAAATGTACTGCAATTGCCATGAGAATTCATAATGTGGATAGACGAGCCACTCAAGAGAATCTGCCAAGAAGTCAACACTATAGGTCTGTGTACCTCTTTGCCACTAGTCGTGCCTTGTAGTGAGCGATTGACATGTATGTATTGTACTTTTCTGTGAACACCCATCTGGAACCCACTATCTTGACGTCACCATGTGGGTTGATTAGTGGTGATTGCCAATGGGGTTCATCTACACATTGTTGGACAGGGGGAGATTGTTCTAGCTCTCTCGATGCGTCTATAGAATGTCTTACATGCTCCAGCATTTCAGATGAATCTTTTGTCTATTAGTCATATTACAAAAGATTTACGTTGGTGCGCCATATTTGATCCTTCTTCTCTTGTGTTTCGGGACATACTCACGGGTAGGGTGATTGGATGTGGTCGTGAGCAGAGAGGATTGTACAGACTTGTCCAACCTCATTGTACGGGGGTTGCTACTATCCCTTCTAGATCTGTTTCTCCATTTGTACACTGACAATGCCATGGAGTTTTCTACTTTACAGTTGTCTGAGTTTCTTAGATCTATTGGCGTTGTTCATTAGACTTAGTGTGCTTACACTTCGCAACAATGGTGTTGCTGAACGCAAACACCTTCATTTTTTGGATGTCACGAGGACTCTTTTGATTCAGAGTTGAGCTCCTCATTCGTTCTGGGTTAATGCGATTCTCACTGCATGTTACTTGGTGAACCGCATGCCGTCTACTATCCTTGGAGAAAAAGTTCCTTTCTTGATTGCGTTTCCCGGGGACTTATTCTCCCTTATCCCCAGAGTTTTTGGATCAGTTGCTTTTGTCCACAATTTTAGTCTTGGTCGTGATAAGCTCTCTCTTGAGTTGTCAAATGTGTGTTCATTGGTTATTCTCGTACCCAAAAAGGATATAGATATTTTAATCATGTTGGAAGAAAATATTATGTGAGTGCTGATGTCATATTTTTTGAGTCTATTACGATTTTCTCTTACAGGTGACAAGTTGTCTAGTGCTGACACTAGTGAGGATATCTGAT
Source organism: Ottelia alismoides (assembly GCA_037367405.1). NCBI lineage: Eukaryota > Viridiplantae > Streptophyta > Magnoliopsida > Alismatales > Hydrocharitaceae > Ottelia > Ottelia alismoides. Next base: position 725,856 of record JAZKJV010005993.1, on the reverse strand, counting down.
GCAGATTGAAATTCGGCGCGGCGCGGGAAATAGATTTGACGATGGATTTTCGATGGTAGAAGAAAATAGAGGGGTTGAGAAGAAGAAACTGGAAGGGTTGAGAAGAGAAGACACGCCGGATGCGCGGGGTTAGAGAAGAAGAAACGCGTAGACCGCGAGGGGAAGAGAGAAGAGACTCGTCGGGAATACGAGAGGTTTGGGAGAAGAACACGTGTAGATCACGTGGGGAGAAGGAGAGAGAGGGGAGAGGAGAAAGAGATAAATCTCTATTTTATCACATCTTGAACTCACTAAAACATTGGACCCCCATCCCTTTATATAGGAGGGATGACATTACAAGAATAGAAAATAATTTAAACCGACAACCAATTATCCTAAACTGACTCTAACTAATTAACCGACTAACTACCAAATTTGAAATTCAAATTAAGACTAATTGAGATCACACGCAATCTCTTTATTTAAAATTGCGACAACTTAAAAAACGTAAATAAAATTAACGGCCACAATTTAAATAAATTGACGGCCCTACATGTCGAGTCCACGCTGCATCAACTCTCCTCCGCTTTTTAAAAAAATCGTCTCACGACGAATTGCTTGAACCTTGAGGCTTGACATAAGGCGCTTCATGAACTTGTGTCGACGTGCGCGTGAATGCGAATCATGAGAGATGCAACTCAAATCATATTGCATCTTCCAATGCGCGACGGGATCGTCGAATCGTAGGGACGATTCGGTTGCCATGCTCTGATACCAAATAATGCAAATTGAAATTCGGCGCGGCGCGGGAAATAGATTTGACGGTCGATTTTCGATGGTAGAAGAAAATAGAGGGGTTGAGAAGAAGAAACTGGAAGGGTTGAGAAGAGAAGACGCGTCGGATGCACGGGGTTAGAGAAGAAGAAACGCGTAGACCGCGAGGGGAAGAGAGAAGAGACTCGTCGGGAATACGAGAGGTTTGGGAGAAGAAGAACACGCGTAAATCACGTGGGGAGAAGGAGAGAGAGGGGAGAGGATAGAGAGATAAATCTCTATTTTATCACATCTTGAACTCACTAAAACATTGGACCCTCATCCCTTTATATAGGAGGGATGACATTACAAGAATAGAAAATAATTTAAACCGACAACCAATTATCCTAAACTGACTCTAACTAATTAACCGACTAACTACCAAATTTGAAATTCAAATTAAGACTAATTGAGATCACACGCGATCTCTTTATTTAAAATTGCGACAACTTAAAAAACGTAAATAAAATTAACGGCCACAATTTAAATAAATTGACGGCCCTACATGTCGAGTCCACGCTGCATCAATATCTTTATTCCACCACCTCCGTTGTCATCACCGAGAATCACTCATGTTGAGTCTCAGTCACCTCCATCTCCACCACCTCCACCTCTGGCTACCCAGACTCAATTCCTACCTCAGTTTTACATTCATAGGTCCTCTACTCGTATCTCTACTCCTCCGCCTTCCCCGTCATCCAACACGCCCCAGGTGTGTAGTGAACACATTGTTTCTACTAATGGCACTGGTGCTATGCTTGATCCAAATGATACTACACAGGAGGAACTGATACCAGAGAATAGAGAGGTTGATGACCTCGATGTACCTATTGCCTTAAGGAAGCCAATCGTAATTGTGCTACATATCATCTAGCGGCGCATATTTCCTTGGACCATCTTTCAGAGGAGCACAGGAGGTTTGTTACAGGACTTTCAGCTATTATTATCCCGCGAACATATCAGGAGGCCATACAGGATAGCAGTTGGCGACTTGCCATCGAAGAGGAGATGGCTGCTTTGCTGTCTCGTGGCACCTGGAGTGTTATTTCTACCTCTCCAAGTGCATTGTTGTAGAATGCAAATGGATCTTTACAATGAAACAGCGAGCAGATGGCAGTGTAGATTGCTACAAGGCAAGGCTTGTGGCACGTGGATTCACCCAGACTTATGGGGTGGATTATCAGGATATATTCTCTCCAGTGACCCGACACTCAACATTACGCATTCTTCTATCTGTTGTTGTTTCATGGGACTGGCCTCTTTACCAACTGGATGTGAAGAATGTGTTTCTATATGGAGATCTACAGGAGGAGGTTTATATGCAAAAGCCACCAAGGTTTGCTGTTGAGGGGAGTCTCAGAAGGTGTGTAGGCTCCACAAGGCGATTTACGGCCTGAAGCAGAGTTCGAGAGCTTGGTACCAGAAGCTTTCGGAGTTGATAGAGCATCAGGGGTTTGCCAGGTCCACTGCGGATCACTAACTTTTTGTTCGGAGGACGCAGAGAGATATTGTTGCTATTCTCGTCTATGTTGATGATATTATTGTCATGGGTGATGATGAGCAGGGTATTCAGGCAGTCAAGGAGTTCCTAGGTCAACAGTTTTTGACCGAGGATCTTGACAATCTTCGATACTTCCTTGGATTAGAGTTCGCCAGGAACCAGCGTGGTCTTATGATGATCCAGAGGAAGTTTGTTACCGGCCTGCTACTAGAGACAGGTATGGCAGGGTACAAGCCTGCTACTACTCCTATGAATCCAAGTATGAGATTATATGATGATGACACTAAGGAGATAGACAAAAGGAGATATAGGGAACTGGTTGACAAGCTACTTTATGCTACCATCACCATGCCAGATATATCCTCTGTGGTGATCAAGGTGAGCCAGTTCATGGAGCAACCCAAGAAGGTTCATATGGATGCTGTCTATATGATTTCGATATATTTGAAGTCTTCACCGAGCATTGGCCTTATATTCAGCAGAGGCAACTCTTTTGATGTGACAGCATGTGTAGACGCAGATTATGCAGGATGCCATAGGGACAGGAAGTCTACTTCTGGTTTCGTTATTTTTGTTGGCAGCTCAATCGTGTAATGGAAAAGTAAGAAGCAAACAGTGGTTGCTAAATTTAGTGCAAAGTCTGAATACAGGGCTACGGCTCAAGGAGGCACAGAGATGATGTGGGTCAGGTCGGTTTTGACTGATCTTGCAGATGAGGTACATCTTCCTATGAAGCTTCTATGACAGGCAGCACTCTTTATTGCAAATAATCATGCATTCCATGAACGTACAAAATATATAGAGGTGGATTGCCACTACACCATGGACATGATCCAGAAGGGTATCATATCCACCACTCATGTTCCTACTGGAGATAAGACTACCGATATACTCACTAAAGCACTTGCTCGAGGCCCTTTCCAAAGATGTTTCAAGATGAGCACGATAGACATATATGCTCCAGCTTGAGGGGGAGTGTTGAAATAGTTATATATCGTTGGTGTTATTTCATAGTCTATTTTTCTTATGTACCTCTCGTGGTATTTACCCAGTGCTTTTCTCCTATATAAGAGAGCCCTGGGGTCCCTCTAATAAACAAGTAATTCATTCTAAACTCTAAAGGACTCCCCATTTCCCATGACTGGTCTCAAGAACTGTGAATCCCATGAAGAACAGTGCAAGAACGAATCGACGACTGATCCATAGAAGACTCGTTTTATCATTGCCTATAGCTCATAACAATCTACATAGTAATCTATATTTATTCCCACAGACTCTCAGCACCAATTTTACAAGAACCATATTCATATTTTTAAGCTTCAAAATCCTCAGGCCATCCGCTCCTTTGGGTTGAAGAAACAAGTGGATGCCACCATTTTCGCTTCCATTAATTACCGAACCAAAAACAATGTCTCGTCAAATATTCGAGGTGAAACGGCATCCTAACCAGCACCAAATGGGTAACCAAAAGTAAACATGAATATCCGACAAAAGTAGGCTTAATCATCAACCGTCAAGCACCTCTATATAATATTGTCACTTTCCATCCAACATTTTTTATCAAGCTTTTGTAAACCACATGCATGCGGATGAACAAGGTTAACCATAATAACAGTAAATTCTTCATCTTCAATGATGCTTTCTCCATAATAACTTCACGAGTCCAAGGGTGATGCTTTTTCGAGTCTACAATGTCTAGTCTTAGTCACTGACTTTAATAGGGACAAACCTCCTCGAGACTGAACAATTTATTACTAGTTATGTCTAACCGCTTCTTCCCACAATTCAGTCTGTTTTTTCTTAAAATAAATAAGAAATATGTATTCTCCAAGTTAGCAGCCATGTTGGATGAAGGTAACAAGCAGAGAAAACAAAATCGACACACATGTACAAGGCCTTTGGTCTAGTTCATCATTATATCCAAAACAGAATTGTGGGAAATTTTGGGTCCCTTGTTCCTAAAATTATCGAACAGCTGAGTTGTCTAGTCCAGTGACATATCGCAAGAATCTACTTGTTTGCAAAGATACATTTTTTGCCAAGTGAAGAAAATGTGTCCCTGACCTCATGTTTTCTCAGCAAAGTAAAGCAACGCCCAGTTTGGCCGGCCCTTGCTGTTCGGCCTGCTCGATGAATATACGTCTTTATATATGGAGGCATGTCATAGTTGACCACATTCCTCACTCCTTCAACATCCATTCCACGCGTCATTGCATCTGATGAAACAAGAACATCAATACTTCCCTCCCTAAAGGCGGCCAGTGTTTTGCTGCAGTAAGAAATGTTCCTTGTGAGTAACACACTAAAGAAAAAACAGTTGAAAATGTTACGTGCCAATAAGTAAAACTAATAAGAGCAGTAACATTGTGTCAATAATGGAAAGGTTATTTGAATAAATACTCCAAACTTCGTTCTCAATTACGTGTCTACCCATATGTTCATCATTTTTGCATGGATACTTCATGAACTATCCACAATTTAGTACCCCAAATTCCCTCAATTAAACAGTAGAATTTCAGCATGCAAATCTATGATTTAATACCTAAAATTTCCTCAATCAAACATTAGAATTTCAGAGTGCAAATGCAAATCCATGATTTAATACCCCCAAATTCCCTCAATCAGTTGAATTTCAGCATATAAATCCATAATTGAATACCCCAAATTCCCTCAATTAAACAGCAGAATTTCAGCATGCAAATCCATGATTTAAGACCCCCAAATTCCCTCAATTAAATAGTAGAATTTCATCATGCAAATTCATGTGCAGCTAAAAACCCCCACTTTTCTTTCAAATGGAAGGGAAAAGAGAGAAAAGATTGGCAGCAAGAGGGAAATAATATTGTACCTTGGACTCTCTAATTGAAGGAAAATGGGCACAACAATGCTAACACAACAGTACCAATTAGTTGCTGAATTTGGCCATAACATGCAGCAGCTGTAGAACTTCAATGATTGTTGGAGCAGTAGCAAAAACAGCAGCAAGAGTTGCTGTAAATTGCAGCAAAAAGGAAAGAAAAGAGCTTCTATCGGTAGGGAAAATAAGAGAAGAGAGAAGGGAAAGACGAGGAGAAGAAAGGAGGGTTTGGGGGCTATTTATAAGGGGAGTGAGGATTGAGTTGTCAAGATTTTGGGGGAGGGAATGGTTGAGGTTGCACACGTGTTTACACGTTTTGATTTTTATTTTTTTATTTTTTAACATAATCCTCTTAATTTCATCTTTTTGATGAAATGCTTAATCACTCGTACTTCACTCGCTCGGATCTCTCGGGCGTATAATAGCCCGAACTGATTATCTTGAAGTGACCGTCTTGAAGTGACGGTCAAATTGAGTCCAATATCCATATTTTTCCGATTCTGAAATTATCGAAATACGGTTTCGATTTATGATTAATTTTTATGATAAAAATCGGTCAAACGACATCAAATCGACAAAAGGTCGGTTCCGTTGGTTTTAATTTAATGAGACAGAATTAGCTCAGATAGTGTCAAGGACTTTTCCGGTGACAAAATCCCATGCGATTGGTTTTTTTATTAATCGCATCCGAATGGGATCTGATCCGCGATATGCGGATCGATCCAGGTTTTAGAAAAATTACCGGATCACACGAACTCATGTCGGGTCGAATTCGATTTCGGATCGGGGTAGTTTGGATTTGAGTGTTACAAATATAAAAACCTCAAAGGGAGTCTCGTCATCGAGACTCGCGTCAAAGTCACTATGTATTCTATCTAAGTTGCATCTATAATGTTTCACCATAAAAATCTCGAACCCATAAAAACCTCAAAGAGGAAACAAGCATATCATAAAGCATATAATTAATTAGGCTTGAAATGGAAGTTACATGAAAAGAGTTGCAGGTATCGCGCCGCATATCTGCTTCGATTTTCCATGTTACTTCTTAGACAACCTGTCGATGCCATAGCACTTTGACTAAGGGAATCTCCTTGCTGCGAATCTTCTTCACAGTATTTTCAAGTATCTGCACCGACCTCTCCTCGTATGTCAAATCAGGTTCTACTTCAAGATTTCCGTAGTTGATTATGTGGAGAGGGACATGCACGTACTTCCTCGGGTTTGATATATGAAAAATATCATGTGTTGGAAGAAATGAGTGAGTTGTTATTTCCAAGAACCCTAGGCTCTCTTATATAGAGGAGAGTCCTATGAGTAAATTACATAAGATGGAAACAATGAAATAAAATAGAGAAAAGGGTACATAGAAAAATATGGAAATATATAAATATCTCTAGACTCCCCCTCAAGATGGAGCATAGATGCCAATCATGCTCAGCTTGGACGAGCATTGCTGAAATGGTCCTCTGAGCAATGCTTTGGTAAAGATATCAGTTGTTTGCTCCCCTGAACTGACATGGGAGGTAGAAATCAAACCCTTCTGAATCATATCTCTAGGGTAATGGCAATCTACCTCAATATGTTTTGTTCTCTCATGAAATGCAGGGTTGTTTGCAATAAATAGGACAGCCTGATTATCACATTGTAACTGCATGGGTAGAGAGACATCTATATGCAAATCTGCTAACATTGCACGAACCCACATCATTTCTGCACTTGCTTGTGCCATAGCCCTATATTCAAATTCGGCACTTGATCTGGCCACAATTGTTTGCTTCTTGCTTCTCCAAGAAACAAGAGAACTGCCAACGAACACTGTGAAACCCGAAGTAGACTTCCTATCCTTGGGACACCCTGCATAGTCAGCATCAGCGCACGCAGAAACTGAGAGAGTTGCTCCTTTCTTGAAAAATAGTCCTACACCTGGAGAAAATTTTAGATATCTCAATATCATCTGTATAGCGTCCATATGTACTTGTCGAGGCTGCTCCATGAACTGGCTCACTCGACTCACAGCAAAAGAGATATCAGGTCTGGTAATAGTAACATAAAGAAGTTTTCCCACCATCTCTCTATATCTCCTCTTATTAACTTAATTTGTATCATCATCGTATAATTTCATGCTAGGATCCATAGGAGTAATAGAAGGTCGACACCCAATCATGCATGTCCCAACAAGCATGTCTGTTACATATTTTCTTTGGGTCATCACAAGACCCTGCGCATTTCTTGCAAACTCCAATCCTAAGAAATACCTTAGGGTGCCCATATCCTTAGTAACAAATTGGCGGCCCAGAAATTCTTTTGCCATCTTCATTCCCTGCACATCATTTCCTGTAACAACTATATCATCAACATATACCATGATAACCACTGTACCTCTAGGTGTTCTCTGCACAAATAGATAATGGGTTGCATTTAACTCTTGAACCCATGCCTTTCAATCAGATCCGGGAGCTTCTAAAACCATGCCCTTGCTCTTTGTTTAAGACCATATATTGCCTTATGAAGTCTACAGACCTGGTGGCACTCTCCCTCAGCACAAACCCCGGAGGCTGCTACATATATACCTCCTCCTATAGATCTCCATACAAAAAAGCATTTTTAACGCCTACTGAAATGAGGGACAGTCGCATACCACTGCAACTGAAAGAAGAACACATAAAGTGGAGTGACGAGCAACAGGAGAGAACTTGTTCGTATAATCTACACCGTAGGTCTGAGTAAAATCGTGTGCCGCCAATCTTGCCTTGTAATGATCAATGCTCCCATATGCATGATGTTTAACAGTAAACACCCATTTGTAACTGACAATAGAGGCGTCGGGAAGAGCAGACACTAAACTCCAGGTACGACAGGATTGCAATGCAGCACCTCCTCTTCCATAGCCAAACGCCAGCGACTATCTGTCAAGGTCTCCTAGTAAGTTCGTGGAATAGTCACAGCAGACAGAGCAACTGCAAATCTCTGAAACTCGTCTGTTAGGCGATGGAAAGACACATGCGAAGCAAGCGGATATGACGCGCATGTACGCTTTTGCTTCCTTACGGCGATGGGTATGTCCAGATTGTTGGGAACATCCTCCTGCAATGATTCCTACACAGAAATATCTCTAGACACATCGTTAGAAACCATGTTATCAGAACAAACTTGGGGTGTGCTGGATGACGGGCGATAACCATGAGCAGAAACTAGCCGACGGGTATAGAATTTGCGTAACGGTGGAATATTTATCGCAGGCGGCTGTGATGGTGGGGGTGGTGGGGGTGGTGGGGGTGTTGTAACCGGTAAGGGAGACAACTGACTCGGAAGAGGAGGCGGTATGTAGATTTCAGTATCCGATTCAGAGGAGGGCAACATGTCACCTGTAGGAGAGAAATACAATACAGACTTAAAAAATGTGACATCAATACCGATATAGTATTTCCTGTGTAAAGGATCATAGCACCAATATCCCTTCAGGTCTTGGAGTACCCAACAAAAATACATTTGGCAGCTCTAGGAGAGAGCTTGTCAAGACCTGGAGCTAAATGGTGAACGAATGCAACAGAGCCAAAGACACGGGGGGTAAGAGAGAATAACTCCTTTTCAGGGAAGGTTATAGAGAAAGGAATTTTCTCACCCAAGACAGGGAAGGCATGCAATTCACAAGATAACATGCCGTAAGAACATCATCGCCCTAAAACGAATGTGGGGGCACGACTCTGAATAAGTAGGGTCCAAGTGATATCAAGTAAATGGTGATGTTTCCTCTCTGCAACGCCATTCTGCTGAGAGGTGTAAACACATGTTGTTTGATGTATTATACCACGGGAGGAAAAGAAAAATGATAGCATACGCGTACAAAATTTTAAAGCATTGTCGGTCCTCACAATTTTCATAGAAGAGGAAAACAGATTTTACGCTTCTTAATAAAAAATTTGATCCCATCTCCTGCTTCAGATTTATTCTTCAATAGAATTGCCCATGACAAACGAGAAAAATCATATACTGCAACAAGATAAAACCTGTGTCCCTGACTCGAACCCCAAAGATCGACATGAACCAACTCTAAAAAGGGAGCTACTGCTCCGACTCTGACGATTGGGAAAAGTTGACCGATGATGCTTTTGTAACTGAGATGCTTCACACTGGAAGGAGGAACCCGGAGAAATTTGCGAGTAAAATACGACACATCTTCTGAAAAAGTAGATGGCCAAAACGGAGCTGCCAAGTGTACGGAGATGCTGGTCTGGTTCTATGAAAGGATGCGTCTGCATAGGGAGTGCAGACCAGGTGATAAACGTCACCCTACTCACGGCCATGACCAATCATCTTGCCCGTAAAGATGTCCTGAAAAACAAGAGACGATTGGTCAAAAATAGCTCGACAGTGCAAATCCTTCGTAATCTGACTAATAGATAACAAATTCATAGAGAAATCAGGAGCATGTAACACATTCTGAAGATCCATCGAATGTGTCAAACTAATCTCCCCCTGTCTTGTGATCGGGGAATGAGTTCCATCGGCTATCACCACGAATCTCCCCGGAGGAATTTGTCAGTATGTTGTAAGTTGCTCTCTGTCTCCACATAAATGATAGGTCGCCCGGAGTCCATAATCCACTCTGTAATCGCAGATCCATGACAAGAGGTAAAAGCATAAGGACTACCTGAGGTGTTGGATGTAGCGGACGTAGTGGCAGAGGCTGAAGCTGCTACATTGAATGGCCTCCTGAAGATGAGGCAGGGGGCATGATATCCCGTAGTCTGGCTACGAGATCGTCAAATCTCTGATCTGAAGTAGAAGGTGCTGGAGACTCAACATTTTCCGCTAAATGTGCTGATGCTGGAAAACCATGCTTAGAATAGTATGTAATGCTTAGAATAGTATGTATCCTCTGAGTGACCAGGACGATGACAATATGTGCAGGGCTGACGGATACGACCCCCTTTACCATGGGGTCTACGGCCATGAAAGACAGATGAGCCGGCTCTGCCCCTAGAGGTTGCCAATGCCGAAGAAGTCTGGCTAGCAGTAGAGGTGGGGACAGTGATCATGTTAAGTCTGCGGAAAGCTTCCTTCATAGGAGGAATAGTAGCATCTACAAGTATCTGAAAGCGAGCAGCATCATATTCAAGATCGAGTGCAGCTAGGAATACCCCCAGTATGGTAGCATTCCTGTACGTCTTCTGCTGTTCAGGAGTAGCTGTCAGAGGCATGAAACTATGGAGCTTCTCAAACATCCCGTGCAGGGATGTATACAGTGAGTGTAGAGGTCGTCCGTTCTGCTTAACCATGAAGATATCATGCTGAAGTTGAAGTATCTTGGTCTCATTCCGTGCCTGAGAATAGGTTGCAGCGAGAATATCCCACATTGCCTTGGCAGTGGGCTGATGCAACACGTCATCGGCGATCTCTATCGTCAATGTTCCTGACAACCAAACTTTGGCATATGCATTGTCCGCCTCCCACGAGGCATGAATCCATGTTTTCTCCATCGGTTCATCATCGGTAAGAATATGCTTCTTACCATTAGACTTCATAAGGCTCTTGAACTGCATAGCCCAGAGCTCATAGTTCGTTCCGTCCATCTTGACAATTGGTGTCGGACCTGTGAAGGCACCTGTGATGGGTACATCAACTATGTTTTCTGACATGATGCCGAATGAAGATCACAGGGGATTCGTAAACCGATAGAGAGTTGTCTACAAGGACATGTGAGGATTCGATTGTATATGTAGACTTATGCAATCAAATCCATACCAAAGCGAACGAAAGAAACGGCGGAGATGAGGAGCCTACGGCGGAGAGGCCCGAGAAAGGGGCCGAGGGTGCCTAGCGGCGGCGCCTTGGGGTGACCGGCGACACCGCGCGGCTGGGTGGCGGCGCCGAGGAGAGGCGCTAGCGGACGGGAGGTGCGCTAGCGGGAGGGCGCTGGCGTTGGTGGAGGGGAGGGCTGAGAGGCGACGACGATGACAGCGCCGAGATGAGGAGGGGAAGGGACCGGTGCGTGTGGGTTAGGGTTAGGGTTAGGGTTAGGGTATACGAGCTTCAGTCTAGGATTGCCGCTCTGATACCATGTTAGAAGAAATGAGTGAGTTGTTATTTCCAAAAACCCTAGGCTCTCTTATATAGAGGAGAGTCCTATGGGTAAATTACATAAGATGGAAACAAAGAAATAAAATAGAGAAAACGGTACATAGAGAACCAAGATTATTAAACATAATAGTTGATGTTTGCTGAAATTTCTAACTGTACTTTTCTCTTCTTGGGTTACTATATGAAAATTAATTGGAATTTGTGACATCTGTGGTTATTAGCGACAAGTCGGAGGACTGTCGCTATCCGAGAACTTAATGCGATCGGAACTTTATATTACAAATGTGTGTACGGAGTACCACTGCTCTGATATCAAATGGTGATGCTTGTGGATCTGGTTTACCCGTTTACACAATACTCGTAATATTATATTCGATATCGGTTACTTGAAATTTAAGTAAAATTTTCGCGTTTCGAAATGACATTCACAACCATAGAAATAACAAGTGTCACCAATTCATACTGCATGAATTTTCATATACAGTTGCATGTAACTAAAGAATGGCATCATGTACATGTATCCCCAAATTCAACAGATGAGAAAGAAAAGCATGTACATTATCTTGTACAAAAACTATAACATATGTACCGTGATAGAAATTGCGAAAGCTCAACTTTGAGCTGACAATCTATTGAGTCGCAGGTACCTTTCCTGCCAACCATGTTAGGGAGAAAAGAATGTCAACAAAGGTGAGTACAATCTAGCATATTAAAAATATGCAGTAATTCAGTGATTTCAAAAGAAAGCAAGTAGATAGGTGTTGATATTTAAATTTAACAAGCTACTTGCGTGGAAATTGATTTTCAAATCGTTCTGTATGTGAATCCTCCGTTCACCCATCACCCCTTAACTTTCCATATATAACATTTTCATTTATTGATTATATGATATATGTGTAAGTTATCATCTTTCTATCACATATAGCTTAGTTGATGGATTTTGATATTGTAGATGATGAATCTTTGATCTGATCTTTATCTTTGTTCTAATTTCTCGAGCCTAGTAGATAGTATGTGGTCTTGGTCTGAGTATGACCTCATACTATGACTCTAAGGTTTGAAGAATACTTTAAGATTGGGGTGCCTCCATAGGCATGTGGTGCAGTATAATGCATCCTAACTCAACGGTAGCCAAGCTCAACTATAACACACTCTCAATTGTAACCAAGCTCAATTGTAACCAACTCTCAATCGTAACTCTTCGTTAGGACCTACTGACGGAACAGTAACCAAAACTCAAGAAAAATACCAAACTCAACTGTAATCAGACTCAACTGTAGCCAAGCTCAACTATAACCACTCTCAATTGTAACCAAGCTTATTTGTAACCAACTCTCAATTGTAACTCTTCGCCAAGACCTACTAGCGGAACAATAACCAAAACTCAAGCGGTGAGGAAGCCTCCTAAGAAACTCTTCTGTCTCTCCCTCACGGTGGAAGTACGGTCTAGGAGAGGGCTAGGCACACTCCAGAACTACGCCTCTGAGACGGGTGGGAGAGACTTTTCAGATTAAGTCATTCCATAAAATCGGCCCGATCGGTACGAGCAAAAAGAGCGCTAAAAATCAAAATCAGGGGTGCTCCTGCCTAAGCACTCTACTGAAAAAAGGTCAGCGGAACTAGTCAAAAATATGTATCCCAACAAAGTGTAAAAACACTGCGAGGCCGCATAAAAACCGTAGAAAGGACTAGGATCCTAAACCCATACACTAGGCGATCGCTGCCCTAATTGAGCTTCCTATCTCCGCCCAGCTAAGGGTCACCATGACCGGCACTATTAATTATCAGTCATCACTGATTCCCAACATTTTCACTTGCTTAACTACTCATTTCTTTTTCAATCCTTTCCATAGTTGATTGTACAGATCTAGGTCCATTTGTCAATAATGATCTATAATTAGTAGAGTATACCTAAAAGATTAATTCATGTAGATAATCGGTCTTTAAGGTCTCAGGTTATCATTTCTAAATCATAAGTTTAGCAGTTATTCATTGGATCTGGATCTAAGTTCAATTAAATATAGAAATTCCAAACTTTTTTATTTAACTCTTACTTTAATGCCATGATTTTTAATCTAGATTTTTGTAAGTCACTTGTATGAAAATCCCAATGTTCTCATTTCTAAAACATGAGATTAGGAGCTGATCATTAGATTTGGATTCAAGTTTTTGAATCAATGAAAATTTCTCAACTTTTCTTATTTAGCCATGAGATTAGGAGTCGCTCATTAAGTCTAAAATTAGTCTAACAGTGGATTTTTTTAGCACTAAAATGTATGTTATTCTCCCCCAAATTCTTTCAATTTTAACCATGAAATCAAGTATAACGGTGGACTAAATTTGGGTCTTAAAGTACGTAAATTACCCCCAATTTTTTTCAATTTTAAATCTTAGGTATAACAGTGGAGTGAATTTGGATCTTAAAGTATGCAAATTACCCCCAAATTCTTTCAATTTAAATCATGAAATCAAGTATAGCAATGGACTGAATTTGGGTCTTAATTGCATGTCTCAAAGTTAGAAAATGCTATAGAATTGGAAATGCTTGAATACAAAGCAGTAGATAAAAAGTTTGATTGGATAACAATAGTTTTTGTAGGGGATTCAGTAATTGATAAGATAGTTCCATGAACTGAATTTTAGAAATTTAGTAAGCGTGTACACTAAATAACTCTTGAGATTTTTTTTAACGAAGTAACTCATGGGATACATGAGTGTCCAGGGATGAATAAATGTCATCAGAAAGTCTACTAAGTTTTGATACCAACATAAAAGGGATTCATCTACTGTAAAGATACACATCAATGTTACAGTACAATAAGTATATATCCAAATGTTGATAATTTCTATGTAAAACTTCACATTCTCATCTAAGTTCAGAGGTAATATATAGGGTTTAGAATTTGTTGTTAGAATTATATGGAAAGCCGCAAGACGAGGTTGGATTGTACCTTGGATCTCCAAAAATTGGAGATCAAGCATGGATGCAGTGCTGGCAATTTGGAGAAGCAGCTCCTTAGGAGACGAGCAGCCCCAGCAGGGGGATTTGAAGGCTCCAAGGGTTTCCAGGAGATGAAAACAACAGATTTTTATTGTTTTCAATGGCTCCAAATCGTCTGGAAAGAGGGTTTCAGCAGGGTCTTTGGCAGCAGCGGTTGGCTCTGATTGGGAGCAGCTCCAGGGGTTCTCATATGCTGGAAGCAGAAGCAATTGGGAGAGCGCAGATGACTGCTTTGGACAGCCCACCTGTTGCCAACAGCAGCAACAAAAGAGGAGAGAGACAAGTGGGGAGGTTTTTGGGTGCCAAATGGGTCTGCTGGAAATTTCCAAAAAAAGTTTAAAACAATTATCTCTCTCTTATTTCTAATACCAAAGTCATCTGCATTTGCATCTCGAATCTCCGATTCTGATGTATAATATCGGTTTCGATCGTCTATGTATGATGATCAAACGATATGAATTTCATACTTTTCTGATTCAAGATGATTATAGAAATTGACGAAATACAGTTTAGATATTTGATTAAATTTTGCGATTTTAAGTTACCAACGACCTCCGATCGACTAACGGTCGATTTCGTTGGTCTTATTTTGTTGAGACGAATTTTATGATGGTCTCAGATTATTTTTATGGTTTCAAATTGTGTTGTAGCTTTTATGGTGGTACGCTTTTCGATGCAATCGATTTTTGATCGATTGTCCCAAACGAATTTTGATTTATGATCTATAGATCGATTCAGATCATTTAATATTGATAAATAGTTTTATGAGATTAAATGGTCCATAATCAGGTCGGGTTCGGGTTATTCAGATCCAAATGTCACACCCCTCTCAGCAGAGCATCTCTTTCAACACCATCTCCCTCACTTTCCCCGGACCTCTCCCTTTCTTTCCTCCTCTCCATCAAGTTCACAACTTCATATTCCAAGGTTGGTTTACTGAACTTAAGTTTAGAACTATACTAGTGTTTATACCTGCGCATCGCGGCGGTTTTGAAAATATGGTTTTAATATACTACGTATTGAATTAATTGATTGCATCTATCAATATTTAATTATCCGTTAATTGATGATTAATGAATGAGTTTGTGCAATTCTGTTACGGTTGTTGTCACCTTTAAGTTTAAACAAACCATCTATACATGTGTATGATGAAGTTCAAATATAATTATAATAATATGTATGATTTATATATGTAAGTATTATTACATATAATTTCATGATTGTAACGGTAAATTACAAATGGTGTTACTAAATAAGAGGTTGGAATATATGAGATAAAATTAGGAGAAAAGAAAAAAACATGTCAATTAAATAAAACCTTGTAAACTTGAAGAAGGTCAAAAAAGAGTTTGAGGATTACAAAGATTTGAACACTGACAGTACTCACATGAACGAAAAAGTAGCATATATTAAGTATAAAAAATGAGGTTCATAAACTCTATTTTTTCCATAACGCGGAGACATATACTCAAATAAAAAGCATCCCTAAAAGCGTTCAAATAAGCACCGTAACTACACAAGTATTTCATGTGAATTCAATACATTTAGTTAGGTGACAGGACACAGTAATATCAAGATAACTAACTATGACGTTGATAACCCGTTAAAATTTCAAGCAATATAAATTTTTCATGTGGAATATATATTATACAGATCAATTACATTATACGTAGAAGATCCTAAAAAATCCCAGGTCCTATATTTGAAATCGGAATACCCTCACCTTTGGATCTCTGCAACTCTCTGCACAAAATTTTCGTGTGAACCCTACCCTTATTTGTCAGGAAAAAACTCATTATTATAAGGATACAGACCTTACCTTCACCGGTTGCGAGAAAGGAACATGTTGAAAAGAAGACGAAACCGAAGAAAACTTCGATCGTGATCAAGAAAAAAAGAGAGAAGGGTAGATCGGAGCAAGAATTCTTGAGATGGTTCATATCATCCTCTGCGAAAGAAACAACCGAGGATCGACTGCATGAAACAGAAGAGATCTTTGCAGATGCTGCGAAGGCTGCACAAAGAAATCAGGGAAGATAGCAGAGATGGGAAGAGGTGGCGGAACAAATTATAAGGATTAGAGTTTTTACAAAGGTATGAAAATAGTATTTTTCATATGACATGTGGCCACAGAGATGTAATAAAGTGACAAAAAAACTTCTACGTGCTTTTTCTCCCATCCATTCCACTTATGCGATGGCCCACGTGACTATTTCTTGTGCAATAGAGAACTGGGGCTCTCGAATGGGAAGGCACGTGTAAGGGAAGGAGTTACTGTCCCGTATGGAAGAACGGTTAAAATGGAAAAAGCTGGGGACACGCCCCGTGTAAAAAGGGAAGATTGGTATGCTCGCGGGGAATGGAAAAACAAAGAAAATATATGGTTACGCCACATGTAAGCTGGTGGAGAAAAGTTGAGGAAGTCCCGGCTTTAGTATATTAAGAAGATATAAGCAAAGAATCCACTGATTTAGGTAAGCTATCCTACTTAACAAGGGAAAGAAATGTGTTGACATTTTATAGAGCATTACTTCATGTACAACCTTTAAATAGTATTCTTATGAATACAAATTAGATAGTAGACATCGATAAACGGAAGGAAACAACTTGATGCGCAAAATGTCAAATGCATGCACATCATCGACAACAAATACATATCATCACACTTAGGTTTTTAAGCATGAAAATACCCAACTATTTGGTTGGCACGTCTATACACTGGAACCCTCAAAATGAACTGAATCTTCAAATTGAAAACTGAGTGATAGGGCTAGATAGATATTCAATCTTTCTCAAATAGCACATGGTAAAATCATATACAACTCGTCTCCAGACTTTGAGAGAATATAACATGTATATGTGGACTCAAAACTAATAGTCTTGCTTTGAAGGAAATAAACGCATCACAGTTTAGGGTGATCTTCTTCAGAGAACAAATTCATTAGTAATAAAATCGCACTATACCAAACAATAGTCTTCAAATTTCATTCTTGAATCTCGACCATGTAATATGACATTGCATTGCAAGCAAGCATTTTGACAATTAAAAACATAACTGGAGAATCTAACATATCATTGATGACATTATCGCACAACTCTGGAAGTTAGAATTCCTCAAAAAAACTCTGGAAGTTAGAAAACTTAGATTGCAAATGCAGATGCATCATACCTTCGAACGGATTGGCGCTGCAAACGAGAATATTCATTAATTTTAAAAGGAAGCCCTCCAAGGAGATTCAACAAGGTGCTGAGTCTGTGAGTTGTTTCTATAGATGAAGTGAAAACAATTGTTTTTTCTCCTTTAAAATCGTGTAGAAGTGCAGCCAGGTATAGCGGCTTCAGCTTGGTATCACAAATCTGTCAGCGTGGCAACAAAATGAAATCCAAGCTAAGAAATAAATGAAATCCAAGTTAAGAAACAGAAGAAAGCGGTATGGAAGATATATCGAATGTTATAGGTCACTTTGTCATCTGCTCGCCCAATTTATTTGTCAACGTGACTACTATTTAGCACATAAGAGATTACATTCTACAAACAACTACTGGTTTTTATTGATATCACTGGACTTTAAATTTTCTTCGCTGCTTCACTTGTTTAAAAAGCCAAAGCACAATTAGATTGGGTGTGCAGAACTAAATGAAAATGAAATGAGTTCAGAAAAACTTACGAGCTTATATGATTCCAGCTTCTCAGGCAACTTATAACGCTGCCTACCAGTTGTCAAAAATAGTGGATGATGTAAATCAAGTTGAGAAAGCTTGCTAGGATCCTGAGTTAGTGTTGCAGATAGGATCATTTTTGCAACTCTCGGGAAGAATTTATCCTTAAATCCACGCTCTACACCACTGTCACAGATTGTTATCAACATTAGAACAGAAGGCAGATTTTGGAAGGGTGCTTATCAAAGAACTCAGCTCTAGATGATGTATTCAAGCCTAATGCAGACCTCATAAGATGCACTCCACCAAACATCAATACAAAGTTCAAAGTGAAGAAAAACAAATACCCCTTCATTAGTTGGCCATGTAATGTAAATGTAAAAAGTTCAAAGTGAAGAAAAACAAATACCCCTTCATTAGTTGGCCATGTACTGTAAATGTAAAAATCCAAGGCGTTATTTGTAGTAAGTTCATTACGTGTATGCTAATAATTTTCAGAGCCTCGGAGTATCTGTACTCTAGTGCGGTCATTTAAAAACTGCTAAGAATCCCAGATCAAATATTGAAACGAAATCCAAGGCCAAGATTGCAGCAGTATATGCACTTATTTAATTCCGTATAAAAGTCTTCGTACGTTTGTGGTTGTTTCACAAGGTAAAGAACCTTTGGTTCCTCATTTGTATCCGTAACTCTTTTATATAACTACACCCTGTGACTCTGTGAGTCCAAAGCACCTCCAGAAACAAATTGACGGAACAGGCAGCAACAAATGCTCAAAAAATTTGACGTAAAAAGGGTGTGACTTGGTAAAAACGAGAACTCAAAAACTTGCAAAGGCTTCAAATATACATTATGATACATTTGGTAGTGGCTTGTATGGATAGTGGCAAACAAACTATATTCTCATCAAGATATGCGAAAGGAATCCAACTACGAAAACAACATGATAAGTACAGCATCAACACAATAATTTAGCCACACAGGAATGTAAAATGAGCCAGTAAGATTTAAAAATATGCATATTGTATCCTTGATATCCCATCTTGTTGAGAAGCCAAGGCACAAATTTTTTATCTTTGGATGAACTATGCCATTGGTTGGGAAGAAATCCAATATAAAACTCAAGGACATTGTTATCATAATAGATATAAACTGCATCTTAATTCCCCAATAAAAGGTCCAAGAAATAGTCACCGTCATTTTCGAAAAATTTGTACATGTTATATTTCATGCGGCACTTTTTCTAGCAAATCTTCGAGGAAGAAGTAGGAGGAATTGAATGTCTTTGGACTTTGCATGCCGCTTGCTTAGGAAGGTTTATGACCTTCTCTCGAGCTCATACACCCCCTTTCGTATGCATCATTTTCCTACAGCATTTTAGAAAGGAATGTGTTGTGCTTCATGATTAGCGCACTCGAGCAAACCAATTACTAGAGATAACTCTCCATTCAGACTCTGGTTGGACGATTTGACGGTGTCGGGCCCTTTGCACCTCCACTACCTGCGTCTCTTTGTATTGACACCTGACTATGATGTTCATCTTAGAGATGTTTGGGAAGACAATGGGTGGGCACATGTTCTTTCCCCGGGCCTTTCAGAACTAAGATTCATGGATTTTCTAGATTTGTCGAGCCATCTAAGTCCAACCAAGGGTAGAGACCATTGGATCTAGCGAGATCGTTACTTCTCAGTTAAGAACGCATAGGTAGCCCTTACAGCTTCCTGCGGTTCTTCTTCGACAGATATAGAACTTGACTGCATTGCAAGTCTCTTCGAAAATTAAGGTTTTTCTGCATATCATCGTTGGGAGCATACTCTAACTAGGAGACGATGGGCCTCATTCCACCCGAGCATTGGTGACGCTTGTCCTATTTGTATGTCGGGGTCTGAAGACCTGGACATTTATTTTTCTCTTGCTCAAGACTCAAGAGTATGACAAGTTTGGGATGCAGCTAGCATTACATGGTTAGATCCTTCCGCTGACTTAGAACAATCTTGAAATGCGGCCTTGGAACAATCTTGTGACAAACCAAAATAATCTTGGAACGATCTTATGGCTAACCAATTCAAATCTGACTTGGAGGTTTGATGCTTGATTTCTTTTCTTTGGGATATTTGGCTCTCTTGCAATGGAGTTTTATTTATGAGCGTTAGTACAAGGAAAATGTATCAATTTGGCCAGATCTCTTCCTGAGACCTGGATCTTGTAAGGGTACCATCTTTAATACATTCCAAGGAGGCCACTTATTACGGATGTTTCCCCTTTTTCTATTCAAAAAAAAAACATATTTCATCAACACAACAACCATGCTTCACTTACTTCATGTCACCATAAACCCTATTCAGTTGGAACTCTATATCTAATCAGTTTCCAAGATCAATTGTTTATGTTGGTGCTATCAGTTCTCTCGGAAATCCCCATCTTTTTATCATCTAGGCTTTTCCCGGCCGGTGTGTTGAAGCAGCTTGAGAGCATCATGAGATGGTTCTTCTGGTCTTCTTCTGGACAGTTGAATGGATTACTTTTACGGTCTTCTATTCGAAGGATGATGGTAGCCTTGGGGTGCATAGTATGAAGGAGATGAATAAGGCCTTTCTCAGTAAGTGGATTGTTCGGATTTGGGGGGCGTGTGACAGTTTGCTATGTGTTCTGATGTAGAAGTTATATTGTGTGGGCCATTCCTTACCGGATCCCGGTATGGTTGGGCATTTTCCCTCATGCTTTTGGCGTGGGATCTACAATGTTGTGCAGAAGATCCATCCTCTTTTGAGGCCAGTTGTTGGTGATGGTATTGGGTTCAGGTTCTAGACTGATGATTGGAGTGGGAGCAGGGCACTTGGGCTGTGATACCCTCGTTTGATGGCCCGAGTGAAGTTTTTGGCATACACCTATATAGTGTCAGCCCTTTTTCCTTAAAAAAAAGGACTGATGGTTATTCATAATTTAGCGTTTATATGTCAATGGTGTTGACAAGTGCAATTTATAAAGTAAATTGAAAGAATTATAATTTAGATGGCTATATATATATTTTCTGGTAATATATATGATGATGTATTTGATTGAGATGTTACTAATAGAATAAATGCAGGCTGGCTAAAGTGGAGAGGAGCCTCTGTTGTTCTCTGTGATAAGAAAATTCCTTTAAAAATTAAAGGAAAGTTTTACAAAGCAGTCGTGAGACCTGTTATGCTCTATGGATCTGAATGTTAGCCTGTGAACCATAGACATGTGCAGAGAATGGTTGTAGCAGAAATGAAAATGCTAAGGTGGATGTGTAGACACACACGTAAAGATCGGATTCAGAATGATGCAATCAGATAGAAAGTTGGTGTTGCTCTGATCGAGGATAAGATATGAGAAAACCGCTTAAGATGATTTGGTCATTAGCAAAAAAGATCAGTTGATGCACCAGTTAGGAGATGTGAGTGTTGGGATGTTGAGCCGGCTAAGAGAGGGCGGGGACGGCCCAAGAAGTGTTGGAAAGAGACCATATGAAGGGATCTTTGTTTTGTGGATATAAGTCCGAGATTGACCCAAGATATATCTGAATGGAGGCGAAGAATCCATGTAGGCAACCCTACTTAATTGTGGGAAAAGGCTTTGTTGTTGTTGTTGATATATGATGCTGTATTTTTCTGCTAAAATGGTAATGCAATGTTCAGAGATATTTGAAAATTTTGGATAATTGAGGAATTCTGTGCGAGTCAGTCATTTTAATGTTTGCTTTCTCTTGAGGAAATGGTTGTGTATACATATATTTTTGAATCCTAATAATCCCATTATCTAACGTGTTTCCTCCGTTGTTGTAACTTCTACAAGCTTATTTCCTTGCATATATTTGCTTCTTACAAAAAAATGATTCATGTATCTTTTTTACAATGGTCGCAGCATTGTTTTGTATGATCTACGGATGGCATCTCCGGCAAGGAAAACTATAATGGTATTGTTACGTCGTTATAAACTTTTTTGTACTATTTTTTTACTTTTTACCTTATAGCTTCATTTTGTCCCCTTTTTAAAGAAGTGTAAATACTTTAAAGATTTGTCCATACGTATTACCATATTTATAGCCACAATTATACAAAGGTTCTACATTTTGATGCGATAGAAAATTGTTCTTGTAGGTGTATAATCAAGTACAGATTCGTTGTTTGATGAAACTCGACAGTAATAAAATGTAAACTTCAAATGATAAAAAATCTTTCAAGGAAAAGACGACAAGTCTCATCGAGATGGCGGAGCGGAGTTGTAAGGGAGAATCTTCAGAGGGGGTGAGGGGGTGAGATTGCGATTGTAAATGAGGGGTGATGAGTTGCTTAAAAAAGCTGTGATGGCAGATGTTATTGAGTAAGCTCCTAATTTCTCCTTGGAGGAGGGAGAATGGTGGATTCCCATGAGGAGGTGCCCTCCTTTTTCTTGAATCATGTTGCATGCGACTTGGTGCTTTTCCTGCAGCAAGGTCGGATATATCATGCTCCTCTACGGTGTTGCTTTGCTTTAGGTGTAGCCAACCCGGTCAAATTAGGAGAGAGTGTTTTACAGGTGTAAATCATCAAAGGTCGAGTGCATCCACTGATGATAACTCAAAGCATGTCGATATCTTGAGATTCCTCAGGTCGCTAACAGAGGACCTCAGTGCAAGGTTGAATTCAATGGACAATATTGTGATAAGTGATGGCCAAGATTAGGAGTTTCAAGTAGTAAAGGATTATGTTGGATGGGCTTACATGAATTACATGTAGGCCGATGCAAACTGACTGAGTGGAGAATCTTTTTGTCTTCGTGATCACTCCAGCAAGGGGGTGGAGAAGGTTTTGACTTCAAGGTTAATGGGAGGTACCCCAGGTTATTTGGCACCAGCCGGCTTCTTGGATGGCTCGTTGAAGGTGGGGGTGTTGGAGGACTTGTTGGAGGGCTCGAGTGTCAGGAGTACCTCCAAGGAGTCAAAGTCTGAGGAGAGTTTGCCAGACTCTCTCTGACAACGGCTAGGGTTGTGGATATTGTCAGTGATAGCTTGAGACCGAGGGAGGGTTTGTGAATAGTGATCCTCCTGTAGGGATGCATCTGGAAGGAGCTGGTTGTGGGTTGAGATGAAGCTTGGAAGATCAGTGATGCCTCTATGGTTAAAGTGGTGGAGGGTGGTGAGCAATCAACCCAATAATGCATGTCACATAGCAGAATCTCATGGCAAGATCCCCAGAGCAATTGTTTAAGAAATTTGCTGAGATTTTTTCAGGCATGGATTTCATTGAGGAGTTTTAGGGTTTAGAGATTGTCTCCTATCGAAGTTGTATCTGTAAGCCATGCTTCGAAGGCTATCTTTATGGAGCTGGGATTCGAGTCTTGGCTTTTCGTGTTGCAAGCCAGGAGGCCCCACCTGATTATCTCATTGTGAGGGCTAACAATGATCTCATGGATCTAGACCATTACTGAGGGGTGGCTCCATTAACCTGACCATTGTCTAAGCATTTATAAGGGAGGAAGATGTGGAGATTGTGGAAACTTTGAAACAAACCCTCATTCACGTGTTTGAATGTGACATTCATGTTGAAAATGGTGGGAGGCGGAGTCTTTGTTGCTTCTTCCTAATATTTGGAGGGAGGTATGGTGTTGGGTTATGAATTCATGATGTGCTTGTGACAAAAGAGATCCGTGCAATTCATTTTATTTGAATGGGAAAAGGGTGTGGTCTCGAGATGGGAACCACCTCAGGAAATGTATTAATTGTAAACTATGTACATCGTACAAAAGATCCATGCCAAAACAAGGATACAAAAATGAGCAAGTACATTCTCTGCATAAAAGCATCGGTTCCTAAAAATCAGCTCATTCCTCACACGCCAAATAGTCCACAACATGGTAAAAGTAGAAGACGCGTCCTCTTGCGAGTTTCCACAAACCGCTCTTATAGAGCTCCAAAAGGATGCGCTGTCGCAGTCCTGAGCCAACGAATGAATGCCCTTCCCAAACAGATAACGATGTTCTACAGTTGAAAAATAAATGATCTAAGTATTCATGTTGTTCTCCGCATCTGTCGCATAACAAGTCATCGGTACGCAGCAATCTATCTTTCCGAACCTTGGAAAGCAAGCGCCAATGTCTAACAAGCCAAAGAAAGACCTTGATCCTTAGAAGGGTGTTGCAGCTCCAAATAATTCTGCAATTACACATGAAATCATCTTGGGTTGGTCTCCTGCGGGAAAAGAATTGGCATGCCTTCTTAACGGAGAATCTGCATATACACATAAATATGTGCACATACAAATCAAGCTTGAGTTAGGTCTGTTTCAGGTGCCCATTGAGAAAACCCAGTCCAGGCCCATTTAGAAAAAGTGGATTAGTTTTTGCATCTAGGATAGAACAGGTTCATCTCAATGCATATTATGTCATCCCAAATTGACTTCCCTAGAAGGGCAAAAAGTCGTAGGCAATCCATTTGCGCTCTGTGACAATTAGATCCGCTAAAGGCCCAGAAATTCTCCAAGCAAGCTAGATCAAACCAGTCTAGATCCAAGACAGTCCAGGATCCCCCTGAGTACATACAGGTGAAAAAGAGGTGTTCACATCTTCTGCAGCATCAGAGCGTCTTCGACATAACCCATCAACTCTCTGCAAGATCTCACTTCTTCTTCATCATGTGGAGTCTTTTTAGCAACTAAAGAAAGATCTTCACCAGTAATATTACGTAGATCACCAACTTGTTTTTTAGTCCCATTATATTATATTCAACATGTTACACATTTTTCACTACTTCACGTAGAAGAAACAAGGACCATGGTTAAGCATGAGGGCTTCCATCCTTTTTTTTTTTGAAAAAAAGCACGGGGGAGCCCTCCCGGGGCGGGAGTCACCACATCAAAGCATTCATTAATAAAGTATAGAGTACATCAGTTTGATAACCAGAAATTGTACAAAACATTACAGTGGGCTACAACATTCTCAGAGTAAAACCGCTGCCCCTTGAAGATTGTATCATTCCTACCAAGCCAAATAGCCCACAGTGCGGCAAAAGGCTTGGAGACATCATCGGAAGACCCAAGGCCGACCCGACGAATCGACCGCCAAAACTGATCAGCATCAAAGGCTCGGACCCACGTGAGCCCCAATGACTCCCAAACCTCTGTGAAAGACCTGCAACCAAAGAAGATGTGGTCCACATCCTCCAACTCGTCCTCGCATCTGTCACACTTTAGATCCGTCCCATCCAGCAGTCTGCATCTTCTCACTTTGTCACAAATACGACCTCTCCTCATACACCAAAGGAAGACCTTAACCCGCGTAGGAATCTTAGCTGCCCAAATCAGCTTCACGTCAGCACACAACTCTTCATCACGCTCCACCAAAGCCGCAGTCACCTTCCGATAGGCCGCCTTCACCAAGAACCTACCACCAGACCACTCAAAACGGTCCGGGTCCCCCGACAGCTCCCCGGCATGGGGAATCTCAGACAACATCCTCAAAAACTCCTCCAACCTCTGATCCGAGAGATCCGTAATGAACCTCGGCGCCCACGTCCCAGCATCGACGACCTCCGCCACCCACACACCCCTATCCACGGCCAACGCCACCAACTGAGGGAAGCGGGAGGCCAGGGCCCCATCCCCCGTCCAGTCATCCAGCCAAAAACGGAACCGGAGCCCATCCCCCAAAATCGGCCTAAGAAGCGGCCGCAGCTCCGGAAGAACGGCACGGATCGCACTCCACAAGGAAGACTCATGACGCTTCCTCTCTGCCACCAACTCCCCAGTAACACCATAAATCTTTCTCAGCAGTTGCAAGACCGGCGAATCGGACGAACCCCAAATGTGCACCACCCACACCATAAATCTTTCTCAGCAGTTGCATGAGGGCTTCCATCTTAAAGGACCGAGGTTCAAGTCCAACAATTAACATTTCCAAAAATGACAAATTTGTTACGTGTAGGCATGACTAGGCATCTTTTGCACAGACAAAATTATAAACAGCAAGATCTTTATGTGGTATCTAAACTATTTCTGTGCCTTTCTCTGGTATCGTATCATATTTTATTTTATTTTTTAAGGAAATCATACCATATTTTAGGAGGTTGGTAACAGTAGTCAAAGCATCTTGGACACAACCCATCAGCTCCCTGCAAGATCTTACTTCTTCATCATGTGGCATCCTTTTAGCAACTAAAGGAAGATTTTCACCGGTAATGTAACATAGAGAACCAAATTATTTTGCAGTCAAATTACACTATATTCAACATGTTACACATATTTTTCACTACTTCACGTGGAAGAAACAAAAAGCATGGTTAAGCATGAGGGCTTCCATTTTAAAGGACCGAGGTTCAAGTCAAATGACAAAAGTTGCCGTGTGTAGGCATGATTAGCCATCTTTTGTGCCTAAGCTAAAGATATAAACTTGGCAAAGACAGGTGACACATTTTACATGACAAGACACTAAATTTTAAAAAAAACATGATTTTTATGTGGTATCTGAACCAATTGTGTGCCTTTCTCCTTGATTGCATCATATTTTAGGAGGTTGGTAACAGTGTGTTCAATGACATTGTGAAAAAAAAGAAGAAAATGAGCAATAAAACATTTTATGCTGAAATTTCTACTCCGGAGTCCAAGTAGAAAGCCCAAGGCGATTCCGATGTAAATGCATGAAATTACCTTCTCCTGATAGTATGCAGAGAACTCAATGTAGAAAGAGAATTCCATTCTTGTCCAAATAGAGCTTGTTCACAAGATTGTGTCATCTGAAGAACTGCAGGCAACCAAGACTGGTATGCCTCTCTAAGTAAGCGATCCGTCTCATCTACAACCTGAAATGCATAAGGATTTAACTCATTTATTTTCACGATGTTAAGAAAAAGTTACATTATAAGAGAGATTTTCTACATATGCCCTTCCAACATTTCCTAGAAGCCTTTTTTCAAAAAGCTTTTTTTTACCAAAAACGAAGGGGAAGCCCTCCCAAGGCGGGAGTCACCACACCAACTCTTTCATTAATAAAAAAGAGGTACATCAGTTGGATATCCAGAAATTGTACAAAGCATTACAATGCGCTAGCACATTCTCATAGTAAAACCAATGTCCCTTGAATATGCTATCATTCCTGCCAGCCCAAATAGCCCAAAGAACGGCAAATGGCCTTGAGACCTCGTCGAGGACCCAAGACCCACCGACCGAATAGATCTCCAGAAATGCTCCAAGCCGGATGCCTGGACCCAAGTCAGTCCCAATGATTCCCAGACCTGCACCGAAGACCTGCAGCCGAAGAAGATGTGCTCCGCATCTTCCAAAAACCCCTCGCATCTATCACAGTTCAGGTCTGCCACGCCAAACAATCTTCCCCGCCTTACTTTGTCACACAGACGGTTTCTCCTTAGACACCTTAACCCGAGTAGGAATCTTGGCCGCCCAAATCACTT
The DNA here is from genome assembly GCA_037367405.1 of Ottelia alismoides. Taxonomy (NCBI): domain Eukaryota; kingdom Viridiplantae; phylum Streptophyta; class Magnoliopsida; order Alismatales; family Hydrocharitaceae; genus Ottelia; species Ottelia alismoides. The sequence goes on along the minus strand of JAZKJV010005993.1, from coordinate 698,557 downwards.
TCATGTCCGCACACCCCACTCCCCCACCATACAGCTTCTGATAGGCGTTCTTCACAGAGAATCTCCCATTCGTCCACTCAAAATGGTCCGGCTCACCAGACATCTCCCCCGGAGAGGGAACCTCCGACTGCAACCCCAAGAAATCCTCCAGCCGCTGATCCGACAGAACGGAAAGAAAAATAGGGGCCCACGACCCCGAGTTCGCCACCTCTGCCAGTCGTGCCCCCCCGTTAGCTGCTAAGGCCATCAGCCTTGGGAAACAGCACCCCAACACCCCCTCCCCCGTCAAGTCATCCAGCCAAAACCTGAAGAGCTGACCATTCCCCATCCTCGGCCGCAGGAAAGACCTGATCTCCGGAAGCACGGCACGGATCCCCATCCACAGCGGAGACTCAAAAGACTTCCTCCCAACCACCAACTCCCCAGTGATCCCATAAATCCTCCTCAGAAGCCTGGAGACCAACGAGTCAGAGGAGCCCCAAATCTGCACCACCCACTTGGCAAGCAAAGTTTTGTTCATCATCTCCACTTCCCGGACCCCAAGGCCCCCCTCAGCAACTGGCCTAGCAAGATCCTCCCAAGCAACAAGATGCAGGCCCCTCTTCATCTGCCTCCCATCCGACCAAAAGAAAGACATCATCAAAGCCTCCACCTTCCTTCTAACCCCAACAGGCATCAAACGCGTCGTGTAGAAAAAAATCGGAATGGCAGAGAGAACGTGCTTCAGCAGGGTAAGCTTCCCACCCTTGGACAAAGTAGTAGCCTTCCAGACATCCAACCGCTCCTCCATTCTCCGAAGGACACAGTCCCAGTCCGACCACCTCAACCTACCGTCAACCAGAGGCAGCCCCAGATAGAAGATCGGCAATCGCCCCAGGGGGCACCCCGTCAACCCTGCGAGCCTGCCGCTTTCCTCGTCGTCCATCCCCAACGGAACCACCACCGACTTCTGCTTGTTAATCTGCAAACCCGAGAGACACCCAAACATATCCACCATAATAGCAGCATTGTGGTTCTGTTCCTCCGTCCCCACTAGAAAGATCAGCGTGTCGTCTGCATACTGCAACATAGGTACCGAGATGTCCCCCATCCGGAAGCCCTCGCACCACACCTCCCCTACCGCACGCTGAAACAAGACCGCAAGGCAGTCTGCCACCAACACGAAAAGCAGAGGAGCCAACGGGCAGCCCTGTCGAACTCCCCTCTGCGGCTGAAACCACCCACCCTCCAACATGTCGTTGACCAGGACGGAGCACAAGCAAGTAGTGACGCATCTCTTGATCCATCGAATCCACTCCTCCGAGAATCCCCTCCTCTGCAGCGAGACCCACAGGAATTTCCAACTGACACAGTCGTAGGCCTTAGTGTAGTCAATCTTCCAAACGCCCCCCCCCCCCCCTCTTTCTGGACCTCTTCCACTCAAGATAGATTTCCGAAGCCGTAACAATCCCATCCGCCATACAGCGCCCCGGAATGAAGGTTGATTGCGCAGGTAACACCACAGAGCTCAAAACAACCTTAAGCATGCTCGCCAGCACCTTTGCGACAATGAGATAGATGCCATTAGAGATAGAGATAGGCCTGAAATCCCCCACCCCGACGGGGGTCTCTTTCTTCGGCAGCAGAAAAATCAAAGCCTTGTTAACTTTCTCAAAACCCCAGTTGCCACTCCAGATTCATCCAAAACCTCCATAATGTCGCCCTTCAGCAAATCCCAGAACTCCCGATAAAAGGATATCGAGAAGCCATCAGGTCCAGGAGCCCCGTCCACATTCAAGCTCCAAACAGCCATGCGCACCTCCTCCTCCGAAAAAATCGCTACTAACGAGTCAGCCTGGGGCCTGCTCAAAGATCCCACTCCCAGTCCCGTCCACCCGCACCAATTCTCCTCCTGTACCTTCCGCGAAGCCCTAACGAAGTACTCCCGCAAGGCACCACCAATGCTCCTCTCACCCGAGACCCTTACCCCTCCTACCTCCACGGTTCCACCTCATGCAGAAAATTTCTTCTCCTTCGCCCGGATGCCAAGGAATGAAAATAGCGCGTGTTCGCATCTCCTTCCTTCAGCCACTTCTGCCTCGATCTCTGCCGCCAATGGACCTCCTCTTTCATGTCCTCCAATAAGGCCGCCTCCAAATACGCTACCCTTTCATCCACCTCATCTGGAGTCAGCCCCCGCTCATCTTCCACCCCATCCAACCTGGCGAACCCGCCTCTGCCTCAACCCTGACGGCCTTCCGCCACAAGGCGACCTCCCTACCATACGACAACAAGAGTTGTCGTAGCGAAGCCAACTTAGCCGCGAACCGCGACACGGCAGAGCCCAACACGTCACACCCCCTCCAATGATCGACCACCATCTCCCGGAAGCCCTCCTCCAACAACCACTTCTTCTCAAAATGAAAGGAGAACCGCCCCAGCCGCTCCTCCCCGGAGAACCAAAGAATGGGAGTGTGATCTGAAAGCGTCCTAGGGAGAGCCCAAGCCCTCGCCAACGGGAAGGCCTCACCAGCCTCTACGGACATAAGGAACCTATCAAGCCTGGATCTCGACCTCGCATTCCTCCAAGTGAATTTGCACCCAGCCGCATCAACAACAGATAGGCCCAAGGAGCTGGACGCCATCCTGAATTCTTCTGACCCGGAGTCTCTACCACCGGCCCTCCCAGGCTTGTCATCAGGATACAACGTGACGTTCAAGTCCCCACCAATAATCCACACTCCAATACCCACCTCCGCAGCAACAACCGCCAAGTCCGCAACCAACGAACCATCCTCCCTCCGGCAGGGGCCATAGGCATTGGTGACCCACATATGAACTCCATCCGCCCCCCGCAGCGGCTTCACTGTCAAAGAGAACGACGACAAAGAAGTCCCCAACAAATCAAAGGAATCAGACCGCAATCCAGATAAGAGCCCCCCGGAAGCGTCCATGGTCCCCTTTTCCGCCAACGAGAAAACCTCCCCCGTGGCCATCTCCTGCCGCAACCGGTCATCTAGGGACTGCAACTTCGTCTCCTGAATCAAGAAAATGTCCGCACCAGCTTCTCTCACCAGATTTCACACCCCAAGCCGCTTATCGGGGCGGCCCAAGCCCCTCGCATTCAAGGACAAGATCTTCATTTAGAAACCTGAAGCACCATGTTCTTCGGGGAATGACCCCCAAGCGTCGCACGAGATCCCTATCCAGCACTGCAAATCGGCTCCGAATCTGCAACGGACTGTCGGCAACCTGATACGAAGACTCGACAGCAGATTCCGCCGCCAAGGAAGCCCTCAGCACAGCCCTCTTCACCTTCTCCGACCTCTTACGGGCACCCCCCCTCACGTAAGCCAAGCCAAATCGTCGCGGTCCCAGACCCACCCCCTCCTGGACCAGCGCCTCAGGCCCACGCCCGCCAACCACTCCTTTGACTTCCATCGCAACAGGACAAGAACGCCCTCCGATGGCAGCCTCAGAAATGACGCCGCACCCCACAGCTGAGCCCACCTCCGCCACCCCGGAAGCCACCACCCTCACCTCCCTCCGCAGCAAGGCGACCCCGCCCCCTTCCACACCAAAGACCCCCCCCTTCCGAGTTCACCGGACCCGAAGTGGGCGGAGCCCCCTCCAGCTCCAGAACACGCAGTTGCCCGAACCCCGAACTCCCTCCAGACCTTTCCCCGCCAACCACCTCCACCCCAGCGGCCACACAACACCCACCTCGGGGCCCGCCCGAAAACCCACCCGACGAATGACCCGAACAAACCCCAACAGGAACCCCCAGCTCACGATCTGAATCCGAAGCAGGACGCCCAACCCGATCACCCGAGAGGCCGCCGCTACCCCGAAACTGGATCTGCTTCGAGCCCGCCCCATATACCCGCATCACCACCCGAGGCGGACCAGAGAAGGCCCCTCCAGCTCCCGAAGCAATGCCACCATCGACCGCTACACGCAAAGGGAGACGAAGAGGCGCCAGCCTCGAGGCGCCCACTGCGAATACGGCGACGAAGCGAATCCTCTCCGTCGAAGGCTGCGCCATCCTCGGACACCGCCCCCCTTCCGAAAGTTGTGCCTACTCCAGAAATCGAGGCAGTGCCGCCTGCGGATGCTCCACCAGGGCACCCCCACCTCCCAGCTTCGCCTCCACCACACTGACTTCCCCTCGCCAACGACCAGCGACCCGCTCAATTTGCCCATCGTCCACTGCCGACAACTCCACCAGCACGCGTTGGCCTTCGAAATCCACCTCCCACCAACCCAGCCGCTCCGCGCCCATCCGCCACACCTAAAAAAGGGCATCCAACGACTGGCCCGGCTGACAACCAGTACTTTCGACGTGCTCCACCACGACCACGCCCCGCAGCAACTCTGACACGCAATGGAGCGTCCTTGCCTGCAGAGGAAGGCCCCTAACCCTGATTCTCTCCACCTTTCCTGGCACCATGAGTCCGTCCCCCGACCCTGGCCTACGCCACTTCAGCTGTAGGGAGCCAACCTCCGAACCACGCAATAAGGCCCACACCTCAGATTCGCGAAGACCCCGTGCCATAGCCCGTCAAGGGGAGAGCTGAGCAACGTCGCCAGCGAAACTCGCCTTGGAAACAAGCCCGACGTCCGAGGATGCCAAGAAGAGCGCCCCCTGACCTCCACCTTCGTCAATGAGCAAGGACACCTTGGATTCAACCGCCGAACAGTGTCTCCGAGAATGCCCAAATCGCCTACACGAGAAGCAGCGCAGCGGCTACCGACACACCCGCGCCTAGTGGTCCAAGCCGCCACACCGATAACAGCCTCGCCCAAAGGGGCTCTTCAGCGGCTGCCCTCTCGGAGGAGGCCCAGCTCGACTTCGACGTCGTTGGCGCTGCACGAGTCGCCACCTTAACATCGCATCAAAGCTTTCATGTATCCGAGGATCTATCCTTTTTTTGTAGATATACAATACAAACCTTGCTAAACATTACCGTTTTACACCATTAGTCTTATTATTAAAGTTTGTCAATCAATCCAGTATGTTCGATTGTAAAGACAATTATAATAGCATATTTATTGGCAGTTCCTCTATATAGATCATCTGAAACTTGGTCAACCACCTCCCCCATCCTTCACTCCCCCCTAACGCCAAATCGCAGTCTGAGTCTTCGTTAATAATCTTGTTTTGCACCTCACAACTGAGTCATTTGGATTATGTGTCACCATCAATTCATTTGGATCCGATTATTGTCGAGTGGTGGATCCATGAGCTCTTACGTACAATGAATGAGAAGGGCAGACGTCACCTCCCCTGTCCCATGACTGCATTGTGGATTTAATGATGCATGATAAAATTATAACAGTAAGCGATAGCATGCCAACTCCCTAAAAAAGAATTCGAGTGCATTGAACAAATATGAGATGCCTTCCTCGGGCCAATTGGAAAAATTAGACCAAATATTTTGATAGCTAATCGTCATCTACAGTGTCCATCTCCCCAAGTATATCATCACTAGTAACCACATTGTCAATACTATATCATTTCTTACCTTAGGAGACAATGATTGTACAGGCTAAGAATTGTTAGTATGACATCTGCAACGACTACCAATCACTGTCCTCGCTAGAAAAGGAATAAACACAAGCATATACTCGTGTAACCGGAGAATAGAAAACGGAGCATCATTAGTTATCATACACAATCATGTCCAAACAATTGACAGGAACAAAGTAAACTCAGGAAACATTGACCATGGTATAGTGGTATCGATAAGAAATGTTTGCATGTGTGTGTGTGTGTGGGGGGGGGGGGGGGGGGGGGTTGTACATTATCAAAAAATGTAGCTACAAGGACCAGAAGGTCCAAAGGCTTTTTGAATGCTCTAATACATTTTCCATGTGCATTTTTTTCCCCGGAGTATGTACCCATTCTATGCGAGCCAATAGACCATAAAATAGCAACCACTCAAAATGTACCCATTCTATGCGAGCCACATAGACCATGAAATAGCAACCACTCAAATCTTGATTGGTTCTACTCCCATGTCCCAACTTGGCCAAAGACTCCCAAAATACAATCTAGACAGAGGTTGACACTGACTCAACATGCGATGCTTCCCAGACCTCCCTCGCGATAGAGGGATTAAAGAAGAGATGTTCAATGTCACCTTCCGTCGACAAGAAGTTTCCACTCCTATGTAATAATAGGTGGAACGTTCACCAGAATCTTGACACTTCGACAGGCTGATCGCAAAAGCTCTTGCCAAGAAAGACACATGCTGCCACTTCGCACTGCTGCCTCGCAACTGTCTGCTCACTTGACTCCTCCCCTCACGGAAGATAGGGGCTTCTTCCAGTTGGCACTTGTTAACGACTGTTACGCTTTGTTAACGACTCCTGATCCAACCCGGAAGGCTCTGGACTGACCTCCTCCATAGGAAAAAAAACATGGCTCTTTGTTCACTAGTCATCAATGTTCCTTCTCATCAACCAGATGAAACTCCGAACCCGTAACAGGATCTTCCACCTCAAGATATCCTTGAATAGATCCGAAGAATCCAAGGGTCAAATATCAACACAAATAGAAGGCCTTATATGCATTCCGCATCATGAAATGTTCATCAACTCAGGACCACTGATCTGTGATGTCAAAAAGGCCTCCATAAACCGGTAGGACCCACCAATAGATGTAGAAACTCTGTATAATGCTGATGCGACAAGTCAATATGTAAGAGCGGAAGCCAGCCACCATCCTCCCTACAGTCCCTCACCTCACAACTAGCATAAGATGCCAAAGCAAAGAAGCGAGCGAAGAGAGCCCCAAGCATCCCCTGCCTCGTTCAATCGTCATTCCAAAACCTAGAAAATGCTTTATGAACGGAGTCATACGATGGAGAATCAAGCAAATGCCCTTTTATAAGTTGGAAGGTGTATACACAACAATATCCTGTGTAAAAGGATCCATAGAAACCCCAATGATTGAGTGTATCATCCTGCATAACATATCACATCCACCATCCCAGATGTTGGTTACCACTTCGTTAATAATGCTCCATTCATTATCCCTAAACTCTAGATCCCCATGCCAACATCCACTTTCCTAAGCATCAGAGTCTTCCATCCTACCAAAGGCATCCCCTACACCTTTTCAGAAGTGGTACATAAGAAATATCTCATTAGCGCCTCCAACTTCCCCATCTTCCCATCAAGCAAAAGGCGCATAGACATTAAAAAAATCATGATAGCCGAGAGAACTGCCTTCAACAACAGCGGATGACCATCTCTTGGTACTTGGTAGACTTGCCAACTCGCTAACTTATGCTCCGTCCTCTCAATCACAGGGAATCAATCAAACTGTCGTAATCTACCCCTCACCAACGACAAGCCAAGGTAGAGAATAGGGAGCCCTCCACCATCTGGGGGGAAGTTCCACATAACTCCACTTCCTCCTCATTTATCCCAAAAGGGACAAAAGTAGACTTGACCTGATTGTTCCTCAGGCCACTGATCAACCAGAACAGCTCAAGAGCAATGGCCATACCCTCTCCATAAGCAAGCTCTCCTCCAAAAAAATAGTGTCATCGACATACTAGAGTATGGGCATAGGGATCCCACTAGTACTAAATCCCGTAAAAAAACCACCATCCCTTGACTTAGTCACTAGCCATGGCACCAGTAACAATAACAAAAAGCAACGGTATAAGTGAATAATCATGCCTAACCCTACAACGCAACTGAAAAACCCACCCTCCAGCCACTTACTAAAACCACATAGGAAGATGTCGTAAATCCATTTTCTGAAATATCCTCGCTTTCGTGCTTTGGTGAGTCGTCCAAGATCCTTTCGAAGACCTATGTTGTGTTGAAGAAGAGATATCTAATATCTATATGATCCGATCGATTGCGTAAGGCCCGCGGTAGCAACGGAACCGGGAAAGTATACAGAAAAGATGGTTCTTTTCTATTATATTAGTAATTAGTATTAGCTTTAATTATATTAGTATTAGTTTATACAAAACCAGACTATTTCGAGAACTCTTCTGACCAGACAAAAAATCTGTAATTGTCAGCAAAGTTGTTTCTTTATTTTTTATTTCTTTCTTATTTTTTCTTAATTTTGTTGATTTATTAATTATTTATTCAAATCCAAAAATTCTTATTTTATACGTAGGTTGTCCATTCAGCATTATATAAAAAAAGCAAAGTTGATCGTTTTGCAAAGTATTTTAAAATCAAATTATGAATTATTCTGATAGTTGTATTTCGAAACTCAAGTCAATGGGATACCTATGATTGGTTTTTTTTCCAATTCCAATTGAGTCGCACATACACCCTAGTACATGTTCCTCGACGTTGAGGGCATCCTCTAAGAGCGGGAGATTTCATAACATTTCTAATTGGTTGTCTTGTCTTTCTAATAAGTTGTTTAATAGTTGGCATGTTGAATCATATATATTTTAGAATGGGCTGGTTTATATTGATCTTAACTTTACCTAATTCTAATTTTGTAGGGGAGACTGTCGAACCTTTTTTTATTTGATTTATATCTTGAATCTTGTTGTGTTTATTCTAAATTTCAAAAGGGAATTATGCTGTCTTTCTATGGGATCCGGTTGATATCATTTTCTTCAATTGAACCTTCCATCTTTCAATTAAATCCTAAAAATATTAAATTAATAAAAAGTAAGTGGACCTGACCCATTGAATCATGGCTATATCAGCTATTCTAATATTTGAATTCGATATAAATGAAATTGTAGAAACGAACTTTTTTTATTTCCTTTAACCATACAAGAATTTGTCGATAACAAAATGGATTCAAAAAATAATTCTAATTATAAAAGGAATAATAAAAGAATTTGAAAAAAAACAATTCGATTACTTGAATTAAATAAAAACAAGCCGGTATATATATAAAGAAATAAATAATAAATATAAAACGAAGAAATAAAGAAATTGTTATGATATTTTTAAATTCCTAATAATTTCTCCCTTATTTTTATCTCTTATCTTATATAAGTTTAAAACTCCAATTCTAATAAAATAATAATAAGAATCCATTCTTATAAACTCAAAAAATAAATTAGTAAAAAAGTTGAAACATAATAAAATAAATATAAAAAAAGATAAGATGAAATTCGTCCACCTCGGATATATTTTAACCCCTCTCCTAAAGACTCGTTTATTTTATTAAAATTTCAATATTAAATTAAAATAAATATTTAAATAATAAATCAAAAATAGGATTGAACTAAATAAAAGGATAAAGACAAAACAACCAATCGATCCACGTGTTGGGAAAACCTCTAAGGTACAACGATTCCAAATGAATCTCCAGTCAATTGCAGTCATATAACTTAGAGAAATCATCTTACATAAGAATTTCTCCACTTCGCAACAATCTTAAAGGAAAAACAACTCCATCAAGCATGTGTCGACATGGGATGAAATCGTCTAGGTAGAGAGCCAAGAATCTCTCATAACATGTTGATCAGCGCCTTTGCCACGATGAGGAAGATAGGATTAGACAAAGCAGTAGGGTACAAGTCATCCACTCATCGCATCACATCCTTCTTAAGTAGAAGGAACAAAAAAAAACCAGTTCAAAACCACTATTCGTATGAAGTAACTCTACCACCACATCCAGCATCTCATGACTCGTCATGTCCAAAAACTATCTATAGAAAAAATTTGAAAGACACATGAGCCCGAAGAGCCATCCACCTTGAAGGCAAAGGTTGCCCGTCGGACCTCTAAGAGCAAGAAAGGCCTCATCAACTCCTTAAACTGCAACTTGTTCAGCCTCATGATATCTCTTCGCACCCACTTGGCACTACTACTAGGCATATGTCTATTGATTTCCAAGTATTGACAGCTTACCACATCGCCAATGGCACGGCCACCCATAATCTCCTCCATGTCAACCTCAATAGAATGTGTCAAACTACGTCCTCTATACCCGCTAGACACTGCATGGAAAAACCTTATGTTCATGTCTCCCTCCTTTAACCACTTCTACCCCATCGTTGCTTCCATTTGGTCTCCCTCTTCATATACCCCTGGAGAAGAACATAATTATGCTAGCATCTTGCAGCCTTCTCCTCCTACAGCAGCCCATATAATCCTCAAGGCAGTCAAGACACAAAACCTCTAATTGTGCCATGTCTCTCTACTGATCTCTGAGCTCAACGGTCTCCCTCCTATACTGAATAAGCATGCTGAAAAGGGCTCTAAATTTCACAGCCATTTTCCTCAACGTCAACCCCTCCACATCATGCTCCAGCCAGCATCGTGTGACCTTATCATGAATACCCCCCTCATGCGGCCAAGAGAACTCAAAATGAAAAATGTTGTCCAAGCATTGACCATCGCCCAAACCCCAACAAAATCGGTGTGGTCGGAATACGACCTCGAAAATGAAAGCATATATCCTAAAGGAAAACTCTCTAGAAGGCTAATAGAACCAAGAATGCAGTCCATGCGAGATCGAGATAAGTTATTTCTCCAAGTATCTTTAATTTTATGGCATCCAAAACCTCCATCATCAAATCTCGCACAAATGATGCAAATAGACGAGAGCCAAGATTCAGTCCACCCGTAGCACATGGTTGATCAGCCACAAGAAGAGTTATGTTGAAGTCACTACCCACAATCCAAGTCAGACTCGAAAAAAGAGCTCGTGCCAATCTAAACTCATCCCTCATATCAGTCGATGCATGGACCATCATAAGGCCATAAATTGTGGAGATCAGCAGCAAAAAACCATCTGAGATCCTTCTGAGCAGAACAGACAAGATCTGGGATTTACATATTGAGTCCATCAACTCCATCATATCACCATTCCACCTGACAATCATCGCCGCCTAAGACATCAACTGAAGGCATTACTTTAAACTCGGAGAAACTGTAACCAGCCACATCATACCAAAGGTAAATATCCCACTCTTCTAACTTTGTACCCTACAGACAATATTTGCTTTCCATGCCTCAAGCAATATCACCATCACTCTCCTTTTGTTCACCTATCCTAGGCCGTGTACATTCCAAAAAATAAGCTTCATTTGACAACAGCAAGGATGCCTTCGCCGACACCACCCCCACACAAGTCCCACCACATCACGCTTCTTTAAAGCCCTCTCATGACCCACAAACCCCTCAAGGCATTCTCCTACTTTGCAGTCCTCAATCAGTTCTGTCTCCATGGACGTATCACCAACATTCACTCCCATAATTGAGGCTCTCGCACATGTGGCCATGACCTCAATGGTCGCCGATGTCATCATCGAACAAATACACTTCCAATGGTCTGTCTTGCATAGGGCAAGGGCAAGAGGTGTTGGGCGACATGTCTCTTGCATTCCTTAAAATGCACTACAATTGTCCCGGGATTCCATGACATAATACGTGAACTCTAAACTAAAGTAGAAAATGGGTTAATTAGTTATTTCTTCCATGGTCCCATGGATGCCAATCTTAGCCCTCATGGTACGAAAATGTAATTCACTATTCAAACAAGTATTTAGAGTCCTCAGGCCCCCTCTAAGGCTTGTTGAAAAGTTGTCGGACCTGATTAATGGTTCTTTGTTGTTCAAAATGAAGGGTTCCATATCCTCAAACATATAAAGGGACATAGCCATGAATCACGAGTCGTGATGTCAAGAAGATCTTCCAAAACAACACTTGCAGGGGAACCTCGTATTGTAGGAGGTCCTCGTACAAACGGAAATTATAGGAATTCAGCCAATTGGAGTCAAAACATCATTCGATCAACAATATGGATTGCCTCTAACAGTTGATTAGCATAGCAACCCTCCACTGCAATCATAGTGTCAATGCCATCTCCTGAACGTAACCCATCTTACGTGATCACCATCACCCTCGCAACACCGGTCATCGTACTTTGAAAGGACTCAATGGTGTGATGTGAACGGAATGCTAGTGACACAAAAAAATCTACAGGGACAACAAGGCACTATACCATCCATGATACAAGGACGTCTTTAAAGAACTCCAAACTCCACAGCATCCGAGACCGCATGCATTACCATCGTAGAATCCAAGGAGACCATGTCTTTAGTAAAAGTTTAATGGAAAGAAATGTCGCAGGCACTTCCCAACTCCGTCCAACAGGTCACAGCAAGAGACCACTAGAGCAATCAAAACTTGATGATGTAGATCCATCAATGCCCAACAATGTAGGATATGGCATGCGACTATGCAAGGGGTCCTCTGTGCAGAATTCAGAATATCGACATCATGAATTGTGGTCCCCTTAATCCTCGTGGAATGGTTTTCCCGAGAATGCCATACCTTATGAAGTTTGCACTCATGGCGCCTACGACCCAAAGATCACACTTGAAGCAATAAAACTCACACTCCAAGGACACCGCACGTCGTTGTCGAGCCCTATGTGGCGCACCACCACCCAATCATCTCCACCTCTATCTTTTGATCCCCCATTTTGTTTCTTCATCCATAGACGGCTCCAAAACATGGATTCTCAAGCCCCCCTTAACCACAATGTCAGCAAAAGACATTGACATAGATTCCTTTGGAGTCTGGACCATACACAGCCCCCACCCACTCATCATCGAGTTGTGGGTCCCTCTTCTTGAGTCCTAGCCACAGCAGTAACACCTACACACCATCGGCAGTCGACCCAAGCCTCTACACCTCCCTAATGGGCAAAAAAAGCCCCCATACAACAGCACCAAGCGTAGCGCGAGCCTTGGGCAGAAGGAAATCATACCACTGATGGAACCTAGGAGCCATATGGCGAGACCCACAACACGAAAACCCCCCTAACACCGCGAAGAGACCCCGCGTAAAGGCTCCAACCTCCACGCCATCTTTTCTTCTCCGACGATAGGCCCTGAGATGATCCTCCCATGTGATCTCCAGTTCGAACACCATGCGCTCCCTAGGAGTGCTAATCGAACCAAAACAATCAAATTCAATTCAGAATCAATCGATAAAAAGTCGAAAAAGATCGATCAGATATAAATGAATTGAATATGAATTGACTTGTGGATTCAATTCTCTAATGAATCGAATTTAAATTAATCTAAATTCGTTCGATAATAATTCGATTCGATATTATATAAATATATAAACATATATACATAGATAAATATTTAAAAAAATAACACAACAACAATAAAGTCTTTTCTCACATTAAGTACGGTCAGCTACATGGATTCTATGCCTCCATTTATATCTATCTTGGTTCATTCTCGGACTTAAATCCAAATAACTAAGATCCCTATGGTTGATCTCATTCCAACACTTCTTAAGCATTCCTCTCCCTCTCGTAGACGACCCAACATCCCAAATCTCGCATCTTCTAACAGGTGCATCAGCCGATTTCTTTCGCAAATGGCCAAACCATCTTAAGCGGTTTTCTCTCATCTTATCCTCTATCGGAGCTACACCAACTCTACTTCTGATCATATCATGCCAAATCCGATCTTTTTACATATGACCACACATCCACCTTAGCATTTTCATTTCTGCTAGTCATTTTTTGCACATGTCTATGGTTTACAAGCCAACAATCAGATCCATTGAGCATAGCATGTCTCATGGTTGCTTTGTAATACTTTCCTTTAATTTTCAAATGAATTTTCTTATCACAAAGAACAGTAGAAGTTCTAATCCACTTTAGCCAACCTGCTTGTATTTTACAAGTAACATCCCCATTGATTTCCCCATCTTGTTGTAAAATAGATCAAGTATCTAAAGGAATCTTTCTTGTAGATGTTATCAACTCCAATATTCACCTCGATTTCTTCACCACTGCTTCCATTAAAAGTGCACTCCATACATTCAGTCTTAGCCCTACTTACATGAAATCCTTTAGTCTCTAAGGCATGTCTCCAAATCTCAAGCTTCTCATTTACTACATCCCTAGTTACATCAATCAACACAATATCATCAACGAACAACATACAACAAGGTATCTCATGCTGAATGTGACTTGTAGATTCGATTGCATGAAGAATCGAAATTGATTTAACATGAATCCGATCGATAATAATTCGATTTGGTTCAATATTTATATATATAGACATATAAACATGTGCACACACGCACACACACATATGTGTGTGTGCACGTGCACACGCGCGTACGTGTGTTAAAAAGTGTTTGTGTGTGGATGTGTGTATATGTATATATACGAGGCTTTTCCAATGAGCTATAAGCTCATTAGTATTGCAACAAGCACTGTCATTTTTACATGTGTTTACAATTATTTTAAGAAATATATTTATTTTTTATAAATGTTGCATCATATTCTTATTATTGATGGTCATTTTCACAAAAGAAAACCTTAATTAAAACGAAATAATCGTTTGTAAAAAAATGCTTCAGTAATATAAATAATGGTACAATTATTTCATATTAATATAAGGTTTATGTTTTGTGAAAATGATCATCACTAGTAAGAATATAAGAATATTGTAAAACAATAAATATTTTAATCAGCATGATTGTAAACACTTGTAAAATTGAGGATATTCATCATAATCCAATTGAGCTATGCATGCATGCACATACTTACCATTAATAATAATTTCCACAAAAAGTAAACCCCGTATTAATGCGTAACAATTGTGTCATTATTTATATTACTAAACTCTTCTCTTTTTTATAAATGATCCTTTCTTTTTATTTCAAGATTTTTTATGAAAATGACCATTAATTGCAAGAATGTGGTGTACTATTTGTAAAAAAAATAATTATTTTGATCAACGTAATTGTTAACAATTGTAAAATTGAGGTTGAGGGTGCTCATCACAATCCTAATGAACTATGTGCATGTGTGTATGCGTGTGGGTGTGCATGCACGTGCACGTGCGAGCATGTAGGTGTCCGGGTTGTGTGTATGTCATGTGTCTGTGTGTGTGTGTGTGCATGACTGCAGGCAGGTGTGTAGACATGCAGGCACGTTCACGTGTATGTGTGCGGGTAAGAAAGAGTGTGTATCTACGTGTGCACATGTGTGTGCGAGTGCGCATGTGCATATGGGTATGCATGCAGGTGTATGTATGTTTTTGCATGTGTGTGTGCATCTGTATGTATGTGCATATGTAGGTATGTAGATGTATTATTCAGAAAGTCGGTCTAGGCGGTTGCATATGCGGAAACGGTGGTCTAAGTTTCGTATATTTCATATGCACTCATTATGCAATAATAGGCGCATATGCGTATAGAAGTGCAAAACCATGTAATATTAATATATGTTTCCCCCATTATAGAAACATTTTCTCACTTCGACTAAGTATCCCTCTGCCACAAGAAAACCTAGTTTTCAACTCCCTCTTGGTATGCCGTGCTCTAGCCGCTTTCTCTTCAATTGTCGATCACCAAGCTCTCTCCATATCTTATCGGTCATCACATGCATGCAGCTCCAACCGATCCTTCTCTGTGTTGCACGCTCACTCAAGTATGCTTTTTTCTTGCTTTTCATCCATTCTAGGATTTTGCAGAGAAGCTTTGGTGTTATTTCTTCGAATATTGTTGTTCTATTTGTTTGGATTACTTCCTCACAGCTATATGATTCATTATTTTTGGTCATGTTGATTTTTTTTGTAATCCTTGGTTGTTTTCGTTTTTACCTTATCGCAGCAACCACATACGGCATTTGTTGCTCCATTTATGTTATGTAAGTGTGGTTGGAGCTAAGATATGATGGCATTTCCAAATATTTTGCTTTAGATCAGATTAATGTTGTTTTTTATTCAATTTTCATTTGTTGCTTTATGTTTTTGGTTCTCTTAGTATATATAGAACCATGATGCTTTGTTGTTTGTTTTACAATATAAATTCTAGATTTGTTATAGATTCTGTAGATTTTTTAAGTTAATCTTTATTAGTGATGGATTCTTTCTTGGTCGTGGTTATCAGATGAAATGACATCTCTAATTTCCCGTTGAAGTATTAAGGTATGTGTTCGTGCATCCGTGCGCACGCACATGCATGTGCGAGCGTGTGCGTGTGTGGGTGTGTGGGTGTATGTGTGTGTGTGCGCGCGTGTGTGTGGCTTGTATGTGTGTATGGGCGTAAGTGTGTGTAGGTGGGTGCACGCATGTGGGGGGGACGAGTGTGCGTGTGTAGGCGTGTGGGGGGGGGGGGTGCGGAGGGGTGGGTGTGTGTGCGTGAGTGTGTGCGCGTGTATGTGTGCGTGTACGTGTACACGTGCATGTACGCGTGCGTGCACGTGTGTGTGCGTGTGTGGGTGTGGGGGGGCGTATGTGCGCATGTGCGTGTGTGTGTGTGTGAGTGTGCGTGCGTGCGTGTGGGTGCGTGGGTGCGAGCGCGCACGCACGCGTGCATGTGCGCTTGCGTGTGTGTGTGTGTGTGTGTGCGTGTGCCTCTGTGTGTGTGTGTTTGCAAGTGTGTGTGTGTGTGTGTGCATGTGTGTGTGCGCGTGTGTGGCGTGTGTGTGGGCGTGTGTGGGGGATGTGGACGCGTGTGCATGTGTGTGTGTGTGCGCGCGCGTGCACGTGTGCGCGTATGCGTGTGTGTGTGTGTGTGTGTGTGCGTGTGTGTGTACGTGCACGTGTGTGCGTGCGTGCGCGCGAACGTGTGTGCGTGTGTGTGTGCGCGTGCGTGTATGTGTGTGTGTAGGCGCATGTGTGGCGTGTGTGTGTGTGGACGTGTGGGGGGGTGTTTGTGCGCGCACGCGTGTGCATGTGGGCGTGTGTGTGAGCGTATGTGTGTGGCCGTGGGGGGGGCATGTGTGCGTGGACGTGTGTGTGTGTGTGTGCATGCGTGCGCGCGCCCGTGTGTGTATGTGTGTGCGTGTGTGTGTGTGCGTGCGCGTGCTGTGTGTGTGCGCGTGTGTGTGCATGCGTTGTGTGTGCATGTGTGTGTGCGCATGCGCGTGTGCGTGTGTGTGCGCGCGCGCGCGTTAGTGTGTGTGTGCGTGGGTGGGTGGGTGGGCGTGTGTGGGAGGGGTGTGTGTGGGTGGGCGTGGGTGTGGGCGTGTGTGCGTTGGCGTTTGGGGGGTGGGGGGCATGTGTGGGTGGGTGGGTGCGCGTGTGTGGGTGTGCGCGCGCATGTGTGGGGTTTGGGTGGGCATGTGTGGGTAGAGCTGCTAATCGAACCGAACTGTAACGAACAGACCTATGTTCGAGTTCAGTTCAATAAGGAAGTTAGAAAGTTCGAGTTCGGTTCGATAAATGTTCGATAGGGTATGTTCGAGTTCGAGTTCATTTAGAAAACGAACGTTAGAGTTTGATTCGATAATAGTTCGTTAACAATTTAACTTAACTAAAACTTTTTTTAGATGAACAAGTTTGAAACTAGAGTTCGATAACAAGGTTCGATAAGCAGTAAAACTAAGAAATTGTTCAGATTAAAGTGGTACAAAGTCCAATAAATACAACAATTTCTTTAACCTCGAAATTTATCAAGTATATAAATACGAAGGTACATATACAAGTACACATACATATAAATATGTCGAACTCGATTTTTTATCGAACGAACATATGTTATGTTCATGTTCGGTTCGTTAAGCTATCGAACTAAAATTTGAAGTTCATGTTCAGTTCGTTTAGAAACGAACGAACATTTTTGGAACTATTACTGAACAAACTCTAATCGAATACGAACATGTTCAGTTCGATTAGCAGCCCTATGTGTGGGTGTATGGGCGCATGTGTGGGTAGGTGGGCGACCACGTGTACGCGGGCGGGCGTGTGTACGCGCGGGCGTGCGTGTGTACGCGTGGGCGTGTGGGCGTGTGTGCACGCGTGTGTTCATATGTATGTGCGTGTGTATGTACGTATTTATGTATGTATTTATGTATGTATGTATGTGCATATGTACGTATGTAGGTAGGCATGTATGTATGTACGTAAGTACGTACGTAGGTATGTAAGTATGTACGTACAACGCACGTATGTATACGCATGTGTGTACGTAGGTACGTACGTACGTATGTATACGTGCGTGCGTATGTGCGTGGATGTATGTATGTATGTACGTACGTACGTACATATGTAGGTAGGTAGGTACGTAGGTATGTAGGTATGTATGTAGGTAGGTATGTATGTGCGTATGTACGTACGTACGTATGTATCTATGTATGTATGTATCTATGTTAGGGATGCAAACAGACGGATACGGATACGGATATAGGTATTACCGTATTCTTATCCTTTTTTTAATACGAATATGGATGCGGATACGGAAATTGACGGATATTAAAACTATCTTACCATATCCTTAAAAAACGGATACGGATGTAAAACGGATATTGGTCACACATAAGTAATGTTAGAAACATCCTATAGAATCGACTTAAATATATACGAATTGGATGGGAAACACATGATATGAATTTACTAAATATGTTTGTATCATAAAAGTTATACAAATACGGTAAAAGAATGTACAGAATTATGTTATATAAGGTTAAAAATAAATATATGACTATATATATATACGAAAACGGATATACGGATACGGATACGGAGTTTGCGGATATCAAAATGATATCCATATCCGTATCCATTTTAAAACGGATATGGATATGGTTGTCAAAATATGTATAAACAGATACGGTGATGGATCGGATACGGATATATGCATAATCGGTTGCATTCCTAATCTATGTGCGTATGTATGTATGTACGTATGTACGTATGTACGTATGTACGTATGTATGTATGTACGTATGTATATATGTATGTACCTACGTATGTATGTGTTGGACATGCGAGCCCACGGCGAGCCATTATGCAATAAATGTTATTGCAATTCACTCCTTAATCTGAAATAAAGAATACATAATTTGCATAATAGGTCCCTTAGTACAATTAGGGTTATGTACCATGGCCATCTTAATGATCATACAGTTGTTGATTCAATTATTGAATCATAGAGGCTGGTGCTTAGATGAATATCTAATGAGTTAGACTGAGGACTCATCAAGCACCGTCAAATGATTATTAAGAGATGATCTCCAGCCTGAGTAGGAGATGGCAATCCTATCTCATTTAGGCTGATATCTGACCGACCTCTTGATGCGGGTCCTCTGCATAGGAATAGAGATTCAAAGGTGTCAGATGAGTTAGGTCAAAGAATTCACTTAACGAGATCAAGATAACCAAAGTCCTATATCATATGTTGTCATGATATAGGCATGCATCCTCTGACCGGAGACAGATGTGTTACTATGTCTGAGTATGTACATTTGGCAGACCAATAGTTTGATGACCTAATCAAGGTCTATACACCGGCGCGCTGGTGTGCATATAAGGGCATATGAATAATACGATCTCTCAAAGGGATCATACAGGTTCACTTACTGAACCGGAAGACATGAGCTCACTCATGAGATATTGGGAAGAATCAAATTCCATGCGCATGGTCGTCTCGCTTTGGAAGCTTGACTGAATTTGTAGGTTTGATATATACTTTTTGGAAAGTATATAATCAAGACCTAGGTATGATATATGCTTTTGGAAAGTATATGATCGATACCGACTCCCAATGATCAAATGAGAAACTTACTGATAGAATCCTGAAGTAGACAGTGTAAAATTGATCTAATACTTCGGGTTTATTCTGAGTCTTCCGGTATGCAGGATATACAGGTATTGGGAATGCATGAGGGTGATGTGATCATAAACGGTTGTATAACCATGACGCTTCCATTCCTAGGGAGTGATGAAACGGGTCTGGATTTTAGTGACTCCTCTCAGTAGAGAAGTAATCTGATCTTAGTCCAAATGTTGGACATTAATCTGAATGTGATTCAGATTCAATGAGAAGATTAGATTTGCGGTCTTGATTTAATCAAGCATCTATGGGAGGCCCGAGATCTGGATTTGAGATGTGATCTCAATATCCATGTCACTATACGTGGAACAATACAATCGCCCTGTCCTTATCTCCAAGTATTCGCGGAGAAAGCGCATTATCCTTTAAAGAGTTCATGGATAATTCTATTGTTGATATATGTATCCGAGCATTGAGAAAATTGATAACTAAATGTGATTTAATTATCATGAATAATATGAATTTGATTCATATTATAAGGACAGTTATCTTAGATAATTAAATGTGATTTGATTATTAAAGATGTAAATAATATGAATGTGATTCATATTATTTGAGCACATGAGAATAAGTTATCCAATATAATTAAATGTGATTTAATTATTATGGATAAGAATAATGTGGATAGTAATATCCAATTATTCATAATATATTATAAATGTGATTTATATTGTATTAGAGAGAGTTAAATATAATTTATATTAGTAGATTAATTATTAATGTGTATTGGATACACATTGTCTAATTAATTGAAAATGTAAATTACATTTTGTTTTGGGTTGTGAATATGATTCACAATATTCCAATGTCAAGATTGCAATATTCCCAAATTTAATTGAGAATTATTTTGGTGAATAAAAATCCCAACAAATAGTTGTTGGAAAATAAGTAGAGAGAAAATCAAGGAGATGTGCAATCTCATGGGAATCCACGAGATTGCCCTCTAAAGGGGAAGGTTGATCTCCTTTGTATTTTCTCGCCTTATTTGATTGATTTAATTTGGTATTAATATTTATTTGATTTATCAAATATATTTTATCAAAATTAAATCACAAGTTGTTGGTTTTTACCAACAATAATCTTGACCATTGGATTGACATAAATCAATCTCATCCATTGATTTTATATGTCACATGGATTGAGATCCATGGATCCCAAAACCATATAAATAGAGAAGCATACCATGCTCTCTATTTTACACACAATGCTTGAGAAGCATCTCTCTCTCTTTTCTCTCTACTCAACAGCCCTCTCTCTCCCTCTCATGTGGCCGTCCACCATGGATGACCTATAGAGGTTCTCCATCGTCGCGGCATCGTCGTTATGCTGCCCGTTCGTCTGCTCGTGGATCTCCGTCTCCTTCGGTGCGCCTCGCTCGTGAAGAAGACGTCGGATCTCGTGTGTCGAGATCAGGAGATCCGCCGCTTGGTTCATCAACATGGATTGCGAGAAGCACGCAGTTCATCCCCGCGCTCGCAAGCGTCTCCTCCGTCGGATCGGACTTGAGACAGGAGGTCTCTTCGTTTAGAGACTCGATCGCAACCACGCTTCAAGAGGTAATCCTATTACTTGTTTGTGGTTTAGACGAAACGATCCGAGAAGTGTTCTTGGATCATGTGGTTTCGTCGTGAGAAAATTTTTTAAATTCCGTTGCATCGAGCAACTAGTGCGACTAGTCGCTCCTTGTCGTATTCGATACGACGCTCACGCTTCCGTGATGCGCTTGAGGATCTAACCACATCCTTCAAGTGGTATCAGAGCCAGGTTGACGGTTTCGAATATGATTCGCAAACCGAGGACGACTTGGGTTCGTTAAGGTCATGAAAGTTTTCATCGCATTTGATTTCGCAGATCTGTTTAGTAAATAAATTCGGCACTGTTTAAATTGTTTAAACACGAATTTAATACTTGGATTTTGTTCCCCATTAAATAAGGAAACCATAGGATCTGAGTTTGCGTAAATCGGATTTCGTTTGCTCTAGATATGGTTGTTTTAATGAACATGTATTCACTGTTACGGGAACTGCGAATCTTAACGTAATTAAGGAGTTAATTACTGTTTAGAGACGCCTCGAAATGCGTGCAAAACACATGGGTTCTTTTATAAATCATGTTAGCAAACTATGGAAACTTACTTTGCTTAATTTGGATTTAAATTGATTGAGATATGCTAATTTTAGTAAGTAGGGGTAACTGCTGAAATTACTTTCCTAATCAAGAACCATGTGATTGTCAATTAGTGAAATTAATTGTTAATTTCATGAAATAATTATGGAAAATATTTGAGAAATATTGGAATATGATTATTTCCTTAATTGACTTGACCTCAACCAATTAATTGATTAGATTTGATCTAGATCATAATTGGAAACACAATCATCAAACTCCTTGCTTGAATAGGATTGGGAATTTGTCTAGCAAATTTCCTTATAATCAAAATTGTTTTGATTACTATATGGTATAATTTCGGTTGAAGAACCGATGATCATCTCAAGTACAAATTAATCAATTTGGCATTATCCTTTCCCGAGGCGGATATGGTGTCTAGTCGGGGATTGCTGGGGTAGCAGGTTGCAACGTATGCGGTCCATCCCACTCCCGCCGATACTGGCCATGACAGCGGGTAGGGCCGGGATAATGTCCGAGGGATTAAGATGTATTTTTCTAATTATTAAAATACGAATTAATACGTACTTTGAGAATAATACCATATATATTCAAGTAAGACAATCAAGTTTGATTGATTGAATTGGATTGATAATTAATTTAATATGATTAAGTTAATTATATCCAATTAAGAACACTCTATTATGCATAGAGTTATTATTTCCCTTGGAAGAATTAATCGTAATGAATGTGATTCATAATGATTAATTAGAATTTGGATATTATATGGAGGATCACATAAGTGACATCCATGGTCTCCCGTCAAGGCGAAGAATTTCGTCGCCAGATATTATATGTAGGAGACGCCTGTCCGAAGTGACAGCTCCTGCATATGATCCATTTGGATCGGACTCGTCGCTTCTCGAAAGAGTAAGGACGTATGCGTAGTGACCCCAATATCGGGTCCTCATATTATTGGGGCGATATTGGATTGCGTGTAGCGAGTTGTATTCCTGTTGACGGTTGGTTCAATTAATGACGGGTCAACATCACCTTAGGGGTGGTGGGCCCGGGTGTTAAAGACCGAATTGGGAGATGCAAGTTGGACTTGCAAGGCGGAATGTGTTCCCGCTTCTTTTTATCCGAGTTGTAGGTTCTCATATTATTGGGATGCAACAAAGATAAGGAAGGAGATCCCAGATCTTGCTTGAGATATAATGGTAAGTATATCTCTTACAATGAAAGTGATTAAGGGAATGAACTTTCATTGTTGACATGGCAAGACAACTTTAATATAAAAAATTCCTAAATCAAAGTAAAAACATGTATATATATAAATATATATCCTTATGCAAATTTCTTATTTCATATAATCCTTCATTAAACCCACTCATTGTTATACTCATTAATAACCAGTAAAATATCATGGATTGGACTCATGATCCAGATATTGTAATTGCAGTTGGACACATAATGTATGTGGTTGCAATGTGCAAGTTTCCTCATAATAATGAGGAATGATGATTAAATAAGACAATAGGACTAAAACCCTAAGGTTTGTATGTCTCTATAGTCTTTATATCTCATCGAATGTACTTTGGAAGTGACATGTCGATGATGATCGCAATTGTCAAATTAATCCTTATAAAATCAATAAAGATATTCTGGCATACATATGTGCTCTCAACATTTAATCATGAATGACATGGTTCTCTGCATCATGCAGAATGGTGGCTCCATAAGAGATGATGTATTCAAAACGTTTGAATACCTACCTGAACCAATGTTTTAAGAGTTTAGATGGATGCAGGTGATGAGTGTCATCATTCTACTATCTTTACTCTTGTCATTCATGAAGCTTCATAATATTCATATTGTATGAATTTAATGAAGTTATAAGTGTTGAATACTCTTATTTTGAATTCTTTTGAATTTAACATAAGAGATCCTTAGTCTTAAGCAATGGTTGTTTATAGATAAAGGGAGCGCAGTGGAAGCATGGGTTGGACCCAAGTAAGAAGTATAGTCAAAGAGTTGATTGTACTTCTATGACTTCCATCCAAAGAGTTGGATAAATGCCAATATTGCAATAAGTTAATGTGTTGCTAGTATGACTATCAAGTCTATCTAGAATCCTCAGAGAAGGACTCGGATGGAGCATCAGTATAATCTACATAGATCATTGATATTGACTTACTTATTGAATAATATAAAGTCTTATAATTGTATCTCAATCTTCTAACAACACTTGCAATGGGTTGCATATGTTTTAGAAGACTGGAAAATTTGATCTTAAGGTTTATAGTCTTCTACATGGATATTGATGCAATTGTTGCAACAATCTCTATTGGATTGATAGACTTCTCAATTTCAGTGGGAGCACTTAGTCTTAGAGAATGTCTCTATGACCTAGATATTAGAATACACTCATTGTTTATTTCTAAACGTTGGAATATACATGAAATCTAGAAAAGACCTATCGTAAAGAGTTGTGATAGAGATATTTCAGATAGTAATCTAACATCTAGTGGACTCCACTAAATTAGAAAATTAATGAATGGTTCATTAAGATTTCTAATACTGAAAATTAAACCTTTAAAGATCAATAGGAGGATAAAGATCATTTGACAATGATCTGACATAATGTTTTGGACATATGTCTGTTGATGAGATCAATGGACAAGTGAGAGATGAAACTTTAGAATGTCTAAAATTTCAAAACTTGCATACTTATGAATATTGTATTCAAATTCTGATCTTCCATTCCCCCATGTAAGTATTTCTTTCTCTTTTTAATACATTGGGGTGAGCACCTTCGAGTGTGTCCCCCTTTTTTGAGCCTCAAAAAAAAAGTAAAATGTCCAATACACCCTTCTTTTGGAATGGTGTAAGATGTCAAGGTATTCACGATCTCATACATATTGATGTATGAGAATCATCTATATCATAGTAAACATTATGGATATGTGATATCTATTGATGATTATGTATGATATGAAATTTCTTCTCTTCACCTTAGAAAACTTTGAAATGTTCAAAGATTTCACAATTTTGGTTTAGAACCAAAGTGTGAAGGAAAATGAAATGAATTTGATCTAACCAAGGTAGCTTGTACCTATTAGATGAATTCAAGGAATACCTTATAGAGATATGAATATCATTTCTATCTCACCCCTCTTAATGAACCTTAACTCAATAGAGTTGTAGGGAGATGCAATTAATCATGTGTGACATGATTTGATCAATGATTGATCTTAGCATAATTATCTCTTAGTTTCCAGGTATATGTATATGTGGTAGAGACTACATTATATATATTTAATAAGGTTCCAAGCTAGTAAGCTGGAATCTAGCACCAAAGAGTGCGACTTCATTAGGAAAATAAAGGATGGTATTGGATACCTACTTTATGACCTTGAGATTCTTAAAAGATCTCATCTTTGAGAATATGATTCTTATAGGATGACTCTCTTGAGAATCAAGATGAAAATGAAGAAAAGGAACTCATTTAATCTTGAAAAGATAATGAGGCTCCTGAAATTGGAAACTAAAATAGATAATTAAAGATGAAACATTAAAACCTCTTCAAATAAGTTTGAGGATGGATTCCATATGTCAGTTAAATCTGAAAATGATCGGACTTCATGTGATGAAGCTCCTGAGGATCATGACATGGAAAGATGGATGTTAGCAATAAAAGTCTAATGTAGACTT
Source organism: Ottelia alismoides (assembly GCA_037367405.1). Classification (NCBI taxonomy): domain Eukaryota; kingdom Viridiplantae; phylum Streptophyta; class Magnoliopsida; order Alismatales; family Hydrocharitaceae; genus Ottelia; species Ottelia alismoides. The sequence continues at coordinate 673,210 of JAZKJV010005993.1, read as the reverse complement.
CATATACAAGTGTTGTATATGGACCCTCGAGGATCCACCTATATGGGTCAGACCCATTAAGGTGTAAATAGATCTTCAAGAGAAAGAGGGAACCTGATGAGAAGGTATAGACCTTCAAAGCACGGTTCGTAGCCATGAGCTACACACCGAAGAGAAGGCATCGCTTGCGATAAGACTTGCTCTCCAGTGACCTTGCTTTAACCCATCAGAATATTGCTAACTATAGCTACACAACTTGTCTATGACATCTTCATGGTGTGAGTCGAGATTGCATTCCTCTATGAATACCTCTCTGAGGATATTCATATGAAGTAGCCCCAGGGCTTCATGGTTGAGGAAAGCAAGGTGTGCTAGCTGAAGAACTACATATTTGGACTCCAATAAGTTTCTTGTAGTTGGAACATAAGATTTGATGAAATTATAAATGTTGTGATTTCAGATAAAATCTTGATGAACCATGTGAAGCTTAGTGGGAGTGCCATTGTGTTCATCGTGCTTAATGTAGATATTATTCTAATCATTTAGAATGATATAAGAATAAATAATAAGTGTTTGATAATTTGGTTGTTCCATACCTTGAGATACGATCTCGAGGATACCTCTTAGATCTTAGTTCTGAAGTAGCTCAGAAGCAAAGAGAAGAGGATATTGGGACCGTCACATTAGTAGTACACCTTGGACTTATTCCATTTTTTAGAAAATTCCAAGAAAGGCTTCTTTTCCTTAAGATATGGTACTGACCTATCTAAAGGGATAGCACCTCAAAGAGTTGAGGAAATGAATGCTAGAACTGTTTGCACTTGTGCATCAGTTGTGAGAAGCTGAATGTATGCTAGATGTGTACAAGAACCAGATGTCTACCATGCAGTGGGAGTAGTAAACTGTTACTAATCCTACTATGGAGATAAAACACTTAATTGCAGTAATAACAATATCTTCAAAGATGATGAAACTTAGAGATAGTGATCTCAAAGTCTTATCTTCAAAAGTTTAAGATCTTATAGATGGTGATCTATAAGGGTCTTAACTGTAGATACCTTAGGAGATAGAGATCTCCAGGAATGAAGGTATTCTAATAAGGTTTATGGGAATACTGGTTATGATAATTAATAAGATGTAGTGTCAAGGACACTATAACCGACAATATTGAGTATCAGATGCATGAGATGCAACATTCGCATTGGATGCGAGCACTGTTACTAGGAGATATGCAAGTGCCGTAAAAGGACTTGGCGTAGTCTCTTGGGAACGGAGTGACTGATCAGCTTACCTAGTTGTTTTCTAAATAGCCTATGATTGTCACATGAGTGTGGGTTTAAATGATTAGCCCATTAATGGCTCTTTGGGCTAGTGGGAGATTGTTGGACATGCGATCCCACGATGAGCCATTATGCAATAAATGTTATTGCACGTATCATTCCTTGATCTGAAATGAAGAATAAATAATTTGCATAATAGGTCCCTCTGTACAATTAGGGTTATGTACCATGGCCATCTTAATGATCATACAGCTGTTGATTCATTAAATGAATCATAGAGGCTGGTGCTTGGATGTATATCTAATGGGTTAGATAGAGGACTCATCAAGCACCTCAAATGATTATTAAGAGATGATCTCCAGCCTGAGTAGGAGATGGCAATCCTTTCTCACATAGGCTGATATCTGACCGACCTCTTGATGCAAGTCCTCTGCATGGGAATAATGATTCGGAGGTGTCAGATTAGTTAAGTCGGCCTCGGTCTGCTGATTACGCATATGTGCAACTCTCTCATCGGTCAAGGAGCTGATTTTTACTGCTGGGCATTTTTACTGCATTAGAGGAATGGTTGTACTGCATTAGAGGAATGGCGTGCATTTTTACTGCATCAAGGAGGGAATGTCTGTTGGGCATTTTTACTGCATTAGAGGAATGGCGTGCATCTCGCATATCGGTCGTGGTCAATGCGCCGCCTCGGTCTGTTGTGCATTTTTTTAGGTAAATAAATAAAAAAACTATACAAAGTTGTACTTTTATAATAATATTAAAGTTATAAAGCATATTTTAGTTACAAACATACAAGTCACAATCGCAATATTGTGTTATAGTATCATCATATGTTATTCCCAAAACATAACATTTCATAAATATACAATTATGCATTTATATTACAATCACTACTGCATCAAAGAAATCATCCAAGTGTACAATGATTGTTTCTAATTAGTATGAACAAATTTTATGTCAACAATTGATATTCAATTGCTTATATCGCTACAATGAATATAATATATGTTTAAGAAACTGTATATTTTGTAAGAATATTAGAAATTCACATATTTACAATATTAATATTACTTAATCACAAATTAAAACTAGCATATATAGTTAATATGGTATTCTTTGTACATCTATTATATTTAAAATATTCAAATTTAGGATTTATGATCATATATTTTGTCAATATTTGAAGTTTACGGTTTTATGATAATATAATTATGCTTAATAATAATTTTAACGTGTATTTTCTCTATAAATCGAGGCTTACGCCTCGACCGCCTCGAGGCTTACGCCTCGCCTCAATAAAGGAAAACCGCATCGATCCGCCTCACGTTTTTCAAAACCTTGCATCTATCTAACAGGCGTTGGTTGTTAAGATGTCGAGCAAGTCAATCAAATAAAAGGTGGTTAGTTTCCCATTAGTAAGCTCCTCGGAGGAATGGTACCAGAACCATTCTAAAAACTTGAAGTTTAGGTTTGGTCGCTGAGAAAATCATCTAACTAGGATTTTATTTTGAGGGTTCCGGATTGGACAAATTCTTCCTCTAGACTAGCCTTAGACATACAATAAGTTCGACTGGAGCGAGGGAAAGGACAAGTATGAGTTGAGTTCGTTGGGAAAAATAATAGATGTATTCATTCCTGGGAAGCCTATGCTCTCTTATATATAGAGGAGAAACCTATGGGTAAATTACAGGAGATAGACATAAAGAAATAAAATAACCGAAAAGGTACATAGGAACATAGAAATATCTCTAGTACAATCTACATTCCCCCTCAAGATGGAGCATAGATGTTAATCATGCCAGCTTGGACGAACACTTCTGAAATGGCCCCCTGAGTAATGCCTTGGTAAAGATATCCATTTTTTGTTCTCCTGAACTAACATGAGAGGTAGAAATCAAACCCTTCTGAATCATGTCTCTAGTATAATGGCAGTCTACCTCAATATGTCTCGTTCTCTCATGGAATGCGGGGTTGTTTGCAATGAGCAAGGCGGCTTGATTATCACATTGTAACCGCATTGGTAGAGGAATATCTACATGCAAATCTGCTAACATTGCTCGAACTCACATCATTTCTGTACTTGCCTGCGCCATAAACCTATACTCAGATTCAACACTTAATCTAGCCACAACTGTTTGTTTCTTGTTTTTCCAAGAAACAAGAGAATTGCCAACAAATACTGTAAAACCCGAAGTAGACTTCCTATCCTTAGGACACCCCCTGCATGGTCAGCATCAGCACACGCGGATACAGAGAGAGTTGCTCCTTTCCTGAAAAATAATCCTGCACCTGGAGAAGATTTTGGATCTCTTAATATCATGTGTATAGCGTCTATGGGTAGTTGCCGAGTCTGTTCTATGAACTGACTCACTCGACTCACTACAAAAGAGATATCTGGCCTGGTAATAGTAATATAAAGAAGCCTTCCCACCATCTCTCTATATCTCCTCTTATCAACCCTATTTGTATCATCATCGTATAACTTCATGCTAGGATCCATGGGAGTAGTAGAGAGTCGACACTCAATCATTCCCGTCTCAACAAGCACGTCTGTAACATATTTTCTTTGAGTCATCACAAGACCCTGCGCATTCCTAGCAAATTCCAACCCTAAGAAATACCTTAGGGCATCCAGATCCTTAGTAACAAACTGACGGCCTAGGAACTCTTTTGTCGTCTTTATCCCTTCATATCATCTCTTGTACTGTAACAAGAATATCATCAACATAGACCGTTATGACAACAGTACCTCTAGGTGTCCTCTGCACAAAGAGGGGATGGTCTGCATTAGACCTCTTGAACCCTTTCTTCTCAATCAGATTCGAGAACTTCTGAAACCACACCCTTGGACTTTGCTTAAGGCCATATATCGCCTTATGGAGTCTACAAACCTGGTGACACTCCGCCTCAGCAGCAAACCCCAGAGGTTGTTGCATGTAGACTTCCTCATATACATCTCCATACAAAAATGCATTTTTAACATCCAATTGAAACAAAGGTCGATCACATACCCCTACTACCGAAAGTAGGACACGCAGTGTAGAGTGACGAGCTACTGGAAAAACGTGTCCAAGTAATCCATGTCGTAGGTCTGAGTAAAGCTCGTGCCACTAATCTTGCCTTGTAACGATCAAGGCTGCCATCTACATGATATTTAACCGTAAACACCCATTTGCAACTGACCACAGATGACCCAAGAGGAGCAGACACCAAACTCCATGTACCATGTGACTGCAACGCCGCCATTTCTTCCTCTATAGCCAAGCGCCAACAACTATCCTTCAATGCCTCATGATAATTCCATGGAATTGCCACGGCAGATAGAGCCACTGTAAATCTCTGAAATTCCCCAATTAGACAATGAAAGGAGACCTGAGAAGCAAGAGGGCAGGAAGCACAAGACTGCTTCTGCTTACGAACTGCAATAGGTATATCTAAGTCATTGGGAACCTCCTCCATCTGTGGGCTATTCTCCTGCAATGGTTCCTGCACAGATATATTTTCAGACCCATCGTTAGAAATCACGTTATTAAAACAAAACTGGGGCATACTGGATGACGGGTGATGTCCATGAGCAAAAGCAGTCCAACGGGTATAGAATTTAGGTAATGGTGGAACAATGGGCACATGCGACTGGGTAGTAGGAGGAGGTGGTGATGGTGGAACCACGGGCACAGGAGGAGGTGGCGAATGACTCGTATGAGGGGGTGGCATGTAAACCTCATCATCTGAGTCTGATGAAGCCAACCTGACACCTGTAGGACAGAAATACAACACACTCAAAAAAGGTGACATCAGCACTGATATATTATTTTCTGCGCAAAGGATCATAACATCGGTATCCCTTCAGGGTCCTGAAGTACCCAACAAACACACATTTGACAGCTTTAGGAGAGAGCTTGTCAAGACCTGGAATCAACTGGTGAACAAAAGCAACAAAGCCGAACACGTGAGGAGTGAGTGAGAATAACTCCTTCTCAAGGAAATCTATAGAGAAAGGAATTTTCTCACCCAAGACAGACAATGGCATGTGATTCACCAAATAGCATGCTGTAAGAACCGCATCACCCCAAAACGAATGTGCGGCACAGCCCTGAATGAGAAGAGTCTAAGTAACATCGAGTAGATGACGATGCTTTCTCTCAGCAACACCATTTTGCTGAGAAGAGTAAGCACAAGATGTTTGATGAATAATTCCACGAGATGAAAGAAAATGATATAGAGTACGAGTACAGAATTCTAAAGCATTATTAGTTCGCATAAATTTCACCGGTGTTCTGAAAAAACAACCTAAGCGGATGCATATGCGGAGGCGGGCCATAGAGTGCACCGTATATGGTCTAGACGTTGAATATGTGCCAAGCCCGTGTACTCGGACCGAGTATTCCGCATATACGGCCGCAAATGCGATCGCTTTTGTGATAGGATTCTCTGCAGTCGACCCCACTCGAATAGGGAAATAAAATCCCTTCGGCCCTTCCCCACTCGAGCAGAGCTCGAGACTTTCGACAACGCTGCAAAGACCTAGCATCTACTGTCGACGACGCTCCGACGCCTCAGCCAACGCTCCTCCTCTGATGCTTCTCATCTCTGCCAGTAGGAGCTCCTACGCCTGGACCTCCTCCGTGTGGACCTTCTCTGCCCCGGACCCCCTCCGCTTGGGCCCTGGACCTTGCCTTGACGCTTGGACCCCCTCCGTCAGTGGGAGCTCCTCCGTCTGTACCTCCTCCACGTAGACCTCCTCCGCCTTGGACCCCCTCCGCCTGGACTTTGCCTTGACGCTTGGACCCACTCCACCTGGACCTCCTCTGCAATGTTCTCCTCTACGTATCTACACGTAAACTTTACATGAATCCCTAACCGAATGTTAAGTTTTATCCATTATTAAGTACTTGAAATTTTTAGGTTAAATTTTGAAAAAAAAAGTAAAATTGCTTACATATTGTTATGAATCATATTTCTACATAGTTTATTGACAGTGCTCTTGTTATAACAGACCAACGTGATGTCTTCTTAGCTCGTATCTTGGTATAATAACTCTTTGAATAGTGAATACAATGTCATTAGCTTTCATAGTAGTTTATTAGGTTACTAACTAATATATTTCACAAATAATAGATTATTAATCTATTTCATTTTTAGGATTTTTAAAATATTTTTTCATGAATTTAGGTTATCATGGATTCATAGTCCACAAATGTTGAGGAACATATCTTTTTTATACCACCTGGATCTACAGATCCTGGATGGAAATATGCATATCTTTTGGAGAAGACCGGCCCAAATTCTGTGACTTAACGCTTGTGTGGCAAGGTTTTGAAAGGAGGAATTAATCGAATGAAACAACACCTTGGTCACATCAAAGGGAATTGCAAATCATGTCCTAAGGCGAACTCTGAAGTGCGGAAGGAGATACGTGATTAAGTTGAGGGAATTATGAAGAAGAAGAACGAGAAAGCTATCACTTTGAAAGAAATGAGAGAGGAAGTGGTTATTAGAGCGACAGGCTCTTCCACAACACCATGTGAAGCAACATGTCCTGCGAAAAGATCACGATCATCTGATGATGAAGTGGGACACATGGCACAATGCGCCAATTTGTTATCAAAGAAACACTAGCCAAGTGATGCAATCATTCCCAAATTGGCAAGGCAAATCAAATTAAAGCAAATGGCTGATTTGGAGATTTTTCAAATTAGGGATTTGTGTCCTTAAATAGTTATTTTAATTAGTTTACTTATTTAATCTAAATAAATTGAGATTGTAATCTCAACATTTTTGGTAGATAAAGTTATTTAAGAGTCAATTATAATCGGCTAGAGTGAATTAGGATCATTTAGGATTTTAATTTGAATTTGAATTTGATTCACTCTCTATTTTTGTAATTCCACCCCTCCTATATAAAGGGGTTGGTAGTCTATTGTAAGGGACAGTTCCAATGATATGAAAATCGAGTTTATCTCTCTTTATCTCTATCTCTCTCTCAACGCGATCTTCGCAATTCTTCTCCAAAACCCCGCGCAACTGACGCGTTATTCTCTTTCTCCCTCTCTTCTCTACATTTCTTCCACCAAAGCATTTTTTCACAGTTGAATTTTTTATCTGCATCACCAAAGAGGAACGTATGTGTGTCAACAAATATGTAGCCAAATTCTTCTATGAATGTGATATCCCTTTCAACGTAGCGACCAAGAACTCCTTCATACGCATGTGTGAAGCAATTGGCCAATAAAGAAGTGGCTACAAACCCCCATCATATTATGAAATTGCAGAGCCTTTGTTGAAGGATGAACTGGAGGAAACAAAAGAATTTTTGAAAGGGCATAACGATGCTTGGAAGAAAAGTGGATGTTCCATCATGACAGATGCATGGACCGACATGAGGGGAAGAAGCATAATGAATTTGTGTGTTAACTGCAGCTTGGGCACATGTTTTTTTAAGTTTGTTGATGCTTCAGCCGATGCACATGTTGCTGAATACATATCCTCGTTGGTGAAGGATTGCATAAAGGAGGTTGAGTAGACAATGTTCTGCAAATCGTGATTGACAATGCCTCTGCTAATATGGTGGTTGGGAGGCTCCTCAAGACCAAATATCCAAACATATTTTGGTCATCTTGTGCTGCTCATTGTATAGATCTCATGCTTGAAGAAATTGGCAAGGAGCCGAAGGTCAAAAATTGCATAGCGAAGGCCAGAACACTGACTATTTTCATCTACAACCATGCAAAGATGCTTAGCTTGATGCCACACTTTACCCAAAAGGGTGAGATAGTCAGACCAAAGTAAACAAGATTTGCCACTTGTTTTCTCACACTACAAAGTGTCTTTGAAAAAAAGAGAAGTTGAGATTGATATTTTCTTATGATGAATGGAGAGAGTGCAAGTGGTCCAGGACGAAGAAAGGTGAAATTGCAGGATCAATTATTCTGAGTACAACATTTCAGAGCCAAGTTTCCTTAACCTTGAAGATTCTTTCCCCGCTCGTTCGTCTCTTGTGTGTTGTTGATGGTGATCGGAGGCCATCATTAAGTTTTGTGTATGGAGGGCTTGAAGATACAAAGAAGGAGATAAAGAGTCTTTTTAAAGACGTTGAGCATTCATATAAGTCGTACATTGATGCCATTAATTCAAAGTCGAGAGGGAGATAGTTCACTTCACCTTGCAGCTTATTATCTCAACCCCTTTTATTCCTATAGGGATGATGATAGAGCTATTTGTGAAGATGGCTTTGTCATAAATGGATTTTTGTATTGCTTGGAGATATCTTACCCTGATTTGAACGTTCAAGATGTTATCACAACAAAAGGAATGGTTCTTTACAAAAACGGAGAAGGTGCATTTGAAAACCCCTTGCTATCAAGTTGAGATCCATCAAAGAAGACGTGTTCGATCCAGGTAATAGTAGCATGTGTCATTTCTAATATATGCTTTATACATATTTCAAGTACATGAAAAGAATAAGGAGTTGATTTTAATTTTCTTCTAGCTAATTGGTGGTCTCTATTTGGCGGTGAGACGCCATACATGAAGGTGATGGCAATGAAGATATTGAAGCTAACATCCTCTTCTTCTGGATGTAAGAGGAACTGGAGCTCTTTTGCAGCGGTAGGCTACCACATTTAGGATTTGCAATAATTGATTAGACTAATGTTTGTTTAATCAATTAACATTAAATACTTGCATTGCAGATTCACATCAAGAAGAGGAATAAACTTGAAACCAAGAGACTGAATGAGTTGGTTTTTGTAAAATTCAACTCAAAATTGAGGGAGCAACAATCTCTGAAGGGAAGAGTCCCACTTGTTTCTAAGCATAGGACGTATGTAAGTGAGTGGATCGGTCAAGAGGAAGACGAAGAAGAGGTGTTTCAAGGCTCAGGACTAACTTGGAGCTTGGCGGTCGAGGCAAGTGGAGCAGATGAATTGGTGCAGCATAGGAGGAGCCAAAGGAATGTGGATGCATTACCGAGTGCGGTGGAGGAAGAAGAATTTATCGCGGATTCAGACATTGACAGCGATGATGAAATTCCTCCTGTTGTTTTTGACGATTTAGATTAGGAGTTTGATTATTTATTTATTTGTGTATGAACTATGAACCTTTTTTGAGCTGTTATGAACATTTTTTGAGCTGTCATTCATAGATATTTTGTTATGAATCTTATGATCCACTCTTTTGTCTAAATAGACAACTCTGGAAATGCTTTCGACCTTATGTTTTTTTAAATATAAAATGTCTAGTATTTGAATTTATTATTATATTGCTAATTATTTTTAATTAAAATAATAGAAACTGCATAGTCCGCATATACTTCCGCATATACTTCCGCCTGCCCGCTTACTCGCATCAGACAGCCTGACCGAACGAATACCACATACCGACTTTCTGAACCTTGAATTTCACAGAGGTAGAGAAAACATTCTGCACTTCATTAATAAAAGTTTTAATCGCATCCCCTACTTCAGACTTATTTTTCAAAAGAAACACCCATGACAATCGAGAAAAATCATCCACAGCCACAAGATAAAACGTGTGTCCCTGATGATCAGGAATACGACTCGGACCATAAATGTCAACATGAAATAACTCAAAAAGGAAGCTATTGCTCCGACTCTGACGATTAGGAAAAAAGTAGATGATGATGCTTTCCTAACTGACATGCCTCACACTGGAAGGAAGACTCTGGAGAAATCTACGACAACATGTGATACATCTTCTGAAGAGGTAGATGACCAAACCGAAGGTGCCAAGTGAACAGAGAGATTGGTCCAGACGAATGAGAAGATACGCCGCATAGGGAATCCGAACCAGGCGATAAAGGCCACCCTGCTCACGGCCACACCCAATCACTCTGCCTGTAAGAATGTCCTGAAAAACAAGAGACGATGGATCAAAAATAGCTCGACTGTGCAAATCCTTTATAATCTAACTAATAGAAAGCAAAGTCATAGAGAAATCAAGAGCATGTAGCACATTCTGCAAACGCATCAAGGGCGTCAAAGTGATCTCCCCCTGTCCTGTGATTGGGGAATGAGTCCCATCGGCTATCACAACTGTTCTCCCCAGGGGAACATGTCTATGGGATGCAAGTTGTAGTCTGTCTCCACATAAATAATGTGTCACCCCGGAGTCCATAATCCATTATGTAATCTCAGATCCATAACAATATGTAAAAGCACAAGTACTACCTGAGGTGCTAGTTGTAGCAGAGGTACTAGCAAGAGCAGATGCTGCCACATCTGAATGGCCTCCTGGAGATGGTAAAGCGGAAGGAGGCATAATATCCCTCAGTCTCCCCACGAGGTCATCAAACCGCTGATATGAGGTAGGAACTGTTGGAGACTCAACATGTTTTGCTACTCGGGCAGATGGAGAAAAACCATGCTTGGAATAGCATGTATCCTCCGAATGGCCACGACGATTACAAAACATACATGGCTGAAGAATTCGACCCCCTCTACCAGGGTTCACGTCCACAGAAAGTAGACGAGCCTCCTCTGCCTCGGGAGGCTGCCATCGCCGAAGAAGTCCGGCTATTAGTAGTGGACAGAACGGTAATCTTGTTAAGCATGCCGAAAGTTTCCTCCATGGGAGGAATTGTAGCATCTGTGAGAATCTGGGAGCAAGCAGCATCATATTCAAGATCAAGAGCGGCTAGGAATACACCAACCATAGTAGCATTCCTATAGATCTTCTACTGCTCAGGGGTGGCAGTGAGAGGCATGAAGTTGTGTAGCTTCTCAAAAATCCCTCTCAAGGATGTATACAGCGAATGCACTGCTTGACAGTGAATATAGCATGCTGGAGTTGGAGGATCTCCAGCTCATTCCTCGCCTGAGGATATGTTATTGTGAGGATATCCCGCGTTGCCTTAGCAGTAGGTTGATGCAACACGTCATTGGAGATCTAAATCGTCAATGTACCAGAGAGCCAAACTTCGGCATAAGCGTCGTCCGCCTCCCATGAGGTGTTTACCACAGTCTTCTCCACCAGCTCCTCCTCGGTAAGAATATATTTCTTACCATTTGACTTCATAAGGCACATGAGCTGCATAGCCCAGAGCTCATAATTTGTCCCGTCCATTTAGACAATAGGCGTTGGACCTCTGAAAGCACATGTGGCAGGTACATCAACTTTGTTCCCAGACATATTGCCGGAAGTAGAAGACTAGGGCTGTGAAGACCAAAGAGTGAATGTCTACACAAATATATGTGGATTTAAATGCATATGTAGACTTATGCACTCAAATACATCAACCGAACGAGGGGACCGGCACGCTGGAAACGACGCACGTGCAGGTTACGTGTAGGGGCTGCGCGCGAAGGCAGCGCACGAGGGCTGCACACACGGGGGTTGTACATGAGTGGTGTGCGGTGGTGCAGGTAGCGTGGGCAGCGCGGGTGGCGAGGGCGGCACGGGGGTGGTACGGGCGACGCGCGGGGTGGAAGGTGGGATTAGGGTTTTAGATACCCGAGCTCCGGTCTAGGACTGTCGCTCTAATACCATGTTGGGAAAAATAATAGATGTGTTTATTCCTGGGAGCCCTAGGCTCTCGTATATATAAAGAAGAGACCTATGGGTAAATTATACAAGATCAGGGTTCACGAAATCGGTCTGTGCGGCCGCATATGCGGCCGCATATGCGTGTGCGGGCCTTAAGGCACACCGCATTCCTGAAGCCCCGTGTTATGCGGGTCTGGCGCATATGTGGCCCGCATATGCGGGATGTGCGGCCGCATATGCGGACCAAGCGCCGCATCGTGTCCCATTTGCTCCAACCCGATTACCCGATACCCCCATTTGCCCTAACCCTCCTACCCCGATACCCCGATACCCCGATACCCATTTGCCCTAAGCTCCTAACCCACCATCGCCTCCTCCGATACTCCCTGCGGGTGCCTGACCTCCATCGCCTCCTCCTCCAAGCGCCTCCGCCTCCTCCTCCAAGCTCCTCCGCCGCCTCCTCCAAGCTCCTCCGCCTACTCCGCTTCCTCCTCCCAGTCCCAGTTTGTGCGCCTCCTCCGCCTCCTCCTCAAAGCTCCTCCGCCTCCTCCGTGGCCTGTGAACTCCGCCACCTCCGCCTCCTTGTAGCTGTTGACTCCATCGCCTCCTCCGTGGCCTAGTCGTGGGAAGGTATCCACTTTCACTAAAAAAACCCGTCTCCTGTGTTTGAATTTTTTTGGATTCTTATGTTTTCAGTTGCTACAACTAAACTTGTTTTCAGTTTTTGCAACGTCTGATTTATGTTGTGTATGTTTTTAGTTTTATAAGTGGTAGATTTCATAAAGTTTCTAGTAATTTAGTCAAAATTTCTGTATGGTTTGAATTGAAATGCACGTTTCAAGTTTTTATGCTCAGTTTTTAGTTCATGTTATCAATTCAATATTATATAAAAAATGTATGTTTGTAGGGAATTGTTACCTAATCTTTTTCTAGTTGTATATTTTCCTATTCCCTGTGTAAAAAAATGACATCTAATACATCTTTTTTTAGTGCTCTGCATCTGCAGTAATTAAGGGAGTCCCATCAGACATATGTTGTGTTTATGTTATAATTCTATAACCGATAGTTATTGATTATCATCATGTATAAATTTATAATTGATTATAATCATGTATAAATTTACACTTTAGTTATTTTGAAATGGGTAACTTGAAACTCTTTATATGATCAATTTTTATGTTGTAATTCATGTCAGATTGTTTATTAAATATTGATTGCTCAAGTCCTTAAAATTTCAGAGCTGCAACATTATCATGTGTTTACTGTAGTGGATGTTAAGGTGTACTTAAATTAAGTTAATCTAGTCCATGCCATATTAAATCTTTTATGTTGATGTTTTGTGATTATGATTGAATGTTAGGAAACTATGGCCTCCAGACTACCATCTGACAGCGCTTCTTCTCCTACACCTGGAGCTGGAAGCGGAAGTGAGGCTCCTACAAGGCCTTAAATGTCGGTTTCGGTCACCATTTCGGTGACGACCAAAACAGAATTTCGATGGAATTTCGGTCAAATTTCGATCGAAATTTCGATCATTTCGGTCACTTTTTGTACTAGGACCCCCATATTTCGGTCGTTTCGGTCATTTCGGTCGAATTTCGATTTCGACTGGATATCGATATTCGACAGAAATTCGACCGAATTTCGCTGAAATTTGAGGCCATGGGCTCCTATTCAGAGGAGTGATACATCGGATTTTTTTGTTCCTCCTGGATCCAATGATCCGGGATGGAAGTATGCTTTTCTGGCGAATCCAAGTACTCCTAGCATGGTCACTTGCCGATTATGTCGGAAGGTTGTAACTGGAGGGATCAATCGCATGAAGCAACATTTGGCTCATATTAAAGGTAATACGGCATCTTGTCCCAAAGTGACTCCTGAGGTGAAGAAAGAAATCATGGACAACATGGAGGAAATTAAAGTGAAAAGGAATGAGAAGACCATGAGGATGAAAGACATTCAAGGGCAAGTCTCCATCAAGATGAATCAGCCCTTGCTTGATGAAGAGAGGGATGGGAAAAGGCCCCGAACTTTAGCAAAAACATTGAGTTTGATGAGACAGTTTACGCAAAAGGGGGAGATAGTGAGGCCAGGTACAACAAGATTTGCTACCACATATCTCACCTTGCAATCAGTGATGGACAAGAAGGACAAGTTGAGGCTTATGTTTTCTTCTGATGAATGGAGAGCGTGTAAATGGTACAAGACGAAGAAGGGGGAAATGGCTTCGGCCATAGTTCTGAGTCCTTCATTTTGGACTCAAGTCTCTTTGATCTTGAAGATCTTTTCTCCATTGGTACATGTTTTGCGAATTGTTGATGGAGATAAGAGACCAGCTATGGGGTTTGTATACGGTGAATTGCAAGATGCAAGAAAGGAGATCATGAGCATATTCAAAGATGTGGAAGCATCTTACAAATATTTTGTTGATGCTGTTGATTCAAAGTCAAAAGGGAGATTGGATAGCCCCCTCCACCTTGCTGCATATTTTTTGAATCCCTATTTCTTTTACAGGGACAATGATCAAATCCAGAGGGAAGGTCTTGCTCTGAAGGGATTCTTGGATTGCATGGATATTTTCTATCCTGATTTAGAGATCCAAGATATCATCACTAGGAAGGAATTGCCATTATATGAAAGGGTAGAAGGATCATTTGGCAAACCTTTGACTGTCAAACAGAGGTCCATCATTGATGACGATTTCAATCCAGGTATAAATTTTCATTAGATTTCATACACTTATATATTTAAGTATTACTATTTATCTCATTACATTTCATACACTTATATATTTAGCTATTATTACTTATTTGTTTTTATAAATAGCCCGTTGGTGGGGATTGCATGGCATGGAAACGCCACATTTGAAAGAAATGGCAATGAAAGTTCTAAAGTTGACAGCCTCTTCCTCGGGTTGTGAAAGGAATTGGAGCACTTTTGAGGCGGTAAGACTGTAAAATTGGTGCCACACATGTCAAATAGTATGCATCATTAATGAGGTGGTAAATGATATGTTTTTCTTTATTTTGTAGATTCACACGAAGAAAAGGAACAAGCTTGAATTCAAGCGGTTAAACGACTTGGTGTATGTCAGATTCAACGCCAAGTTGAGAGATCGCCATCTTAAAAAACGTAGTGATCCATTTGCCACAAATGATGAAACCCACGTGAGAGATTGGATTGGTGGGGGAGATGAAGAAGATGAGGTATTCCAAGGATCGGGGTTGACGTGGAACCTAGTGGCTGATGCAACTGGTGCAGAAGATTTGATACAACATAGAAGAAGCCAAAGGCATGCTACTGGTTCAACCTCGTCGCCGGGCTTAAATGAGGAAGAGTTCCCATTTGAGGAAGACAGTGAAGATGATGAAGACAATACCGAAGTGGAATTTGATGATGATATGGATTAGGATTTCTTTGTAATATGTAGAATATTATCGCCTGAACATTTCTGTTTCTTATGCTATTTTAATTAGTACTCTACTAATGCTATTTGTGTTTCAGTTTTCTTTTGGAAACTTAAATATTTTGGTGATTGTTGTCAATTATTATGTCTGCTAACTTTTCTATTGAAGTATTAATATTTGTTGATAGAGACTGTTTTGAGCTATATATGAAAGTCATTTTCTTAGAACTTCTGTTGGACCACAATTATACATAATTTTTGTTCAGTTGTAGTCACTTTTGCATATATTTATTTATTTTTAAATAAAAAATTAGAAAACCGCGTAGAACCGCATATACCCCGCATATGCCCCCGCATACCGCTTAATCGCTATTCAGTGACCTGACCGAACGCATGCGCATACCGCTTTCCTGAACCTTGTACAAGATAGACATAAAGAAATAAAATAACCGAAAAGGTACATAGGAACATAGAAATATCTCTACAGAGTTGTAGCAGATGGAAGCAAACAGTGATTAGGTAATGAATCAGGGATTCGATTTCCTGGTGCGTTTGGTTGTCGGGTTAACCCGGGGTAAACTGGGGGAGGGTAACTCATTTTTGTGTTTTGGTGTTTAGATAGAGGGTTTTGTGTTGAGCGGGTTTGTTGTGATGTGATTGTATTGGAGTTTGGAAAAGTGAGTAGTTATTGTGATGTGGTTGTATTTAAGTTTGAAAAAGTGAGTAGAAGTTGAGTAGTTTATAATTTTTAGATGATATGATGGTATAATATATTATTTTTTGATGGAATAGATGAAAGAGAAATGATTTATATAATGTATTAAAAAATAGAGGAAGAGTGGACCCCACAAGTGAGAGAAGGGGTGAGTCTTGGGAGGTAAACCCCCCAAAAGGAGGGTTAACCCTCAATCCAAACATGGCCTAGGGGATTGGGTATTCCTCCGTCTCAAACCAGGGGTGAAGAAGGTCTGGAATAAAAGAAGAAACATACGACCACTTACCACTTGTTGGTCGATCGCTCGAGCTCTACATTTCAATTTCATTATCTTAACCATCTCCTCTTCTCTACAAAGAATATTTTATCCCTTTAACAAGTCTCGTAAAAATATTTTTTATTTATATATTTTTAAAAAAAAAATTATGAAGCCTTCTCCCACTTTAAGTATGATCGGTTACTTGGATTCTTGCTCAAATCCATGTTGAAAGATCTGACTATTTTTTAAGCTGGTTGTCGGCTACCTAACACAACCCCCCACAAGGAGGGACGTGAACCCTAGTCTTTTGGGTGGTAGGCACATTGCACTACGACCAGATCATTTATGTATCTTTTTATCATATAAAAAGGTTTTTTATTTAGATTACAAAAGACATTCCATATCCATAAAATTTAGTTATTTTTTATACCTTATATATTATCCTCTTGGTATCTTCCTTGATTATATTATTTTTTTAACTTGTCTTAATAATATGTATTAAAAATATAATTATAAAATAGAAGCATTAAATTTTTAATATTCTTTATATAAATATTTTATATAAACTTTTAAACATTAATAAACGTTTCAAATTCAAAATAAGATGAATGGAGTTTGAATATTCAGAACTCAAAATGATTCGAATTTGGATTCAAATTTGTCACTTCGTTTGAAATTCAATTCGAGTTCATATTTAGATTTTATAAAATGAATCAAATTTGAATCCTCGTCAATTAGAAGGTATTTGAGTAGCACCCTCTGCGCTCCCCCCATCGAACCATCTTCACATGTCAGAATATTTATACCTAGTTTGAGTCTTAACGTAAATCGGAATCATACATTTGACAACCTTGAATACCAATGTACCATATTTTGGCTCCAAAATAAACCAAAGTTGATTTCACGTAAAGCATCAGTGTTGCAATAATCGACTGATTATACCGAATAGCCGGTCCGACTATGCGGTGCAAGGGGTCCCCGACTGAACAATAAATAGTTGGCCAATAATCGGCTTAACCGAATAGTGGGTCCGACTATTTGGCCAATTATTTGGCTGACTGTTGAATTTATGTTATTTTATTTTTATTTTTTAATTCCGAAGGCTTATCGTTTATAGAAATATTATTAGAAATGTCAAAGATTCATATATATGTATCTTATTAATTGATACTTCTATCTTGGATTCTTATTAATTGAGGGTTATATATGTATAAATATATAAGAATACATGGGTTAGAATTAAATCTTATATTTAAAATAATTAAAAATACAAAATCGAATAATTCTGAATAGTCTCCCAAATACTGATTATTCTCTATTCAGTGACTCCTCCGACTGAATATCGAATACCGACTTCTGCAATATTGTTGAGCATTACTAACAGTCTTCTATGGGGGTCAATTTCGCCAGGGTGTATGACCTTTTGGTATTTTAGCCAAGAAAAGGAATTCAAAACTTATAGATACCTAGGATGAATTATTACATTACTAAACTATCTTTTTCAATCATGAAAGAACGAAGTGTATGGATCCAACCTCGTTCAGGCATATGAAGGAATGTACATGGACACCTTTACTGTTTGATCTTGTTGCTAGCACCCTAGCTAGATAGGCCTTCCATGCATACATGAGGGGGTCAATTTTTAGATACTCATGGCAGCATTTTTTAATGCTCACTCGCGTCATGCATGAGTAAAATGCCAAAAAAATGAAGTAGAGTATCCAACATGAAGCTTTACTCCCCCCCACCCTTTCTATCTATAACATTCTAATGTTTAGGATATCTATGACAATGTGATATTCATGGCACATCACGTTATTAACAAGGAGAAGAATAAATAGTCAAAATGCGATGGTGAGCAGAAGCACGGGTTATTTGATGCAACAACGAGCAGAAGAAAGAAGCAACAGCAATCAGAAGCATCGACAACAGAAGCAAGGACCAACAACAATGAACCAAAACAATAAATTAGCATAAACAACAACGAGCAAGTGTAAGGCGGGACAATCGATCATCACACTGGCAAGCATGTGATGGAGGAAAAGACAAGCACAAGATCTTACCAGAGGTCGTCCATCAAACTGGAACCCAGAGCAATGCATCAAAGGTGTCTCAGATTGGTAAAGTGACGAGACCTATGGACCGCGATAATTGGTGTTTCTGATAAGGTGAACTTGGGCATAGGGTTGAAATTTGTAGGGAACTCATCAAGTGATTCACCTGTAATAGGTTTGATCATCTCAAACGCACCTATTTTCAACGATGGGTTTGGAAGAGAAAAGTGGCTTCCAACAAGGCAAGGGCAAAGAATACAGGAGGAGATCGATGTATAACCTCACTGATGGTTGCCACATGAAGGATGTGGTGTCAGGAGGAAAAAAGGGCATCCTTCGAGTATTTGGGGATGTTTCTCTAGAGGTTGCATGCATATGCAGATATAGCAAGGTCTGCTCCTTATACGGAGACTTTTCGAGAAGGCAATCAATGTTTTGCATAGGTCGGAGGTCATGTGTCCCACTCGTGGTGACATGTTATGGCATCGGCCCCGATTTGGAGACGGGCTTTATCAAGGACCTATGGCTTTCGCCTCCAAGTTGAAGGTCTTCTCCTAATGACCAGAGACTTCCTATCACTAAGGATGGCCATAAAATCCCTAAGAAAGGTGCAAGAAGTAATCTATATGAGATTGTTAACAAGCAAAAGCATTAATGTGGTCGTGGTTCTAAAATAGAAAACAGGTCTTTCCTTCCTTTCTATGATGGGGTCACAAGTAGGAAAGGCATCTTTCTACGTCATGATCTTGAGGACAACAGTTAGGGCAGAGACTGTTGGAGTATTCGTGTTTGTTGACGCATATGCTTTATTTGTACCGTTTTGTTATTTTATTTTCTTGTCATTCTCTTTATGTAATTTACCCATAGGCTACTCTCCTATATAAGAGAGCCTAGGGCTATGGAATAGAATATCAACTTCACGTTTCCCAACATGGTATCAGAGCGACGGTCCTAGACCGGAGTTCTCGAAACCCTAACCCTAACCCGCCCCACCCATCGGCCTCTCCTCTCTTCTCTCTCTTCTCTCGGCGATCGCCTCTCCCCCGATCGCTCATAGGCGCAGCCCCCAGCCCCGATCGCCTCTCCAGTGCTTAGGGCTTCTCGCCGTGGGGTCGGCTTCTCGCTGATCGCCGTGGCGCAGCCCCACAGCGTTGGCTTCTCGCTGAACGCAGATCGCCTGGCGCCTCTCGATCGCCTGGCGCCTCTCAATCACCACAGCGAGCCCTAGAGCCGATCGCCTAGCGCTCCTTGCGCTACTCGCCGATTGCTGCGCTGCATAGCGCGCATCCGGTGCGCCTCCTGTGCTGCCTGCTGTCCTGTGCACCATCCTGTGCGGCACCATCTCCTGTGCGGCAAGCGTGCACATTCCAGTGCAAGCGTGCTGTGCTGTGCGCATAGCGTTAGCCTCCTGTGCGCATAGTGTTTCGTGGTTTTTTACAAGCGTGCTCTAGGGTTTCTACAATAGAAACCGGTACGTGTGCGGATCGTAGCGCGCGTAGGTCCATGGGGATAGTTGCTTGAGGTCTACACATGCAACTCATCCCGTCTATGTCATTGTAGACAAATATTATCTGTTGCAGGTCGCTCCAGTCTTCCGTATCCAGTATGTCAGAAAGCAAGGCAGATATTCCATCCATGGGTGCATTTCGTGGTCCAGCGCCCATTGTCAAGATGGATGGCACGAATTATGAACTGTGGGCAATGCAGTTCATGAGTATGATGAAGTCCACGGGCAAGAAGCATATTCTCACAGAGCCCGAGCCTGCAGAGAAGACTGGAGTCCATGCCTCATGGGAGGCTGACGATGCATATGCAAAGGTGTGGCTATCTGGCACATTGGCTATTGAAATCGCCAATGACATTCTTCATCAGCCCACAGCCAAAGACATGTGGGATATCCTAGCAGCGACATATTCTCAAGCGAGGAATGAGACGAAGATCCTGCAACTTCAACATGATATATTCACAATTAAACAGAATGGCCGCCCATTACATTCTCTCTATACATCTTTGAGAGGAATGTTTGAGAAGCTCCATAGCTTCATGCCTCTTACCGCCACACCAGAACAGCAAAAGACATACAGGAATGCGACAATGGTGGGTGTGTTTCTCGTAGCACTCGATCCAGAGTATGAGGCAGCACGTTCACAGATTTTGGCGGACTCGACTATTCCTCCCATGGAGGAAGCTTTTCACAGATTGAGCAGGATTACTGTACCTTCAGCAGCCACTAGTCAGAATCCCTCAGCCATGGCAGCCAACAGGGGCCGTGGTTCTCAATACCAGGGCCGTGGACGTATTCCCCGTGGAAGGGGTGGCCGCACTAGGCCAACATGCTCATATTGTCACAGAGTCGGCCATACTGAAGACACATGCTACTCAAAGCATGGATTTCCTGCATCTGCACGAGCTGCTGAGCAGATAGAGCCCCCGTCTGCATCTACACTGGATCAACGATTTGATGATCTGGTTGCCCGTCTTAGGGGCATTATACCACCATCTGGCCCAGCACCGCCGACAGAGAATCATACAGATGCCGCTGCTTCTGCTTCTGCCTCTACGAGTACTTCAGGTAGTACACTTGCTCTTCACAGTAGTAGATCAGATACATTGCCGTGGATCATGGACTCGGGCGCTACACATCACCTATGTGGCGACCAGAGTCTACTTACAGGATATACTCAGATTCCTCCAGGACGGACAGTAGTGATTGCCAATGGCACTCATTCCCCTATCACGGGTCAGGGGGAGATTAGATTGACATCCTCGATGCAGCTCAAGAATGTTTTGCATGCACCGCATTTTTCCATGAATCTGTTGTCGATTAGTCAGATTACGAAGGATCTCCATTGTCGAGCTATTTTTGATTCATCTTCTTTGATTTTTCAGGACATCCGTACGGGCAACGTGATTGGTCATGGCTATGAGCAAGGAGGCCTTTATCGTCTGAACCAGACCCAGTTTGCCGGAATCACAGCCTCTCCCGCAGAACAAGTATCTCCTCTCCTGTGGCATCTACGCTTCGGTCATTTACCGCTTCAGAAGTTGCGTCTAGTCCTACCCTATAGTCTGTCTCACACAACTGTCCAGTGTGAGGCGTGTCAGTTGGGAAAACATCACAGGTCTTCCTTTCCCAGTAGTCAAGGTCGGAGTAGTAACTCCAAGTTTGAGTTGTTTCATGTCGACGTCTGGGGTCCGAGTCATGTTCCCGATCATCAGGGGCACAGGTTTTATATTGTATTTGTGGATGATTTTTCTAGAGCATCATGGGTATTTCTAATGAAAAATAAGTCTGAAGCTGGAGATATTATTATTCACTTTCTAAATAAGATTCAGAATGTCTTTTCCACAACGGTCAAAATTATGAGAACTGACAATGCCTTAGAGTTGTGCACCAACAATCTAGCCAAATACTATTCCTCAAAAGGGATTGTTCACCAAACATCCTGTGCTCATACGTCTCAACAAAATGGGGTTGCAGAAAGAAAACACCGTCATCTTCTTGACGTTACAAGGTCTCTTCTCATTCAGAGTCATGTCCCGTATACCTACTGGGGTGATGCAGTCCTTACTGCATGTTATCTTATAAATCGTATGCCCTCGTCTGTCTTGAATGAACAGGTTCCTTTCTCACTCATATATCCTGACAAGGAGCTGTTCACTCTTACCCCTCGTGTCTTTGGGTCTGTCGCTTTTGTCCATCAGTTGTCGCCCGGTTCTGACAAGCTCTCTCCTAGGGTTGTCAAGTGCGTCTTTGTGGGGTACTCCAGAACTCAAAAGAGGTACAAGTGTTTTGACCCTGTGCGTCGGCGGTATATGATCAGTGCAGATGTTACATTCTTTGAATCTATCATGTATTTTTCAGAATCCGGGAACATGCAGCCACCACCATTGTCTCCTGATACCGTATTCATGGCACCACCAACATCACAACAGTCACCACCAACATCACAGCCGTCATCTCCAGTACCACCACCACCGCCGCCGCCACCAATAATATCCCCGTTACCATTCCATTACATCTGACGGCCGAATCAAGCTCATAGCTCTGACCAGTCAACTAGCTCGCCTATGGTATGTAATGAAAATATTAATGTTGATGGATCTGACGACATTTCTCAGCAGGATGCAGTACAGGAGCAGGGTGCTATTACAGAGGATCTGGATGTCCCAATTGCTCTACGAAAGCAGAAGAGAAGTTGTGCCAAGTATCCAGTATCAGCTGCGGTATCGTTTGAGAGGCTATCTGGACCATTCAGGACGTTTGCATTGGCACTCTCAGCTACAGATATTCCACGGAACCACCATGAGGCTTTGCAGGATTCTAGATGGCGGCTAGCAATGGAGGAAGAGATGGCGGCTCTTCAGTCTCGAGGTACATGGAGCTTGGTTACCATACCTCCAGATGTCACCCCAGTGAGTTGCAGATGGGTGTTTACAGTGAAACATAATGCAGATGGCTCTATTGACAGGTACAAGGCACGCTTAGTTGCAAGAGGATTCACACAGACATATGGGGTAGATTACCTTGACACGTTCTCCCCTGTAGCTCGTCACTCCACTCTGCGGATACTCTTATCAGTTGCAGTTACTAGAGACTGGCCGCTCTATCAACTGGATGTGAAGAATGCTTTTCTGTATGGTGATCTGCAGGAGGAAGTCTATATGCAACAGCCACCAGGTTTTGCTGTTGAGGGGGAGTGTTCCAAGGTTTGCAGATTACATGAGGCCATCTACGGTCTTAAGCAGAGCCCCAGAGCATGGTTCCAGAAGCTGTCAGACCTCTTTGAGAAACAAGGATATAAACGCTCCAATGCTGATCATTCCTTGTTCGTGCAGAAGACGGCGAGAGGTATTACTGTAATCATGGTTTATGTTGATGATATCTTGATTACAGGTGATGATGACCAAGGCATTAAGCAGGCAAAAGAAAAGCTGGGGACTGAGTTTGTCACCAAGGACTTGGGAGTCCTTAGATATTTTCTGGGGCTGGAATTTGCTAGAAATCCACATGGGTTAGTCATGACACAGAGGAAGTATGTCACAGATCTACTGAATGAGACAGGTATGCTAGGATGTCGGCCTGCTACGACACCAATGGATCCTAGCATGAAGTTGTATGATGATGACACAGAAGAGGTCGACAAGCGAAGGTACAGAGAACTGGTAGGCAAATTACTGTATGTCACGATCACTAGACCTGATATATCGTTTGCAGTGAGTCGTGTGAGCCAGTTCATGGAGCAACCACGTCAGGTCCATATGGATGCAATACACATGATTCTGAGATATTTAAAATCATCTCCAGGTGCAGGCCTGCTATTTAAGAAAGGAAAGGAGATTTCTATCACAGCATGTGCGGATGCAGACTACGCAGGATGCCCCAAGGACAGGAAGTCAACATCAGGATTTGCAGTCTATGTTGGAGATGCTATAGTTTCGTGGAAGAGCAAGAAGCAGACAGTAGTAGCCAGATCCAGTGCTGAATCAGAATAGAGGGCTATGGCCCAGGCTACCACAGAAATGATGTGGGTGAAATCCTTACTTGCAGATCTATGCCTTGACATACCTCTTCCTATGATGTTGGAATGTGACAATCAGGCCGCCTTATTCATTGCAAATAACCCAGCGTTTCATGAAAGGACCAAACATATTGAGGTCGACTGTCATTACATACGTGACATGATTCAGAAGGGGTTCATTGCTACATCTCATGTCACATCAGAGAATCAGACTGTTGATATCTTCACCAAGGCACTACTTAGAGGCCCATTCCAGAAGTGCGCGTCCAAGCTGAGCATGATTGATATCTATGCTCCATCTTGAGGGGGAGTGTTGACGCATATGCTTTATTTGTACCGTTTTGTTATTTTATTTTCTTGTCATTCTCTTTATGTAATTTACCCATAGGCTACTCTCCTATATAAGAGAGCCTAGGGCTATGGAATAGAATATCAACTTCACGTTTCCCAACAGTGTTTGCGCCCATTGAGTTGTAACAGGGTAAATGGATCATGAAGAAGATCCATTTACCCCATCCAGTGTTTAATCCCATACCGCCTAGTGGCGGGACTTGGGCGCTTTTAAGAGGCTATATAAGGAGCCCCAGACCTCCTGTACTCATTGAGAAAAAGTAATGCATAGCATGCCCCGTTAAGGGCTTCTCCCGTGGTTTCATCCCGCTCCTCACGGAGTAGGGTTCCACGTAAAAAATCCCGTTGTTATTATTTTGTTTATCTTATTCCATGTTACGCTTCCGCTTCCGATTTTCTAACATGGTATCAGAGCGGGTCGATTCTCGAGGATTTTATCATATTCTTCGGTTATATTTTGTGATCGATGTGAGAATCGTTTTTTTATTGTTGAAGATTATATGTTCAAATATCTTTTGGCCAAGATCTGTCTTGTTCTTCGTTGAGAAAAGTTAGGGTTCCTGTTGGAACCCTAGTTCTACAAGGAGTACCCGATTGCCTCCGAGATCCAGCACCTCTTCTATAATCGGTGCTCAAAGGGCTTGACGCCCAAAGCAGCAGATCAGGGCGGCATCAATATCCAGGCGCATCTACGGGCAGAGCCACCTAACAGCAGGCACCGTACATCATCTGAAGGTCGTGTGTTTGTTCCACGCTCACGGCGCCACACAGCCCCACGCGCAAGCCCTAGCCGATCGGGCCCTTTCCGTCGATCGCCACAGGGGAACTCTAGCAGGCGACGAAATCTCCTGGCCGCTGCATCAAAGAGCCCCAGAAGGACCGAAGCCCCTCTGTTCTCTCGGCCTCGTGCGCCTCCAGACGAGAGGCGGCGCCTCTTTCATCATACGGCAGCCTCCAGAGCCTCAGGCGCAGGTCCCAGGCACAGGTGCGGCTGCGCATCGCGCTTCAGCCGCGCGCGCGTACCCCCAGCGGCTCCTCTCTTCCTCATGGGCCAGGCGATGAAGCCCCGAGGCAGCTACGAGCGTCGCGCGGCATCACAGCCCAGGCACGAGCTTCCTTCCCCGCGCGCCCTCCTTCAGCCCCAGCAAAGCTGCAGGCGGCGGCATCAACAGCGCACAAGGCGGTGGCGCTCTCCTACGGCGAGCCTCCTCTCGCGCGCGCAGTTCCCACGGCCCCTCGCGCACTCTCCAGGCGAAATCTCCAGATATCCATTGCGTTGGCGTTCTGGCGGCGCCCCAAGCCCGCGCGCCACTCCGATCCCCGCCCTCTTCTCGCATGCAGCAATGCCTAGATCTCCTCCAGCGTGCGACGCCCAGATCTCCAGCGCGGCATCGAGTCCCCATTGGGGGGCGGCATAGAGCACTAATGAGAGGGCGGCGGGCATGACAAAAAAAAGGGGGGGTTCCCAACGTGGGAACCCTAGCGGGCTTTATTTAAAAAAAATTAAGGCCCAACAGTGGGCTGGAAGGGCAGAAAAAAGTACTCAGCCTTATCCCACTATAAGTAGGGTTGGCTACATGAATTCTTGCTCAAATCCATGTTGAAAGATTCGACTATTTTTACGCTGGCTGGAAGGGCAGACATGAGAAAAAAAAAGAAAGGAAGTCTGAGAAAAAAAAAGAGAGGTATTCCAGTTTTCTTTCAAGAGAGAGAGAGAGAGAGAGAGAAAAGGGAGTTTGAAAAGTCGCGTACAAGCTGAAGAACCGTACGCAAGTTTTTAAAAAAAAAGTGTTGCGAAAGCCGTAAAAAAATGATTGCAATGGCTTAAAAAAATGACGGCTTAAAAAAAATGAAAAGCCGCAAGTATGTTTTGTTTTCCCCTTCTATCTGGTCTTCTCCCAACTTTGTCGATGTTCATGTTCCGACAAGTATGGGAGAAAGTGGGAGTATATGTGTAGAGTCACAGGCCAGCCAGTTTGTCAGTTTTTTCCAGATTCTCCAGACTTCAGATTACAGGCCATTCAGATTCCAGACTCTACGGTTCAGATCCAGTTTCAGACTCGACATCAGACATCTCCGAGTCTCCAGTTTCAGATACACACGAGTGTGCGGTAATTTTCAGATGAGCATATGTTGCCATCATCAGTTCGAGGTCCCCATCATCTTCTTGTTGTCGGGCCAGAGTTTTCATGTGAGTCATAGGTACACCAGAGCAGTGCACCATTCTCTGAGCCAGATGGGAGAGACCCAGTTCTCCGACGAGGAGACTATTTTCAGACTCCATTCTCCAGCGACCTTGTACTCCGACGAGGATTGCACAGCCACGGCCTTTTCAGTTCGGCCCTTTTCAGAGATGGAGCAGTTGTCCACATTATTGTGGTGGGCCAGAGTATCTGACGAGGAGACTCATTTCCAGTTGCAGCGACTCTGACAGGCGCAGTTCAGAGCGCATGCTCTCCGACGAGGAGACTCGGTAGACTCACACTCCAGCCCGTTCATCCTTCTCACCTGCACGGCATGAGAAGCAACGTCCTCGACTGCAGCAATGTGCGCGTTGGGTTGATATTGTCCGTAGTGTCCTGTAGCGTTGAGTTGAGTTTATTTCTGTTTGTCCAAGCTGAGCATTGCATGCTCCAGCTTGAGGGGGAGTGTTGGAGTATTCGTGTTTTCGCCCATTGAGTTGTAACAGGGTAAATGGATCATGGAGAAGATCCATTTACCCCATCCAGTGTTTAGTCCCATACCGCCTAGTGGTGGGACTTGGAGGCTCTGGAGAGGCTATATAAGGAGCCCCAGACCTCCTGTACTCATTGAGAAAAAGTAATGCATAGCATGCCCCATTAAGGGCTTCTCCCGTGGTTTCATCCCGCTCCTCACGGAGTAGGGTTCCACGTAAAAAATCCCGTTGTTATTATTTTGTTTATCTTTTTCCATGTTACGCTTCCGCTTCCGATTTTCTAACAGAGACAATGGTGGTGATGGTCGTTTAATGCAACTAGGATTTTTCTACGACTAGGAGGGGAAGACTTCGGTGACTCGGGTTCTTTTGAGGACATGGCGACCACGAGGAACAATCCATAGGCAACATCATGTCGCCAAAGTTGCCCCACAAAGCCTTTGAGAAGCACGTAATTGTTGATAGACATATGAAGAGGGAGATGCCGATGAGTCCCTAGGCAAAAGCAACTACTACAACAGCAATTGCACATATTCTTCCATTATGATCGTCGATCGATCATGAGATGTATGGATCAAGATGGATATTGCAAAGCTCCTTACTTCTAGATCCAATGATATTTGACATTATTTAGTCTCGGACTGGAGGAGATCAGATAGGGATAGAACGTGGGTGGTTGCAACTATTTGGGCTCTGTTGATGACCAGGAACATGGTGGTGTCAGGTGGAACTGTTACTTTTTAAAGATATAATTGAAAATGGATGAGTGCATATCAATTTGGATGACCACCATTTTTCCCTCAACACGCAATGTATGCCTCCCATCAAATGCTCCTAATCCGCTCACACACAAACGAAAATAAGTATCCAGCCCCTGATTTGCGTGAATTCATATTCATCCTTCATTTGTTGTTTTTATTTCCCAACAAAAAATACTATACTATCCATTCTCTATTGTGGTTTATTGTAAAGATCGTGTTTTATAATGACCATTTATAAGTTTTCTAGTGATCCTAGCAACCAAAATCAAACTTAAAACTATATAAATTCTTACTACATGCTATTTATTTCTTTTATCCCATATAAATTACCTTACAGGATTAAAAAGCATGGAGGGATAAATGGAACAACAGAAATAGTTGATAAACACTGAATTCAGATTTAAAATTTAAAGATATCAACCAAAAAATAATATAACCCAAAAACAGAACCATAATGACTTGGGCATGATATACAAAAACGGAAACAAAAAGATGTAAAAGATAAAATCAGTATACATTATAGCTTGCAAAAGAATGGATAATAAAAGTCTGTTCATACTTGTTACTGAAATGTGGTGAATTAAAATCAAATAAAAAACGCCTTTTAAACCATGCATACCCACAAACCATACCATGCACAAAACTCCCACCATAAAAGACGGGAATGGTCGGATCAATGTTGGGTCTACATAAACCATATGGCAAAAAAAATGATTATCCAAGCCAAAGAGGTCCAGTTGCATACCAAATAACGGATATGCTCTAAGGTGAAGCCCTTCGTCGTGTTTATGTGGTCCATCAGCCTACCTGGAGTTGCAACCAGTATATCCACAGAACTTTGCAGGCTTAGTTGACGATCTTCAGGATCCAGGGATATATCCAACTCAAAGTCAGGTTTTTTTATTATTTCAGAAATCTCGTCTGCTATTGAAGACTGGCCCACAGCTAAGCCAACCTGCAATCCCACTGCAGGAGCAATGGCTGCAAAAACATCCTTAACCTGGACCAGCAAATGACAAACAAAGGGCAATGCATCAGACAGTATAGTATGCACCAAAAAGAAATATAGAAGTTGGTACATACCAATACAGGTACCCTCTCAACTTTCCAAGTGAAAATTTATGCAAGAAAAATATAGTAACAAAAAGTTATGCAAATACAAATGGTCCTGACACTATCAACTACGCGACTCAGGGTCATGCTTATTTTGTCACGATTGAGGTAAACAGAATGCGAGAAGAGAACATGTTTCTGTGGTGCCCGAGCACTTCCTCGAGTCAATGTTCACACGTCTGACAAAATAAACTAGTGTGATTGATGCTACTAGGCTATGTTGGTCATGGGTGAGATTGAGGTTCTGGTTTTACTCGTTACGAATCTATCCACTAAACACCTGATCCACAAGTGCATACTTAGCCAATCCTTCAAAAATTAATCCGATCAGCGAATGAAAGTCAAGCATGGAATCATCAATCCTCACCTGCCGGCTATCTGTTAAACCATCTTGTGTAAGCTCTCTTTGAACAAACGATCCCTTGTTTGCTTTAGAGAATCATAATAAGAAGTCCAAGCCAATATCTCACAAATTCTTCTTTTAATATGATAATATTTAATCCAAACCATCATAAGTTCCACCTTTGGACAAGTTTAAAAAAAATCTACTAAAGCAGTTATTTTTACACTTGAAAGAATGACGTCATAAAAATCGTGTTTTAATCAACATCAACATCTCGGTTTTTTTTAGTTACGTTCAACATCTCTGATTTTATAGTGATTCGACAAATCATATCTAGATAATTCAAGTCTACTTTCATATACACTACAGAGTCCATTTTGTCACCAAGTAAAATTTAACTTAACCTAAATGAGTAAGCAGCAGAAAAACGGGATGAATCAACAACTGTTACTCAAACCAAACATTTTTGCACATTAGAATGGTCAGCCAAAACAGTGATGAAATATAAAAGAAAATTTATTTGTCAATAAAATTGAACTAGACTAGAATGAAAACTGCTTGGCAGCTGACCAGACCAGATCAAAACAAAAGAAGAGGAAAAGTACCGATAACCATATAAGTAAATGCAGTATTAAATAGCCTGGAATGAAATGAGAGGTTCAAAAATGACATGGAGATATGATGTACCTGCACAGCTAAGTCTCGTGTGGGCAACACGATAAGAGCACGCAGACACCTAATTCTTCTGGTTGATAACATTTGTACTATAGGTAAAGCATAAGATAAAGTCTTCCCACTTCCTGTGGGAGAATTCACACAAAGATCCCGCTCAAAAGCACCGGGGCCGATTGTTTCTAGCCAAAGAGCTACTTGCACTGGAAAAAGGGACTCAAACCCAATTTTCCTTAGTGCAGCCTGCAATCTATACAAAACAATGATAAATCATATATTAGAAATATATCCAGATTGGGAACAAGTGACCCCACGAACGATGCGGAAGCGTGGATTAAATCGAGCAACTTGGTTGATTAACAATCAAACCACTAGCACAAGACATCAAGCAATCGAGCACAAAATGCAATCACAAGCCCAACCACAAGCACGAGGGATTTTAACGTGGAAACTCCCTAAATGAGCGGGGGAAGACCATGGAACCTACTTGACCCAATAAAACTTCTCCGCTAATTTGGGTGATCAAAGTGTTCACTCTAGAGGCTATGCAAAGCCAAATCCTTCTCCCAGTGTACCCGTGCACTCCAAAGCACAAATTTAGACTAAAAGAACAAGGAGCCAAAAGCAATACACTCCCGTTAGTAGAAAACTGCTAGAGCATATGTCGGGAATGTTCATGCAGTGATTTTTTTTGGAGATCATGGGATAGAGAATTATAAAAGAAAGGTAGATTATTAACTGGATTGGTAATTAAGCAGGCTACTACTTTATCCTTCCAATCCAGTTAGCTAGAACCCGGGAGCCAAGCTTCCAACCAAGAGCATAATCTGTTATGCGGCACGTTACCATTTTGAATTAGATTTTTTTATGACAACTAATATTTAACGGTCGTGCTTTGGCTTTTCATATTGCAAACATAGTTACATAGAGTATGCAGCAGCCAAATAATACTTCTCCCCAGAGTTTTTGCCAGTTGATGTTAGTCAAAAGAGGATTTTCATTGAAATTACTTTTCTCGCGCTAAAGCCAACTATAGTTGTTGTTTTATTATTTTCCATGATAATAACTGGTTAATAATTGGCATTAACCTCCCCGAAAAGTGATCTTCCAATCTGGCATAAATAACCAGGCATTCAGGTTAACAAAAACTGGTTGAGATTGACTAGAACCAAGTGTGCATCCGACTTATTCCAGTCTAAGAAAAACCCTCATCAGTTGTTAGAAATAACTCGCATCGCCGCTTCAACTGTGTGCTCCCAGAATATGTACCCATATTAATCCCAAAGGAAAGAATTCGGACGAAGTCCCAAACTCTGCAATCATAAAATATAACCATGAGAGCTTCAATGATCCTAAATTCACATTTATCTAAAATCTTGAACGCAACATTATAACCTTCAAAACTGAGTACAGAGCCCAACTTGAATAGAAACAACAATAAAGTCAGTAAATGTAGAATTTACTGACTTCGATGAAACGGAATGAATACAAGCCTAGAGCAATTATTGGAACAATAACTCGCCGTCAGTATATTCAACATGAATTGCATTGAAAGCACTGGCTATAAATTTAACAGAAACGAATTGGATCCCGGGGATTGGAACAAGTAGAGTGACGGGAACCTGGGATCCAAGCAGGGAACGAGATCGAGAGGGCATGAGTCGAACGCGTCGATGTCCAGAGGGTTCCTCATCCAGTGGAGAACCGGCTGCTTCCTCTCTGCCTCCGGAGCGTCCGCCTCCATTTCTAGGGTTTAAGGAGCACTTCGTCGTAGAAAAGGGAAGGAAAAGGGGGGCAAAGGGAGGTCCTGCCCGGCGGGGAGACGTGGAGGCGGGAAGAGCGCGGAGTGGGGATGGTAGCGGCTGTAGTTGTGAAAGCGGCGGCCGGGAAATAAGAAATGTATAGGTTGATATACAGGGCTAGTTTGGTTAATGGGTTGAGTGGGGTTTGAATGGTTAGTAGGGAAGGTAGAATAAGGATGGTGAAGGTGTGAAAAGTTCATTTAATATTTAATTGATATTAAATAATTTAAGTTCAATTTGTAGATCGTATATCGAATCTTGTTCGGAAGTAATCGATCAAAAGTCGATCGCATCGTAATATGTGTCATCAAAAAAATGTGACACATATGGAAATCGTCAAACAAACTGAGACCTCCTAAAATTCTAGTTCGATGAAATAAGACCAACGAAATAGATTGTTCGTCGATCAGAGGTCATTTGATATTATAAAATCACAAAATTTACTCATAAACCAAGACTGTATGTCTAGAATCTCGGGAATTCATACTTGATCCAAAGTATATGAATATTATACCCATTTTGATCGTCATAAAGAGACAACCGAGATGATGTATTATGCGCCTGAATCTGAGACTCGAATCACGAGTGTGGAAGACTTTGATGTCTCAAATAATTGGGAGAGAAATTATTTTAAAAAATAAATTAATTAAATTTATGTTGTTTGTACAATTGTACAGACTACACAGGCAGCAATCATATGATATCCAAGTCCCTCTTCCACTTGGCTTATTTTTCTATTTTCCATTTAAAGAGCTTTCCTTGTTTATATAACACCAACATGCCCTCTTTATTTCTCACTTTGCCTCACAATTCCATCCGTTGGAACTGTCTCCAGCAACCCCAGCTTTCCCCCCATTTTCTTGTTGTTGAGCTCCTCCCTATTGCTGCCCCAAGGCAACAGTTACCTTGTCGATGCCATCTCCAGCAGCTAAAGAAGTTGTTGCAGCCCCCTTTCCCCTGTTGTGTTACTCCAATTGAGTGTTACATGCAGCATTTTGATGCAAAATTGATCTCCAAACTTGGATATTCTGACGTACAATCCTGTTTTTTTTCTCTTTGTTGTCATGCATGTACTAGATTACCAATCTTTTTCCCATATGTGAAAATTTAGATTCTAATTCAAATCAAATTCTTAGGCTCCTGGTCCTTTTTTCTTTTCTAAAAGATGATGTACAATAAATAAGTTATTTTAAAGACCAATTATTTGATTTAAAAACTTGAAAGGTTGCACCGGATAGATCATTTGCAAGTGTCATTATGTGTTATTTACCATTAACAATGTTCATATAAGCAGACAAGAGGACTCTGGAAATAAACTGAAAGCTTACGTAAATTTTCAAAAAAAGAAATAATTTGTACTGCTGATCCCAGGCACTGGCCTTTGACGCCTCTAAAAATAGTATGAAGTGTTATATATTTGATCATATTTTTTAGTAATGGTATTGGTTAATTGGGCTCCTGTGACTATTATTATTTTATAGTATTTCTACATTCATTATAACATGCTACCAACTTCTGTGATATTTGAGCTTGATTGTCTTATGGCCATTTTTACTTGAGAAATTAAACAAGATGAAAGAAGTCTTCTCAGGTGATTCTCTGCCTGAAGAGCAGCAAGTTTCAGTGACTTCAAACCATAGAACTAAAGTTGATTAGATGCACTTGTGCGGTTGGCATTGTATGGGCTTATACACTGTATTAGTAATGGTCCAACCACAATAATAAATCTTTATTAGTCATATCTCTTTGTGACTTGTTTCTAAATAGCTGTAAGTTTATTAGAAAGGTTATTCTTAACATCTTAGTATTGGAATGAAACTCAAGTCAATAGTTTCCATTTCTTGCATATTCGTAACCATATGTGAAAAAATATATATTTACATATAATAAAAATCATTATCAAACTTCTCAGACCATCCACAATCAAATTAATACCACTTGCAATATAAGTTATATATATATATATATTATTCTGAAATGGTTGAGAATTAAACTAAGCGTGTGGCTTGTGTGAACTTAATCCGTGGGGATTAGGATGCGGTATGCGGGTACTCTATATATAATAGAACAGTAATTGATGATCGCTACTGGCACCATCAGTTTTTCATTATAAAAGTATGCAATTAAGTTTTAGAGTCATGACATTATATAAGATTCGAATGCAAATCTTAGATTATTAATAGTCTTCTCTTAATAAGCTACCAAATGATTTGCTAAGATTATTATGACTAATAATCCTCAATCAATTGATCCTTGAGTAGAATCTACTATATCAATACTGATAAGTTGTGACAAGATGCATAGATCTATAAAGTTAACCACTCCGGAGATCGAGAAAGAATGAGGAATGAAGTAAATATGATGGGGAAGCAATGATGTCAATTGATAGTGCCAGTCAGAGTGACCCTTACGCCAGATCGTGCGAGGGCACGGGGACGATCGCCTGGTGTGTGGTAGGGTTGCTAATCGAACTGAACATGTTTGTATTCGATTAGAGTTCGTTCGATAATTTTTCGAAAAGTGTTCGGTCATTTCTAAACGAACTGAACATGAATGTCAAATTATAGTTCGATAGCTTAATGAGCCGAACACGAACATAACATGTGTTCGCTAGATAAAAGTTCGAGTTCGATATATGTATACGTGTATGTGTATTTGTATGTGTAACTTCCTGTTTATATACTTGGTGAATTTTGGGGTTAAAGAAATTGTGGTGTTTATTCGGTTTTGTACCACTTTAATTTGAATAATTTTTTATTTTTACTACTTATCAAACCTTATTATCAAACTCCGGCTTCGAACTTGTTCATATAAACAAGTTTTAGTTAAGTTAAATTGTTAACGAACTGTTATCGAGCCGAACTCAAACTTTCAAACTTCCTTATCGAACCGAACTCGAACATAGATCCATTCGTTACAGTTCGGTTCGATTAACAACCCTAGTGTGTGGGTCTAGGATCCCAGTCCTTTGTATGATTTTTTACACGAGCTTGTGTTTTACCCTTCATTGGGATCCAGGTTTTTTACCAGTGCTGTTGACCTTCTGTTTTAGGGTACCCATGTTGGGGGGGGAGGGCTCGGTTTTAATTTTTCTTACGAGCTTGTTTACCCGTGCTGATGGGGTTGGTTTTCTGAGTGACTATTCCATAGAGTCTCTCCCACCCATCTCAGAGGCATAGTTTTGGAGTAGATTTAGCCCTCTACTGGACCGCACTTCCACTTAGATGGTGAGACAGAAGAGTCTCTTAGGAGACTTCTTCACTGCTTGAGTTTTGGTTATCGTTCTGTCAATAGACTTGTCGATGTGTTACAATTGAGAGTTTAGTTACAGTTGAGTTGGCTATAGTTGAGATTGGTTATAGTTGAGCTCAAGGCAGAAGTCACCAATCATCAATCTTCGACATTTAATTAGAATTTAGATCTACTACTACAAATATTAGAAAAAGCGAGCGGATGTGTTGGGAACTTAGTTAGGATACGTTATACCCCACCACATGCCTATGGAGGCACCTCAACCCTAAGATTTTCTTCATGTCTTAGAATAGTGTGCGGTCACACTCAAACCAAGACCGTAGACTATCCACTAGACTTGAGAAATTAGACACAAACAAAGATTAGATCAGAGACTCATCATCCTCATTACTAAGACCCATCAGCATGATCTCTAAGTGAAAAAAAGATAATAACCTACATGCGGGTCATTATTAGAATATGAAATTGTTATATACAGAAGTTATGGGTGATCTGGGGATTTACATACATAATAGCTTGAAAATCAAACTTTCATGCAAGTATCTTGTTAAGTTAAATTTCTATATCTTTCTACTTGCTTTCTTTTGAAACCACTAAAATTACATGTTCCTATTTTTTATATATATGGTGGATTGTATTTAACAATTGTTGACATTCTCTTATTTCCTATAATATTTGGCTGGTAAGGCAGCTGCATCGTAGTAGACTGACAGTTGGATGTTGAGTTCTGCAGTTTCTGCTTACGGTACATGTGTTTAGATTTTGTTCAAGATAATGTAAACGCCTTCTTTCTCTTATGAATCTTGGGATACATGTACTTATTGTAGTTTATTTTGTTACATGTAACTGTGCATGGAAATTAATGAAATGTGAATTTATGATACTTGTTATTGGTTCTATGGTTGTTTACATCAAATGTGAATGTTAGTTCGAAACGTGGAAATTTTTCCTTAAATTTTGATAATATAATGCGATCCATTATGAATAGAATGTTGCGAGTGATGTGTAAACAGGTAACTCGGATCTGTGGGCGTCATAGTTTGGTATCGGAGTAATGGTACCCTACTACATACATTCGTAGTATAAAATTCCGGCATCAAGTTCTCGGATAGTGACAGTCCTTTGACTTGTCACGAGTCTGAGGGGGAAATATGACATTCAAATATAATAACCACATATGTCACCAACTACAATTTATTTTCATATAGTATCCAAAAAAGAGAAAATCATAATTGATGATACATACGAACATCAATTTATATGACTAATAATATTGGTTCTCGTGTAGAATTATGGCGTTTAGAGCCAACCAAGATATGATAGATAGTTAGGAGCGCATCTTGATCATTCTCACTGACCTCGAGCAGTAGCAGACCGCCATGCGAGGTCAACAGGACCAGAGTCCTAGCTCAGCAGATAGAGATTGACGATAGACAGACTGACATAGAGATAAGGTTCGAGGAGCTCTCTGATTTCACTTACCATCCATCTCAAGATGGAACACGACAAGATCATCCACAATCTGTAGAGGTTTGTCAGTCTCAGTTCAATGATGCACATGAGGATATGATAGTACATGGAGCCGAGGATGGAGATTATGGCAAGGAACAAGACCCTGCACTTTTTGCATATGAGAATACACACGAGCGCTCCGCCATTCACATGCATCAGTCAGTTTTCACTTCCCATCAGTGAGCCTATGTGCCCTTGTTCGAGGGCATCATGACATCAGATGAGGTTGAGCAGTGACTGAAGATGGTAATGAAGTTACTTCAGATGATTCGCATACCACGAGACTCATGGTTATCTTTTATGGAGTATCTACTGACTGCATTCACCGAGAGATGGTGGGAGCGACGATTTCTGAGTTGGGACGTGAGCCTACATGAGATGATTTCGAGACGAGATTCAGATCCCACTTCTTTTCTGGGAAGTGGAAAGAGTCCCATCGCTGACTATATGCAGAGCTCAAATAATGGCGGATGACAACTAGAGAGTATTTTGTTCTCTACACCGAGCTGTCGCGACACACACCAGCAACCGCTGCATTTTAAGACGAGAATCTAGAGAAGTTCATTAGAGGGATGCGGGAAGAGGTGCAAGAGAAGCTAGACGGACTACGTACCACTTCCATCTCTGAGGCTACATATGCAGCGGAGAAGTTTGAGGACATCCGAGAGAGACGCTTTGGGAGTTTGTCTGGAGCGGCACCTACGCCACAATGATCATTTGAACCAATTTGACGACAGTTTCAGCAGCAGAGGTCAGTCGGGCGATTTCATCCTTCAGGTTCGACATTTTCAGGTAGTGCTTGCTCATCTTTAGTGACTACTTTAGGAGGAGCACTTGCCGGACCTGGCACCAATTCAGTTCGATCATCTGGGTCGAAGAGAGTAGACATACCCCCAGTAGGACCAACTCGAAGCACTGACATGATTATTATGCCTACCTAGCCAGGCCGATGTTCCTTGTGCAACCAGTGGGTACATCACCAGTCTCAATGCCCACATGCTTCTGATGAACCTCGACCGCAGCCACAGTCGTCACATCCGCACACACAATATATTGGGATCTTCTTTGACAGGAACTCCAACTTATGGATGTTTTCAAGATAGACTCAGAGTGTGGTGGGTTCGAGTACCATACCAGATAGACAGACCAGACACGATCAGTAGCTACTATGGTGAAAGGTATGGTATCAACGTGAGATGACCTTTCCATGTTTTGTTTGATTTTGGAGCAACACGTTACTTCATTTCTTCGAGGTTACTAGCTTCATTAGTTAGAGTTGTAGAGGCTCTATATCCTCCTTACCACATCCATGGGCCAAGTGGCCAGTTATTTGTCATTTCACTGATAGTCAAAGACTTACCAATGTTGATTGGCGGTCACGATATGATCACATACCGTATGTTACTGCAATTTGATGAGTTTGACTTGATTTTAGGCATAGATTGGTTATCAGCTCATCATGCTCTTGTTGATTGCTTATGAAGATAGTTGTCTTTAGGATTCCAGACTTGCCTGAGTTCACTTTTGAGGGTACATGTCATGACTCAAAATTAGAGTACATCTCGATATTAAGAGCCTAGAGAATAGTTGATCAGGGATGTGATTCATATTTAGCATTTGCTCGAGAGACAACATGTCATCAACCGATGACACGGGATATCAGAGTAGTATCAGATTACCCAGATATACTTCCCGATGAGCTACCAAGGTTACCTCCTGAGAGAGATTGAGTTCGATATCACATTATTACCCGGTGCACAACCGATCTCGATGGCTCCATATCGCATGGCACCGGTTGAGTTGGGAGAGCTGAAGGTGCAGTTGTAGAAGGTACTTGATTTGGGTTTCGCGAGGCCAAGCACTTCACCTTGGGGGTGCTCCGGTTCTTTTTGTCAAGAAGAAGGATGAATCGATGAGATTGTGCATTGCCTTACAGGAAACTGGACAAGAGAACGATGAAGAACCATTATCCTTTGTCGCGCATCGATGATTTATTTGATAAGTTATAGGGATCTTCTGTGTTTTCGAATATCGACCTTTGATCTAGTTATCATCGGCTGAGGATTCAATAGTATGATATTCCGAAGAAATTTTAGGACTTGATATGGGCACTATGAGTTTGTGATGATGTCGTTTGGGCTCACTGGTGCCCCTGCAACATTCATGGACATGATGAACATGATCTCTCATCCATACTTGGACAATTTTGTGGTGGTATTCATTAATGATGTGTTGATTTATTCTCGAAATGAATGGGATCACACGTATGATCTGAAGATAGTCCTGGACACATTTGTGGGAGCACAAGTTGTATGCCAAGCTAAGTAAGTGCGAGGTATGGTTATCCCATGACTCATTTATTGTGCATGTCATTTCTAGATCAGGTATCACAGTAGCTACAAAGATTGAGGTAGTCATGTCTTGGGAGTAGCCTAAGACAGTCATTCATCGAAGCTTCCTTGGACTACTGGACTATTACATATGCTTCGTCAATGGATTTTCATGAGTTGTTCTTCCTCTAACGCGGTTGACACAGAAGGGAGTTCCTTTTATCTGGGATGATTCATGCGACCAGGCCTTCAGGACATTGAAGGAAAGATTGACTACTACGGTCATTCTTGCACTTCCTTCAGGCACTCAAGATTATGCAGTTTATACAGATGCGTCAGGAGAAGGTTTAGGAGCGGTTCTGATACAACGAGGTCATGAGACTGCTTACGCATCATATCGGTTGAGACCGCATGGGCAGAATTACCCCATCCATGACTTGGAGTTGGCAGCAGTTGTCTTCGCTTTGAAGATCTGGTACCGCTGTCTTTATGAGGTGACTTTCAAGATTTCCACATATCACAGGAGTTTGAAGCACATCTTCGATCATAAGGAGCTGAACATGAGACAACGCATGTGGCTTGAGCTACTAAAGGACTACGACTGCACGATCTCTTACCACCATGCTAAGGGAAATGCAGTAGCAGATGCGCTTAGCAAGAGAGCTCATGCCGAGGGTATGACAATCTGGTCACATACGTGGGATATGCTCACAGCTTTGACCGACTGGCATCCTCAGGAGAGTACATCCATATCTACTGTCGTGTCTCCATGATTCAACAGTCTTTGGGACTGCATAGTAGAAGGACAAAGGACATATCCTTGGATTCGAGACAAATACGTGCATACTGTCAAGGACGAGTTTGATGATTTTGGTGTGACATAGTCTATTTTGTGGAAAGGTGGTCAGGTTGTTGTGCCCAATAACGAGCAGTTACGCAGATACATTCTTGATTAGGCACACAGTTCACGACTGTCTATCCATCCTGGCTGCACAAAGATGTATCATGATCTACGCCAACATCTCTGATGGGACGGGATGAAGCATGATGTGGCACATCATGTCAATAAATGCATGGCCTATCAGATGGTCAAGGATGAGCATAGGAGACCACCATGGTTATTACAGTCTCTTCCCATTCCCAAGTGGAAGTGGGAGAGCATCTCTATAGATTTCATCACTGGATTGTCGAGGACACCATGTGGCCATGGTACTATTTGGGTCATTGTTGACAGGTTGACCAAGTCATCCCAATGTATACTTCTCTGCATGACCTACACTCCATCTAGATTGGCCAGATTATATGTACAGAATCATTAGACTCTATGGTATACCACATGAGGTAGTGTCTGATAGAAACTCGAGGTTTACATCTCACTACTGGCACCAGTTCATGTCAGCACTATGGACAAAGCTGAAGATGAGTTTCGCATACCATCCGCAGACTGATGGACAGAGAGAGCGCATCATTCAGACACTTGAGGGCCTATTATGTGCATGTACCCTAGAGTGGAAAGGGTCCTGGAAGGACCATCTACCATTGGCAGAGTTCATGTACAACAACATCCATCATTCCAGTATCGACATGACACCATTTGAAGCCCTATATGGGCGGAGATGCCTCACACCTCTCAATTGATGTGAGGTAGGTGATCGTGCTCTTTACTTCGTAAATCTCTTGGAGGAGATTGCGAGGGTTGTCGATCTTGTGATGCAGAAGATACTGAGGGCACAAAGCCACCAGAAGAGCTACGCGGATCGTCAGAGAAGAGACTTAGAGTTTCAGGTAACCTGATCCTCTCCTCTTAATCAATTTGCAAAAATGACTTATTGAGATCCAACTTAATCTTATGCTAATGAAATTCCTGTAAATACAAGTAGGAGATTGGATATTCTTACGAGTTTCTCTTATGAAGGGAGTACATAGATTTGGTTTTCGTGACAAGTTAACACCATGATATGTTGGACCATTTGAGATTCTTGCTCGTGTTGGGAAGGTGACCTACCGAGTAGCCCTTCCTCCACACATTTCTGATATACATGATGCCTTTGCATATCCGACTTGAGGAAGTACTTGCACGATCCTCGACATATCATCAGCTACGAGAATCTTGACGTGGAGCTCGACTTGACATACGAAGAGAGACCAGTGCAAATACTCGATAGTGCTATGAAGAAGCTTCACAACAAAGAGATTCCCCTAGTCGAGGTGTTATGGCACCAACATGGTGTCGAAGAAGCAACATGAGGGACTAAAGCAGACATGCATGCACGATACCTACAACTATTTTCAGGTAATCATTGAAACAAGCCTATTTAACCATATACATGTTGAAAGAATATGTCTCATTTTATCTTTTGAGGTTTTATGGGTTCAAAATCCTTTGAGATTTTTATGGCCAGATGAAATCCAAACAAGACACATAGTGACCTTGACTCGAGTCTCGAGGATGGGACTCCCTTTGAGGGTTTTATATTTGTAACATCTGGATCTGAATAAATCGAATCTGACCTGATTAAGAGTCTGAAAGTTCATTTAATATTCAATTAATATTAAATAACTTAAGATTAATCTGTAGATCATAGATCGAATCTCTTTTGGATGCCATCGACCAAAAGTCAACCGCATCGTAATGTGTGCCATAGAAAAAGCAGTGGCACAAAATCGGAAACCACCAAACAAATTGAGACCACCCAAAAATCCAATTCGACGAAATAAGACCAACGAAATAGACCGCTCGTCAATCGGATGTCATTTGACATTATAAAATCACAAAATTTAGTCATAAGTCGAGACCGTATCTCTAAAATCTCAAGAGTTCATAACCGATCCAAAATATATGAATATTATACTGATTGGGTCGTCATACAGAAACAATCGAAACGAGATATTATGCACCTGAATCCGAGACTCGAGGCGCGAGTGCGGACGACTTTGATGTCTTAAATAAATGGGAGAGAAATTGTTTTTAAAAATTAAATATATTAAATTTTCTGTTATCTATACAGTTGTACATATACACATGCATCAACCATATGGCATCCAAGTCCCTCTTCCAATTGGCTTATTTTATATTTCCACTTGTCAACTCTCCAAGAGCTTTCCTTATTTATATAACATCAATATCCCATCTTTATTTTCGCACTTTGCCTCCCAATTCCAACCATTAGAGCTATCTCAAGCATACCCAGCTTTCCCTCCATCTCCGTGCTGCTGAGCTCCTCCCTACTGTTGCTCCAAGGCAGCAACTACCTTGTTGTTGTCATCTCCAGCAGCTAAAGAAGTTGCTGCAGCCCCCTTTCCCATGTTGTGTTGCTCCAACTGAGTGCTACATGTTGCATTTTGATGCAAAATGATCTCCAAACTTTGAGATTTTGAGGTACAATCCTATTTTTTTCTCTTTGCGGCCATGCATGTACTAGGTTACCCCTCTCTTGTTCTCATTTGTGCAAATTTAGAATGTAATTCAAATCATATTCTTAGGCTCTTAGTCTTTTTTTCTTTTCTAAAAGATGAACAATGTACAATGAATACGTTTTTAAAGGCCAATTATTTGATATCAAAACTTGAAAGATTGCACCGGATAGATCATTTGCAAGTATCATTTTGTGTTATTTACCATGAATAATGTTCATATAAGCAGTTAGGAGACTATGGAAATAAACAGAAAGCTTACATAATTTTTCAAAAAAAAATAAATAATTTCAACTTCTGGTCCCAGGCACCAGTCTCTGACACCTCTAAGAATAATACGAAGTGTTATATGTTTGATCATATTTTTTGCAGCAATGGCATCAAATAATTGGGCTCTAGTGACTAGTATTATTATATGGTATTTCAACATCCACTATAATAGGCTACCAACTTATGTGATATTTGATCTTGATTATCTTGTGGTCATTTTTACTTGAGAAATTAAACAAGACAAACAAAGTCTTCTCAGGTGATTGTCTGCCTGAAGAGCAGCAAGATTCAGTGACTTCAAACCATAGAACTGAAGTTGATTAGATTCACTTGTGGGTTGGCATTGCATGGGCTTATACACAGTATGAGTAATGGTCCAACCATAATAATAAATCTGTATTAATCATTTCTCCTTTTGACTTGTTTCTGAATACCTATAAGCTTATTAGAAAAGTTATTCTTATCATCTGAGTATTGGAATGGAATTCAAGTCAGTAGTTTCTATTTCTTGCATGTTCGTAACCATATGTGAAAAATATATATTTATATATAATACAAATTATTATCAGACTTTTCAGATCATCCGCA
Organism: Ottelia alismoides; assembly: GCA_037367405.1. Taxonomy (NCBI): domain Eukaryota; kingdom Viridiplantae; phylum Streptophyta; class Magnoliopsida; order Alismatales; family Hydrocharitaceae; genus Ottelia; species Ottelia alismoides. The sequence continues at coordinate 630,401 of JAZKJV010005993.1, read as the reverse complement.
ATCAAATTAATACCATTTGCAATATAAGTTATATATCTACTATTCTGAAATCGTTGAGAATTAAACTAAGCATGTGACATGTGTGAACTTAATCAGTGGGGATTAGGATGCTATATGTTGGTACTCTATATATAATAAAACAATAATTGATGGTCCCTACTAGCACCATCAGTTTGTCAATTTACAAAAGTATGCAATTAAGTTTAGAGTCATGACCTTATAGAAGAGAATCGAATACAATTCTTAGATTATAATACTCTTCTCCTAATAAAGCTAACAAATGATTTTCTAAGATTATTATGACTAATATTCCTCAATCATTTGATCCTTAAGCAGAATCTCTTATATCACCAATGACAAGTTGTGACAAGATGCCCAGATTAATAAAGATAACCACTTGAGAGATCGAGAAAGAATGAGGAATGAAGTAAATATGATGGGGAAGCAATGACGTCAATTGATAGTGTCGGTTATCGTGACCCTTACACCTGGTCGTGCAAGGACACAGTGACCTTCAAATGGGCGCGAGATAGGAAGCTCGGTTAGAGCAACAACCGTCAAGTGTGCGGGTCTAGGGTCCCAGTCTTTTGTACGATTTTTTACCGAGTCGTAGTGTTTTTACGATTCGGTAGGATCCAAGTTTTTGACCAATTCCGTTGATCCTCTATTTTAGGTTACCTAGACTGGGGGCCCTCGCTTTTAGTTTTTCTCACGAGCTAGTTTGCCCATACCGGTCGAACTAGTTTTTGGAGTGATTTTTCCAGAGAGTCTCTCCCACCCGTCTCAGGCATGTAGTTTTGGAGTAGGTTTAGCCCTCTACTGGACCGCACTTCCACTTAGAGGGTGAGACGGAAGAGTCTCTTAGGAGACTTCTTCACTGCTTGAGTTTTGGTTACCGTTCCACAAATAGACTTGTCGATGTGTTACAATCGAGAGTTTGATTACAGTTGAGATTAGTTATAGTTGAGCTTGAGGCAGAAATCATCAATCATCAATAATCATCAATCTTCGATATTTAATTAGAATTTGGATCTACCACTACAAATGTTAGGAAAATCAAATGAACGTGTTGGGAACTTATTTAGGATGCATTATACCCCACCGTATGCCTACGGAGGCAACCCAACCTAAGGTTTTCTTCACGCCACAAAGTCATAGTGTGAGGTCACACTCAGACAATACCGTAGGCTTGAGAAATTAGACAGAAATAGTGATTAGATTAGAGACTCGTCATCCTCATTACCAAGATCCATCAACATGATCTCTAAGTGATAAAAAGATAATAACCTACGTATGAGTCATTATAAAAATATGAATTTATTATATACCAAAGTTATGGGGTGATGCGTGATCTGAGGATTTACATACACAATAGCTTGAAAACCAAACTTTCATGCAAGTAACTTGTTAAAATTAAATTTCAAATATCTATCTACTTGCTTTCTTTTGAAACCACTAAAATTACACGTTATATATATGTATATGATGGATTGTATTCAACAATTGTTGACGTTCTCTTATTTCCCATCATGTTTGACTGGCAATGCGCCTGCATCGCTGTAGACTGATAGTTGGGTGTTGAGTTCCGTAGTTTCTGCTTACGGTACACATGTTTAGATCTTGTTCAAGATAATGTAAATGCCTTCTTTCTCTTCTATATCTTGGGATACATGTACATATTTTGGTTTTTGTTACATGTAACTTTATATTGAAATTAATGAAATATGAATTGGTGATACTTGTTGTTGCTGTGGTTGTTTACATCAATTATGACTGCCAGTTCGAAATGCAAAAATTTCCCCTAAATTTCGATAACATAATGCGATCCATAGTGAATATAATATTACGAGTGATGTATAAACGGGTAAAACGGATCCACATACATCATAGGTGTGATGTCACATTGATTTGTGATGGAATTCCAATCCAGGAATGATCCAAGAATACAAGAGGGTAAATCGGGTTACCCTAGGGTAACCCGATAACCAAACAAACCCATAGAGTTCAGAGTAAATTGAACAAAATTATCTGAACTGTATACTAATTTCAATATCTTATCTAAACTTAAAAAGAAAACAAAAAAAATAAGAACTGGATTATACTAATTATTTATAAAAAAGTTATGAACTATATGCTCGATTTAATGACGTACCTCAACTTTAAGGTAACAAATTCCTTTTAGAGTTCAGGTAGACATCACAATTAAGTATTGCTCTTATGGTCAAACATAAGAATTTGATCAAGCGATTTTGGGTTGTTTGGTTTAACATTACATTCTCCAAGATATAAGTTATCAAACATTGTTTCTAAATGCATCCTCCAGAAATTGTGGTGGACGATATTGACGCATCACGCCCAAGCTTCATCTACCTAAGACAAGAAATTTGAGCTACTTGCCTTAACAAACACATGTTCTTAGATCATAACTTACCATTTTTGTATATACATGTACATGCTTAAGAAGCAAAAATTAACACTCAAAATATATAAAATTATGCAAAAAAGAAAATCAAATAAAAATAAGAAGAGGACAGAATGCGCGCGCGCGCACACACACATACACGCATATATAATCCAAGAAACCAGAGTGAGCATGCGTACAAGGCTGATTTATGATTCTTGCTCGGAGATCGAGGCTATAGACCTTGGTCAACTCAATAAATATTAGGAAAAATAAGGAAACGTGTAATAAGATTCATAAACTATACATTAAACATGGTACACACATGCATGACACATGTAAACAAACAAACAAACAAACAATTTTATCTATTTTATACAATTCTAATTGACTTAATTCTTTTTGCATCAGTTCCATAAAAACTTATTGAAAAATAAAAATACATGTCTGCACATATACGAAGAAGAATTAATCCCTAATATGCAATATGCATGCATTCAAGAATTTGTATATCCTGCGTATGAACTCCAATTTGACAATACCCACTTTAAAGTTCATAAGTTATAAATATTATAAATCTTATTTATACATTAAGGTTGAGTCGGGTTCATCTAAGAAATGTCACTTTTCAAGATCTATTGTACAATTATATTAGTAACTTGTATATCTATAACAATAACGTGCATATATTATATAGAACACATATGGCATCATTTTTACTTGATTTTTATTTTTATATTCCATATTTTTAAAAGAAAATAAAAAAGTTACAAAATATATTTATTGTATACATGCATATTTGACTTGTTTTTCCAATCTTATATATTTTCTTTCTATTATATATTTAAAACCAAAAAATCAATAAAAATAAGTATCATACTGTATGTATAATTAATATAAAATAGATAAGGTCCTCTTATTAACCGGAAAATACATATACAAATTTTATCAATTTTGTATCTTGAATTCTAGACTGATCGGTGAAAGCTTGCTTCTTAAAAGTTGTAGATCACGGACTTTTAAATAAATTTCATATTTTAACTTTTTGATTCAAAATCATCTGCTAATTTTAAAGCATTCTACAAATAATTTTCTTTTTTAAAATTTTAAAAACCCTCCACATGTCACCATGTGAGACGATCATTCCCTACCTTTCGCACACCTTGGCTAGTGCAGGCATACGTATGACGCTAATTTAAGCCCATGTTTCTCGTCAACTTAGACCACCTCCAAACCTTGATGAATCACCTAGATTGCAGCTACTCATACACCTAACACACCCAACCTTCACCTCTATCTTCCATCCTTGTTTGACCCAATAAACCTCACTAAAACTTCATCATTCTTTATCTTATAGCGAGCATCAGTTGAGTGAACCTCCTCGTGGCAAGAATTGGGAGGAATAGGAGGGTTCCTAAAAGCAAGGGCAAGGTCCAGACCTTTTAGCATGGTCTGTAACCCATCTTGGTGGTGGGGTTACCTCTATTTTCCCCATATGGAGGTCAAGCAAACATCGAAGCTTTGTACGAGCTTCTCCACAAGTCGAAACACCTTTACCCCTCTTCATTTTCGTAGGTTAATTGTGTACTATTAAACCCATCTATCACTTTCTCATTCTAACATTTCCTTCCCTCAAATTTGAGTTTATACCCAAATAGACTTATTCTGTCTCCCTCCTTGGTGGGCCAATTCAGCCCACTTCGACCATTCTCTCTCAACCCATATCTCAATAAGAGGTATATGGAGTCACTCTCTACCCATTTTTCTTGATAATTTCACTAATAATCACTCTTATACAATTGTCGAATTTCCTTCGAGCCTTGTATTCGACCATATATCTAGTATTACCTTAATTTTGGTTTGTAATTAATATTGTCTAATATTCTTTAAAAATAAAAAACCTAAAAACTTATTGTTTATCTTATTTTTTTTATTGTAGATCCAACTTTTGTCCAAAAATTCCCAATAAATCAAGGTTTGTGTGTCTACTGTAGAAGTAGAAGCTCTCTAAAAAGAACTTAAAATTTCATATATTTTACGTAAAAAAATCCAAAATCATTGAAAGACTTAGAAAATTCATATAAAAATTAGCAAAACTTAAAACCCCAAAAAATAGAATATCATTTTGATTCTCTGGATTACCATTATTGTTTAATATAACCTAGAACGCAATGGGTCCATTTCTTATTTTCCTCTAAATTTATTTTCTCTAGTTATTTATTTTCCTTACTTCTAAATATAGCTTTGCAAACTAAAAACTTAAAGCCATTTCTCTATTCTTTCCTATATTTTACATGCTTGGTTTTTATCTTTAAAAACTTGACACTTAAAATACTTTGCTTAAGAATAGAAGTATTTTCTATGTTATTTGAGAAAAATAAAAAAATATAAACTTTAAATTAGAATTAAAATAAAAACTTAAAATATTAACAATAAAAGTATTAATATACTTAAAAATTCTAAAAGCACTTAAAAAGATAAAAAAAATGCTTTTTTCTTCGATTTATGTTCCACACTTCATCTACATGATTTGACTTTAGTCTATCATATCTTAGTAGCTCATATTGTTGTGATCTCTCGCCTTCCTCCACACCTTGCATGGATTGAAATCAATTCACGTGCATTTAGGGGCTAAAATTAGTGCCATGGATGGTGTTTATAATGGGCATGCACCATTATTGACATGCGTTTTGGAGCATAACATATGAGACAATTATGTGGTTAATAATTGTTTCATTCATGATTCAACTTATGGAGAGGACGTACATGAGATAGTGGGCTACGTCTGTTTTTTTGTGTCTTTTCATTTCCCCCCGCAATGTATATATATAGTTGTGATTGCTCAAACAAAAGGGTGTGAGCTTTTGCATACCTCTTCCTGTGAATTGCTTGTTTCCACTAACATTCCCACACACCAATACTCTACCCATCGATCCAGCAAGTCAAAGAGGTTTCTAGCCAAACGAGGGGCTTAGAAACCTAGTGACTTCCTTATCAACTGGTATCAGAGCTGGGATCGCTACATCGTGGTGTTGATAGAAGGAGGAGATGGATTCAAGCACGAGCAACCAATTGATGTCGACGGCCATGGTGAAGCTGAATTCCACCAACTACTCCATCTGGAAGCCACGGATGGAGGATCTCTTATTTGTAAGAGATTTTTATGACCCCATCGAAGGAGACGAGAAGAGGCCAGATGGCAAATCGGATGAAGAATGGGCCAAGCTTAATCGCAAGGCTATGGCGTTCATTCGCCAATGGGTGGAGGACTCTGTCTTCCACCATGTCTCGATAGAGACAAATGCAAGGAACCTATGGACGAAGCTTACAGCCTTGTACGAGCCAAGGACGGCTCAAAACAAGGCATTCCTCATCCGAAAATTGGTGAATCTGAAGTACCAACAGGGCTCCTCCGTCAGCGAGCATCTTAGTCGGTTCCAAGATTGTGTAAACCGATTTTCCAGCCTGAAGATGGACATCGATGATGATATGCAGGCGCTTCTCCTCTTGAGCTCACTACCTGATTCATGGGAAACACTGGTGGTTTCCCTAAGCAATTCCACGTCGAGTGGAACGCTCTCCCTCAACACCATGAAGGACAGTATGATGAACGAGGAGCTGAGGAGGAAGGAGCATGTCGAGGATCATTCACAAGCCTTGGTGAATGAAAGGAAAGGCCGCAATAAGAGCCGTGATGATGGTTCTCAAGGGAGAACCAGGTCTCGAGGACGCTCGATGTCGAGGCCCCGCAAAGACATCACATGCTTCAACTGCAGGAAGAGAGGGCACATCAAGAGGTTCTGCAAAGAACCTAGAAGAGAAGATGCACGGGAGATCGATGAGGCTAGCTCTTCAGCCGTGGCTAGCCAAGAAGAAGCTGTTATCATGTGGGACGTTGGATCATCCAATATCTCACTTCAAGAGTCTACTTGGGTGGTGGATTCTGGTGCTTCCTTCCACATCACACCTAGGAAGGAGCTCTTCTCTTCGTACACGCCTGGTGACTTTGGCGTGGTGAGAATGGGCAATGATCAAAGTTGCCCTATTGCTGGTCACGGGACAGTGGTTCTGGAGATGCCAAACAACACCAAACTCAGCCTGAACGATGTAAGGCACATCTCCGGAGTGCGCATGAACTTGTTGTCCACTGGCGCACTTGATGATGAAGGGTATACCAGCAAATTTGGTGGAGGCGAATGGAGACTCTCCAAGGGCTCTCTAATAGTTGCCCGAGGAAAGAAGGAAGCCTCGTTGTACATGACTCATGGCCGGTCATGTGAGAGCTCCTATGCTGCTAAAGGAAACGAAACAACTCTTTGGCATCAAAGGCTGGGACACATGAGCGAGAAAGGTATGCAAATTCTCGCCAAGAAAAATGTCATTCCATCCAACGGAGTTCTCTCGGAGGTTTGCAGCCATTGTATGGCTGACAAACAAAGGTGTACATCATTTAAGATGAGAACATCAAGGAGAAGATACCCACTCGATCTTGTGTACACAGACGTGTGCTCCATAGGTGTAAAGACGCTTGGAGGTGCCTTTTACTTTGTAACCTTCATCAACAACCGCTCGAGGAAGGTGTGGGCCTTTGCCTTGAAGACGAAGGACCAAGTATTGGACGTCTTCAAAACATGGCACCTTGCTGTGGAGAGAGAGATCGGAAGGAGACTTAAGGTCATCCGATCTGATAATGGTGGAGAATATCGAGGGCCGTTTGAGGGCTATTGCAGGAGCCATGGCATCCGCATGGAGAAGACGGTGCCAAAGACCCCACAACAGAATGGAGTTGCGGAGAGGATGAATCGTAGCTTGTTGGAGAGAGTACGAGCCATGCTCTCTCAATCGAATCTTCCGAAGAGCTTCTGGGGAGAAGCACTATACACGACCGTATATGTGATCAACCGTTCTCCGTCTCACCCCTTGGATGGAGACTATCCAGAACATGCTTGGAGAGGTAAACATGTCTCATTTGATCATCTCAAAATCTTTGGGTGCGTTGCATATGTTCATGTACCCAGTGATGAACACACCAAGCTTGACTCGAAGACGAGGGTGTGCGTCTTCATAGGATATGATCAGGATGAGTATGGGTATAGGCTGTGGGATCCTACTCAAAGGAAAATTGCGAGAAGTCGAGATGTCAAGTTTGTTGAGGACCAAACAATCTAGGACATCCTCAAGCCATAACCGCAACCTCATGTCACTTATGATGATGAGCCCTCCCTATTTGAAGAAGCCCTCCATGATGGCGCAAGGGAGGAATCCAAGGCCATAGAAGACTGCATTGAAGGGGGGATGCCACCACTTGAAGAACCAATGGTAGAGCCTGTTGAAGAAGCAGTACAACAACCTCAATTGAGAAGTTCAACAAGGGTCAGTAGACCGTCTATGAGATACTCACCCGACAAGTATCTCCTGCTCACAGATGATGGTGAGCCCGAGTCCTTCGATAAGGCAAATGGACATAGCGACAGAGAACACTGGCTGAAGGCAATGCAGGAGGAGATGGAAGCTCTTAAAAGGAACAAGATGTTCGACCTTGTGCCCCTGCACGAAGGAGACAAAGCCTTGAAGAACAGGTGGATCTTTAGGCTCAAATGCGAAGCTGATGGCTCAAAAAGGTTCAAAGCACGTCTTATGGTCAAAGGCTTTGAACAAAGGCAAGGTATCGATTTTGATGAGATTTTTTCTCCTGTGGTAAAAATGACATCTATCAGGATGGTTCTAGCTCTATTTGCATCTCTAGATCTTGAACTAGAGCAGATGGATGTGAAGACCGCTTTCCTCCATGGTGATGTTGAGGAAGAGCTGTACATGGAGCAGCCAGAGGGTTTCCAATCCATGAAGAAGACTCACCTTGTTTGCAGATTGAAGAAGTCTTTATACGTATTGAAGCAGGCACCCATGAATTGGTACATGAGGTTTGATAGCTTCATGTCAAACCAAGGCTTCACTAGAAACACTGCTGATACATGCGTGTATGTGCGAGGTAATGGGCATGAGAAACTTATTCTTCTCCTATATGTTGATGATATTCTTATAGTTGGCAAGGATAAGACTAAGATTAGCATACTGAAAGAAAATCTAAGCAAGTCCTTTGCCGTGAAGGACTTAGGCGCATCGAGACAAATCCTTGGTATGAGGATAACACGTGATAGGGTGAATCACAACTTGTGGATCTCTCAACAGAAGTACGTAGAGAAGGTACTTGAGAGATACAATATGAATGGATGCAAACCAGTTAGCACCCCACATGCCGTCCATTTCAAGTTATCAAAGGATCACGCACCCAAGACTGAGGAAGAGCGTCAAGGTATGGCCCATATACCTTATGCTTCTGCTGTAGGGTCATTGATGTATGCCATGATATGCACACAGCCATATATTGCACATGCCGTGGGAGTTGTGAGCAGGTACATGTCGAATCCAGGAATAAAGCATTAGGAGGCCTTGAAATGGATTCTGAGGTACCTCAAAGGCACGTCCAGTCTATGCCTTTGTTACAGAGGAAGTAAAGCTTACATGGAGGCATACACAGATTCAGATTGGACAGGTGATGTTGATGGTAGAAGGTCAACATCAGGATACTTGATCACTCTCGCAGAAGGAGTCGTGGCTTGGCAATCCAAGCTACAAAAGAGTGTGGAATTATCCTCTACAGAGGCCGAATACATGGCCGTGACAGAGGCTGGCAAAGAAATTCTGTTGTGCAAGAAGTTGCTGCATGGTCAAAGCACATTGAGTTACGGCACCACTGGATACGTGATGCATTGGAGTGAAAAGATTTGCAGCTGGATAAGGTGGACACGGATGACAATGGAGCTGATATGTTCACTAAGGTGCAACCACAATCGAAGCTCCAAGAATGCAAGAAGATTGCTGGGATGAAGGCTCATGAAGGGGGGAATTTGTTGTGATCTCTCGCCTTCCTCCACACCTTGCATGGATTGAAATCAATTCACGTGCATTTAGGGGCTAAAATTAGTGCCATGCATGGTGTTTATAATGGACATGCACTATTATTGACATGCATTTTGGAGCATAACATATGAGATAATTATGTGGCTAATAATTGTTTCATTCATGATTCAACTTATGGAGAGGACGTACATGAGATAGTGGGCTACGTCCATTTTTTTGTTTCTTTTCATTTTCCCCCGCAATGTATATATATAGTTGTGATTGCTCAAATAAAAAGGTGTGAGCTTTTGCATACCTCTTCCTGTGAATTGCTTGTTTCCACTAACATTCCCACACACTAATACTCTACCCATCGATCCAGCAAGTCAAAGAGGTTTCTAGCCAAACGAGGAGCTTAGAAACCTAGTGGCTTCCTTATCACATATAAGTTTTCCTCCTTGAGTTCAAGCTCAATGCATGCCTAAATAAATATACATCTACACTTACACTACACAACCTTTCTATTTTCTTTTTATTGTGAGATTCCTTATACTAAATTGATCGATTAAGTCATCTCAATTAACACATAGGAAGAATCTTAGATCACATATGCATTGAGGAGAGAAGAAAATGTCATAAGGACACTCCATTGTAATTTGTAAGGTACCCTTACAATTTACCCTTTCAAAAAAACACCCAATATAAGATGTTGCTTACATTCTAAACCATATAATGCGTATCATATCTTTATATTTGTTGGTTGCACAATTAATACAATAATGACCTAAGGCAATTAAATTATGCATCTATTGTCCAGCTCCTTCCCTCTCAATATTGATGCAAATCTCTTCTAAAGATTCTCAAAGAACAAAAAGTTGAGAGGGCTCAGTTTTGAGTCTGGGACCCCATTATATATGTCCCAAATAAATACAAAACTTCTTACTTTTCAATATCTTTTACTTCAGCTCACATAATTTAATCTTTTTGTAACTTCTCAATAAAATTACAACAAAAAAAAACAAGAACAAGTCAAAAACCACGTCATGCATACATACTAATAATGCCAAAACTCTAATTTCCAATATACCAAAATTCGTAGGCCACTATATCATGCATATGAACTCTGAGTGAACTCTACTCAATTTAAATGTTGATTTCTAAAAATAGCCACATTCTAACAACTTTAGAGGCGAATACGGTTCATTTGTGGAAATAAGCTTTTGGGACCTTGCTATATATGTCCAATGTATTTTGATTGTTGATTTGATTGATTGTGTCTGTTCCGAGTATCGTGAGAGCGATCGCTACAACGATTGTTGGACCTGACTTGTCGGACACCACATGCCCATCAAGATCGGGCATTAGGAACCCCTGCTCAAACCAATCTATCAAGGGGTAAGCCTGCGACTAGGGTGGAGCATTGAGCTCGACCCAACCCAACTCAGGAAAGCCCGGCCCAGGCCCAATAAATTTTCACGGGCCTTGGGCTGGGTTGAGGCTCGGACTTTTTGCCAATTCGGGGAACTAGGCCCAGCCCAGGGCCCACAGGGTCGGGTTTGGGTTAGGGATGTGCTCGACCTGCCAATATATTGTTTTACAGATACTTTTATGCAAACATTTTTATGTGGGTTGCAGCGTCGTGTCCGAGTTCGGGAGGAGTGCAAAGGTTTGTCAGGAAGAACATTTTTATATGGCATGATCTTTGTAAAGATGGATTGTCATGTTCATAATTTTATTTATACCATAGTTAAACAAAAAAAAGGTGTTCACCTACTGAGTACCCATCCTCTTAACAGAACCATATAAATCCACGTCGAACTAGGCTTTGCAGGTCTGCATACAATAACATTTCTCTTAACACACAGCATGGAGTAGCGTCAAAATCCATATACATCTAAGTTTAACATCTATATCCATATCAACCACCATCCTCATCACATGATCAGAATTTAGATTGCATCACATCTTTACAATTTCACTGCTCAATCTTAGAAAAATGACTGCATATGAGAAACCCACGACCAACAAGACCTATTGATTTTAAAATAGTTCATACACATTTTCCATGCAAATCCCATGCAAAAGGAGCACACATTAACATTGGGTTAGGTCGGGTTTGTCTGAGCCAAGTCGGGTTCGGGTCCTGCCCGGCCCATCCTTGAAAAATAGCCCAAGTGAAGACCCAGACCTGGCCCATATACATATCGGGTTTGGGTCGGGTCCGGGCTGTTGCGGGTCGGGTCTGAGTCGAGTTCGGATCGGCCCGACCCAATGCTCCATCCTACATGTGACAAATATGAGAGACACATAAGAGGGCATGAAGGTATTAACTTTAATGGAACTATTTGCGTGTACGAGGATGCTTTCATGGTTCATTTATCCATCATGTCTGGGAGGAATGCTAAAAGGTGCAAGAGAACAGTTACTTGTTCATTAATGGAGGTAACTTTACTCTTATCTATATCAAAAGTTGTGTGCATCAAATAATATATAGATTTTTTGGTATTACGGATTAAAACTCTTGTAAAAAACTTCACTGATGGTCGCCTACTTGAATCTAATATTCTGTATAATATCCTCCTTCTATCTAAAAAGATACATTTAGTACTAAAGAGTGGATGATCTATAATCATTTTGTCTGGACTTTTGTTATGTTGCATACGTGCAGGCATCATTGGAGAACCTATATAACCAAGAGCCATGGTGAGTGTGTATATTGTATGTGTATAGATATATGTGCATCAATTCATTTGTATGTATAAGCGAACGTATGTATGAATGTGTGAGTGATTGTGAGAGGGAGAATATGTATATGTGTGTAATATGGATTTGTGTATGAGTGTGAAGGTGAGTGAATGTGCCTCAACTTCGCCTTACATTTTATGCATTATTTTTGTAGTGATGGTTTATGGTGTGACTGCAGGTTGGAATTCATGGTGAGCTCCTTGTCAACACTGTCGATGATTGAGTTCATGGGTGATGCCATGCTAATCGTGTCATTACAACAACTCAAAGGACTTCTAAAGATTGTGCACTTCACTAAGCAAATGAGGTTAGTGCATATGATGATGTTTGTCATTATATCATTACTCATACCCCTTCGTCATTCATTTATTTCATTCATTTAGAAAGGTTTCATTTCTCATTTAGATTTTCTATTGGTTAGATGCTTGTAGTCGGTTAACGATGAGTCTATGGATGTTGCATATGCATGAAAATGTTTATGCATGAGTTCACGATGCGTGCATGTGAATGTTAGAGAATGTACATGTTGTGTGAATGTGTGTGTGAGAGAGAGATATTATGTGTGTGCACGCACTTTCTCGTGTGGGTTATGTGTATGAGTATATGCATATGAATATTTGCATATGTGTGAAGTATATGAATGCGTGTGTGTGAGAGAGAGAGAGAAAACATGTGTATGTTTATGTGATAAAGAGCGATGCATGTGTGTATGAATGTGCATGTCCATGATGTGCGCGCGTGCGTATGTATATATGTGTGACTGTATGTGCATGTATGGAAGTATGTGAATGTGTATGTATGTGTGTTGGATGTGTGTAAATACATGTTTGTATGTGTGTGTGAGAGAGAGAGCGAGTGTGTGTATGTGTGCATTAATATGTAAATTCGTTGCTATATATGTGTGATTGAGCGAGTGTATGTAGTTATGTGTGTGTGTGTGTGTGATAGTTTGTGTTATTTTCTCTGTGTGTATGTGTATTGGTGATCATGCATGTGTGAGAGTGGGTATATATGTATAATTGTGTATGAATGTAAGTATGTAAGTATGTATGCATGCATGCATGTATGTATGTGAATGTTTGCATGGCTACAAGTGTAACAACAAGTGCAACAACAATTGCCTAAAAAATCCAAGTGCGACTAGAAAAGAGACTACATTTGGTAGCTCTATAGTCGCATTTAGTTGAAAATGCAACCACAATACGTCTATACTACGCTCGAATTTGCATTTAGGGGCATTGACATGCGACTGCACCGATTACAAGCCCATGTAGTTGCAAGTATGAAATATGACTACAAAGCTACTACTTTGGCACTATAATGTGACTACAATTGTAGTCTAATCTTTCTTGTAGTGGTATCTAAAATAAAAATAAGCGAGAGAGAAGTATTCGAAATACATGATGGAAGAAGAATGAGTGCATGAAGAAGTCAAATGATGGTTGAAAGAGATGTGGGATGTCGCTCAGAGATCGTCATTAGAGGGTTGGTTTCGTTGGGAATGAAAGAAAGGAAGTGTGATAGTGTTTTATTTAGCATACACGGACAAGCACATGTCCTCTCCCAAGTGCTCGCCACCAAATTTCCACACGCCACTTTAAAGCCCGACGTGAAATTCAATCGAGCGAGGTAGTGAGTGAGCACATGTGCTTACAAGGTTCTTGCCCAATCCTCGCCCTTCTGTGCTCGCTAAATCATCTTTTTTTCTAGTGGGCTACAGGTGCTCGCTAGAAACATGGCGTTCACTTGGCATGCACCGAGCAAGCCATTTTGTGCATGCCAAATCCAGCTTTTCTTGTAGTGATTTTTTTAAAAAAATATGTTTTCAGCTTATAAACACTAAACAGTAAAAAGCATTAAAAATCTTATAAAAATAAATAAATATATTAAAAAGTAAAAAACCCATTTATCTATATTATATCATCTACTACCTAAATAAGATCCGCTTGAGTTATCTACCATATCTTCCTAATTATTCCCAATTTTCTACTCTCGCCTTAAATTTACCTAAATTATTTATAATTTTCTTATTTTTAAAAAATAAATTACATCAAAAATCTTTGAAAGCATCCAAAATATAAAAAACTCAAAAAAATCTATCACCTCCTTATATATAATTATACACCATAAAAAACGAAACTCTAAAAATCTCAACATTAAAAAAGCTTATAAAATAATAAAGAAATTAAAAATCACAACAATAAAAATAACATGTAAGATATATATCAAAAATAAAAAGAAAATATAATTTGAAAATGTAAAAAGAATTAGTAATATTATACGTATACCAAAATAAAAAGACACAAAATTCTCAAATATATAAAATCCCGCAAGATTTGCAACAAATGATCATATATACATCTAAGTAATTTACACATACATTACAACAAATTACCACGGTAGGGATAAATCGTGGCGATAAAAAGATTTATTGCCATGGATCGTTAATTTCTTTTGCAATGAACTTTTGGGTTGCTATAGATAACTTAAAACATATTATAGCTACATATTCACTACACATTATGTACAACAATGTTTCATTTGCTAGAGCCATAGGCAATGAATGAACCGTCGGTATAATTTTCTAACTACTCTTTTTGGCAATATATTTTGTATGACGGTTAAACTATTGCAACTCAAAGTTTTTGTTGCTGCAAATACAGAATTAGAAGCCACAAATCGCCTCTACACCTTACCTTTTTAGAATATTAGGATTAAGTTCTTGTTTTATTATATTTTGATCTTTTATTTATTGAAATAATATGATTATATATGAAAATATTTATAATATCCCATATGTTTATCTAATTCCATCTCTATTCAACTTACATTGAAAAGAAAAGTTTTCGTTGCCACAAAGTTTTCTCACCTTGTTCTTTGCCGAATGTTGCACATTCCGTCCCTACTAGAGTTTTATTTTGCAGTGCATCTACCTTAATAACCAAATCATCCCCTTAAGTTCGTCCTTAGAGATTACTCAAGTAAAATAAATAATAATCATATTGAAAGTTAGAATCATCAAGTTTATTAATTCATTAAATTTATTGCTCCAAATTATTATTTTACTCCAGCTTACACAATCACAGCAATCGAGGACAGCCAAGCACTCAAACAAGAGAAAAATCTCGAAACCAGCTCAACACTCAAAGCACAAGTAAAGAACGTTACAGCAGGTGGTGTTACAGGATCCTCCAAAGCACAATATCCCTCTCATCATATACGTACTTGTTCATGCAAACGTCACAATTAGAGAAAGTTCCCATGGAAACAATTAAGCCCCCTCTTACTCGGAATTGCAGGACACAGAAGCAACCGAGAGCGGATAGTGACGCTCATTGGCATACTGAAAGGAGACGCTAGATCCGGCAGCGATACCGCTGCCGTCGTTAACCAGGCAATCGTCGAAGCCGAGGCGGCGGAAGACTCTCGGGTTGATGAGGCGGGCGGAGGCGAACCAGCCGCAGCTCAGGTGGATGTCGGCGATGGTGCAGCCAGTTGTGCATACGTTCATAATGTTCACCGTGAACGTCGGGATACCGCTGGGGAGCGGACTCGTCTGGTCCTGGTACAGCAGCACATCCTCGCTCGAGCAGTCTTCTCCGATGCGCTTCTCGGCCGTCATGTTGCCAACCTCATGAAGCCTCCGGGCTGCGACGGCGACCGTCGCCGGTTGGTCACCTGGGACACTCTTCCGATTAAATCCACGGCTCTTTGTTATGAACATGGTTATTGAAGTTGAAGAATATGTCGAAGATATTTAATTAAAAATACCAATTGAATACATGTTGCAGTGAAACACGACAGTAAATTCATTGTTGTGTATAATTATGTTCAACTTTACAACTATATTTAAATATCAAAATCACGGAAATTGTAGATATAAAGTAATATGTCAAATGTGGCGACGGAATTTCTAGATTGTGGTAACAGAAGTTCCGCTACCACAAACTAGATAGGTAAAAAGCGTGGTAACTATTTTTTAAAAGTAAATTAAGATTAATGTAAATTGTTTAATTGCAGGATATAAGTATCCTCATTACTGAGGTAATAATAGTAACCAATTATCAAAGAAAGTAGAAATAGGATCAAACAAGGAGTTATACAAATATCTCAAAAAACTTGTAACAACAATCTACCACATCGGATTTGGTAAGTGTGGCAACAAAGCTTTAACTTGTGATGATTTAACCGTCATAAAAAAACCATTGTTAAAAAGTAAAGTATGATAAGAACTTTGGCAACGACATGTTTATTACTAGTATTATGATGACAAGAAATTTGTTAACATAATAATGCCCAATTAATCCATAGTTAAAATATCTTACTTTGTGACTGCGGAAAGTTAGCTAAAGAGAGGAATTCATAACTAAGATTTTGTTTTGCTACAATTCTTAACTATTAAAGTAGTTTGTAGTAGTGATAATATATACGAATATATTACTATATAAACGTTTCCATGATATGGATGATTGGGCAAGCATGCGAGAAATCAGAGTTGAAATTCAGAATCTCACATTTGTAATATTGTATATTGGTTTTTATTGGGAAATAGTCTGGTGCACCAATTATCTACCCTTTATTAACAAAGCATTTTGTTTTATTTGATGCAGCATTTAATTACTCATGCATGCGTATAGTAATTCGTTCTTGCTTGAGAAAATGTTTAATAATAATAAAATTTAAATCTTATGGAAATCGTATTAGTTTAGCATGCATATACCAATCTACCATTCCAAAGGAGGCATATAGTAGGGCGAGCAGATCCTCTGCTGTACAGAAGGGATCTGCTGCAAACCCGGACCGCACCTCGTTCGATCTATCAAGATCGAGGGTTTTGCACGATAAGGACCCACAAAAACTCGGATTCCGTGCGAACCGCTCGTTCTTGATCGAGCAACTGATCTATTATACATTAAAGGATCAGCTCTCTATAGTAGGTATCTTTTTTTAGTAACAAAAACACCAAAATAAAATAACGTATGAGGTTATCATAAACTCCTCGATGATAGTGCGGTTGGTTCCCATAGGTGTAAACTTGAAGACTCGCACCAAAACAGCATATCTCGATAGGTCGAGTTAATGGCATGCAAAGCTGGACGCAGTCCATAATTAAACATGGATGAACAACAGGATGTTTGATGATCAACGGAAAAAACAAGGAGTGATCTCCTGATCATTTTCTCTTACTTTATCATCTGAAAGGCGATCAAATAAGAACGAGAACTCCGATCCCTATCCCGCAATCGAACAAGAAGCGTGATAATTTAGAACTGCGATCTTTTCGAGAGGGGGGGGGTGCTCACCGAGAGTCGAGAAGAGGAGGAGGGAGCACAAGGCCAAGGCAAGAGAGTGTGATCTCTTCCTCCTCCTCCTCAGGTTGCATTGCCGTGGTGATGAGGTGCACATGATAGATGGAGAGGAGAAGCTGAGGATGAGCTTCCTTCTTCCCAGAAAGGAGACCTGAGGTGTTGTGGATATGGAGGAGTTCCAACCCTTGTTGGTATTTGTAAGTGTGAGCTAGTGGAGATCCACCATAGGTCATGTCTACTTTTAAGGAAGGGGAAATTCAATTTATTATATGAAGATTTTCAATAATAGAATTAAATGAGGATTTACTAAATATATGGTAAGTGAAAGGGCAGGTCTGGCCTGAGTTTCCACTTGTGCATTTTATTTAAGGGTGCAATCGGTTCGAGAATAAGTAGAAATAAGAGTGAAGAATAAGCTCGAGCAAGGCATTATCCATGTTCAGCTAGAAGGATAGGAATAAGGTGAAATAAAGGTAGCTAAGATAGGATTAGGAATAAGGGTGGAAGGAAGAGGATTAAGGGTAGAGAGAGATGGGCAGAAGAATAGGCGTACGAGGAAGGAGGAGGAGTAGCGTCCTTATTCTTGGGGCTATTCCCTACTCGTAGCAAATTAGAGATGTCAAATGTAGTTTTTTTTGGATCAGATAGAAATATATTGACCTTAAAAAAGAAGAAGAGGGGAGCAGAGGAGGGAGTAGCAAGTTAAGGTTGCAAACAGGCGGAGAAGATCGTCTGTTTGAGATCCAAATCCAAAATTTCAACCTTAAAGATTGAAACTATGTATTTTCATTCGTCTATATTAGATTCCATTTCAATCCAAGTAATCAAAACTCCTTCATCTTAAGCAACCAAAGTTTGAAGTCCGATTAGTGTTGATTGCTTAAGATAAAGGATACATACTTTTAATCGATAAGGTTGAAATTCGGATTTGATTTTGCAAACAAAAGCATGGTATACGGTAGGGAGCAATCTTGGTGGTGGTATCTACTCTTACAAACGAAATGCACGGAGCATCAATAAAGCACAAAAAAAATTGTTAATTTTGTTAGCGCTTAGGGTTTTGATGACGGGCATGCTGCTCTACCATGAGATCATTGAAGTTGATTCCGAAGCGGAAAAGCTTATTCCTTAACTTTCATCCAACGACTTCTAAATACCAAATTTGCACAAAAAAACATGTTATAAATGAACTATTATACATCCATGGGGATCATGCCCGCACCAGATGCCATCTATGCAAAATGTAAGCTGAAACTTGAGATCATCTACTTTGTTCTTGTGTTAGTTACACGCATCAGGTGTTTCAAAGCTTAGATTTGTCCATGAAAACTTCACCGTACGAGCGCCCCTGATATTTGGAATTTGAAGGTTGAGATGGCGGAACCGCTAGATCTTGATCGAGCAGTTCGAACAAATTCCATTAGTACCACAGAGGATCCTCTCGCTTATTTAGAAGGAAAGATGGCGGGATTTCCAAGGCTCGGAGTTGCACTTGAACGGGATTCTCATATAACTTAGTAATTTTTCTTTGGTTTCATCGTTGAAACATAATAATAGCTTGTTTCTCTATCACTGTTTATCTCTGCTCTATCCCTTTCTAGCTTATGCTAGCTTGATAGAGAGGAAAATCTCTTGTCCGTCCACCAAAAATCTATAAGGAGTTCGAGAAATCTAACTTTGGCTTCCGTTTGACCTGCAAAGTTTTGAAGCCACTCCATGCTCAGACCTTCTCCAACTCCGTCAAATTGTCAAGCAACTCCTTCCCTACCCAACATTAATTTTGACAAAGCGACTACTTACTTAAGAGTTAAGACTGCTCCTGCACGTTGTTAAACAACTCTTCTCAGAAGTTACTGAAAAATTCACATATAATTCTCCATCCCACTGAGTTGAATCGAACCTGGAGTATTTGCCGCCCATGCTATGTCTCAGACGAAATAATTAAGAGAAAGGTTGGTAGTTGGGATCAGCCATCAGTATCACAAATCACAGACGTATGAGGGTGTCTCCTCGTGCAGCAGCTTACAATAACTAGACAACATTCCTCAGGAGGGTTGCATTAAATTGAGTAGACTCTAATTGGAAACAAGAAATTAAGATGGACAGAGCGAACACACCATGCATAAGGCAGCAGCAGAGAGAGCTCTCCCTTTGGACAACTGGGCGGCAAAGCCACCCCCTTTCACTCCCTATAAGCGTTCAGAATTTCTGCATATACACACAAGGAACCTTCTATACATTGATCCACTGTAACAAATTCAGTCTGCGACAATGAATAGTTTGAGTGTGGATTGTCATCTCTTTCTATGTTATATTTATAACAAGGAATTTTTTTCTTGCAAAATTAGTTTATATTTTGTTGCTGACTGTTCATCTAATGTTGAGTTGTTCATTGATTTCTCTTTATAATAAGTCAACAGATATGACTTCAGGTTGTAGGTGCTACCTACAAAGATAGATATATTATGTTGTCAACTGACGTGAAAATCCTGATCATAGTTTTTGGAAAAGAAATCCTACTTGGAGAGGGCTCTGCCATCTGAGGGTTTCACTGGGATTGGAGCACTGCTGTTGCTACTAACCTTTTATTTAGTAAGCAAGCAGTTAATTCAACTGACCATTTTTCTGTTTGAGTAATGCTGTATGTAATGAGAAGTGACTGCTTGCATTTATGAAACGAGGCCGTTTGTGTCACTGCCATTTGCATTGATTGTGAAGAGCCTATCTTCGAATTATTTTAGTGGTGGGTCATCTGCCTGATTCCAGCATTGATTACAGAAAAAAAACATTTGGAGTAACAATAAGAGGACAACCAATGCATGTCATGCAATCAAATGGATGTGATATTGAATGTTTTATATATCAAATGGGAACAGTTGTCATGAGACCAAAACAATGTCGAGGTGGTGGAGAAAAGACTGATGATCTTACTCATGTTGACAATTTGAGTGGAGAAAAGACTAATGATGCTATGGTTGCCTCATTGTTCTCATATTTGTTCTTAAGATATAGAGGGGTTGTTTGGTTAAGGTTTATCTGGCAGAGGATAATTTTTTTGGAAGGGTTTATCTGGTGGTGGCGGGTAACCTTTTTATTTGTTTTGATGTTTAAGGGGAGGGACCGTACCTGCACACGTAACGATTCATGTGAATCAAGTTCATTCATCGTAAACAATTCAGCACATGAAATGTTTGAGCATAAGCACATGTCAGAAAAGATAAACAAACATAGTGTCAGATAAGAAAACATGACATAAGAGAAGAACTTCCCCCAACAAAAAACTCACCAGTAGATCCAAGAGAATCTGAAATAAGGCCGCAGCTCACCCCGCCAAAAAGTCCACAGCAGCGAAGTTGCATCAAAAGTATTCTAATGGAGGTCGGAGATGAAAAGCCCATGAGCACTCGCAGGAGCACGACCCGACCACACAGAAGATCGTCCATTGAATGCTAGAACAGTCTAGAATTAGGAGAACCCTCAGAAGTAGAGCATCGTAAAAACAAACAGAGGCCCAACCACAAAAAGTCCACGCCAAGCAATTGATTAGAGGATTTATGTGAATCAATGCCATCCAAACCGCATTATTCCTAGTGATTCCTCAGGTCTCTCCATTCTTATGGTAACCTTAGGCACAAAGATCTCTTGGTTAGAATCACGCAATAACCAAAACATGGAAGCAAGATGGAGAACGAAGGTATTTCACCTTAAAAACTTGAAGTCAAAGCTTCTACTAGCTTATGGGAAGCTCCCACATGAAAATGGAATAGATTAACCCAATTTGGTGATGGTTCTCCATTCTTTTCACGCTTGTTTCCCCTTTTTATATAAATAGGCAAAATTTCCACATCCAATGCCCAATTTGAAAAAGTTTGGATGCATCGGATTCCTGACGTTTATATGCATCCAACAATTTATTTCTGTTATATCAAAAATAATTTTTATAAGATTTAGTTAGTGTATTGCACTCATTTGGTCACGATTAAATTATTCGAGCTTTGGGTCAAAAAAAATTTTTGATGACAAGGAGGGTGATCTCCCAATGTGGGAGTCACCACGGAATATATTAAGTCAATAAAGCTTGAGATTACATCAAAAATTATCGACCCTCCCAGAAATTAATTGAAGCCCTGCAATGTGATACAACATTTTCTGAGTAAAAATTCTGATTCTTGAAAATGAACTCGTTTCTTGCTAGCCAGATCGCCCAAAGCACCGCAAAAGCTTTTGACACATCGTCTGTGGAGCTTCCTCCCACCTTCCTTATTGCCTCCCAAAAGTTCATCGAGCTGCTCACTTCTAGCCAATGCATAACAATTTCCCTCCAGACCTTTGTTGAAGTCTCGCATGAGAAAAATAGATGTTATGCGTTCTCCATCTGATCTCCGCATCTGTCACAATTCACCTAGTTCCCAAGATTTTTGCCCTCCTCACCTTGTCACACAGCTTATTTTTCCTCAGACACCACAAAAAAACTTTGATCATACTTGGTAACCTGCAAGACCAAATAATCTTCATATCCTTGCCCATTTCTGGATCAGTTGTCCCTGCACCACCAGTTCTCAATTCTTCATAAAGATGCTTGACAATGAATCTAGTGCCCGTCCAAACGTAATGATCCATGTTCGTAGATAAGTCTCCTGGCAAGTGCGTCGCATCCACGAGTCTCATCAACTCCTCCCTTCTTCTGTCAGAGAGGACCGCTGCAAAGGGGATCCTCCACCCCCCACTCTCAGCTAACTCCCTTAAAGTTGCTTCCTTCGAAACAACCAACGCAAAGAGCCTTGGGAACCTCCTCTCCATAGCCCCTTCCTCCGTCCAATCCTCCCTCCAAAATATGAAATCCCTCCCGCCTCCTACCTTTGACGATAGTCTATTCGAAATGTGCATAAGCACTTCACGCATCCCCTGCCAGAGCGGTGACTCAAAACAAATTGTGTTTGTTGTTAGGGCACCATTCACCCCATATATCTTCCTTAATATTCTCAAAGTCAAGTCTTCCTTTGGACCCCAGACTCGCAGCACCTATTTAGCCATCAAATCTTTGTTCATAGTTTCCAAGTCTCGTACCCCCAAGCCTCCATGCTCCTTAGGTCGTGTGATCTCATCCCAAGCCACCAGGTGCATGCCAGATTTCTGTTGCTTCCCTTCCGACCAGAAGAATCTTCTCCTCAGCTTTTCTATTTTCTTTCTTACCCCCACTGACATTAACCTAGTCGAAAAAAAAGAATATTGGGATGGCTGATAAGACGTGCTTTAACATAACCAGCTTCCCACCTCTAGATAAAGATATCACCTTCCAACCTACCAATTTATTTTCTATCTTCTGTATCACTACATCCCAATCAGCAACCTTCAGTTTATGTGAGTTGGACTCAGGCTTTGGGTCAAAATTTTAGGATTTAAAAATCGCTGCAAAGTCTTAGTATTCTATTAAATAGGCGACTGGTCATACAACCATACATACAAGATGGGAAAACTCTGTATATGTGAGTTGGACTCAAACCAAATCACCTGGAGATGGAATTAAACTCGGTAATCATTATCTAGCATAAAAAATAAGAGATGATGGAGAATTGGACTCAAATATAGCCATGCAAAGGAGCTCAGATGTCACATTGCAAAATATGCATACACATTGAATGAAACTAATGCATAGGAATCAAAAAAGAGAGCACACCTTTACTGAATCGATCATGAAAGCAATAGCAACAACAATACGGGAGTAAGGGATCACGGTATCTCTAGTTCTATCTAACTGAACAAAGAATAACAAATAACTAACATTTATCCCTCTTATCCAACAGATTCTATATTTGCAAATGAATAGAAATGAAGGATACAGCAGTTTAATGCTCCTTTATCCCGTATCCCGCTACCAAACAGCCTTAACATTCCAAGAGTTATACAAACCTGCCCCAACGGGCAACATATATTAATACAGATAACAGATTAAGATTGGATGGACGCTTCCTGATATTTATACAACTGCTGTCAGCATCAGCTAATATGTCCGTGATCAACAAACATAGGCATTGAATGAATCACAATTACATCAGCAGCAGTGGCACTGGTCATTTACATGACAAGAGACCAAACACCAGAAACTGCAGACACACATTAGCTACGTGGGCCTTGCAAGAGAAAAATCATGGAAAACACATTGAAACAAAGGAGGCCACAGTAATTTCGCAGAAAATCTAATAAAATTAAAAAGATACGGTAAGCTTATTTGAAATTTTCACCGAGATCGATTCCAAACTACAAGCACATTATAATGTTTACACGCTAAAACGAAATGCTCAAACAATGGCGTGCTTCTTTTTCCTGATATAAGCATAAAGGCCTAACTTGTGTAAGTACACCCACAGGGAGAGAGAGATGTATACAAGCTCCCAATGGATCCTCGGAACAACGCACCCGCGGACCCGGGCATCGTGAAACCAAAATTCTATAAACACTATAGATGTAGACATTAACTGAAGACGGAGGGAGGTGTCCTAACGTGCTTTCAGCAGAAGCCTTCCCTTCAAACGAGAGATCAGTTTGAATTTCTCCTCAGCCTCAACCTGCAGACGAACATCGGTTCTTGAAGCTCGATCCGGATGGAATTTCAGCAAAGCTTGCTTGTAGGCCGAGTTCACCTATCACAATCAAGCAAAGATTTCAAGCCCGCTAATAGAAAAGACCAACATAATGTACTAGCAATACTGATAAATAATTGCCAACAAACCCAAACTTTCTATTGAATTTCACTAGTGGGGGATTTGCCGAGAATAAGTTCACCTCCTGAGGCGAGGGGCTACGACCACCACCAACCTCGACGCCAAGGGCACGAAGAAGTGAGGCCATATCTCTGTACCGAAACTCCATTAGGTCAAGCTGCTTACTTATTTCCGCCCGAAGCTGCTCCTTCAAACTTATCGTCTCCTCATTCTAAAATTGAGAATGGAACAAAAGGAAAGCAAAGGTGACTACACATCACAAAGAATGAAGGTGACTGCTTCTTAAGTAACTCAGAAGCATGCAATCGATAAATTATTATTGGCTTCGAACCTTTTTTTGCGATTCGCGTACTTCCTCAAGTCGTTGTTTCTGCCTTTTCTCCATGTCTTGCAAACGCAAATTTTCGGCCTTTTTTCTCTTCCGCATTCTACGTGCTTCTTCTGCCTATAATAAGGAATGCAATCATCATTAATATACGAAGATGGGGACTGGCCATCTATAGACTCTGCACTTGTGGAAAGTACCTTTATAATTTGTTATGGAAATTTCTTTTAAAAATTTGTAGAGAAAATTAACAACGTAAGCTCAGATAGATTTTCTATTAACATGCCAAATTTCAAAAAATTGAAGTAAAAAATTTTGACAATTTTTCATTCGCTCTGTTTTCTCTTCTATGACAAAGCCACACTAACTTCAAAATTTACAAAGCAATGAAAAAAAGAGAGTTCCTATTGATAAATCAGAAGGTTTAAACATAGTATGATAAACATGTGACACGAGCAGAAGAAATTATATCATATACAACGAAGCCTTCCATTCAACATAAATGGTGTTCTTCTTTGCCATTTCTCAGTGACCTCAGTCAACAAGTCATCCTTTGGACAGTCGGGTGAATTAGGTTGGCAACCAAGCAAAGTTGAAGGTTCTTGTGGAACTCAGTAGTGACCATCAGGTCTACAATCCTCATTGGCAAGGTTTCAATCATTATCTTGCATATGTGATCTCTAAGTAGTTGTCAAGTAATTTTAGGGATCAAATTACGGTTGTTAGGGTTTGTTTTATTTACCATTTTGTAATTCAACCCTCCTATATAAAGGGGATGGTAAATCTTTTTTAAGGGACAATTTAAGTAATAGAAAAATAGAGTTAAGTAATAGAAAAATAGAGTTATCTCCCTTTTCTCATTCTACTTCCACGTAACTAGTGCTTCCCTTCCCAAATCCCGTGCATCCGGCACTTTTCTACCTTCCTCCAAATTTCTTCTTTCCCGAAATTTCCATCTGCACCAATAGGTACTAGAGCATGTAGGCCGGCCTACAGATCGTTCTCACAATCAGACAATCCATCAAGGCAATCAAGGAAATGCATATCGAGAGAGTTTTATTCTAAATATCGTCAACTGGGTGTAGATATGGAAGAGTCATCGGTATTCAAGGAAATGCCTATTGAGAGAGTTTTATTTTAAATATCGTCAATTGTGTTTAGAGATGGAAGAGTCATCGGTAAATCTGCTCGACGTGCCTTCAAAGTTGAAAGATACATTGAATCTAATAAGAGATCCGAGTTTTTTCAAATCACCAAACCACCATGAAGTCGCTTTGCTGGAGTAAACACCAACATCTGTAACCACAGCAACCACACTCCAAATTGAGGACAACGAAAAAGAAGAGCAACCAGCTCCTATAACGAATGCCATCAAAACGTTACATAGCCCCGCTACTCAAATTCGATTACAAGAGTGGGAAAAATCGAGACGACTCGCAGTATCTTCTAGACCTAATCTCCTCCAACCTTTGCACCCATAGACATCCACCGCTTTTGGTGCCATACACACAGCGATATGGCACTCCCAGAGGCCCAGACTGATCCTGAGACCTCACCTCACAAGAAGGAGGTTCCGCTCCTTAGGCGACCACTCCATCTCCGCTAATACCACAGCAGCACCAACAGGGTGTGACTAACGTCAACCCCAAACTTTGCTGCGCCAACCTCCCACCTTCACAACCGCATGCAGTTCTCCTGTACCTCGAGTCCAAAGCACTCCAACGCCAGCACCTTCCTAACCATCCCCGTGTGAACGGGAGTAGCGCCATCACCCGAGGATCTGGAGGGTTCTCCACCACATGCGCCATAACCTATTCCTTTTAAAGTGGCATCGTCGACAGCTTGAGCCTCGATAGTCGCCGCCTTCCCCCACGCGTAGCGGGACTGGAGCTTTCCCCGTCACCTTCCTATCAGCGAACACCGCTGCTGCCAGATCGACCAGCACACCTCAATCTTGGATGATCACAGCCACCACTTTCATCGAAAGCATTGTCACCAAACCCCTTGCAATGAAACCCATTGCTGACCGTTCTTTGCCCACGGAACCACATTGGACAGGATCGAACACAGCTCCAGGCATTGCACCGTCGATGTTAGGGATGAGCATTGGGCTGGGCCAACCCGACCCGGCCCAAAGCCCGGCCCGCAAAGCCCAAATGAACATTGGGCCGGACTTGAGCCAAAGATTTAAGCCCAATTTTTTTGGGCCGGGCTCGGTCTTGCCTCGGTCCAACACGACCCGACCCGAGAGCCCAGCCCAGAGTTAGGTCCGAAGAGGGCCCAAATGGAGGTATAAACCACCTCCCACATGCCTTAGATAGGGAGTTGGGCTAGGAACACCCCCCACCCCCGCCACCCCCTACTCACCCTCTCTTTCGTCCCCCAACTCCAAGGAGCATGATCCATTTCATTCCCTCAAGCTCTAAGCCCCTACTCCTCCCATGGTCCACCATCCCCTAAGCCCTAGTCGACTGCTGCGCCCCCTCCTCCGCAGTGCATCCGCCTTGACCAGGAGAATGAAGAACCTATAATCTTTGGTGGTTGGCAGAGGATGGAACTTCCACTTCATTTCTCATTCTCCATTACTCATGTTTCAATTTCATTCTCTGGTTTAACCTAGTTTAAGCCAATTTTTGCAGTATATTTGTGCACTTCTCGTTATTTATAGACCCGATTTAGGTTTTCAACATGATAATTCTAAATTCCGTTAGATTCCGAAAAGGCTTTCATTGTTTGGATCCTTTTGTTTGAAAAAAGTGATGGATGTGTAATGGATCATTCTTTATTCTCTGTAGAAATGGTTGAAATATGTTTTCTAGACTGTAGGATTTGATATCTAGAGAATTATATATGGTTTCTCTTGTTTAATAACCTTAGATCTAGGGAGCCTTGAGCTTTAATCTGCAAAGTGTCAAACTTTTGCCCGCTATTTTGTTTATCGTTTTGATGAACGACATGTTATGAGCAAACCATTAAAATTAACATCTTTCAATGTTTTCATCTCTTCAAAGGAATGTCATGTGGAGATGCTAATATCAATTCACCAGTGCAATCTTGAGATTAAGCCAAAAAATTGGTTCATTTATTTTAGCCAATATAAATTACCTAAGGTTATATTGTATGTTTACTTTGGAAATATCCAGAGATTCACCAGTACCAAGACTCACCAATGTCAATCTTGAGTGCATCAAGATTCACCAATGCCAAGATGGGCCGGCCCGGCCTAAGCCTGACCCATAGGAATTGGGACGGGCCTGAGCCGAATCGAAAAAAAATACAGGCATGGGCCCGACCCAAGGCTTGAATTTTTTAAAAAGGGCTCGGACCAGGGCCCTTCAGGGCCCGGTCCAGCCCGATCCATGCTCATCCCTAACCGATGTTGGAGGCCTAGCCATAAGACTTGATGTCGTCAATGTTGGATGAGAAAGGAGGAAACCCTAACAAGGGTTTTTCTCTCCACTTCAATGGGATTCATATCCCATCATAGAGGGAACTGATTTGGAAGATTAGCAAAGAGGAACCCCACCCAAAAGCTCTTTTTCAAAAGGTTAAACCTGGTGATAGAGCAAACAGGAGAATATTTTCAAGTGAAGGGATAGAATAATTGTGACTGTGTTATGAAACAAAGTTAAAGAGATGTGTTGAAATAGGAAAAGGAAAGAAAAATCCTATTCCTATTATGATTGATGGCTTTAGAGCCCTTTATAAGAAGATGCTATGGCTAAGGATGCATCCCATGCTCTCCATCATGTTTTTGGGCCTTCCCTCCCTAAAGCTTTTTTTAACTTCACAATGCATCCAATTGATGATGCTACATTAATTCTTCAACCACGATTTGAAGAACTAAAAAATTGTTGTTTCTACATGGATGCAACTCAGCATGCCCCATCAGTTCTTCAATCATGACCCTCTCCAAATTGAGGACAACTTTAGGAGGGTCGTGTCAACAACTTGGGCCCCGTTGATGCACCCCATCTATTTTTATCAATGCATCGTGATTAAGCATCTGGCGCATCGAATCTGAAGATCAATCAACTAATCTGAAGATGAATAAATTAGAGTTATGGTTAGTTGTAATTTTTGCCTAATTCGAATCCATTACAATTTTAATTTTTATTCAAATAAAGAGATCACACGAGGTATCTAATTAGTTGTCAAGTAATTTTAGTAGTCAAATTATGGTTGTTGGGGTTTGTTTTATTTTCTTCTTTGTAATTCCGACCCTCCCATATAAATGGGCAGTTTAAGTAATAGAAAAATAAGAGTTATCTTACATCCCCTCTCCTGTTCTCACTCTCCCTCCACACATCTTGTGTCTCAACCAAATTACTTCTTCCACCCAAATTTCCACATGCATCACCATGACTTTAGTTAAGTATAATAAGTTGTGCAGGGTCAGCCCGGTCAGGCCGGATGGAGATTGGGGGAACTGGCTATGTGACAAATTTAGGATGCCCAACAAAGTGGTTGTTGAGAATCCTAAGGTTGCAGAGAATCCTAAGGTTGTAATTATGTTTTTTTCAACAAGGTCGTCTATGCCACTAATTGAAAACTACTTGACTTGAATAGGCAGATCAGATATGAGCCAAGTTCGTTTCTTCATCCGGTATAGTTTAATAATTGTATGCATGCGATTGACCCAACATAGATATGAATGGAGGCGAAGAATCCATGTAGCCGACCCTACTTAATTGTGGGAAAAGGCTCTGTTGTTGTTGTTGTTGTACATGCGATTTCAAACGTAGGGACCAAGGTTGCAGAGAAGCGAATGGATCCATCTATGGTTAGATGATTGGTCGGGAAAAGAGATTTTGGGTGATTGAATCCAAAGACTCCATGGCCCCTCTCCTAACCGTGAGGTGTCATTGGATTAGTACACCTACCAGGTACGTTGGTGATTATATCTCTAGTTTTAAGTCGCTGCTTTCATAGAAGCGATAGGATGTGCTTCTGTTTATATGACCGGTTAGGAAAGAAGATCACAGGTTATTGATTCCAAATACTCCTTAACCCCTCTCTGAACCCCACGGTATCGGTGGTGGACTACTGATTTGGAATACCTACGAAGTACGATGGTCATTGGATATCCAATTTCAACTCACTTCTATCATATCAGTGTTTTGATGAATTGTTGGAGCTCTTTAGGTTCGCTGAGGATAGTGTACTTTAAGATTGGAGGAACGCAAAATCCTTTGGATATATGGGCACATTATCAATCCTGCAATTTGAACATGCTCACGTGTCCATGGTTTTAAAAAAAGGTGCTTCAAGGCGTAAGGCAAGGCGGCCCAAAAACATCCCAGAACGACCGCCTCAGCTGCTCGACACGGAGGCAAGGACATCCTCGAAGAGGGTTTTGATTTTCTGAGTATTTTTATGTAAATCATTTGTCCTATTGGCAATTCCAGATGTTTATAAACGTCTAGTTGTTTAGGATATAGTTATACAAGATGAATGATTAAATTTGGTCGCTTTCATGTTCATATTTACCGTTAAAACTTAACCAATTATGTCAATAAACCCTTACCATTATACCCTTAAACATACGAATCCGCAAATATAATAGAAAATATTATGCGCAAAATTATTTTTAAGAAGTGGTCACATAATGAGCTATGTTATATACCGAGAATGACAAACAAGATAGAATTCAAGGGGAGTTTATATACTACTCCTATACAAAAAGATCTATATACCCGAATAGAAATAAAACCTTTAATAAAAAAATGCCGTCGGGGGTGCTGGTATGGCATGTCAAGAGGGGGTGCATACGACAGTTTTGAAAATTTAGTAATGTCGAGATATATTTATGTTTCTTTATTGTTTTCTCAATTTACTTTATTTCTTTCTATCTTATGTAATTTATCCATAGGTCTCTCCTTTATATAAGAGAGCCCTAGTGTTCATGGAATAAAAAAATCTTATTATTTTCCCAACATGGTATCAGAGCGACAATTTTAGGTCGAAGCTCTCGTACTCGAGAAAACCCTAACCTCACTCGCCAACCCCTCTCTCTCTCTCCCTGTCGCCATCGTCGGCTCCCTCTCTCTCTCTCATGTGTCGCCGTCGTCGGCTTCCTCTCTCTCTCTCGAGTGTCGCCACCGCCGCAACAGGCCCATCTCTTCCACACCGCAGCCATCGAGGTCCCTTCCGTCGCTGCCGAAGTGCCTCTTTGCGGCTCCCGCAGCCGTTGTCCGATGTCCGTACGCAGTCCATTTCTCGTTGATGGGATTGGTTGCATCCTAGGACTATACATGCAACCAAATCCATGTACGTATGTGTAGATGTACTTTTTCTTCAGTCTACAAATCTAGTTTTCTTCACCCGACAGTATATCAGGGAACAAAGTCGATATCTTCGCCACATGCGCCTTCAGAGGTTCAACGCCAATTATCAAGATGGATGGTACAAGTTACGAGTTATAAGGAAGAAGCATATTCTTACCGAGGAAGAGTCGGCTGAGAAAACTAGGGTCAACGCCTCATGGGAGATAGATGATGCTTATGCACATGTCTGATTATCTGGTACATTGACGTCGGAGATCGCCAATGATGTGTTGCTCACCGTTAAGGCGATGTGGGATATCCTCGTAGCCATCTATTCCCAAGCAAGGAATGAGACAAAGATTCTGTAGCTACAGCACAACACATTTACTATCATGCAGAACAGGTGGTCCTTCATTCCCTATACATGTCCCTGCATGGAATGTTCGAGAAGCTCCATAGTTTTATGCCTCTTACAGCTACTCTTGAGCAGCAGAAGACCTATAACAATTGATGCAAGGTGCAATAAATAAATATGGTTTAATTTACGTCTATTAATTAGAGACAAATTAAGTTTATAGTTAATTGTGCTCATTGCAATTTTTATTTAAATAAAGAGATCGTTTGTAATCTCAAATAAATTAATTGGTTGATTAGAGTGCATTTAGGATATAATTAGTTAGTTTGTTAGACATGTTAGAGGATTATTAAGATTTGTTAGAATTTTTTCATTTGTTTCTGTTAGAAAATCGGAAGCGGAAGCATAAACATGGAAAAGATAATTAAAATAAAGAACAAGCGGGATTTTACGTGGAACCCTACTCCGTGAGGAGCGGGATGAAACCACGGGAGAAGCCCTCTAAGGGGCAAGGCCTTAAATGTCGGTTTCGGTCACCATTTTGGTATCGACCAAAATAGAATTTCGATGGAATTTCGGTGGAATTTCGACCGAAATTTCGGTCATTTCGGTCATTTTTTGTATTAGGACCCCCATATTTCGGTCATTTCGGTCGAATTTCGGTTTCGATTGGATATCGATATTCGATAGAAATTCGACTGAATTTCGCTGAAATTTGAGGCCATGCTAAGGGGCGGATATTCTATTGAACTTTCTCATCTGTTACAGGAGGCCTGGGGCTCCTTATATAGCTTCCACAGGGCCTCCAAGTCCCACCACTAGGCGGTATGGGACTAAACTCAGTGGTGGGGTAAATGGATCTTGGAGGGATCCATTTACCCACCTATTACATACGTGACGCATGCTCTAAATACTCTAACACTCCCCCTCAAGCTGGAGCATGCAATGCTCAGCTTGGACAAACAGAAAGAAACTCAACTCACAATACATGACACTACAGACAATATCAACCCAACGCGCACAACTGCTGCAGTCGAGGACGTTGCTTCTCATGGCGTGCATGTGAGGAGGACGAACGGGGCTGGAGTGTCTATCTGGCTCAGAGAATGGTACTCTACTGTGGAGTCCCTATGATACCACATGAAAACCCTTGCCCTTAATGGCATAGGGAATAGTCCTCTGCTCTGGAGTCCCTATGGCTCACATGAAAGCTCTGGCCGACCAACAAGAATGACAAATGATAGGCATGCGTCATCGTCGAGTCTGAATCTGAATTTTGTAGAGTCTGAATATCTGACCGGTCTGCAAAATCTGATATCTGAATCTTAGAACAAGACCTGTGACTCTACATATACTCCCCCTTTCTCCCATACTGGTCGGAATGACATTATATGACCACGTTGGGAGAAGATAAAATAATACATAAACATGGGGATGAATAAAACATCACTTAGCTGATAATGATTTTTTTTCCGGCTTTTTTTTCATCATTTTTTTTTGTAAACTGCCATTTTTTTTGTAACATTTTTTTCTTTCATTTTTTTCTTTTTTTAATGCGTACGGCTTTTCAATTGTACGCGCCTTTTTTTTACTTTTCAAAACATACAGCCCATTGGGCTTTACAGAATACATCTCCCTCTTTTTTTTTTACATTTCCTCCTCTCTCTCTCTCTTTTTTAAAAAAACTTGCATACGGGTTTTTTTATGCAACCTTCATTTTTTTTGTTGCAACATTTTTTTTAAGACTTGGGCCATTACAAGCCCATTCGGTGACTAAACTTAGGGTTTCCAACGGGAAAAACCCTCATTCGCACACTCCCCTTATCACAATAGGGCACCGCCGACACTCAAACAGGGATCACCATCGACAGGGTTCCGTGCGCCGCCTGGGATTCCGCCTTGGAGGTCTGCACGTCGCGCGCCGCCTGAGAGGAGCAAGCGCGAGGTGCGCATGTCGCTGGAGGGCTCGCGCCAGGGATGGCTGGAGGCTTCGTTGCGCCTTGGGATTCCGCATGGTTCAGGGGGCGGTAATGGGAGGAACCGGAGGTCGGGATCGCGCCGCCCCGGCTGGAGCGCGAGGAGGGGCCATGGCTGGAGCGCCGCCGCCGCTGTTTCTGGAAGCACTGAGGAGATTCGCCCGAGCGGTGATGGCCGGAGGTCCCCTTGACGGGTCTGGATCGTGGGAGCACAAATCTGTCGCCGCCTGCGTCGTTCTGGAGGGTTGCGCGCCAT
This sequence comes from Ottelia alismoides, assembly GCA_037367405.1. NCBI lineage: Eukaryota > Viridiplantae > Streptophyta > Magnoliopsida > Alismatales > Hydrocharitaceae > Ottelia > Ottelia alismoides. The sequence goes on along the minus strand of JAZKJV010005993.1, from coordinate 597,146 downwards.
CGTCTGGGGGGGTTGTCATCGCCTGCGAAGGCGAGGAGAGCACGAGAGGTGATGCGCGTTGGGCCTGGGGATCGCGCAAGACGCTTGGAGAATCGTGTGAATCGCGTCGCCTCCTGAGGAAAAGGGAGGCGGAGCTCGCTGCTATGGAGGCTGGAGGTCGCGCCTGGGCTCGTGCCTGCCTGCGCGCGCCTGGGATCAGGAGGGCGGCGATGGTTTTCAGGAGATGCACCAGGGCTGATGTTCAAGGTGCCATCGATGGAGGAAACGCAAGGGCTCGCCCTGGAGATACGCCGCCTGGAGAAGAAGCCCGAAGGGTCTTTTCTGTGATTAGGGCATCGCTCCTGGAACTCATGATTGAAACAAGGGTTCAAACCCTAGACACCTTCAGATCTTCAGAAATAGATTTGAATCTTGATCGAAACAAAAAACTCAACAAATCTTCAAACTTTACAATCGAATCTTCAAGATCAAAATACCAACAACGAATCTCGAAGAAGGAAAAAAATAATGGATGGACATAGATTCCTCGAGAATCGACCCGCTCTGATACCATGTTAGAAAATCGGAAGCGGAAGCATAAACATGGAAAAGATAATTAAAATAAAGAACAAGCAGGATTTTACGTGGAACCCTACTCCGTGAGGAGCGGGATGAAACCACGGGAGAAGCCCTCTAAGGGGCGGATATTCTATTGAACTTTCTCATCTGTTACAAGAGGCCTGGGGCTCCTTATATAGCTTCCACAGGGCCTCCAAGTCCCACCACTAGGCGGTATGGGACTAAACTCAGTGGTGGGGTAAATGGATCTTGGAGGGATCCATTTACCCACCTATTACATACGTGACGCATGCTCTAAATACTCTAACAGTTTCCTTTTAGTTTTGATTGTAATCCTCTCTTCCCTACAATACGGGAGCAAAGGGAACAGTATTCGACAGTTCAAATTCAGAGTTTATGAAATTTTGAAAATTATCCCATCTCTCTCCCGGTCTCCTCCCTCCCTTCTCCCTCAACGTGATCTTTGTGGTTCTACTTCCCAAATCCCTCACAGCCGACGGGCTTTCTCTTCTCCTACCCTCTGATTTCTTCCACTAAATATTTCCACCATCGTCAAATTTAATTTTTCACCATTGCACATTTCTATTTGCATCTATTTGGTATCAGAGCATAGCATTCAGATCGTCCTCACAATCTGACGATCCATATCAGGGTTCACGTCGGCGTACAACCAACGAAATTCATTTGACAATACGTAAATGTGAGCCAAAGAAACCTACAACAAAGAGTTGATGTCCATATTGCTCGAATTTCAATCGAAACTATGAGATTTAATTGCTGATTTTCCGAATCTGAACGTCGCCGGATCGATACCACATGTCCTCAAAGCAAATGTCCAGGTTCTCGATGACGGAAAACAAGAAAAAAAGGGCGTCGATGACGTTCTGCATTATGTCCAGCAAGATTCCAACCGACCTATGCCAATGGAATCGACTCCAGGGACATCCGCAACCCTCTCGCAGATCTCGTACGCCAACCCCCCACCATTGGTGAACCCCCCAGCCCCCTCATATGCCCCTTCAGCCACCAAAACAGCCCCACCACATCCCCCGCAGCCTCTCTCCGCCGCCCTGACACCATCACCAATCTCTCCAGTCCCTCCTGCCACCATCGTGTCACCCCAAACAACCTCACTGCCCCAGAAAACCTTGCTCTAGCACACTCCATTGATGTCGTTGCCACCCCTGCTTTACGCCGACTTCGCTGCAACACCGCCATCATCTCGCGCATCGCCACCAGACCATCTCCAGGCCCTCATAAAGCTATGTCCCCCACACACGGAAGCCATCAGCGCACACAAGGTCGACACCTCCTCTCATTCAGTTACCACCGCCACTGGAACCAAAACCTCTGTCGTTGTTGTTGCAAAGGAGAAGAACAAGGAACCTTAACATGGGGTTTCTCTTCAAGAGCATTCGAACTCCACAAAACTAGGGATTAGAAAATAATTTGGATTTAATTGCAGTGAAGCCCGTCCTCCAAAAAGTTTTTATCAAAAGACCCAATTGGAGGATAAGTTATGTTATGGAATTGTTTTAAGTGAAGGGGAAGGAAAATTGCAGGGACACCCTCCAATTGATAAGAACTATAAACGTAATGCTAAATTAAGGAAGGCATGAAATTGAAGCCAATTGCTCAATGGATTCAACAAGACATCTCCAATACCGCAACTGAAGACAGAGTCACTCATCAAGAGATGAGTTTTTCAAAGCGACAGAGAGCTAATATAGCGTGAAATAAATAAATAGGGTTTAATTTTCGTCCATTAATTAGAGGCAAATTAAGTTTATGGTTCATTGTAAATAAAGAGATCGTTTGTGATCTCAAATAAATTAGTTGATCGATTAGAGTTCATTTAGGACATAATTAGTTAATTTCTTAGGCAAGCCAGAGGATAATTAAGAATTGTTAGGATTTTTATTTTATTTATTTCCTTTTAATATTGAATGCAATCCCCTCTTCCCTCCTATATAAAGGGAGCAAAGGGAACAGCCATTGTTCAGAAAAGCGGGCCAAGCGGCCGCATATGCATACTCGGTGATCGAATCGAACCGCGTATACAATATTCGGTCTATATGCAGTTTTAGCGAATATGCGGTCGACTAAACCGCATATGCGGCCGCATATTCGGCCGCCTTTTGGATAGACCCCCTCCCTTCACACTTTATCTTCGGTTGTTGTTTCCATTCAGGATTCAGCTACTACTAATACCTGCTGTAAAAAACAAATGTTATTTATTTAATTGCTACTGTTTATAGAAAATATTTTTATGCCGCTTCCGAAAAAAATAAAATTTTATTTTATTTAACGGGTTCAAACATTGATGTTGTGTGTTCTCCTTATACTTTAGTTTATTTTATTGGTTGATGTTATTTATTTAATTGCCACCGTTTAATTAATTGCTATTATTTATGGAAAATATTTTATGCTGCTTTCGAAAGAAATAAAATTTTATTTTATTTGATTTCAATATACTTTAGTTTTAGAATCTGATATATCTTCTTTCGTGAAAAATATATCTATGAGTCATTTGCTTTGTTAATTCAATACTTTTCTCATTTGTTCATAGATTCGGCAACAACTTGTGTTAAATTTCCTATCTACTTGTCATCTCATTAACACTCGATAAAAGGGAATTCAATTATTAATTTGATTGAAATATAATGCTTCACATCTATTTCATTTAGTTAATTCTTATAGCAATATAAAACATGTTTCTAACAAAAATTGATTTATTATTATATCTCATAATAGTTTTTTGTTCTTATATTTTTGAAATGCTTTACTTGAAATCATGTCGTACTAAAAAGTGCATGCATTATATTTCATCTATTGTTATTTTTTCCAACATAAATATCTAATAATTGAATTTATTGTTTTTTTATTTTAATTTTTTATTAAAATAATATAAACCGCATAATCCGCATATACTTCAGCATATCCGCTTACTCGCTTTAGACCGCCTGTCCGAACAAATACCGCATACCGACTTTCTGAACCTTGGGAACAGTATTTGATAGTTCAAATTCAGATTTTATAAAATTTTGAGAATTATTTCATCTTTCCCTCCCTTTCTCTTCTCTCCTCGTGCGATCTAAGCGGTTCTTTTTCAAATCCCTCGCATCCGACGAGTTTTCTTTTCTCCTCCCTCCAAAATTCTTCCACCAATATTTTTTCACCGTTGAAAATTTATTTTTTTACCGTTGCAATTTCTCAAATTTATTACTTATTAGTTAGATTACGAAGGATTTGCATTGTCGGGTTATTTTGAGCCATCATCTCTTGTATTTCAAGACATTCTTATAGGCAGGGTGATTGGTTGTGGCTGTGATCATGGTGGCATCTATCGACTGGTCTGAACTCCATATGCTGGCATATCCTCTAATTCTACAGGACCAGTCTCACCTTTCCTATGGCACATGCAATTTGATCCCCTTCCCCTTCAGAAGATATGTCAAGTTCTCCCTCAGATCTCACCTCGCCCATCCTTCCAATGCAGGGTGCGGATTGTCTGCTGTAGCCCGCCCCAGCATACTCTGTTGCATTCATGGGGAGCCGTTCGATCATGATCGAGCGGTTCCCACGAATTCCCCCTGTGTGTGGGACCGGATCAAAGGGAATTCGTGGGAACCGCTCGATCATGATCGAGCGGCTCCCCATGGCCGCAGCAGACTCTGTTGGGGTGGGGCTACAGCAGACGATCCGCGCTCTCCAATGCAAGGCATGTCAGTTGGGAAAGCACCATATCGGTATACCACATATATCAACCATATCGAATATATCGATGTTAATGTTGATTGTTGACTTATGGATATTGGAAATGGATTTACTCCAAGTTCTTAAACATTAAATAACATACAAATATACACTTAGATGACACATACATGTCATCTATGACCCCTATATAGCACATACCAGACACATCAAACATATCGTTGTTAATGTTGATTGTTGATTAATAAATATTGGAATTGAAATCGAAGTAGCTAAGGTAAGCACACTTAGAACACATGTTTTGTTCATGGAAAACAGTGAAGGGCATCGAGATGAGTCATTTGATTCAAAAAATGTACATAATGATTAATGAGACAATATTTCTTTGGTATAAAGATTTATCTATTCGCAAAAATAAATGAAAAAATGTAAATTAATGCAATATTGTAAAAGATATTACCTAGTCATGACGGGTTTAGTGGTCTAGTAGTAGTACAGTGTGTCTATCACACAAAAGACCAGGGTTCAAATCCCACTCTTGCAGGGGTTGCGTTAGGTAGTCGACGGCCAGCGTAAAAAATAGTCGATTCTTTCAACACGGATTTGAGCAAGAATCCATGTAGCGACCCTACTTATAGTGGGAGAAGGCTTAGCACTTTATGACGGGTTTAGAACCAAGAGTTCCGTGGAGGGTAAGATAGGAACATCGATATCGATATCGTATCGATCTGTCTGGTTGAAAATGGCACAAAAAGCGATTTTTCATAAATTAAGATCATTCTAGTTAATAAAAGAATAAATAACATACAAATATAACTTTATATGCAAGAATGAGGTGTATTTAGCATACTAATACACATTATATCGCACAAATCGGGGTTGTTAATGCTGACAGTTGAGCTGACTGTTGACTGCCGAGATGTATTTTGGCATTGTGATTCTAACTTGATCAGCATTAGACTTGTTTTCATCTCTATTGCCAAATAGGACGAAGTCCACCACTTGAAGAGCCGTCTTATGCACCCCCAGTAACATCATAACCTACCAGACGGGGATCTCATTGCCCGATCAGCGAGCTTGGGGGAAGTCAAGGGGGAGCATGTGGATTCCCCCTGTAGGGGTGCGACAGTAGCGCCCCCACCTGAAACAAAATATATAATTCATGATGTGTTTTCATACTAGGAGTAGCAAAATAAGTAGTGAAATCAAGCTTACAAGGGTAATATCATGGATATATATATAGATATCGACAAGATATTGATAAAATATCGGTGATATCGATCGATATCGGAGAAATTTTGTACTGAAATGACTCGATAACAATCAATATGGCTCGATATGGCAATATATCACCGATATCTCGCCGATATATCGACCGATATCCTGGAAAATGATGTCGTCTATGGTTTTAGGTAAGCGTGGTTTGACTTTACTTACAAACTTATTCAATGTTATTTGGCAAAGCAAGAAAATGCATGAAGATTGAAGGAGAAGCATCATGGTGCCTCTTTATAAGAACAAAGGAGACAATAACATTCAAAATTGTTCAAATTAAATTATAGAGGTGTCAAGTTGACAAGTCACAATATGAAAATTTGGGAAGGTGTGATCAAAAGAAGGTTGAGGCAAGTTTCCAAAATAAAAGAAAAACAATACGGATTCATGGCAGGTCGCTCAACTATTGAAGACATCCACTTGCTGAGGAGAACAACGGAGATTTATAGAGCTAAAAGGAAGAACCTCCTAAAGACTGCTTCGACAGATTAGATATTAGGGGCTCATTCGCAATGAGGGAAGTAGGTCTGATAAACCAGGGCGCTCTTCCGGACCTCCTGATCGAGAGGTGAAAGACTCTTCCATCCACTAGGATGTACTGGCAAATAGCCTCGACTCGACATTAAACTATAGAGAGGACTAAAGCTATTAGTCAGAATAGGCTCTTTCCGTGAAGCGCACAAGCGATTATTCTGTTTAGACATCACTAGTAGAGTATACAAAGCTATAATATGACTTTTTTTCATCATCAGAGACCCAGTCCACATGCCCTTCTTGCTATGGAAGAAAGGGAGGTGGAAGTCCCAACTAGGTAAGCTAGGAAGGCTAGTAGGTTATCCCTTTCTAACCAGGTAGGGAAGCATAGAGAAAGGGAAGGGCAAATCCGAAGGGAAAAGCCACAAGATTTCTATCCCTGATGTGACCTAGGAGTGCAACCAAGTAGTGGAGGGGGGTTTTCGGGATCTGAGAATCAAGGTGCGAAGTCGGCGACTGAGGTCAGGAGCGAAGGCTACTACGTAGCTAAGTCATGTCAGGGGAGAAGGAGAGGGAAAGATCAGGTTAGAGCGGGATCCGTCCCCTACCGTCGATGGGAGAAAGCTGCCGGGAGGAGGTTCCTTTCTTCTAGAATATCAAAGCACTTTTCATAGGCTCGTCTGCTTCACTGGTTTGCATTGTACACAGCTCTTGGGAGTCGATGCATCCTTCCCCCAGTCGTCAAATCTCAGTGAGGAGACGTCCAGTGAGGGGACAAGGGATGTCGGTCTTCCAAAGATGGAAGAAGTCTGCAGATTGAGATAGTGCATCTTCTGACTTGAGAAGTATAAAGCATGAACTGCACCGACTAAGTACAGGGTTCAGATGCCGGAATTCATGAACACTATGTATAGTCGGCCCTAGTCCCTTTTCACTTTCCCGCTCTGCTTCACTCTCGACTTCACTCTGCCTCGTCTTCGCCCCCTCTGTCTTCAATTGTTTCTTCCAAAAGATGATTCGCGAAAGATAGCTGACAATCAGAACTATAATGCTCGGTCCCCGACCAAAGGTAGCTGAATTCTCAAATGTAAAGATACAGTCTGGGAAGACTGACCATTTTGACATCAACAGTGGTTTGCATCAAGGTTCAGTGTTGAGTCCATTCCTTCTCACTTTGATTATGGACGAGTTGACAAGTCACATTCAAGATGAGATACCTTGGTGTGTGTTATTCCCCAATGATTTTGCGTTGATTGATGAGACTAGAGATGGAGTAAATGAGAAGCTTGAGGTCTGGAGACAAGCATTAGAGACTAAAGGATTTCATATAAGTAGGGCCAGGACTGAATATATGGAGGACGCTTTTTGATGGAAGCAATGACGAAAGAATCGAGGTGAAGATTGATGATGATAACATTCAGAAGAGATTCTTTTAGATGCTTGGGGTCTATTTTGCAACATGATGGAGAAATTGAAGGAGATGTTACTAATTGAATAAATGCAGGTTGGCTAAAGTGGAGAGGAGCATCTATTGTTCTCTGTGATAAGAAAATTCATATGAAAATCAAAGGAATGTTTTACAAAGCAGCTATGAGACTTGTTATGCTCTATGGATCTGAATGTTGGCATGTGAACCATAGATATATATAGAGAATGTCAGTAGTAGAAATGAAAATGATAAGGTGGGTGTGGGGATAAACACGTAAAGATCGGATTCGGAATGATGCAATCAGAATGAAAGTTGGTGTAGCTCCGATCAAGGATACGATGCAAGGAAATCGCTTAAGGTGGTTTGGCCATTTACAAAGGAGGTCAGCTGATGCATCAGTGAGGAGATGCGATTTCTAGGATGTTGAGCCGGCTAAGAGAGGGCGAGGTAGGCCCAAGAAGTGTTGGAACGAGACTATACGAAGGGATCTTAGTTTTTTGGATCTAAGCACAAGAATGACCCAAGATAGATCTGAATGGAGGCAAAGAATACATGTAGTTGATCATACTTAATATGGAAAATGCCTTGTTGTTGTTATACTTATCTCAGTTTTTCCCTTTTTTTACCATTCACTTCCCTTTCTTTGAAGTCTGATACATTTCCCAAGTATTGCTTACATTTTTGGGTAGCTTATTTTTTCAGTCCACCAAGGAATCTTTTTTTAATAATATAGGTCTATATTACAGCCTTTTCTGTTGCTGGAGATGCCAAGGGATCTCGAACTCCATCACAATATGGCTCCACTTAAGAACACATCTTATTCTGCGCAACCGTCCTCCTTGAGGATGCTCTCCCGCTCTGGTGCATCTTCTTCCTCCAAGGTCGTGCCACCCTCCGAGTGAAGACTTACCAGTGCATCCCCAAGTAGGTGCCATTGTGGCATTAGATGATGACCTTATGGTCTTCTTCACCTAAAAGTGTACCCAAGGTTGCAGAAGTCGGTAGTCGGTACTCAATCAGTCGGGTCACTGATTAAGGTTAATCCATAGTCAGGCGAGTAATCAGATTTAATCGGCCTTTAGTCGATTTTGATTTTTTTTTTCATTATTTTATAAATAAACTATTTGTATACATATACTCTTACGCATTTACAATGATTTGTACATTTTCTATACTATCAAAGTGAAATAAAAGAAGTAATTGAATTTAAATAAGACATTAAGCATATTAGAATAAGTATGTTTTTCAAAAAAAAAGTAAAAAATACAAAAACACAAAATCTCTATGCAAAAATCGACCAAATAGTTGGGTCGTGTAGTCGGCTCACTGACTTGGCCTAATTCGTCGACTTTTACAATAGTATGATACCATGCCCTTTGATCATGGTGCATCTTTTTCATTACCATGATGTGAATCACGTCTCTTGTCCCCCACCGTCGGTGCTGCATTTTATGTTGCCTTCTAGAGAGATATCGCTCGTTTTCACCCATTTCTTTTTCGATATACAAGGTTTCAGAGAGAAACCCTTCACCGCATTTTCTTTAGCATTACCTTTATGCTGGTTCTCAATACCGCCATTACTTCTCCCACGTTTAATCACACTCAATAGCCCGCCCTAAATCCATGGCCTTAAATTTCAGCGAAATTTGGTCGAATTTCTGTCGAATATCGATATCCAGTCGAAATCGAAATTCGGCCGAAATGGTCGAAATGACCGAAATATGGGGGCCCTAGTACAAAAATGACCGAAATGACCAAAATTTTGGTCGACATTCGATCGAAATTCGACCGAAATTCCGCTTCGCTCGGTCACCGAAATGGTGACCGAAACCGACATTTAGGGCCTTGCCTAAATCATTGCTAAGGTTGCAGCAACGATCTATGATTAATAGAGCTCTCACTCAGTTGTTAATGATGTTTTTGACATTCCTCATCGAGCAAGTGTATAGGGGTTTTAGGATAAATACAATAGGTGAGCGGGTAATTGACATTTTATAATCGTCATGGTGTAAAAAATCTCTATTAAAAATCAAATAAACAAGCTCAACACACAGCTTTCCAATTGGAATTGTCGCCATTATCTGAAAAATTCATGTCAACAAATCATCAATTGCAGAAACAAACCCTTAAAAGAGACTACAAAAGAATTCCAATCATTACTTCAAAGGAGAAAGACAATGACAGTCCAAGCATATGGTTCATATAAGTTGCTTAACTACATGCAAGCTTTTTCCAGGCTAGCTGTTTTTCCGAGAAAAAAATATGCAGTTACATGGCACAAAAAACCCCAGTCTAGTAGGAAGGTTTTTTTTAAAGTAAATGGTGCTTTCCTAAAGTTGGTATCATTTAAATAAAGGAGAATAAAAGACAAGACAAAAAATATATAAAACTACAGATTTAAAATTAAGCACCAACAAAAATAGGCAAAAAAATCTTTTAGGGCTTCTGCCATCAATATCATTCAAAAGCATAAGCATAGAAAGTACTAACGATGTCAGATAGCTAGAAGCACAACTACAGAAACTACTAGGAAAAAGCAATTTTTGGAAAGAGGCAAAAAAAGGTACTTGTGGGATTTCAACCTTCAAGAGTTAAGTCTCAAGAAAATGGCACCATATGTTTACCTGTATCCTCAACTGCTCTTGCCTAGCAGCCCATTCTCCATCTGCAGCACGTCTGTACTCCTCAGATTCTTTATGTTTTTCTCGATCACCAATCAGAGACTTTTCACTCCTATGATCAGAATCCACACCTTTTGAATGTAGTAAAACATTAACATCATTTGTTCCCTTAACCAGTGGGTCACTTTTACATGTTTCCTGTGATTTCTTCTGAATGTCGTCCTGTGGCTCCGGGATCTCTTTCTGAGACACACCTTCTTTTTGCTTAAACATATTTGTCCCTTCTAGATTGGCAGCACCCATACTATCACGTACTGCAGAAACAGCTCCTCCAACAAGGGGATCATTTTTTGAAGTTTCCGATGATTTCATATGAAAACCATGATGTGAAACGGAGGCTTCTTTCTGCTCACACATATCGTTCCTCTCTAGTTCAGCATTCTTATAACCAAAGGATGATTGTGCATGCTCTTCGTTGCAAACATCAGGATTCTCCCTCCTTGAAGGTATCTCAGAACTGGCTTCCTCCTTTTCCTCAAAAGAGGTAGCATGATTATAATTATGTGATGGAAAAGAAACCCCGTCCTGACTACGAAACGTGTATCTAAAGAAATCATGACTGTCAAAAGAGGTCTGCGCATTTTGCATGTGGGATTTAAAAGGTAAATTTTCGTAGTCAAATTTTCTTCCACAAGAAAATGAACTGCATGCATCGTCCCCCAGATCTGTTCCAAAAAATGCATTTCTAGATTCACTGCTTGATTCTGAAGCAGTCACATGACCTTCTGAGACATTCCCTGTTCTATTTTGATTTCCTTTTTCGGATGCAGCTTTTTGCCACTCTTCACAAACATTTACGGAGGAGCCATCAATTATTTCACAATCAGAGCTGTCACTGTCAGATGTCCCAGTATCATTTTCATCATTCTCAAACATATCACTTTCAGATGAAGAAAGGTCGAAACTTTCCCCAATAGGCTTGCCATTCATAAACACCTCATGAAAAATTGGAAAGTCTCTTCCAGAACAAGAACCAAAATTGGTTTTCTCTGATAAATCTTCTTGAGATGTCTTTCCTTCTTTAACAAATATTACGGATTCATCATCATCATTACCATCGCAAACGTGGGAGCTACTAGATGAAGGAGGTGTACAAGAAACATTATGATGATCACGTTCTTCTTCATTTCCATGAATGCTTTCCTCGTCGTCAATATTAATGTAGTTGCTAATGGGAGAATTTCTCTTTGACGCCAATTGCTTGAACCTTCCAGAGATTTTATGAGAGAATTCCACACCATTGACAGTAACAAATTCAACTTTCCCATCATCAACATCGATTATTGGAACCTTACCAGTGCTCCCTTTGTTTCCGCATCGTCGAAGTACCTCCTCAGACTGATTTTTTGGCTGGAATTCCCCATGTGACATTATTTCTAAATATATTTATGAAACAAAAATACACCAGCAATGTACTATGATTTGGGAAATCTCGGTGAATACATCTACATAAGATACTAGACTTTTATCAACGACTTCCAAATGCTGATTGTACCCAACTCTATCATGAATCACAATTGTTCACTACGAAATCTGCAAAAAAAAGGAAGATGTTAGCATAAAAGCAATAAATATGCATATGAAGTTTATTTTTTATATATCCTTATCGAAAAATATTTATATGCATTGTTTCATGTATCAGGACCAACCAGTTAGATTTGTTGTTAAGAGCAACACCCAAAATAGATATATTTGTGGAAACAAATCCATGCAGCCAGTCCCACTTAACGTGAGTAGTCTTGATTGCTGTTGTAGCTTAGCGAAATACTCAAAGAATCTTCATAAATATATCATGTAGATTAATCAATTATTTTTATACATGAAACATATGGATATACAAATGCCTAGTCCCCATGTGCGGTACATTTCACTTTTCAGCCATACTAAATTGTATTTTCAACAGGCGTGAGTATCATTAATAAATAAATAAATGGATAATGAGTATGAACGAAAAATCTTCATTGGTCTTTTCAAGATGAAAGAAAATCTATTGTCTTGCTTAAAGTGATTTGGTGAAGTTGTTCAGAAACGCTGCATCGTTGATAAATGATCAGTGGCTTTCCTTTTACCTGTTGCTTCTCCCTAATCCTTCGGGACGGCCTCAAATTTCACCGAAATTCACTCCAATGTAGCCGAAATTTTGATTTCTCTCTGTGAGCAGAATTTCACCGAAATTGCATATTATTTGACGAAATGACAAAAAATCAGGAAAAATAGATTTTGTTTCATTGAAGCTCACCGACGACAAATTTTTGCCCATTCTCTACTGATATGCTGATTTTTAAGAAAGCTTTATATTGCATGAACAAGCTTCTTTAGTTAAATCCAAAATTTAAGATCTAAATATAAACTAAATTAGATAAAAATTAGATCCAAGAGTTAAAATCAAGTTTTAACCTAATGTTGTATTTTTGTTCTTTCTTTATTTTGATATGTGGGTGTTTTATTTTGTTGTTAATGCATATATCACCACATTTGTTGAAGAGGTGTATATCATGGGTTTTGTTTCCAGTTCAGAATCTAATTCTGAATCTAATCGCTATGCTAATACTACATATCAACATATGTGGTGCTGATTGACGATACAATAACAACAAAAAGCCTTCCCCCATAATATGTGGGGTTGGCTACATGAAATATTTGCATCCATTTAGATCTATTTTGGCTCGTTCTCAGACTTAGATCCAAGTAATTAACAATTTAACATCAGTTTACACAGTCTAAATGATTATTATGCTAATACTTCAAAACTGAAGTTTAAAAGAGTGCGTATATCTATCTTATTTATTGCTTTAAGAACATTAAAACCCTTAATTTCGAGAAAATTGAGTTTTAAGGCATTTATATTATTTCCAGCGATTTTAGCAAAATTCTCCGAGATTTCTCTTTTGAAGATTTTGATGAAACAAAATCAAAATCCAAAATTTAAGCCATGTCAATACCCTTGGAAGGGGTCCTCATGTAATGTTTCAAGTTTTGAAAGGGGATACCGAACCCAATATTAGTTAGACATAAAGAGTGAACGACATCATGTGCTTACATGAAATCTGATTGTCTGTGTTTTCTAATAATGAAAAAACGGTGAAAACTTCTCCCACTTTAAGTAGGGTCGGCTGCATGAATTGTTGCTCAAATCCATGTTGCAAGATCCAACTATTTTTTACGGTAGTTGTCGGCTACTTAACGCAACCCCCGCAAGAGAGATTTGGACCATGGTCTTTTGGGTGGTAGGCACACTGCACTACCACCAGACCATTTAATTTCTGACAATGAAGATCAAAATAAATATACAATGAGTTGACAATATAAAATAGATTTGCATTGATGTTGCTGCTGCAAATAAGAGATTAGTACCAAATCAAATACCAACTACTCTCCAACTTTGTAGGTATTATTTCATGTATCAAATGCACCAAGAACTGTCCAAACCATTACACATCCAACCTGTATAGCAACAACCAAACTGTGCATGAACAGTGGTTTAGAAACTGCAAGCTCAATAAAGCAAGACTCCCAGGTAATGCTTATAAGAAAATGATTAGGCATACGCTTCTCATCTCCACAAATCAAGGCATGGTTTCACATCTATGATGCATTACAAGGAAAAGTCGGCATGAAACATGAACTGTAAAGGAATCACCTAGGTTAACAAATCCAAAGGCTTGATAGGTTTTTGTACAAGATTGTACAAAGATTTATTCATCTAAAATATTAATGAAGTGATAGTAAACCCTCCCTCAATTCCCAAAGTAAACTTACATTTATCCTTCCAGATGAATTTAGGAAGGATTTGGTCTGATTCTCATTAACTCAGTTTTCATTTTTTGCATTTTCATTTCATTATTTACGATTGCAAAAAAGGGGGTGCACTTTTTGAAGCATCCTTAAAGGAGGAGTTCTGTTTTTTTTTGTGAAAAAAATGTTCCTATATGGTATTAGCTCTCTACACATGGCCAACATCTTGTATATTAAAAGAACCACGAAGGAGAGATATGACTTAATTATCATTTAGAGTTGATATCCATGTTTCCTATTGAATCATTTCTCGTCTTTACCTGTTTACCCTCAAAATCCAGTCCTCCACTTTCTTCTTCCCCCCTCAGCTTGGTATTCTCTTTATCTTTTCTCACCCTAGTTTCCCTTTCCTCTCCCCTTGAAAATTATTCCTAGAATTCAGATTGAGTCAATGAAAAAGAAAGGATTAAGAAGCAAGTATATGCAGGAAAAAATCCATCACTTGCCAATTGCAACTGGATGTAAGCAAAACTACACAGCTGCTACTCGTACTCCACTCTTTCATCCTTAATATTTCATCGTACAATTCTTTTCCAATGAACAACGATCACTGCCAGTTTTGTTCATCACCACTCTTCATTGTTCCACACCATAGAAGTGCAATTTATCACAAACTATTTAAGCAGAACCAACCGCATCAAGCGAATTCTATAAGAATAGCCACGCACGCAAAACCCTAAACCAACAATAAGAGACCCAACACGTCGCCGACACTTTAACATATCACAAAGACACTCGTTTTTACGAATTACAAGCGTATAGGTAATTAAACAAAATGAGCAAATCATGACCAACTAATCTCCCAACACCTATGCAGTTTTTCCATCTAAAACGGTGCTTTTTAGCCAACCAGTACAGAATCCAAAGCCTGCCAAACAAACACCCGCCCGCCACCACCCACGCGATAACAAAACCCTAGGAACCGACACCATCAGAAAAGTAACACATCAACCGAGCCCAAACGGAATCTATCCCTAAAGCCTAGCAAGGAAGAAAACGCTGCAATCAACAAAGCAGAAACCCTGGATCAAATGGGGAGAGAGATAGGGAGGAATCGACCTCTGGATTCGGATAGACGGCGAAGATTCTGAGAACGGGAGAGACGATGGCGAGAAACAGCGACGACCGAAATTTGGCTTGGAGGGGAAATCGGGATTTGGTCGAACGCGTAGGCAAGGCGGGTCGTTTCCAAGTTTATTTAGGCGCCTCGTTTAGGTTGTTTGGGGGTTTTGCATTATTATATTGGGACTCGAGCATCAAATCTTCCGGGAAGGGGTACAAGGGAATAGGGATAGTAAAAGATGGGATTTTTACATTGTGACCCAATAAACTTTATCAATTACACGAACGCTTGTATTCTCCGTATTTTTTTAAAAAAGGTAAGTAATTGTACTGCATGTAAGAACAGTAAGTGTGAAGTAAAAGTCCCCCTCACAAAAATCAAAAGGTGGAAGGGGGAGTTAAACAATGAGAGTCCAGTAACTATGAACAGAAATGGCTCCATGGGAGCAAACCACCTTCCCAAGGAAGTGGGAATAATTTAGCTTTGTCACAAATGATCCTGAGATCATCCAAAATGTGATTCGCGGTCGCTTTAGAAATTGTGTCGGAGTTGCTTGTCCAGCGAAGGTTGCGCTCTCGACAAATCCACCACACCGTTGCCGCAAGAGCTGTCCTAATCTGAATGCCCAGATTAGCATCCATCATTTGAATCAACTTAACCCAATCAAGTGCTTCCCTGATAGAGACGCCATGCTTGAAGGAGGGCAACCATAGGGCAACATAGATACATTCCCAAACTTCCCATTAATAGGGGCAATCTCAAAACAGATGGTCTCTAGATTCTGGAGCATGATCACAGTGCAGACAATTTGCTTCCACTGTTATGCCCAACTTATGGAGCCTTGCACGAGTGGGAAGCTTATTTCTCACCACTCTAAACAAACAACATTTGTGCTTGGGGGCCGCCTTGGAGCACCAAATTTCCTTCCCAAAAGCAAAGATGGGACCTCTACACCGAAAAAGGTCAAAGCATGAGCGAAAAGATAAACCAGATGGATAGTAGGACCAGCAGAGGGGGCGTGCAGCTGCCCAAGGCCGACCTAATGACATCTCTATTCCTCAATAAGGTTTTCCAAAGAACAGAAACATTTGCCGATGTTGGCATAAACGACTCAGCCCGGAGATATTTGGAACGAAGGTAGTCGGCCCAAATAGAGTTATCTGCCGTGAGAAATCTCCATACCCACACAACTTTAGAAGCTTTAGATAAGTCCCCAAGTGACCTAATTCCGAGACCACCTTCCTCTTTAAGAAGGTAAACATCTTTCCAAGCCAAGTAATGTCTTTTGTAATCCCACAAGAAGTCCGCATAGAGAGAGGAGATCTTTGAGACAATACTGGAGGAGAGGATAGAGCAGTCGGTCCAATATAAAAGGATTCCAGTAATGACATAGTTAATAAGTTGAATACGCCCCGCCAAAGAGAGTAACTTTGACTTCCGACCACCAAGATGCAAACAAACTTTGTCAACAAGCACCTTCCCAGCCGAAAAGCAACCAGATTTATGTGAGAGGGGGATGTCAAGGTAGGAAGAGGGTAGGGCTTCCCCAAGAAGACCCAGGGCAAGGTTCCAAATGAATTGTCCCCATGCATTCTTAGAGAAAAAATAGCTTACTCTTTGCACCATTCATCCAGAGTCCAGATATTGCTCCAAAGGCATTCATTGTAGAGCTGATCGCGGAGAGTCTTAGAATTGCACTTAGTGAAGAACAGAAGGTCATCCGCATAAATCAAATGCATGGGAGCCCGATTCCTCCCACTACCCTGAAGGATATGGTAAGATCCTTAAGCACATCACGGAAGCATGATGATTGCATCGTATGCAATTGGGAGCGACTAGTCGCTCGAGGCAGCAGAATTTTAAAAAAAATCATGCGATGAAACCACATGATCCGAGAACCCTTCTCGAATCATTTAATCTATACCACAAACAAGTATTACGGTTACCTCTTGAAGCGTGGTTGCGATCGAGTCTCTAAACAAAGAGACCTCTTGTCTCAAGTCCGATCCGACGGAGGAGATGCTTCCGAGCGTGTTGATGAAACACGTGCTCCTCGCAATCCATGTTGATGATCCAAGCGGTGAATCTCCTGATCTCATGACACGAGATCCGATGTCTTCTTCAAGAGCGAGACACGTCAAAGGAGACGGAGATCCACGAGCATATGATCCGGTAGCATAATGACGACGATGCAGCGATGGAAACTCTCTCTGGGTCATCATGTGGAGGGCTGCATGTTGAGAGAGAGAGATGGCGTGTAGAGAGAATGAGAGAGAATATCATATGTTGTCAAACTTGAGACGAGCAAGGGGTGCCCTTTTATTTATAATATTTTTGGATCCATGGATCTCAATCCATGGACAACACAAATCCAATGGCTCACACTGATTTGTGTTTCTTTTAATGGCCATGATTTTGTTGGTAAAAACCAACAACAATTAATTTATTTTAGATTAAATATATATTGATAAATAAATATGTTTAATCCCAAAATTAAATCAATTAAGCATGGAGATTGTGGAATGAATATTGCCTCCTTCCATAATATGGGAGTTCGTGGCAATCTCACATAATCTCATGATATCTCATGAGGTTACATTATTCCATGGAAATCTCCAAGATTTACAACAACACTTGTTGTAAGTTATTCAATAAAAAATAACTATAATTATTTTGTGAAAATTGCAATCTTATCATTGGAAAACTGTGAATCACATTCACAACCCAAAACAAAATGTGAATTACATTTTCAATTAATTGTCCAATGTGAATCCAATTCACATCTAGGGTTGTGCATGGTTCACGGATTTCACGGTTATCCGAACCGATCCGTATGGATCGACCCTAAACCAATTGTTATCTAAAGAATCACATGAGATTGAGTATCCAACCCTATTAGACATGTGACATACGGGGCTCCAATCCAATGGTCTGCAAATAATTATGGGTCAACCCATCTCATAACTCCTTCAATCCGGATGATGACTATGGGTCTACCTAGATGGTATTCAAGTGATATATATATATATAGGATATCTTTCAAATGGGACATGGTCCTTCCATTCATAAGGAAGGCCATCAATCTCACCCATCCGTATTTAATCTTATGGATGTTATTAATAATATGTTAATATTATTTAAAAAATTAGCAAAAACCCATTTTGGTCTTTATACATTATCTAAATATAGTATCTAACCACCTCAATTATCTCCTCCATTAATATGTCACCTTAATTGCTTATTTCAAAAATAGAAACCGTAATTATTTTGGTATGGAGGCATCATTTTGGTGTGTGACGCCGACGAGCGGAGAAAGAAGAGGAGAACGATGGCGTGGAAATCTACGTGGGAGAAGATGAAGTTTTTTGCTTCATCGAAAGATGCTGCTCGGAAGTTTTTTGCTTCATCAAAGATACTACTCAGGTAACGGATTATATATAACGTGAACGGATTATATATATGAGGTGATCATGACAGACGATTCATTGATTTTTATATGTATTATACAGATTGCATATTATACAAATTTTATATCTAGATTTTATATAATGGATTTTATATACGGATTTTATATACATGGATTTTATATATAACGTTTTTTGTTTTAGAACTACGTCATGATGAATTAATTTTTTGTTTTAGAAATGCGTCATGTTTTAGAATTGCATCATGTTAAAACTGCAAGTGAGTTAATTTTCTGATTTTTTGTTTTAGAAGCCTCGTTCTGGTTATATAATTTAGTTATGGTAGTTCTATATATATGTATAATGTTTGATTTTATGTTGATCTTTTGTAGATCAACAGTGTTTGTTGAATACAGAAAAAATGGATTGAGGAAAGGATGTGAAACAGATCTGAAGTCTTCTGCAAGGGAGTTAATTGTTTGTTTTTTTGTTTTAGAAGCCTCATTATTGTCATGGTTGGAAATAAAACAGATATGGTTGAGAGGAGGTTCGACCTGGACGTCGGAGGATCTGTCCAAGGACTACACGTGAGTGGTGGTGACTATCGGAAAAGTTCTTCATACAAGCGATGGCGACAAAAAAGTCTTGCAACCAGTCATGGATGAAGACAATTTTGCAGTTTGATACAATATTGATGTGTATTATAAAATATTGATGTGTATTATACAATTTTGATATGTATTGTACATATTTGTTATGTATTTTTACATACCAGTTGGTTGTGAATGTAAATTATAATTTTTTTATATATCTTGTATATTTGATGTGCATTACCATTTTGGATATGCAGCATACATTTTAGATGTATATTGTACATATTCGGTTTGTACATTCTCATCAATTAAGCGTGAATGGCTGGCGCATTATTACAAAGAACCATACAAATTTAATTATAAAAAGAACCATACAATCGTTACAAAGAACCATACAAATTTAATTATAAAAAGAATCATACAATCGTTACAAAGAACCACACATTAATTGCTAATATGAATTGTATTCTACAAAAAACCATGCAAAATTTACAAAATATCGATCACTTTTTGAATGAACTATGTATTCTACAAAAAATATACCATCGTTACAAAAGAAACCATGAATTTTACAAAAAATGTTTGACAGATATAAACATATACCCTACGTAATGTCGTCAAGCACAAAATTGGACACTATTTAAATATGGTATTGTGAAAAATACCAAAAATAAAAATAGCTAAATTTAGTATTTCAAAATATTAATTGATGTGCATAATTAATGCAAAAGATGATGACCAAAATGCCCTTTTGGGCAAATAAATTGATGACGCCGTTAGATTTGAATCTAACGGCTACGATCGTTGGCCTTCCTTACGGATGGAAGGACCAAGTCCTATTTGAAAGGCCCCCTATATATATTCATATTTATTCTAAAATAGACATTGATACAGATGTCAAAATCTTTATAAAACAGATACAGATATATCCATTTCCGTTTATATTAAAATTGTCATGTGTACCAGTTGGCTCTATCAAGATAGAGGTCGGTGTGTCTTAGGTAGGGATGAAAGCGGATACGGATATATCCAAATATCTGCTTACCGTATTCGAAAAATTACCGGATACGGATATCCATATTCGATCCATATCCGAATATTAATCGAATACAGGTCGAATATGGATATGGGTTTTAAAAATTTTCCGGATACATATATAGATATGGTAATGGCTTGAATATCCAGATCCGAATACGTTTATATATGTTATTTGGAACGTGTACTGGCAAAAACCCTATTATTTATTGGTTTGATCTCTAATCAAAAACATATTTATTAATAAGTAATCGATATTGAACTAATTTTCAAAAGTGATGGGGCAATTTATGTTGCACCTAACGAAATGTTTGATCATAATTTATATATATGCCTTAAATCTTCTCCTTCCACGGCTCATAGATTCGAGAAATATTCGAATATCCCAAAGGTCGAAATTAAGGAGTGAATTAGCAATGTTTACGTAATATATTTTTGCAGCGTCACTTTGATATATCTATTTAGTTTTGTAGACCTTTGTGGACCGTTAATTCTCAGATGTTTGAGCCGAATTGTCGAGGATAGTGTGATAATGATAATCAATTTAATAACCGTCACTAGTTAATTTGCTTTATTTCGGATGTCACAATACGATCAACTGTTAAATTTCACAAGAATATTTATTAGTGCTAAGATGGAAATAGGTATATCCTATCTGTTTTCATCTCTAGTCTTAGGTGCAACAAAAACAATTAAGATTTATGTCTGATCTGTCACCATATCCGACGTGCAAGCGATCGACAACAGTGCATGTTTCGGTAGTAATGTTTGGGTGGGGTGGGGCTCCTTCGCCCACTGCTTTATATCCCATATTTTATATAAAATTACCGTTCTTTTCATTCAAGGCACATTAATACATTCCTTACTTGAAGAAAAGGATTTTAAAAAAATCACTACTTTAATCATGGTTAGATAAATAGGAACGTAGAATAAATGATTAAGAGATTTTATATTTGAACATTAGAGATGTTGAAATAGAAGCCCGTGCCAAAACGGTATCGATATGATTATCTCGTTCTATATCAATATGTAAGTGTCAAATTGGTATATCCGCGTCCATCTGGTATATTCATTTCATACATATTCTGACTTCGGACATTTAAATTTTAAAATATAATCACGAATTTTGTAGTATTTGACTTTTTTTATTATTTACATTTTTTACACAAGATCCTTTTTTGGAAGCTTTAACCAATTTTGTTTTGCGTGCATCTAATTCTTTTAGATCCACGGATACCCACAGGTAATCCGATATCCAATGGGTATCCAATCTAATGGATAACCATTCTGATTGGAGCGAGTTGATACGTTGATCCAATATCATGGATCGGACCGGGTCAACTCCAAATGGAGCGGGTTTTCGCCCCACGAACACCCCTATTCACATCAACATTTAATTAACAAATGTAAATTACAAATTGCTCTATCTTATATATTATAAATTACATTTACAAGATATATGATTAATATGGATAGTGCTATCCACATTGTTCATATCCATGATAATTAAATCACATTAAATCATTTACATCTTTATTCTCATGTATCCAAATAATGTGAATCACATTCACATTATTTACATCCTTGATAATTAAATCACATTTAATCATCTAAGATAACTCTCCTTATAATATGAATCAAATTCATATTACTCATGATAATTAAATCACATTTAATTATCTATTTTCTCAATGCTCGGATACTTATATCAATAATGAAATTATCCTGACTTTTCCAAGGACAGTGCATGCGCTTTCTCTGTGGATCCTTGGAGATAAGGACATGGTGATTGTATTATTCCACGTATAGTGACTTAGATATTGAAACCGCATCTCAAATCCAGATCTTGCGGACCTCTTATAGATGCTTGATTAAATCAAGATCGTAGATCCAATCTTCTCATTGCATCTGAATCGCATTCAGATCATTGTCCAACACTTGGACCAAGATTAGATCACTTCTCTACTGAGAGGAGTCACTGAAATCCAGACCCGTTTCACCACTCCCTAAGAATGGAAATGTCATGGTTATACAATCATTTATGATCACATCACCCTCATGTATTCTTAATACATGTACATCCTACATACCTGAAGACCCAGAATAAACTCGAAGTATAAGATCAACTTTACACTGTCTACTTCAGGGTTTTATCATTAGGTTTCTCATTTGACTATTGGAGTTGGTATCGATCATATGATTTCCAAAAACATATATCATACCCAGGTGTTGATCATATACTTTCCAAAAGCATATATCAAATCTGCAAATTCAGCCAAGCTTTCAAAGCGAGATGACCGTGCAGGAATTTGATTCTTCTCAATATCTCATGAGTGAGCTCATGTCTTCCGGTTCAGTAATGAACCTATATGATCCCTTTGAGAGATCGTATTACTCATATGCCCATATATGCACACCAGCGCGCCGGTGTATAGACACTGATTAGGTCATCAACCTATTGGTCTGCCAAATATACATACTCAGACATATAGTAATACATATGTCTCCGGCCAGAAGATGCGTGCCTATGCCGTGACAGCATACGACATAGGACTTTGGTTATCTCGATCTCGCTAAGTCAACTCTTTTACCTAACTTGTCTAACATCTCCGAATCCCTATTCCTATGCAGAGGACCGGCATCAAGAGGTCAGATAGATATCAGCTTATCGAGAAACAATTGCCATTTCCTTCTCAAGCTGGAGATCATCTCTTAATAATCATTTGGCGGTGCTTGATGAATCCTTAATCTAACTCTTTAGATATTCATCCAAGCACCAGCCTTTATGATTCAATAATTGAATCAACAACTGTATGATCATTAAGATGGTCATGATACATTACTCTAATTGTACTAAGGGATCTATTATGCAAATTAGTTATTCTTCATTTCATATCAGGGAATGATATTTGCAATAACATTTATTGCATGATGGCTTGTCGTGGGCTCGCATGTCCAACATACCCATGGGAGCAATAGTACCGTCCATCACATCCATATCAAACAAGCAGGTCAGTGCTTCTATGACCACCGTGAAGAGGAGAGGACTAAGGGAATCTCCCTGACGAAGTCCCCTAGATCCTTTAAAGAGACCATGGGGAGAACCATTGACAAAGACAGAGAAAGAGACCGTACCAATACAGTTTTTTATCCAGGACATCCAAACATTTCCAAAACCCATAGTTGACAGCCTATCCAAGAGGAATTGGTGGTTCACCATATCAAAATCTTTAGCGAGATCCACTTTAACAAAGGTCGTGACGTAGGTATTTTCCATATTTACTACTTAACTCTTGCAAACTTACAAACTCTGACAGAGGTCATGACGTAAGACAAAATAAGTTTGCAGCGGTTTTGAGGTAATATAAAGAACACATGCATTGTTGAGTAATTGACAAAGTTTACATAAGTCATAGTGTAAAAATCCCTATTATCTTATAGCTCGACATCACCTGAAGAGAACTCCAAAATAGATGAATTAAGTCCATAAACAATAAATGTGTATACCACTGCCAACATGGCTCCTACAAGAGCATAATAACCTGAAAACATGCTTAATGTTAGTACACCTAAAGCATTTAACTAACTTATTTTTCACTAGTGGATAGACACGTGCTTTGCACGAGGTGGGTGGCATTAGAAAAGTAAGACTTAATGAGCATAACTAAGATATCGTGTCCAACAAAATAATCAAATATGTAAGGTAAATATAGGACAACAAATCTCGTTGCATCCACTACTTTGGATCATATAACCTTTCTGTCCTTAGCCCTCTACTATGGTAACGTATTGGAAAATAAGAATTGTGTATATTAATAAAACTTTTGTAATTATTAGTGCCTCAGTAATGTTTAAAATAAAATGCATTATTAGCATATGCATCTCTTTTGGCAGTTTATCATCACTTATTTACAATTCTAATGTACAACATTGGATGATTAGAGATTTGATTTTTTTTCTAAAAAATAAATAAATATCCAATAACAAAATAAGCATAATTATAAATCATTCAAAGTTACGAGGCAGTGATATTGCATGTGATTAGAACAATCAAGTCAAGCTTATCGATATCTATCCATTCAACTTGACAAGCAACCAATGATGTATATAAAACATAAACATTAGAGTGGTTTTTTGCTTCTTTTGCAAGAAGAGAAGGCGAAACTATATCATGCAAGTTTACATAGTTCTTAATGTGTAACATAGAATTAGTTTTGCATTGTGAAAGAGGCATCACTCGTGCCCATCTATGAGCCATTTCGAACGTTGTGTACATGTAAAATGATCAAATGATCAAAGTAAGTATGTTAATCGATTTACTTGATTTAGATTAACTTCAAAAAGGAATTAAGATAGCTTAACAAAGGTGCGACAAACTTCTACATTATAGTAGAACATAAGTAGAAAGCAATGAAGCATACCTTGAAGCTCCAATATATCATAAATAATAATGTTAGTTTTGTATCCCAGTCCTCCTTGTTGCCATCATTTTTCATCTATCATGAAGTTAATCATTCCCTCCTCCTTTTATGACAACTTTCTTTTGTGGTTTGAAGGTATTTCATGATAATATACATACATGTATCGTTGAGAATAACTCATCCGAGGCATGCTTTCTTCAAAAGTCAATGACATCCAACTGCTCTCTTTCTTTCTCAAGGCCTAAAGTTAAAGACGGTAAATTGCGTAGAAAAATGAGCACTTAGAAATGGATCAGAGTCAAATACATTTTTTAGTTGAATTTTTCTACACAGAAAGATAAGTAGTAGTTGGAATGACATAAAAAATGAGAATGTATCCAGTCTGTCACCAAACCATTCCAGATATTAAATTAAATGATGCATGGCCTAGAAAGTGATCAACAACCGGAAGATTGCCCAATATACTGTAAGGGGGATCAATTGTAATTGGATCAATTAAGATTGGCTGAAATTACCTTGGAAATAAAGGTGTTTAGCATTCATTGGAGTACAAATGAAATTTTAAAAACACTCCAGGTCAATATACACACAATTCTTACGGAAGATAGTAGTAAAACTTGCATTATCGCATGTGTAAATATGTGCTTACATATTATCTTGATATTCAACATCAAAATTTCCTTTAAACTTCTTTGTCCATTTGTCATTAAGCATTGTGTGGCAAGCTACATTGCAGTTCTCGTTAGCTCCCATCTTAAATGAAGGAAAGAAACACATTAGTTCAGCATTATTGATCATTAGAAAGTAAGCAAGTATGAGAATCATAGTATATGTGTAATAGAATTCTTTGTGTGATCCTAATGTTCGACTACCCTCGAAAAGTTGAAGAAAGAGATCGGGTGTATTGAACCTCAATATCTTTATCAATCTAGTAGCCTTCCATTACTTTTTTTCATTCTTTGGCATAGTTTTGAGGAAGCGACTTATCGTTCCAAGATAGAGTGAGGGTGTGTTCTTCAACTTTTCTTCGGGCAATTGGCAAGAGCTTGAAATGCGGTTTTTCGAGATGAATGATTCTATGTGGAAAATATGTGAGCACATGTGCATATCATGTTTAAATATTGATCATCTCTCTCTTATTTTTGTTTTGATTTGTGAACCATCTTGGGTGAGTGCCTTCTAGGAGTAACCAAGGTTGCAAAAGTGATATTCTCTCTATTAATTGTTGATTAATTTTAACGCACCCCTATATACAAATAGTGTAGTGGAGAAAAATTACAAATTCCAAGTAGTAGTTGTACTGAAGAACTTGGCTGGATTAACATAGTGCACCTTCTGGACATGAACATGTACTCGAAGAACCTGTTGGCTCCATGGGTCTCCACGGTATCCACAATATTGGTTGAATGCCATATCTTCCCTGTGAGTCCTTCCCTCAACCAGGGAGTGGATGATGATCTTGATCATGCAATAAGTCAAGCACCTACCACGGTAGCAATGTAGAAGGATATACAATACCGTATGACGGGAGACGCCATCCGGGAGGGGCTTGGAGCAGAGGAAACAATAAGATGGGGGCACCATCTCCATGTAGCTATGGCGGTGGAGTGGTAGTTGAGGAAGGGAAGGATGGCAATGGCGAAGAGGTGAGTTTGCTGGAGAACAATAAAGAAGAACTATTGTATTAGTGTTATTATCTATTAGCTATGCGTCATCTCGAGGAAAATGGAGGGTGCCGGCAATGACAACACGTCATTGTTTTGTGTCAACAAAGCAGGATGTATTGAGGTTGTAGTATTTAATCCCAGTAGAATCTAATACATACATAAATAAAATATTGACATATGCAAAAAAAACTAATGCTGCAGGGCCATGAACAGTGACATGTCCACGACCCTTAATATATTGTAAGATTTGTTCCATACTATTAGGCATGTAATTTAATTCTTTTAACTATGTTGTCATGGGACTCTGTCAGACTTAAGGATCCATTGAAAATAAGTTACGTTACGACTTCTTGCTCATGGAATCCTTTACTGGAGTTGTAGTAGGAACATGTAGCAAGTATGGCAAGTACGTACTTGGGAGTCAGAAACTCAACTCCTTTGAGTATAACAAATTTGAGAGTTGTAGCTCCACATGGTTAAAATATAGATTTGATTTAAGGATTTTCTACCCGGCAGACCCTGTAAACTTTTCCAATTACCTCCACGACCTTTGAAACAACCTAATTCCCCCCTCAATCCCGTAAACTTGCCAACTCTTACCACATGAACCTTCCGGGTAATCTGTTTGAAGTCTGTGGGGGTTCTTGTGGTAATTTACATGGTCGATGAGGTAATTACGTTGTGCAAAAGGTCGTAGAGATAATTTAATAAGTTTATAGGGTCTTCCAGGTAAAAATCCCTTGATTTTACTACACAATTAGCATGCATACTCCTACCTAGGGGTGTTAAAAAATATTTGAGTTAATGGGTACCCAGCTTGACCCTGTTTATTTTGACTTGAAACTCTCGGATACCCGTTTAAAAATGATGGGTCGGGTACCTGCTATGTCATGACTCGTGCCTCATACAAAAAAAAACTTGATTGGAAGTTAAGAAAGGTGTGCGTGCATTTACGAATGAAAGTTGTAAAAAAAATACTTGCTTATACTTATTCGTTATTTATAAACTTCTTATTTGTTTAATTATTATTTATATTAATTCTTGAGGTTAAATCAACCGAACAATAGCCTTGATCGAACCTTGATTGATGCAAAATAATAGCATGCACCG
Organism: Ottelia alismoides; assembly: GCA_037367405.1. Taxonomy (NCBI): domain Eukaryota; kingdom Viridiplantae; phylum Streptophyta; class Magnoliopsida; order Alismatales; family Hydrocharitaceae; genus Ottelia; species Ottelia alismoides. The sequence goes on along the minus strand of JAZKJV010005993.1, from coordinate 569,927 downwards.
ACCTTAAATGCTTGTTCTGTTAAGCTAGTCTATTGACGCGAAAGTAAGCATGAACATGGCAATATTGAATGGTTATTTAGTATATATGCTAAACTTTAGAACTTCATGAATTCAGATCGAGCCAGATTGAATCAAATTGTTGAATCAAATTGAATGAAGTAGAAACTCAACACCATTTGCGTGTTCTCGAATTGAATCAAAGACGAAGACTGAAATATACGAAGATGGGATCCAACACGAGCCGGATTGAATCTTATTGAATCAAACCGAACACAAAGACCGAAAGGTATGAGTGTTTACGCCAAACGTCAGAACTGCGGGAATCCAACACGAGCCGGATTGAATCTTATTGAACCAAACCGAACACAAAGACTGAAAGGTATGAGTGTTTACGCCAAACGTCAGAACTGCGGGAATCCAACACGAGTTGGATTGAATCTAATTGAATCAAGTCAACTCTCGACTGTTTATGTGTTCTCAAATTGACTCAAAACGAAGATCAAAAGGTATGAAGATGGGATCCAACACGAGCCGGATTGAATTGAATTGAATCAAATCGAACATGAAGACCGAAAGGTGTGAGTGTTTATACCAAACTTTAGAACATCGAGAATCTAACACGAGCTGGATTGAATCGAATATAAATGGTTCACTCGAGTCCGTACATCCATGAATATAAATGTTTTTACTGTATAATTGGTAAAATACTATTTCATTTGAATACCGAAGAATGAAATTGCATAAAAATATTTTTATTAATCTAATGTTCGAACAAATCAAATCATGAAGAGCGATGACAAAAAATATGTGAGTTTCAAAGTTTATATATAAAATTTATGAAAAAATCATCTCTCTCTTATTTTTGTTTTGATTTGTGAACCATCTTGGGTGAGTGCCTTCTAGGAGTAACCAAGGTTGCAAAAGTGATATTCTCTCTATTAATTGTTGATTAATTTTAACGCATCCCTATATAGAAATAGTGTAGTGGAGAAAAATTACAAATTCCAAGTAGTAGTTGTACTGAAGAACTTGGCTGGATTAACATAGTGCACCTTCTGGACATGAACATGTACTCGAAGAACCTGTTGGCTCCATGGGTCTCCACGGTATCCACAATATTGGTTGAACGCCATATCTTCCCTGTGAGTCCTTCCCTCAACCAGGGAGTGGATGATGATCTTGATCATGCAATAAGTCAAGCACCTACCACGGTAGCAATGTAGAAGGATATACAATACCGTATGACGGGAGACGCCATCCGGGAGGGGCTTTGGAGCAGAGGAAACAATAAGATGGGGGCACCATCTCCATGTAGCTATGGCGGTGGAGTGGTAGTTGAGGAAGGGAAGGATGGCAATGGCGAAGAGGTGAGTTTGCTGGAGAACAATAAAGAAGAACTATTGTATTAGTGTTATTATCTATTAGCTATGCGTCATCTCGAGGAAAATGGAGGGTGCCGGCAATGACAACACGTCATTGTTTTGTGTCAACAAAGCAGGATGTATTGAGGTTGTAGTATTTAATCCCAGTAGAATCTAATACATACATAAATAAAATATTGACATATGCAAAAAAAACTAATGCTGCAGGGCCATGAACAGTGACATGTCCACGACCCTTAATATATTGTAAGATTTGTTCCATACTATTAGGCATGTAATTTAATTCTTTTAACTATGTTGTCATGGGACTCTGTCAGACTTAAGGATCCATTGAAAATAAGTTACGTTACGACTTCTTGCTCATGGAATCCTTTACTGGAGTTGTAGTAGGAACATGTAGCAAGTATGGCAAGTACGTACTTGGGAGTCAGAAACTCAACTCCTTTGAGTATAACAAATTTGAGAGTTGTAGCTCCACATGGTTAAAATATAGATTTGATTTAAGGATTTTCTACCCGGCAGACCCTGTAAACTTTTCCAATTACCTCCACGACCTTTGAAACAACCTAATTCCCCCCTCAATCCCGTAAACTTGCCAACTCTTACCACATGAACCTTCCGGGTAATCTGTTTGAAGTCTGTGGGGGTTCTTGTGGTAATTTACATGGTCGATGAGGTAATTACGTTGTGCAAAAGGTCGTAGAGATAATTTAATAAGTTTATAGGGTCTTCCAGGTAAAAATCCCTTGATTTTACTACACAATTAGCATGCATACTCCTACCTAGGGGTGTTAAAAAATATTTGAGTTAATGGGTACCCAGCTTGACCCTGTTTATTTTGACTTGAAACTCTCGGATACCCGTTTAAAAATGATGGGTCGGGTACCTGCTATGTCATGACTCGTGCCTCATACAAAAAAAAACTTGATTGGAAGTTAAGAAAGGTGTGCGTGCATTTACGAATGAAAGTTGTAAAAAAATACTTGCTTATACTTATTCGTTATTTATAAACTTCTTATTTGTTTAATTATTATTTATATTAATTCTTGAGGTTAAATCAACCGAACAATAGCCTTGATCGAACCTTGATTGATGCAAAATAATAGCATGCACCGACCTTAAATGCTTGTTCTGTTAAGCTAGTCTATTGACGCGAAAGTAAGCATGAACATGGCAATATTGAATGGTTATTTAGTATATATGCTAAACTTTAGAACTTCATGAATTCAGATCGAGCCAGATTGAATCAAATTGTTGAATCAAATTGAATGAAGTAGAAACTCAACACCATTTGCGTGTTCTCGAATTGAATCAAAGACGAAGACTGAAATATACGAAGATGGGATCCAACACGAGCCGGATTGAATCTTATTGAATCAAACCGAACACAAAGACCGAAAGGTATGAGTGTTTACGCCAAACGTCAGAACTGCGGGAATCCAACACGAGCCGGATTGAATCTTATTGAACCAAACCGAACACAAAGACTGAAAGGTATGAGTGTTTACGCCAAACGTCAGAACTGCGGGAATCCAACACGAGTTGGATTGAATCTAATTGAATCAAGTCAACTCTCGACTGTTTATGTGTTCTCAAATTGACTCAAAACGAAGATCAAAAGGTATGAAGATGGGATCCAACACGAGCCGGATTGAATTGAATTGAATCAAATCGAACATGAAGACCGAAAGGTGTGAGTGTTTATACCAAACTTTAGAACATCGAGAATCTAACACGAGCTGGATTGAATCGAATATAAATGGTTCACTCGAGTCCGTACATCCATGAATATAAATGTTTTTACTGTATAATTGGTAAAATACTATTTCATTTGAATACCGAAGAATGAAATTGCATAAAAATATTTTTATTAATCTAATGTTCGAACAAATCAAATCATGAAGAGCGATGACAAAAAATATGTGAGTTTCAAAGTTTATATATAAAATTTATGAAAAAATCATCTCTCTCTTATTTTTGTTTTGATTTGTGAACCATCTTGGGTGAGTGCCTTCTAGGAGTAACCAAGGTTGCAAAAGTGATATTCTCTCTATTAATTGTTGATTAATTTTAACGCATCCCTATATAGAAATAGTGTAGTGGAGAAAAATTACAAATTCCAAGTAGTAGTTGTACTGAAGAACTTGGCTGGATTAACATAGTGCACCTTCTGGACATGAACATGTACTCGAAGAACCTGTTGGCTCCATGGGTCTCCACGGTATCCACAATATTGGTTGAACGCCATATCTTCCCTGTGAGTCCTTCCCTCAACCAGGGAGTGGATGATGATCTTGATCATGCAATAAGTCAAGCACCTACCACGGTAGCAATGTAGAAGGATATACAATACCGTATGACGGGAGACGCCATCCGGGAGGGGCTTGGAGCAGAGGAAACAATAAGATGGGGGCACCATCTCCATGTAGCTATGGCGGTGGAGTGGTAGTTGAGGAAGGGAAGGATGGCAATGGCGAAGAGGTGAGTTTGCTGGAGAACAATAAAGAAGAACTATTGTATTAGTGTTATTATCTATTAGCTATGCGTCATCTCGAGGAAAATGGAGGGTGCCGGCAATGACAACACGTCATTGTTTTGTGTCAACAAAGCAGGATGTATTGAGGTTGTAGTATTTAATCCCAGTAGAATCTAATACATACATAAATAAAATATTGACATATGCAAAAAAAACTAATGCTACAGGGCCATGAACAGTGACATGTCCACGACCCTTAATATATTGTAAGATTTGTTCCATACTATTAGGCATGTAATTTAATTCTTTTAACTATGTTGTCATGGGACTCTGTCAGACTTAAGGATCCATTGAAAATAAGTTACGTTACGACTTCTTGCTCATGGAATCCTTTACTGGAGTTGTAGTAGGAACATGTAGCAAGTATGGCAAGTACGTACTTGGGAGTCAGAAACTCAACTCCTTTGAGTATAACAAATTTGAGAGTTGTAGCTCCACATGGTTAAAATATAGATTTGATTTAAGGATTTTCTACCCGGCAGACCCTGTAAACTTTTCCAATTACCTCCACGACCTTTGAAACAACCTAATTCCCCCCTCAATCCCGTAAACTTGCCAACTCTTACCACATGAACCTTCCGGGTAATCTGTTTGAAGTCTGTGGGGGTTCTTGTGGTAATTTACATGGTCGATGAGGTAATTACGTTGTGCAAAGGTCGTAGAGATAATTTAATAAGTTTATAGGGTCTTCCAGGTAAAAATCCCTTGATTTTACTACACAATTAGCATGCATACTCCTACCTAGGGGTGTTAAAAAATATTTGAGTTAATGGGTACCCAGCTTGACCCTGTTTATTTTGACTTGAAACTCTCGGATACCCGTTTAAAAATGATGGGTCGGGTACCTGCTATGTCATGACTCGTGCCTCATACAAAAAAAAACTTGATTGGAAGTTAAGAAAGGTGTGCGTGCATTTACGAATGAAAGTTGTAAAAAAATACTTGCTTATACTTATTCGTTATTTATAAACTTCTTATTTGTTTAATTATTATTTATATTAATTCTTGAGGTTAAATCAACCGAACAATAGCCTTGATCGAACCTTGATTGATGCAAAATAATAGCATGCACCGACCTTAAATGCTTGTTCTGTTAAGCTAGTCTATTGACGCGAAAGTAAGCATGAACATGGCAATATTGAATGGTTATTTAGTATATATGCTAAACTTTAGAACTTCATGAATTCAGATCGAGCCAGATTGAATCAAATTGTTGAATCAAATTGAATGAAGTAGAAACTCAACACCATTTGCGTGTTCTCGAATTGAATCAAAGACGAAGACTGAAATATACGAAGATGGGATCCAACACGAGCCGGATTGAATCTTATTGAATCAAACCTAACACAAAGACCGAAAGGTATGAGTGTTTACGCCAAACGTCAGAACTGCGGGAATCCAACACGAGCCGGATTGAATCTTATTGAACCAAACCGAACACAAAGACTGAAAGGTATGAGTGTTTACGCCAAACGTCAGAACTGCGGGAATCCAACACGAGTTGGATTGAATCTAATTGAATCAAGTCAACTCTCGACTGTTTATGTGTTCTCAAATTGACTCAAAACGAAGATCAAAAGGTATGAAGATGGGATCCAACACGAGCCGGATTGAATTGAATTGAATCAAATCGAACATGAAGACCGAAAGGTGTGAGTGTTTATACCAAACTTTAGAACATCGAGAATCTAACACGAGCTGGATTGAATCGAATATAAATGGTTCACTCGAGTCCGTACATCCATGAATATAAATGTTTTTACTGTATAATTGGTAAAATACTATTTCATTTGAATACCGAAGAATGAAATTGCATAAAAATATTTTTATTAATCTAATGTTCGAACAAATCAAATCATGAAGAGCGATGACAAAAAATATGTGAGTTTCAAAGTTTATATATAAAATTTATGAAAAAATCATCTCTCTCTTATTTTTGTTTTGATTTGTGAACCATCTTGGGTGAGTGCCTTCTAGGAGTAACCAAGGTTGCAAAAGTGATATTCTCTCTATTAATTGTTGATTAATTTTAACGCATCCCTATATAGAAATAGTGTAGTGGAGAAAAATTACAAATTCCAAGTAGTAGTTGTACTGAAGAACTTGGCTGGATTAACATAGTGCACCTTCTGGACATGAACATGTACTCGAAGAACCTGTTGGCTCCATGGGTCTCCACGGTATCCACAATATTGGTTGAACGCCATATCTTCCCTGTGAGTCCTTCCCTCAACCAGGGAGTGGATGATGATCTTGATCATGCAATAAGTCAAGCACCTACCACGGTAGCAATGTAGAAGGATATACAATACCGTATGACGGGAGACGCCATCCGGGAGGGGCTTGGAGCAGAGGAAACAATAAGATGGGGGCACCATCTCCATGTAGCTATGGCGGTGGAGTGGTAGTTGAGGAAGGGAAGGATGGCAATGGCGAAGAGGTGAGTTTGCTGGAGAACAATAAAGAAGAACTATTGTATTAGTGTTATTATCTATTAGCTATGCGTCATCTCGAGGAAAATGGAGGGTGCCGGCAATGACAACACGTCATTGTTTTGTGTCAACAAAGCAGGATGTATTGAGGTTGTAGTATTTAATCCCAGTAGAATCTAATACATACATAAATAAAATATTGACATATGCAAAAAAAACTAATGCTACAGGGCCATGAACAGTGACATGTCCACGACCCTTAATATATTGTAAGATTTGTTCCATACTATTAGGCATGTAATTTAATTCTTTTAACTATGTTGTCATGGGACTCTGTCAGACTTAAGGATCCATTGAAAATAAGTTACGTTACGACTTCTTGCTCATGGAATCCTTTACTGGAGTTGTAGTAGGAACATGTAGCAAGTATGGCAAGTACGTACTTGGGAGTCAGAAACTCAACTCCTTTGAGTATAACAAATTTGAGAGTTGTAGCTCCACATGGTTAAAATATAGATTTGATTTAAGGATTTTCTACCCGGCAGACCCTGTAAACTTTTCCAATTACCTCCACGACCTTTGAAACAACCTAATTCCCCCTCAATCCCGTAAACTTGCCAACTCTTACCACATGAACCTTCCGGGTAATCTGTTTGAAGTCTGTGGGGGTTCTTGTGGTAATTTACATGGTCGATGAGGTAATTACGTTGTGCAAAAGGTCGTAGAGATAATTTAATAAGTTTATAGGGTCTTCCAGGTAAAAATCCCTTGATTTTACTACACAATTAGCATGCATACTCCTACCTAGGGGTGTTAAAAAATATTTGAGTTAATGGGTACCCAGCTTGACCCTGTTTATTTTGACTTGAAACTCTCGGATACCCGTTTAAAAATGATGGGTCGGGTACCTGCTATGTCATGACTCGTGCCTCATACAAAAAAAAAACTTGATTGGAAGTTAAGAAAGGTGTGCGTGCATTTACGAATGAAAGTTGTAAAAAAATACTTGCTTATACTTATTCGTTATTTATAAACTTCTTATTTGTTTAATTATTATTTATATTAATTCTTGAGGTTAAATCAACCGAACAATAGCCTTGATCGAACCTTGATTGATGCAAAATAATAGCATGCACCGACCTTAAATGCTTGTTCTGTTAAGCTAGTCTATTGACGCGAAAGTAAGCATGAACATGGCAATATTGAATGGTTATTTAGTATATATGCTAAACTTTAGAACTTCATGAATTCAGATCGAGCCAGATTGAATCAAATTGTTGAATCAAATTGAATGAAGTAGAAACTCAACACCATTTGCGTGTTCTCGAATTGAATCAAAGACGAAGACTGAAATATACGAAGATGGGATCCAACACGAGCCGGATTGAATCTTATTGAATCAAACCGAACACAAAGACCGAAAGGTATGAGTGTTTACGCCAAACGTCAGAACTGCGGGAATCCAACACGAGCCGGATTGAATCTTATTGAACCAAACCGAACACAAAGACCGAAAGGTATGAGTGTTTACGCCAAACGTCAGAACTGCGGGAATCCAACACGAGTTGGATTGAATCTAATTGAATCAAGTCAACTCTCGACTGTTTATGTGTTCTCAAATTGACTCAAAACGAAGATCAAAAGGTATGAAGATGGGATCCAACACGAGCCGGATTGAATTGAATTGAATCAAATCGAACATGAAGACCGAAAGGTGTGAGTATTTATACCAAACTTTAGAACATCGAGAATCTAACACGAGCTGGATTGAATCGAATATAAATGGTTCACTCGAGTCCGTACATCCATGAATATAAATGTTTTTACTGTATAATTGGTAAAATACTATTTCATTTGAATACCGAAGAATGAAATTGCATAAAAATATTTTTATTAATCTAATGTTCGAACAAATCAAATCATGAAGAGCGATGACAAAAAATATGTGAGTTTCAAAGTTTATATATAAAATTTATGAAAAAATCATCTCTCTCTTATTTTTGTTTTGATTTGTGAACCATCTTGGGTGAGTGCCTTCTAGGAGTAACCAAGGTTGCAAAAGTGATATTCTCTCTATTAATTGTTGATTAATTTTAACGCACTCCTATATAGAAATAGTGTAGTGGAGAAAAATTACAAATTCCAAGTAGTAGTTGTACTGAAGAACTTGGCTGGATTAACATAGTGCACCTTCTGGACATGAACATGTACTCGAAGAACCTGTTGGCTCCATGGGTCTCCACGGTATCCACAATATTGGTTGAACGCCATATCTTCCCTGTGAGTCCTTCCCTCAACCAGGGAGTGGATGATGATCTTGATCATGCAATAAGTCAAGCACCTACCACGGTAGCAATGTAGAAGGATATACAATACCGTATGACGGGAGACGCCATCCGGGAGGGGCTTGGAGCAGAGGAAACAATAAGATGGGGGCACCATCTCCATGTAGCTATGGCGGTGGAGTGGTAGTTGAGGAAGGGAAGGATGGCAATGGCGAAGAGGTGAGTTTGCTGGAGAACAATAAAGAAGAACTATTGTATTAGTGTTATTATCTATTAGCTATGCGTCATCTCGAGGAAAATGGAGGGTGCCGGCAATGACAACACGTCATTGTTTTGTGTCAACAAAGCAGGATGTATTGAGGTTGTAGTATTTAATCCCAGTAGAATCTAATACATACATAAATAAAATATTGACATATGCAAAAAAAACTAATGCTACAGGGCCATGAACAGTGACATGTCCACGACCCTTAATATATTGTAAGATTTGTTCCATACTATTAGGCATGTAATTTAATTCTTTTAACTATGTTGTCATGGGACTCTGTCAGACTTAAGGATCCATTGAAAATAAGTTACGTTACGACTTCTTGCTCATGGAATCTTTTACTGGAGTTGTAGTAGGAACATGTAGCAAGTATGGCAAGTACGTACTTGGGAGTCAGAAACTCAACTCCTTTGAGTATAACAAATTTGAGAGTTGTAGCTCCACATGGTTAAAATATAGATTTGATTTAAGGATTTTCTACCCGGCAGACCTTGTAAACTTTTCCAATTACCTCCACGACCTTTGAAACAACCTAATTCCCCCCTCAATCCCGTAAACTTTCCAACTCTTACCACATGAACCTTCCGGGTAATCTGTTTGAAGTCTGTGGGGGTTCTTGTGGTAATTTACATGGTCGATGAGGTAATTACGTTGTGCAAAAGGTCGTAGAGATAATTTAATAAGTTTATAGGGTCTTCCAGGTAAAAATCCCTTGATTTTACTACACAATTAGCATGCATACTCCTACCTAGGGGTGTTAAAAAATATTTGAGTTAATGGGTACCCAGCTTGACCCTGTTTATTTTGACTTGAAACTCTCGGATACCCGTTTAAAAATGATGGGTCGGGTACCTGCTATGTCATGACTCGTGCCCCATACAAAAAAAAAACTTGATTGGAAGTTAAGAAAGGTGTGCGTGCATTTACGAATGAAAGTTGTAAAAAAATACTTGCTTATACTTATTCGTTATTTATAAACTTCTTATTTGTTTAATTATTATTTATATTAATTCTTGAGGTTAAATCAACCGAACAATAGCCTTGATCGAACCTTGATTGATGCAAAATAATAGCATGCACCGACCTTAAATGCTTGTTCTGTTAAGCTAGTCTATTGACGCGAAAGTAAGCATGAACATGACAATATTGAATGGTTATTTAGTATATATGCTAAACTTTAGAACTTCATGAATTCAGATCGAGCCAGATTGAATCAAATTGTTGAATCAAATTGAATGAAGTAGAAACTCAACACCATTTGCGTGTTCTCGAATTGAATCAAAGACGAAGACTGAAATATACGAAGATGGGATCCAACACGAGCCGGATTGAATCTTATTGAATCAAACCGAACACAAAGACCGAAAGGTATGAGTGTTTACGCCAAACGTCAGAACTGCGGGAATCCAACACGAGCCGGATTGAATCTTATTGAACCAAACCGAACACAAAGACCGAAAGGTATGAGTGTTTACGCCAAACGTCAGAACTGCGGGAATCCAACACGAGTTGGATTGAATCTAATTGAATCAAGTCAACTCTCGACTGTTTTGTGTTCTCAAATTGACTCAAAACGAAGATCAAAAGGTATGAAGATGAGATCCAACACGAGCCGGATTGAATTGAATTGAATCAAATCGAACATGAAGACCGAAAGGTGTGAGTGTTTATACCAAACTTTAGAACATCGAGAATCTAACACGAGCTGGATTGAATCGAATATAAATGGTTCACTCGAGTCCGTACATCCATGAATATAAATGTTTTTACTGTATAATTGGTAAAATACTATTTCATTTGAATACCGAAGAATGAAATTGCATAAAAATATTTTTATTAATCTAATGTTCGAACAAATCAAATCATGAAGAGCGATGACAAAAAATATGTGAGTTTCAAAGTTTATATATAAAATTTATGAAAAAATCAGTTATTTATTGTAACCCTATATTGATACTAATCTATTTGATGAGCAACTACCTTTTAGTAAAGATGTTATCCCCACGGGTACAAGCGGGTACCCAACGTCTATTGAAATTAACCGAATATCCATTACAATTGGATACCCGTTGAAATGAGGTGGGTCGACGCGTGACCCAATAACTAGGGCTGCTAATCGAATTGAACATGTTCGTATTCGATTAGAGTTCGTTCGATAATAGTTCGAAAAATGTTCGTTCATTTCTAAATGAACTGAACATGAACTCCAAATTTTAGTTCGATAGGTTAACGAACCGAACATGAACAAAACATATGTTCGTTCGATAAAAGTTCGAGTTCAATATATGTATATGTGTGTGTATTTGTATGTATAACTTAGTATTTATACACTTAATAAATTTTGAGGTTAAAGAAATTGTGGTATTTATTGGACTTTGTACCACTTTAATTTGAATAATTTCTTATTTTTTACTGCTTATCAAATCTTGTTATCGAACTCCAGTTTCGAACTTGTTCATATAAACAAGTTTTAGTTAAGTTGAATTGTTAACGAACTATTATCGAACCGAACTCGAATGTTCGTTTTCTAAACGAACTCGAACTCGAACATATCCTATCGAACATTTATCGAACCGAACTCGAACTTTCGAACTTCCTTATCGAACCGAACTCGAACATAGGTCTGTTCGTTACACTTCGATTCTATTAGCAGCCCTACCAATAACAACGAGATGGAGCGGGTTACAGTCAAATGGGACGGGTATTAAGCTATTAGATAAGCAATTATCTTTTTAGTAAAGGTGGTATCCCCACAGGTACTCAACATCCATTAGAATTATCGAGTACCCATTACAATTGGATACCCATTGAAATAAGATGGGTTGATCCCTGACCCAATAACAACAAGATGGAGAATGGAATGAGTACCCATCCCATACAGGGTGGAGCCTTGGGCTCGACCCAGTCCAACCCGGGAAAGCTCGATTCGAGCCCGTCAATTTTCCGTGAGCCTTGAGTCGGGTTTGGATTCTGCCCAGGTTTAGCCAGCATCCATTTTGGTTCAATGAAGTTGCATTTTGATTCCAATTTATTGTTATGGATATAATTCATCCACAACATATTAATATTAGATGCATTGTTATAATATAATATTACTATTTATGAGTGAAGGAAATATCAGATTTATTCTGATTATAAATCCATATCCCCTAATTTGATTTTTAATAAAATATTTTGAAATATGAGAGTCCAGGTTCGGCCCATTTGCACTTCGGGTTTGGACTCGACCCCTGTCCGAGCATGATATTTTTAAAATAGGGTCCGGACTCAATCCATTTGTATATCATATTCGGACCAAGTCTGAACTTTTACAGGTCGAGTCAAGACGGCCGGATCAATGCTCCACCCTAGTCGCATAGACACCTCTACTCCTATTGTAATGCAGAATACTCCATTGTTGTCTATCCGGACTATAATGCTGTGCACTGCCATACTATACAATATTTTGTCTGCGCGCATTTATTTTTTATCTGTAATTTAATTTCTCACTTCCGATATGGTTCAATTATTAAATGCTTATCAATTTTCCTGACGGTGAAAAATGTCGACTGATTCGTTGGCATCAAATTATTTTCACGATTATTATGATCTAACGTACACTACCATTTTGCCTCGTGGCAATGTAAATGATAAACATAAGGGAATGTGTAATACCCCAACCAAATATAGTTCTACATGTGAAACTCACACGAGAGTGAATTATAAGAATTGGAGGCTAATATTTGATAACTTGAGTTTGAGAATTTTAAATAGCTATTAACAATTACATATGGACCTAAACTTAATAAATTGTTATGGCCAATTTTCCTCGATAAATGTTAGGGGACTTAAGCTCAGAAATTACAAAATTATTTGCAATATCCTAATTGCGACATGACTGATTACTTATTTGCAGTGACAATGTTGGTTGTGCGTTTCAAACTTAGGTCCCATCAGCTCCTCCTTTCCATTCCCAGATGGAACATGCTTTGATACCTTATAACATCTCTTGCTTAGATCCCTAAATCGTTATCAAAGAAAAATGATCTTGACAAGTTATTGGCAGCGGATCAAATTGGACTCGTTGACAATAACTCAAAATGCTGACGTCAAGTCATCACGTAACAATCCCTTATTATTATAACTCACTCTCACACTTTGTGATCTTCTAATGTAGAACTATGTTGAAGTGTTGCAAAATACAGATACATTCATACGAAGCTCTATCTGTGTTTGTTCTAAAACAAAAAATTGCGTATTTTATCACATGTAAAAGTTGAGATTAAATTATGGCATGATTTTGACACGTAGTTAAGTGCTATTAGAAACCTAAAATTTTCGTTGGAATTGAACATTAATTAATGGATTAAACGTTGGTATTGAAAAGAAATATAAGAAATCATCTTATTTTTAAAAATCCTAAATATAGTAAAACATTAGTCGTCCTTCTCCATTAATATGTCACATGAACCTTACATTCATAACTTGAGTAATTTCGTAATTATCCTTGGAACTCTCGATAATCATGAATTACACCCAAATTCCTGAGTTGTCCTTAACTGTTACATAGCATAACCCTGCGTAGTTTCTTAATTACGTACATAACCGTGAGGAGTACATTCCATTCATTTCTTCGTTAGCTATGACGGAATCCGTCCACCTTTGAGTTCACATTATTTACAAAGGATACCACTCCTCCTTTCCCTTCCTTTTTCTTGGACCTCCATCACCTCCCATTTCATCTTCCTCCATCTCAACGTTGTGCCATTTTTGTTGCTGCCCGTGTGAGGGGAGAGGAATGAATGCAGAGTTGAGGGGGAGGGGAAGGGGAGGAGTAGCAATAGCTGCTCGCGTGAGGGGAGGGGAAGGGGTGTTGGTGCCGCTGCTCGCACAAGGGGAGGGGAAGGTGTAGGGAAAGGAACGGGAGGTGGTTAGCAGGGGTGGGGCAAGGTCGTCGGCAGGGATGGGACGAGCTGGAGGAGGAAGAAGGGGAGGGGATCAGAGGGGGTGGGGTGAGCTGGAGGAGGAAGAGGCGGGGGGGGGGGGGGGGAGCTGGAGGAGGAAGAAGGGGAGGGGGAGGTGGTCGGTGGGGACGGGACGAACTGGAGGAGGAAGAAGTGGGGGGGGGGGGGGAGGTGCTAGAGGATGAAAGGGAGGGGGATTTTTTTTGTTTACTTTGGGTTAACGTCAGTAGTTAGATTGTGGATTGGTTAGATTAACTCAATCATCTAGTTGAGTTGATGAACTAAACTGACAGAGGGTTATGGGTGTAAAACAACGCACTTATTTGGGATCCTGGATGTAATTCGTGGTTATCGAGAGTTCCTGAGATAATTACAAAACTACTCAAAGTTATGGGTGTAAATATCCCTAGAATAAAAAGAAACAACCTTTCAATTATTGATTAATTGAACTCATCACATGAATCATTCTGGAGGTCAAATAACAGTGTATGACTGTAATCTATTTAGGAAGATATGATGTGTTACTTCCAATTACACCCCAACAGATGTTTGTCTAAAAAAACAAATATAAATCACATTGACAGACTAATATGAAGGATATGGTGAAATCCTTAAGCGCGTCACGGAAGCGTGATGATCGCATTGTATGCGATCGAGAGCGACTAGTCGCACTAGTTGCTCGATGCAACGGAATTTAAAACAAATTTTCATGCGATGAAACCACATGATCCAAGAACACTTATCGGATCGTTTCATCTAAACTACAACCAAGTATTAGGGTTACCTCTTGAAGCGTGGTTGCGATCGAGTCTCTAAATGAAGAGACCTCTTGTCTCAAGTTCGATCCGACGGAGGAGACGCTTGCGAGCGCGTTGATGAAACGCGTGCTCCTCGCAATCCATGTTGATGATCCAAGTGACAAATCTCCTGATCTTGTCACACAAGATACAATATATTCCTCACGAGTGAGGCACGCTGAAGGAGACGGAGATCCACGAGCAAACAATCCGACAACATAACGACGACGATGCGGCGATGAAGACTCACTCTAGGGCATCAAGGTGGACGACCACAAGAGAGAGAGAGAGAGGGAGAGATGGCATGTAGAGAGAGAGCACTTTATGTTCTCATATTGTGTAACATGAATAGCAAGGGATGCCCTTCTATTTATAATATTTTGGAAGTTCATGGATCACAATCCATGGACCACACAAAATCAATGGATGAGATTGATTGGTGTTTCTTTCAATGGTCATGATTTCGTTGTAAAAAGACAATAACAATTAATTTAATTTAGATAAAATATATATTGAAAAATCAATACAAATTAATTCCAAATTAAATCAATCAAGCACATAGATTATGGAATGAAGATTGCATCTTTCCATAATATGGGAGTTGGTGGCAATCTCATGTAATCTCATGAGATCTCATGAGATTACATTATTCCATGGAAATCTTCAAGTTTTACAACAACAATTGTTGTGAATTATTCTACAAAAATAATTCATAATTATTTTGTGAATATTGCAATATTGCCAGTGGAAATTTGCGAATCACATTCACAACCCAAAATAAAATGTATATTACATTTTCAATTAATTATCCAATGTGAATCCAATTCACATCAACATTTTATTAACAACTGTAAGTTACAATTAGCTCTCTCTTATATATTATAAATCACATTTATAATACATATGATTAATATGGATACTGTTATCCACATTATTCATATCCATGATAATTAAATCACATTTATTCATCTTGAATCTCTATTCTCATGTGCCCAAATAATATGAATCACATTCACATTATTTACATCTATTATAATTAAATCACATTAAATTATCTTAGATAACTTTCCTTATAATATGAATCAAATTCATATTATTCATGATAATTAAATCACATTTAATTATTCATTTTCTCAATTCTCGGACACATATATCAACAATGAAATTATCAATGAACTCTTTAGAGGATAATGTGATTTCTCTGCGGATACTTGGATATAAGGACACGGTGATTGTATTGTTCCACATATAGTGACTTTGATATTGAGATCACATCTCAAATTCAGATCTTGCGGACCTCTCATAGATGCTTGATTAAATCAAGACTGCAAATCTAATCTTCTCATTGCATCTCAATCACATTCAGATCAATGTCCAACATTTGGACCAAGATCAGATTACTTCTCTACTGAGAGGAGTCATTAAAATCCAGACCCATTTCATCACTCCCTAGGAATGGAAACGTCATGGTTATACAATCATTTATGATCGCATCACCCTTAGGTATTCCTAATACCTGTACATCATGCATACTGGAAGACCTAGAATAATTCCGAAGTATAGGATCAATTTTATACTATCTACTTCAGGGATTTATCATTAAGTTTCTCATTTGATTTTGGGAGTTGGTATCAATCATACCTTCCAAAAGCATATATCATACCTAGGTGTTGATCATATACTTTCCAAAAGCATGATCAAACCTACAAATTTAGTCAAGCTTCCAAAGCGAGACGACCGCACACGGAATTTGATTCTTCCCAATATCTCATGAGTGAGCTCATGTCTTCTGGTTCAGTAATGAACCTGTATGATCCCTTTGAGAGATCGTATTAGTCATATGCCCTTATATGCACACCAACACGTCGGTGTATAGACCTTGATTAGGTCATCAACCTATTGGTCTACCAAATGTACATACTCAGACATATAGAAACACATCTGTCTCCGGTCAGAGGATGTGTGCCTATATCGTGACAGTATACAACACAAGACTTTGACTATCTCGATCTCGTTAAGTCAACTCTTTGACCTAACTTATCTAACACCTTCGAATCTCTATTCCTATGTAGAGGACCTGCATCAAGAGGTCGGTTAGATATCGACCTTTAGAAAAAGGATTGCCATCTCCTTCTCAGGCTGGAGATCATTTCTTGACAATTATTTGATGGCACGCGATGAGTGCTCAATCTAACTCTTTAGATATTCATCCAAGCACCCGCCTATATGATTCAATAATTGAATCGACAACTGTATGATCCTTAAGATGACCATGGTATATAACCCTAATTGTACTAAGGGACCTATTATGCAAAATAGTTATTCTTCATTTCAGATTAGGGAATGATATTCGCAATAACATTTATTGCATAATGTCTCGCTGTGGGCTGGCATTTCTAACAATCTCACACTAGCCCAAAGAGCCGTTAATGGGCTAATCATTTAAACCCACACTCATATGACAATCATATGCTATTCAGAAAAATAGTTAGGTAAGCTGATCAGTGACTATGTTCCCAAGAGACTATGCCAAATCCTTTTATGGCACTTGCATATTTCCCAGTAACAATGCTCGCATCCAATGCGAATGTTGCATATTATGCAACCAATACTCAATATTGTCAATTATAGTGTCCTTGACACTACAAATCAACAATCATTATAATCAGTATGTAATTCCAATATCCTTATTAGAATACCCTTGTTCATGGATATCTCTATCTCTTAAGGTATCCACAGTTAAGACATTTAGATCACTATCTATAAAAGTCTTAAGTTTTTGAAGATAAGACTTTGAGATCACTATCTCTAAGTCTTGTCATCTTTGAAGATTTTATTATTACTGCAATCAAGTATTTTATCTCCATTAGGGATGCAAACGGTTACAGATATATCTGTATTCGATCCGTCACCGTATCCATTTTATACATATTTTTGCATCCGTATCCGTATCCGTTTTAAAATGGATACGGATATGGATATCATTTTGATATCTGCAAAAATATGTATCAGTATCCGTATATCCATTTTCGTATATAAATATAGTCATAGATATTTTAAACCCTGTATAACATAATTCTATACCTTCTCTTACCATATTTGTATATTTTTTTATGATAATGACACATTTAATATATTTATATCATGTGTTTTCCATCCAATTCATATATCTTTAAGTCGATTCTATAGATTATTTCTAATATTACTCGTATGCGATTAATATCCGTTTTACATCCATATCTGTTTTTTAAGGATATGGTAAGAAGGTTTTAATATCCGTCAATATTCATATTTGCATCCGTATTCGTATTCAAAAACATATAAGGATATGGTAATACCTATTTTCGTATCTGTATACATCTGTTTACATCCCTAATCTCCATAGTAGGATTAGTAACAATTTACTACTCTCACTGCATGGCAGACATATGTCTTTTGTACACATTTAGCATAATCTCGGCTTCTCGTAACTGATGTACAAGGGAAAGCAGTTCTAGTATTCACTTCCCCTACTCTTTGAGGTGTTATCCCTTCAGATAGGCCAGCACCATATCTTAAGGGAAGGAAGCCTTCCTTGGGGTTTTCTAAGAATGGAATATGTCCAAGGTGTACCACTAATGTGACGGTTCCAATACCCTCTTCTCTTTGCTTCTGTACACCTTCAGAACTAAGATCCAAGAGGTATCCTTCAGATTATATCTCAATGTATGGAATAACCAGTCTATAAAACACTTATTATTATTTTTAACTCATTCCAAATGATTAGGATATCATCTACATTTAGCATGATGAACACAATGACACTCCCACTAAGCCTCACATGGTTCATCAAAACTCTATCTGAAATTATAATATTTATAATTTCATCAAATCTGATGTTCCAACTATAAGAATCTTATTTGAGTCCATAGATGGAGTTCTCTAGCTTGCATACCTTACTTTCCTCAACTATGAAGTCCTGGGGCTACTTCATATGAATATCCTCAAAGAGGTATTCATAGAGGAATGCAGTATTACTTCCATCTTATAAGATGTCAAAGTCAAGTTGTGTAGCTATAGTTAGCAATATTCCGATGGGTTAAGCAAGGTCACTGAAGAGCAAGTCTCATTGCAAGCAATGTCTTCTCTTCAGTGTGCAGCTCATAGATATGAATCATACTTTGAAGTTTTCTACCTTCTCACAAGGTTCTCTCTTTCTCTTGAAGATCCATTTACACCTAACAGGTTTTACCTGTATAGGTGGATCCTCGAAGGGTCCATATACAACACTTGTATATGAAGTCTACTTTAGACTTTATTGCTAACATCCATCTTTCCATGATATGATCTTCAGAAGCTTCATCACATGAAGTTCGGTCATTGTCAGATTTCTCCGACACACGGAATCCATCCTCAAACTCATTTGAAGAGGTAGGTGTGTTTCATCTTTAATTGTCATTTCAGTTTCCGACTTTAGGAGCCTCATTATGTTCTCAAGATTAAATGAGTTCCTTTACTTCATTTTCATCTTGATTCTGAAGAGAGTCATCATCTAAGAATCATATCCTTAGAGATGAGATCTTTTAAGATTTTCAAGGTCATAAAGTAGGTATCCAATACCATCCTTTATTTTCCTATGAAGTAGCACTCTCTTGTGCTAGATTCCATCTTACTTGCATGAAATCTTATTAAGGATATATATCGTAGTCTAACTACATATATACCTGGAAACTAAGAGGTAATTATGCTAAGATTCATCATTGATCAAATAATATCACACCTCATCCAATTGTATCTCCCTACAACTCTATTAAGTTTAAGTTTATTAGGAAGAGTGAGATAAGAATGATATTCATATCTCCATAAGACATTTCATGAATTCATCTAATAGGTACTGACTACTTAGATTAGATCAAATTTATTTTCATCTTCCTTCAAACTTTGGTTCTAAACCAAAATTACGAAATCTCTGAACATTTCAAAGCTTTCTAAGGTGAAGGAAAATATTCTTATATCACAAATAATCATCGAATGATATCACATGCCATCAATGTTTATTATGATATAGATGGTCCACATACATCAATATGTATGAGATCTTGAATACCTTGACATCTTACACCATTCCCAGAGAAGGGTATTTTGGACATTTTCTACTTTGAATAGAACATTCATAAGTATGTAAGATTTGAAATTTCATGCATTAATTTTCATCTCTCATTAGTCTATTGATCATATCAACAGACATATGTCCAAAGCTTGATGCTAGATCATTTGACAAATGATCTTCGACCTCCTAGTGATCTTGTTAAAGTTTAATTTTCAGTATTAGTAATGTTAATGAACCATTTATTAATTTTCTTAGTAGAGTCCGCTAGATGTTAGATTACTATCTGAAATATATCCATCATAACTAATTATGATAGGACTATTACATAATTCATTTTTATTTCTAACATTTAGAAATAAATTATGATTGTATTCTAATATCTAGGTTGTAGAGACATTATCTGAGATTCAGGGCTCTCCCATTAAAAATATGAAGTCTACTAATCCAATAGAGATTGTTGCAACAACTGCATCATTATCCATGTGGACGACTACTAAACCATAAGGTGAAATTTTATAGTCTTCCAATATATATGCAACCAATTCCAAGTGTTATTAGAAGAATGAGATACAATTATTAGACTTTGATCTTATCAAATAAGAAAGTCAATTTCAATGATTAAATGTAGATGTATATTATTCCGATGCACTATCTGGGTCCTTCTCTAAGGATCCCAGACAGACTTGATAGTCATACTCTCAATACATCGACTTGTTGTAGTATTGGCATTCATCCAACTCTTTGGATGTCATATGGAAGTCACAGAAGTACAATCAACTCTTTGATTTTCCTTCTTACTTGGGTTTGACCCATGCTTCTTTAAGGATCTCTTATGTTGAATTCAAATGATTTCAATATAAGAGTATTTCATATTTATACGTGTTTCATTTAATTTATACAATATGAATATTACCTAGTTTCATGAATGATTAGAGTATAGATAGTAGAATGATGACACTCATCATATATACATACATCATAACTCCAAAAGACTTTAGTTCAGATAGGTAATCAAACATTTTGAATACATCATCTCTCATCGAGCCAACATTCTGCATAATGCAGTGAACCAAGTCATTCATAATTAAATGTTGAGAGTACATATATATGCCAGAACATCTTCTTAGACTTTTTTAAGGATTATTTGACAATGCGATCATCATCGACATGTCACTTCCAAAGTACATTTGATGAGGGATCAAGACTATAGAGACATACAAACCCTAGGGTTGCAGTCCTATTGTCTATTTAATTGTCATTCCTCATTATTATGAGGAAACTTGCACACTGCAATCACATACAATATGTGTCCAATCGCAAGTACAAGATCTTGATCATTGATCCAATCCATAATATATTACTGGTTATTATTGAGTATAGTATTGAGCGGGTTTAATGAAAGATTATCTGAAGTAAGAAATTTTGCACAAATATATATAAATATATACTTTACTTTAATTTAGGAATTTTTATATCAAAGTTGTCTTACCTTGTCAACACTGAAAGTTCATTCCCTTAATCACTTTCAATGTAAGAGATATACTTACCATCATAACTCAAGTAAGATCTGGGATCCCCTTCCTTATCTTTGTCACATCCCAATAATATGAGAAACTGTAAATCTGGTAAAAAGAAGTGGGAACACATTCCGCCTTGCAAGTCCAACTTGCATTCCCAATTTGGTCTTTAACACCTGGACCCACCACCCCTAAGGTGATGTAGATCCATCATTAATTGAACCAACCGTCAACAAGATTAGAACTTGCTATGCGCAATCCAATATCGTCTCAATAATACGAGGATCCGATACTGGGGTCACTGCGCATCAGATCTTACTCTTTCGAGAAGTAAAGAGACTGATCCATATGCGCTTGTATGCATGAGATGTCACTTCGGACATGCGTCTCCCACATACAATCCCTGACGATGGAACCCTTCGCCTTGACGGGAGACCATGGATGTCACTTATGTGATCCTCTATATCATATTCATATTCAAATTCTAATTAATTATTATGAATCATATTCATTACAATTAATTCTTCCAAGGGAAATAAGAACTTTATTCATAATAGAGTGTTTCAATTTTAATTGGATTCCAATCAATCTAATCACATTAAATCAATGATCCAATTAATATCCAATATATATTCTTTATTGTTACTTGAAATATGGTATTATCTCAAATACGTATTATTTCGAATTTTAATAATTAGAAAATTACGTCATGATTTCTCCAGCATTATCCGTTCCCTACCCGCTATCATGGCCAGTACCGATAGGAGTGGGACAGACCGCACATGGTGCAACCTTCTACCCCAACGCTCCCCGACTAGACATCATATTCACCTCGGGTTAGGATAATGCCAAATTGATCATTATGTATTTGATATGATAATCGTTTTTTCAACCGAAGTTATACCATATAGGAATAATCAAAACTAATTTGATTATAAGGAAATTTGCTAAACAAACTCCCAATCCTATTCAAGCAACATTGTTCGTTGGAAAGTAGATCGAGTAACCAATTTGTGATCTAGATCACATCTAATCAATTATTTGTTAAGACAATGTCATTTAAGGAAATAATTATCAATCAAATATTTCACAAATATTTATCCATAATTATTCCAGAAAATTAAACCATTTAATTTTACTATTTTATTAAATGACAATCACAAGGTTCTTGATTAGGAAAGTAATTTCCAGCAGCGACCCTCACTTACTAAAATTAGCACATCTCAATCAATTTAAATCTAAATCGTGCAAAATAAGTTTCCAAAGTTTGCTAGTTTAATTTACAACAGAACCTAATGTTTTGCATGCATTTTAAGATGTTTCAAAATAATAATTAACTCCTTAATCAAGTAAAGATTCGTAGTCCCCGAAACAGTAGATACATGTTCACTAAAATGATCATAACTTGAGCAATCGGATTCCAAGTCATGCAAACTCAAATTCCACGGTTTCCTTATTTGATGGGCAATAAAATACAAGTGATAATTTCGTGTTTAAAGAATTTAAACAGAGCCAAAAATATCCACAAAATAGGATTGTGTGAATGAAATGGAATAAAAATATCGCAAACCCTTATGAGCCCAAGTCGTCCTAGGTTTATGGATCATATCCGAAACCTCCAATCTAAGGATTTGATACTACTTGAAGGATATGGTGAAATCCTTAAGCATGTCACGGAAGCATGAGGATCACATCATATGCGATTGAGAGCGACTAGTCGCACTAGTTGCTCGATGCAGCGGAATTTAAAAAAAATCATGCGATGAAACCACATGATCCAAGAACACTTCTCGGATCGTTTTATATAAACCACAAATAAGTATTAGGTTTATCTCTTGAAGCGTGGTTGCCATCAAGTCTCTAAACAAAGAGATCTCTTGTCTCAAGTTCGATCCGATGGAGGAGATGCTTGCAAGCACGTTGATGAAAAACATGCTCCTAGCAATCCATGTTGATGATCCAAGCGACGAATCTCCTGATCTCGTCACACAAGATATGACGTCTTCTTCACGAGCGAGGAACACCGAAGGAGATGGAGATCCACGATCAAATGATCCGGCAGCATAACGACGATGTTGCGACGATGGAGACTTCTCTAAGGCATCAAGGTAGACAGCCACAAGAGAGAGGGGGAGAGATGGTGTGTAGAGAGAGAAAGAGAGAGAGAGAGAGATCTTTATGTTCTCATACTGTATTACATGAAGATTAAGGGTGCCCTTCTATTTATAATTTTTTGGGAGTCCAAGGATCACAATTCATGGACTACACAAAATCAATGGATGAGTTTGATTTGTATTTCTTTCAATGGCAAAGATTTTGTTGTAAAAAGATAACAATAATTAATTTAACTTAGATTAAATATATATTGAAAAATCAATACAAATTAATCCCAAATTAAATCAATCAAACATGGAGATTGTGGAATGAAGATTGCCTCTTTCCATAATATGGGAGTTGGTGACAATCTCATGTAATCTCATGATGGAAATCTCCAAGATTTACAACAACACTTGTTGTGAATTATTCTATAAAAATAATTCATAATTATTTTGTGAATATTCTAATCTTGCCAGTGGAAATTTGTGAATCACAATTACAACTCAAAATAAAATATAAATTACATTTTCAATTAATTGTCCAATGTGAATCCAATTCACATCATATGAACAACTGTAAGCTACAATTAGCTCTCTCTTATATATCATAAATCACATTTATAATACATATGATTAATATAAATAGTGCTATCTACATTATTCATATCTATGATAATTAAATCAAATTTGATCATCTTGGATCTCTATTCTCATGTGCCCAATAATATGAATCACATTCACATTATTTACATCTATGATAATTAAATCACATTTAATTATCTTAGATAACTTTCCTTATAATATGAATCAAATTCATATTATTCATGATAATTAAACCACATTTAACTATCCATTTTCTCAATGCTCGGATGCATATATCAATAATGAAATTATCCATGAACTCTTTAATGGATAACGTACTTTCTCCGTGGATACTTAGAGATAAGGACAATGCGATTGTATTGTTCCACATATAGTGACTTGGATATTGAGATCACATCTCAAATCCAGATCTTGCAGACCTCATATAGACGCTTGATTAAATGAAGAATACAAATCTAATCTTCTCATTGCATCTGAATCGCATTTAGATCAATGCCCAACATTCAGATCAAGATCAGATTACTTCTCTACCGAGAGGAGTCACTAAAATCCAGGTTTGTTTCATCACTCCCTAGGAATGGAAGCGTCATGGTTATACAATCGTTTATGATCGCATCAGCCCTAGGTATTCTTAATACCTGTACATCCTGCATACTGGAAGATTTAGAATAATCCCAAAGTATAAGATCGATTTTACAATGTCTACTTCAGGTAGTTATCATCAAGTTTCTCATTCGATTATTGGGATTTGGTATCGATCATATACTTTCCAAAAGCATATATCATACATAGGTGTTAATCATATACTTTCCAAAAGCATATATCAAACCTACAAATTCAGTCAAGCTTCTAAAGCGAGACGACCGCACACATAATTTAATTCTTTCCAATATCTCATTAGTGGTCTCATGTCTTCTGGTTCAGTAATGAACCTGTATGATCCCTTTGAGAGATCGTATTACTCATATGTCATTGTATGCATACCAGCGTGCCAGTGTGTAGACTTTGATTAGGTCATCAACCTATTGGTATGCCTAATGTACATACTCAGATATATAGTAACACATCTGTCTCCGGTCAGAGGATGCGTGCCCATATCATGACAGTATACGACACAGGACTTTGATTATCTCGATCTCGTTAAGTCAACTCTTTGACCTAACTTATCTAACACATCCGAACCTCTATTTCTATACAGAGGACCTGCATCAAGAGGTCGGTTAGATATCATCCTTTAGAGAAAGGATTACCATCTCATTCTCGGACTGGAGATCATCTCTTAACAATCATTCGACGATACTTGATGAGTCCTCAATCTAACTCTTTAGATATTCATCTAAGCACCGACCTCTATGATTAAATAATTTAATCAATAGCTGTATGATCATTAAGATGGCCATGGTGCATAACCCTAATTGTACTAAAGGACTTATTATGCAAATTAGTTATTCTTCATTTGAGATCAGTGAATGATATTCGCAATAACATTTATTACATAATGGCTCGCCGCGGGCTCACATGTCTAACATAATAAACAGTTAACCGTAAGTATAAAAGCTCCTAAAAATTCTGCGTTTTAAACGCTAATGTTGTTCGTATCAAAATCTATGATTAGTATACTCTCGGACCTTATAATGTTAAGCGTAGTTACTTAATTGACGAAAAAAAATTTCTGACCAACATACTAATTGTCATAAATGTTCGATTTGCAGTTCTTGATAAGAATATCTCGTGCATGGTTCCACAATTAATTCCATTTCAAGAAATATTAAATGATTATACCGCAAGTGATGGATTGTGTCGAAGGATCAGATCAAATATCTATAACGTATTGGACTTAGGTCTCCGAATCATAATCAAGAAAATTGAACTTGACATCATGTTGAATTTGGATCCGAATAAATCTGCTAACAATCACCCAAAATATTCAAGTCCATTACCAAAGAATTAAACGCGGTCTCATAGTTTGCCAAGTTTCCAGTGTAGGACTTTTTTGGGATTTGGATCTTAGAGTATCTGCACCATATTCCGGCCTATCCAAAAGGAAAAGGGCTGTGTCCATACTGTGGAATGACGGCAAAATAAACGAGAATTGCATAAGAATATTAGTGAATTAGTCGATCTCCCTTACAGGGAACAATGCTTATTTTCAATTGCAAACATTGGATGATGCAATTGCTGCACTACAAATCAGAAGAAAATGACACCATTGAGACATGGAGCTTGTGAAATAAAGAGATTAAAATCTCTTCAGCAAGATGGATTAAAGAAATCTTCAGTATCACAAAATTACCACAAACCGATATCTGAACAAAATCGAAAACTCGATCTCTGTATAAGGAATTTAGGGAAACAATTACCTCGTTCGTGTAAGAAATCTATATTATATGCATATCGTCCAATCAAAATAAACCTTAGATTCGCGAGGATGAGAAGAACAATGCAAGGATCCAAACCTATCCATGTATTCAGAATTCAAACAACTGAAACAGGAGATTTTCACGAAGGCGAATTTGCCTTTCCTAAATCGTTCCTTGTTTAAACAAGCTTCTCTGGCAACCAACCACCGCACCTCTGATGGCCTCCTAAGATAGCGTTCGGCTACCAGGTTAAACTCCCCTTTGAGGAGTTTACCGCTCAACCCACATCCCCCTCTCTCCCCGTGGGCCCCATTTTATTCTTTTTTAAAAAAATTAAATAAATCATTTTACATCATCAATCCTATCAAAAAATAATATATTATACCATCATATAATATAAAAATTATAAACTACTCCACTTCTACTCACTTTTCCAAACTTCAATACAATCACATCATAATAACTACTCACTTTTTCAAACTTCAATACAATCATATCACCCCAAACCCATTTCTAACCCACCCCAAGTTTAACCATCTATCCAAACACCAAAATCCAAAAACGGGTTACCCTCTACCAGTTTAACCCGCCTTAACCCGCCAACCAAACGCACCCTAAGTGATCATCCCGTCTTTCTCAGAGGTTATGTAAGAGAGAAAATGGATTAGGATTGTAGTAGGCATAATTAGAGATATAGATGGGTTTATATAGGTGTTAGAATTATCAAATCCCGCGATTTTGCCCGAAATTACGTATTTATGAAGTGGCACATACTAAAACACACATAATTTGAGCTACAAGTGTCACAATTTTGTGTTCTTGAGCACTTTGTAATCAGCTTGACGAGATGATTTAGGACTTTATATCACAACAACATTAAACACGTCTCGTTCTCAAGACTTAAGGTTGAGAAAAGGCACGCTCTCACATAACAATCTTAAAAAGTGTCCCTTCAATGTTCATGATTCAATAATAAAAGAAAAGAAGTTAGGATTTTTCTTTAAATAATTTTGGATGGTTTACGGCATCTTTTCATCTGACTCCCATGTGACTTCCTCGAAGCTCTGTTGCTGCCCAAGAACCTTCACTGATGGCAACTCTTTCTGTTTCAATTTCTTAATTTATCAGTCAAGAATATGGATCAACTCTTCAGAATAAGAGAGATCAGAATATACGTGCATGCCCTCATAGTTGATTACGTGTTATGAATCATGCATGTATATATGGAGATTGTAAACATGACACACATATTTATACCTACCAAGTGCAGAGGACGTGCCAATCGATAAGCAACTCGTTCCACAAGTTCCAAAATCCCAAAAGGTCTAATAAATTACAATTCAAGTTTCCCCGTACAGTGAGCTGTCGAACTCTCCTCACAGAATACACCTTCAAGAACACGAAGTCACCCATCTTGAAACTCATCATTATGGCATCTATTAATGTAGCTCTTCCGTCTACTTTGTGTTGTAAGTAGTTTAACTCGTGTAATCTTCATTGCCTCCACGATTGACATGTCGATCACCTCCTAAACAAAAAAAATTGCCATTTATGTAGGTGCATACAACATGCCAACAAGATCTATACTAGAATCATAGAATCAATATCTCAAATCAACAAAGGAAACTGTCGGATAAAATCAATACCATAACAACACCTCACCCAATTGCTGGGATATGCCTCTATCCAAATTAATTCCAGTCCCTATTGGGCATGATGCAAAAATGTCCAAAAAGGGCATTGTTGCATTTTGCCCAATCTTTTGCTATGTTCAACCTGATAGAACACACAAGGGTCTTTTTTCGACCACTTTGTTCCCCCTTCATTGTTGTTGTTGTTGTTGCATTGAGGGAGAAACTAGGGCACCATCTTCCTTCTCCCTCTCCCTCGTTATCACTTGCATCGAACTGCATTTGTAGTTGGAGATCTTGCCGTGGAGACGCCAAATAGGAGCTGATGCTGTAAGAGAACCTTCGTCAATGGTAGCTCTTTATGTCCCAATTTCTTAGTATATCAGCCAAGAATATGGAGCGATTGTTCATAATAAGAGAGATCAGAATATACTTGTAGGCCCTCATAGTTGATCACATATTATGAATCATGTATGTATATGCAGAGATTGGAAACAAGACACACATATTTATATCTGCCAAGTGCAGAGGACGTGTCAACCGATAAGCAACTCATCTCTCCATATCCAAAATCCCAAAAGGTCCAATAAATTATGGTTCGAGTTTCCCATGAACAGTGAGTAGTCAGACTCCCCTCACAAAAGACACATTCAAGAACACAAAATCACCTACCTTGAAACTCATATCAGTATGGCATCTATCAATGTATCTCTTCTGTCTACTCTATATTGTAAGTAGGTGCAAACTTGGATTTTGCAAGGATCTAATGTGGTCTACACAAGGCGAGACCGACACTGTCACTGAAGCGACCACTCACGAAAGTCGGGTAATTCAACAGGTAACCTATAATCAATTATCAAAGAAATGCAAAGTGTGTGGAGTTAAAATTTATTTTATTTAACTCTACAAACTCTGTCTATAGGTGCAAGTACGTAGAGTGTCGAACACAGGGAGACAAGTCAGCGTAGCAGAT
Source organism: Ottelia alismoides (assembly GCA_037367405.1). Classification (NCBI taxonomy): domain Eukaryota; kingdom Viridiplantae; phylum Streptophyta; class Magnoliopsida; order Alismatales; family Hydrocharitaceae; genus Ottelia; species Ottelia alismoides. The sequence goes on along the minus strand of JAZKJV010005993.1, from coordinate 541,015 downwards.
GTATTATATATAAATAAATAATAATAAATAATATATATGTATTTTATACAATTATTACTCCACTAATAAATGAATTAATTTGTGGATTTTAAATTAAATAAAATAATTATATATATATTAATTTTTAATTTTCTATTTTATTTTTATGATTTTCTTATTTTTAATTCCTTTTATTTTCAATATATTATATAGCTATATATATCTATATATATGGAAAAAATGGGATGCCCCCAATATGGCAGCCTCCATCCCATTTTTTCATATTTTTTTATTTTTTTTTGCAAAATATCATCATGTATATTCATCTATATATATCCCTCCTATATGTCATTCAAATTTCATTAGAAACAGAGACTCCTATGCCCTCCATCTAAAATATGTAATTTGAATGGTTTAAATTGTTGTAATCGACATGTTCAAGATGGAGGGCGTATGAGTCTCTGTTTCTGACGAAATTCAAATGACATATAGGAGGGATATATATGAGTATACATGGTGATATTTTTCAAAAAAAACACCCGGAAATGGGGCGGGGGCGGCCCATTTAACTCTATATATAATGTAGGATAATTTAATTATAAATACAACTAAAAATAACTAAAATTTGCAAAGTAAAATATTTTTCTATTTTTTTAATATTTTTTCTAATGTTTTTATGATTTTCAAGAATTTTTGCTAATTTTTTAGGTATTTTTAAATTCCTAAATACACAAAATCAAGGACTTTTTAATTAGACCAAATTGTTTTAGAATTTAAAAATACTAAATAAAGTTGAAAATTTTCAAAACTATTTTTAATTAATAATATACAATAAAAAATTTAGAGATAGAAATAAATATTTTTATATTTTTAAAAGATTTTTTATAATTTTTATGAGGATTTTAGAGCTTTTTAATTTTTACTGATTTTCTTTTTCTATTTTTAGGGATTTTTGGTCTAAGGGTATAAAATCCAATAACAAATAAATACTATTTTTAGGATTTTAAATACGATTTTATAGTTTTTGGATTTTTTAAAGCAAACAAAAATGAAACCATGCTATTTTGATTTTAATAATAGGAGAAATGCCTAAAATACAAGTGAAAGAGCAAGCAATTAAGCGCAAAACCTTATTTTTTCATGATTTTTGGAGCACGGATGATATTTTTAGAAAAAGGAAACAATAACAAAAAATAATTGAACTACCAAGGATATATTTGTAGTTAAATAAAAGTCAGGGGCTATAATGCAAAATACCCAAAAGTTTACCATTTAGATTTTAAATATTAAATTACAATTATAAAAACGATGGGGATAAAAGAGCAAAATGCCCAGCTCACATGGGGGGGGGCACGTGAGTTGAGCTGACAAGGACCTAGGTGCAATATCAATAAATTTTAAGGGTTCACTTGCAATTTTCCCACAAATATTAAATGTTTTAAATAATTTATAGGACTAAATAAAAAGATGATAAAAATCGAGGGTATAATGTGACATTTACCCCCTAAGGCGCTGGATCTAACGACGATGGATCGTTCACTTGACCCATGGTGCCTCTTCCTCGTGCGATGACGGATGGTAGTGGATGTATATGATTAGACCTCTAGATTGGATCCAACGATCGAATATCTGCAAATCCGACAACAGCTGCATGTCGGGGGGGCTGATGTTGATCGGACAATGCTCGAGGATGTTGGAAGAACAAAGGAAGAACTCGCCCTTGACGAGTTTTGATCTAGTGCAACACGCACCTCCGGCCACCTGAAGCTTCGTCGATGGTCTCATTGCATTCCTGCAGCCTCCCCAAAGCTCTCTAATGCTTCAAAGATGTTCGGGGCTCACTGATCGAGTCCTGGAGCTCAAATGTTCAGGAGCAGACCTGAGAGGTGTTTTTCGAGCAAAATAACATGCAGATGGGCTATTCAAGACCTGCAAAAGATATAAGTGAAATGGTTGGGCATATAGGAAGGTCTTGGCTATTATCTAGTGGAGGATCAAGGTGAAATAGATGTGGCGATGAAGTCCGACGAAGGGTGGTGGAGGTGGACTTTGAAGACCATATCCAATGAGGATCTAGGTGGCTGGCGAGTAGATAGAGATGGAGAAACGAAGGAGAAAGATGATGGAGTGGCCAAGGTGGTCGAAATAGAGGTATAACGATGAGGAACAATGGCCGGAGCTCTTGAGCTCCGGTGAAGTTTAAGATCCTAAATCTAGGCTAAAATTGAAATAAAAACATGAAATAAAATGGTGAATCGAAAGCTACAATAATCTTCCTAAGAAGAGAAAAATCTAATCTCGAGCAGTCGGAGGCCATGAGATGGGACCGTCGGGAGTAGAGCTCTGACGATGGGTTGGGTGCCACTCCTACATCACCCTCCTCGCTGCAAGATGGCGGGGAGAACTCGTTGTCACCAATCTCGAGCCTCGGGGCACAATATGAGGGGAATAAGCGGAACAAAAGGGAACCAAATTCAAAAAATGGAGGAGGTGGAGGATATATACAAGGTGACGAACGTGCGGTCTTCGCTTAGGGGTTGTGGGTGAATCAAGGCTACTCAGACCTAGGTAAAGGACCAACAACGATTATGGATGAATAGTGAAGAGATCTCATGAAGGGATTGATCCTCCTCGACCATGTATCATGAGGGAAAATATTGAGAATAAGGGGTCGCATGTATTCTAATAGGGCTAGGGCACAGGTTAGAGAAGTTGACCCATGGTCAACAACGGGCGTCTCCCCATTGATCCATCAGGGACCGCTAAAGGATAAAACATAATAAAAAATCATAAATAATTAAAAACAAAATAATAAATGAATTAAATAAATAAAAGCTATAAATTTAAAATTGTTTTTTATTTTATGTAGTACTTTAATCTGATTTTATTTATTTATATGGATTAATTTATTGTAAGTACTTTTTATAAGAATAATTATAGGTATATTTACCTATGTTATATATATATTATTTTTTATTTTGTATTTTATCTTTTCTTATTTTATGTACAGAATTTATATATCTATAACTTAATTAAATATGCATAAATATATTTTAATTTTATTTTTAGTGTTATTTGCTCATTTAAATAAATATAGGTATTAATCATATAGGTATATGTATAGTATATTCATATATGTATTTTTGTATATTTATTTATTTTAGTGTATTTTTAATGATTTAGTTTCATTCTAAATATGTACATATACTATGGAGAATATTTACAAAATTATACAAATGTAAAATAGTGAAAAATGTAAAGAATGAATATTTCATTCATGTATATTGTACAATAGGAGTTTGAAACCTAACTTTTGCATCTTAACTTCAAATTAAATAAAACCACCTTCATTAAATAGCAAAAAAAAGATATATACAATTAAAAATATTTTTGATGGATTTTAAGTTCATATGGAGAAGATATAGGTCTGATAAGTTTGAGTTTTGGCTTCTTATTTTGAGCGTAGAATACACACTATATATTATTTTTGTGTGAAATAAATTTTTTATTTTTCTATGTATTTTTATCTACAACTTTCATGTACAAAGTTTATTGATTTGAGGTATAAATAATGAATAATAAAATAATTCCAAAAAAATATTTGCCAAAATAAATTAGGATTTTATAGTGTTTATTGACCCTTATCTCCCCATACTTTATTCCTTGTCGATCCAGTCATCATGATGCCTCAGTCTCGGGGTTTATGGTTATAAAATGCCTTTGACATTTTATTTATTTTTCTTTTTGTTTCTTTATTCTTTTATTTTGACTTTAAATATAGTATTTTATACAATGTTTACACAATAAATAAGGAATGTTAATTTACGCAAAATAAGGCTGCTTACATGCATTTAGCTAGGGTTTACAGGCCAAAATGAAAGAATAATGGCGATCAAATGGAGATTCATCAGTAGTTTATCTGTGCAATCTTGATTGCCTCTACGATTGACATGCCTGCCGCCTTCTAAATAAAAAATATTTTCCATTCTTGTAGGTGCATATGACAAACCGACAAGATCTGAACTAGAATCATAGAATTGATAGCTTAAATCAATAGAGGATACTGTTAGGTAAAATTAATACCACAACAACACCTCACCCGATTGTTGGGTTATGCCTCTGCCCAAATTAATTCCAACCCATGTTGGGCATGGATGCAAAAACACCCAAAAAGGGCATGTTAGAATTTTACCCAATCTTTTGCTATGTTATGACATGCATAACACACAAGGGTCTTTTTCAACCACTTTGTCTCCCTTCCTTGTTGTAGCCAGTGTTGTTATGTTGAGGGAGAAACTAAGGCACCATCTTCCCTCTTCCTCTTTTCCATGCACCCTTGGATCGAATTGCATTTGTCGTTGGAGATCTTACCGTGGAAACACCAAATAGGAGCTGCTGTCAGAGAACCTTCACCGATGGTAGTTCTTTCTATTTCAATTTCTTAATCTATCATTCAAGAATATGGTTCAACTCTTAAAAATAATAGAGATCATAATCACTACAAAAAATACGTATTAGCGAGCATGAATTTCCACGCTATGTGCTCACCATGTGTTCATGAAGTGCTTGTTGTGTAACTGAGAGGTTCATGTGTTCGCTCCCAATGTGCATGCAATGAGCCTAGACACGACCCCAATTGCGCGAACACAAGTCCACGCTTAATCATCGCCTGCTACTGTGGGCGAGCACATCGTACTTGCCAGAGTGCTCGCCTACACGCCTAGATTGATATCATATTTTGTATTTGGCGAGAGTTTTGGGTGAGTGATGAATATGTGATTCATCACTCTAAAAGTCGAAAACAGATCTTTGTTCCCGAGTAATTAATTGCATATCTCCATTTATTGTGCATTATTCTCATTCATGCATTTAGAATTAATGTCCGCATTTTAGCATGCATATTTGCATCAAATAAGAAGCTAAATCCACTTGTACATATTCACATGTATATTAGCCAAATTCATCTATTTGTATCTATTTTATACTAACTGCAAATCTAATAAAATCAACTCCATATTGTATATATTACTAACATTACTAAAGGAAAAATATCAAAAAATGCTAACTTGTAAAATTGATCAATAAAACCCAAAACCTAATTCTAAGATAGACTTGCGCATCTCTTTCTCATACAATGTCCGATTTAGATTTACTCACTTTAAAGTAATATACATTCGAAGACCTTTAAAACAAGACCAATTTCATAAAAGTTGGAGTTCATATGTGAAACTTGGGTTTTGGGCCCCTATTATATATTGTACATATTGACCAAACTACCTTTTATTTTATATTTTTTTCTTCTTAATTATTAAAAATCCAGAAAATATATTAAGCTGTAAATATTCCTTTCATATTTTTTATAATTTTATTTTCTCTTATTTAAAAATGACAAAAATCTGTAAAAGATAAAAATACAGTATTTTATAACTATAATGTACCTCCAAAAATACTTTTTGTACATATGACTTCTTTTGATTTCTGATCTTTCATAAAAGTTGTAGATCTCATTGAGACGAGCAATTTTTGTGTTGACCACTTTTTGATTTGACCTCTTTTGTTATTTCTTTTTATTTTTTCTTTTGATTAAATTTTTGATTTTTCTAGGAACGACATGTGGCGGCTCTTAGTACTGCCATGTGTCACCCCCATTTTTTATGTTAGTATTTAATTATTAATTAATTATTTTAATTAATTAATTATTTATAGTTATTTACTTTATCTTATTTATATTTATATATTGTTTATTATTTATTTTTATTCTAATAATTATTATTTATATTTCAAATTTCATTTTTTGCTGCCATGTGGCTACTCCCTGCATGTGCCATGTGGCCATCTTAACCCTCCCCTTTCACATGCTTGTATTTCCCCTCTCTCCATTTCTCTCTCTTCTAATCACTCTTTCTCTTCTCCCCCACCATCATGCAAACCAACCCCACATATCCCTATCTGCATACCCCATGCAACCCATACCTCTACTTTCTCTCTCCCCATCGTTCTCTCTCTCTCTCCATCCGTTCTCCCTTACCCTGCTCCCCGCGCCTCTCTCCCCTACCTTTTCTCCCCGCCTCCCCATCTCTCGCCCCTCTTTTCTCTCTCTTCGCAAACACATCCCGCATTTCTCTCTCACGCATCCCATGCACGTAAATGCCACGTGCACCTTGCGACACACACTCATCACTAGCACCTCCCCATCGATCTCCCATCTCCGCACGACCCTCTCTCCCGTTCTCCAGATCAAGCACCACCTATAAAAGACGTCGTGCCTCGCTCATCGCAACTCATCTGCCTTTATGAGAGGAAAAGTCAAGAGCTCCTTGCTCCAATCTTGGTGACAGTAAGAACGAGAGAGATGAGCGACAACCGGCATCCCATCTCCGACATGATCCAGGGGGAGCACCACCTCTGTTGCAGCTCTTCACAGTGCTGCTAGAGCTCGGGTTGTGTCGAGCCATCGAGTGGCGATTGGTACTCGATCGAATACCTCCCCAGCCATCTATCTCCACAACCATCCATCACAGGTATTGTATTCTTCCTTCTCATCTTGCTTTCTTCTTCTTTGCATCATTTTCCTCTTTCTTTTGTCCTTTGCCACCTCACACTCCACACCTCCGGCAATTACCCTCTCCGCTTTCTACTCCGCCAACCGTCGACCTACCCCCATCCCATCTTCCACCTTCGCGTGGCTGCAACCATTGAGCCCCATTGATTCGTAGCCGTGTCTGCAACCGATCACTAACCGCCTCCACCGCCAAGATCCAACCGCTCATCGACAACCACCCGCACCACGTAGTAGGCCGCCCCCTCGCCCTGCCACCTCCTGTCACCCGCCCAACCACAGCCACGCGCCAGAGCAGTAGCTTCAGCCGCAGGTCAATCACGTCCTCACTAGCACTATAAGAAAATTGACCTAAGGCAACGAATAATTTAATATTCGTTGTCATATCTTCCATAGTTAAATATATAACAACGAATATTGTTCGTTGCTTACTTCTTTATATTCGCAACGAATAATGGTATTCGTTGCTATATTCCTTGCAACGAATCATATAACAACGATTATTCGTTGCCGTTTTCTTCTAATCGTTGCTAAACATGACAATGATTAGTGTGAATTTTAACGAATAATTCAACGAAAAAATCGTTGTTATATGGATCTTTAACAACGAATATGATATTCGTTGTTAATTACAAGTACAAAAGATCATTTGGCAACGAATAATATTCGTCGTTATATCTTTAACATCGGAAGATATAGCAACGAATATTCAAATTATTTGTTGTTTTAAGTCCAATTTCTTGTAGTGTAGCCCTGCCGCGGGTGCAACGACCACCGTGCCCGCATCTCTAGCAGTCGGGCACTGCCCTCCTGCCCACGCCTACCTCTGCCACTGCGCTCCCTGGCCGCACCAACGGTCGTGATGTGCAGCACTAGCTGCCCCTCCTGGCTGACTCCTCCAACAGTCCGCCCTCGCCTAGCCATGCCCACACTCCTTCACAGGAGCTCATCCAGTTTATTTCTACCTCACATGTGCGACACATGATGTTTGAAAAAATTGTGAGAGACCCCTCTGCCTCTTGGGAAATAGCGCCCAAGCCCTTTTCAAGTAGGTACATGCTTTGTATGTGCTCTGGTGGAGAAATTGTGCGTGTATCCCTGGAAGATCTGGTAATTAAAGAAGCACCCCTATGTGCTTATTTTTTTATTTTCTTTTATTTTCTGTTTGCATAAATACCCCTCTGATTGGACCTTAAGTTTAACCATCATTTGCATCATTTTATCATTTTATAAATTACATTATGTAGAACAACTTTCGCTCTATCACATGGATATTTATTTACAATTTTATGTGCAATGGTTGTTTAAATATAATTAATATTGTGGAAAATAGCATATTTTACCCTCTACGTGATCTTTAATTCATATTAATTTATCCGTTGATCTGAAAATTATAAAAAATCACAGTAGGTAGATTTTAGGTTGTTCTATAATATACTCAAATTTCATCTCATTTGCACACATATAGAGGTCAAAATGAGTGAAATGGTGAACTTAGTAATTGATTTTTAGTTAATTCCTCACTTAGTATTTTTAGAAATTAAAAATCAATCTGGATAGATCTATCTAGGATAAATTAATTTCTAGAAAATATTGACATTTGATATTTATTAAAATTAATTGACTCAAAATCACCTACGTTGCATTATATTATTCATAATTAATTCATTTTGCATCCCAAAACTCCAAAAAATTAAAGTAGCCTAATTTCATCATATTTCACATTCTGACTAAGTTTCATAATTTTCGGATATTATTTGAATGAAAATTACATTTTAGCCCCTAAACTTAGTCAAAATTGCATTTAACTCATTTATTCCATTTAAAATACCAAAAAAATACTATGAAAACCTAACCTTCAGATCAACTTTAAATCAATCTAAGGAGACAGTGGCCTCCTTGAGTCGACCATGGGCTTGCCCAAGTAAAAAAATTGTTCGCTTGCTTTAATTGAATAAATAATCAAATTTATGGTTTTTGATTAATCTGAATTTGTCCGACTGCAACGAACAAATCAACATTAGTTTTGCATAATTCACGAGGTCATTCTAGGGTTCATCAGCGAGCACCCGTGCTTGCCCACAACAGACCTACCAAAGGAATATACAGGTTCATCAGGATTTTGGAACCCTGTCGAACCTGTACTACCTGCTTCAAATCACTGCAGGTTTTTAAATAGATCAAATCATACCTGAGATAAGGACTAAATATCCAAGATCCGAGTAGTCTCTATAATTTTTACACATCTACAATGAACTTAACTAATAACAAAATAGTTAAACACAATTTAATTGTTCATACATATAGAAAGTTATTTCCTACTCTAGAAAGTCAAGAAGAGCCTAATGATCACTTTCACTACAAGAGGAAAGACTATTTACGGCGGTTAACATCCGTCGTAAATAATTATAAAACCGCTGCTAATAAGCGCCGCAAATAACCCCGACTCAAATACTTTTTGCTGCTGTTGTAAGGTAACCGACACATATACAAACCACCACAATAAGCATACGAGATCTTTTGCGGCGGTCAATAAGAACCGCCGCAAATAGTAACTGCCGCAAAAAAAAAAATAACAGAACATATCCTCTGCTATGATCTGTTAGCAAATCTGCTGTTGGAACTTTTCTAAATCTGCTAACAAGTATAACATATTGCAACATAATATAGATCTGATTAGGCACATCATGCAAGGTTAGAAAAAACAACAAAAAGAACCAAGTCATACACATATTACAACATTCTAACAAGTTTTTCCACAAAGGAAATGTTCTCCAAAACTTATACTTTTATAGGATTCTAGATATATAACATACTAGCTAGCTAAATATCAGGTGCAACATCACTGTCGCCAGGGGGAGGGCTATCGTTACTTTCACGATGCGGAACTACATGGTTCCTTCTACTCAGCTCTTCAATCAGCCTATGCATTTGTTACATCGTTTGGGTATTCTGTTGCACTAAATCTCGCAGTTGATCTTCCCTCTCATGTGCCATACTTCTCTCAAGTCCACTAGTGTCTCCTTAAGTTTGTCGAACTCCTGCTGCGATGGCCCACCACCCATTCGTCCATACCAACTTGTCTTGGTGGAAGATGCACCACCAAGTAGAACCCGTCCTGAATGTTGTGCAGCAGGAGGAAAGACGTGGCGAAAAGCATCCTCACCCAATTGTTCTGGAGTCACATGGTCTGATGAAGGTTGACTTTGTATGAACTGTACCATGCGACCCTGCAAATTGAATGTCATTCATCCAATTATAGATACCCTTCTCTTTTAAATATTGGATTAAAATGAAAGCTTGACTTACATGAGCTTCTGCATAACTCTCATGGATAAAAAACTTATTTCCTTCTTTGTATGTAGACTGTCGTGTTCTCTCAAAAAGTCTCACTCGATCCGTCATCTCCCTTGATGCAGCCTATAATTATAGAATACATCAGCAAATATTACAATTACAACAGAACAAAACTAAATGGATCTTACATGGGTGTGTTTTAATTGATCTAAACTTGTCCTTCCCAAGGTATGTGTGGGACCAGGAGCTTTTCTTCTATTGGCCGTGTTTGTTTGAGATATATTCTGTACGTAAGAAAGTAATAAATTTTTTTAAGAAAGATTCGAAATACTAAATATATTTACATCTATGATCATTATACCTTGAACTCCTCACTGGTCCAAAAATCAATGGCAGCCTCCCACTCTGCATGTTGCCAGCCCAAAGGTGGATTGGCTCTTGCTTCAGCCTTGGATGTTAATTGCTCGAAAATCTTCATTTTTTGTATAGTTAGCATGCAATCAAGAGTTACACAAACATATGTAACAAATGGTTAAGTTATTACCCACCTTCTTTCCCCTAGTGCGTACGCCCCGATGTATTTTTCCTACTCGTTGCAGAATCCCCTCCTCGATGTCAGGATTATCACCCCAATCAAATACATTCTGAATACACAAAAAAACACAAGTCATGTAAAAAGATAGGACTAATTTATTTAACTTTAATTTCATTTACCTTCATGTCTGAGATTATAGCATCTCTCACTAATGGTGGGACTTTTCTAAAATCGGTGGTACTCATTGGGATATGCATCCTCGCAGTGATTCCCAATCGACTAGAAAAAGGACCACTATAATCTCCAATAGCTTGTCTGCCCTTGGTCACTTGAACTTTTATTCTTTCACCTGGCTTCAGTTTATTTAATTGATTGCATTTGGCACGACCTCTTCCTTTATGTTGACGAGCTGTTTATAAAAAAATACATTCATTGCCAATTTAAGTAAGAAACATAGATATGCACATTTATACCTGATGATGATGATCCTGCAGTATCAGAAGGAGCTTGAGTGCCCTCATTCTCATTTATGTCATCCCCTGAATTCTTAGAAACATGTATATCTTCATTCCCCTCTACATTCCCCTCTGCAACTCTCTCTTCAAGCTCGCTTGGCTCATTTCGTCTAGAAAAACGTGTCCGTACCATCTACGTTTATAAATGAGGTATTACAATAAACTTCATTAACAACAATTTAAATTCAAGTAGGAATAATTATACAAATAAAAAAGGAGAATGTTGTACTTTATATCTCTACATGTTCTTGATAATCCTCCTCTTCTTCATAATTCTCATTTCCAACAGGCACTCGATATCCTCGAGGAGATACCTTTATTAGAATAATCCAACCAGGACTCACATTGTCTGGAACATAAAAACCTGGTCTGCTTGGCATGCCAGCACAAATGGTTCTACTTTATTGAGAATGGTTCTACTCTTGTTAAGGCTTATATATCCATAGTTTGGATCTAACTTAAATGCAGTATCTTTGAATACATCATACCAATCACACTTGAATAGTACTACTCTTCGATCATGTTGGAAGTTCTTCTCAATTATCTCATTAATTTTCCTGTAATAACCATCACAACCTGATGATAAATTGCTTTTTACAAACACCCCAGAGAGAATATTTGCCTTCTTATTATTGGTTTCTGAGAAGCTCTTAAATCTCGAGAAGCAAATGAAACTGTAAACTTCGAAGTGCATGGATTCCGTTTTGGCTTTCTTTTTACCATCTCCGGCTGTCCATTAGTTTATGCATTTTTAACTAGTCAAACAAGAACTATACTAATATGTAGCAATCTAAACACAGTCGAACTGACGAAAAAAATGAACAAAAATGACATAAAAAATACTCGCATAACATTGACTCCATCTACCTATTTTCAGCATGGGCGATTTTAGGTCGGACATGCCCAATTGGACCAATGTAATGTAGATTAGTTCAATGGAATGCCTTTCTATGGAATTATTCTAATAACTAATTTTACATCAACACAATATCTAAATGGATGCCCCGGGTGATGAGGAAGAAGAACTTCTCAGAAAATGAGTGTGTGTTCAACTCCAAAAAAAACTCTCACCTTGTACTTGGGTTGCAAGGAGATAATACGATAATTAAAACAGGGATATCAAAGAAGTAAAGGTAGGACAATTCCAGTTGGGGATGACAAAGAGACAAATTACAATGTCGTTTCAGGAACTGTGAAGATATTATTTGAAACAAAAACACAAAACTGAAATAAAGAGAGGAGGAGGAACCCTGAGGGAGGATCCCGAGGAATGGAGAAGTTGCAATGGAACAAGGCCCGAAGTTGGTGCGGTCCCGCAACGGCAGCGGTGGTCTGAGGGCTGCTTGCGCTCAACAGGGAGGTGGCAGCAGAGGTGGCTTCAGGGTGGGGAAGGCAGAGAACGACGTTGGTGGGCGATGGAGGATGGGATGTGGTGTGTGTCGCTATAGCGAAGGCGATGAGGGAGATGAGGGAGACGAAGAGGGTACAGGGGAGGAGGCAACGTGGTAGGGTTGGGTAGGCGGCGAGGGAATACGTGAGGAGGCGGCGGGGTAGGGTGGGCGTCGCGCGGTGTGTTTTCGCGAGGTGCACAGGGAAGGCGGTGAGGGTTTGCGGGAGAGGGGAAAGGGGGAAAGAGGCGGGCGTTCTGGGAAATTTGATAGACGCTCATTTACGTCGGTCTTTAATGACCGCCGCAAATAGTAGATAATGTTTATACGGCGGTTACACCAAAAACCGCCGCAAATGGTGAACTATTAGCAGCGGATATTCCAACCGCCGTAAATGCTATGTCGAAAATAGCCAAGACTTTAGTAGTGTTTATTTCACCTGAAAGATCTTAGAAATCAAACTCTGCTTTGATTCTTTTTCTCTTTTTCTAATTCCTTAATCCTTGTATATATTCGGACTTCTTCTTCAGGATTAGTATCTTCCTTTTCTTCCTCCTCTCTCTCTTCTTCTTCATTCTCCTCATGGGTACTGGTGGTCTTTGCGACCTATTAGAATGTAATAAATGTAAGAAAGGGAAGAAGAAAAATGAAAATTTAGAAGAAAGGGAAGAAGAAAAATGAAAATTTAGAATACACTTAAATTATACATATATTAATATTTGCATGTATGTAGTAAAATCTTTTCGTAGCTTCGCCACTTGCTCAATCATTATTGCCATCTGAGACTTCATGGATGACGATGGTTGCAATAATGGCTAAGGTTGGGAATATGATGATTGACCATAAGATGAGCAAGAGTGTCGATGTTCTTCCACATAATATGGAGGAAGACCACAAAGTGTCTGCTTCTTGTTGGTAAAACTAACATTCCTCTCCTCCAAAACCTATAGTCAAATTTAATAACCATATAATATGCAGCGTATGCACGTTTAATAAATTAAATATTATGTTAATATACATGTTTCTATAAGATTTTAACGAATGGAGGACGTTGATCTTCAGGAGTACTTGCTTACTTCTCATCATTAAGGGCCATATATCATTTTTGAAAATATAATTAATTTATAAGAAACTAAATATTTAATACTCTTTTGAATTTCGCTCTTCACTTGCAACAAACCAAAAAACATACTATCACTTCTCCTGCTTCAGGCATAGACAAATCGGAATCATCACCCTTTTCTAGCTTATGTGTCTTGGTCCACCACTCATCAACATATGATTCCCTTTCCGACTCAACAACCTAAAAAAATATAATTAGTAATCAGAAATCAACATCAATTTTTTGTATACTATTATTGAAATGATATACCAGTTGTATATTATTATGACTTTTAGGGCTACTCGTTGATCCAATATTTTTCTTTTGATAGTTCGATCTACCAGCCGCCGACTTCCTCCCAAACTCAGCATCATAACTAAATGAGTCACAAAAGCCAATCTACGTGGAAAAAAAATCAAAACATAGTTTAGATATAATCTAAAATTTAAGAAAGTATATCTTTTTTGAAAAAAATCTGTCCTCAATGCATCAAGATGGAGGAGATCTTTTCATCTTCTCAAAATTCATCTCCTCTAAGATAGTCTTTCTGTGTGAGTCCCTTCTGATCTTGAAAAATGTGTCGCTCATTCTCTTCTCTATCATAAGAGTGAACGCTCGATGATAGGAATCCTTCCCGAAATCGGAAGCTAAACGATACATACCCTATAAAATTATAAATAAACATTAGATAAAAGAGTTATATAACAATAAATTAACTTTTGAATAAAATTTCTTCCCCCAAAAAAGTCAAGCAACCTCTCCTGCTCAACGGTGGGAATACGACACCACCTAAACTTAGTGCAAGTCGTATGCGCCTTAATGGTATTCGTTATTTCTTTAGAAACCTTGTTGATATTCAGAAAGCCTCTGCCTAAATGGAAATTATATTATAACCTTCAGTGCAAGTAAAATTTAAAAATTTGGACTAGGAATGTTATTTACCTCATGTCAGCTGAAATCTGTAGAATAGGGTAGGAATCAAAAGACTGCTTTCCTACCGGTGGCACATGCACATTTACACTCTATCGACATGCTGAAGAAGGAGAAGCATAATCCATAGAAGGATGAGCTGGAATCGAGATAGGATAGGTTTCAAGACCCCGTGAAGAAGCTGGCTCACCGAAAAAACCGCCGTACGAAGAAGGAGGAGGGACACCAAAAGACCGGTAATACGCCATCAGTGGGCACATGTCATCAGAAACATGCTCCGAATAGGTCAGCAGAGTCAAAGGTTATGGGGACTGTGACGAGGACGGGCGACCGGATCACTAAGATCCATGTGAACCTCTACGTCAGAAACTGGCCATGTCTAGTAAAATAAAAACATAAACTTTATATTTTGTCGAACATTGTACCTTAATCTTCACTGCTTGAATATTGTGATATATCATTAATTTCTTCAGTATTGTCCTCATTTAACGAATCTTCAACACCTTCGTTTATATCATCCATTTCTTCCATTATATCATCACTTGATACAAAATTTTCTGCTAACGTAATATTATCAAAATGGGGATAACTTCTGTAATATTGTTATGGTAGTAATGAGGTATGAAATCCTCATCCCGGTCTTCATCTAGACTGGTGTCCTCCTTACTTATGTAACTTCAAGAATTTATTCATACAATTGTTAAATATTCAGTATTTTTCCTTTTTCGCGAAACTTGAGGAAGATAACATACTTGATACACTTGTGTAATTAGGACAAATGGTTCATATCTTCATATATATCTCATTGCGATTACATCCATCACATTATTTCTTTTATCAATAACTACACCTGTTTCCGTGTCATAACAATCGCATAGAAATAAAATTACACATTATAACTAGGGTATTTTTTTCAAGATAACTCATCTCATCCACGTGGAGCCTTGCAGAACATATAATCTGAAAAAATCTACTAACATCTGATAGAACATCCACAATATTTTTTGATAACAATCCTATGAATGCTATTAGCAAAAGTCTCTTCATAAAGATATGACAATCATGACTCTTCATTCTTTTAAAACATGATCTTTTTAAATCAACAAGATTTGATAGATTGGATGCATAACCATTTGGAAACTTTAAATGGCTAGCCCATTCGCATACAATTTTCACTTGTGCCTTGTCTAACGTATACTTTGCTTTTGGAAACTCGATTCTTCCATTACCATACTCTTTAACATACAACTCTGGCTGATTACGAAGTAATTTTAAGTCACGATGAGATTTAATTGAATCCTTTGTACGTCCAGCAACATTCATAACTGTATAAAATATATTATCGAACACATTTTTTTTGATATGCATAACATCCAAGTTATAGCGAATCAGTAGCATAGTCCAATAAGGCAAATCTCAAAATATACTCTTCTTTGTCCAATTATGAGTTTTTTCAAAACCCGGTAATGCTTGAGTATGCTCACCTATAGTGAGGGTAGAATTTTTAAATTCTTCGAGCTCTAATAGCAACATGTCACCGATCTTCATTATTGGAGGATCAGATAATCCAATAGTATCACTTTTAAATGCTTGTTTTTGTTTCATATAAGGATGCTCTTTCGGAAGAAAACACCTATGACAATCGAAAAAACAAGGTTTCTTGCTATGTTGAAGTTGAAAAGATTTTGTACTCTTCATACAATAAGAAGAACTCTTTCGTCCATAGGCACTCCATCCGACAGTATTCCATATACTGAAAAGTCATTTATCATCCACAATAACACCGCTTTCATATTAAATGCTTGGCATTTATTGACATCATATGTATCAACTCCGTGTATCCATAAAATTTTCAACTCATCAACAAGAGGACGTAGGTACACGTTAATATATTTTACAAGATTCGTGGATCCAGGTACTAGGAGATATAAGAATATAAATTGTCGCTTATTACATAGTTATGGAGGTAGATTATAAGGAGTTGTCATTACTGGCCAGCAAGAATAGTCTCTGCTTTTACCGTGTGGGTTGAATCAGTATGTACACAAATCGATAATACAGTTCCTTTTCTCCATTGCAAATGATGGAAATACAACCATCAATGTTTTCCACTCTCTAAATCTGATGGATGTTCCATATGCTCTTGTCGAATATGATTTGCATACCACAACATCTCCTTTGTTGTTTCTCTATAATAATACAATCTCTTTAATCGAGATGTTATTGGAAAGTAACGTAATACTTTACGTTCAACTCTACTTCCAATTTTACATGACTCCTTATATATATATATATATATATATATATATATATATATATATATATATCTTGGCTCGTTACATTCTGGACAATATGTTAAACTCTCATTTTTACCATAATACAAAATATGATGATTTATACAACAATCGATTTTCACCTCTCCTGAACTCATCTTCCTCACCATTTTTTCCATTATAATAATTGTCGGATAATTCATGATCTTTAGGCAATATTTTCTTCAAAATAACTAGCATTGCATCGAAATTCATATCTGTCATATTGTATTCTATTTTCATAGCCAAAAGTTCTGAAACTCGGAGAGTTTTGAGTATGTCTTACAACCTGACCATAATGATTCTTCTGCATTTTTCAAAAGCTCGTAAAATTCCACAGACTCTCCTTGTGGCTCTTCATTATCAAATGTTTCATCCATAAAATCAGATCATGTGATATCCCTCACCATTTCAACAAATGGATTATTTTGAGGAATATCGTTTGATTCATTTGCTGGAGCATAAATTACTTCCCCGTGTCTCCAACATGTATAATAGCCTTCCATGAATCCATGCCTATAGCTGTGAATTTGAACTTCATCTTTAACTTTCTTCTTAAATAAACAATACTTGATACATGGACAAATAATTCTGTCGTCTTAATCGACAACCATAGAACTATTTGCGTAAGAAAATGCTAGAAACTCCTTTATGCCTCGTTCAAATGACTCCATTAAGCGTCCGCCTTGGACACATTTATACATACACTCCTTATTGCTCATCATCCTAATAATAAAAGATAAGTTTTAGAAGTCAGGAGATAAGAGAAGAACTTTATTATTCATAATAAATCTTGCATCCGTCTTTAAAGATTCAAAAATTGAATTAAGATCATCGTCACTATATGTATGTTAGAGTTTATATCTGAGCAAATTTCGGCAGCATAACCACACACCCGTTCAATATACCCCATAAATTAAGCTTAATAGCCTTTAAAATTATTATCAATGTAACAATACTTAAAATGTACCAAGATTAATTTGGTATATCAAAGAGGTGCATTGTTATATTGATGAAAACGAGCTCAGATATTAATGCTAATATATCTGTAGCAATGACGGTTTTAATACAGTATATGAATCTTTAAAAATCCCTTAGTTCGGGACTTCCGAAGTAAGGAAAGCAATCATAAATGTAATATTATATGGATACCTTGCATCACTCTTATGCGTGTGTTACATATGAGGACATCAAGATATCAATATAATATATACATTTATGTTGGCAGGATATTTAAATATATTTGGATGGTTTATGAATGGGAAAAAGATCTAAGTGATCCTACAATTGTGCCTAATAAATTGATTAATTTATTGAGAATGTTCACGCAAAAAATATCTTCTACCTGCACACATCAAAATCCACAACCATTGGAGCGGTATATCTCGTCCCGAAGTGAGTCCAATAGTTTTGTTAAAAAAATAACACGTTGAAAGTGATGAAATCTTCCAATGTGTTGCACATGTCTCCCGTTATGCAGGGCCACGCACCACCTTGTGTGGAGGGACGCACTGCGTGTGTAAAATTTTGTGCGATTTCCCAGTAATCTAATATTTTTAACTTACAACCTACCAAACTACAAACCAATGTGATATTAATCCACATTAGCCAATGCGATAAATTATTTATCACAAGAGAGATTTCTGACAACAAAAAACAGGCACATGCCTTACTTACAAATATATATGGAATGAGACATTTAATGTATTTTGGGGGCAAATTTGATGTATTGCAAATCTTAATTGTTAACATCTTAACACCCCCTAAATTCATATAATATCTCTCATTATAGTCTCTTTACAACATACCGACGCATATACTACCCTCCTTACATCAATTCAACCAAAAAAAAATCACATTCTCATGTTAAATGAAATCTAATTAGCAAGTAACCTCTATGCTATACACTAAGTTAATAATACATAATAGAGCATAATTATGACATGCTAGTACTATCTCCTAGTCATTTTTTTATCATCAACAATACTTTAACGACCACCAAAATAACACTTCTATTTTATTTTCCAACATCTTATACAATTCTAAACATGATATAGGTTGTGACATTTCATTGTACACCTTGTGACATTTCATTGTACACCTTCCATGCATGTACAATTTCATATATACTACACTACAATCACCAATCCAATAACGAATACACATTAATCTTTCACAAATGATAAACATATATACAATAATTTTATGCATTTAAAAGTAAACGAACATGATTTTTTTATCAGAAATGATGAATACCTAAAACATGAATAAACAATAAAATATACAACAAAATAATGAAAATGAAGAGAGATGATATAGGGAAATACCTCAATGAAGGTGCGTGTGTGGTTGGTGGAGGCAAAACTTGGCCGTTGGAGGGAGTGCGTACGGAGGAGAAATCGCTGGAGGGAGGGTTTTGGGGGCACCAACTCGCATCGAGTGAGAAGGAAATGCCCTGGAGAGTTCTGTTTATAATCGTGGGCGAGCACATGGCGAGCACATAATGCGCTTACCCGGTAGCCAGTGTGCTCGTCCGAGAAAATTACCGCGCCACATGTCACTATGTCAAAATTCAAGTGCGCGAGCACACTTAGTGAGCACATGTGTAGACCAAGTGCTCGCTCAATTGAATTCAGAGGCACCGTCACCAATGTGAGGGAACATGCAAGCATGGTTGTTAGCTATGTGCTCTCCTGTGTTTGGACGAGCACATGTGCTCGTCCATCCCTAGACATATCTTGCTCGCCATATTAGCTTTTTTTGTAGTGAATATACTTGTAGGCCCTCATAGTTGATTACGTGTTATGAAGCATGCATGCATATGCAGAGATTGGAAACATGACACACATATTTATACCTGCCAAGTGTAGTGGATGTGTCAACTGATAAGCAACTCGTCCCACCAATTCCAAAATCCCAAAAGGTTCAATAAATTATAGTTCGAGTTTCACAGGAACATTGAGTCGTCGATCTCCCCTAAAAGGAGATACCTTCAAGAACACAAAGTCACCTACCATGAAACTCATAGCAGTATGGCATCTATGGATGTATTTATTCCCTCTACTATATGTTGTAAGTAGTTTATCTCGTGTAATCGTGACTATCCATGATTGACATGCCGACCACCTTCTAAATAAAAAATATTCACCATCACTGTAGGTGCATATGACATGCTGAGAAGATCTATCTTAGAATTATAGAATCATAACTCGAATCAACAAAGGAAACTGCCGGATAAAATCAATATCGCAATAACACCTCACCCAATTGTTAGGTTGTGCCTCTGCACAAATTAATTCGAACCCATGTTGGGCATGGATGCAAAAATGCTCAAAAAGGGCATGGTTGCATTTTACCCAATCTTCTTCTATGTTTTGACAGACAGAACACACAAGAATCTTTTCAACCACTTTGTTCCCCCTCCGTGTTTTTTTTGCTAAGTAAATAAACCATATATTCCAAAAAATGGGGCTATAACTTGTTACAGCAAGAAAAGGGGCCAACAAAGGCAGCCAGAAAAGCAGAATATGCAATGTGAGAAAACAAAAAAACTAAACTAAACCGATCCCAAGGGAAAACAAAAACTCAGCAATCGGCCTAGAATTTGATAGCAGTGTATGTATCATATACATCCGAGATAAGGCATCCAGGAGAGGAGCAGCCCGAGTGCACCCATCTACGATTGCGCTCCCACCAAAGTAGCCAAACCACGATCGCAAGAATGGTGGCGTAGGTTGAGAGATCGGACCTCGAGGGCAAGTTGATAATCCAGTTCACCTGATCCAGAAGAGCATTACCGGCAGGAGAGAGGAGGCCAAAGGAATGGTAAGCACCTATCGAAACCGCCGAGGAGAATGTACAGTTGAGGAAAAAATGTTCATGCGATTCATCCGCTGCAGTGCACAACCCACAAGCGGGCGGAAGGGACATTCCAAAGGCATTGAGTCTATCAATAGTGGGCAGTCTACCAAGAAAGGCCCTGTACAGAGTAAAAGCAAACGAGGGCGGAATGTGGCGATCCCATATCACACCATACCAATGGACCAGGCCAGCCCGGTCCCGAAGAAGGTCGCAAGCGCTAGCAAAGGAAAAACCAGCGCGCGAGTGGGTCCAAGAAGCATACCTAATATCCCCACAAATAGCACCCCTCAAGCTCGCACGCAAAGCCAACATCTTTCTCCAAAGAATTGAGGCGGAGGAGGAAGGCGAGATATCCTAGAAGGAGTCGATGCCAATATATTTCTTGCTCAAATAATCAGCCCATAAGGAGGAATCAGCCGAGAGAAGCCTCCATACCCAAGAGGCAATCATAACACGACGAATGGATAGAATGGACATGAGGCCCATGCCCCCTCCATTTTCGGAAGACAAATACGAGTCCATGCAATATCATGGCGCTTTCAACCCCACAGGAAGTGTGCGCACATATTGTTGATGCGCCTGATGTTGGAAATAGGAATGATAACACCTGCGGCCCAATAGAGCACGATGTCCCTAATCACCTTGTTCAGAAGCTGC
This sequence comes from Ottelia alismoides, assembly GCA_037367405.1. NCBI lineage: Eukaryota > Viridiplantae > Streptophyta > Magnoliopsida > Alismatales > Hydrocharitaceae > Ottelia > Ottelia alismoides. The sequence goes on along the minus strand of JAZKJV010005993.1, from coordinate 519,880 downwards.
GCTCTGCCAGCCATATATAAGCATCTAGCACTCCAACCATCGAAAAGGTTCGAGATCCTATCCTCAAAGACGCGCGTGTCACAACTGTGGCCGTAGGAGGAAGCAATCGATAAACCCAAATAAGTAGCGGGGAGGCGCTGTTGAAGCATCCCCGTTCGAAGGGTGGCAGCAAATTCACAATTAGCCCATCTTGGTCTGAAAATTCTACTTTTCCTTGGATTAAGCTTAAGCCCCGAGATGGACTCAAACTCAAGCAGAGTGTCGCGGATAAAGGTGATGGAGCGGTGGAGCCCTTGCAAAAGAAAAGGAGATCGTCCACGTAGATAAGATGAGTGGGCGCAACAGAGCGACCACGACCCAACGTGAAGAAGCGGCCCGCCAAGACAGACATCTCGACAATGGTGGAGAGCGACTCCATAGCTATGGTGAAGAGCAGCGGGCTAAGAGGATCGCCTTGCCGCAATCCTTTAGTCCCAGTAAAAAAGCCATGCAGTGTTCCATTAATGAGGATAGAGAACGAAGCCGTAGATATGCAATTCTTAACCCAAGAGATCCAGCGGGGGCTGAAACCCATGTCCGACAGGGCCCTAAGAATGAAGGAGTGATCAACCGAGTCAAAAGCCTTAGATATGTCAATCTTGAGGCAAGCTTTGTTGTGCGACCCACTTCTTGTATCAAATCCATGAAGAATTTCATTAGCCAGTCGGATATTATCACTGATAAGTCCCCCCTTAATGAAAGCAGTTTGATTAAGGGAGATGAGGGATGGCAGGACCGCAGAAAGTCGAGTGGCCAAAGTCTTGGCGAAGATCTTATAAATTACATTACAACTCGATATTGGCCGATAGTCCCCAATACTAGCCGGGGATTGAACCTTCGGAATGAGAGTGAGGAACGTGTGGTTAACTTCCCTCACCATCCCCACCGTCATAAAGGAACTTCATAGCCTCCAGAATAGGATCCTTCACTAGAGGCCAATGGGCCTTGAAAAATTTTGCGTTGAAACCATTGGGCCCCGGGTCCTTAGTCCATCCGATAGAGGCCAAAGCCTCCCAAATTTCATCAGTAGCAAACGGCCTATCCAGCCAGGCCATAGCATCCTCAAAAAGACATCTTTTCAGAGGCGGGGGTGGCGTCCTCGCATCGCCATTCAAAGCAGGGGCTAAGAGGCCCATGAAGTGATCTTCGGCAGCCCTAGCTACATCAATTTGGCGCACCACAACATTACCCTCAGAATCTAAAACATTAGTAATAAAATTTTTAGAGCAGCGAGCTTTTGCCATGAGATGGAAGTAGCGAGTATTGCGATCCCCGAGATTCAACCAATCCGCCCTACTTTTTTGTTTCCACATGGATTCCAAGTCCACATCAAGAGATAATAAATACTTCTTAACGTCCAAATCCAGCTGAGCAAGATAAGGATCGAGAGGGTCTTCAACGAGGGCCAACGATATGGCGAGGAGGAAGGACTTGGCACAGCTAGAGTCGGTGAATGCATTGGCTTCCATAGAAGCCCACCGCTTCAGCGCAATCTTAACATTTTTTAATCTCTTAGCCAGACAGAAGAGAGGATTACCGTGCACAGGAGTCGTCCAAGCGGCCAAAACCGTGTCCAAGTAGCCAGGACGCATCAACCAGTAGTCAAAGAATCGAAATGGGGCCTTGCGATGGAACTTAGGACAAATTTGTATAGTCATCAATAGATGATCCGAGTGCGGCAGGGGGGAGTAGCACAGTTTGGCGGTGGGAAGGGAGGAGATGAAGTCCTCGTTCGCCAACGCCCGGTCCAGCTGAGCCACAATACGTCCCGAACCAATAGAGCCATTGGTCCAAGACCATGGGTTGCCATTAGCCTCGATATCCGATAAGCCACAGTCAAGGAGACAATCATTGAATTCATCCATGGATGTTCTAGCAGCCAATCAGCCTCCCAATCTTTCATTGGAATAGCGAACTGCATTAAAATCCCCAAGGACAAGCCAAGGGCCATGAATACCCTGACTAACCACACGCAAGTGGTTCCAAAGCTCCAATCGACGACTTTGCGTATTTTCACCATACACCGCAGAGAGATTGAGAGTGTAGCCACCATGGCTTTTGCAGAGCATAGAAATAGCTTGATCGTGAATACCGACAATCTGACAAGACCAAGAGGAAGAATTCCAAAGGAAGCAAACACGGCCAAGGCTTGTGTTGTTATGCACCAGCTTCCATCCCGCAGGGATAGAATTCTCGAAGCGAGCCCTATTAGGAGGGCGAATTTTGGTCTCCACAAGGCCGATAAGTTCAACATTAGCCAGAAGAAGTTCCTTGAGCAAAGCTTTAGATTTCCTGGGCCTGTTAAGGCCACGGGTATTGCAGACCATAATGGTCATTAAAAGGTCGTAGAGGTGGGGTCGATGACCCACCCTTTAGCTTTAGTAGGAGCTTTTGGAGGTTTCTTTTTTCTATGGGTCGCCATGACCCATTCCGAGTTGGGCTCTGAGATAATAAGAGACCCCTTGGTCTCCGTATTGAGATACCCATGAGATGAGGAAAGTTCATGCGTATCACCCGAAGGAGAATTGAGATCAATTAAGCATGGGGAGGCACTGGTATTGGAGCCAGGCCTCCTACTAGATGATGCCATTCTGTGGAGAATTTTCCTTGTTCCCAAACCAATGGAAGGGGCTTTCATCGCATGGTGAAAGCGTTTTTGGGATCTATCCGAGGAGATGGGTACATCCCTTGAGGCCGGAGGATCTGGAGCATTAGGGACCTCCGGGACCTCCGAAGGAATTGCCACAGAGCTACCAAGATTAGTATTGGAAACTTCCAAGGTATCAATAATTTGAACAGAAGTGTCCACATTGATGTGGGGGATGTCATAAGCCTTGGCCTGCATCTGATTTACCTCAGAGCTGGCAGGCCTAACCGGTTCAACAAAAGGGCATTGCTTGGAGGTATGTCCAAAAGCAACACAATTTTGGCATTTAGGAGGAGTCCATTCCATCTCAACTTGCACCTGCTGACGAAGACCAGAATAGAAAAGCAAGGGAACTGTCGAGGGGATCACCTTCGACGCATGGACGGAGATACAACAGCGAGCATACTCTAGGTTCTTCCCAGCTGCTGTAGCCGCGTCCATGAACAAAGGGACACCAACAAGGCTCGCAAGTTTGTTCAAAATTAAGCCCAAGGCCTAATCCATGGAACCTGACCCACAGGGGTATCTCTGAAAGAAGATCTTTCTCCATGCAGGAGACTGCATCCCATTTTCTCAGAACCATGAACCGTCCTTGGAACAACCAAGGACCGGAGGCAAGGATTCGATAACAATCAACACCAGATGATAGTTTCAAGTAAAAAAAACCATTTGGTCTTGGGAGGAGCTTGTAATGCCCCTACGGACGCCAGACCTTTTCAATGAAGGCTGAGACGTGTTTGAGAAAAGGTCGTTCACCAAGCACATAGAAGACAATCGTATTTTCCCTGGTGCTTGCGATGCTGCAGGCTTCGGCCTCTGATACGAAAGCAACTTCAACACCGTCGACGATAGTGGGCAGCGCATACTGGAGAGGCCAGGCTTCGGAGGCAGGAGTGGGGGCCGCACCACAGACATCCCTTCAAGAAGGGATAGAAGGAGGAGCCGTGGAGTGAGAGGGCGTGGGGGAATGGGGAGCCGGGAGATGCGGTGGTGGAGGGGCGGGGATAGGAGGAGAAGAAGATGAGGAAGGGGGGGCGAAATGAGAGGAGAGGGGGATGGAGTTGGGACCGGAGGTTGTGGCGGAGGGCGTGGCAGGAGGAGTATGAAGCTGCAGGGTGGGGGGGCGATTAGGGATTTCAGGCGGCGGCGGAGAGGGGTTGGGAGCGGGAGGGGGAGGGTTAGGGTTTATTGGAGGGGGAGGGTTCATTGGAGGGGTTGGGTTCCCCCTCCGTGTTGTTGACATTGCAGTTGTGTTGAGGGAGAAATTAGGGTACCGTCTTCCTTCTTCCTCTCCTCTGTTCTCCCTTGGATTGAACTGCATTTGCTGTTGGAGATCTTGCCATGGATATGCCAAATAGGAGCTGCTGGTGTCAGAGAACCTTCACTGATGGTAACTCTTTCTATCTCAATTTCTTAATCTATCGATCAAGAATATGGATCAACTCTTCAGAATAAGAGAGATCAGAATATACTTGCAGTCCCTCATAGTAGATTGCATGTTATGAATCATGAATGCATATGCAGGGATTGTAAACATGACACACATATTTATACATGCCAAGTGCAGACGACATGTCAATCGATAAGCAATTCGTCCCATCGGTTCCAAAATCCCAAAAGGTCCAACATATCACAGTTTGAGTTTCTAGGACCACTGAGTTGTGGAGCTCCCCTCACAGAAGACATCTTCAAGAACATGAAGTCACCTACCTTAAAACTCGTATCAGTATGATGTCTATCAATGTATCTCTTCCGTCCACCCTATGTTGTAAGTAGTTTATCTCGTGCAATCTTGACTATCTCCATGATTGACATGCCGACCACCTTCCAAATAAAAAAATATTTACCATTCATGTAGGTGCATATGACATACTGACAAGATCTACAATATAATCATAGAATTGATTGCTCGAATCAACAAAAGAAACTACAACAACATAGCCTTACCCAATTGTTGGGTTGTGCCTCTACCCAAATTAATCCGAGCCCATGTTGGGCATGGATGCAAAACTGCTCACAAGGGCATGGTTGCATTTTACCCAATCTTTTGCTCTGTTCTACGGACAGATGGTCTTTTTCGACTACTTTGTTCCCTCCTACCTGTTTTTGTCGTTATTGTTGTGTTTAGGGAGAAACTATGGCACCATCTTCCCTCTTCTCCTCCATTCTCCCTTTGGACCGAATGCATTTACCGGAGATCTCACCGTGGAAATGCCAAATAGGAGCTGTTGTGAGCATGGTTTGGCAGCCATATTTTGGCGCATTTCTCCACCTTCTCCCTCTTTTATTTGCGTTGGTGTGGTTCTTTATAGATACATCCTATGGAGAAGGATTTGGATTTGTATAGCCTTTAGAGATAACATTTCATCATCATATGGTTCTTTATAGATACATCCTATGGAGAAGGATTTGGATTTGTATAGCCTTTAGGGATAACATTTCATCATCATATCTACTGGATAAATTTGATTGGGTGAGTAGGCCATGTAGCTTTCCCCCTCTCATTTTGGAGGTTTCCACGTTAAAACCCTCGTGCACTTGTGATTGATTTTGTTCTTGTGGTTGTGGTTTTTTTGCTTGTTATTTGTATTTCCCATGGTCTAGTTGTCGTTTGATTTGATTTTCTTAATCGATCAAGTTACTTGATTCCATATGCTTCTACAATATTAGTAAGATTGCTTGTTCCCTACGGAGTGGTATCAAAGCCTGATTCAATGGTGGATTACAAGTTAGATTTTTGTTTGAGCCGGATGATTAGTCTTAATGGGACTAACTATAATTTGTGGAAGAACAAAATGAAGTATCTTCTGTATGTGAAGACCTTGCACCTTTCTTTATTCACCATGCAAAAGCTTGACACCAAAACAAATGAGGAATGAGAATTTGAACACGAGCAGGTTTGTGGTTTCGTCAGACAGTTTGTTGATGGGAATGTCTACAACCACATCCTATATGAAAGCCATGTTAGAAGACTATGGTTGAAATGGGAAGATCTTTATGCATTTGATGAATCTCCATTTCATGACCTTTATTCTTTCATTTTGGCCTTAAACCCTAGCTAAATGCATGCAATTACCATTATTTTAAATTAATTAACATCCACTATTTATTGTACAAATACTATATAAAATACATTGTTTATAGCTAAAATAAAAGAATAAAGGAAGGAAAAGGAAAAGAAGGAATTGCCAATGGTATGTTATGACCCTGAACCCCGAGACCAGGTCAAGAATTGATTTGGTCGATATGGAATAATATAGAGGGAGATATGGGCCAAATATACAATAAAAATCTCACTTATTTATTCATCAATAATTCATTTTTAGGATCTATTTTATTCTTTATTATTTATACCTCAAATAGAGAAGCTTTGTACACGAAAGTTGTAGATATAAGTACTAAAAAAATACAAAATCGATTTCATACAAAATAATATACAATGTACATTTTATACTATGAATAAAAAGCCAAAACCCAAACTTTCCAGACACATATCTTCTCAATAAAAGCTCAAAATGCATCAAAATCACCTTTAATTGTATATAACTTTTAATTGGCTATTTAATGGAGGTGATTTCACCTAATTCAATGTTAAGATGTGAAAGTTAGGTTTTGGACCCCTATTGTGTAATTTACCTGAATAAAATATTCATTTTATTTTTTATCTATATATTTTTTATATTTTTATATTTTTATAAATTTATAAATATTATTTATAATATATTTTCATATTTAGAATGGAATAAACCATGAAGAAAAACAAAAATAAAATAGTCTATATAAATACATAGATGAAATACCTATGCTTATACCACTATAAATTACACCTCTACTTATTTAGTTGTAGAAATAACATCATAAAAATACAATAAAAATATATTTTCGTATACAAAAATAAGTTATAATTATATAAAATATGAAAATAAAATAATAAAATCAAAAATACAAAATAAAAATAAAATATACAAAACATAAAGTCAATATACCTATAAATATACTAGTAAAAAGTAACTTATAATAAATTAACTCATAAAAATAAATTAAAATCATATTAAAGAACTTCATAAAACAATCAACATTTCTTATGTTTTATATTTTTTGAAAATAATTCGTTTACTATTTTTATTTAATTATTTTTGAATAAAGACAGCTCTTTCGTCCTGTAGTGTCCTATGTGGACCAATCAGGATGCAATGACTGTTGACCCAAGTCAATTGTCCTTCCCCACCTCTGACCCCTGTTAGAAACTCAAGCGCACCATCTTCTCTACCTCCACCCGATCGCTCTGATCAACGATTTGCCTCAAGTACGTCATGAAATATCTTCCCATCACAATCGACATCCACACCTACGCATTAGATTCATATGATCTTCATCGAGTCTCTCAATAATCTTAATTTAAAATCACCCAAAATCTTGTCTATAAATAAAACTCAAATTCTTCCATCCCCTTTTCGATCCCTCTCTAAGCTATGTAGTCCCTCCATTCATGTGTGCATGAGTTCTCCGGTGACAGAGGAAGCTTCCCCGAGGTTTGGAATGGTGTAGGAGGAGGAGGAGGAGAGGAGGTCCAGGTGGCGCTCTGACAATGTCCTGCTCCATGGCTTCTCGGCAAGGTAAAAGCTATGCATTTTACTTTCCTTGGATATATTTTCATTCCATCTTTCAATTCTCACATTTAGTTTCGTATTTAGATCGTAGGATTACCTGTAATTCCAGTAGTCGCGTTCACTAGAGCCGCTAGGGTTCCGAGCCTTTTACCATGAATCAACATGTCCTGACCCCGCCTGACAGCCCCATCTTATTTCCTTTATGATGCTCCATCGATCTGACCACTATCACCCTTCGAGGCCTCTTGGATCAAGGGATCGATGCTTTCTTTGTATCCTATCGTCGAAGCACCTTCATTTCTACTCATATCATTGCGAGCTCCACCAATAATGACCCAGATATGATCATCCTTACGCCGCGAAACTTCCCATCTCTTTTGTAGGTCTGGAGGGCCCTGTTTAAGGGGTCTTCGAGGTACTCGAACACGCTCAGGTATTCAAGCTATCTGGACCCCTATCGACGTGGAACGAATCCACTTGACATGTCTCCCAGCTGCGGATCTTCACGACGAAGCGTTTACCCACCAACGAGAAAGCAGGTCTGTAGCGCCAGATCTGAGAAATCAAAGGAGCAGAGGATCTCTGTTCTTCCCAGTTCATCCATCGAGCTTCTCCATCATCTGATCAAGAGCCACGCTCCAGATGCAACAGATGGTGTTCGATCAAGTGAAGCCACGACCGTCAGATCTCCGCTCGAGGTCTAATCGTAGACATCATCGTCGAACTATCATCATGCGCTGTAGAGATGCCACTTGTTAAGTGAGAAGATCTCGGTCGTCAGCCCGTGCACAAATAAGGGGTAATTTGCACTAACCCCCTTCGCAATTTATTTTTTAGTATTTAAAATATAACCTGGCATGTAAATAATATTTTGAAATTTAGAATGAGCCCCTTTTGTTTCCTGATATTGCATTCATATCCACACCAACTCAGCTCACGTGACTCGCCACGTGAGTTGGGTATTTTTTGGGCGTATCCTTCTGATTTTATTTATTTATATTTAATACATAAAATTGTTCATTTGTTATTAATTTTTTTGGGAAAAATTGTATATGGGACTTGTAAGTTTTATATTCTTTTATAAATGCCCTTTTAGGGCATATTTAATTTATGTATTTTGTGAAAAATTGCATGTATGCCCCTAGATTTTGTAAAATGATTCTGAAATGCATGTATACTTTGTTTTAATTGTAGATATGTCCCTGCTAGCACCTTAAATTTTATTTACTTGTTTATTTTTGTTAAAAATGCCTCTTGTTTGTATTTAATTTTGGAAAAAATGCGTAAATGCCTTGGATGATATATTCTCATGCTCTAATTTTTAGTTTGCATTTCTTGGCTTTATGTATTTATTAAAATTCAAACAATGAGTATTAATTCCCTATTTGGCTTTAAAAATGTCAAAAAATATCAAAATGCCTTTAAAAATCGTAAAAATTATAGTGTGCTTATTATTATCTATATTAACTCCAGACCGAAAATCCCTAAAAATAGAAAAAGTTTAAAAATTTAAAAAATCCAAAATCCAGTAAAAATAAGAGAAATCACCAAAAATTCCAAAAATAATTATTTTTATCCCGAATTTTTCTCTATGTCATTATTTATGTACTAAAATCGATTTGAAGATTTTTCTGGCACTTCTTCTGTTTTTAACCTTCAAATCAATTCATCCTATTTATTTAATCCCTAATTTGGGATATTTTTGACTTAAAAATACATAAAAATATGCAAAAATGACAGAAAATCACAAAAAACATTTAGAAAAATAAAAAAATCCCCAAAAAATATTTTCCTGGATTTTTGGACTATTTATAGATATATACCATATACTATCTTTATGTATATATTATCTATACACTTATATTATCTGCTAATATATTCTATATAATTGCACTTTTATTTTGTTTCCAAATTTCAAAAAGAAATTAATTTTTTAAAACTAAAACCCTTTTTTCAAAACCCTTAAAAAAGAAAAAATAGATCTTGTTTGTATTTGATTGTCTCTTTCTCTCTTATATCCCTATCTATATGTATATATATCAATATATTAGTATTATTATTGAATTACTTATATACATGTATTCACTATTAATTCAATTAAAAAAATTAAAAACCAAAAACTCACATAAAAAGTCCTAAAAGATAAGTATGTACATATTTCACATTGATTAACAATAATCATAGGCTACCTAACTTGCTCCCTGTGGTTTGACCTCTACATGCTTACATGTTATACATATTTGTTTGTAGAGCATAACAAATTGTTCCTCACATTTTTGGCTATTTATTGCTTATTTATACATTGTGGGTACTTGTTGATTGACTCGATATTTCATGTGGGTTGGTTCAGCTACAATATATCTTTGCACTCCGTGTGGATTATTTCTGACCCGCATGAAAAACCTCCACCATCAACATCCAAGATAGGAATTAAAAAATTATTTCTTCTCAAGAGAGTGATGAATTTGAGGGTCAAGAAAGGCATCTCTATGCCAGCTTTTCTCAATGATTTCCAAGGCATTACAAGTCAATTAACGAGCATGGACATCATATTTGAAGACAAGGAGTTGGTATTATTGTTGCTTGATACTCTACCAGATTCTTGGAAGACTTTTAGAGTCTCACTTACTAGCTATACAATTAACATGGTTGTTTTTTTGGAGGTTGTCAAGTCAGTCATTCTCAATGATGAGATGCAAAGAAAAACATAAGGAAACTCTTCTCATTCATAGGTTCTTGTTATAGAGAACATGGGAGGAGAAAGATGAAGAATGATAAAGAGAGATAATAATAGGAGCAAGTCTAAGTCCAGATATCAGAAGTTGGAGTGTCAAAGAACTATTGCTAACAATTCAATAATCAAGAGAAAAGATTGAACAAGTTGTTGCAAATGCACAACATGAGCTCCTCATTGTCTACTGTGAGGAGATGGTGAATGTTGCCTAGGATGGTACTTCTTGGCTTGTTGATAATAGTTCTGCATTACATCACATCTCAAAGCAAGTTCTTTTCTTCATATATAACTAGTAACTTTAGCGCATTGAAGATAGGGAATGGTTCTTTATCCCCTTTTGTGAGCATTATCAATGTTGCATTAAAGAATGCCAATTAAGTGGTGTTGATTCTAAAAGATGTGAGGCATGCACCATACATGCACTTGAATCTCATTTCTACAATAAAGCTTGATGACGAAGGATACTGCAACACTTTTGGTGGTGGGTAGTGGAAGCTTGCCCATGGATTCTTGGTTATTGCTCGAGGAAAGATGTATAGCAACAATATTTACATTATGCATGTATATATTTCCCATGATGTTGCACATGTGACTAAAGATACAAAAGTTGAGGTGTGGCATCGATGATTGGGGCACATGAGTGAGAAGGGGTTACAATACTCGGTGAGAAAGATCCTGCTGGCAGATGTAAAGAAGGGAAAGTTGAAGAGATGCACACATTACTTTATTGGGAAGCAGAAGAGAGTCTCCTTCAAAAGCCATCCACCTTCTAGGAAAATGTTGCCATTGGAGCTTGTTCACACAGATGTTTGTGATCCTTTAAAAGTAAGTTCTCTCAATGGTGCACTTTATTTTGTTACCTTCAATAATAAATTTTCCATGAATGTTTGGGTCCGAGTCTTTAAGAGGAAAGACCAAGTCCTTGGTGCATTTAGGGACTTCCACGCGCTAGTGGAGCGACAAACTAGAAAGAAGCTTAAGTGCATGATGAATCCACGATTCATATACTTTATATGAAGAGCTTAACAAATTCTCCTTAATAAATCATCAAATAAACCTCATAAATTGATTAATTAACATTCACTTTGTGAAGAAATTTGCTCTAAAATATGTGAATAAATAACCCTGATTTTGCTTGACAATGTGCCTATTATTTTATGTGCAAATACTAAATATTTCGTGCTATTTATTTTTCTATTATCTTCCTTAAGTCATTTAATAACTATGTATAAAGAATAAAATTAATAAAACATCACAAAATCAAGATAAAACAAAAGAGTTTTAATTTGTATAAATTTCACATAATTTATCTCTGACATTTTTATTCATCTTTTTCTTAATCTAAAAAAATCCATAAAAAATAGATTAATCCTATTGATATTATATATATATTAATCGTTGATTAAAACTTAATTAAAATAAAAATATAGAAAATATAAAATAGGAAAAAATTGGGGATTAATTGGCAAAGTAATACCTATGCAAAAACACATTTTGTACAAATGATTTATTTTGAGTTTGATCCCTTCAAGAAAGTTGTATATCTCAATGATATCAACAACTTTCATGTTGACCACTTTTTCATTTGAAATTTCCTTTATTTCTTTTCTTGTTTTCTTTCATTTTTTATCTTGGTCAATGTTTTTCGCACCCTCTGATTGGTCCAGCCACTCTGCCACCTCAGTGCCTCACCTGTAATCTCTCTCTAGCGCTCAACCCATTAGTGTCTGCCGTTAGTTGACCACATGTCAACTCCCCCATCCGATTGTTACACTCACGAAGACCCTCGATCCACCCTACTTCTCCCTCAGATTACACCTGATCCCCATTGTTACCCTCCTCCATTAAATGTTGCATGTAACCCCGTTCAATGAAGACCTTCGCCGAACCTTCACTTCACCTCCATCTAGGCATTACACCCCTGGTCTACTCCATATAAAACCTGCACCACCTCCTCTGCTCCAAAATATCTACCTCTTGTAGAGCTTCGCCCCTCCAGTCCGAACTCCCTCCTGGTGATAACAGGTGAAGTAGAAACTTGCCGGCGATGACGAGAGGCGGATCAAGGTGCGATACTCAAATCATTAATGAATATCCATTTCAATACCTTTATTCTTTCAGTTTGGCCTTAAATCCTAGTAAAATACATGTAAATAACATTAAACATATGAAATAACACTCATTATTTTACATGTTAATACTATATAAATATTGATATTTAATTCCAAAATAAATGAATAATGGAAAGAAAAGAAAAAGAAATGAAGTATTGAAAATATTGAACGACCCTAGACCCCGAGACCAAGTCAATATTGACTTCGTCGACCATGAATAAAGTAGATGAAATAGGGATAATAATCGTGTAAAATATATACAAAAACCCTAATTTAATTCATCAATAAATATCCATTTTTACTTAATTATTTTCCATCTTATACACCTAAAATAAATAAATAATCAATTGTACATAAAAATACATAGAAAAATACAAAAATAATTGCCAAGAAAAATAACACACAGGGTGACTGGGGCATAGATGAAAAAGTCACAAACAAAACTTCAAAGCCGATACCTGCTCTATATGAACTCAAAATTCATCAAACTCACCTTTATTATTCACAAAAATCAAATTATCTATCTAAAGAAGGCATTTTAATTAAAAATGGGTTAAGATGTAAAAGTCAGCTTTCAAGCCCCCATTGCATTGTACACATGATTATTTTATTCATTATATTTATTCTTTACACTTCTACTATTTTTGTATTATTAAATACATGTAAATATTATTTGAAATATATTAAAAATATAAACATAAAATAAAGTATAAAAAAATACATTAAAATAAATAATACATTAAAATATACTGGTATACTATACCCATAATATATACACTTATTTATTTAAACATATAAATAAAATAAGAAAAATTAATAAAAATACGTAAATATGTATTTATATATATTATAAATACATAAAATGTGTATATATAATAATAAAATTACAAATACAAAATAAAAATAAAATACTTAAAATATAGGTATTTATACCATTGTAAAAATTAGCATCTAATAAATTATTTTATATAAATAAATAAAAATGTTCATAAAATAAGAAACATTTTTTTATGTTTTTAAATTTATTTAATAAATTCATATACTATTTTTAAATGAATTAATAAATGGTTTGATCCCTTGATTTTTTGTGGTTGGTCCACATGGACCAACCAGAAGCCCCCATTTGTTGACCATATGGTCAACTGCACACTTCTTTATGCCTCCTTTGTCCGAAGTCATGAGACCTTTGACTTATTTAATTTTTGCTCTCACCATTATGTTGACATCAAGACCTAGACCCCCATGGTCCATCATCTCAGCCAACATTCATTCCCCACAGTCAAAAGCACGGAAATCCGGACCCGCATAGTCTTGATGCCATAGGCCAGAAGTCTGACTCCAGAAACGATTGGGAGAGGTCAAAGTGCATCATTAGAGGGCTAATTGATACAATAGATGTCTCAGATGCGCTAGCGTTGACTTTCAACTAGTTAGCCAAAGAGTGCCTGAACATGCTAGGCAGATAGACTGAAGAAGTACCACTCAAGCAAGCTCTTATTAAATATAGAAAATCTTCCCTCAGAGTCAAAAACAAAAATACGGTTAGAGGAGAAGAGAGCTGCGAGGAAAGGAGATGCTATGTACCCTTGATCCATGATTCTATGGATCTTGGGTCCTTCATCGAACATCTTCCCCATGCATCCCCCATCTCGCTGGTCATCTAGCCTCCACCAACTCCACTTCTGATGCAATCCATTGCACCCTTTCCCAAAAAAACTTGTGTATAAATAAACCTCAAATCCCAATCTTTGATTCTGATCCACGTTTCTTCCTTGTAACCCCAAGAGGACCCATCCGAGTTGAGATCTCGGTGATAGCAAAAACTCCTCAGCCTTGTTGGCATGGAAAAAGTTGAAGAGCGGCGTGGTCTGGGTCTCGTCGGAGCACCTTCAGTGAACCTCTTCCGCTCCCTGTGCTATGTAGATATGAGTTGCTTCTCTTGTCATTTCTAGTGTAGTTTTCTTCCAGTATGGTAGTGTAGATTTTAGTTTATGCAATTAGTCATTAAATTAGTTTAATTTTAGGTCTTTTCATTTGCTGGAGCTTCCTGCTCCATCTTGATTTCACCATGAACCTTCACTCATTTCGACCCATGAATCATCTCTTCTCCGTCCTAACCCATTTCTCTATTAGAACCCCATCTTTCCTTTTTGATCCTACAAGGATCATGCAAATCTGAGCTTCATCTTTCATCCTCTCTTGGAGATCCTCCGCCCGTTCATCTCCCTTGTTATGAGCTTCAATCTCGGGTCGAGGCAGTTCCCCTCGAGCCCCTTGTTCTTTTGTGCATGTGTTGACCCTAGGATCAACCTAGAGATGGATTGAGAGAGCATTAGGTGCTTCAAGCTGTGAAGAACGGTGAGACCCCTAGGCCCCCATCAATGGGAAATGTAAGCCATTAGAGGACCTCTCCAGGTGCGGCGTACCTCCAGGAAGCCGTAGAGCTTATCGCAGCTGAAGAATGCACCTTGGACATGAAGGTTTCGCTAAATGAAGGCACACCCAAGCCCAGTTCTGGAGTGTTCTTCGTGTAGCCCGTGGACCGTCAGATCATCATAAGTGAGCCACTAGCGCTTGCACCACCACTGGATCAGTGCCCTTTAAGGGGTAATTTGCTAAGTACCCATGCTGCCCTTTTTTATATTTACTATTAAGTCATGTAAATATTAATGTAAAATATTTTGTAATATCTTGCAAAAGGGCCCCCGAACTTCATCTTATTTGCATATAGTTCCCTTGCCATGTCACCTCACGTACCCGTGCGCGTGAGGGTTTAACCATTTTGCACTCAACCCCCTCACGGTTTAGATATTTGTCCTTAGTCCTATAATTCATATATATAGTGTTGACTTTATGGAATAATTGCATTTATGGTCCTTATTTTTTAGTTAATTACATTTATGCCCCTACTAGGAGTATATTAAAAGTTAAATTAATTGATTAATTACTTGTTGCCCATGGACTTTGTTTTTAGGGTTATTAAGTGCATTTAAACTTCTTTTAAACTGCATATAGGTCCCTACTAGTTTCACAATTTTATTTTATGTATATTTATTAAAAATAGTATTATATCTCAAAAAATGGTAGGAAAACTAAGGTGGTTGCTAGCTAGATTTATCATATATAATTTTCACCTGGCATTTTAAGTTAATTTCTTATTTATAAAAATATAAAAATACACACTTTTCTTCCTGTCTAATTATTAAAATCCCAAAAAATATAAAAACACTTTTAAAAACTCCAAAAAATAGAATATATATTATTATATACTCTACCTTCACACCAAAAATCACAAAAAATACAAAAAGAAAACCATAAAAATGCAAAACCCTAAAAACACTATAAAAATCAGAAAAAATTCATTAAAAATCTAAAAACATTATTTTCTGATTTATATTTTTCTTTATTGTATATATCATATACTAAAAATAGGTTTGGGTATTTTTGGACTTATTATATTTTAAAACCCAAAACAATTCAATTATATTATTTTATTCATTGTTTTGCACATTTTAATACTTTAAAAATACGTAAAATTAGCAAAAATCTCATAAATATCCCAAAAATAGATAAAATATTAAAAATATAAAATATTATTTGATTTTTTGTATTTAAAAATATAAAACCCTATATACTGTATACTCTATATATAACTTATATTATCTATATTATCATTATCATTACATATAAGTACATATTGTATTTTAAAAATAAAAAGAAGCTAAAAATAATACAAAAATAAAAAGATATTAAAATTTAAAAATGGAAAAATTTAACAATCTAAAATATAAAACATTTAAAAATCCATAAATTCACATAAATTAAAAATCCACAAAAAATAGGAAAATAAATAAAATACAAAAATAATTATTTTAGTTATTGTCAATTAATAATAATTATTCCTATCCTCCATTGTTCTTAGTAGTTTGACCCATATACTTGTGCACTATACACACATTTTGTAGGGTATAATAAGTTACACCTCATTTTGTTTTAATTGCTTAATCATTATCGTGGGTTGATTGTTTGTATGATTTGATTGGTCACTTGTCGCGAGCCAGGAGAGGGCTGATACAGTGATTGGTGGTTCTCACTTTTTGAACACCGCTGGCTCCTCCAAGATCGGATGTTAGGCACCCCTAATCCGATTGATCAACACCCATATCCTTGGCCGAGTAGCAGCTTCCACGAACTGCATGAGCTCGTGCTCTCTTCTTGTCAAAGCATTTGCAGCGACAACCCAAGGAGGTCCCTCCTCCTTTTTTCCAAGAGAGTCTAGACTCCTACACCTCCACCTCCTCTACTCTTCGATCCCCTCACCGCTCCAGGTATCCCCTTGCATCTCTACTCATCATCTTCTCCTTTTTCTTCGGTTTGACTCAGCATACCCCCCAAAGGTCCTATCTTCGATCAGTTCTAAGACCCACTCTGACAA
Organism: Ottelia alismoides; assembly: GCA_037367405.1. Lineage (NCBI taxonomy): Eukaryota > Viridiplantae > Streptophyta > Magnoliopsida > Alismatales > Hydrocharitaceae > Ottelia > Ottelia alismoides. The sequence goes on along the minus strand of JAZKJV010005993.1, from coordinate 503,301 downwards.
TCAAGGCCACCTCACCTTCCTCATTTGTTTACTTCTTTTTCTATCTCTTGAGACCTCCACCCATCTCCAGCCTTGCAAAGGCCGGAGCATCAAGTTTCTATCCCTCGCCTGCAGAAGGAGCCCCACCCCTTTTTTCTTGCTTTTGTTAACTTTGCAGGTCCACGCCTCTTGGATGTCCCTCAAGAGAAAATTGACTCCACAGGCAGATCCTAGAGCTCCATCGCCGCACCACCTCCTCCCAGGGGGATCATCCCATCTCCACCTGCAAACAAGCTGCTCCGCCATCGACCATCATCACCCTCACACCACTCAGTCAAGGATGAAGGAGGACAGAGCATGCATGTGCCGTATGATCAAAGCCCTCACTTTGATCCGACGGCCCCGATCAATAGCTCCTCATACATCTGATTCGTCTCCTAGCCATCGAATCAAGTGCCACCCAAGCCTCCTACTTTAGTGGGCCCTAACCTCATGGGAGCACTACGCGGAAGGCTCAGCTTCCAAGCTTAGCTGATGTTCCAAGCCTCAGCACACCCTCGTGCTCCTCATGCGGTAGAGGGTATTTTATAGAGGCACCACTGCTTCCTCTCAAATTCACTATGCTAATTACGTGAATTTTTCACGTGGATGGCAATTTTTCAAGTGTGACCCTAGAAGTTTTTCGAAATTGCATTTATGCCCCCACTTGGGCCAAATTGCACAAAGTCCCCTTTAACTATTAGAAATTATAGATAAGACCCTCGTCGTCCCGATTTGAATAGCAAACTTTATTTTATTTGCAAATAGATCCCTTGTTTTTTAATTGAACATAACTCTATCATTTGAACTCTAATTTTAGTGTATAATAAGTCATTTTGAAGTTCTTTTTATTCTCTTTCATATGATATGCTTGATGAGCAGAACAAAGCTCATTTGAATTGAATTATTACTGTTGGAATACATTCTGTTATGCATGCTTAACATTATTGATTCTTTTATAATAAAAATTTGAGAAAATTGATCTTTTTGTAGGGATTAAAAGAGGAGGCTTAATTAATATTTATTCCCTGATTATTTGAAATTAGTGATTATTTCTTGATGAATTAATATCACAGGGAACACGATCTATAAATTGTGATTAATTTTTATGCAAGATTAATTTTATTAATTAATCTTTTAGCCTAAACTAGGATTTTAATCTTTGAAGGAATTTATGGATTCATATCTTAAGATCTGAGGATTATTTGAAGTATAAGAATTAATTTTGAGGATTAAATTATAAGGAACTTAGGCATCAAATATTCTTGAGAATTATCAGTCATCATTGACTTTAATTTGTGCAAGAGTGTTTATATATTGATCTTATAGCCTGCTTGAAAACTTTGATTGCAAAAATATTTCTTGGATTTTATCAGAACTGTGAATTCATTCAAATACTTCATCGAGCACATTATTTGAGGATATCATTATAATCTCATATTTATTTCTCTATTTATTTGTCATCACATATCATACATCTTAACCTTATTTTCTGACATATAATTTAGCACTGCAATTAGTTAATTACATTGATTAATTTAAATCAAGTAACTAAAGATCACCGTTCCCTAAGTTCGACCTTGGTAAACTTACCAAGTAAAATTTGCTACATATTCAAAGGTGTGGATTTTGTTGAATTAATTCCAACCACATATACTATAATCCAATATTATTAAAATAGGTGGAAAGCGATTCATCAAATGGCATCGTTGCTGGGGAGCAACACATTCTATGATTTTAAATTGTTTTTTATAATTAATTGTCGTGCTTTTAATTTTTATGTCAAATTTCTTTCGCATTTATTTTTTTCATATTTATTTTATTCTTCTTATATTTCTCTCTTATAAATACTAACCACATTTTCTCTTTACGGATAGCTCATAGTATTTTAAAGACAAATTCAAGGAGCCGCAAAAGAGATTTTTATTCTTTTTGTGAGAGAGAGTAGTCTAGAGTTCTGTAATTTCTTTCTTTTTTAAGGGTCTATTTGGAACATAATACTTGTAACAGGACTGAACTTTGGGGACACTTGGGCCTGCTTTGACCCCTACTCTATGGTCAGGGACCCAAGTGTATTGTGTGATTGACGTAGGATTAGGACCTGCACTTGCAGTAGAGTAATTTTATTTGCTTGTGCTCAGTTATATTTTGTAGGATACATAACACTTTAATGAGATGCACTATACATCGTTTAATTTAGCCAAATCATAAATCAACTCTTCTTACTAATAGAACTTTCTACTTTGGAGCATTTTTATCGGCTGCATTAATTTAGATTTCAATTCTGTTATGCATCCCACATGAAGAGTGGGAAGCACTATAAGTTTTCTAACTGAGTATACATCATCATTATCATCGTTCATCAATTTGCTCGAATCATCCCCTGTTTTCTGATCTAAGTTAAAGAGGAACCAGAATCGATTTGGTAGATGAATAATTTGTGCTTATTAAGACCCAAAATGATAACCTAACTTGAAATTGGGATAGCTAACAAGGTTGATTAAAATAATTTGGAATAAAATCAACACTTATTTTTGGGAGATCAATGCCCATCATTGGACACATGTACCTTCCAGAATGAGCAATGCATGCTACACATAAGGATTAGAGCCCAAATACCTGGGTGTTTGCTTGGAATATCAGGTTGTAAGAAACCTTACTTCGAGGATGTGAATCATAGAGTTGCCTACTAGTACTAGCACAAAGTAGGAACTCCCCACAAGTGCTGTTGGGTTTTTTGAAGTATTGTTGAAGCAATCTTGCTAGTGACCATGCCTCATCTGACATTTATTACTTGGAGACAAAGAGTGGAATGATACTGTCTCATCAAGACTTCATGAAGGTCATCTCGTGCACACTTGAGTCCGACATGCGACAATTTTGGTATTGCAAGTACTCATCCTCAGGTTAAATAGTTATTTAATATGGAAAATCATATAGGAGGGTTGACTCATTGCTACCTCAAGTGGGAAATCTCTTGGCCTCTCCAAGTATATCTTGACCATCAATCACTATAGGCCAACTGAGTGCTATAGTTAAAAATATTATTTGAAAATAATCCTTAAAATTTAAAAGATAAGCGGTCAAACTCTAACATGCCATATCAAGTGCTCAGATGGTGAATCTACGGGTTTTGATTTGTGTTTGCTTTATATGTGTACGAAGACTATAGATTTGTGCCTCATGTGTATTCAATCTCTCTTGACTCTACTATCACGCTCTTCTCCCATTCCTCTTGGCATCGTAGATGGACATCTCTTGGGAAGTTAGTCTGGACCTTTTGGAAAATTCACAAAACCCTTTAGATCTCACATCTCCCTAGAATTGACATGACCCTCTTCTCGAACCCACATGAACTTGGGATGACACTCTTCCCAAGATTAGGATCAATAAGTGTCTCTCTTGGAGTTTAGTCGATCATGGACTAATCCTATCTTTAATTCTCCTCCTACCAAGGAAACCCTTATCTTTGGTAGAACCCTCTATTCATCCATGCCAAGATCTAATTCGAGTATATATATAGGTGAAGAAGACAAGATGCCTCCCAAGAAGAATCCTAATGAGGACGGGAACAACAATCATCCGATGATAGCCATCCTGGATCGACTGGTGACAGCTGAGCAGAAGAGTGAATAAATGAGAGCTCAAATAGGACACATTCAAGCAGCTAGATATCAGGAGGAGGAAGGAATGGAATACACGTTTCTCACAAAAATCGATGATGACTACAACTTGCTGAGACCATCACCTCTCGAGGATGCCTTCGAACACAAACCATATTTCCTCACGCTGCTCTTGAAGTTTAGTGGAAACCATAATGAAGAACCCTATTCTTTTCTTCTGGATTTCGAGCTAGTCTATGACATCCTATCTCATTCTAGGGTTAGTCAAGACTACATTTGGTTAAGTGCTTCTCCTTTTGCCTTAACAGATAAGGTTGCTTACTGGTTGAAAAAACTATAGGGGAGGTGATCTCAACATGGGTTGTATTCAAGGCTCTATTCTTGAAGAAATTCCATCCAGTAAGTAGATATAAATAAATATGGATCACGATCACAAGTTTTACCCAGTTTCTCGATGAACCTTTTCATGAAACTTGGGAGAGATTAAGGAATTAATTCAAAAATGCCCAGGGCATGGCATTAACAAGGTGATGTTGGTCAAGAGTATTGTCAGTGGTCTGAACCCCAGGATGAAAGGGTTGGTGAGCACTACTTCTGGAGGAAGCTACATGGGCCGACACCAAGAATATGTCTGGAAGGTGTTCGAGAAGTTCGCTGACCTAAGCCACGCATAGACCACTAGTCAGGCATACTTGCCCAACCCCCTTATACTCTTATCAAAAGAAGGGGGAAAGAAGATGTAAACAATCTGTCCACCGACTAGAGATCCGACATGGGGATAATTACAGAAAAACTCACAATGGTCGAACATATTAATAAGAAAGTAGACGAGCTCGACAAGTTCACAGACCTGGAGAACTTGTCTAAACTGTCCTAGAAATGGAGGAACTTACTGATAGGGTATCTGAAATCTAGATACCTGTCCTGACTACCCCTCATGCTCGAATACATCAGATTCATTACATTTAAGGGCTAGGGATATGGCAACAGAGCAACTGGGGTGGAGACCAATCCTTCACTCATCAGCATCAAACCGAAGAATCCTTTGCATTGACAGTCTACAAGGAGCCTCCGTAAATCATGGAGATTAATGGAGTTTAATACACTCTTGATCCCGTTAGTTGACAGGACTCCAACTCGACTCTAAAACCTCATCCATAATAGTCTTGTCCTGATTTCCAACAACTGCAACAATAATAATATCCATACCAGCATTCCCGTCCCGGCTACCAACATCAGCAACCGCAGTATCAACACTAAGGCCAGTAGGGACAATACTGTCCCAACAACTAGTACCGGCAAACTTAGGACAAACAAGGCCAGGGGTCTTCCTCTTCAGTCTCTCTCAAACTCCCAAGAATTTTGAGTGAATTACATGATATGAGAGTTGATGTCAATTGACTCTCAAGATGGAGAGATGAATTCACTACACCGCATACTGCGATTCTCGCTCATGTCCAAGCTAATCCCAATAGCCTTATACACAGAGATCAGGTATTATTTTTAGAATGTTCTTTACCAAAATACAAGATCTTTTCACATGATGTCACCAATCATATTTCTTTTAGGAGCAGAAAGACAATAACCATGCCTGATTGAGTAAGGGAACGTGGTGACATAGCCTCAATGTTGACATCTGAACACACTTCTGGGGATGAGGAGGAAAAGATGCTGCCAACATCATCATCAGAGCACCTTTAGGAGGGGGCCTGAATCCCCAAAATCAACAAAAAAAATAAAAAAAAAATTCAAAAATCTAAAAAGAGGAGAAGCACACTCCTGGAATCAAGTTAATTTAAATCAGAGGAGGAACTTACACCTCAACAAAAGGAGGACACACCTCAGCAACAGAAACCACCACACGAGCAGTCTTTTCCTTTCGGAGTTTCATAGTCAGCTTAAGTCAGAGTCCTGTCCAGAATTTTATTTTCAATAGAAGTAAAGTTTCTGTTTTTGAACATGATCACTCAATTCCTTTCCCCCGTTCTCTAATGGATGGAAATAAGAAAATTTTGAAAAATAAAAAAATGATGAAGAGATGGCTCAAATATGCAAAGAAAACATCAAGGTCACTTTATCTCTAGAAGAGATGATATAGAGAGAGACCTGCATCCATAAAATATCTTATGGTGAGATGCACACCGACCAGGATCAACAGAAAGAACCTGAGTAGAATGAAGAAACATATTCTCTCTATTGCAACATCTTTTTTAATCCACAATGATCTCCTTAGAAAGAAGAGGGACATGGGCTCACACTTCATGACTAGTCAGATCTATGATATCAGGTTTTCTAGAACCTTGTTAGACAACAATTCTCCATCAATCTCATGCCCACTGCCCTACTTGAACATCTAAATATGGGACCTCTTAGTAAGTCAAGATCCATACTTCAATTTGTAGATACGTCAATTAAGATACCCAAGGGCGAGATTAGGAACGTTGTGATCAACATAGAGAGACATGATTATCTGGTGGACTTCACAGGCCTAGACATGGATGTCCCTAGAAATTGGAAAGATTCTTACATGATTTTAGGGAGGCCCTTCCTTAGGACCACAGAAGCCCTTTTGACTACACTTCTAGGAAGATCCAGTCAGATATGTTAAGCTAGAAATGAAGCAGACAAGATTTCAAAGGCCTGATTTAGAATCTAGCAACAAGTCTGCTTTTTCCAGGTTTGAGTTAGATTGCAACACAACTACGATAGTTGGGTCTTGGAGACAAAACCCGACCATGATAGAAGAATCCCTCACACATGGAGAGGACATTGTCGACACAATAGTTTATCAACTCATTCAAGACAACACTCTCTATGTATCCCCCTATACTCCTGGAGGCTCAGAGGTATATCTTGATACACCAGTTCCATTTCTCTTGGGACAATCCAGGAGTGAGGAAGATGTGTCGGACACAACTTTTGTTGAAATAAGGCACATCTTTGGCGATATGGCCCTCGAAGTCGTACAGTTGGTGGTAGTGGAAACCACATAGGATCCATCCACATTAACAACACATAATGTTTCCGCAATGATAGAGACATGTTTTTTAGATGATACAGATCTAGACGAGCTTAAATCATTGCCACCTACTCTCAAATACACCTTCCTTGCATGACCTAAGGGAAAGTTTCTGGTCATAATCAGTTCACATCTGTCTGAAGTGCAGAAAATCTGCTTGCTAAAAGTGTTAGAGAAGAATTGTAAGGCCATAGGTGGAGATTGTCGGACCTCCAAGGATTAACCCTTCTCTTTGTTCTCACCATACATATACCTTAAAGATAATGCTAAGCCCTCATGTGAATTCCAACATTGGATGAATCTAAATTTATGGGAAGTGGTGATGACCGAGATAGAGAAATGGTGTGAAACGAGATTCATTTATCCCATCTTAGATTCCAAGTGGATGGCACCTTTACACGTAGTCTCAAAGAAGTCAGGACTCCAGATCGTCACCAATGAGGAGGGAGAGGATATCATGACATGAGTACCCACGTTGTGGCGTGTCTGTGTGGATTACAAATGCTTGAATGTCCCGACAAAGAAGGACCACTTCCCATTGCCATTTATTGATTAGATATTGGAGAGACTGGATGGGAGGGCATACTTCTGCTTTTTGGACGGGTACTCGAGCTACAATCAAGTAGCCATCGTTCTTTAGGACCAAGAAAAGACAACATTTACCTGTCCTTTCGATACTTACGCATTTAGCCGCATGCCTTTTGGACTCTGCAATACCCCTGACACTTTTCAACGTTGCATGATTACCGTATTTAATGAGATGGTTGAGAATTCCTTGAAGTATTTATGAATGACTTCTCAGTCAATGGTGATTCATTCGATGATTGTCTTGCACATATGTATCAACTCCTCAAGAAGTATAGGGAAGTGAATACGATGCTCTCTTGGGAGAAAAGCAACTTTATGATAACGGAGGGCATAGTGTTGGGGCACTTCATTGTCAAGAAAGGAATGGAGGTTGACCCATTCACGGTGGATGTAATCAAGAAACTCGAGCCACCGACCAATGTGAAACAAGTGTGGTCATTTCTGGGGCAAGTCCTATTTTATCAGAGATTTATCAAATATTTTTTTTTCTAAAATCGCCTGACCGCTTACTGAGCTCTTAGGGAAATATAATGAGTTGTTGTAGATCATAAGTGTATTGAGGCCTTCTAATTGCTCAAAAGGAAGATCATAGAGACTCCCATCCTACAAACCCCAGATTGGTCTCTCCCCTTCGAGATCATGATTGATGCTTACGATTTTACAATAAGGGTCGTGTTAGGACAAAAGAGAGATGGAGTCTTGCATGCTATTCACTATGCAAGTAAAGTTTGGATCCAACCTAAAAGAACTATACTATGACAGAAAAAGAGATTCTTGCCATAGTATTCACCTTGGAAAAGTTTAGATATCTGCTTCTTGGTTCTGAGGTGACAGATTTTACGATCATTCTACCATCTGATATTTAATGGCAAAGAAAGATACAAAAGCATGTCTTCTTAGATTGATTCTTCTCCTCAATATTCATTTGGATATTAAAGACGAGCATGGAGTGAAGAATGTGGTGGATGACCATCTATACCGGATCAAGTAGAACAAATCACCCGAGTCAGAGATAGTCCAAGAATTTTTCCTGAACGAGTTAATTTATGTTATTGATAATCTACCATGGTAGAATGATATGGATAACTATCTTGTCTCTGAGAGAGCTCTCCAAGGTCAGCCTAAGAACAGAATTAACTGACTAATGTCAGACTCCAGACACTATCACTGGGAGGATCAGTTTATTTTCTTCGAAGGATCGTATTGTATTTGTAGGAGATGTATCCCTCAAAAGGAATACCAAAGTGTCTTCACTCCGTGTCATACCTTGGAGGCATGAGGACACCACTACGAGAAGAGGATCACAAAGAATATATTGCAATCTGTATTTTATTGTACGACCTTGTTTAAGGATGCCCACAATTTTGTCAGGCTGTATATGGTCTGTTAGAGAATGGGAGGGACTATTGGTCCCAGATATGCCATGACCATGCAACCAATGATCATTTGTGATGTATTCGAAGCATGGGGTATTGAGTTTATGGGCCCATTCCCTAGCATCCATGAATTTGAATACATTCTTCACACGGGAGACTTTCTATCAAGTTAGATGGAGGATATCCATACTCGAGCTACAGACAACAAGATCGTTCGTAAATTTCTAAGTTATCATATTATTTCAAGGTCCAGGGTCCTCAAAGTATTAATATTTGATGGAGGTAACCACTTTGTCAATAGGGAGGTGAAGAAGTTGACTACGGACTATGATATTGAGCACCATGATGCTAATCCTTACCTTCCACAATCTAATGGCATGGCTAAGGTGTCAAATAGGGAGATTAACAGAGTTCTACATAAGCTAGTCTGCCCTGATAGGAAGAACTAGTCCCAACTCCTGGACCAAGTTCTATGGGCTTATATGATGCCTTACAAGATCGCATTGGGTACCTCCCCATTTAGAATGATCTTTAAAAAATCATATCATTTGCCCGCGGAATTAGTTTACAAATCAGATTGAGTGTCACAAACCCAATTCCGGGTCTCATATAATCCTATATCTGGATCTGGTTATTCAATAACAAATTATTCACCCTCAGAAACATATCGCAATTAAAATATTAAGAAGGAAGTATCTCAAAACTTTTCCATTCACAAAATAAAGTTTACATGATATGTTATTCCCCTATAACTATTTACATGTACATCAACAAGAAAAGAAATACACGAAAAGTCTTTAAGAACTGGATCGTCCTCCTGTCCTTTCATTATTCTATACCAGATCTATGGTTTGTATCGGCAAGGAATAGTTATAATATCAACACTACTATCAAATAGTTTCCATTAACTCAACGTTGATAGTAAATCCCAGAAGTGGACAACACTCACCAACTTAGATGAATAAGTTCTTCTGCTAAGGGCATCTTCTACGATGTTCCCTTACGGAGGTAGTAGGATCATTTCTCTCCTCTTTAACTCTTCCCTATGGGAGGGATAAAAGTGAGCTCGAAACCTTTATTTAAAGATATCCCATGGAACAGGGTCTACTAATTTCTTGAAAATTGCTCTTCATCATCATCTTTCATAGTATGATAGGGAGTAGTCAACTAAGCGCACCCAAGTGTCTGCTGACTCATGTATTATTGTCAACATCCTGCTGACATCATCAAGCCATAATTCTACCTCAGCATGTGTCTATATTCCTTTGAATTGAGGAATATTTTCCTTTCGATAATTTTCTAATGGTTTTTGGTGTCTATGAAGAGCCTTTTCCATTGATCCTTCAGTTGGGGTAGGGGAAGAATCAGTAGAAGGATCGTAACTAGATTCTTCCTCGGAATGGTGGACAGAACATTCAATCCTAGCATCCACTGGTTTGGACGCGTCGGGTCTTTCAATTTGTGCATTGAGCCTCTCCTCTAATGCTTGCTGCCTTTGTCCCATCTCTTGGTGCATTACCATCATAGCCACTAATATCTTAGACATGTCTTCGTCTACCATGATCCTGGGATGAATCGAGGCCAAGGGTTAGGTTTTATATGTTTTAGCATGATGTACATAAGGGACAATGACATGAATGGTATTGCAGTCGCTTATTAAGATCAAGGATCTTAAGATAACCTTAGTTTTGAATACCGCTCATAGTTGTCAATTACTGAATAAATTACTGGAGTAACCGGGCTCTGATACCATACTGTCACGATCCCAATTCCTGGTCATCGGATCCTTCCATATCCGGATCTGGTTACTCAACAACAATTTATTCAGGAATCAAAACTGACATTCAAAAACAGACTGTAATTAAAATATCAAGAAGGAGGTATATCAATACTTTCCATTCACAAAATAAAGTTTGCATGATACATTCTCTCCCTATAACTATTTACATGTACATCAGCGGGAAAAGAAATACACGAAAAAATTACCAACTACCATATAGAGTAATGCTACTGTGGCTGGCTAAATGGCTACTGTCCCAGTGACGACTCACCAATTCATATTAGGTTTTCAAAAAATATAGGAAAGAGATGAGACAATACTCAATAATAAAGAAAATAAATATAGACTAATCATGATATTTGAATGGTTCCATAAAGCAAATTATACAGTTGTTCCATTATTCTATTTTTATTTTAGTTCATATCCATTCTAATCTACATTAGGGATTAGTCCTCTCCCCTCCATGGACCTCGAAGCTGTGGACACTCCAGGATTGAAGATTGCGTTGATCTCATGAGCTTATGCTGCACATGTCGCCTCAACCAATCCTCAAATACTACCCTGACAATTTCCATTTTTTCTTTATTACCGGGGTTCCAAACTCTCAGCCTAAGAAACAAAGAAGCATACCATCCTCGAGGACTCGATGGCTTAAAACCACAGGCTAACCTTTAATCACATATACTAGAATATTTAAATACATGTTATCGTAGCCCAACTGCTATCAAACCACCCGTGCCTCCACATGATACGACCCCATCTTCAATCAGTCAACTCGTCTAATGACAGCCGAGTACCCTGCGTTGCCAATACAGATGTTCTTCTGACAAACCTACAAGTTGCATACCCAACCTATAGTATCTACTGTAAGTCATCCTTATCGTAAAAGATAGTATGAAATTTGATACCAGATCTCATTGATTTCATATCAATTCTCATCTAGTTTAGTATCATTGTGCACAATTATCACAACAATTGCAAGAATTATTCATTTCACCAGTTCTATTTTAGTAATTATTTTCGAGTAAATCACGAAATAAGAATGTGAACGTTCTTCAAAATACTGAGCATGATAAACATATATTCTTATATAGTTTAACCTTAAAACCCAACAACAAGAGGTAGGATTTTGTTACCTAATCGAGCTCTCTCTCTCACCTATGCAGTGCTTTGTCGCGATTGGTTTCCAGAAAGGGTGATTTACGTCCCCTGAAATGATCGAATTTCACCTTCGTATCAAGAACACCAAGAACATGCCAAAAACATGAAGAACGCATGAAGAACATGAAGAACACAAAGAATAAATGAAGAACACAAAGAACACAAAGAACATATGACTCGGAGTAGTAATAGTAGTTGTAATTTCAGTAGAGTTTCCACTTATATCGGTCATATTTCTATGACAATTTCGACAGATTTTTCCCTCATATGAGGGCATATTTCAAAAGAAAATTGGAAGATAGTCCTCTACAAAATCGTCGAGAGGAAAACAACAACAAAATAGAAAGAATATAATAGAACTATAAGTGATGGAGAATCGGTAGACATCACGTGTCTTAGGTGAGTGAAGCATGTGATGAATCACAGGGTTCACTGACATGCCTAACTGATCTCACCTAAGTAGGGTGTTACACAGATTTCTCCACCATAACAACTATAAAATCGATAAAAACCGCTGAATCGGCAAGTCACTTGTCAAGGGTAAGAGAGTCATACGAAAAACATGTATGCTCACTGACGACCTAGCTGTCCGTACCCAAGCAGGGTTATGCTCAGATTCCTCTTTGAACCATAACACAAATGAAATGGAAAGGAAGATGAATCGAAAACCTATCTTGAAAAAGAAGGTGAATAAAAAAACCTTCTCAAGTTAGAGATTACTTATGAAGCCATCTAGGAGAGCATCACATCATCTTCCTCCTCCTCGTCCTTCCAGTAGCGCTTCGCTAGCGCTTCTTCCCCACCTCCCTCTCCTCCTCCCGACCTCTCGACTTTAGCCCTCGAGGTAGTGGTGTTAGTGGAAATTGTAGAGAATGAATGGGTGGGGAGTATTTATAGGTTTCAGAAAATTACTAACCATGGTTACTAAATCACGATTTAACCCTTAACCGCGGTGAGCAACCCATGGTTTTTGCCAAAGCTTATTCAAAATTTAAGTCTTCAGTTAGAACTTTCCAAAAGCTTATGGTTTCGCTAATGACTCTTAATTAGTGCTAATTGTGATTAACTTTCACTAATTATGATTTAAATTTCACAACTCATGCTTAACTTCTGCTAACCTATGACTAGTATACACTAATGATGATTAATGGTTCTTGATCTATCATTAGTTTATTTAAATCACAATAAATTAATCTTAATGACAATCATTAAGGATTAATGACATTTTAAGCCTCCTTCTCTTTCTTCCAAAAATCATAGCAATTCAAAATGAAGTCCAATTCACATAAAACTAATTCCGTTGATTTTCTCTTGAAGAGCCAGATCTTATGATATAGGATCTGAGAACTAGTTTAAGGCTTTACAATTATAACAACCTTAAAGGAAGTCTCATTCTCGATACTTGAAGTGCATGCATAACAACCTTAAAGATGATTGAAACCATAACGACTTTAAAGGGAAGGGACATCCTTTTATTTATAATGAAGATATACACAATATATGGTGTTATCATTCAAACAAATGTGGGTATTTCTCTCTTATATCCTCCTCAGGTTCCCATGTGGCTTCTCCAAACTCTTGATTTCGTCACAATACCTTAACCAGAGGCACCTCTTTATTCCTCAACTTCTTAATATCCTTATCTAGAAATTGTTCATGCACTTCTAAGTATGTTAAGTCCGGATCAACATGCAGATCATCATAGCTTATCTTATGCTCAGGATCCTAAATATACTTTCTCAGATTTAATACATGAAAACATCATGTATTGTATAAGATGTACAGGAGGTGCAAGTTTATATGAAACTTTCTCAATCCGCTGAATAATTTCAAAGGGACCTACAAACCTACGTGTCAACTTCCCACGCAAGACAAACCTCTGAAATCCCTTCATAGGTGATACTTTGAGTACTTTGAGGAATACAAAGTCACCTACCTCAAACTCACGTTCTTTTTGCCTGATTTCACTATAACTTTTCTGGTGACTTTGGGTAGTTATTAGTCGTTTCCGAGCAAGTTCTACAACTCTCGTGTCTCCTTGAGTCTATTTGAATCGTAAAGGTTCTTTATTTCGACTTCTTGCCAACATAGAGGAGTAGTATACCTACAACTATATAGTGCTTTAAATAGTGTCATGCCAATGCTTTCATGGTAACCATTGTTGTAGGTGAATTTTGTAAGAGGCAAATGTTTAATTCATGACCCTTTCCATTATAAGTCACATGCTCGTAGCATATCCTATAGAGTCTGAATAACACGTTCTGATTGACCATATTTTTGCGGATGATATGCTGTGCTCAAGCATAACTGTGTGCCTAAGGCTTTCATTGGAATAAAATATGCTACCTTGGTTAGACGATCTATTATGACCCATATACTATCTTTACCATAGGTCGTCTGAGGTAAGCCGGTAACGAAGTCCACAGAAATACTTTCCCATTTCAATTCAAGGATATGGAGAGGTTACGACAATCTTGGCAGCTTTTGGTGTGAAGCCTTTACATGTTGGAAGGTGAAACATGAATTCACAAACTCAACAACATCCATCTTTATTCCCAGCCATGAAAAGTGTGAATGAGGATCCTTATACATCTTCGTAATTCTTGGATGAATCGATAATCTAGAGCAACGTGCTTCATGTAATATGTCTTTCCTAATTTCAGTGTGTTTGGTACCTTAACTCTATGGTTGTTATACATAAACCCATCTTGTATGTGGAATCCCTCTATCTCATTCTTCTCAAGTAATTATCTCAAGTCTTTAAGGACTGGATCATCCTCCTGTCCTGTCTTTATTCTATCCTAGATCTCTATTTTGTATCAGCGAGGAATATTTATAGTATCAACAGTACTATAAAATGGTTTCTATTCACTCAATATTGATAGTAAACCCCATAAGTGGATAACACCCACCAACCCAGGTGAATAGGTTGTTCTGCTAAGGGCATCTGCTATGACGTTCCCCTTACCGGGGTGGTAGGAGATGGTGCAGTCATAATCCTTCGATGACTCTAGCCATCGTCTCTATCTCATATTGAGCTCCTTCTGATTAAATAGACATTTCAAGTTTTATGATCGGTGAAGATTTCAAAAGTAATACCACAGAGGTAGCATCTCTATATCTTTAAAGAGACGACTACGACAACTAGTTCAGGGTCATGTGTCGGGTAGTTCCTCTCATGTGTCATGAGTTGTCGTGATGCATAAGCAACTACCTTACCATGTTGCATAAGAACTGCCCCAAGTCCTTCTTTAAATGCAATAGCGTACACTGTAAACCCTTCAGTCCTAGAGGATAGAGTAAGGACAGGTGCAAATGTTAGGCATTCTTTCAGTGTCTGAAAACTAGTCTCGCATGCATTAGACCATATGATTGAGACCTCCTTCTGAGTAAGCCTAGTCATTGACAATGCTATTTGTAAAAAATCCTTCACAAATCTTCTAGAATACCTAGCTAAACCTAGAAAAGATCGTATTTCTGTGATAGTTTTTGGGCGTTCCCAACTTATGACCGCACTAACCTTTGCATGATCAATTGATATACTTGCCCTAAAAATAGCATGGCATAAGAAGGATATTTCGGATATCCATAAGTCATATTTGATTTAGCATACAATTTGTTCTTCCTTAGTTTTTCAAGTGTCTACAGGAGATGGTGTTCATGCTGGTACTTATCCTTGGAATAAATAAGCACATTATCAATGAAGACTACTACAAGTGATCTAGGAATTCTATAAATACTCTATTCATGAGATCCATGAAGGATGTTGGGGCATTTGTTAGTCCAAAAGGCATGACTAAAAAATCGCAATGTTCATATCTAGTTCAAACGATTATCTTGGGAATATTCTCATATTTAATTTTCAACTGATGGTATCTAGATCTTAAGTCAGTATTGGAATACACAGTTGAGCCCTGCCGATAGTCAACGAGATCATTTATACTTGTAGAGGATACTTGTTCTTTATTGTCCTCTTGTTTGGTTGTCTATAGTCAATGCACAACCTCATCGACCCATCCTTCTTCCTCACAAACAAAACATGTGCACCCCACAATAAAGTACTAGGATGAATGAAGTCTTTGTCTAACAGCTCTTGTAAGTGTACTTTTAACTCCCGTAACTTATCTAGTGCCATCCTATATGGAGGGATAGAGATAGGCTGTGTATTAGGAGCGAGAGAGATTTCAAATTCAATAATCTCTCGCTCAGGTGGTAATCCAGGTAGTTTATATAGAAATACATCAGGAAACTCTCACACTGTAGGTACATCTTCCATTGTTCTGTCTTACCCTGATGTAGTGTATACATAAGCTAAATAACCTTGGGATCCTTAGTCTAACAACTATTGTGCCTGCAGAGTAGATATGTATTTGACATCGTCAATAGATGTCTTTCCAATAAACTGGAACAATACCGAGTTAGGAATGTGAAAAGTTACTATCTTCTAGAAACAATCAAGGCATGCATGATGCCTTTCTAGCCAGTCCATGAGATCAAAGTCATCCATTTCAATAAGTAGTAGGGAAACAGGTAGCTGAGGTCCTGCTATCTGTACCAAACAATTTTCAAAGATTTCTCTAATTATAAATAGTTGCCCTACTAATCCCTTGACCGATAAGACTGTTATACTCCTACTGGTATCTTATCCAAAGTGGGCACTAATTGTCAAGCAATAGATGAATGTGAAGGAACAGAATTAAACAAGACATGTACTGAAAAGCCATAGATAGTAATAGTACCTCGTACACCCGTGACTGAATCATAAGCTAGATGTTCAATGATTGCATTGAGCTGGCCATTAGGAATAGACAAATGCTTTGTGGTGGTTGCTACATAGGAGACGGTCCTTGTGAGCCCAGACCTCCATGTTTTACTCCATTTCTTAGGATGGATGCTATATTTTTAGTAGGGGTTGGATTAAACCCTAATCCTCTCAACTTTGGACAATATTTCTTAAGATGGTCTTCTTGATGATAGTAATAACATGCATGTGTTTATGTCTGAGAAGAAGACCCAACCACATAGAGTACTAGCTTCTACTATTGAGTCGTGAGGGTATAATGGAGGTCTAGAGAAACCCCCTCTTCCTGATAATTCCTTGACCCATGTATGTGGCGAGCTTAAACCGGAACCAACTGAATGATAGTGATGGTCTCTGCGGTTATAATTTGTCTTTCATCTGGATAGTCCACCACTAAAGTGAAAGCTTGTTCTTGGGCAATTTTCATCCCTCTCCATCTCAATAGGAGAGGCGATGTCCATTGCTTCATCTATAGTGGTGGCTCGAAAACCCGTAAGCTTCTCTCTAAGATCTCCCTTAACCCACTAACAAATTTGGTAAGAAACTCTTGTGGTGAAGCTTTTAAAGCTGGGGAGTAATGTAGTAGCTCGGTAAAGTGGATATGATAATCTCACACGGTCTTAGAACCCTCGATCAAAGAAGTCAACTCTCTCTTATTCAACTCTTCTCAATGGGAGGGACATAAGTGAGCTCAAAATTTTTCTTCAAAGATATCCCATGGAACATGATCTACTAATTTCTTGGAAATTTCTCTCCACCATCATCTTGCATAGTCTATTAGAGAGTAGTCAACAAAACTCACTCAAGTGTCTGCTGGTGCATGTAATATTCTCACCATCCTGCTTACATCATCAAGCCACAGTTTTGCCTCGACAAGTGTCTCTATGCCTTTGAATTGAGGAATCTTTCTCTTTCAATAATTGTTTAGTAGTTTTTGGTGTCTAAGAAGAGCCTTCTCCATTGCTCCTTCAACCGGGGTAGGAGCAGACTCAGTGGAAGGATCGTAACTAGATTCTTCCTTTGAAAGATGGACAGAACCTTCAATCCTAGCATTCACAGGTCTGGACACCTCGAGTCTCTCAGTTTGTGCATTGAGCCTCTCCTCTAATGCTTGCTGCCTTTGCCACATCTCTTGGAGCATTGCCATCATAGTTGTTAATTTCCTAGACATATCTTGGTATGCCATGATCCTGGGATGAATTAAGGCCAAAGGTTTTCTCTCGTAAAAATGCAAGAATGAACGAAGAACATGAAGAATGCGAAGAACGAATGAAGAACACACACAATTTAAAGAACATATTTTCTCTCGTAATTTCAACAGAGTTTCCCCTTATATCAGGATATATTTCTATGAAAATTTTGAGAGAGTTTCCCCTTATATGAGGACATGTTTCAAAAGAAAATTGGAAAGAGAATCCTCTATAAAATCCTTGAGAGGAAAACAACAACAAAACAAAAAGAATATAATAGAACTGTAAGCGACAGAGAATTGGTAAACACTACACGTCTTAGGTGAGTGAAGCGTGTGACGAATTACTTGGTTCACTGATGTGCCTAGCCGTCCACACCTAAGTAGTGTGCTGCACATATTTCTCCACCAAAACAACTATAAAATCATTGAAAACTATTGAACCTGTAAGTCTCTTATCAAGGGTGAGTGAGTCATACAAAGAACATGTATGCTCAATAACGGCCTAACCGCCCACACTCAAGCAGGGCTATGCTCAGATTCCTCCTTGAACCATAACACAAAATGAAAATGGAAAGATGAATAAAAAACTTAGCTTGAAAAAGAAGATGAATAAAAAAACTTGCTCAAATTAAAGCTTACTTACAGATCCATCTAGGAGAGGATCTCACCGTCTTCCTCCTCCTCGTCCTCCTGGCTGCGCTTCACTAGCGCTTCTTCCCCACCTCTCTTTCCTCCTCCCGACCTCTCAACCCTATACCTCGGGATAGTGGTGGCAGTAAAAATCATAGAGAATGAAGGTATAGGAGGGCTATTTATAGGATTCAGAAAAATGCTAACCATGGTTAGTAATCCATGGTTTAACCCTTAACCGTGGTGAGAGGCCCATGATTTTGTCCAAAGCTTATTCGAAACTTAAGGCTTAAGTTAGAACTTTCCAGAAGCCTCTACATTCATTGATGATGCTTCATTAGTGCTAATCATGATTACCTTTCACTCATCATGATTTAACTTTTGCTGACTTTTGATTAGTGCGCGCTAATGGTGAATGGTTTTAATCTATCATTAGTTTCTTCAACATGATTAATTAGTCTTAATGGTGTTCATTAAGGGATAATGGCATTTTAAGCTTCCTTACTCCTCTTTCTTTCGAAAATAATAATAATTCGAAATGAAGTCTAATTCACATGAAACAAATTCCTTTGGTTCCCTCTTGACGAGCCAGATCTTTGATATATGATCCGAGAAGGGCCTAGTTAAGGCTTTGCATTGGGTAATCAGAAAGATCGACTAGAATTATTACCAAGGGAAGAAGAGCAGAGATTTGGATCTAAATGAGATCATAGAACTCAGAAACCATGCATATGAAAACATCACAACATACAAAGACATAGTAAAGAAGTGGCATAACAAATATATCAGAACCAAGAACTTTGTTCTAGGATAGAAAGTGTGGTTGTTTAATGCAAGGTAGAAAATTTTCCAATGGAAATTAAAATAAAAATGGGTGAGACCATTCATCGTCAAAGAAGTACACAACAATGGTAGTGTAGAAATATCTGAACCAACAGACAATACACAATCTTTCCTTGTGAATGGACAACTATTGAAACACTTCATAGAATCAAATGAGTAGTTGGTCCAAGTCAGGCAAATACCATTTACACAGAGCATAGAGCCAGATGAAAGATAATTTATATATCACTAGGCCGAAAGGACAACAACTATACTTGACTTTCAAGTATGCATTGTAGCTTTATGAGTCAGTGGCCCCCCAAATATTTATTAAATTGGGGGAATGTATGGGACCCACACCTTCGATTACTTTATCATACTTAGGCTAAACTGAGTCCAAGCATAGGGGGGACCATATCATTGTGTATACCTTCTCTTTTGTCTTCTCACCCTTGACTGCCTCGTTTCTTGCTCTTCTACTATACTTAGGCCCTCAAAAGGCTAAGTATGGACGACGAGTCGCTTTTCTATTCTTGTCACTCAACTATGCTTGGTAAGAGTTATGTCTACATTCCACCCTGTACCATGGGGACATAACACATGATAAGTATGCACGCGTGTGCATATTCTATACTTTACCCATAGCTCATACTTTAATTATTTTCAAATAAAAAATGAGCATTGGTATGTTTTGTGTATAATTTGTATACTATACAACATTTTTTATTTATATAATACATGTTTTGAAAATTCTTGTCAAAATTAGGGGGTATAACAAAATTTTGGAAAAAGTAAAACTTTTCCAAGTGACAAAAGTTTAAAAATGACTAGCTAATTTTTTGCGAGGGAACTACGGTCTCCCTTACCAGATTGGGTAGTTAAAGGACAACGTGTAAGATACCGTCTTGAAGTAACACGAGTAGCCGTTTATGATCCATACTTACACCCATATTGGCTGAAAGTAGATGTAACTAGCCGTATAAGTTCATGCCAGTATCATATTAAAAAAATACTAACTTAAGGTTTTATCCCTGACCCCTTGAAGAGCCTGTATTTACCTAGTTATTTATGCAAAATTAATGTTGATTTGTTCGTTGCAGTTGGGAAAATTCAGAACAATCAAAAACCACAAAATTAATTATTTGTCCAATAAAAGCGAGCATTCAATGTTTTTACTTGGGCAAGCCCAAGGTCGAACTCAGGGAGGCCACTGTCTTCTTAGGTTGATTTGTAGTAGATCTAGAGGTCAGATTTTCAGAGAGGCTTTTTTTGGTATTTTTAAATGCAATAAATGAGTGAAATGTAATTTTTACGAAGTTTGGGGATTTAAATGCATACTATAATCAATTTAGATCCAAAAATCCTCAAACTTGGCCATAATGTGAATAATGATGAAATTAGGCTACTGTAATTTCTTAAGAATTTTTGTATGCAAGAATGAATTAATTAGGAATAAAATATGCAAACTAGGAGATTTTGAGAAATTTCATTTTAATATTACCAAACACTAATATTTTCCATAAATTAATTTATCCTCTATAGGTCTATGTAAGAGATATCCAGAACAATTTTATTTCCTAAAAATACTAAGTTTGGAATTAATTAAAAATCATTTACTAGAATCATCGTTTCATTTATAGTGACCTAGATATGTGTGCAAATGTGATAAATTTGAGCACAATGTAAAGCAATCTAAAATCTACCTATTGTGAATTTTTGGGAATTTTTGGATCAACAAATAATTAAATATCAATTTCAGAGCAGAAAGCAAGTAAACTACACAAGTTACCACCAAATTAATTATAATAAATAATCCATTGATCACAAAAAATGTAAATAAATGCTCATTAGGTAGAAAATGAGTTGCTCTACAACATGCTATTTTTGAACTTAAAATGACATGAAGTAATAGTTCAAATTAATGTCCAAACACATAGGTCTTTTTGCAAAACAGAAAATTTAAAATAAAATAAAAAGATAGCGTACATATGCGCTTCTTTAATTACCAGCTCCTCTGGGGGTTTGTGGGCAATTTCTCCACCAGGACATATGCAAAGCACGTGCCTGCTTGAAAGGGACGTGGATATTATTCCCCAAGAAAGCAGGGGCTCTCGCAATTTTCCCAACCTCACGTACTGCGTACGTGAGGTGGAAATAAAATGCAGGAGCTCTTGTGGGGGAGCACGAGCACGACTAGGCGAGGGTGGAGGAGGCCGGCCGCTGGCGTGGTTGTAGTACTGCTTGTGGCGAAGTGATGAGTGGGGCGGTTGGAGGTTGGTGGCGCGAGGGCAGACCAACAAGGAGGTACAGGCCGGTGGCATTGGCGGAGGGGCACGTCATGGTTGTACCTGGCCTCATGTGGTGGCGCAAGGAGCACGGTGGTGCACGGAGGGACGCATCATAGTGGTACTCGGCTTCCTATCGTGGCACAAGGAGTACAGTGGTGCGTGGAGGGATGCGTCACGGTGATACTCAGCTTCCTGCGGTGGCGCAAGGAGCACAATGGGGGCATAGAGGGAGAAAGAGAAGTGGGGAAGATACGGGGTGCGATTACAGGGGAGAGGAGGTTAGTAGAGAGAGAGAGTAGTGGGAGATAGGGATTAGAGGCACGGGTCACTGGCCTGCATGGGGTGCATGGGCACGGGACGTGAGGGGGGAGGTTGAATGAGTAGCGGGGATAAAGAGAGAGAGAGAGATGTGGGGGGTTGGTTACGTGCATGGGAGAAGAGAGAAGGCGCGAGAGGGGGGAGAGAGAA
This sequence comes from Ottelia alismoides, assembly GCA_037367405.1. Classification (NCBI taxonomy): domain Eukaryota; kingdom Viridiplantae; phylum Streptophyta; class Magnoliopsida; order Alismatales; family Hydrocharitaceae; genus Ottelia; species Ottelia alismoides. The sequence continues at coordinate 481,535 of JAZKJV010005993.1, read as the reverse complement.
GCACATGCCAGGAGAGAGAAAGGGAGGAAAAAGTGAGCCACGTGGCACGCCCTGGGGCTACCACGTGAAGGCAGAAAAAAATGAAAATGAAAATAAAAAATAAAAAATAAAATTAAATAATAAAAATAAAAAATTAAATAAAAAATAAATATAAGTAAAATAAGATGAAATAATAAAAATAATAAATAATTAAAGTAACTAATAAATAAAATAAGTAATAAAATAAATAACTAAGAAAGTGAGGTGACATGCGACGGCTCTAGGAGCAGCCACGTGTCGCTCCCAGAAAAAACAAGGAATAAATCACAAGACAAATCCAAAAGAAATAATAAAATGCGTCAAATCAAAAAGTATTCAACACGAAAGTTTCTTACCTCGATGAGATCTACAACTTTTGTGAAGGACCAAAAATCTAAATAAACCATATATACAAAGTGGTTTTAGGGTTGTGTCTTATATGTATACAATACCGTATTTTTATCTTTTATAATTTTTTTGACATTTTTAAATTAGATAAAAATCAAAATAAAATCAGATAAAATATGAAATAAATATTTACAACTTCAACTATTTTTTTCGGATTTTTAATACAACAACAACAAAGCCTTTTCCCACAATTAAGTAGGGTCAGCTACATGGATTCTTTGCCTCCATTCAGATCTATCTTGGGTCAATCTCGGATTTATATCCAGAAAACTAAGATCCCTTCGTATAGTCTCTTTCCAACACTTCTTGGGCCGTCCTCGTCCTCTCTTAGCCGGCTCAACATCCCAACACTCGCATCTCCTAACCGGTGCATCAGTTGACCTTCTTTGCAAATGACCAAACCATCTTAAGCGGTTTTCTCGCATCTTATCCTCGATCAGAGCTACACCAACTTTCTTTCTGATTGCATCATTCCGAATCCGATCTTTACGTGTATGTCCACACATCCATCTTAGCATTTTCATTTCTGCTACAGCCATTCTCTGCATATGTCTATGGTTCACAGGCCAACATTCAGAACCATAAAGCATAACAGGTCTCACTGATACTTTGTAAAACTTTCTTTTAATTTTTAAAGGAATTTTCTTATCACAGAGAACAGCGGAGGCTCCTCTCCACTTAAGCCAGCCTGCATTTATTCTATTAGTAATATCTCCATCAATTTCCCCATCAAGTTGCAAAATAGATCCCAGATATCTAAAAGAATCTCTCTTCTGAATGTTATCGTCACCAATCTTCACCTCGATACCTTCACCATTGCTTCCATCAAAGGTGCATTCCATATATTCCGTCTTAGCCCTACTTATACGAAAATTTTTAGTCTCCAATGCATGTCTCCAAACCTCAAGCTTCTCATTTACTCCATCCCTAGTCTCGTTAATCAACACAATATCATCAACAAATAACATACACCAAGGTAACTCATCCTGAATGTGACTTGTCAACTCGTCCATAATCAAAGTAAAAAGAAATGAACTCAAAGCTGAACCTTGACGTAAACCAATGTTGATATCAAAATAGTCAGTCTTCCCCGTCGAGGTCCTTACACAAGATAAAGCCCTATCATACATGTCCTTATGAGATTAATGTATAGGACTAAAAAACGAAAATGCGAGAGCCGCTAAATAATGGTCTGACAAATTAGACTCACTGTCGCTGAGGCGACAACTCAAGCTTTCCCGTTTGTCAACAATTAACCCACACAATTAATCAGGCAATCAACAGCAATGATTAAAATTTATTATACCATACTAAAATTGAACAATGGTAAGCAAGTAGGGGTCGAACACAGGAAACAAAGGTGTAGAGTATAGACAAAAAGTCAAAACCTAGGTCTAATGGACTACTTAGCCAATCTGGATTTTTTGTGGGTTTTTAATTTTTATATTTTTTATTTATTTTTTAATTTTGTATTTTGATTTTTCATTTTTCATTTTTTATTTTCTTTTTATATTTTATATTTTTTAATAATTTTTTTAATATTGGAATATATATGCAATATAAGAAAAGAGGTGATACACTATTTATAAAAATATGGAAAAAGCTCAAAAATTCAAAAATAAAATATTTTGGTCTTTTTATAAATTTTTACTGTTTTTATGATTTTTGGGTGTTTTTCAGAATCTTTTTGGTATTTTTAAATGGAAAAATAAGGGAAAACAATGATTTAGCTACTGGTTGTGAGTAAAATATGAATGAAAAATATCAAACAACCATATAAATTTTCCAAACTAATTTTAAAATAAAGATAAGAAAATATAGAACCTACAGGAACTGATTGCATTTTTTGGAGTTTTCTATAATTTTTTAGATTTTTTTGAAGTTTTAAGGTATTTTCTAATTTTTAAGGTTTTGGTTTTGAAATTGTTAGTGATTTATGGACTGACACTAAAATAGGATAAAATACACAATAGATGATTTTTTTGGAATTTTTCTAGGTGTTTTAATATTTTTTTGTATTTTCTAAGCTAAATAGTACTGCAATGGCATGTTTTTGATTTTTAATAAATATCAAAATGCAATAAAAATAAAAACTAATAATATAGCGTGAAAGTGCAAGTTAACAGGAGCCTATATTGATTTTTGAGGATTTTTTTAGAGTTAAAATGATGCCTTAAATAAATAGATCAAGCAAGCAAAAATCTGTGGCCTGACAGGGGTATAAGTGCAAATATTAAAACATCCAGGGGCTTGGGTGCAAATTTCACCAAAAATACATGCGCTACGCACGTGATATGTTGTTCACAGGGGTATATTTGCAAATAATAAAAACCAGCAGGATAAAAGTGCAATGAACCCAAAAATATATTTAATTCACTACGCACAGGGGTATAACTGCGAATACATGAAAGTCCAAGATTGAAAATGCAAAATACCCAAAAGAACACGTGGCCCAGTCACGTGAGGTGACGTGGCTGAGGACTGAAGTGCAAATATGGAAAGTTACTGGGTCTACTTGCAACTATTACAAAACGTTTTGAACTGGAAATTAAAGTTTTAGGATTATAAACTAAATACAAAAGGGCCAGGGTTAATAGTGCAAAATACCCAGGCCATGCGTGGGAGCGGACGACGGAGATGACTTCACTTGACACGTGGTGCTCCCTGGTGGCGCGATGACGGTTTGCCTTTCAACGGTTGCGATTAGATCGTGAAGGGCTGATCGAATGGCCGGGAGGTGACCCGATCCTACGGTTGCTGAACGGCTGGAAGAACGAGGATGATCCAACGGCTGGGCGAGGATGATGAAGAACACCGCCTGGAGGTCACTTGAAACGTCGATTCCGGCCGACACACGACCTCCACCAGCCCCGGACCGAGGGCAAAATGGTCCTGGGGCTCGTCCGCGTCGATGGAGCTTCTCAGTCGAAGCTGAGGTGAACGGAGGTGCTCGGACGAGGGGGGTCGCCTGGTGGCTGCTTCCCTGAATCGTCGAGGCTCGATTGAGCCTCCTCTTGCGTTCTATCCTGTAGGGTTAGATGCACGACAAAAAGGGGAAACTCGGAGTGCTCTCAAATGGTGCGATGGGGGCAAATCGTGGTACGGGCGTGGAGCTCCGGCGAGCGACGGAGAAGAGAGATCGGTCACTCGATCTGGGCGAGATCGAGGGTAATGGAGGGGTGGAGCGGAGCGACGGAGTGAAGGGAAAGGAGATGAGGGTGATCGCGGGGGCTTTCAGTGACTGGTGAAGGCTGATGGTGGAGGCAGAGCTCAGCTCCGCCGTGGTCTTTGATTGAAGATTCACGGCGATTAACACAAGTAAACCCTAAACTGCTACTAGGCGAGATTACACTAAGCTAATGCTACGAGAAAAGGGAAAAAGAAGGGGGTGAGGCTCACCGGCGTGGGCTGCAGCAGGCCGTAGGCGGTGCTCCGGCGAGGGGCTTGGATCGACCTCAATTCAACTCCTCGGAGCTAAACCTCGGGCTCAATCTCCTCCTGCTGTCACCAGGAGTCCAATGGGCTAGGGTTTTAGGCCTAACAATGGAGGAAGAGGGATCAAAACTCGAGGGGAAGTCAAGGGGTCCTTTTTAAACAATGTTCGAGTGGACTCGCAAATCGAAGATTATCGGGCGGATCTTAGGTCCAAAGTCAAATCTGAGCCTTGGGCGTGTAAGCCTGATTATAGGGCTACAAAAGTCATGAAGACATCGAGCTCGAAAGATGAAAGTCTCGACCTCGAAAAATCCGCAAATGCGAGGAGAAAACGAGATCTCTGACAAGGACTAGGAGGGTCAGACAGTTGACCGAGGTCAACTGTCAGACGCACCTGGTTGGTCCACGTGGACCAACCAGGAAAAACCTCTAGAAATTGTTTTATAAATTCAATTTAAAATAGCTAACGATTTTATTATTTTTTAATTATAAAATGAAAATTGGTTATTTTTTTATGAAGTATTCTATAGTGATTTTTATGTATTTTTATGAGGTGTATTTTTACAAGTTTACTTTTACACCCTTTATAGGTATATTACCTATGTATTTTATTATTTTATTTTTATTTTGTGTTTTTGATTTATTTATTTTTATTTAGTATTTTATAAAATCATAAAATACTTTTCTACACATAAATATATTTTTATTTTATTCTTCTGAATTATTTTGTATATTTAATAAAATACAAGTATACATTATAAAGGTATATTGATAGGTATAATACATATGTATAATATATAGGTATTTTTATTTTGTGTTTCTTTTGGGTTTTTATTCTGATTTGAGCATACATACTATAAGTAATATTTACAAAATTATGAAAATATAAAAATACAAAAATAATGAATAAATAATAAAATGAATATATTAATCTGTACAAGTATACAATGAGGATCCAAAACTCAACTTTCAAACCGTAGCTCCGCCAAATGCGAAACCACCACCATTAAATAGCTTATTTTTAACTATATGCAATTAAAGTGAGTTTACTGCATTTGGAGTTTTCATTTGTAAGATACGGGTTTGGGAAGTTGGGAATCTGGATTTTTATTCAGACCATAAATTTTTATCTGTACATTATTTTTCAGTGAAATAAATTTTGTATTTTTCTTTATTAAATTATCTGCAACTTTCATGTACAAAGTTTCTTTATTTGATGTATAAAAAGTAGAACCAAAAATAGGTCCCAAAATGAATAAAGAATGAATTAAAAAGTATAGGTATTTGGCCCTTATCTCCCCTACTTTATTCCTGGTCGACCTATTCATCAAGATGCCCAGGTCTCGAAGTTTCGGGTCATAAAATATTTACAATATTTTATTCTTTTTCTTTTCTTTTATTTATTCTATAATTTTTGCTTTAATTACAGTATTTTATACACTATTTACATGTACATGCACGAATGCTATTATGCTCTATTTAATGCTATTTACAGGCATTTGCTAGGGTTTTTGAGGCCAAAATGATGGAATAAAGATGATGAAATTTGGATTCATCATCCCCCTATACTTTATCTTTGCTAGTCCCTAGCAAACACTTATGCAATAAGTGCAAAAAGAAAAAGAAAGAAAAGAAAAGGAAGAAAGTGGATTAATTTTGATTATCAAACTTGTCTTCACAAAATCAAAGTTTGGAGCTTAAGTCGGACCTTTGGAGTTTTAGTGCGGGCGGAACCTTAATGAGAACCGAATTTGAAGTCCAACAGTCCCTGAGAATCCCAAAACTCTGTTAAAGTCTCCTTAATAGCTAGGTCAGAAATATTTCAATTTATACGCAAACTCTTACGACTATGAATCTGACGCGTACAGTGTAAGTGATGGTGGCTCTCCCCAACTAGAATGGCAAAGAGACTGACTTCTCCAGTACGACAACCCAATGATTCCCCAATCCAACAACTCCATCCTCGAGGAGCGGGGTATTCCCTTCTAAGTTCAAGTGGCAACCAACTCAAGAGGATGGGGTGAAGAGAAGAATGGACGGTAGCCAGTGTAGCTACCTATCCTAGGGTACAAGACTAGTGTAGTCAAGTCATCCAGCTGCATGCTCACATATTTGACTTTGGAACTCAAGCTTGCTTATTGACTTTACAACATTTGTACATACTTTGCAGGCTTTTTATTTTTGTACATGCCTGGACCTTTTTATTTTTATTTTTTTATGACATACTATATACAGCAGCATTTACATAAGGAGTTTTTCCTCTTGAGCTAGTAGACTATCCCTCTTTTGAAGCTTTATCGCAACCCACAACCTCCTATCTTTAGTCTTCCTCATCACTGGACGGGTTGGGGTGCACTTCCCTCCCTAGAGGAGGACAAATGTTTCCACTTGTGTGCATCTCATACCGACAAATCCAATCCCCTCACCATTCCAACTGAGTTGAGCCATGTGAAAGGTGCAGGTGTCCAAGTTAGGTCATTATCAACAAGAGTCGTGCGTGTGCTCCGAAATACTCTACATAGGCAGTCAAGAATCCATTGAACCAAATCTCGTAATCCTCAAAGAATTAAGTCAACTAGACCTGAAGTACCTCAAATCCAGATCCTATAAGGTTCCTGTTATTAGGTAGATTTTAAGATCCAATCAAGCTCCAATCTCCGGATTTTACTTAGACTTGTTCAACTATCAAACTCAATCCTAAAAATGCTCATGCTATGCTATGCCATGCAGCAAATATTTTTGTGATGCAATTTTTCAAAGATTTTGAACTTTTTATGGATTTTTGAAAAGATGATGATGATGCATACGCAGATGTATTTTTTGTCTTTTTCAAAAAGATTTTTCAAATGTTTTTGGATTTTAATTTTGCAAATGTTTTTTTGGGAATTTTGAAAACAAAAAGATTTTGGATGAAAATTAGGTGAAAAATATTTACACGGGAGTGCTTCTTATATTTACAAGAAGTGGATTTTAAGAATTTACAAGGGTAAGTGATCAATTTTATAAGTATATAAACAAGATGGATTTTGATGAGATGTATGTATTCCTCAAACTTATTTGACACAAGCTTTTCAAAACAATTTTGAAAACTATAGTCCAAAATAATTTTTACAAACATTTACAAACATGTACACACATTTGAAAATTATTTTGCAAAGGTTTTCAAAACAGTATATATGGGTTTTTCAAAACATTTTTGCAACCATTTTTCAAACCATTTGCAAATCATTTTTCAAACATTTTATTTCACACAAAGAAAAGAAATTTTACAAATCACACATTTTTACAAAGGTTGAAAACATGTAACAAAATATTTTCCAAATAGTTTTCAATAAATGTTCACAAAGATTTTCAAACTATTTTTCAAACATTTTGCAAAAAATATTTTCACCTGATTTATTAATCAGTAAATACAAAAGGAATTTGAGGAATGATAACATCTTTTTATTAGGAATTTTAATGAATTTTAATGAATGATTAGCCATATTATTAGGAAAATACGAAAGTACGAGTTATGGCTAAAGTATATACATAGTATATACGATCCCCCTATACTTAGCTTGAGCTATGTCCTCATAGATCGGAGAGAAAAGAGAAGACATAACTCGTACTAAGTATAGGCAAGTCTAAAGAATAAAGAACTAATGAATGAATCAACGGATGAGAAGTTTACCGTCCCCCCTATACTTAGGATCAAATAATCCTAAGTATAGCATATTGTACACAATGCAGGGAGGGTCAAGGGTGGGAATGAACAAATCGTACTCAGATTGTCTCCCCCTATACTTAGGGTAAGATATCCCTAAGTATAGACAAGAAGAGGAGATAATGGAGAGGATCAAAAAGAATAGAAGAAACTCGGGGTGCACACCCCCCTATACTTAGGACAAAGTACGTCCTAAGTACAGAAAACTGAAAACAAGGGGTGGGACCTTTTTTATAGATACAGAAGATAGAAAAGGAAAAGAAGAAAAGAAGAAAAGAAGAAAAGAAATGAAAGTGGATATGAACAACTCGGGATGCGCATCCCCCCTATACTTAGGATAAAGTACATCCTAAGTATGGCAATGATGAAAGGGATGGCATCAAGTCGGTAGAAGAGGATAAAAGAAATTAAAAAGAAGAAAAGAAGAAAAGTCATTCAAAAATGTTTTGCTGTGCTTGGCCTTCCTCTGCCTCTTTGGAGATATCCAACTCATCCTTATAGATTACTTGAATCGAATCAACGACAGCCATGAATGTATCATGTTCAAGGTATGGCTTCAGAAGCTGTCCATTGACTACGAATGGCTGTACGTCAGCTGACAGATTGGATATCAATACACTTCCGTTGTCACGCACATGCCTAACCATAAACGGCCCAGTCCATTTACTCTTCAATTTGCGTGGAAAGATCTTTAATTTTGCATCAAACAATCACACCTTTTCACCTGGATCGAAGGACTTGCGGCGGATATGCTTGTCATGCCATGTTTTGACCTTCTCCTTGTACATCAGGCTGTTGTCATATGCATAATCTCTGAATTCCAATAATCTGTTCAGATCCAGTTTTCTGTTCTTTCCTTCTTGCTTGGAGTCCAAATTACAGATGTTAATGGCCCATAAGGATTTGTGAATTAATTCGACGAGCAGATGACATGGCTTTCCATACATAAGGTGGTAGGGAGACATTCCCAAGGGTGACTTATACACCATCCTATAAGCCCAAAGAACGGAATCAAGCAGCTGAGACCAATTCTTGCGATCCGGATGCACAAGCTTCTGTAAAATGGTCTTGATCTCCCTATTTGAACATTCAGCTAAGCCATTGGACTGCGGGTGGTAAGGTGAAGCAACACGATGTTCAATGCAGAATTCCTGAGTCAACTTCTTCACCTCTCTGTTTATGAAATGACTACCCCTGTCAGATATGAGAATCTTGGGAATCCCGAACCGTGCTATAATGTGATCTATCAAGAATCGACAGACAGTCCTACTATTGGCGGTTCGGGCGGGAATAGCCTCCACCCATCGACTTACATAATCGACAGCAAGCAGAATATATTCATAGCCCTGACTGTTGGGAAAGGGGCCAATAAAGTCGATGCCCCATGCGTCGAAGACGTCTGAGATCTGAATGTATTTCAGAGGCATCGTGTCTCTCATTCCTATGGTTCCGCCCATCTTCTGACAGTCAGTGCAGCCTTTGACATAATCATCTGCATCTTTGAATAATGAAGGCCACCATAGGCCACTTTGAAGAACTTTTGCTGCCGTACATTTGCCTGAATGATGTCCTCCAGAATCTTGGTCATGACATAAAGCGAGGATGCTTGGAACTTCCTCCTGAGGAATGCACCTTCTCCAGATACAATCTGCTCCCTCACGAAACAAGTACGGATCCTCCCACTGGTAGAAATGGATTTTAGACAAGAATCTGTCTATTTTCAACATAGGACAGTCCTGTGGGATTTTCTTGGTCACCAGATAATTCACAATGTCTGTATACCAAGGAAGCGAGGTGACATACAGAATTGCCTCGTCTGGAAAGGTCTCTGTGATCGGCTACAGATTCAGCTCAGGAGATTCCATCTCAGGAAGCCTTGACAGATGATCAGCCACCACATTCTTTACCCCAGGTTTATCTTTGATTTCCAAGTCAAATTCCTGGAGGAGAAGGATCCACCGAATGAGACGTGGTTTGGCGTCCTTCTTTTGCTGTAAATACCGAATGGCCGAATGATCAGTGTAAATGATTACTTTGGATCCAAGGAGGGAGGATTTGAACTTTTCCAAGGTAAAGACTACCGCTAGCAGCTCCTTTTCAGTGACAGTGTAGTTTCTTTGGACTTCGTCGAGCGTTCGACTAGCGTAGTGAATCGCAAATGGTACATTATCTTTTCTCTGTCCAAGTACAGCTCCGATGGCATAATCTGACGTGTCGGTCATTATCTCGAACGGCTGAGTCCAAATCAGTGGCTGTAAGACAGGGGGCTGTGTGATGAGTTCTTTCAACTGATTAAAGGCAAGGAGCACACGGTCATCTACAATGAATTCATTCTCCTTGCCGAGCAACTCAGTCAATGGTCTGGCCAGTTTACTGAAATCTTTGATGAATCGTCGGTAAAAACCGACATGACCCAAGAATGACCTGACTTGCTTGATGGTTGTAGGTGGCTCAAGTTTGGAAATCACGTCCACCTTGGCTGGGTCAACCTCCATACCACGTTTAGAAACAACGTGACCCAACACAATTCCTTCGGTCACCATGAAGTTGCTCTTCTCCCACAAGAGCACAAGATTGACTTCGCAGCACCTCCGTAAGACTCGGTCTAAATAATCCAGACATTGGTCAAATGAATCCCCGTAGACCGAAAAATCGTCCATAAATAACTCGAGAAAATTGCCCACCATATCGGCATAAACTGCAAGCATACACCTTTGAAATGTGGCCGGGGCGTTGCGAAGCCCGAACGGCATCCGTCTGAAGGCATATGTACCAAAAGGACAGGTGAACGTGGTCTTCTCTTGATCTTCAGGAGCAATAGCAACTTGATTGTATCCAGAGTAACCGTCCAAGAAGCAAAAATATTCCTTCGCGGCCAATCTCTCCAAGATCTAGTCGATGAAGGGTAAAGGAAAATGGTCTTTCTTGGTAGCGAGATTAAGTCTTCTGTAGTCCACGCACACTTGCCAAGAAGTGGGTACTCTGGTTGCGATCTCCTCTCCTTTGTCATTCTTCACAATGGTGATCCATGATTTCTTGGGCACAACATGCAGAGGGCTCACCCATTTGCTGTCGGAGATGGGATAGATAAATCCCGCATCACACTACTTCTGAATCTCTTTCATAACGACCTCCCGCAGATTAGGATTTAATCTTCTCTGAAGTTCTCGAGAGGGCCTGCAATCTTCTTCCAGAAAGATGCGATGCGAGCATAGTGACGGATTGATCCCATGGAGATCAGAAGTTCACCAGCCTATCGCCTTGCGGTTGCGTTCAAGAACCTCCATTAGACGAGATTCTTGGTCTTCGGTCAGATGTGCATTGATAATGACCGGGTACATATTCGGTTCTCCCGTAAGGAAGGCATATTTCATGTTGGAGGGCAAGGGTTTCAGCTCTGGCGGGGATTGCGCTGCTTCAGAAGTGACCTCAGCTATTAGTGTAGGTGGCGATTCTTTTAACTGTTTGGCGTCCACCATACTCGGTTCTGTCTCTTCTCTCAAATCCTGACAGAATTCCTCGATGATGTCCTCTTCATCAAAAAATTCTTCAAAAATTTGCTCTTGGTTTTGAAGGCACATCACCCCCATGATAGTCTCTTGCAACACATCAGCGAATTCCTCATTCTGATTGATAAGGGGAATATCGACTGCGGAGTCCACTTCCTCCTCGGGACAGAGGAGTTCATGGATCTCATTATCATCCAAAAATAAGTTGGTATCTTGAATTTCTACTAGAAAGTCGCATTCGCCAGCATACTCAATCACCCTTGCGCATGATGTAGATGTCTGTTTGGCTGGTGTTTCCTCAGACAGGGTCTCTACTCTGATTGTTTCATTGCCAGCACCGAAAGTGATTTCTCATGTCCCATAATTCACTACTGCATTTGATGTCCAAAGAAATGGTCTTCCAAGTATGATTGGGGTAAGGAGCAATGGAGAGGGGGCGTCCATATCTAAGACCACAAAATCGGTCGGGAACGACTTTCCGTGAACCGTGACTATCACGTCCTCCAACAGGCCCCTAAGCCGCTTAACTGACTTGTCTGTGAACTGCAGAATCATCTTTGTAGGCTTGAGCGGTCTTATCCTGAATTCCGTAAGTAGCGAAGCTGGCATCAAGTTGACAGAAGACCCGCTGTCGAGAAATGTTCGTTCAAACTCCTGATTGAATATCTGACAACGTACAAGAGGTGCTCCCATATCTGGCTTTTTATCCGGGAGGTTGCTGATGGCATTAACGGTGGCCATTGTGAGGATATGCTTTTCGAACTTGCCACCCTTGCTTCTGGAATTGTGGGGATGTGTCCTGCGCTTGGTTGTGCATGCCTCTTTCAATCCTTTCTTTACAGCTGGCATGTACTCAAGAGATTTCATTAATGGCATATTCAACACCAAATTCTGGATGATTTCTATAATGGCAGGATCAGACAAAGCATTTTTCAAAATTTTCATTTTTTTGTGTTTTTTCATTGCTTCTGGAAAAGGAATATTTACAACATCTTCACCAATTTCATTCAAAGAAGTGTCCACACTGTTGTGTACAGGTAGATGGCAAAAAGAAATGGATTCATCTACAATTTGTGGACCAAAAATGGTAGGCTCGGCTTCAAGTGCTGGCGTTGGACTCGATGCAGGTGCAATGCTCCTCCTGTCAGGAACTGGCTGTGAGGCAGGTGCATGCGTCTCCAATGCTGGCCGATCACCACCGAGGTTGCTGCTATCTTTTTGTGTTTTGCTAATTTCTTCATTTTTTTGTGATTTTCTGAATGATGGTGCTGCTTGGCCCTGGTGTTGGCTGGACTGACGATTCCCCGTCAGATGTAAGATGCTTTCCCTTCGCCGTTGCTGATGGATGGAGTGTCCTACCGCTCCTGAGAGTAATAGCATTAGATAAAAAACAATTTAATTCACCTGATTCGGGTTGGACACTGCCGGCTACCTGCTCCTTGCATCGGAAGTTGTTCGGATTGGCTTCGACCTGGGCTGGTATGACGGCCTTGGCTGCCGTCAGGACATCAATCTTCTGAGTCATCTCAGCCATGTTCTTCATTAATTGTTCTAAACATGCCAGGGCCAGATTAACCTGCACAATCTCAGAAGAATCCCCCTGCTGGGGAGTGATGGTATGGCAGCTGAGATTGTGACGGGTAACCCTGAGAAAATTGGTGAGGAGGAGGGTTGGAGGAATACTGTGAATTCTGTTGGTTGTATTGAGCAGCCGGTTGCTGATTGTATCCTTGTCCACGATATCCGGACTGCTGAGGACCGTGCTGGTAATTCTGCCTCCAGGTGTTACCGTGAGATGGAGGTTGGTATTGGTAGGAGGGCTGGAAGGGTCTCCCACCCTGCTGCTGCTGGTGATAGGGCATGTTTCCCATGTTCTGACCCTGAGAGTGTCCCTGAGGACGGGTCAGTTGCGCTTCATTGTTCCATACGCCATTGATCTCCTGAATCAGTGGCGGGGGTGGAGAGAACTGCTTAGATTAGACTGGCTGGGACTCAGGTTGATAGACAACCATCTGTGTCTGGAGCTGCGGGGGCTGCTCCGGAACCTGCACGTAATACACGTGCTGAATAGGCTGGGGCTGCGGTGGAGTCGGCTGAGGGTTCTGCTGCATTGTAGGCTCCTTCGTCTCAGCATTCGGCTCGGTATAAGTAGACACACCATTGCACATGTTTGCATTCAATGCACGAATGAGCTGCTCCAACTGTTGGGAGATCTGGTCGAGCTTTTCCAGACCCTGGGTCCTCTTCTCAATGATAGATAGTTTTTCGAGGTCCCGAGACCTCTTCTCAATGATGTCCACCTTAGACAGGTGGCTCCCAACGATGCTCAGGTTGGAGCTCTCATCCTTGTCCTCGGTGTGAGAAGCCATATTTACTGGCTTGCTGATGGCGGTTGGTAGCTTCAGGTATGCTCTGGATGAGGATTGAGCGGCTTCTCCTTCAGCCATTTCCTCGAAGACGTTCCATACCATGTCCTCGTCCTTGTTGAAATGCGAACCGCCGCAAGCGACATCCACAAGCTTTTGGCTCTCAAGTGATAGCCCCCCAAAGAAATGCTGTACGAGACTAGTCATTGGAATTTCATGGTGGGGGAACTTCTCCTGCAGATCTTTGAATCTCTCCCACGCTTCATGGATAGTCTCATGGGGCTGCTGGCAGAAACTGGAGATACGGGCACGCATCTGATTCAATCGCCTGAGAGGATAGAATTTATGGAGAAATGTAGACTTCAGCTCCTCCCAGGTCGTGACGACCTTCCCAAGATGGTCGACCCAATATAGGGCCTTGTCTTGAAGGCTGAAGGGAAAGGCGGTCATCTTGACTACCCCCAGAGGAATGCCCGGGTAGCGAGCGGTGGCACAGATGCAGCCAAACTTCTTGAGAAAGATATATGGTTCCTCAGTGGTATTCCCGTGGAATGTGGGAAGCATGGACAGAAATTGCGGCTTCAGCTCGAAGTGGGCATGCATATGTGGAACCTGAATCCACTCAGTGATGCGACCTGCCCCTGGGTTGTATGTTTCCTTTAGTGTAGGCTTCGGCTGTGGTGGATCTGCTTCTACTGCATCAAATTCGGGTCCTCCCACTAAGAACTCATCTCTGACTTCTTGAAAATAAGGATCTTGGTTTGGATCATCCTCCTGGCGGCCATCTCTTGCATCGGCCCTCCTCCTCAGATCGTTCAGCATATCTTGGAAGGCGGTCTGGGCCAGGGCTTGATTAGTCAACTGCTGCTGGATGGCTTGAATGGAAGCCAGCATCTGACTGTTAACCTCGTTCTGCGTGGTGTACTGCCCTTCCCCCAGATTGACTTCAGGTTCAGGTGGGGGTTGTGGTCCCTTTCCTCTTCCACCCGCCATCTCAGATTCTGCTTGGTATGCTGGCTCGTGATCGGGCTCTAAGTCTGCACATGGAAGAATGCCCCGATCAGTCGGAATTGCAGCACCAGATAAAGAGAAATGGTCTGTGTCAAGGTCAACACAGAATTTTGTTAAGGATGGCGATGTGTAAGGAGTGAAATCAATTGACATCCAGAAAGGACAGAGTTTGGGACAAGAGTGATCCCGATTTATTGAAGAAGACAGGGAGTCTGGAGATCGGTCCACAGATCTGAACCGGGTTCTCGGGAATTGCCCTGAATTATTGGAGAGGGAGAGCGAATGGAACTGATGTGGGTGTCGACGGAGTCTCGACTAAACTGCCCATCCGTCGCCATCTCAGAGATCAAGAGGAAGATCGATGTGTATGAAAGATACAGGGGTGAACAAGAAACAAATGGAGTGTAAAACAGTAGAAGCCTCACAATGAGCAAGGGTCAATTGGAGGGAGAACAAAATTTACGCAAAGGCGCGATGTTTTTGATCTTGACCTAAATGCAACTAGCAATCAAACACAAAACAAGGGGATTCACCAACTCAACGCGTGAAGCCTTGAAGGTTCGGCTTTTATCTTTGTAATTTTTAACTTGAATTCATGAAGTTATCTTTTAACGATTCCTTAGAGCGCTACGCCTATAAGAGCGAGAGTACTGCCGGAAAAGTATTCCCGTACTTGTCCTCCTCCTGTGTAACCTGTAGCTTGTGTTTTTTGAGGTCCTTGTAACCCTTCCTGGATCCCTACTCAACCAAAGAAGAGGAGGGAGGAAGCCGATAGGCGAAACTGATACTTCGGATCTTGCTCGCAACGGAATCACCCGTGAGCGTGCAAGATCCTACTCGGACGCAGACGGTGAGACAGACACACCCGTGAAGGCGTGGCCTATGCTCGGTACTTCGGATAATGTCGATGCTCACACAATAGTGAGTCACCAATGGCGACCAAGCCCTACTCGCCTACGTACGATAGTAGCGCAAATACTTCAGAAATCCAGGCGATACACAAGGCAGCCACAAGCTGGGTTTTTGGCTCTAATCCTTACGAAGCACTCAGCTCACTTGGAAGGAGACCTTCCCATGCAACCTGAAAACAAGTGAGGGTGTTGCTCTCCCCAATCAATGAATCCAATTACCAATTTTATTTAGGTCAAAGTTTTCTTAGCAGTCCCTTTTTTAATTTTTTTGGTGTTATCGCTTCTTTTGAGTAGATTCAAACAAGTGCTTAACGATTTTGTGTTTTCTTTGATTCCTACTTTGTCCAAAAACAGAGGGAGAATAGAGTCGGAAAAGCCATGCAAGTTGGCACCAAGATGGAAATCTCACCTTTGTGCCTAAATGATGAATGCTAAGTAAGAAGACTTACAGCGCCTCCAGCTCTCTCCATGCGGGATGCAAAGCAGGAATTTTTGAACCTAAACTATACGACGATATGCAAGCGGAAATCGTCCTAAGCAGACAATTGCTACGTGAAGAACCACAAGTCAATCACCAATCTTCAACCCTAGAGTCCGATCTAGGCTTACCCCTCCTCCTCTCGACACATCGAGTTCAAGAGAAGCGCTTGGCGGGATGAGCTCGCGGCGCGGTGGATCAAGGACTAATGATTAACTGTTTAATTAGACTAAGTCCAAATACGATCTATAGGTACATGCAATGGTTATTAGGGTGTTTGGACCTAATCTAATCGATCAAGCAAAAGCCTAAAAATCTAAGGGCTCAATCCATAAAAGAAATGAAAAAGAAATCAAAACCAGAAAATGACAGTCGAGAAACGTGAAGAAAACCGCGGTGGGCCCCCAGGTGAACAAACACCTGGAAGTTATGCCCGAAAGTCCTGAGTGTCCGAGAGTACATGTATTATTACAATTCAACTTACTCTCTCTCACAAAAATAAATAAAAAATCTAACTATCTCTCTCTCTCTCTCAAGCTCTCCTGCTCTCTCCTGCCGGCTAGGGTAGAATAGCCAACTCCTCCTCCCAAGGATGCGCAGGATCCTCTAGGCGATCCTCCTCGGTGAGCGGTCCCTCGCAAGAAAACAAGAGAGGTGTCAGACAGTTCAAAACAAATTATGCACGAAAAATAAATAATCAGAAATGGCTAAGCAGATAAAAGACACAAATGTACTCTACAGGCCGATGCTCCCCGGCAACGGTTTCATTTGAAAAACAAAAAATACGAGATCCGCTAAATAATGGGCTGACAAATCAAACTCATTGTCGCTGAGGCGACTACTCAAGCTTTCCCGTTTGTCAACAATTAACCCACACAATTAATCAAGCAATCAACAACAAGGATTAAAATTTATTATACCCTACTAAAAATGTACAATGGCAAGCAAGTAGGGGTCGAACACAGGAAACAAAGGTGTAGAGTATAGACAAAAAGTCAAAACCTAGGTCTAATGGACTACTTAGCTAATCTGGATTTTTTGTGGGTTTTAATTTTTCTATTTTTTATTTTTTTTTAAATTTTGTATTTTGATTTTTAATTTTTTAATTTTATATTTTCTTTTTATATTTTATATTTTTTTAATATTTTTTTAATATTGGAATATATATGCAATATAAGAAAAGAGGTGATACACTATTTATAAAAATATGGAAAAAGCTCAAAAATTCAGAAATAAAATATTTTTGGTCTTTTTATAAATTTTTACTTTTTTGTGATTTTTGGGTGTTTTTCAGAGTCTTTTTGGTATTTTTAAATGACAAAATAAGGGAAAACAGTGATTTAGCTACTGGTTGTGAGTAAAATATGAATGAAAAATATCAAATAGCCACAGAAATTTTCCAAACTAATTTTAAAATAAAGATAAGAAAATATAGAACCTACAGGAACCGAGTTTGCATTTTTTGGAGTTCTCTATAATTTTTTAGATTTTTTTTGAAGTTTTATGGTATTTTCTAATTTTTAAGGTTTTGGTTTTGAATTTTTTAGTGATTTTTGGATTGACACTAAAATAGGATAAAATACACAGTAGGTGATTTTTTTGGAATTTTTCTAGGTGTTTATTATTTTTTGGTATTTTCTAAGGTAAACAATACTGAAATGGCATGTTTTTGATTTTTAATAATTATCAAAATGCAACAAAAATAAAAACTAAAAATATAGCGTGAAAGTGCAAGTTAACAGGAGCCTATGTTGATTTTTGAGGATTTTTTTGGAATTAAAATGATGCCTTAAATAAATAGATCAAGCAAGCAAAAATCTGTGGCCTAACAGGGGTATAAGTGCAAATATTAAAACATCCAGGGGCTTGGGTGCAAATTTCACCAAAAATACACGTGCTACGCACGTGATATGTTGTTCACAGGGGTATATTTGCAAATAATAAAAACTGGTAGGACAAGAGTGCAATTAACCCAAAAATATATTTAATTCACTACGCACTGGGGTATAGCTGCAAATACATGAAAGTCCAAGATTGAAAATGCAAAATTCCCAAAAAACACGTGGCCCAGTCACGTGAGGTGACGTGACCGAGGATTGAAGTGTAAATATGGAAAGTTACTGGGTCTACTTGCAATTATTACAAAACTTTTTGAACTGGAAATTAAAGTTTTAGGATTATAAACTAAATACAAAAGGGCCAGGGTTAATAGTGCAAAATACCCAGGCCATTCGCGGGAGAAGACGGCGGAGATGACTTCACTTGACATGTGGCGCTCCCTGGTGGCGCGATGACGGTTCGCCTTTCGACGGATGCGATTAGATCGTGAAGGGCTGATCGGACGACCGAGAGGCGACCCGATCCTACAGCTGTTGAACGGCTGGAAGAACGAGGATGATCCAACGGCTGGGCGAGGATGATGAATAACACCACCTGGAGGTCACTTGAAACGTCAATTCCGACCGACACACGGCCTCCACCAGCCCTGGACCGAGGGCAAAATGGTCCTGGGGCTCGTCCGCGTCGATGGAGCTTCTCAGCCGAAGCTGAGGTGACCTGAGGTGCTCGGACGAGGGGGGTCATCTGGTGGCTGTTTCCCTGAATCGTCGAGGCTCGATTGAGCCTCCTCTTGCATTCTATCCTGCAGGGTTAGATGCACAGCGAAAAGGGGAAACTCTGAGTGCTCTCAAATGGTGCGATGGGGGGCGAATCGTGGCGCGGGCGTGGAGCTCCGGCGAGCGGCGGAGAAGAGAGCTCGGTCGCTCGATCTGGGCGAGATCGAGGGTAATGGAGGGGTGGAGCGGAGCGACGGAGTGAAGGGAAAGGAGATGAGGGTGATCACGGGGGCTTTCAGTGACCGGTGAAGGCTGATGATGGAGGCGGAGCTCAGCTCCGCCGTGGTCTTTGATTGAAGATTCACGGCGATTAACACAAGTAAACCCTAAACTGCTACTAGGCGAGATTACACTAAGCTAATGCTATGAGAAAAGGGAAAAAGAAGGGGGTGAGGCTCACCGGCGCGGGCTGCAGTAGGCTGCAGGCGGCGCTCCGGCGAGGGGCTTGGATCGACCTCAATTCAACTCCTCGGAGCTAAACCTCGGGCTCAATCTCCTCCTGTTGTCACCAGGAGTCCAACGGGCTAGGGTTTTAGGCCTAACAATGGAGGAAGAGGGATCAAAACTCGAGGGGAAGTCAAGGGGTCCTTTTTAAACAATGGTCGAGTGGACTCGCAAATCGAAGATTATCAGGCGGATCTTAGGTCCAAAGTCAAATCTGAGCCTTGGGCGTGTAAGCCTGATTATAGGGCTACAAAAGTCATGAAGACATCGAGATCGAAAGATGAAAGTCTCGACCTCGAAAAATCCGCAAATGCGGGGAGAAAACGAGGTCTCTGACAAGGACTGGGAGGGTCAGACAGTTGACCGAGATCAACTGTCAGACGCACATGGTTGGTCCACGTGGACCAACCAGGAAAAACCTCTAGAAATTGTTTTATAAATTCAATTTAAAATAGCTAAGGATTTTATTAATTTTTAATTATAAAATTAAAAATGTTTATTTTTTTATGAAGTATTCTATAGTGATTTTTATGTATTTTTATGAGGTGTATACTTACAATTTACTTTTACACCCTTTATAGGTATATTACCTATGTATTTTATTATTTTATTTTCATTTTGTGTTTTTGATTTATCTATTTTTATTTAGTATTTTATAAAATCATAAAATACTTTTATACACATAAATATATTTTTATTTTATTTTTCTGAATTGTTTTGTATATTTAATAAAATACAAGTATACATTATAAAGGTATATTGATAGGTATAATACCTATGTACAATATATAGGTATTTTTATTTTGTGTTTCTTTTGGGTTTTTATTCTGATTTTAGCATACATATATATTATAAGTAATATTTACAAAATTATAAAAATATAAAAATACAAAAATAATGAATAAATAATAAAATAAATATTTTAATATGTACAAGTATACAATGAGGATCCAAAACTCAACTTTCAAACCGTAGCTCCGCCAAATGCGAAACCACTGCCATTAAATAGCTTATTTTTAACTATATACAATTAAAGGTGAGTTTGCTGCATTTGGAGTTTTCATTTGTGAGATACGGGTCTGGGAAGTTGGGAATATGGATTTTTATTTATATCATAAATTTTTATCTGTACATTATTTTTCAGTGAAATAAATTTTGTATTTTTCTTTATTAAATTATCTACAACTTTCATGTACAAAGTTTCTTTATTTGATGTATAAAAAGTAGAACCAAAAATAGGTCCTAAAATGAATAAAGAATGAATTAAAAAGTATAGGTATTTGACCCTCATCTCCCCCTACTTTATTCCTGGTCGACCTATTCATCAAGATGCCTAGGTCTTGGGGTTTCGGGTCATAAAATATTTACAATATTTTATTCTTTTTCTTTTCTTTTATTTATTCTATAATTTTGGCTTTAATTACAGTATTTTATACACTATTTACATGTACATGCATGAATGCTAATATGCTCTATTTAATGCTATTTACAAGCATTTGCTAGGAATTTTGAGGCCAAAATGATAGAATAAAGATGATGAAATGTGGATTCATCAAGGACAGGTACTTGTCTCTTCTCCAAAACTCTCCACAGTATCTCTCGTGGGACAGAATCATAAGCCTTCTCCAAATCAATAAAGATCATATGAAGATTCTTCCTTTTAGCTCTATAAATCTCCATTGTTCTCCTCAGCAAATGGATGGCTTCAATAGTTGAGCGACCTGGCATGAATCGGAGTTCGTATGTGGAACTTGGATTTTGGGTCCCTATTGTATATTATACATATTGACCAAAATACCTTTATTTTATTTTTATTTTTTTAATTATTAAAAATCTTTTTTCGGATTTTTAATAATTAAAAAAATTAAAAGATAAAATAAAGGTATTTTGGTCAATATGTATAATATACAATAGGGACCCAAAATCCAAGTTCCACATACGAACTCCGATTCTTTTGAACTTGGTCTTGTTTTGAAGGTAATTGAGCGTACATTAATTCAAAAGTGAGTGGTGGTCCATAGGAGACTGTATGAGAGAGAGAGATTCACATTGTAAGGTTCTTAGTCTCAAACTAGGGTGGAGACTGTATGAGAGAGAGACTCACATTTTAAGGTTCTTAGTCTCAAACTAGGGTTTAGGTTTTATTGGTTAATTTTACAAGTTAGTATTTTTTGATATTTTTCCTTTTGTTAGTTATATATACACTATAGAGTTGATTTTATTGGGCTTGAAGTTAGTATAAGATAGATACAAATAGGTGAAGTTAGCTAATATACAGGTGAATATGTTCAAGTGAATTTGGCTTCTTATTTAATGCAAATATGCATGCTAAAATGCAGACATTAATTCTAGATACATGAATGCGAATAATGCACACTAAATGGAGATATGCAACTAATTACTCGGGAACAAAGCTCTATTTTTGACTTTTAGAGCGATGAATCACAGATTCATTAACCCACATACTTAAACCTTGATCGTCCCTGAGCAACTAAAATGGAATGCAAAAGTGAAATGATTTTGGATTCCATACCAATGTCATGAACAAAAGGTGAAAATGAAGCTCGACTTGACCTTTGGATTAATAATGTGGCGGAACCTTATTGGGATCTGAATTTAAGACCTTAACAACCTTTAAGTTCCACAAGTCTCTATTCAAGTCACCTCAACAATCAGGTCAGAACATATCCTCATACATAAATTTTGATGACTATGAGTCTTACTTGTACTGTGTAAGTGAAATATAACTCTCCACATCAGAAATGGCAAAAAAACAACCTCCTCTAACCAGGTAACTCTAATTCCCCGGTCAAGCAACTCTTTCCTCGAGGAGCAGGGTATTCCCTTCTAAGTTCAAGTGCAACCGACTCAAGAATATAGGGTACATAAGAGAATTGAATGTGACCAGTGTTGTCACATATCGTGGAGCTTGACCAATGTAACCAAGTCTCCATTTGCAGGCTTCCATGGTACATGAGGTTTTGAAGCATCTGCCTTGCAAATATATGCACTCCGGCATACATTTTATTTTCAATCAGGCTTGTCTCGTTTTTTGGAGTTCTTCTTTTTCCTTTTTCTTTTTTTTGAACTATATACAAGGTCTAGCATGTACATCATGAGTTTTTCTTCTTGAGACAATAGACTATCCCTCTTTTGAAGTATTATTACAACCCACATCATCCCATCGTTAGATGTCGACACCACTAGACTAGGTTGAGATGCACTACCCTCCCTAGAGGAGGACGGATGTTTTCACCCGTGTGCTACTCCAAGCCAAAGGATTATACCTCCTCACCACCTCATCAATCAAGAGCTATGTGCATGGTGCTTGTCCAAGTTAGGTCACTGTCTAAGAGAATCGTGCCTGTGTATATAATATTCTACTTAGACCAATCAAGATGACATGTGAACATAGACTTGCAGACTCAAAGAATTAAGTCACTCGACCTGAAAATTCTTAACTCCGGTTCCTACAATGTTCCTATGAAATTAGGTAGATTAAAGTCAAATCAAATCCATCCTTGAATTCTATTCATAACTTGGTTCAAAACCCACTAACTTTTCACATTGCATATGCTAGATATGCAGATGACATGTAGATGACATGCAATGCATACGAATTGCAAGACATTTGATGGCTTCCTTTTTTAAAATTTTTGAATGCAAGGATGATATGTAGAGTAAATAAGAAGCCTTATTATTATATATATTTTTAATTTTTATCATTTTTTAAAATTTTATGATATACCTCATATTCTACTACAAATTTTTACAAAAGTTTTTTAGATACAAGAATTTTACATAATTATGTACAATATACATATTATACATGTATTTTATAAAAATTCATTATTTTTTCAAAATTTACCCACCCTGTAATTATTGCATAATATATACAAAAATATGCGGATGTACGAGCTATGGGTAAAGTATAGAGGTAATATATACATGCCCCCATACTTAGCATGTGTTATATCCTTAGAGCACGAGAAGCGAAGAAAAGACATAGCTCGTGCGAAGCATATGAGAGCTAAAATAACAAAAAGTATAGAAGTCGATGCACCCCCTATACTTAGGCTCTGGTCATCCTAAGTGTAGAATACGAGCAAAAATGGGGCGGATGAGGTCAAGAGGAGAAATGGATGAGTATATACACATGATGGGCATCGATCCCCTCTATATTTAGGCTCTAGTCAGCCTAAGTCTAGGACAAGAGTGAGTGTGAGAATCAATGAGATCTAATCTATAGAGAATGGTGAAGAGACTCGGGTCACTCTCACCCATATACTTAGGATATGGTCATCCTATGTATAGCCATAAAATGAAATGATATGGGGCCGAGGCGAGTGATACGAATCACTAGTGAGGGAGGGAAATAAAAGAAAGAAAATATATACAAGGAGGGGTGAGAATATATAAGGATGAAGAAGGTTTGTGATGAACCTTCTTGCGGGAGCAAGGAGGTGGGTAATATACATATGCGACACTATCAGAATCGTCCTTAGATGAATAATAGTGAGGTGAAGGGATCGTCCAACGAGGGTCAACACACGACTGCTTGATCAGATATGTCTTAGGAACAACTGAATTGAGCTCACTCACATAAACCACCTCATCTGGACCCGATGAGGATTCCTCCGAAAATTACTTCTCTGATATGTTGGAGGAGATTTTCTTAGTCAGTTTTCTAGAACCTGAATCATTGAGAGGGAGAGGAGAGTGACACGCCTTGAGGGGTTCAGGGGAACACCTCGAGGAATCAATTCTCGACTTCCACTCACTTGATAACAGACTAGGGGAAGGAGCAACTGTGTTTTTGGGTGGGGGTCGATTTATTCTTGGATGTCTCCTTTATTGCATGTCTGGAATGTGGTGCAGTGTTGACTATGGATTCCTCATTAGACGAGTCACCATATAGATTGTGATATTCCTGAAGGGACAACACATGTCTCGGATAGGTGCCAGCGATCTCAGTTGGCTTGGCATTGGTAGTGATGCAAGCAACGAGAGTCATGGATGTATGGGGAGTCTCTGATCCAATGATTGGCTCAATAATCAGTATTACAGGTGTAGTACAGAGGTGTGACTCATCTACCTTTCGATGGTCACAACTGTCAGTAGCATTGTGGGTAACCTTAGAGTATAGTGTGTCAAAGAATGGGTGAGGTCGGAGTGCTCCCAATGCTGTGAAATTGATCTCCCAAGTCTCATAATCTATAGTCGCCTTAGCCGAGGTTAAGAATGGCTTCCCGAAAATAATAGGAAGCAAGGTAAACTTTCCTCAGTGCTCAATGTTAATGACCGTGAAGTCTACCTAGAGTAGAGCACCTTGGAAAGTAACGATGAATGAAATAGTTCCTCTCAACCATTTTATAGATCGATCAACCAACTAAATGATCTCTCTCAACTTTCTAATTATCTTGAGTTTTTGAGCCTGTTAAACACAATGGCCAGGAGGATATTTATCAATGAGTCATCATCGACTCCAGCATGGGTGAAGGCAATGTTTTTAATTTCGTATTCATCCCTAGGCAACTGCTTCACTCTGTGGCTTTTGGTCTTTCTCCCCATCACCAAGGAGGTGGCCATAGACACTATATGTTTCTCAATCCTTGACCTCTTATTGCCCGACCTCTTAGGCATCAATTTACTTCTCACAAATCATTTGAGGTCATGGAAATGATCTATGACCTTTATTAAGTGAAGATTAAAAATCAATTCCTCATCGAGTGCTTCCCTTAGGGTATGATCCAATTTTTGAAGTCTTTTTCATTTTCTATTTTTATGAGTTATTTTTATTTTTCAATGGTTTTGATCTTTTTGGGATTTTCATTTTGTTGTTGTTTTGAATATGTGAAGGAGTGGGAGGATATACAGACTTTAGATGGGAAGGTAAGTGTTTGGTAGAAGAGGGAGGTAGAATGGACTCCATCAGTACAAAGTGTATATGTTTCTTTGTATCCTCTAAGTTTTCAACATTGAATCGACTTATTCCATTCTTCACTTATATACCTGAGCTAGAATAAATTGAAATGATTCAGTCAATGACATTTCTAAATTTATCCTCAATTAATTCACATCTCTTCACAATCCTAGAAATGTTATCCTCTAAAGAGTCCTCATAGAAAATCATTGAAGGCAGTCTGTTTATTCGAAGGATACTGCTGAGATCTTGAAGTCTTATACTCAACATACCTAGACTTTCGAATGTAATGTCGGGTCGAGTATGGATAATTCGAATGGAAGATGTTGGTCGGAGCCTCGAATAATGGAGTTAATGAACGAGGGAGTGGTAAGTATAGCTCATGAGTCTAAGCCCGTGCATGTGTAGGCTCTCAAAATGTGTGGTATGAAGGCTGGTCAAAGTAAGCTTGATTACTCACGTCAATCAACTCAAGATGATCATATGGTGTAGGCCTCTCCATGCGGTTTGTTCGATTGACCACATTATGCCCTAAGGTCAAGTCAGGATATGTATATGTGGATTGTTGTCCAGTCCCAACTTGAGGTGAGAATGAGGTATGTGGGGCACATAATTCTGCCAATCATTTGTATCAACAGTGGCTTGCTTTTCGAATTATTCCTTGATTCCAGGAAGCAACCGATTATAAGGTGAGTTATCCTAGGGTGGAAGTGGATCCAGGGTGTAAGGATGTAGGGTAGGTGAGAAATGCGAAGACGAGGAAAAGTCGGTCGAAGGCCTGACTTCATAATCAAGTTGAGGTGGAAATGACCATGTGTAAGGCTCTCCCATGGATGGTGGAGCATATATGGAAGATAGAGAAGGCGAAGATGAATGGTATATGGTCGAGGAGGAGTGACTAAAGAAGTCATGGTACGGGGACAATATCCCAACATCTTGAAGAGAAATTGATGAATGTAAGCGGATCGAGGTAGAAAACGTGCAAGTACACAGAATAACACACACATACAGACATAAAACAATCGCACGAGCAAACCTCAAATTCACCAACTCGATACGTGAGGGCTATAAAGATTCAACCATATTATCTTGCCAGTTTTAATCGGTGACAAATTCAAGTCTTGAAAGATTAACGAGCTTTTAGGTGCCTATACTTCCCTATAGACTTTCCCGATTCTTATGGCTAGTTGCACCCACTTTCAGCCAGTATAGGAGTAAGTGCGAACCATATAAATACGGCTACCCGCTACTTGAGGACAGAGCCATACACAGTGTCCTCTAAACCTCCCACCCTGCTAAGAAAATTCGGAACGTTTACCAGCTACCCATAGATCTTTACTGAAAAGTGGCTAATTGTTTTGTAGAACCAGTAGTCTATATGAAAATCCTGGCTCGACTCTATCCTAGTGTCATCTCTCTCTTACTTGCATGTAAATTCAAACAATAACGGGTTGCTCTCCCACAAACAAGGGTTAATTTTAGTCAATTTTTTGGTCCAATTCAATTAGTAGTCCCGATTTTAGACATTAGTTGTTACTGTATTAATCCACACAAGCAATCACATCTACCGTCCAGTCCTAGTTCCTTTACCCTAGGATAGAAAAACTGAGAGAGGGAATCGAAAAAAGTCGATGCAATCGAGAAAATGATGATGAATGCTTGAGTAAGAATACTTACAGTGCCTCCAGTTCTCTACATATGGGATGCAATACAGAATTTAAATTTTACACTACATGAAATGCAAACGAGAAAAACATTCCTAGACAGGCAGTTCTATTAGCGAGTGATGAACAATTTAATTTTGACTAATAGAATTACGGTCTAAGTACGTCTCATTAAATGTGATGTGTGATCCTATAGAGTACGAGCACAAGTGAAAAATTGCTTTGAGAGCCGCGAGTATAGGCCCTAGTCTACATCAATCAACCACACGACCACGAAGGGTCCAATGTCCAGACTTGACACACATGCAAGATCCCAAACAGAATCTGTTGTAAATATGCAATTGTTATAAATTAAAATAAATGGAAAAAAAATCCTAGACTCTATACTCTCTCACGGCTTGACTCAATCTTAAATTTATGTGAAACCTTCAGTAAGCTATTTTCCCAGAAAATACCATCCTCCGAAGCTCCTGAGTTGCTCGACCACATAAGAGGATGCTCCGTTATATCGGGACCCTCACACAAAAACCAGATGGTGGTTAGAGATATAGACTCAATAAAATAAAATAAAGAGAACACAAATAAATAAAGAAATAAATGTAAAAAATAAGCAGAGAAATATACACAAGAAAAACTAGGGGTCAGACTACCCGGGGGTGGAAAACCTAAAATCATTTTTTTAAAAAAATTACCTAAGCCATGCCTCCCCGACAACGATGCCATTAGGAATAGGCCTTATTTACCCTAGTTAATTAAGTGAAATTAATGTTGATTTGTTTGTTGTAGTCGGGTAAATTCATAATAATCAAAAACCACAAATTTAATTATTTATCCAATTAACGTGAGCGATCAAATTTTTTACTTGGACAAGCCCAAGGTCAAACTCAAAGAGGCCACTGTCTCCTTAGGTTGATTTATAATCGATCTAGAGGGTTAGGTTTTCAGAGAGGCTTTTTTTTGTATTTCTAATGTAATAAATGAGTGAAATGCAATTTTTACGAAGTTTGGGACTAAAATGCATATTATGATAAATTTAAGTCTAAAAATCCACATTGATTAGAATGTGAAATACGATAAAATGAGGCTACTATAGTATTTTTTGGAATTTTCAGATGTAGAATGAATTAATTATGAATAAAATATGCAGACTATGTGATTTTGAGAAAATTAATTTTAATAATTACCAAATGTCAATATTTTTCAGAAATTAATTTATCCTAGATAGGTCATTGTGAGAGATATCCAGAACAATTTTTAATTCCTAAAAGTACTAAATATGGATTTAATTTAAAATCATTTACTATAATCACAATTCATTTATTATGACCTAGATATGTGTGCAAATGCGATGAAATTAGGGTACAATGTAAAGCAATCTAAAATCTACCTATTGTGAATTTTGGGAAATTTTTGGATCAATGATTAATTAAATATCAATTTTAAAATATCAATTTTAGAGTAGATAATGGGTAACTACGTAAGTTTCCACCAAATTAATTGCAATAAATAATCCACTGATCACAAAAAAATGTAAAAATAGATGCTCATTAGGTAGAAAATGAGTTGCTCTGCAACATGCTATTTTTGAACTTAAAAATGATGTGAAATGATTGCTCAAAATAATGTCCAAACACATGGGTCTTTATGCAAACAGAAAATTAAAAATAAAATAAATAGATAGCGCACAAGGGTGCTTCTTTAATTACCAGCTCCTCCAAGGGTTTGTGCGTAATTTCTCCACCAGGGCACGTGCAAAGCAGGTGCCCGCTTGAAAGGGATGTGGATGTTATTCCCCAAGAAGGCAGGGCTCTCTCACATTTTTTCCCAACCTTACGTGCCTCACACAGGAGGTGGAAACAAAATGTAGCTCCTGTGGGGGAGCGCGGGCACGGCTGAGTGAGGGTGGAGGAGGTAGGCCGCTGGCATGGTGGTGGTCTGCTTGTGGCGAAGCAGCGAGTGGGGCGGTTGGTGGTTCTTGTAGCTGCCACGTGTCGCTCCGAAAAAAATAAGGATTAAATTGCAAGACAAATCTAAAAGAAATAATAAAAGGAGTCAAATCATAAAGTGGTAAACGCAAAAGTTGCTCATCTCGACGAGATCTACAACTTTCGTGGAGGATCAAAAATCAAAATAAATCATATGTACAAAGTGTATTTTTGGGTGGTATCTTATAGATATAAAATACCGTATTTTTATCTTTTGCAATTTTTTTTGTATTGTTAAAAAATCAAAATAAATTTAGATAAAATATGAAATAAATACTTATAACATAAACTATTTTTTGGATTTTTAACAATTAAAAAATGAAAAGGTAAAATAAAGGGTATATTGGTCAATATGTACAATATACAATAGAGGCTCAAAGCCAAAGCTTCACATATAAACTCTGAAACTTTTGAATCTGGTCTTGTTTTGAAGGTAATTGAGCGTACATTAATTCAAAAGTGAGTAGGGGTCCATCGGAGACTGTATGAGAGAGATTCACTTTTTAAGGTTCTTAGTCTCAAACTAGAGTTTGGGTTTTATTGGTCAATTTTACAAGTTAGTATTTTTTGATATTTTTTCCTTTATTAGTGTTAGTAATATATACACTATAGAGTTTATTTTATTGGATTTGGAGTTATTATAAAATAGATACAGATAGGTAAAGTTAGCTAATATACAAGTGAATATGTACAAGTGAATTTGTTTTCTTATTTAATGCAAATATGCATGCTAAAGTACAGACATTAATTCTAAATGCATGAATACGAAATGCACAATAAATGGAGATATGAATCTAGCTACTCAGGAACCACATTTTCGACTTTTAGTAATGAATCACATATTCATCACCCCTTTATTTCTACACAAGACTTGTGTATTTCAGACTATTTGGTTTAGTGTGACACTTGATTCCAAGTTACATCACTTTTGTCCACGAGGGTCCTAAGGCTTGAATACTCAACATCCCTAGTTAATATATATGTGATATATTTCATATAGAATTTCAAGATCTTAAAGGAAAATGACCAGCACAACACTTGCATAATGATATAATCTTTGTGACGAGTCAATGTTTTTCCTGAGGACCTAGGATGAGAGGCTTGAGTTCGAATCTGATTCTTGAGGATGGGACTATTGAGGGTCACTTCATGAAACCTGAGTATTAGCACATAAGCCAATATGGGGATAATATCCATGTACTAAACTTGTATTAATCTAGGTGCCAGTGTGCGTAAAAACCTTAAAACTATAGATCATCATGTGCCAACTTGGTAAAAGCAGTGGAACTAGCCAAAGTTACATACAAAGGAGCTTCCATTAAAGGAGATCTCTCCAAACCTTTTCAAAGTATCCACTTGTACAAAAGCTATTAGGCCACAGAAGTTTGGCTAACACATAAAAAGGGCTCGGCATTGTCTAGTGATACAAGTTCGGATCTCAAAGGTATAATAGATACTCAAAAGAGACACGCCCCAGTGCACTCCTAGGAAAAAAAAATGCAGATGGCTCTGAAAACTCTTGATGAACATGATGATTCACAGCCAAAAATACATATGTGTGTAATAAATCACCCAAGAGATCCTTGTTCCAATGAGAGGAGAAAAGAAACAACACAATCCTACTGCCTCCATGCTTGGCTTGTTCACCATTATACTTTCAAGTATGAAAACTAAAGATATGGTGAAATAATGTGAAACTCGGTCATTAGACCAGAGTCAAGGATTGGGACCTTAAGAGAGGCTCTTAGACCAGGGCTTTAGGCGAAGCAAAGACTCTACGCAGGAGAATGAAATCTACGCATTAAAGTCATACCTACTATACATATATGTATCCATGGAAAGTCTGATAGATAGAAATGTTGAGTTCCTTTTAGATGAGACTTGGTTAAACTTAGACTTAAGGAGCCACCTAAAAATCGTGGACTAGTCTTCAAGTCTTGTATCAACACTTGCATAGTCAGGGATTCAACCTTCTAACTCATTCAAACCACTCGGGGATGAATCCATGATTCATCTACTTTATATGAAGATCTTAATAAAATATCCTTAATAAATCATCAAATAAATCTCTTAAATTAATTAATTAACATTAACTAATTATGTAAGAAATTAGGGCTAAAATATGTGAATAAATAACTATGATTTTCCATGACATTGAGCTTATTATTTTATGTAATACTAAGTATTTTATACTATTTGTTTTTCTATTATCTTCCTCAAATCATCTACCAACTAGACATAAAAAATAAAACTCATAGAAAATCACAAAATCCAGATAAAACAAAAGAGCTTAAATTTCATATATTGTACAAGTTATCTTTGACATTTTTATTCACCTTTTTCTTAATCTAGAAAAATCCATAAAAATTATATTAATCTTGTAGATACTGTGTATATATTAATCTATGGTTAAAACCTAATTAAAAATACAAAAAATAAAAAATATTAAAATAAGAAAATTGGGGATTAATTGGCAAATTAATACTTATGCAAAAATACATTTTGCACAAATGATTTATTTTGAGTTTGGGCCTATCTTGAAAGTTGTAGATCTCAATGAGATCAACAACTTTCATGTTGATCACATTTCATTTGAAATTTCATTTTATTTATTTTCTTGGTTTCTTTCATTTTTTATCTTGATCAACGGTCATCGATCTTCACACCCTCTGATTGGTCCAACTACTCCGCCACCTATCTACGTCACATTCTCTCTCTCCCTCCAGTGCTCATCTAATCAGTGTCTGTCGTTAGTTGACCACAAGTCAAATGTCCCCTCCGACCGTTACACTTGTAAAGACCCTCGATCCACCCCACTTCTCCTCCAAATTCCACCCGATCCCCACCCGTTACCATCCTCCATTAAACGCTGCATGTAACCTCCATTCGACGAAGACCTTAGTCATATATGCAGTTCAGCTCCATCCAGTCGTTACACCCATGATCTACTCCACTGCAAAATATCCACCTCTTACAGAGCTTCACCCCTCCAGTCCAAACTTTCTCCTTGTGACAGTAGGTGAAGGAGAAACTTGTTGGCGATGACGAGAGGTAGAGAAAGGTTCAATCCTCGACCCATATCCTCATTTTAATAGCAGCTTCCACAAACTGCACAAGCTCATGCTCTCTTCTTGCCAGAGCATTTGCAACGATGACCCAAGGGGGTCTCTCCTCCTTTTCTCTAGGTGAGACTCGAATTCTACACCTCCACCTCTTCTGCTCTCTGATCAACTCACCGTTCCAGGTAACCCCTCCAATCTCTACCCATCATCTTTTTATTTTTCTTCGGTTCGACTTAGCAGACCCCCTAAGAACCTATCGTCGATCAGTTCTAAGACCCCTCTGACAATCAAGACCACCTCATCTTCCTCTTTTGTCCGCTTCTTCTTCTACCTCTCTAGACCTCCACCCATCTTCGGCCTTGCAAAGGCCAAAGCATCAAGCTTCGATCCCTCACTTGTAGAAGGAGCCCCATCCCCTTTTTCCTGCTTCTATTAACCTTGCAGGTCTACGCCTCTTGATGCTCCCTTAGGAGCAAATCGACTCCACCGATAGATCATGGAGCTCCATTGCAACACCATCCCCTCTTAGGGGGTTCCAACCATCTCCACCTGCAAATGAGCAGCTCTTCCATCGACCACCGTTGCCCTTACACTGTTCAGTCGAGGAGGAAGGAGGACGAAGCGTACATGTGCTGAAGATTAAAGCCCTCACTTTGATCCAACATCCCTGATCATGAGCTCCTCATCCATCCGATCCCCCTCGGGAGCTCTCCCAGCCATCGAGTTGAGTGCCACCCAAGCCTCCTGCTTTGATGGGCCCGAACCTTATGGAGAACCCCACGTTGAGGTTTGGTCTCCAAGACTAGCGAGTGTTCCAAGCCTCATCGCCCCCACATGCTCCTCTTGTGGTATGGGTATTTTACACATACCCCTACTTCTTCTCAGATTCACAGATAGATTAATCGCGTGATTTTTTCATGCGATGTGGCAATTTTGCAACAACACTCGAAGATGTTTTAAAAATTGCATTTATGCCCTTGCTTGGGCCAAATTACATTGCAGCCCCTCTACCTATTAGAAATTACAAATAAGCCTCTCGTAGAACCTATTTGAATATAGAACTTTATTTTATTTGCAAATAGATTCTTGGATTTTTTATTGAACATAACTCTGTCATTTGAACTCCAATTTTAGCATATAATATGTTCTTTTGAAGCTCTTTTTTTATTCTATCTCATATGTATGCTTGATGAACAAAACATAGCTCATTTGAATTGAATTATTATTGTTGGAATACATTCTCTTATGCATGCTTGACATTGATGATTTTTTTAAATAAAACTTTGAGAAAAATGATCTTTTTATAGTGATTAATAGAGGAGGCTTAATTTATATTTATTCCATGATATTTGAAGTTAATGATTATTTCTTGAGTAATTAATCTTATAGGTAACTAGAGCTACGAATGTGATTGATTTTTATATAGGATTAATCCTATTAATTGATTTTTTTAGCCTGAGCTAGGATTTTAATCTTTGAAGGATTTTGTGCATTCATCTCTTGAGATATGAGGTTTATTTGAAGGATAAGAATTAATTTGTAGGATTAAATTACAAGGAACTTAGACATCATTTATTCTTGAGAACTATCACTCATCGTTGAGCTTAATTTGTGCATGAGCATTTATATATCGTTCGTATAGCCTGATTGAGAACTTTGATTGGAAAAAATATTTCTTGGAATTTATATAATTCAAAGACTTCATTGATCACATTATTTGAGGATATCATTATAATCACATATTTTTTCTCTATTTATTTGTTATCACATATAGTCCATCTTAGCCTTATTTTCTGACATAGAATTTAGCATTGCAATCAATTAATTACATCAATTGATTTAAATCAAGTAACTAAAATCATTATACCTTGTGTTCGATCTTGTTATACTTACCAAGTAAAATTTGTCACATATTCAAAAGTGTGTTTTTTATTTAAATAATTTCCACCTCCTATACTACAATCCAATATTATTAAAAGAGGTGGAAAGTAGTTCATCATTACATCCGCAGTGACAATGGTGGTGAGTATATATGGTCATTTCATAAGTATTGAAGATCTCATGGCATCATGCATAATAATATTCCACTTAAGATGTCATTTATAGCAAGAATGAACATGACCTTGATGGAGAGAGTAAAATGTTTCATGAGGCTAAGTTGCCTAACTCTTTTTGTTGTAAAGCACCTTTTGCTACTATTCATGTTATTAATATCTCTCCATATGTATCCTTGGATGGTGATGTTCCTGACAGCGACTCGCATGGCAAGGATATTTCATCCAACCATTTGCGGGTATTTAGATCTAGTGCATTTGTGCATGCTCCCAAGGATGAAAGGTCCATGTTGGACACAAACACATGGCAGTGCATTTTTCTAGAATATGTCAAGATGTGCTTGGATACATGTTGTATGATCCATATGGGAGAAGTAGGGATGTGGCCTTTTTTGAGGACCAAAAAATTGAGGACATCCAAAAGGCCGCTAAGGACTCTCCCTCAAGCAAACGAGCTAGATAAAGTGGAGCTTGTTCCATTGTAGAGTGCTCCATATGTGTTGCAAAATGATGCTTTTGAGCAGGTGCCAAATGATTCTTTTGAGAAGTTGCCAAATGCAGGAGATGGGGAGGATGTGCCTGAGTTCTCCACTCATGACGATGCAGTTGTAGATAAATATGATGATGAAGGACTTGATGGTGAGATCTCTTCTTCTTTTGATGCTCTCCCATATCAGAGACCCATGAGTGAGAAGTGACTCTCTACCATATATTCTGCATGCAAGTATATTTTGTTGATAGATTGTGACGAGTTGAATGCTATGAAGAAGCCTTGTAAGATACAAACAAGAAGAAATGGGTAGAAGCCATGAAAGAAGAAATGTAATCCCTTCATGAAAACCCTAGTTTTGAAATTGTCAAGTTGCCCAAAGGCAAGAGATCATCGAGGAACAAGTGAGTTTTTGAGTGAAATATGATGAATACTCTTCCAACCCAAGGTAAATAGTTAGGTTGGTTGTGAAAGGTTTCAATCAAAGGAAGGCAGTTAACTTTGAGAAGATCTTTTCTCCTGTTGTGAAGATGTCTTCTATCAGAGTGGTTCTTAGCTTGGTAGCTAGCCTTGATTTGGAGGTTGAATAGATGGATGTGAAGGCAGTTTTTCTCCATGCTAACCTTGAGGAGGAAATTTACATGTTGCAACTAGAGGACTTTACATTTAATGGCAAGTAAGACCACGTTTGTATGAGAAAGAAAATCATATATGGCTTCAAGTATGCACCAATGCAATGGTATAAGAAGTTTGAGTCATTTATGGGGGAACATGGCTATACCTAGACTACTTCAGACCATTGAGTTTTCACATAGGAACTCTTAGGTGATGACTTCATCATGTTGCTGCTTTATGTCGATAATATGTTGATTGTTGGCAACAATAGCGGGAGGATTTGTTATTTAAAGGAGTTGAGCAGCAAATCCTTTTATATGAAGGACTTGGGACATGCTAGCCAAATTTTGGGCGTTAAGATCACACGTGACTGAAAGGCAATGAGGTTATGGCTTTTTGAAGAGAAGTACATTGAGAATGTACTTCAAAGATTTCATATGGAGAAGGCAAAGACAACAAGCACCCTCTTGGAGCCCATTTCAAGTTAAGCTCCAAAGATAGCCCTCAGACAGTTATAGAGGAGAAAGATACAGAAAGAGTTCCCTATGCATCAATTATAGGTAATCTCATGTATGCCATGGTTTATATGAGGTCAGTAATGCTCATGCAGTTGACGTTGTTAGTAGGTTCATCCCAAATCCAAGGAAATAATATTGGGAAGAAGTTAAGAGCAGGGATGGAGCCAAGATGGTAACTAGGAGGGGGCACAAATTAGATATAACATTGCATTCATCAATGTAATGAAATTAACTAATAGCTGATGTAATGAAATTAACTAATATATTTAAAATCTACAAATAAAAAAAATGATTGTGCTCTTTTTTAAATCAGAAAAATAATTGTGCTCTTTCTGAAATTACCTTGCTAGAGTTATCCACGATGGGATTTCATATTTTGAAATTGTTGAATGATTTCTTCATTGCTGACATTTGTGAACATATTTTTTTTAATATAAGTAACCAATCTATCATTCAGCCATTGATCCCCCATCTTATTCTGAAGGTGATTTTTGATGTGTTTCATTAAAGAAAATTCTCTTTCTATTGTGGCAGTTGCGACTGGTAGAACAAGTGCCAATTTAGTAAACTTAAAAACCAAAGGATATATCATGTCCTATTTCTTCTCAACCGATAGTTGTGCAAGTTCTACGATTCCTTTCAGCTTGGAAAAATCTTCATCAGAAATCAAATTCAAAAAATATGTTTCAAGTTGATTATCTAACTTCACCATGTCAACATCTGAAAAATCATCTTTATACAATGTGGCCATATGAACTAACGTCTCGTTATTGAAGGAGGAAAAAGATTGTGATGGATTAAGACATGCTACGTACAAAAGCAAATCAATTGTCCTTTTTATAAAATGACAATTCATGTCTTGAGATTGTGAGTCGATGACCATATAGAATATTTCAACCTGATAATAGTGCAAATTAGTCATACCATGAATTCTGCGTCGAGGCCTTCCATGAGCCATCCAAGGTTTGCCCATCTCAGGAACAACAATATTTTGCTTTCTGCAAAAGCAAATTACATTTACAAGTAACGGGTCCCATTCACTATCTCTTAAAAGTTGCAATCTCTATGTAGAAATCTTGACCAAATTCATGGCATTTACAATATCCTTCTCTTTTCGTTGTAGTGACTATGATAATTCAGATGTAATACCCAAAACAAGTTTCATAAAAAAAACAACTGAATATAAAATCAAATGATTATATTGAATCTAACAAAGAAGATGCTTCCGCTCTTTGTTCAAAATTTGAACCATCTTGCACAATATTATCAAGAACATCTACTATTGATGAAAACATCAAAGTGATGCTAATTAGAGAATTGTAATGTGATCCCCATCGAGTATCATCATGGCGTGACACACTTGTTTGTTGATTTAAACCTTTACCAGTTAAATATTCACCAATTTCAATAGCTTTAACAATCTGAAGAGCATGATTTTCTCTTAACTAATCACGACGTTTATACGAAGCTCCAAAAATATTCAACAGACGCATAATAGTATTAAATAACAATGCAACTTGAACATTATTTTTAGCAACTGCTACTAAAGCTAATTGAAGCCGATGTGCAAAACAATGCACATAATATGTTGAGATGTTTTCTTTTTGAATCAATGCTCGAAGTCGATTATTTCTCCCCTCATATTGCTCGCACCATCATAACCTTGCTCTCGAAATTTCGCAAAACTCAAGCCAAGTAATGAAAATAAAGCTCTGAGTGAGCCTTCTAATGAGTAAGCCACAGTATCAGGAACATGGATTATAAATAGGAATCTCTTGACAATACATCCTTTCTTATTCACATAGCATAGAACAACAATCATTTGTTCTTTAACTGATATATCTCTAGATTCATCAACTAAAATTGAAAACATGTCATTCCCAAGTTCTATAATGATGCTTTTAGTTGTTAATGTTGCAACCACATTAACAACATCCTTTTGGATTTTTGGTGCAATTAATTTTAGATTCTCTGGAGCATTTTCCAATAAAACGTCTCCAATCTCCTTATTATGATCTGCAAGGAATTTCAATAATTCAAGGAAATTACCTTGATTAATTGAGATATTTGACTCATCATTTCCTTTAAAAGCCAAACCTTGTCTTGAAAGAAACCTAACACAGTCTACTGTTGCATTCATACGAATTCGAAGATCATTCTTCATCTGCACAATCTGTTTGTCTAATAAATTATGTATACTTTGATTCTGGTTCATCAAAGCAATGCAATTTTGTTTCAGTTTATTGTGAGCACTGTTTGGACCGCCAACATGTTCATCAAATTTCTCCTTCTTCTTCTAATTTGTAAAGCCTTTTGTGACAAAAGTTTCTCCTATGCTTTGAACATCATTTTCAGATCTGGAAAAATAACAATAAAGACAATATGAATCATCTTCTGATATGCTATACACTAGCCATGTTTTGTATTCAATAAACCAGGCTTGGTTAAATCGTCTTAATTTATTGCTAATCATTCTTTGTGGAAAACTATGACTTTGAGGTTGACACGAGCCTTTTTGAATATAATCTCTCCTTATACGATCTCGATCATTAGGATCATAAGAAGATATCTTTCGTCCCAATTCAAGATTTGCCACAAGATCTATAGTAACTTCTAAACATACACACTTGTTACTTGATTCAACTTCCTTATCTTTACTACTTTGGGAAATAGATGGATCTGCACCTCCCACTCGTTTGAAATATTTTTCCATTCTATATGTAAAAAATAAATTTGTTAATAACACAACTTATATGTAAAATTACTTGCAATAAATCAGAATGCTTATTATTTACATGCGAATAATCATCAAATTATAAAATGATTATTTAACATACTAAGCAATTATTCACTCTTTTCTACTAATATTTCTACAGAAAAATTGAATAAGAACATATAGATTGTATGATATTGAATCTAGATGCATAAACATATACGATAAAATTATTCAATCGAGTTTGTTATATAAAAAGTTGCTATCGACATTAGTCTTTTCATAATAGTAGAAAAAGACATTAAAAATAAGAAAATCAATGAACATTGTTAATAGAAAATTTATATAAGATAAAATATACCTATCCTCCTTTGACTTTGAATCTTGATAATAGTCGAATTTCGTCCAATTTGATCTAACACGGACGTGTAAGAGTAAAGCAAATAAGAAGAATAATTTTAGAGAGAGAATGTCTAGGGAACGATTGAGAGAGAGTACGAGAGAGAGAGAGATTAGAGCGGTTTGGAGAGTCATAGAGAGCGAGAGAGCGAGAGTGCGAGAGAGAGAGAGAGAGAGTTGAGAGAGAGAGAGAGAGTTGAGAGAGAGGCGCGGGAGAGAGAGGATAAAGAGAGAGAGAGGTACGAGAGAGGGGGCATGAGAGAGAGTGGGAGAGAGATGGGTACGAGAGAGAGAGGGTGCATGAGAGAGGGTGCGTGCGAGAGAGAGTGCCGGGCACGTACGAGAGAAAGTGGGAGACAGGGAGAGAGAGAGGGGGTGAGAGAGAGAATGGGAGAGAGAAGTTAGGGGTGGGAGAGAGAAGTTAGGGGTGAGATTGCAGAGAGAGACGACACTAAACATAGTAAAAAATTGCAAAAAATGATGGGGAGGCCTATTTGCCCCCCTCTATCCGTCCTTTGTTAAGAGGATCTTAAGATATTTTCAACATACTAGCAGCCGCTCTCTTTGCTTTGGAGCAGATAAGGCTATTCTTCTGGGTTACACGGACTCAGACATGGCATGTGACATTGATGGGAGAAGATCTATATCAGGTTACTTGATCTCATTGGTGGGTAGTACAATATCTTGGCAGTCTCGACTTTAGAAGTGTATGACTTTATCCATTATAGAGGTCGAGTTCATTATATCTACAGAGGTGTGCAAGGAGTTGTTGTGGATGAAGAAGTTCATGCAGGAACTTGGTTTTGGTCAGGACATTATGCACGTTATTGTGACAGTCAGAGTGCTATTCACCTTGGCAAGAACTCCATGTTTCACGCAAGATCAAAGAACATTGATGTGAGGTATCATTGGATACGAAATGTTCTATAAGAGAAGCAACTTGTTCTTGACAAGATCCCATACAAATGAAAATGGTGTTGATATGATGACCGAGTCACTACCTTTGTGAAAGTTTGAAGATTGCCGCTCCCTTGCTGGATTTGACGGATTCTTCATTGTAGTTGATGAAGAGCTTGGATGGTGGGTTCCCTTCCATGTGGGAACTCAACCATCATGTTGGACCTCAGGAGTCCATATTCTATACATGGAGCTTGTTGGTTGTTGATCTTCTTATCATGAGATGGAGGGGGAGATTTGTTGGGATGTACCTTTGCCCAAATTAATTCTAGCCCATGTGCATGGATGCAAAAATGGACAAAAAGAGCATGATTATATTTTACCCAATCTTTTGCTATGTTCTGGTGGACAGAACATACGAGGTTTTTTTTGACCACTTTGTTCCCCCTTTCTTGTTGCTGCCGCTTCTGGGTTGAGGGAGTAACTAGGGCATTTATCTTCCCTCTTCCTCTCCTTTGTTCTCCCTTGGATTGAGTTGCATTTGTCGGTTGGAGATCTTGTCGTGAGAGACGCCAAATAGGAGATGCTATGAGCTTTGTTTGGGACCTTATGGAGGTGATATTTCTCCACCTTCTCCCTCTTTTATTTGTGTTGATGTTGTTCTTTATTGATATATCCTTTGGGGGAAGAGTTTGGTTTTGTATAGCCTCTGTGGAGAACATTTCATCATTGTATCTAGTGGAGAAGTTTGATTGGGTCGAGTAGGCTATGTGGTTTTCTCCCCTCTCATTTTTGGAGTTTTCAAGTTCAAATCCCTCATGCACTTGTGGTTGATTTTGTGCTTGTGGTTGTTTTCTTATTATTTGGATTGCTCATGGTTCTAGTTGTCATTTGATATGATTTTATTAATCTGTCAAATTGCTCGATTCGATATGCTTCTGCAATATTCATGGGATTGCTTTTTCCCAATACCAATTTCTACATACACCCAACATTAAAATACACATGTAGGAGTAAAGAATGAGTGGGTTACCTCATCTGGAATGATGCATTCGCTACATTATTATCTTCTTGCTACCACCAAGGCCTATCAGGCAACTCGTGGAAGAGATAGGTAGCTTGGGGTTCACATTATACCTCAAGGGGAGCTCGTCTCTTCTCCTTTTCCTTTGAAGCAAAGAGAAAGCGGGCATCAAGCATTGGTTGTTTATTACGTTGATATCACAACGCGACCACTCTCTAGTAACTATTGAATAGATGGATAGTGTTGTAAATCGCGGAAGCATGCATAAACACGATCAATCACACAAGCATGAAGACACGTGGATTTATAAGGTTCACCCATATCTGGGCAATGTCCTTGAGATGTGACAATCGGTTTTCACTATGTTGAGAAGAATGAGAAACAAAGGATACCGAGAGCCCTAAACCAAGGAGAATTTATATACTACTCGCATACAGACAGATCCTTGATACGAATGGATCCATATACCTGAATACAAATAGAAGCATTAATAAAAAAATTCATCGGGGGTGCTACCCACACACCCTCGTAAGGGTTGTTGGAGTATAATATGATAAGAGGGAAGGGGGTACATACGACGGTTCTTCGACTTAGGTCAGATTGTTAGAATTCAAGACACATCAACATGTATGCTAAGGTTGAAACAGAGGAAAGAATGAAGCATGGGAGTTTAAATGACAAGGAAGGCCAACAGAGTGCCCTAACATCCCCCTCCACCTCCCCGCAAGCATTTTTACACCATTACCTCTAAATAGTTTCCAATTATATCATAAGCCCCATAACCATTGTAATTACACCATAACACTAATAATTACACCATGATCGATGATTAATCTTACTAATTCTTACACTAAGTCAATGGAGAAGGGCATTCATGTTAAACAAAGTAGGATAGGATTATAGGGTCCTGGTATAAGTACTAAGATCATAGGGTTTATGGTGTAACTGGAAAAGATTTTAGGGGTCCAGGTGTTAAAATCCCTTATAATAATTACTAGATTAGTTTTGTTGTTTTATTGCTCGTTCATGCACATCATCCTCAATCAACATCAAAGTAGAACTTTGACAATACAATCTCCACCACACATCATACTCACTCTGACCAAATGGTACAATCAAATCAACCATACATGTATTTACAAGATGATGAAATTCTAAGCTAGCAACCAGAAATCCTTGTGCATCTTGGTGGTGATAAGGTACCCTCCCCCTCCTTTCTTGCTCTTCCTCCTCACAGCCACTGTCATACAACCTGCATTTTGGATACAATAATCCACCACTCCTCTGTGCTTGCCCTGACCTCTGCCGACCCATACGAGTAGCAGTCGCCAAGTTAGCGTGCGCTTCTTCAGGCCTAGGACGAGGAGGGAAGCTCCTTGTCTTCGCACTTCGTGCACAATGGTCGGGCCTCGATCTGGTCCCTCTATTATTGAGAACTCTACTTGCACCTAAAGAGATTTCGTGCATCACATATTCTATATATATAGAGGACATCTGAAATTTTCAAGGTGAAAGACAACAACAACAATCAATCTATCCCCATTTCATACTCACTTCAGGTTTCTTTGCCTGGCACATGTTCTTCAACGAACTCAACAGCTGAACGACCCTCCGGTCCCGCACCCTCTTCCCCTCGCCGCTACCACCTGGTATGTGTATTTAGTAATTGGTGATGTATGACCGCCAGCATGGAAACGTTTAGCATCTCAAGAACAATTCCAGAGCTAGGGTTTAGAGCTAAAAGAAAAGGAACACATCCAGTTGCATGCAATTAAAATAAGGAAACAATTATAAAATAAGGATGTACATCCATAGTTAAACATATAACTGTGGATATTATTCATTGCTTACTTTTTTAAATCTATAACGAATAATGGTATTCATTATTCTATTCCTCGCAACAAATCATATAACAACGATTAGTACTTGTTGACTTTTTTCTTTCTAATTGTTGCTAAATTTGACAATAATTAATGTAAAATTTAACGAATAATTCAACTAAAAAAATGGTCATTGTATGGACCTTTAACAACGAATATGACATTAGTTTAATTACAAGTATAAAAGATGATTTGGAAATAACTAATATTCGTTGTTATATCTTTAACTTCGAAAGATATGTCAACGAATACTCAAATTATTCGTTACCTTAGGTCCATTTTCTTGCAATGTATTGTTATTATTATTTAGTGAGATTGAAAAGCTTGTCGGTCTTTTCATTAGGCAATCGATTGCGACTTTAAATTTTTTGAATTTTATTATTTTTGCAAAATATTTTTTCAAAGAGGATGATCGGCTTTTCTCTTTAAGTAATGTGCTAGAACACATTTAACCAACATTTATGCTGTAAAATTATCTGTGTTATCTATAAGTTCTTTTCGACATAGACTTTTGGATTCAACCGGTGAGCGATCCGAGCATGAAGAAGAGTCTCAAATCCCTTCATCGATATTTTCTTTTGACTGTCCTCTACTGTCCCCCCTCTATATCTCATAACTTCCCAAAGGAAGTTATTGGGCCCTGTAGATTTTTATATTTTTGTTGACTCTGGCACTATTTTTGTACTATATTTTGGTGAATAAAAGGTGGAATTTTTGGATACACACCTAAACTGTGGATGCTCTTTTTCTTTAAAAAAAACTTCCCAAAGGGTCAATCAATGGCCTCAAGAAGACTCCTCTCCGCATAGGCAACTCGCCCTAGCCCTAAGGCCCCTCTCATTCCTCACATCATCTTCTCAGGGCTTATAAGCCTTGAATTAAGGAATTAAACTATAGAAGGATTGTTAAGGTGCTAATGAGCCAATCCGAACTCAACAAGCTATGGTTCAAGTTAGCCATCTCGAGCTCGAGCCTTCTCGAGTATGAGTGCGAGTCCAATTATTGGGTTTGATTCAATTTTTTCACTTCGATAGACCACTATACATACAAGTCATCACAGTAAATATGTGAATAGTGTTGGGACGGTGGTTATCTTGTTTGTGAGATAGATTTGAAGAGAAATAAAATATGTTTTTCATATATTTGTTCATGTATAACATATCAAAGTAAAATAAGAGATATTCATTCTTTTATACTTACGGCCGTCAATTTTTTTCACTTCCAATTTGGAAGAAGTTTTTT
Source organism: Ottelia alismoides (assembly GCA_037367405.1). Taxonomy (NCBI): domain Eukaryota; kingdom Viridiplantae; phylum Streptophyta; class Magnoliopsida; order Alismatales; family Hydrocharitaceae; genus Ottelia; species Ottelia alismoides. Next base: position 438,168 of record JAZKJV010005993.1, on the reverse strand, counting down.
TAAAAGAAAAAAGGAATTTGAAAGAAGTTGTCATGGTCTTCCACGGATAGTTTGCTAATGGTTAAATGAATAACTTCTCTTATCTCTGATATATATATATATATATATATATATATATATATATATATATATATATATATATATATATATATATATATATATATATATATAGAGGGCTTATCCAATGCGCACAGGGCCCATTTGTGTTGTGGTGAGCACCAAACGTGGGCTCGCCACGTGTACATGTTGGTTTCATTTGGTAGGTGACGGTATTAGTAACAACTATATTTCTAATTATAGGCTACCACGTATTTAACAATGACTATATTTCCAATTATACAGTGTCCTTAAAAATAGGGATGACGATTTTGGAAAGAAAAGATTCAAATAAATGATTTCGTGCGGATTATTATGATCCAAACGACTGGATAATAACAAATATACTTTGGTCAAGTAAATGCTTGTTATGAGATCAGTAATATGAAGACAATGATCAGTAATTTTCATCCAAATAGTTAATATGTGCAGAACTTAGTAATTCGTATACAATGGACAAGTAAATGTGTGTTGCGAGATCAGTAATAACATAACAAAAGATTGGTAATACCATTGTATATGTAATGCGTATTGCATTCATTTCTGTAATATTTTTCCTTTTTCGTCAACGAAGCATTCTATTAGTTCACGAATTTGATTTTCCTTATGTGTATGTATTTAATAACTTCCTTTTCAAAGTACTATTTCCATATTAATCGTATAGAAGGTGAATATGTTAATGATTATATGTTACTTTCTTACTTGAGCAATGTCCGTGACTTACAATGGAAAGAAATCAGTAATTCATTCATGTTACTCAAGTAATACATATTACGTTCTCAAGTAATTATTATTGTGAGATCATTAATTACTTGTTATTATTACATGTTACTGATTCTTCTATATATCTTACTTGTATTCCTTACTTACTTATGTAGCTTATTAAATTACTTGTAATACGTCAAGTGTTACTGAAAGCCACACATAAATTACTTAATTATTGTTATATGATAAACATTCAAATTTCAACTGTTGTCTTCTAGTCCATTTAGATGGTGTTGTTTTGCTCCCGCTCCTCGGCATAACAACAACTTCTTCAAAAATCCAAATTGTTGCATTGTTCTGCAAGAAACAATAAGTTAGTTGACCATTTAAAAATTAAAATATCAGGAAATTGGAAAAGAATAGACATTACTTACAAATTTTTCAATAACGTTTTAGGAAGTTACTTGCTTCAGTACTATTTTATATCCGTGAATAGTAAGAATTGTATAAAGAATAGTAACTCAGTAATATACTTGCTTCAGTAAGAATCATTCAATGACAAGTAACTTATAATGAATTGTTAGTAACGTTTGTTATATGATAAGTAATATAATATAGTTACTGACAACCAGTATTGAAGTTACAATGTTACCAAAGTTACTTGTTATTATTATAAAGTTACTTCTACATGCAAAAAAGTTACTGATGGATAGTGTAAATATTACTTGTTATATATGTAAGTTATTAAAATACTAGTAATGGTTTACAATGTTACCAAATCATATATTAAATGTTACTGGTCATTATCCGACAGTTACTAGTACAAGTTATATGGAATTTCTTACTAACATATATATAAAACTTACTGATACATGTAATAAAAGTTACTCAAAGCCAACAATAAAGTTAAAAATTTACTGTAACTTTTTATTATATGAAATTAAAATACCTTCGATAAAAAAATCATTTAGGAATACAAATCATGTATCAAAACGAATAAAAATCGATATTATGAATACAACTTTCTCATATTTCGATCATACTTCTCGAATAAACATTGCTTACGATAAAAAATATGCAGTATTCATAAAAAAAGTTACTGAATTCATCATCCCGTCGTTTTGATCCCAAAACAAACATTGCTAAAAAATAAAATATCATTAAAACAACGAAATTATGATAGAAATAATCTATTAAATCATGAAATCGAATCACATACCTCAAATTGCGTTGGAACAAAAGAAATGCCTTGCTTTGGAATGAAACGGTATATTTTAGCAATCAAATGCACGCGTCTTCCACTTTCCAGAAATGCAAAGCTATTTTTAGCAATGTCCTAATTTCCGGTTTTGTTTTATTTCCATAAGAAAATCGGTTCCTATTTTTTTGGGATGGATGGCTAGGATTGGGTGCTCATCCGAACTCAAATGGGCCCTGTGCGCATTGGATAAATTTCCTATATATATATATATATAGGATTTCTTTCAAATAGGACTTGGTCCTTACATCCTTAAGGAAGGCCAGCCTCTTTTTTTGTAGAAAATATGACGACTTTAGTAGAATATGTATACCGATTGTATTATAATGTGCAGTTTTAATGTTTGTATTATAATATGCAATTTTGTATGCGGTTTTGTATTTATAATGTGCAGTTATAATACAAATTGTATACGCATTCTACTAAAATGCTCGTGTTTTCTACAAAAATATGCGGCCTTCCTTAAGTTAGGAAGGATGCATCCTATTTGAAAGGCTCCATATATATATATATATATATATATATATATATATATATATATATATATATATATATATATATAAAGAGGGGCGATCCTATGAGATGGGATTTTGGTGAGATGGTAAGATGAGACATTCTGGACCACAAGTTGCTGTATTCTCTCTCCTGCCTTTCTCTCTCCTGGTTGGAACTAGTGGTCCAGAATGCCCCATCTCACCATCTCACCAAAATCCCATCTCATAGGATCGCCCCTCTATATATATATTTGTTGAATTTTGTTTTTCTTCATGATTTTTTATAATTTCTCATATATATTATTTAATTTTTATTTTTCTTGTTAATTCTAATTTGTGAGTGGAAGTAGGAGGGCTACATAAGTAAAAAGGGATTTTTACCCAGCAGACCCTATAAACTTTGCCAATCACCTCCACGACCATTTGCATAACGTAATTACCCTACGGACCTTTAAATTACACCAAGAACCCTCGCGAGCTTCAAACAGAGTAACCACAAGGTTCATAGGGTAAGAGTTGGTAAGTTTACGGGGTTGAGGGGAGAATTATGTTGTTTCAAAGGTCGTAGAGGCAATTGGCAAAGTTTATAGGGTCTGTCGGATAAAAATCCCAAGTAAGAAATATGATTTGGTATTATGTCAGAAATGGGGAGTAGATCCTATGTTGTAGAGTATTTTATAGAAGGGTATGTTGTAATCCTAATTTTTTGCGAAGTCTTTGCCAAAAATCCAACCATATAGATTTTTAGTGTGTGTATAATGTTCTACGTACCTACCAAATTTCATTTTCATCCGAAGTTCCTAGTCATTTTATCTTAAAGGTCAAAGAAAAAAAATCAACACTGGTGGTACTCAAAAACCATTTCAAATTGTACTTTCTTTGACTTTTAAGATAAAATAGTTAGGGACATCTCAACAAAACGAAATTGGTTAGGCATGAACAATATGCATACATTAGATCATATGGTTGGATTACCAAAAAGAATTTCGTGAAATAAAAAAATTACAGCTGGCTCTGCTGTAGAATGCCCTATCAGCTCAGTGAAATGAGTCTTCAGTTTTACGAATACGAACTATCTACCGATATAACATCAATTTGGATCCTACTTAAGAAACGTAATAGCATGATTACTGCACGTACCATTCTTCGGCTTAACTACACTGAGGAGAACGATAATATCATTGGTCTGCACCGTATGCGTTAGAGCCCACTGCACCGCACCCCTCGACTCCTCTTTGCTCGAATCCACCACGATCACCACGCGCCGCCCTGCGGCCGCCTTCCAGTGCTTCGCATTACGTTCCGTCCCCACCTCTTCGCAGTCACCACCACCCTTTGGATTGAGCCTCTCAATCTCTACCGGTCCGGAATCGACCCACGTCGTCTCTGCAGGTGGCGTCCGGACCAAGATCCGGGTCGCGACGCGGTTAAAGCAGAAGCTCGGGAGCCGGCTTACAACCGTGCCGCCACCCATGAGGAAGAGGAGGAGGAGGAAGGTGAGGGACTGTCGGTTGGATCAGATTGCGAGTGTGCTTATTGCCTTTGTGCATTTTGCTTTCATGATCATGTCGCATATGATTTTATATATCTTTTGAATCATGTTCCCCTTCTGCTCATCTTTCCTGCTAGTGGGCTCCATAACGTGCTCGGATTAAAGGTGTGGGATCATATCGGGAACTCTTATTCATGGGACAATATATATTATCTCGCACCACGATCTTGCACTATCAAGCGCTTCGCAAGACCTATATATTATATGCTCGTGTGTAAGAAGTGGTGCATGAAACCTCTTTTTACAGGTGTGAAATCGGATGGATGATTCATCTTGTAAGTTTGCTCAAGTACTTGTTAGCAATGTGAGCTCGAGGCGAACCATTCCTACAATAAATGTTATTGTAATAAATGATTTATCAATAAAAGTTATTGATGTTTTGTTTCACTCCCTTTCTGATATTGAATGAATGAATGCACTATAAGGTCCCTCTGTACAATAAGGGTTATGTACCATGGCCAACTTGATAATCATACAGCTGCTGATTCAATGATTGAGTCATAGAGGCTGATGCTTGGATGAATATCTAAGGAGTTAGATAGAGGACTCATCAAGCATCATCAATGATTAACAAGTAGTGATCTCCAGTCTGAGTGGGAGATGGCAATCCCATCTCATTAGACTGATATCTGGTCGACCTCTTGATGCAGGTCCTCTGCATAGGAATATTGATTCGGAGGTATCAGATTAGTTGAGTCAATGAGTTGACTTAACGAGATCGAGATAACCAAAGACCTATGATGAATACTGTCACATCACAGGCAAACATCCTCTGACCAGAGACAGATATATTGCTATATGTCTGAGCATGTACATTTGGCAGACCAATAGGTTGATGACCTAATCAAGGTCTATACACCGGCGAGCTGGTGTGCATGTAAGGGCATATGAGTAATATGATCTCTCAAAGGGATCATACAGGTTCACTTACGAACCGGGAGACATGAGCTCACTCATGAGGTATTGGGATTGACAAATTCCATGCATGGTCATCATGCTTTAGAAGCATGATATGAATTTGAAGGTAAGATATATGCTTTGTGAAAGCATATGATCTGTACCATATCCCAAGGACCAAGATTGAGAAACTTAGTGATCATACTATGAAGATGACAGTGTAAAAGTGATCTTTATCTTCATGATGATCATGAGTCTTCCAGTATGCAGGATGTGCAGGTATTAGGAATACCTGAAGGGTGATTTGATCATAAACGATTGTATAACCATGACGCTTCCATTCCGAGGGAGTGATGAAACATGTCTGGATTTTAGTGACTCCTCTCATGAGAGAAGTGACCTAATCTTAGTCCATGAGCTGGACATTGATCTGAATGAGATTCAGATGCAATGAGAAGATTAGGTTTACGGTCTTGATTTAATCAAGCATCTATGAGAGGTCCATGGGATCTGGATATGAGATGTGATCTCAATATCCAAGTCACTATACGTGGAACAATACAATCGCCCTGTCCTTATCTCCAAGTATCTGAGGAGAAATAACATTGTTCTTAAATGGTTTGAGAACAATTCCATAAGATCCAAGCAAAGAGAAGTTGATAATTAAATGTGATTTAATTATCATGATGTATGAGAAATTATCCAATATAATTAAATGTGATTTAATTATTATGGATAAGAATAATGTGGATAGTAATATCCAATTATTCCTAATATATTATGAATGTGATTTATAATGTATTAGAGAGAGTTAAATATAATTTATATTAGTAGATTAATTATTAATGTGTATTGGATACACATTGTCTAATTAATTGAAAATGTAAATTACATTTTGTTTTGGGTTGTGAATGTGATTCACAATATTCCAATGTCAAGATTGCAATATTCCCAAAATTAATTGAGAATTATTTTTGGTGAATAAAAATTGTTGGGAAAATAAGTAGAGAGATAAATTAGGAGATATGCAATCCCATGTAATCCATGGGATTGCCCTCCCCATAAGGAAGAGGGGGGGCGGCACCAATTCTCTTTAGGACTTGGTGGCCGTCCCCCTCTCCCTAATGGGAAGGAGGCTCTTAATTGTTATCTCACTCTTTATTTGATTGGTTTGATTTGGTATTAATGTATATTTGATATATTTAATCAAAATTAAATCATAAGTTGTTGGCTTTTACCAACAACAATCTTGACCATTGGATTATCATAAATCAATCTCAACCATTGATTTTATGAGGCACATGGATTGAGATCCATGGATCCCAAAACCCTATAAATAGAGAGGCACCCTTGGCTCTCTCTTTACACATGCTATTGTAGCAAAACTCTCTCTCTCTCTTTCTCATACTCGACCCCCCTTCTTGCCTTCTCTTCTTGGTGGCCGTCCACCTTGGTGGAAGAGAAACGTCGACGCCCGCGCCCTCGTGCTGCCGCCTCGACGCTCTGCGGTTCTTCGTCTACTTGGAGTGCTGCACTCAAGAGGGAGACGTACGATCTCGTGTGTCGAGATCAGGAGCAACCGCGCTTGGATCAACATCTTGTATTGCGAGGACACCGCGGTTCATCCCCGCGCTCGCAAGCGATCTCTCCGACGATCGGACTTGAGACAGGAGGTCTCTTCTCTTAGAGACTCGATCAACCACGCTTCAAGAGGTATTGCATTATACTTGCTGTGGTTATAGATGAAACGATCCGAGAATGGTTCTTGGATCATGTGGTTTCATCGAATAAATTTTTTAAATTCCGCTGCACCGAACAACTAGTACGACTAGTCGTTCTTCGTCGTATCCGATACGACGCTCACGCTTCCGTGATGCGCTTGAGGATTTCTCCATATCCTTCAAGTGGTATCAGAGCCTTAGGTCGATGGTTTCGAATAGTGATTCGTTAACCAAGCACAACTTGGGTTCGTTTAGGTCGCGAAAGTTTTCATCGCATTTGATTTCGCAGATCTGTTTAGTAAAGAAATTCGGCACTGTTTAAATCGTTTAAACACGAATTTTTTAATTGGATTATGTTCCCCATTAAATGAGGAAACCATAGGATCTGAGTTTGCGTAAATCGGATTTCGTATGCTCGAGATATGGTCGTTTTAATGGACATGTATGCACTGTTGCGAGAACTGTGAATCTGAACGTGATTAAAATGTTAATTACTGTTTAGACTTGCCTCGAAATGCGTGAAACATCACTTAGATTCTGTCCAAAATCAAATTAGCAAACTTTAGAAATTGACTTTGCTTAATTTGGATTTAATATGATTGAGATATGTCAATTTTAGTAAGTAGGGGTCACTGCTGAAATTGCCTTCCTAATCTAGAACCAAGTGATTGTCAATTAGAGAAATTAATTGTTAATTTCGTGAAATAATCTTGAAAAATATTTGTGAAATATTGAAACATGATTATTTGCCTAATTGACTTGCCCCAACCAATTAGATGATTAGATTTGATCTAAACCTTAATTGGAATTACAATCATCAAACTTCTTGCTTGAATAGGACTTGGGAATTTGCCTAGCAAATTTCCTTAAAATCAAAATTGTTTTGATTACTATATGGTATAATTTCGGTTGAAGAACCGATGATCATCTCAAGTACAAAATAATCAATTTGGCATTATCCTTTCCCGAGGTGGATATGGTGTCTAGTCGGGGATCGCTGGTCAGCGGGTTGCAACGTATGTGGTCCGCCCCACTCCCGTCGGTACTGGCCATGACAGCGGGTAGGGCCGAGATAATGTCCGAGGGATTATGATGTATTTTTCTAATTATTAAAATACGAATTAATACGTACTTTGAGAATAATATCATATATGTATATTCAAGCATAAAATTAAGTTTGATTGATTAAATTGGATTGATAATTAATTTAATATGATTAAGTTAATTATATCCAATTGAGAATACTCTAATATGATTAGAGTTGATAATTCCCTTGGAAGAATTAATTATATGAATATGATTCATAGTAATTAATTTGAATTTGAATAAGAGGTGGAGGATCACATAAGTGACATCCATGGTCTCCCGTCAAGGCGAAGGGTTTCCGTCGCCAGGGATTGTATATAGGAGACGCCTGTACGTAGTGACAGCTCCTATATACAAGCGCATCTGGATCGGACTCTTTGCTTCTCGAAAGAGTAAGGCCGTATGCGTAGTGACCCCGATATCGGATCCTCATATTATTGGGGCGATATTGGATTGCGTATAGCGAGTTCTAATCCTGTTGACGGTTGGTTCAATTAATGACAGGTCAACATCACCTTAGGGGTGGTGGGCCTGGGTATTAAAGACCGAATTGGGAATGCAAGTTGGACTTGCAAGGCGGAATGTGTTCCCGCTTCTCTTTATTGGAGTTGCAGTTTCTCATATTATTGGGATGTAACAAAGATAAAGAGGAGATCCCAGTTCTTGCTTGAGATATATCGGTAAGTATATCTCCTACTTTGAAAGTGAATAAGGGAATAAACTTTCATAGTTGACATAGCAAGACTAATTTGATTTAAAATACCTTAATCAAATAAAATTAAATTGAATATATGATTATATGTTCTAATATAGTGCATTCTCAATTTCAGAAAATGAAGGCCATTAACCCACTGAATAGGCTTCTGGAGGTCAACCAATTGACCGGACCAAATTACTCGGATTGGATCCGTAATTTGGAGCTTGTGCTTTCAGCAGAGCGCATCAGTTATGTGCTCCATGAAGATAAGCTTGAAAACCCTAAATCTAAGGAAGACAAAGCATATAATGACAAGTATGATGAAGATCATGTCTTGGCTAGATGCTATATCTTGGGTTCTCTCTCCAATGTTCTTCAGAAGCAACATGTGGAGATGAGTACTTGCCAGGATATCATGCAGAATCTGAAGGATATGTTTGGTGACATTAACCGCACCCAGCGATACAATGTTATGAAAGATCTTCTTCGCTGTAAGATGCAGGAAGGGACCTCGGTCCGCGATCATGTGCTCAAAATGTTTGGGTACTTGTCAGAGCTTGAGACTTTGGGAGCAACGATGGATGCAGACATGCAATCTGATTTCATTCTGCTGTCATTGCCCAAATCTTTCAATAACTTTGTAGTGTCATTCCACATGAATAAGCTGGAACTGACAAATGCTGGGCTTCTTGCTGCATTAAAGTCTGCAGAAGACGTAATGAAGAAAGATGGTCCCTCTGGCACTGCAATGGTTGCACAGGTCAAAGGGAAGCGCGGTCGGAAGCAAGGTTCTCGGAAGGGCCCGGCCCAGAAGAGAAAGAAGAAGGGACAAAGTGTTGCCTCGTCTTCCAATGCATCCACTCTAATGGCGTCGAAGAAAACCGACGTCTGTCACCACTGCAAGAAGCCGGGGCACTGGAAGCGTAATTGCCCAGATTACCTGAAGTCGGTCGACAAAGGTAAAGCCCCTGCAGGTATGAAATCTACTCTTATCATTGAAACCAGCTTTCTCGTTGGACGAGAAGGAAGTTGGGTAGTTGATTCTGGTGCTTCTGTTCATGTATGCAATTTGTTGCATTTGTTTCAGGAAACTAGACAGCTTGAGGAAGGGGAGATAGTCATCCAGATGGGATCTGATGCAAGTGTTGCAGCAGTCGCCGTCGGGACCTGCAGACTATCATTATCTAGTGGTAGAGTCCTAGTACTTAAAGAGTGTCTTTATGTACCTGAAGTCAGAAGGAATCTAATATCTGTATCTAAGTTAGTTAGAAGTGGGTATTCATTCCTGTTCTGTAATAAATTAGTCATAAACCGTTATGATAAATATATTGCAGATGGTATATTGACTTCTGGAGGACTCTATAAATTGTGCATTGATAAATGTGTTATGAATGTTACAAGCACTAATAAAAACCCTAAAAGATCCAGGGAGAATGAAAATCTCTCAAATGAGATTTGGCATCAAAGGCTTGGTCATTTGTCTGTTGATAAGATCAATAGATTAATTAAGGATGGACCTTTAGACTTTCTACAGGTTCAACCTTTGCCTACTTGCAAGAATTGCATTCAAGGAATAATGACCAGGATGCCTTTTCGTAACAAGGTTACAAGATGTGAAGGTATTATTGACCTAATACATACAGATGTATGCGGTCCCTTCAGTACCGCGACCCGAAATGGATATCGATATTATTTGACATTTATTGATGACCATTCGCGATACGGGTTTATCTTCCTATTACGTCATAAATCTGAAACCTTTGAAAAGTTCAAAGAATTCAAGGCTTTGGTTGAGAACCAAACCGATAGGAAGATTAAACGAATTCGATCTGATCGAGGTGGCGAGTACCTATCAGATGAATTTAAGGAATACCTTAAAGAGAATGGAATTATTTCCAATCTCACTCCTCCTGGAACTCCCCAACTTAATGGTGTTGCTGAAAGACGCAACAGAACCATCATGGATATGGTTCGTTCAATGATGAGTAAAGCACATTTACCACTTAGTTTCTGGGGATATGCAGTAGAGACTGCAATATATATCCTGAATAAGATTCCTAGCAAATCTGTACCTAAGACTCCTCATGAGCTATGGTATGGAACCAAACCTAGTGTTAATCACTTGAGGGTCTGGGGATGCTTGGTCCATGCAAGGAATGTGGATGCAAGCAAGCTAGAATCTCGCTCTCGTGAGTGTTACTTCATAGGGTATGTTAGAGATGGTATTGGATACCAACTCTATGACCCTGAGACTCAGAAGGTTTTTGTTTCTAGAGATGTGAAATTTCTGGAGAATGATTTCCTTAAGAGTCAAGATAAATATGAAGTAAAGGAACTCATTGAATCTCCTGAGGATTCTGAGCTTCCTGAACCAGAAACTGAAGAAGTAAATAAAAATGATACACCCATACCTCTTCGAAGGAGTTCGAGGGTGGTTGCACCACCTGAAAGGTATGGATTCCATGTGTCAGGTGAAACTGACTGTGATCCTACTTCATTTGATGAGGCACTCGCGGATCATGACATGGATAGATGGATGCTAGCAATGAAGTCAGAAATTGACTCCATGCATAAGAATGGTGTATGGACCCTAGAGGATCCACCTAAAGGGGTAAAACCCATTGGATGCAAATGGATCTTCAAGAGAAAGAGGGGACCTGATGGGAAAGTAGAGACTTTCAAGGCACGGCTCGTAGACAAGGGCTACACGCAGAGAGAAGGCATCGACTACGATGAGACATTCTCTCCTGTGGCTATGCTTAAATCCATCAGGGCATTGCTGGCTATAGCTGCATATCTTGACTACGACATCTGGCAGATGGACGTCAAGACGGCTTTCCTCAATGGATACCTCGAGGAGGATATCTACATGGAGCAGCCCCAGGGCTTCATAACTGAGGATGGCAAAGTATGCAAGCTTAAGAAATCCATCTATGGGCTCAAGCAAGCTTCTCGTAGCTGGAACATCAGATTTGACGAAACCATAAAGAGTTATGATTTTGTGCAGAATCCTGATGAACCTTGTGTGTACAAGAAGCTTAGTGGGAGCGCCATTGTGTTCATCGTGCTTTATGTAGATGACATCCTTATCATTGGGAATGATACAGGGATGATGACCAGTGTGAAGATTTGGCTGTCCAATACCTTTGAGATGAAAGATCTTGGAGAAGCCTCTTACATCTTGGGTCTGAAACTGTTCAGAAACCGAGAGAAGAGGATATTGGGATTGTCACAACAAGGATACATTAAGAAGATTCTTGAACGATTCCGTATGGATAGTTCCAAGAAAGGATTCCTACCCTTAAGACATGGTATCCACTTGTCTAAAGGAATGGCTCCTCAAACTGTTGAGGGAAAAGAAGGCCATGGCTGGATGTCCTTATGCATCGGCCGTAGGAAGCTTAATGTATGCCATGATGTGTACTAGGCCAGATATCTGCCATGCAGTGGGAGTGGTAACCGTTACCAATCCTGCTATGGAGAACAACACTGGAATGCAGTAAAGAACATATTCAAATATCTTAGACGGACGCAAGATTACATCTTGGTCTATGGAGATGGTGATCTCCAAGTCTTGGGATATACAGATTCTGACTTCCAATCGGATATTGATGATCGAAAGTCGACATCAGGGTTTGTGTTCCTGTTGAACGGTGGTGCTGTGAGCTGGAGAAGCAAGAAGCAGGACACTACGGCAGATTCAACGACAGAAGCCGAATACATTGCCGCATCGGATGCTGCAAAGGAGGCGGTGTGGTTGCGCAAGTTCGTCCAGGAGCTTGGCGTAGTTTCCTCTGATACTCCCATCCCGCTACTCTGTGATAACACGGGAGCCATTGCCCAGGCGAAGGAACCCAGATGGCATCAGAAGAGCAAGCACGTAGAAAGGAAATACCACATCATTCGGGAGATACAAAAGCGTGGTGACATCATCATCACCAAGGTGGCCTCCGCCGACAACGTTGCTGATCCTCTTACCAAACCTCTGACGCAGAAGGTTTTTGACCAGCATGTAATGAGTATGGGTTTAAGGCTTGTTCCTGAATGGTTCTGAGGGCTAGTGGGAGATTGTTAGCAATGTGAGCCCGAGGCGAACCATTCCTACAATAAATGTTATTGTAATAAATGATTTATCAATAAAAGTTATTGATGTTTTGTTTCACTCCCTTTCTGATATTGAATGAATGAATGCACTATAAGGTCCCTCTGTACAATAAGGGTTATGTACCATGGCCAACTTGATAATCATACAGCTGCTGATTCAATGATTGAGTCATAGAGGCTGATGCTTGGATGAATATCTAAGGAGTTAGATAGAGGACTCATCAAGCATCATCAATGATTAACAAGTAGTGATCTCCAGTCTGAGTGGGAGATGGCAATCCCATCTCATTAGACTGATATCTGGTCGACCTCTTGATGCAGGTCCTCTGCATAGGAATATTGATTCGGAGGTATCAGATTAGTTGAGTCAATGAGTTGACTTAACGAGATCGAGATAACCAAAGACCTATGATGAATACTGTCACATCACAGGCAAACATCCTCTGACCAGAGACAGATATATTGCTATATGTCTGAGCATGTACATTTGGCAGACCAATAGGTTGATGACCTAATCAAGGTCTATACACCGGCGAGCTGGTGTGCATGTAAGGGCATATGAGTAATATGATCTCTCAAAGGGATCATACAGGTTCACTTACGAACCGGGAGACATGAGCTCACTCATGAGGTATTGGGATTGACAAATTCCATGCATGGTCATCATGCTTTAGAAGCATGATATGAATTTGAAGGTAAGATATATGCTTTGTGAAAGCATATGATCTGTACCATATCCCAAGGACCAAGATTGAGAAACTTAGTGATCATACTATGAAGATGACAGTGTAAAAGTGATCTTTATCTTCATGATGATCATGAGTCTTCCAGTATGCAGGATGTGCAGGTATTAGGAATACCTGAAGGGTGATTTGATCATAAACGATTGTATAACCATGACGCTTCCATTCCGAGGGAGTGATGAAACAGGTCTGGATTTTAGTGACTCCTCTCATGAGAGAAGTGACCTAATCTTAGTCCATGAGCTGGACATTGATCTGAATGAGATTCAGATGCAATGAGAAGATTAGGTTTACGGTCTTGATTTAATCAAGCATCTATGAGAGGTCCATGGGATCTGGATATGAGATGTGATCTCAATATCCAAGTCACTATACGTGGAACAATACAATCGCCCTGTCCTTATCTCCAAGTATCTGAGGAGAAATAGCATTGTTCTTAAATGGTTTGAGAACAATTCCATAAGATCCAAGCAAAGAGAAGTTGATAATTAAATGTGATTTAATTATCATGATGTATGAGAAATTATCCAATATAATTAAATGTGATTTAATTATTATGGATAAGAATAATGTGGATAGTAATATCCAATTATTCCTAATATATTATGAATGTGATTTATAATGTATTAGAGAGAGTTAAATATAATTTATATTAGTAGATTAATTATTAATGTGTATTGGATACACATTGTCTAATTAATTGAAAATGTAAATTACATTTTGTTTTGGGGTTGTGAATGTGATTCACAATATTCCAATGTCAAGATTGCAATATTCCCAAAATTAAATTGAGAATTATTTTTGGTGAATAAAAATTGTTGGGAAAATAAGTAGAGAGATAAATTAGGAGATATGCAATCCCATGTAATCCATGGGATTGCCCTCCCCATAAGGAAGAGGGGGGGCGGCACCAATTCTCTTTAGGACTTGGTGGCCGTCCCCCTCTCCCTAATGGGAAGGAGGCTCTTAATTTTTATCTCACTCCTTATTTGATTGGTTTGATTTGGTATTAATGTATATTTGATATATTTAATCAAAATTAAATCATAAGTTGTTGGCTTTTACCAACAACATCTTGACCATTGGATTATCATAAATCAATCTCAACCATTGATTTTATGAGGCACATGGATTGAGATTCATGGATCCCAAAACCCTATAAATAGAGAGGCACCCTTGGCTCTCTCTTTACACATGCTATTGTAGCAAAACTCTCTCTCTCTCTTTCTCATACTCGACCCCCCTTCTTGCCTTCTCTTCTTGGTGGCCGTCCACCTTGGTGGAAGAGAAACGTCGACGCCCGCGCCCTCGTGCTGCCGCCTCGACGCTCTGCGGTTCTTCGTCTACTTGGAGTGCTGCACTCAAGAGGGAGACGTACGATCTCGTGTGTCGAGATCAGGAGCAACCGCGCTTGGATCAACATCTTGGATTGCGAGGACACCGCGGTTCATCCCCGCGCTCGCAAGCGATCTCTCCGACGATCGGACTTGAGACAGGGAGGTCTCTTCTCTTAGAGACTCGATCAACCACGCTTCAAGAGGTATTGCATTATACTTGCTGTGGTTATAGATGAAACGATCCGAGAATGGTTCTTGGATCATGTGGTTTCATCGAATAAATTTTTTAAATTCCGTTGCACCGAACAACTAGTACGACTAGTCGTTCTTCGTCGTATCCGATACGACGCTCACGCTTCCGTGATGCGCTTGAGGATTTCTCCATATCCTTCAGTACTATGGTGGCAAATTGCGATTATCTTTAGACGGATCAGAGTACAGAAAGGGGCAGTATCTGAAAAAAAAATGGACGAGTCTAAAGTCGAATAAAAGATTAGGTCAATCATGGGTGTCGTTGGTCTGTGGTGCCCTGTTGGCTTCGCTGTTGCCAGCGGGACGAACCTCTTTCTGCAGGGAAATTCCCATGCACGTTCTTCCCAATATCGTGTTAGAAAAGGTGGTCTGCGTGGGGCAACTGATACTCTGCTTAAGATTTTTAATTTGAGAATTCAATCATATGAATTATATCTTCCGATAATATTCAACATATCTTCCAAATTTCGCTCAAATCAGAGGTAGTTTGTGTAACGTCCCGGGCTTATGTCCCCGGTCCGTTGTCGAGGAAAACTGGCCCTGACAACTTGTTGGGTTCGGGCCCAAATGGACCCTTTGACAACCACCCAAAATGCTTAAGCCCAAGTTGTCAAGTAGTATTCCCCACCACTTATATACCACACCCACACTTTATGAGTTTTCCATGTGGTACTATGTTTGGGGTTAGGGTGTTACAACCTCCCCCACTTATATTCGCAACGTCCTCGTTGCGACATGGCCCATCACTTATTCCCAATGATAGTGGCGGCTGCACGCTCCGGGTAGCCATTTCCTCCAACCTCTTTGTAGGGGCGGCTCCACCTCTCGGGTAGCCCTTTCCACTATCAGAGAGAATTTGGCTCTGGTACCATTTGTAACGTCCCGGGCTTATGTCCCCGGTCCGTTATCGAGGAAAACTGGCCCTGACAACTTGTTGGGTTCGGGCCCAAATGGACCCTTTGACAACCACCCAAAATGCTTAAGCCCAAGTTGACAAGTAGTAATCCCCATCACTTATAAACCACACCCACACTTCGTGAGTTTTAGGTATGGCACTATGTTTTGGGGTATGGGGTGTTACAACCTCCCCCACTTATATTCGCAACGTCCTCGTTGCGACATGGCCCATCACTTATTCCCAGTGACAGTGGCGGCTGCACGCTCCCGGCTTAGTTCCCTTCGGGTAGCCCTTTCCACTATCAGAGGGAACCCGCTCTGATACCATTTGTAACGTCCCGGGCTTAGGTCCCCGGTCCGTTATCGAAGAAAACTGACCCTGACAACTTGTTGGGTTCGGACCCAAATGGACCCGTTGACAACCACCCAAAATGCTTAAGCCCAAGTTGTCAAGGTCAGTTTTCCTCGATAACGGACCGAGGATCTAAGCCCGGGACGTTACAAATGGTATCAGAGCTAAATTCTCTCTGATAGTGGAAAGAGCTACCCGAAGGGAACTAAGCCGGGAGCGTGCAGCCGCCACTGTCACTGGGAATAAGTGATGGGTCATGTCGCAACGAGGACGTTGCGAATATAAGTGGGGGAGGTTGTAACACCCCATACCCCAAAACATAGTGCCATACCTAAAACTCACGAAGTGTGGGTGTGGTTTATAAGTGATGGGGATTACTACTTGTCAACTTGGGCTTAAGCATTTTGGGTGGTTGTTAACGGATCCATTTGGGCCCGAACCCAACAAGTTGTTAGGGCTAGTTTTCCTCGAAACGGACCGGGGACCTAAGCCCGGGACGTTACAAATGGTATCAGAGCTAAATTCTCTCTGATAGTGGAAAGGGCTACCCGAGTGGTGGAGCCACCCCTACAAAGAGGTTGGAGGAAATGGCTACCCGGAGCGTGCAGCCGTCACTATCACTGAGAATAAGTGATGGGCCATGTCGCAACGAGGACGTTGCGAATATAAGTGGGGGAGGTTGTAACACCCCATACCCCAAAACATAGTGCCATACCTAAAACTCACGAAGTGTGGGTGTGGTTTATAAGTGATGGGGATTACTACTTGTCAACTTGGGCTTAAGCATTTTGGGTGGTTGTCAAAGGGTCCATTTGGCCCGAACCCAACAAGTTGTCAGGGCCAGTTTTCCTCGATAACGGACCGGGGACATAAGCCCGGGACGTTACAGTTTGTTATTTTATCTCAATGATCAAAAGTCCGGTTGACATGTAAGCAACTTAAATCCCATTTAAAAAGAATCGATTTTTTATCATTAAGATAAAATAGAAAATGATCTCGGATTTGAGAGAAATTTGGAAAATATGTGGAACATTAGTAAAGGATATAATCCAGAAGATTGAATTTTCAAAATGAAATCGAAAAAAAAAAGAGAATTACGGGACCTATATAAAACTTATTTCAGCAGAGGATTCTTTCCCGTCTGCGTGGTGCAGAGCCTCTGGTCTGCTGTTCAGCAGAGCTGCTTTAAGAGGGGTGAGACCTCGATCAGTAAAGCAGAGAATCCGTTATCTCTCTACTGTAACAATTTTTTTGGTGAAATTCATTCTGAAAATCCAACCTTATAAATTTAATCTATGATTAATATTTTATATATCTACCAAATTTTGAACAAATCTGTTGCCAATAGCTATTTTATCTTTAGTTCCTTAAATGTTGACATTATGTTACCTGTAAGATGAAATAGCCATAGGCATCCGATTGGAATGAAATCTGATAGATATGAAACATTAATCATACACTCAATCTATAAAGTTAGTTTTTTCGGAGGAATTTGTCAAAAAAAAAGAGAGAAGAGATTACAGAATCTCTGCTCTAACATGGATTTGCTGATCTTGTATGTAGAGAAGAGGATTTTCCTTAGTTTCGGTTTATATTGTACTAAGTCATCAGTCATGGCTTTTTTTTCTTTTGCTTTGTTACCTCAAAGGAAGGAGGGAAGAATAATATGCTCCTGGTTTTGGAAAAAAAACTACTACTTTACTTATGGGATTTTTACCCGACAGACCCTATAATCTTTTGCAATTACCTCTACGACCTTCGAAACATCGATATTCCTCCCAATACCCCTTAAACTTGATCGGTTTTACCTCACGAACCCTCCGTCTGTGTGTCGTCTCCTTTGTAACCTAACAAGAGTCTATATGGTAACCCTTGTATGACACAATCTCTAGGGATGTGCCACGTGGCCTGGGTTTAGGGTTATGGCGGGAAGCTCGGATAAAGAGGCATACGACGCTTCGTCCCCTCCAATTCCACCTCACGACCATGGATCTCCCCCTTCCTTCTCACCCCGTCGACCTTTCCCCTGCTTGCTCGACGACCTCAACGTCTCCCTCCCCTTCCTTTCGCACATCATCGCGCTGGTGGCCACGTAATCTCTTCTTCATCGATCCACCAAATCAAGGTCCTTCCGCTTTAGGGTTTCATCAGCGCACGGAGAGGATGTTGAACGGGTTAGGGTTCTAACTCTTGGTTGCCTTTTTGTTGGTATCGAACATGCAGGTGGTGACAATGGGTTGGTTCGGTGGACACGAAGGGATCCTCACTGCCTGCGTTAGACATGGAGGGTACTTCAAATGGACGCGAGGAATGAAGGGAGACAAGTACTTGCTTGGAAGTGAACAGAGGATCGGGATCGATCCGGACACTACCTCCTGGTTTGATCTAATGGAGGCAATCTCTGAGGTGGTACCTTGGGAGCCAAGGTGTGCAATCACCTTGAAATATAAGATCCCTCACATTAGAGGGAGCAAGTTTGTCGAGATCAAGAACGAGAAAGACATGATGGAAATATTCAATGCACACAACGATGGAACCGAGATCGAGCTTGTAGTGGAGATGATTGACGTACAGGCTGTGAGTTACATCCAAGCCAAGGAGTTTCTCAGCAAGAAGAATGCAGATCTGATCGCCAGTCCCGTATCGGTTACGGAGAACCCCGGAGGCTCCGTGGATCCCGTACTGCATGGGGAGAACGCCCGAGGCACCATGGAGCCACAACCCCAGGATGTGGATATTGGAGGTGTTGGAGCCTCTAAGATGACATTGGCATTTACATACGAGCAGCTGCACTGGAACATGGGTGAGGAAGGAGCCACGGACAATGTTTGGAAATGGCTTAATTCTGAAGTAGGGACCTCTAATGGGATGAGACCTTTCCTGGGGTTGGATGGATGTCACTTAAAGGGGAAGTACTTAGGAACATTGTTGTCTGCTACTGTCCTAGATGCATTAAATGGGCTCTTCCCTGTTGCATTCGCAGTCGTTGAGAACGAGTCCAGCATAACGTGGCACTGGTCTTGCAGCATTTGGACGAGGGCATCCAATGTGGCGAAGGAGACGGTCTAACAATTATCTCAGATGGTCTGAAAGGACTGGAGGTTGCAGTGAAAGAAAGATTTCCATGTGCTGAGCATAGGGTGTGTGCGCGACATGTCTACAAGTAGGGGTGCACATGGATCGGATAAAATCCGTAATCCGATCCAATCCGATGTTATAGGATTGGATTGGTTTGGTTTTGTCAAGTCAATGGATTGGATCGGATTGGGATTTTGAAAATCTGTTAAATTATGGATTGGATTGGATCATTACCCAAATCTGATCCGACCCAATCCGTTAATCCGTTAAATAAATAAATAAATACAATATCTAATATTCAATCCTACATCTAGTGCAGATTATATAGTTAAATGTAATTGAACCCCCTTTTCTATATCTAAATATCCAAATCTATCATCTTTTCTTTTTAAATCCTGAAATTATCATCTTGCATTCCAACTTTCCAAGTACCCGCCCAAGTTTATTATCTTTTCACTTTTCAAAAAGTTAAATCCCACTCAAATTGCAAATTACCCGCCCGTAAGGACTCCACCCACGGACATAAATCCCTCCCATTTCCTAAATCCCAGATCGCAAGACCCCCACCATCCCCTCCGTGATAGCGTGACCTAACTATCTCCTCACCCCAACCACAAATTCCTCCTCCCTCCCCTCCGTGACCTAAGTTCTCCCCCCAACAGCAGCTCGCATCTGCAAGTCACGAACCCACCCTCGTGGACGGTGCGTGCGACGAAATAATCTTTCCTCTCCCTACAGCGTGGTAGTCTCTCGCGGTGTAGTACTAACTTGACTCATCTTTCCTTGTGCATCGACGTCCCTGTGGTGCCAATTCCCTCACGCATCACTGTAAACATGTGGTGCATCCTCCTTCCCATGGAGCATCTCCTCTGTTTATCCAGTTTTTAGGTATAACTCATTTGATCAAAATCTATGTATTTTCAAATATCCAGCATCTGCTAACTTGGTCTCTCACTACTTAAGTCCATGTGATGCAAATGAATATATTTAGCCTTATCAAACAACATTGAAGGATCAAAACTAAGACACATCTACCTCGACCTCACCTGCAGCCCCTAACAGATGACCAATCATAAATTTGGTAGAATTTACTTTTAGCTGCAAAAAACCACAACTATATGTCCTAAATCTGTATATATATTTCACATTATTTAAGAAATATTTGTGCCTGTTAAACATCATAGGAAGTTCCAGTAATAAAAAAATTAAAAGGCAATTGTCTGGGGTAAATGTACCTCATGATTTTCCCTGAAATATTGTATGAGAGCTTTGTATTCTTTCAGGTCTCCAGATTGTGTTAAGGTAGCATGAGCATTCATGTAATTGACACCCTCCCTGGATACTCCTGGTTGAGATAGGGCCCTTTCTATACATAGAACAATTCCTGCACCTGGGTTGCTAAATTAAATCGAACATCTAAATCATCATATACGGGTATTGATAACTTTTATCAGGTGAAGACTATATCATCTACCATCGGGATGAGATTGTACTTGATCCTCATATATGTATTTTCAAGAAAAATACGCAGTTTCCCAAATGTCCACCTTCTAGTTTTAGTCACATGTAATGTATATCTTAACTTTAGTTGTTTGAGCTTATTAGTATCTCTCTATAAAATTATACGGAGAGATATAATCTAAAGTGTTTTCCTTCGAATATTTATATCAATTTTTGCTATTTGATCTTATTAGCATCTAGTTTATTATATCACAGGGAACTATATCAGCCACTGAAGATGTAATTGGAAGCAACCAACCTACTCCTCAAAGTACACCAAATGAGACAAACACATCCGAAGTTCAGATTATGTATAAGAAACCAAGCAAACCAGATTCTGATGTTTGGTCACAATACACAAAACGAAAACTCAAAAGTGACGAGACAAGAGCTTCCTGCAACTATTGCAATACCATAATGAAATATCGAGGTCTAGTATTCTACAGACTTGATCCTAGATTATGAGGTGACAATATGTGAATATAAAAACCCGATCCAATCCGATCCAATCTGTAATCCGATGGATTGGATTGGATTGGATTTATATTTTCAATGGATTGGATCGGATTGGAAAAAGTTAAAATCCGTTAAGTGTGGATTGGACACGGATTAAGGTAGAATCCGATCTAATCCAATCCAATCCATGTGCACCCCTATCTACAAGAACTTCAAGCTGAAGTTCCCAAGTTCTGATTTGGAACATATATAATTATGGTCAGCAGCCCGAGCTTTCGAGTCAAAGCAATTTCTCCATTGGATGAAAGAACTTCAAAAAGCCAGTCCAAGAGCTTTTGACTACATGATGGGAATTAACCACAAGTGGTTGAGATCCCAATTCTCCACGGTAGCTCATTGCCACTACATCACCAACAACCTAAGCGAGTCTTTCAATTCGCGGATTTGTGATGCCCGTCATCTGCCAATATGTGATCTAATAGATTGGATTAGACAGAAGATGATGACAACTTTCGAAGAGCGGAGAACGAAATGTTCAAAAATGTGTGGAGTGATGGTTTCTACCGCACTGGATTACGTGAAGACCTCCACCAAGAATCTACAGAGGTTCATCATAAGGAGGTCAAGCGAGAGCAGCATAGAGGTGGAATGTCCTAGCAGTCGAAATGTCTGTGATCTTGCTGCAAAACAATGCACATGTAGGCGATGGCAGGTCTCTGGCTTGCCTTGCACACATGCTTGTCCCGCCATCTCAAGTTGCGCAATGTAAATTAGGATGAGTACTTATCAAATTACTACAGCATATCACGTTATCGACGAACCTATGCAGAGTCAATCGCACCCTTGCCTGACAAGTCCTGCTGGACACCAATCAAATTAGCCTACGAAGTATTGCCACCACACTCCATGAGGCCTCCAGGAAGGCCAAAGAAGAACCGCATAAGAGTGAGGGACGAGGAGAAAAAGACCCAACACAAATGCACGAGGTGTGGTTCTTTTGGCCACCATAAAACACATGCAAGAATCCGATAAATCCACGACCCATGGCTGTTGACAATGAGCCACACGGAAGCCAAGTGCGGGCATCCATGGAGGACCTAACTGAGAGGATCGTTACTAAACAGTCTACTACATTGGAAGCTAGAAGGTATGCTAGAATCTTTATTCATGGCTCTTCTAATTTTGGTTTACTTTTATAGATTGATTGCTCCTTGCAGTGGAGTGGCTATTAGGGCAAAATCCTTTCAAAGGGCCACTAAGGTTGCCAGAGACGATGGTCCAAGCATCGCAAAGAGGGGTCGACCAAAGAAAGCGGCTCGAATTGGTAAATTCCATAACATTTAGAATTTTGATCTTGGAATTCCTTGAGATCAATTTACATTTTCAGGTGTTCAAGATCAATGATTAACCACAGTGAAGTTGGAGTTCCACCAAATACCTTTGCAGGTCTGAATGCATGACAAATTTGAAGATGTTAATTTCTTTTAAACAAGTGTACACATGATGGGATCTTTTTGCTTCCATGTAGGTGTACTCGATAGGGAACAACTATTTTTTGGGAAAGATTTTGGATGAAGTCTGCTGAAGCTGCTCGAATCTACTGCTTCATCTAGAATGCCTTTTTTTGTTTTTCTTGGTGTGTAATTCGTGGGGTTTTTGTGATCATTATGTAATATAAACAATATCTTAGAGTTACTTTTGGTCTGGACTAGAGGAACATGGACCTATTCTGTTGATGACAATCTTTTAATGAATGAATGAATATGAATCGACAGTTCTGTTTGGATTGCATTACAAGTCAGATTTCTCTTGAGATTTTGCAGGTCAAATGCTTGAACATGGACACTATAGAAGTGTTGAGATTGACATCGACCATCACTGTAAGAAAGAATGGAGCATACGCACAGGGACACTCGACTCCCATTGAGGTAATACATATAATTCTTCCCAATACATTCTAGATAAGTTTACTTGCGAGGAATACAAGTGCACAAGCTGACAGGACCTTGACATGAAAATATATGTTCTTGATTTGGACTCTTATATTTGCATGTTCATAATTCATCTCCTTCAACTCTTCGGTCAGCTTTCCTAACTCTTGCAATAGTCGTAACACCATTTTCTTTTCTTCTTGTGAGGTCTCATCATTGGGCGTGTCGTCATCGACCCAATCAAAAAAATTGTAGCTCCGATCAGGACATGTGTAGAATTTCCTCCCCTTGCTCCATGGTCTTGACGACGTTTTCATCGCAGCACGTTTCAACATTCACATCGAACTCGATCGTTGTCGGAGACGCTGGAGGTGGAGAGCTGCTCCATCTCAAACCTAGAAATAGTGTCAAAAATGTATTTATGTAATGTAAACATTCCTGTAAGAATTGTTGACAAACACATACTTTTAACCATAAATAATTTTTTTCAAGGTGACCCTATCCATACAGTTATTACCTCCTGGTTGTGTAGCAAAAGAAGTTGATTTTGTGATGTCTCCAGCTCTGGGCAGGTTGAAGCAACTCTTGCAATATAGCCTTTAAATAAGTTGGTTGCTGCTTGGAAATAGCCGTTGGGATTGATGGGGGAAGGTTAGGACATGCCCCTCAAACGGTCCACAAATTAGGGGTAAAATAGGATCTTCACTCTTGTCATAACGGCCGTAAGTGCAATAAGAGACGGTTACAAACCCGAAGGTATTCCCGTAAAGGGTTACCAAGTTTAAAGGATCTTGGGAGGAATATCGATGTTTCGAATGTCGTAGAGGTAATTGCAAAAGATTATAGGGTCTGCCGGGTAAAAATTCCTTTACTTATACGCTAACACTTAGAGAAATAAGGTTTAGAACTCTATTTGAAATTTAACGGTGGACAAACATATTATAATGCTTATTTCTCTCTTATTTCTATCACATACGTTACATATAATTTGCAAAGAATTAACCTGAACGTTGGGTATTTTAAATCAAATAAAAATCGGAGACTCAGCCAAAAGACTTAGCATGCTCTGCCGCATTATCGATGTAAAATATATCCTAACAAACACCACCCCATCTTAGGCCAACCAGAGAGTCCACGCCATGACCATCACCTTGATTATATTCTCCTTATAAACATGATCACCACCAAGCGAGTCCCAGAACCTAGCGGAGCAATTGTCACCCATATGCGTGTCATATTTTCCCATACACCCACAAAACCCTCACAACAGAAAGAGATGCACAATATTCTCATTGCATCTAGAATAATGAACAAATATTGTGTTGGCGCCTTAAAGAACCCTAGTTCACCTGGATATAGGGTTGGGCATTGTGATGGGCCGACCCGACTCAAAATCTGTCTCGCATAACTTGACTCAAATCCAAACCCGAAATTTAGTGGGCATGTCGTGGGCTCCAAAATGATCTTGTATTGATTATTAGGTCGGATTCGGACCTGAGAAGGCCCCAACCCGCAAGCCCCGATATCCTGACCGATACGATATAATTATATCCAGTATATTCTTATTCGTTCCAAATACCATGCTCTAACTTTCATATCCTTATTTCGAGTATAGAATAAATGCTTAGACCCATTAATAATCATATCCATTAGCGTGGATTGGGGACATTATTGTATCAATATGCAAAGATTATTACATTAATATGCAAGAATGAAATATGTGTCCTCAAGTATTAGGACATGTACAACTGTGAGTAATCAATATGTATTTGGTCGTAGTGCATGCATCTACAATAAAATACGTAATGGTGAATTGAATGGTGGTTTAAGTCGTCATATTTTTATCACAATTCTATTTCCAACATACAACTAATGTTAGAATCACGAATTAGTTAGCATACTTAAAGTCTTAAACATGCACACATGCATAAGAAACTACCCGACAAATGCAAGAAGAACAGAACATGTGATATTGGTGTACATAGGTGTTAAATTGGACGGCTCGATCAGAACCCGACCTATTTTGTTTGAGTCGGGTTTGAGCTTGCGCCTGGAATTTAAAAATAAAATGGGCCTAGTCCGACCCATTAACCCATATACTTAAATGGGCTTGGATCAGATCAACTCAAATTCGACCCGACTAAGTCCGATGCCCAACCTACCTGAATGTAATCATCACCCTTCCACGCTTCGATAACTATGGAAAGACATTTACTCTTATTGGGACCTTCCAACTCCAAAACCTCTTGTAATCGGCAGTATCCAACTTGGATCAAGCACCATCCTCCCGAGGATACCCATGTAGGCTTTCCACACCGAAAATTCACCGTCAACTCAACACGAATATTCACACCACATAGAAGGGTCTTCCATACCATTCATCAACTCCATCAGAGTCAAAAGGCCCCTCACACTTTCGTCCATCAGATCGACTCAAAAGACGAGGAAAAGAAAATTGTCTCAATTCTCAGTCACAGAAAATACCAAGGTCACGTGCCAAAACAAACAAGAGACATAATTTCTTGCAAAGAACTCCCCTATCCATCTAGTCATCTCGCCAAAAAGAAGAATCCACTATCGTATCCTAAAATTTGTCAGAAATAAAGGAGTGTTTCCAATGCGAGATAAAAACATATGGGTCTTTAGTAGGTATATAGATAGAAGTTAATCATTTCTTCCCAGACACCATGTCATTCAAATTATTGACATGGAAAAAGAACAAAAATTAAAAATACAAAAAATATGACAAATTCTTCTCGCATTCATCTTTTTTGGTTGTTTACTGAATCAAACTCTCTCCATTCTTGGTAGAGGGACATGATCGCTACCGTATACAATAAATTTTAGGGTTGATTGTTTGTATGATTAGGATTGTTTGAAAACCGAAAGTCGAGAGAGGAACGATACCGTGATTGCAGATCTGACTTATCGGTCACTACAGGTTCCTCCAAGATTGGATGTTACCACCTCTAGAAAGACATGAAGCCTTCCACCCATCCAACCTCTTTTCTAGATTTTCAATCAAAGGCAAACAGTCTCCCCTGCCGCATCCTCCCAGCCACCAAAGGAAAGCGAAAGTAGTGTAAGGGCAAGCTATCCTAGGGGGGATCTCACCTTGTCATCACATAGAGAAATATATTCTTGGTCAAACTAAAAGCACAAAAGTAGATTAAATTTTATTGTTCTTCAAACTAGAAACATCACCGCATCGATTAAGAACCATCGAAAATTCTCTACAACCTCCAACTCATCCTCTACAAAGAGGATCATATCATAGTATACTGTAAAACCGGATTGAATAACTCCTCCCTATAGAAGCCAAAGAAGAAACCACCCATAACAACACTGTGCACAATAACAGTCAACACATTAGCAACCAAGACTGATAATAGGAGGGCCAATGGATAGCCTTGTTGAACTTCGCTCTACAGCTAAAAGAAGCTCTCTCTAGGTAAACCATTGACCAGAAGCACACATAAGGAGGTAGTGGCGCAACAATTCATCTAAGAGAGTCAAATATCTATGAAGCCTCAAAGATGTAGAGATGCCCATAAGACCAATTTATCAACGCAGTCATAAGCCTTCAAAAGTCCACCTTCCACAGCACTCTATGCACATTGCACCTCTTCAATGTGCATGTGTGATTTTTATGTGGTTTTAATAAATGCAAGTCAAGTTATATGTAATGCTACAAAATGGAATGAAACAATATAATATACTACAAACAATAGAATCAAGACAATATCACAAATAGGCTCCAAGTTAATGTTAATTCATGAGCGTGAATAATTAGTTAATGATGATCTAATTTAAAGCTTCAATAAATAATTCGAGGCTAACTAATGAGAACCATGATTCATTAATTCAAATCAATCTATCAATTAAAGGTCAGTGATATAGGCTGTTGATTAATTTCTTGATAAAATTTTGAGTATATAAAATAAATCAGTGCTAAATAATTACATTAATTAGGATCAGAAATAATGAATGACATTCAAATCAAGATTGATCAATTAATAAACTTTTCTGAATTTTATTTTAATACAAATTGTTCATAACAGAGATTTAACTATGTCATTTCGAAGAGAATCACAATAGCTTTAAAATGACACCAATTTTACTCAATTTGGATAAGTGATGCTCAAGTTATTAAAGGTACAATGCATGAACTTATTTCCAATTAAACATAAATTAAAATATCATAAACTTATTACAAACACGTCCATGCACATTGTACCTCTTCAATGTGCATGCATGATTTTTATGCAGTTTTAATAAATGCAAGTCAAGTTATATGTAATGCTACAAAATGGAATGAAACAATATAATATACTACAAACAATAGAATCAAGACAATATCACAAATAGGATCCAAGTTAATGTTAATTCATGAGCATGAATAATTAGTTAATAATGATCTAATTTAATGCTTCAATAAATAATTTGATGCTAATTGATGAGAACCCCGATTCATTAATTCAAATCAAGCTATCAATTAAAGGTAAATGATGCAGACTATAGATTAATTTCTTGATAAAAATTTGAGTATATAAAACAAATCAGGGCTAAATAATTACATTAATCGGGATCAGAAATAATGAATGACATTCAAATCAAGATTGATCAATTAATAAACTTTTCTGAATTTTATCTTAATACAAACTATTCATAACAGAGATTTAACTATGCCATTTCAAAGAGAATCACAATAGCTTTAAAATGAAACTAATTTTACTCATTTTGGATAAGTGATGCTCAAGTTATTAAAGGTACAAAGCATGAACTTATTTGCAATTAAACATAAATTAAAATATCATAAACGTATTACAAACACGTTAAAAAGGACTAAAATACAATACAAAGAGGCCAACGCTTTTACCTTGCAAATTCCTTTAAATATGTGAAGCCGACAGGGTATTGGCACAAAATCTCCAGGAGTTACGCGCCTTCCTTGTGTGATGTAGGTTCATGTGATGCAGGAGGCTGGTGCAACATGTTGGCTCCTGGTGTTCCAGCTTCGATTTGGTCCCAACGAGGTTGGAAGGTCGAGTCGAAGGTTAGGGTTTGCTCATGACCGATAGATACAAGTCAGGATGGCTCAATCAAACCATGCATGTTACTCAAAAACTTCCACCCTCCTCCGTGTGTGGTGGGTCGAGAGCGGAGTTCCGACGTGCTCTTCAATTCTCTTGCAAGCCCCTTTGTCATAGCTGAAGATCAAGGGAGCTCTGTGAAGCTCTGTAGAAGGTGCCTGAGGTCCAAAGAGGATCCAAGCAAATATGGCTCTCTCTATCTACGAAGCTTTGCCATTGCACACATCTGAGATCGAAGTTAGACTCGGAACTCCATCCAATCAAGGACCTGCAATGTTAGGGTACATAGTCGAACCATGGGGATAGATTATAGATGAGATGAAGTGGAATAGAGTGCTAAATCAGAGTGGAAGAAGCGATATCCTAATGGGTTCACCTCCTGTTCAAGGAGGTGACCTTGATCGAAATGGGGAGAGGCCTAAAGAAAGAAGAAGAGTGAATGGAAGTATGCACATGGACGCGGGTTGCACGATGAAGGCATGGAGATGATCAAATTGTTGTGAGGATGTGTGTGTTGGTGTAATAAAATAGGAGAAATCGACAAATCAAGAAACTTGGATCAGACCTGGGAAATGGAGAATAAGATCGGAATAAATCTTGGCCTAGGACAAAATCTAAGGGCTTTGTGGTTCTTCGCTCTAAGCCTTGGTAGGGGTTGAGCTCAAGCAGCGATGATGTCATGGTGCTGTGACATAGTGATGTCACTATGGATCTTACCGAAATTGCTCTCGTCATTAGGGCATTGTGCATCCTTAGTGTTGTCACCAGAAGGATGTTGAAACTAGGGAGGAACTCACGCTATGGGTGGATCTGGGGAAAGTTGGACAGACATGGGAGTTTTGATCTCCTCCAAGCGGTGGCAAGGAGGTGGTTTCAATCACCTTCCAATGGCTCATGCGAAGGAGAGGATGACTGCGGAAGTTAGGCGAAGAAGAGGAGAGTTAGGGTTACACATTAGTACTAGAAACACGAGGAGAGGACACATGAGGAGGTCAGAAAAAAATTGGAGAAGACATCACGGTAAAAGGGTGCATCCCTTGTGAGGGTTGCAATCGAAGGTGGACAATGGACCTTGGTCGTTGGATCTTGAGATCCAACGACCCAATTTTAGGCATGGATAGAGCTTTGCCAACCACTTGATCAAATGATCAAACGGTTGAGAACTAGGCAGAGATGGATAAGCATGAGTAGTCTTATCAAAAGATCAGACGTCCCACCACTAAGGTGTGATGAGAAGGAGAATCGGTCCACGTCGGGTGCTATGGTTGGGCCACATGGACCAATCCAAAATAGATAAATGAAATTAATCATTTTAAATTGAAATAAAATATCAAATGAGGTTAAATTAAAAGGCATTCTACATGACAATTGTGTAACTTTGCAAGATCTACAACTTTTATGTAGAACTCAAAACATAACTACATCATATGTACATAGATAATATTTTTGTAGGTATTTTTAATTAATAAAAATACTTCTTTTAATTCTTTTTTAAATTTTGATAATTTTTATATAATGAATAATGTACAATAAATTATATACAATATTATGCTATTTTTATTTGGTTTTTTATAATAAGAATACAGAAAATAAAGGAACTTTAAATAGAACTATTTGGTACTTATTTATATACATAAATTAATCTAATTAAATTAAAAGGTATATTTTTTGAATTGGATGAGGTACCTAACATCCAGTCTTGGAGGAACCTGTAGTGACCGATAATTCAGATCTGCAATCATGGTATCGTTCCTCTCTCGACTCTCGATTTTCAAATAATCCTAATCATACAAACAATCAACCCACAACGATATATATGTAATGAAACCTAGGTGAGATGAAATTTATTATACCTTACAAAATGTGTGTATAGTGCGCAAGTGTAGATGTCGAACCACTGAGAACAATTGAGGATAGTATAATTATTATTAATTAATGATATTAATAGTAATTATTTTGTATTTTTGTTTTTTTTATTTTTGTCGGTTTTTAATTTTCATATATTCTTTTTATGGATTTTTTATTTTTGCAAATGCTTGTAATTGGTTTTTAGAATAAAATAAAAACATTTAAGTAATATATACATATATGTGCGTATGTAATATACATATACATATACATATACATACATATATATATATATGTGTGTGTGTGTGTGTGTAACGGTACCCTTTCAGATGAGGTAGGGTCTCAATAATTTGTGGTTAGCCATCGATGTGATCCATTTGATCTCAATTCAATGGTATCTTACCTAAAAAGACATTCTAGTCACTCTGTATCTCTTTAAATTTGAATTTCATTATATCATGTTAGTTACTATTTTAGGCTCGCGCAATTTTGGTATTTTTCAGTCATTATTTATTTATCAATTTCCCTTTTCTGTCCACAAATGGTATTAATTGCGGAATGAAAACACTCATTTTAAAAACTACTGTTGTATTTGTAAAATTTATATGGAGATTTGTAATTATGCATAATCATGTTTTAATATTCAAAGTTGGAGTCATAATCAACGGAATAAAAAGTATCTATGTAAATATAATTATCTTTTTTTTGTAAATTTTGTTAGTATTTTGTAAATATGGCAACCACTTTCTAACAACTTATTTAGTTTTATGTTCTCGATCCATTAGTGTCTTTCCAATGTAAGATTCACGTTGCCTTTGTGAAACTTTGTATCTAACATGTCATGATTGTAATATTCACGATTCCTTTGTAAAAAAGCATGCTCAGTTTGTAGTATTCGTATAATATTCTGCAAGAATTGACTATTAGTAATTGATAAAGGAAAGGATATCATGTAAAAAACAATCTTGCATTTGTAAAAAAATATTCTGACAATTGTAGAAAATAATTCAAGATGTGTGAACACATATATGATATTTGTAAAAATAAATTTAATATTAAACCAATAGTAAAATCTGTTCGAGTGATCGTCCTCGAGATCATCGAAACAAATGTGGTAGATTCGTAGTCGTCGATCGTCATCACGCTCCTTCGTCGTCAGGGTTGTGCGTAGCCAAAAGACCTCCTTCTCAGGCAAACATGCAGTGGACCATCAAACACACTAAAGCCACCTTCTCCACCATGTACCTTCTCGTGTCCCCCATGACACGCCACCACAACAAGCACATCCACCTGCTCATGCATTTTATGTCATCGTCGTCACTCTCCAGTTGTATCTCGTCGTCGTCTTCTGTAGCCACGATCTCCTGTGTCATCGCCCTCTCAATTGCTTGCACGAATATGAATGGGGATTGGATTTTCAATTGTGGAATGAAATTGATGCTTATCACATTCTATTTTTAGAACGTACAAAATGACCAAGATAGGTTTTTGAACATTAAAATAATAAAATTAAAAGAGCATTAATTACAACAGGTGATGGAAGATAAACAAATGAGATGGAGGGCTCACCACAAAACCTTATTTGAAGTTTCTCCTATATATATAATATAAATGAACGATCCTTTTTTGAAAGTTTAAAATATAAAATAAACTCGAAAATTCCAAACAAAATGCTTTTGGTGTTTTTTATTTTTCTATGTTTCTACTAAGTTTTATATATTTTTTGCTAATGTTTATGTACTTTTAAGATACTAGAACATATAAAATAGTGAATACAATATATATATGGATTATTATGGGGTTTAAAAATAGATAATAGGCTTAAAATTTTCTAAAACTATTTTTATATATTATACATAATATAGAAATGTAGAACATAAAACAATATTTTTATATTTTTAATTAATTTTTACTGATTTTTATAGTATTTTAGGGTTTTACAATTTTTAAGGTTTTGGTTTGTATTTTTTAGTAAGTTTTGGATTGAAGGTAGAATGTTAAATATTATAGATATACTTTTTTTGAATTCTTAACAGTGGATTTAAATTTTTTGGATTTTTAATAAGCAAACATGGAATAAAAGGCCCTTTTGTATTTTTAGAAAATGGGAAATATGCATAAAATGACACAGGAAATATAGATATGAATGAGTGCTACCAGTCATTTAACATCACTTTCCTATAATTTTTAAAGCAATAAAAATAATTATAATGATAAATATAAACACAAATAAAAGCTATAGTTTAGAAGGGCATGTTTGTAATTAATCAAAAACTTTAAACCAAATCATAATAGACCATAAAAATATAGGGGCATACAAACACATATCACCACACCTCACGTGCTCCTACATGTGAGGCACGAGGTCATGATAGCAAATATATAATTTTTAGGGGGTCCTTGCATATTTTACATGAAATATTACACTTAATATTAATATTAATTGTACTATTTGAAAACTACAAAGAAGCAGCGAGGCACAAGTGCTATTTACCCCTATTAGACACTATCCGATGAAGTTGTGTGTGCCACATGGCTAGCTTATCCTAATCGAATGACCAAAGAGGCGTAGTGTTTCAGCTCTAGTCCGGTGGCCATGAAATAACCTGGAGATGCGCTATGGTCCGATGGCTCTAGGGGCAGGTGAAAGAGCTGCCAAGAACAAGTCCCTGGTGGCTCTCCGATCGATCTTATCTCGTGTCTATGACATCCATTCTCTTCTCCGAAAATCTCCACAGATTCCAGAGGTGGAGCCGCACCTGCAGGGAGGCTCAAGATGTTCTAGAACCCAGCAATGGGTCCTAGGGCTCGAGTGTAAACTGGGGCACCGGGAGCTACTAAATGCCATCGATTCCATGCTTCAAGGGGCCTAGTTAAAGCTCCGAACCGAACGAAAGGCTTCAGGGGCTCGAGAGGGTCGCTCTCATCCCAGAGTGAAGCTACAACACACAATGATGTGGAGGGGCGATGAAGATCTGAATGGCGATGGAAGATGAGCTTCGATTCACTCTAATTTGTGCAAAATCAGAGGGGGAAAAGGTGGACGATATGTGGATAACCGAAGAAGGAAAGAAATGGTAGTGATCTGAGGTCGGAACAAGATGTTGAATGACGGAATGGTGGCCAGAGCTCTAGAGCTATGACGATCGTAAAACTTCGAATTCAAACTTGGCTAATAATTAGCTGCGTAAAATAAACCTAAAATAATTTGTTGGAACTAAAACAACCTAAAGATGCATAAAGAGATAGCTCAAACCTAGGGGTTCGAGGGAGCAGAGAAGCTCCTCCAAGAATGTCTCAGACGAGCTTGGATCAGCTCAGGGATGTCCCGTCCTCGCTACGAACTGATTAACGTTTCCTCATGTCACAAGGAACATTCACAAGACTTGATCTGAGAGGCTAAAAAACACTCAAGAGGGATCAAACCAAAAAGAATGCATGGGGTGCTTATTTATAGAACATGTGGAGGGAAAAGGGGGGAGAGGGATTGCATGCAAGGCAAAGAGAGTTGGTGTAGGCTAGTGCGCTAGCGAGATGGAGGGTGATCTAGAGAAGAGAAGTGGTGAAGGTCTCGAGAGTTGAGAAGCATGGAGGTGGCATAGAGAAAATGGAGAAGGAGGCAGGCTCGTGAGGTCTGACAGGCATGAGAGCGGGGAAAGTACTGTTGATTGGAGGTCAATAGTCCAAGGGCTCGGGTTGGTCCACGTGGACCAACTGAAAAAAAGGCAGGAGAAAAATCCATTATTTAATCAAAAAGAAATAATAGATGAATTTATTATTTAAAAGTAAAAACATAAAAAATGTTTCTTACTTTATGGATATTTTTATTTATTTTTAAAGCTTATTTATTAGGTGCTAATATTTACAAGTATATACATAGCTATATTTACTATATTTCAAGTATTTTATTTTAATTTTTTTATTTTTAATTTTATTATTGTATATACATATTTTATGTATTTATAATATATTTAACTACACATTTACATATTTTTATTATATTTTTCCGATTTTACTTATATACTTAATTAAATAAGTGTATGTACATTATTGGTATAGTTTGCCTATATATTTTATTGTATTATTTATTTTAATGCATTTTTAATATTTTAATTCTATGTTTACATTTTAATATAATTAAAATAATATTTACTATTATGTAAAAATATAAGAAATGTAAAAATATAAGAAATGTAAAAATATAAAGGATAAATAAATTGAATAAAATATGCATGTATATGGGATAATGGGACCCCAGAAAGCCGACTTTTACATCTTAACTCTATTTTAAATGAAACTACCTTCATTAGATAGATAATTTAATTTTATGAACAATAAAGGTGAGTTTGGTGAATTTTGGTTTTACATGGAGTAGATATTGGTATGTGAAGTTTTATTTGCGTTTTTTTTCATCTATGTGTCCCAAATGCATTGCGCATTGTTTTTCTGTGCAATTATTTTTGTATGGTTCTATGTGTTTTTTATACAAGTTTCATATTATAGGTTTATTGATGTGAGGAATATAAATTCAATTAGGGTTTTGAATAGTATTTCTCTACAATTAACCACCCTATCTCCTCCTACTTTATTCCTGGTCGACCAAGCCAATATTGACTTGGTCTCGGGGTTTAGGATCATTCAATATCTGTGATACTTCATTCCTTTTTCTTTTCTTCTCCTTTATTCTTTTATTTTGGAATTAAATTCATGTATTTATATAGTATTTGTAAGTCAAATAATGAGTGTTATTTTGTACAATTTAATGATATATACCTGCATTTAACTAGGGATTTAATGCCAAAATAAGAGAATAAAGGTGTTGAAATGGAGATTCATCACCCCCTATACTTGCCTTTTCTAATCGCTATCAAATACTTATGATAATGAGTGCATAAAAAGAAAATAAAGAAAAGAAAAAGAAAGAAATCAGAATGATTTTAATTCTTAAACTTATCTTAATAAAATCAAAGTTTGGAGCTCAATTCAGTCCTTTGGATTTTTGGTTTGTTCGAAACCACATTTAGGTTAGGAATTGTGACTCAACAACCCTTAGGTTCCATGTTTCTCTATTCAGTTCAATCCAACAGCCTAGTCAGAACCGTCCTTTCAGACGCATACTCTCGTAACTTGAAATGGCATGTATCATGTGTGTGAATTTTGTTATCCCTTCCCAGACAAATAGCTGAACTATCCAGTGGTCTCCTTCTCTGGTAATTTATCCTCAGGGAGATGGATATTTCCTTCTAAGTTTAGGTACGTGCTAGTGCACAACAAAGGAGGGAGAAACTAGAAGAAAGGGAAAAGAAGTGGAAATGAACCTGTGTAGTTGCATTTCCTTGTGAGGCTTAGTCAGTGTGACCAAGTCTCCACTAAGAAGCGGGCATTTTCTTGAAGCTCAAAATTTTTTGGAATTTTTGGTATAGGCTTCTTTTTGGATATTTTCTTTATTTGGCAATTCTCTGCATTCTTATTTTGCCCCGATGGATATAGAATCTTTTGTTCCACCCATGTTTTGGGGTCTTGGAAAAATCATGCTAGATAACCATTCCTCATTTGATGCTTTATTTCAACGCGTTCTCTAGTCGTTACATGTCCATGCGATCAGAGAAACAGAGGGTTGAAGTATCAATTTCGGCAGTCCCCAAGAATGGTTCATGAGCCACCCTTGATGAAGCAACCTCTCGACTTAGACTCTAAGATCTTTCAACATTCCATCTTGGTTGAGCTACGTGCTAAACTGTTGAAGGTGCATATATGATTCTTCATTGATGTGTCCATGGAATATGATGATTAAATTAAGTAGTCGGGGCTTTAGCTCAAAATGCCCATGAACCACAAGAATTTTAATCCATGTAAAAGTGTGTCTTGCTATTGGGTTATAATCATCTCTAAGAGTGAGATCAGCCACCTCAACTTGGTTCGACTCAACAATGGGATCATCTCTTTTCTTCTCATCTCCTCCCATATTCCCACATCCTCTATGCTTCTCATCCTCCTCTCTCCTCTTTGTTCCTCAGCTCTAAGATCATGTCTCAAACTGACCTGGATGTTGGCTTTCTCTGTAAGTAGTGCCTAGATGGCCTGAATGGATGCCAATTTCGTATTTTTGATCTCATGCTGCTCAGTCATGGGTGCCTTTCCCTTGGGTGCCATTGAGTTCTCAAAATCTGTCTCTGAAAATGTGCAAGGCACTCTATCAGTCCTTGGAAAAGTAGGAGTCTCAAATGAAATTTCGAGTTGGGAATCCATCTTGAACGAGGGTTTATTGGTGAAAGAAATAGTGAAGTAGAGAAAGAAGAATATTCATGAAGAGAATCATCCTGAATAAGTGAAGACGATCGAACTAGAGTATATAAAGATAATCTCATGAAGTACGAACAAAATGTACTCTAATCCTACATCTTCAATGCCAAGTTGAAAATGCGAGATCACAGTATCAAAAAAAGAAAGTGAAGAAAGGGGTGAAATACGTTGAAGGTAGTTATTTTAAGCAAACAAACACAAACCAAACCCTCAATTCACCAACGAACACAAGTGAAGACCGTAAGCGTTCGGTCTTTTATCTTTTCAATTTTAAGTTTAGTGAATCAAAAAATTTCTTAACCTATAAACACATAGGTTGATGTTGTGCAACCCAGTGTACGTCCTCAAACCTCCCCAGATAGTGGAACCATCTGCCCAGGCTGCCGAGTGATATCAGAACCAAAGGGAGATAAGAGGCGGAGCACACCAACATGATTTTCTAAAGTCAGAGGCAAGTGCTAGTTGCGACCGTGTACCTAAGAGTGATACACAGATGCTTAGGGCACAAGTCCGGGGATTTGGGCTCTATCCTTAAGGTTATGTCCTCACCCACTCTGTCTGAAGGTAAGTACCTATGAGCAATGAGGGGGTTACTCTCCCCAATACAATATGAAACGCTATGTTTCTTTTAGGGTTGAGTATTTAAGCAGTCCCAATTTATTCAGGTTGTCACTTTTTTGAGTAATTTTCAAATAAAATCACCTAATGAATTTCCCAATTTCCTTTTTTATCCTAAATGATAAAACGGGGAAGGAAGACAGATAAGCCGATGTGTGTAGAAATCAATGATGCATGTAAAGATAGAAATGCGTACCTATCACCAGCAATCTACACGTAAAATAGTCCACACATAAAATGTAAATCTATCCTATATAAATGCAAACGTGAACCGTCCTAACAGAAATTTCTATTATCGGGAAGAACCAAGTTTATTTACCTAAGTCCAAGTACAAATCTAACTATAGGTACAGGAAGATATTATGTAGTTGGACCTATTATTTACCCGGCTCATATAAGATAATAAAAACCTACAACTAAGAGTTCAAGAAAAAAAGAAAAATAAAAGCAGAAAACTTACATCACATGAAATAAAAAAGTTTAGAAAAACAAAACCAGATGGGATACCCCAAGTGCACTGACACTTGATGAAACAGATCCCTACAAGCACAAAGAAGGACTAAAGGTGCTATAGAAAATAGAAAATGGAGAAGTGTCAATAAATTATTATAATTAATTACATGAATAAAATGATCGAAAAGTAAAAACTAAAAACAAAATTCTAAACACGTCTTCAACTCTTTTGCTCCTCCTCAGCTGCTCCTTCTCCTGTTGGTCAGTGAAAAAGCTCCTAGCCTCCACCTCGCTCGGATGCGTCAATGCTACTAAGAATATCTCCCTCGCTCATCGGAAAGGGAAACAAGAAGTATGTCAAAAATAGTTATGATAAGAATCAGAGAAAATAAAATAAGTAGAAAATGACTGAAAATAAAAGAGAAATAAATGAAACAGGAAATCAAACAAACAACCAAGAGTAAAGAACAAAAGTCCTAACTACTCTTATCATGCCTCGAGGCAACAATGCCATTTGTTGAGAATGGTGGTTTTCAGGTTTTTATTTTAATAAAGAAATATTAATCAATGTGTAATGTGGTCGTCGTAACCCAAAACCGTCTCAAACAAAAAATTGTTTATCTAGCAAGAGAGATCAATAAAAAACTAGAAGTGTGCAATTATTTTACCAGTATAGCTAAGTCGGATCGAACTCAGGGTGGAAACTTTATCCAAGGGTAAATTTAATTATTGTTAATTAAGAACAAAGAATATTTTTCTTTTCTTTTGGTTGTTTGTATGTCTTTTTATGTTTTCTGTATTTTTTTATAAGATTTTGATATTTTTATATTTTGTGATTTTCAAACATTTTAATGGCTTTTAATTTTCCAAATTTTTATCTTTTGAATTTTTAAAAGGAAACGAAATAATAAAATATGTAAAGAAAATAAATAAATATTATTTTTAGATTTATTAAAAATAGTTAAAATAAAAAGAAAATCAAAATAAAATTCTTTTTATGTTTTGTAAGATTTTATACTATTTTTGTAATTTTATGTAGTTTTTTATTTTTTTTAAGATTTTTAAATTTAATAAAAATAGTAAACATAGCACGAAGTAAAATGACTCAACTATTTTGGGGTTTTCAAAATATAAAAAATACTGGAAATCAATTTTAAATAGAAGCAATTTTTCAAACTTTAAAACAATCTATTTTATGTTTTTAATGAGTTAATATGAATTTTTGAGTTTTTCTATGTTTTCAATTTTTAAAGTTTTCATATTGAATTTTCAAACCAAAAGTATACTGATGATAAAACTAGATAAAAGACTTACAGTATTTTTTTAGTATTTTTAAAACATTGTCGAATTTCTATGAATTTTAATGTAATCAGAAAAAAATTTTCGGAGCTTTTAAATTTTAAAAATAATAAGACAAATTAATCTTCAAACCAAAATTATGAATGATTAAACCACTTATCATGAGTTTACCCTAATTTTACGGATTTTTTAGATTTAATTAGCTATTAGTAAAGTCAAAGAAAGGCAAGCTATTTAATCTGTAGTAAGAGGAACTACATGCAATTATTTAAACTTTCTGCACTAATACAATAACAACAAAACAACTGTAGGGCTAAAAGTACAAATAACCCACAACTTCACGTATTTTAGCACGTGAATCCTTAAGGACCTGTTAGCAATTGTTTAAACTTAAGGAAGCAAATATTAAAACCAAACCAAAAATGATTTATTGCAATTTTACCAAAAACCACGTGTCAACACATGAGTTTGTTCAATCAGGATTAAAAAGCCAATAAAATAAATTGATGGGGTCTCTATGCAATTATTCAAGCCATAAAACAAGACACGTGTTCATTAATGCCTTATTTGCAAATGAAGTCAACTGTAGGGTACAAAATGTAAAATCAAGTGTCTCGCTCGTAGGGATCGAACGGTTGGAATAATGCACAGATGATCTGATCGCTCTTCGTGAATTTAGGGTTGGACATGCGGTTGTGATTGGATCTGGAGGGCTTAGTTCTTGATCCAATGCTTCAGAAGGTGTCTGGAAGAACACGATGAATGCCAGAGCTACTCAAGTTCAATCGATTCATGCTCCTCTGATCTACAACCAATTTTCTCTTAGATAGCTTCAAAAGGTCCCTAACGATCCACCGCATTGAATAGATATGCTAAAATGTTCGGGTCCCGTTGATCGGGGACTTGGAGCTCTGTCTATGAAAAGCGACAAGTGAACATCCAAGTCTCGATCCATGCTCCTAAATGTTACTCCTCCTCCTGAAATCAACTCTATGCTTGGAGACAAAGCTCTGGCCACATTTATTATACCAAAAACAAGGGAAATGAGGGGTGAATGATAGACCTCTGGCGAAGTGGAGGAGTCGAGGTCAAATTCTCATAGCTGTGATGGATCTAATGCTTAGAATGTGTCAAGATGATGAAGAAATGTTTGGCAAAGATGAAACGACGATCAGAGCGGTTGTAAAATCAAGGAAGGCATCCAATCTAGCTGAACAGAGATAGATCTAAAAAGCTACTGATCTTGGCAAAAATTGAAGGAAATTCGATGAATTAAGAAGCATCTTGAAATAAAAACTCACCTATGAAAACCTTTGATGGAAATGGAATGGTTACGACCTCAAACATTGGTCAAATGGCGGAGAATCATGTCACATCAATAGAGCTCTGACAGATTTTTTGGATCTCACTCTTGAGCTGCTCTCACGCTCTCCCAACCATGCATGACCTTCTATGTCACCTCAGGTCTCTTTAATAATCGATCTCGTGTGTAATTACCTCTCAAAAATGGATCAAGGGAGAGCTTTGGATCATGATGTTTCTTTAAAGGAGTGACGAGCAGCAGAATTTTAGAAATTCAAGGTGCGTGAACTGAGGCATGAAAAGGGATGAAAATTATCATGCGAGGGAATCGGTTATTCAAGAAATAGAATAGTGAAGAAATCAAAAGAAAGGGGGATGAGATTGGGTTAGAATAATTTAAGGAATAAGGGGACTAAGTTTATTTAATTGGGATATTGGGTCAAGGGTGAGAGTTGACTCGGGTCAATGAACCCGAGTCAACTAATCAGGAGCTCCGACCCACAAGAGTCCAAGCACTAAAAGAGAAAACAGATATAAATCTAAAATAAATACAAATTAAATTAAAAATGATTTTAAATAAACTGTTTTCTAAAT
Organism: Ottelia alismoides; assembly: GCA_037367405.1. NCBI lineage: Eukaryota > Viridiplantae > Streptophyta > Magnoliopsida > Alismatales > Hydrocharitaceae > Ottelia > Ottelia alismoides. Next base: position 397,502 of record JAZKJV010005993.1, on the reverse strand, counting down.
AAATAATGTAAATAAATAAATAAACTTATTTTTTGTGATTTTTAATAATTTAAATAAGTTAAATAAATAGGGTAAAAAATAAAGAAAACCTTTTATTCATAGGTAAAAATACTTATATATACAACATATATTGTTTAATTATTTATTTTTACAAATAATTACATATTAAATTTTTTTTATTTATATAATACTTTAATGATTTTAAATAATTATTTTATTTTTGTGAATTAATTTAATAAATTAAATAAATAAGGATATGTACAACATAGGTACATGATCTCTATAGTAGAAATATACTTATTTTATTTTTAGGTATTTTTAATTCTATCATTTTTATTTGTATTTTTATAAATAATATAAAATATGTACAAAATAAAAAAATTAAATATGTGCAAAAATACAAGTAAAAAGACAAGTATATATAACAATACTCCAAAAAGCTGACTTTCACATCTTAACTCTGATTTTTATGAAACCACTTTCGTTTTAAAGCTTATTTAATTTTGAACACAATGAAAGTGAGTTTGGTTTATTTTAGTTTTTGTGAAGTTGATATTGATCAGTCAATATTGGATTTACGACTTTTTCATAGTGGTGTTTCTCTTATTCTGTACCTATTTTCTTCTTGCAATTATTTTTGTTATTTACAACTTATTGTACTGTACAAGTTCCATGAAGAAAATGTTTTTATTTAAGGTTGTTTTGGTGACAAATAAAATAATAGAAAATATATACAACATATAAATCGAGGAATCTATACAGGTGAACTTGGTTTTCTTTATTTTTATAAATTAAAAATCATATCTCCCCCTACTTTGTCCCTTGTCAATTAGGTCAAGTCTTGACCTACACCCGGGGTTAGGATCAACCTATATTTATTTCATACATACAATCTTCTTATTTTCTTCTTTTCCCTTTATTTATTTATTTTGAGTTAAAATAATGATAAATATACACTATTTACATATGAATATGGATTTATTAATAAGTGATAATTAACGATATTATAAGTATTTTCTAAGGGATTTTAAGCTAAAATAAATGAAAAAGGATGATGAAATGGAGTTTCGTCAATATGTTTTGCAAATTAAATGTTAATGTGAATTGGATTCACATTGTATAATTAATTCTAAATTTAATTTACATTTTATATTAAGTGATTGAATATTATTCATAATTGTGAATGGCCTAATTGAAATTGTCATAAAATAATTTGGATTATTTTTGTTTAGAATTTAAGCAATAATAGTTATGCACATGTGGAATATTTGATGAGATATGAGAACTCACCAAATTTGGAATGAGAGAGCGTCCATACCATGAATGGAGTGGGCGAGCACCAAGAGATCTTTTTCACGGTGATCATCTACTCTATTTGTGGAAGGAAGCTACTCCTCTTTCCATATTATTCCATATGATTTTATTTCATAGAGTCTAAATTTGTTGAATTATTCAACATATTTATTTTCTTTTAAATTAATTAATTATTGTTGCAAATTTATGCAATAAAATCATGGCCAATGATTTGAATTAAGAGTGCATCACCACCATCCAATTTGTTATAAAAGAAAGGAAAGATCAGATATTTCCCTTACAAAAATAAGAAAGAAAGAAATCTCTCTCTTTTCTCATACATGCCCCAACTCTCTCTCTCTCTCTCTATTTCAATATTGTAGCCATCCACTGTATTGATATCGAGAGCATCGTAGTTGTCGCATCGTCGTTGTGCTGCAGGATCGACTTCCCATGGACCTCTACCTTATTCCGTGCTTCTTGCACGTGAGGAAGGCTACGTATTTCGTGAGACAAACCTAGGAGCTTCCATGCTAGGGTCGTCATCTCGGATTGCGGGAAGCATGCATCTCATCCACACGCCCCCAAGTGCATCCTTCATTGGATTGGACTTGATACAGGAGATCTCTTCCTTTAGAGGCATGTGATCGCAAACACTCTTCAAGAGGTAATTCTAGTACTTGTTTTTGGTCTTGATGAAATGATACGAGAAAGGTTCTCATATCGTATGATTTCATATTTGTTAAAATTTTAATTTCTATTGCCCCTTGCAACTAGTACAACTAGTTGTTCTTGATCTCACGTAATGCGATCTTCACACTTCCTAATATACTAAGGCCTAACCATTGCCTTCAAGTGGTATCAGAGAATTGGTCAAAGGTTTTGGATCTGATCCAAACCTTAAGGGAATGAGGTTTTGTATATCGGATGCACTAGGACTCGTAGTTTATGCGTAAGATGCTTATTCAAATCGTTTTTCGCAAAATTGTTTATACATTGTTTGAACTTTTTTATATTTAAAATGTATTTAGAATGTCTAAACATGACCCTAAACTATTTACCAAAGGTTGGCATCAAAGGTGCATTAAATTGATTCGAAAAGTTCATGTGATAAAATTGGTTTTACATGTATTCACATATCTGTAACTAATTTATTTTTTGTTACTATTTTTAGTCATGAAATATGCTAGAAACACATTAATTTACTATAAAACTAAACCAAAAAAATGCTTGAATTTATTTCGTAGAATTTCAACTATGTTTCCCCTGAATTTTCTGTATATTAGTAGAGATGGGTCGGAAGATGATTAGATCATCACGAGAACTTTCTTAATGTGTTTATCATTCAATGTCAAATAAAGAAATTATGAACTCACCATGATTAATTGATGCTTCACATATTTATGGAAATATTAGAAACATCAATCACCATTTAATGATTATTTAATGACAAAACCCTGGTTTAACCTACAACAGCTGTAGGTTAACTTTACATGCAAAGCCAAATCATGTTTCCTTAATATGACTAGAAATTTATGGTCTTTAAAATTATTTTCAAGATTCCTAAGATTTATGCATGTATACTATATAGTATCATGTCGGTCATCAAAGGAATGATCGATAAAACTACAAGTACATTGCTTTAATTTTTATTATTTTGAATCGGGATAGTGAAGGTGTCTAGACTAGGAATGCTGGCTTGGTTTCTTAATTAGCACCTTGCTTGTCAAGGAAATGTTCTCTCCCAGCATAACTCGTGCGTTCAGGTCGGATTTCAAGGAAAAGGTAATATGAGTAAGACAAGATGTACTTTAATTATTAAAAAATCAGAATAATGTGTACTTTTGAGAGCTAATACTATATAGTAATATCAAGCAAATACTATTTGTTTGTCGAATAAAACAGTCTATTATAAATAGATTTGTAATTCCCTTAGAAGAATTAATTATAATGAATATGATTCATGATGATTAATTAAAATTTGAATGAGATATGGAGGATCATATAAATGACACCTATGGTCTCATGTCAAGGCGAAGGGGTTCGTCACCATGGATTTTAAGTTAGAGACGCCTATGCAAAGTCGTAGCTTCGATGTAGAAGGCACATGGATCAGGCTCTTTACTTCTCGAAAGAGTAAGGTCGTTTGCTTAGCGATCTCAATATTAGTCTTCATATAATTGAGGCGGTATTGAATTGCGTATAACGAGTTTTTATTCTTGTTGATGATTGATTCAATTAACAACAGGTCAACATCATCTTAGTGATGGTGAGCCTGGGTGTTAAAGATTAAATTGAGAAATGCAAGTTGAACTTGCAAGGTAGAATGAGTTCCTGATTCCTTTACCTATGTTATCTTTTATCATGTTATTGGGGGTGTAAGTGTAACCAAGGTAGAAGGGAGATCCCATCTCTTGCTAGAGATATAGCGATAAGTATATCTCATGCTTTGAAAGTTTAATAAGGGATTGGACTTTTAAATTATAAGAGGAAAGACTACTTTGATTTAAAAAACCTTAATCAAAGAATTTAAATTTGAATATATAATTATTTATATGCTCTAATAAGTACATTCTTAATCTCATATATGAAATCCATGAACCAGCTCAACAGGCTTCTGGAGGTCAAACAATTGACCAGGTCAAATTCTTCAAACTAGCACCGTAATTTGAAACATATTCTCTCTGCGGAGCACATCGGCTATGTGCTCACCAAGAACAAGCACGCAAACCCTACAACATTGAAACAACTAAAGTAAAATGAAAAATATGATGAAGATTATCCATTGATTAGGTGTTATATGCTATGATTTTTATCTAATGTGATTCAAAAGCAACATGTAAACATGGACACAAGCCAAGACATAATGTTGAATCTAAAAGAGAATCTCAGTGACGTAAGTCTCACTCAGTGTTACAATATTCTGAAAGAACATATTCACTACAACATATAGGAAGGGACTTCTGTTCAAAAGCACGTAATCAAAATGTTTGGTTATCTCTCGAAACTGGACACCCTTTAGGGCACAGATGGATGCGGATATGCAACAAACTTCATTATGTTATCTTTGCCCAAGTATATCATACCACATGAATAAGTTGAGACTGACTAACGATGAGCTAATTTCTTCAGTGAAGCCTGCTGAGGACATCTTGAAGAAAGAGAATCACCCTGGCAGTGCAATGGTTGCACAGATCAAAGGGAAGCGTGGTCAAAAGCATTAGCTTGGAAGGGTTCGACCCAGAAGAAAAAGAAGAAGAGTGAAGTTGTTGGGTCATCCCCTCATGCTTCTACACTGACAACATCAAAGAAGACTAATATTTGTCATCACTGCAAAAAGCCGAGGTACTGTAAGCGTAACTACCCAGAATACTTGAAAACCATTGGATGAGGTAAAGCCTTGACATGTATAAAATCTACTTTCATCATTGAAAGCAAATTTCTCGTAGGATGAGAAGGCAGTTGGATCATTGATTTCGGTGCTTCTGTTCATGTATGCAATTTGTTGCATCTATTTCGGGAAACTAGAAAAGCTCGATGAAGGGGATATAATCATCCATATGGGATCAGATACAACTACTGCGGCAATCGTCGTCGGCGTCGGGACATGCAGAATGTCATTATCTAGGGGAAGAGTCCTTATATTTAAAGAATGTATTTATGTTCTACATGTTAGAAAAAACTTATTATCTATATCTGGTTATTGCTAAAAATGAGGTGTCTAACATCCGAACTTGGCAGTCCTGCGGTGTCCGACAAATCAGATCCGACAATCAATGTATCGATGCCTCTCTTGGCTCTCATCACCCAACTCATGTGTCTCAATCAACAATCAACCCATAGAATAAATAAGCAATAAATCGAAGTGAGGTGAAATTTATTATACCTTATAAAAAAATTGTATAGTACACAAGTGTAGGGGTCGAACACAAAGGAGTAATGGGGATAGCCACAAAAATTAGCAAATTGTGCAGAAAATCAACAAATGTTTTGTGTATTTTATAGGACATTTCTTCTTTTGTGAGTTTTTAATATTTATATTTCTTGTTGGATTTTAAATTTTAATTTTTTTATTTTTAATTTTATATTTTTTTATTTTCTTCTTATATTTTATTTTGTTTTCTTTTTAATGTATAAAGGTATAACAAATAAATATATATAATATTTAGAGATATAATATAAGTAATGTCTATTTATGCTATATAAATAATAAATAGACATAAAAATTAAGAAATCACAAATAAGAACAATCCTTTTTATTTAAGGGTTTTAAAATAATTAAGGTATTTATAATAGTACTATTAATATTAATAAATATATTAGTATATATATTATGCCTTTATATTTATAAATATATATATAAATACTCAAAGTTACAAAATAAAATATTTTCCTTTTTATATTTTCTCTATTTTTTTAGAATTTTTCTATTTTTTATTTTAGGTTTTTTAAATGCTCAAAATGCCAAATTAGTGACTTATAATAATCACCTAGATTATTTTGGAACTTAAAAATAGATAATATTTAAAAAATTCCCAAAACTATTTTTAATACATAATATATAATATAGTTAAAATTCAGAAATAGAAATAAATATTTTGAGGTTTTTATACATTTTCTACTAATTTTTATAAGGTTTTTTGGAGCTTTTTTTAATTTTTATTGTCTATTTTGTAATTTTCAATGATTTTTAGTCTAGAATAACAAAATATGGTAATAAATATAGCTTATTTTTGGAATTTTTAAAAGTTATTTTATATTTTTAATATTTTCAAAAGCAAACAAGGAATAAATGATCTATTTTTTTAATAAGTATAAAAATAGAATAAAAGGCTTCGATGAAAAATACATGATAAAGTCTAATATCAGGCATCTATCCTAAATTTCTTGTATTTTTTAGAGAATCAGGGACAATTAATAAAATAAAAGCAATAAAAAGAAAATACAATATTAGTAGGGGTATTTTTGTAATATTCCAAAATGTCAAGGTCATGGATGCATTTTTTCACAAAATATAACACTTAATATTAAAGTTACAAGACTAAAGATAATACCGAGACCCGGAGTTAGGGATGGAAAAAGGTCGGATATGGATACGAATATAAGCAAAATCATATCCTTATCCATTTTGAAATACGAATACGAATGTGGATACGAATATTGACGAATGTAAAAAATGTGTTACCATATCCTTAAAAACGAATACGAATGTAAAACGAATACGAATCACATACAAATAATAACACAAATATTTACTAGATTAACTAAAATATACAAGTTTAGGATTGTTTACACACAAAATAGATATACCGGATATAGTAATTTCACAACAATTATATCAACAATGGTGATGCAATCATAAATGTTGTTACGCACAATTATAAATATATATATTATTTTACTTATGTACAAAAACGAATATATGAATACAAATGTAAATATTAGCGAATGTCAAAGTGATATCCATATCCACATCCATTTTAAAACGAATACGAATGTCAAAATATGTATAAAACGAATACGATAGCGGATCGGATACGAATATACTCACATTCGTTTTCATCCCTACCCGGAGGGGGTCCACTGCAAAATGTCTTGCCGCCTCACGTGTATGCACAATTGAGATGATGTGGCAGCAGACCTAAGTGCAAATAAAGGAAATGCAAGGTTCAAAATATAAATATTATAAAAAAATTGAACTGTAGATGAATGCTTATGGATTTAAAATAAAATATAAAATGCATGGGAGAGAAGATGCAAAATACCCATATATGTGTGATGGATAACAAATGAGGCGCCACTTATCCATGTGGCGTGCTCTGGACGCACGATGACAATTCGATGATGGTCGTGCGGGATTAAATTCTAATGATGGAGTTGATGGTGCCGACGCTACTTCATCCAACGACAGTTGCTTAACCTGGCATAGGTGCACAATCGGATGACTAAAAGATCCCCTAAATGAGCATGGAAGAACTAATGCATAAGGCCGCTTCGATCGGTTGGATATCACCGCTCCGGCCACTTAGGAGGCCTGCAGGGGCTCAAAATGGAACTAGATCCCCTTCGCACCAAATGATGCCTTCAGAATGGTCCAGGACCCATTGATTGTGTCCTGGAGCCATGTGAAAACTCGAAGGACCTAGGAGCTTCTCCAGCAGACTTGCAGGGTTAGAGTTGACAATAAAAAGTGAGAGTATGTGCGTGTTCAGGGCCCAAAAAGATGGTGAAATGAGTGTTGAATTCTTACTTTCTATGGGTTTTTTATTATTAAGGAATAAATGTGTAATATGCACGAGTGTCGTCGCAACCCAACGAAAGTCTCAACAAAATTATTTGATTTTTCTATTCACAACTCAAGCAAGCAAAAAAATAAGAAATATAAGAAAGAGAAGTGTTAATACTATTTATTTACCTGTATAGCCTACAGGATCGAACTCAGGGAGACAACAATGAATCCTGAGGGTTATTCAATAAATGAGAAATCAAAGAAAGAAAAAAGGAACACAAAGCAAACTAGACTAGGATTTTTGTAGATTTTTTTATACTTTTAATTTTTATGGATTCTTAATGTTATATTTTTTATGGTTTTATCATTATGAAAATTTTTATAAATTTTTGAATTTTGCAAATGTTTTTAATTTTAAAAATAATAAAAATAAAAGAGAAGAAAGATAACTTTTTGTATTTTTAAACAACTCAAAAATGCACAAAAAATCAAAGAAAACTATTTTTGGATTTTTAATGTTTTTATTCTATTTTGTGATTTTTCGAGCACTTTTAGTTTTTCAGAATTTTAAAACAATTAAAAATAGTGAAAATAACAAATATAAATGAAACATATGTTCTTGTGATTTTATAATATAAAATAAAGTAAACAATATATGAAATATATACAAAAATAGAGACGATTTTTTATAGTTTCAAAAAAGTTATTTTATCATTTTTTGATTTTATATGATTTTTATGCATTATTAATGTTTCGTTCTTTTTTTGTTTTTGTAGGGAATTAAACTATGAAATTTTTATAGAAAATAAAACAAAAAAAGAAACACGTAAATCTTTACAGAATTTTTGGAAATATTTTTCTATTTTTAATGGATTATTTTTAGCAAGTGGAACAAAATAGATGCTTTTTTATTTTTCAAAAATATTAAAACTAATTAAAAACCAAAAAATACTAGAGCTAATAGTGATTAACCGGAATTTATTATATTTTTAGGGGATTTTTAGAGGTGATTTAGTATTTATTAAGTTAAATTAGTCAACAAAACTTAATTCAGGCTCACGGGGGTATAAGTGCAATTAAATTTATTTAGGCTACTGGAAAATAACAAATAATGAAGTTTAGGGTATAACCCTACAATTTACCCAAGAAGGCGCATGCCGACGCACGTGAGGTGCACTGGCATGGACCTATTGAGAATTATTATATTCCTAGGGGATGAACAGTAATAATAAATAACAAGACATATATTGCAATTAACCTAAATGTCACGTGCAATGCACGTTTATACGATCAAAGAGGAATAAAGTGCAATTAAAATAAACAACTAGGAAATATATGCAATTAACCAATCAAGTAATACACGACATGTTTCCACTTAAGGGATTATTTACAAAGCTAAAACAAATAGGGAGTAGGGTGCAATTTTACCTTTAATCCACGTGGTGAAGTGAACGACTGGGATGGCTCTGATTCTGATTTGACGGCTAAAGATGAAGATGCTCATGGATGGATGAGATGCAATTTGGAAAGTCTGATCCACAGCCTGGAATTGAAGCAAAGCGGATGGTGTCGATCTGATCTGACATGTGTTCCTGATTGGAGTCCTCTGTAGCTATTTTGATGAACTCGGAAGAAGGTTGGCTGCTACGAAGTTCGATCGATCGAATCTCTACCAATCTACACCCGAATCACCTTCTCATGGTCTGGGCATGCTCTTGCAATATCCCTCCATCGTCTAACTATGTTGATGATGATTTGTCGGATATGAATATAGAGGTCTGGGTATGCTGCAGCTCAAAGTCCACCTCCAGATCCTCCTCCTTGGTCCTAGGTTCTCTATGGTCGGAATAGGAGCCGATCTACAGATCTGATGTGTTCTGGAGATGATCAAGTTTGGGAGAAGAATGGAGACCGTTCATTAAATGTGAAGGGGATAGTCAGATGAACAAGCAGGTGATCAGAGAGCTCCGATCAGGTAGATCAGAGCTCAAATATGGTGGATATGATCTAAGCTAACATGAATTAAATGATTAACTAAACATAGAAATTAAAGGTAAATGAATTAATGTTACCTAAAGATGGAATATGGGGGGTTTTAGCCTCGATCATGTGGTGTAAGGAGGGAGAAGTTGAACGATGTGGCAGAGCTCCGACGTCCCGGCAGAACTCATCCTCCCGGATAAATCACGGCTCTCCCGGTTGTGGGAGACGAGTTCTGTCACAACTCAACTTCCAGGCTCAGTCTCAGGCGCAAAAAGCGGAGGAAGATGGATCAACAGGATGAGGTTGAGATCTAGGAGGTCTTATAGCATAAGGGGTCCAGCATATTTGGAAGATGAAATGCACAAGGATCGAGGCAAAGCCAGAGGAGAAATGATTTGAGCGAGGGAAAAGTATAAACGGGTGATCAAAGGCACAAGGAAATGTGATTTCTTAATGCTCAGATCGAGCGGGAAAATTGGAAAAACTGTTGCGGTGAGGGGGGTTTATCTGGAAATCGGGTGGTATAGGAGTTAACCTGGGTCAACAGACCCAGGTCCTCCAATCAGGAGCGAATAGGAAAAAGACAAAAATGCACTAAAAGATAAAAATTAAAGAAAAGTTAAATAAATGCAATAAAAATAATAAATGATTTTAAATAAATAAATGATGTAAAGAAAAAATGTTTATAAAATAAATAATCTTATTTATAATAAATTTTAATAAATTAAATAGATTAATTTAATAGTTAGAATAAATATTACCCTTTATTCATAGGTAAATATCCCTATATATACAACAATTTGATTTTTAGTAAATTATTTCTACAAAAAATATATAATTTATTATTATATTTATTTACAGTTTTTTACAAGAATTTTAAACATATTTTTATTTTATTTTTACAAAATAATTTGTTAATTTAAATAAATAGATATGGTTACAAGATACATAGTGGTATTTGTATCATATATACACTATTTTGTGTTGGTGATTTTTATTTTAATTGGATACACTACAATATTTACAAGTATTTTAAAATACATCATTCATAAATATGTACAAGAAATAATTAAAATAAATATATTCACACAATATATAGTATTGGCACACTGTACAATACACTCCAAAAAGCCACATTTGCATCTTAACTCCGATTTTAATGAAACCATCACTTTGAAGCTTATTTTATTTCGAGTACAATGAAAGGGAGTTTGCTTATTTTTTAGTTTTATGGACAAGATATGAGTCTGGAAAGTTAGGTTTTGCAGATATTTCAAAGTGTCATTATTTGCACAATAAATGATGATTCTTCTTGTAATTATTTTTAATATTTACAAATTACTTTTATGTACAAGTTCAAATTACTTTTATATACAAGTTCCAAGAAGAAAATATTTTTATTTAAGATGATCAGAGTGATAAATAAAATAGTAGAAGGTTTTATATACAAAATAGATGAAATATGTTCAATTTGTACATGAAGAATGAATGAATTTTGGTTTTCTTTATTTTTCTACACTAGACCTTATCTCCCCATATTTTATTCTTTGTTGATCCGGTCAAGTCTTGACCTTCACTCGGGGTTAGAGTCAACATGTATTTATTACATGTATATATACAGTCTTTAATTTCTTTATTTTTATTTATTTATTTATTTAAGTTTAAAATAATGGTTTTTTTATAATATTTACAAAAGAATATAAAAGAATAAAAATATGAATTTATTAATATTTACTGGTATTTAAGAAGGGATTTTAAGCTAAAATAAATGAATAAAGATAATGAAATGCATATTCATCACCCCCTATACTTTATCTTTGCTAGTCCCTTAGCAAATACTTATTAAAAGAATAAGTGACTAAAAAGAAAAGGAAGAAAGGAAAAAGAAAGAAGATAGAACAATTTGATTTTTAAACTATTCTTTATAGAATCAAAGTATGGAGCTCGATCAGATCTTTAGATTATTAGTTGGAAGAACCTTATTGAGAGTTGGAGTTAAAACCTAACAGACTCTAAGTTCCACAAGACTCCTATTCAGGTCACCTCAACAATCAGGTCAAAACAAGCCCTCATAAGCAAATTCTGATTACTGTGAATCTACTTATACTGTATATGTGAAGTATAGCTCTCCGCATCAAAAATGACAAAGACCAGCCTTCTCTTAGCAAGGTAATCCTAATTCCCCAATCTAGCAACTATTTTCTCAAGGAGCAGGGTATTCCTTTCTAAGTTCAGGTGTGTGATGTGTCCACAATAAAAGTGGGAGAACTAGAAGAATAATAAGAGAAATGGAGTTTGGCCAGTGTAGCCACATCTCCTTGTTAAGCGGGCCAATGTAGCCAAGTCTCTATTAATCTGCAATCTCTCTAAAGTTGGACCAATGTAGTCAAATATATACATGAATGATATGTATGTATATATATTATTTGATACATGTGTACCTCTCATGGAAGAATTGTTGCACTGCATAAATCTTTATTGTGCCCCTACGGATATAGAATATTTTTGTTCGCACATGTTTCGGGGTCTTAAAAAAATTGTGCCAGCATACCATCCCTCTATTGAAGCTTTATTACATCCCACAACTCCCTTCGTTAGACTTCAATGCCACAAGACTAGGTTGGGGCGCACTGGTCACTCAAGGTGACTGTGTATGTTTCCATTCATATGTGTCTCTTGCCGGAGGATTCTAACCCTCATCATCTCATCATAGAAGAGCTACATGTAAAGTGATTATCCAAGTTAGGTCACTATCTAATAGAACAATGCGTGTGTATGAAATATTCTACTTAGATCAATCAAGATGACATGTAAACATAGCCTTGTGGACTCAAAGAATTAATTTGCTAGACCTAAAAAGTCTCAACTTCAGTTCCTATAAGGTTCCCATGAAATTATGTGGATTAAGATCTTAACCAAGCTCAATTTTGATTCTATTCCAGAATAGTTTAAGCATCAATTTCATTCTGAAAAATGCATATGCACATGCAAGAAATATATTCAAAGCACTTTTTTCAAAGAAAAGAAAAGAAATAAAAGACAAATAATTTTGAAAGTTTTCCAGAGAGTTTTGTAAATTTTAATGGATTTTATTTTTTTTTTCAATTTTTATAGGATTTTTAATAGAGAGAATTATACACATTTACAAGAATTTTACAAGGATTTTATACAACTTAGACGAATTTTGTACAAAGCATATATACAAGTTTAGATACAATTTATACAAAAAAATTTACAAACAGGATATTAACAAGTTTTATCTAAAAGTTTTACAAGGTGGATTTTATCTACAACGAATTTTATTTACAAAATTTAATAACAGATTTTATATACACTTCATATGAGCTTTATACAAGGATTTTATTCAATAATTTTATGCACAAAATAATTTTATTCACATATTTACAAAGTGATTAAAGGCTCTTTTTACCAACTTTTTGTACAACTAGTATATCCATACAATATGTATAAACAGATTATTTATATACAAGGTGGCAAAATAATTTACAAATAATTTTATAAAAACTTTACAAACCTTTACAAAATATATTAACAAAATCCTTTCAAAACATTTTACAAAATTTTACAATCTTTTTACAACAATTTTACGAAATAGGTTTTTAAAACTAATTTACAAAAATTTTGCAAATCGGTTTACAAAGGTTTTATTAAAATTTTACAAATATTTTTATAATATAACTAATTTTGATACAAACTAATTTACAAGTATTTTACAAAAAAAAATCATTTTACAAAAATTTGTACAAAAATAATTTTACAAAGGTTTTTACATCATTTTTACATATAATTTTTACAAATATTTTACAACACATTTATACAAACAATTTTACGAACATTTTATAAAACTATTTAAAAAATATTTTTTTTCAAAGATTTTTTTACAAATTTTCACAAATATTTTTATTCCAATTTATTTAGCCATATTATTAACAACCAAAAGAACGATATGGTTAAAGTATATATACAATATACACGATACCCCTATACTTAGCCTGAACTATTTCCTCATAGTGCCAAAAGAGCTACAAAGGAAGACATAACTCGTGCTAAGTATAAAAAAGTGAAAAGAATCTTTACAACAATGACTCAAAGAATAACGAATGAAAAGAATATAAGTTGGTAATCTTCCCTATACTTAGGATCAAATGATGCTAAGTATAGAGAGTGTACAGATGGGGAAAACCAAGGAAAAGAATGTGCAAACTCAACAACTCGACTTGTCCTCTCCTATACTTACGGTAAAAGATCCCTAAGTATAGAAAAAGAATATCAACAAGTTGAAGTACAAGCGAGAGAACAAAAGAATAAAAAGAAATAAAAATGTTAAAGAAGAAAGGAATGAACGACCTCACTCCCCCTATACTCAGGGTAAAGGATCCCTAAGTACAGTAAAAAACTACAAGGGTGATGAAACGAAAAGAAAAGAACAACTCAAGTCATTCACCTCCCTTATCTTAGGATAGAGTACATCCTAAGTATAGCACACACACGAGAAAGATGTTACTGATAAAAACGAGAGAAGAAAGAATAAAAAGAAAGGATATATACAAAAGAATGTCAGCTTATGTGATGCAGGAGATGACAAAGAATCGTCGTTTGATACCACATAGATGGAATCAACTACGGACATGAATGTGTCATGATCTAGATATGGCTTTAGCAACTGTCTGTTCACAACAAATGGTTATGCGTCAAATGACAACCTAGATATGACAATACTACCATTGTCGCGTACATCTCTCACAATGAATGGTCCTGGCCATTTGCTTTTTTGTTTGTCGAGAAACAACTTTAACTTCGCATCAAACAACCATACTTTCTGATCAAGGATGAAAGACTTCCTTCTAATGTGTCGATCATGCCAACGCTTGACTTCCTCCTTATACATGAGTGATATGTCGTATGCGAAATGTCAGAATTCCAATAATCTGTTTAGATCTAACTGCCTATTCTTGTGTTATGTCTCATTATCTAGGTTGCATACATGTAGTGCCCATAAAGATTTGTGAATTAATTCAACTGGCAAGGGGCAAGGCTTTTCATAAACCAATCTACAAGGAGACATGTCAAATGGAGACTTGTATGCTGTCCAATAAGCCCATAGAACTGAGTCAAGTATCTAGGACCAGTTCTTCCTATCTGGACGTATAAGTTTCTAAAGTATCATAATCTCCCTATTTGAAATCTCAGCCAAGCCATTAGTTTGTGGGTAGTAAGGAGCTTTTTGACCTCTCGATTAATAAAATGGTTCCTCCGATCTGAAATGAGTATCTTGGGTATCCTGAACCGTGCAATAATGTTGTCCTTGAGGAAGGAACAAACTGTACGGCTATCAGTGGCTCTGGTGGGGTTCGCCTCCACCCAACGACTAATATAATCCACGACAAGTAGGATGTACTAAAATCCTTGACTGACAGGAAATGGACCCATGAAGTCTATGTCCCAAGCATCTAAAACATCTGAAATCTGGATATATCTCAGAGGTATGGTATCTTTGGAACCGACGGTTCCTCCCATTTTTCAGTAATCAGTACAACCTCGAACATAATATGCAGCATCCTTAAACAGAGTTAGCCACCCCGGCCGCTTTGTAGAACCTTTGCTAACGTGTGCTTCCCCGAATGATGCCCACCAGCCTCTAATCTGTGAAAATGCTCAAGTACACAGATTTATTCCTCCTGAGGAATGCACCTCCTCCAGATACAATCCATACCCTCATAAAATATGTATGGATCCTCCCACTGATAAAAATGAATCTCTGACAGAGATCTATCTACCTTAATCTTGGGATAATCTTGTGGAACTTTCTTACAGACAAGATAGTTCACAATATCAACGTACCATGGGAGTGAGGCAACAAACAAGATAGCCTCATCTGGAAAGGTCTTTGAAAAGGGAAGTAGTAGCTACTCGGGTCCAGGATTGCTTGAATCTTTATATCAAACTCCTAGGAAGAAGGATTCATCTGTAAGGCATGGTTTGGCATCCTTCTTTGCCTTTGGATATCGTATGACAGTATGTTCTGTGTATACAACGACATGTGAATCGAGAAGATATGAAGGGACTTCTCTAACACGAACACTACTGCTAGCATCTCCTTATTTGTAACTATTGCATTGTGCCTCTTCCAGAGTCTTGATAGCATAGTGTATGGCAAATGGTACACCATCTCGTCTCTACCCTAAAACACCTCCAAGTGCAAAATCTAACGTGTCAATCATGATCTCAAAGGGGAGAGACCAATCAGGTTGTTGAAGCACTCGTAACCATCTCTTTCATTTGGTGAAATGCAAGGAGGATTTTCTCATCTACAGTAAACTCATTCTCTTTGCACAGAAGCTTAGTCAAAGGCCTAGCGATCTTGCTGAAGTCCTTAATGAATCGCCTACAGAATCTAACATGTCCAAGAAATGACCTCAATTGTTTCAAACTTTGTGGTGGCTTTAGCATGGAGATCACATCAAGCTTAGTTGGGTCAACCTCCATATCATGTTTGGAGATGACATGGCCCAATACCATCCCATGAGTCACCATAAAGTGACTCTTCTCCCACGAGAGCACTAAGTTCACCTCGCAACATCTCTGAAGTACTCGATCTAAATGGTTAAGACACGAGTCAAAACTGTCCCCGTAGATCGAGAGATCATCCATGAAGACCTTGAGGAAACTACCTACCATGTCAGCAAAAATGACCAACATACACTTTTGGAATGTAGCGGTGGCATTATACAATCCAAAAGGCATTCGTCTAAAGGTGCATGTGCCAAACGAACAAGTAAAAGTAGTCTTCTCTTTATCCTCATGAGCGATTGCTACCTGGTTTTATCCTGAGTACCCATCCAAGAAATAAAAGAACTCCTTCCTTACCAACCTCTCAATAATCTGATCAATAAATGGCAGAGGAAAGATATATTTCTTGGTCGCTGAATTCAAGCATCGGTAATCTATGCAGACACGCCATGAAGTAGGTACATGAGTCAGAATCTCCTCACCAAGGTCTCGTTACGACAGTAATCCGGATTTCTTTAGGACCACATGCAACGGACTGACCCACTTGGAATCTGAAATGGGATAAATAAAGCCAACATCACATCATTTCTTGATCTCTTTCATGACAGCATCCCAGAGATTAGGATTCAACTAACGCTTAAACTCAAGGGTCAGCTTGTTGTCATCCTCTAAGTATGTGATGTGAGCATAAAGCTGGACTAATCCCACAGAGATTTGAAATACTCCAGCCAATATCCTTGCGATTTCTCTCAAGAACCTCTAGCACGTGAGATTCCTGGTCATCGATTAACTATGAACTGATGATGACCGGAAACATCTGGGGGCACCCGTAAGGAAGGCATACTTCAGAGATGAGGGTAGAACTTTGAGCTCATGTGGTGTGTGAATTGGCTCTACAACAACCTCTGCAACCATACTGGTAGAAGGTATATGATCTGAACTCAATGAATTGTCCACCGTGGTTATTGTAGGCTCAACAATGAAAGTATCACATAGATATGCGAGGAATGCACTCTACTCAGACAAGGATGGTTCATCAAGTTGCTCAAAGATCTCTGCAAACTTATCAACAAAAGGCTCATATATCTCAGCACTAATCTTAGTAGAAAGTGTATCATCAGCAAGTATCTTAGTAAAATCTATATGTGGCTCAGATATCTCAGCAGGATGTTTATCAATAATGATCTGAGAATAATGCGTATCAAATAACTCAAAATGTACCTCTGAATGTATCTCAGATCGATCCTTAGAATACATCTCAAACTGTTCATCAGCTAACAACTCAGAATCATCAATAAGGGAGCTCAAAGTGACCATGCTTTCCAGGATTTCCTTCTGAGAAAGGAACCCATGTGTGTCCATCAAATCGATGAACAAATCAATATCTCGAATCTCAGCTAGAAAATCACAGTCCTCGGAAACTAGTGTACTCGACTCTCTCGCATCTACTGATGGTAGCGGTGATGGCCTCGAATCTGCGATCATCTCTATCTTCACATTATCACTAGGAGAGTGAAAGGTGATCTCTCCAGTACCATAATCAACTACCGCTTCGACCGTTCGAAGGAATGGTTGACCAAGTATGATCAAGGTATGGAGTAACGGTGCAGGTGTGTCCATATCCATGACAACGAAATCAACTGGGAAGCTCATGCCTTGCACCATTACAATAATGTCCTCAAGTATGCCCCTCAACCTCTTGATCGATCTATTAGTAAACTGAAGGATCATCCTGGTTTATCTCAGAGGTCCCAATCCAAACCCGGTAAGTAACGAGGATGGTATCAAATTTATCGAGGATTCGCTATAGAGTAGAGTACGATCAAACTCCTGATCAAATATCAAATAATGGATGTGAGGTGTTCTCTTATCTTTCTTCTTCGGTGGGAAGTTTCTAATGGCATGAACTGTGGCCATGGTCAATATGTGCTTCTCTGTTCTCTGGCATCTGATCTACTTAGGCACGCTTCTTGGTACATGCTTATTTCCTTCCCTTTTTGACTGTTGGCATGAACTCCATGATCTTAAGGAGTGACTTCTCTAAAAATATGTTTTGTAATATCTCTACCACTCTAGGATCAGATAGTGTTGTTTTGATATTTTTGAAATTTTCTTTTATTTAAAGCGGATGGAATTGGGACAGAATATGAACAAACATCAAATCTCTTATTGACATTAGAATCAACATATATATGCGGATGATCATAAACATGTTGTACAGTACATCCAATACAGTTATAGAAGAAGAAACAGAAGAGAAAACAGTGTGGGCTGTGTCTACTGGTGCTGAAGAAGACTCCGCAACAGGTGTGTTCTTCCTTAAACCTGACTCGACACTGCATCTCGCCTTATTCTCTCAAGGTGGTGGTGGTGGTGGAGAATAAAATGAAGAAGTTCCTCCAAGATGTGGAACTGCAACTCTGGATCGTTGCTCAATTGATGAAGAATATGGCATCGGTGAAGCTCTCTTAATTGCTCGATCACTCAACCCCAACTCTGGATGTGCAGGAAGCTGCAATCTCCTACCGCTCCTGAGAGAAATGGTGTCAGATAAACATGTAAAATCAAAGGCCATACATATCTCGGGTGTGAATGGATCATGGACTACCCGCTCCTTGCATCTAAATTTGTTGGGATTGGCCTCGACCTGGGATGGAATAAGAGTCTTTGTTGTGGTTAGGTTGTCGAGCCTCTGAGTAAGATCTGTCATGTTCGTCATAAGCAAGGCAAGCTGGTCAAGGGCTGGATTCACTGAAGGTGCCTCAGGGTGCTCAATAACAGACTATTGCTGAGTTTGGTAACGCGGAGGTTGGTACCGAGAATACTAATATTGTTGATATGAATATGAAGGAGGAGGATACGAGTAATACTACTCAGAATATGAAGGTTGTTGTGGATATGGCCGAAGCGAGTAGGCAACATGCATCAGTTGCCGGTATCCCTGTCTCCAAATATGAAAGTGTGGCGGAGATGGATACTGGTGAGGCTATGAAGGCTGGTGTTAGAGTAGTGGTCTCCCTCCTTGAAAGTGGTGAGCTGGACTCTGACTAGGCTGCAAACTAGGCTTACCCTAACTAGATGGATTGGGCTGATTATGATCAAGGTCAAACCAGATACCATTCACCTCATGGATGTGAGGTGGAGCTGGAGAGAACTACTCGAGAATGTACTGCTGCTCTTTTTAATACGATACAACACAAGTCTGAGCATTCTACTTCTAGATCTGATATGGTGTTTACATGTATTACACATGTTGAACGATAAAAGAAGAACCTCTGGTACTCTACCGGGCTGAAGAAGAAGTGGAACTAGGCTGCTCCACTGCAGGAGTATCGGTTGTGGCACACTGGCTCTGACACGAGCTGATGGTACTGACTATGAGCTCCAGATGATGTGTAATATCATCAAGCTTGTCCATATGCTTCATCCTCTGTAAGATCACTTGTATTTTATCAAGTTCTTGTGATCACTTTTTGATAATATCGACTTTGGATAGGTGATTCCCAATAATGGTCAGATAGGTGTTGTCCACCCTATCCACACCATGAGATGTCATCATGGTGAAAACCTTGTAGGGAACTGTTGAAGTAGAAGAAGGAGTAGGGTGCTCTCTACCATCTCCTCAAAAATCAGGTATATCATGTCCTCATCCTTATTGAAATGTGAACCCCCACAAGCGGAGTCCACCGATCTCTAGTTCTCTAGGCTCAACCCACCAAAGAAGTTCTGCACCAGGCTCGTCTTTGGAATATCGTGGTGGGGCACTTCTCCATCAAATCTTTAAATCTTTCCCATGACTCGTGAATAGGCTCATGGGACAACTAGGAGACGTTGTCTATTAATGATCGCATTTGGTTGAGGCGTCTCAATGGATAATACTTGTTAAGAAAATCAGACATCAACTCTTCCCAAGATGTGACGACCTTCCCTAAATGGTTAATCCAATAAAGTGTCTTGTCCATGGGACTGGATGGGGAGGCAGTCATCTTCACTACCTCTAACAGGATATTAGAGTAGTGGATCGTACTGCAAATGCGATCGAACTGTTGTAGGTGTGTGTATGGCTCCATATGAATGTTCCCATGGAATATAGGGAGCAAAGGTAAAATAGTGGGTCTCAGCTTGAAATTCCCATGAACTGTAGGAATCTGTATCCATGTCATAGCGTGTTCTGCTCCTGGGTTATAGGCATCTCTCAATGTGGTCTTCAGCTCCACTCTCGGCTGCTCATGATCGAGTCCCCCATTCCCACTTCCATGAATCTGTCCATCCTCCTCTCTCTCCTCTCTGCGCGATCCTAACTCAGCTCTAAGATCATGTCTCTCAGTCTAGACTGGATGTTGGCCTATCTGTAAGCTAGGCCAGAATGGTTTAAATAGATGCCAACATCGTACTATTGATCTCATGCTGCTCAATAATCCGACACTTACCCTTTGGTGGTGCCATCGGGTCCTCTGAATCTGAATCAATCGTTGAAAATGTGCAAGGCACTCGATCATTCCTAAAAATAAATGGAGTCTCAAATGATATTTCGAGATTAGAGTCAATCTCGAATAAGGGATTTATTGGCGAAAGAAATGGAGAAGTGGAAAATGAAGTAAATTCATAAAGAGAGTCATCTGATGAATCCATGATTCACATCCTTTATTCTTTTATTCTAGCCAAATTCCCTATGTAAAATATTTGTAAATATATATCAAATACAATAAATTAGCTTTGTGCATGCATTCGTTAATATTGGGTAATTAACATTCTTTTTGACCAAAATAAAAGAATAAAGAAGAAAAGGAAAAGAAGAAAATAAGGATGTATTTATGCAATAAATGCAGACTAACCCAAACTCGAAAAGGCCAAATATTGGCCTGATCGATAAGGAATAAAGCGGGGAGAGATAGGGTCCTTATTCATTCTATATATTCATCACTACTTATCATGTATATATATCCTTCACTTATTTTTATCTCTCAAAAAATAATCTCTTTCAAAATAATTAATTTTTCTTAATAAAATTTGTAAATAAAAATGTAAATAAAAATAATTACAAAATAAGATTGTTTTTAAGTGTACAACACCTATAATTATTGATGAATCCATGATTCACATCTTTTATTCTTTTATTTTAGCCAAATTCCCTATGCAAAATATCTGTAAATATGTATTAAATACAATAAATTAGCATTTTGCATACATTTGTTAATATTGTGTAATTATAATTCTTTTCGACCAAAATAAAAGAATAAAGAAGAAAAGAAAAAGGGAAAAGAAAAGGAATAAAATAAGGATGTATTTATGCAATAAATGCAGACTGACCTGAACCCCCATAGAAGGCCAAATATTGGTCTGATCGACAAGGAATAAAGTAGGGAGAGATAGGGCCTTCATCCATCGTATATATATTCATCACTACTCATCCTGTATATATCCTTCACCTCTTTTATTTCTAATAAAATAACCTTAAAATAATCAAATTTCCTTAATAAAATTTGTAAATAAAAATAATAAAAATAAGTGAAAATATAGAATGTATACAAACATACAGCACATATACTTGTATATATATATATTGTAAATAATTTAAATATTTTGTATTTTTGACACTTGTATATATTTCTCATAATTACATAAAGTTAAAATAAAACTCATAAAATACAAATTAAATAAAAAATAAAATCCCCTTTTCATTGTACAAACTACCAAACATATATATTGTACATAAGATCTATTTGTTAATACCTATAATTAATTTGAAAAAAAATCAAATAAAAATGTTTTTATACACTTTGAAATATTTTGTAAATAAATAAAATATAAAACTAATGTATTTTTATAAAAATAATAAAATAAAAATACATGTATATAATATATAGGTATATTATACATTTACATAATACCATATATATTTATTACAAAAAATAATAAAAAAACATAGAAAAATAGTTTATAAAATAACTAGCATTTTTATGTTTAAAAACTTTATTTTAAATTCATTTTCTATTTTTATTTTATTTTCTTTGATTTTGTAAATTCCTGAATTCTGATGGGTCGATCGGGTCCGTTGACCCGGGTCTACCGCCCCTTCTCGAGGTCCGGTTCGGGACAGCTCTCGTCGGACTTCATTTTTCCCAATTACTATGCCTGATCCGACCACTTCCCACCTCGGATTGCAGACCCTTGTACTCCCTACATATCTGTAATCATCGCAGATCCCTAGACAGGTCTGGATCCCCCTAGGGTTTCTCACCTTCACTTGATCTTTCTAGACCCTTGAGGACCCTATAAATCATCTTCACCGACCTCCACAGTAAGGCAGCTTGTTCCTCGTGCCTCCTTTCTCCACTAGTGCCTTTGGGATAGTGAAAAAATTCTAGTCGACCATCTCGTAGCTTGGATTGGCGTCGAATCGATCGCATCTCGCTTTGTGTTCAGAGCTCCACCGTGATTAGCCTCCTAGGTTTTCTGCACCCTGGTTGAGGCTGCAACTCCTCCTTCACCTCCACCTCGCTTCGCCCTTCAGTTCAGATCATTAAGGTATCCTTTATTTCCTTCAAATTTCGCTCCTGTATTCGATTCTCCCATCAGTCACCACCCTCCATCTTCGCTCCAGCTGTCGGACTGGAGCCTCATCATTCACATCTATCTATATTGATCCGAGCCCCATATCACTTACCACCTTCTCACGCAACCTTATCACCCTATCCTTGCTCATCGGAGCTAGAATAGGTTCGATCTCCTTCCCTCACCTTCGTCGGAGATCAACTCATCCCCCACTCCTCGCCACTTCTTTCCTTTTTAACTGCAAATAACCCCCGTCGGAGCTCTGCCTTCGAGCTTAGCATACCCCTTGCAAGTTCTGGATGCACAAAAGGCTCGAATCGAGCCTCAACTTTAGTGGCGGAGCACCTCCAGGTGTTGGACCTCCACCTTCCACATCCGGTCGTTCGCAGTCCCATCTCAGACTTCCACCGGATGCGGACCACCACAGGAGGGTGCTAGAGTTTGTAGTGAGCTGATCAATGCCTTGGATCGCCTAAGATACCCGATTTAAGCAACCCCGACGAGTCCTTCCCAGTTCGTCCAACACGTCTCTTCATAGTCGGATGAAGTAGTCCCGCTTCCATATTGATCTGAACTACACAATAGTGCCCAAGTTTAGGCGCTCAGATCAGGTATGGGCCAGATCTGATCGCATGCCACTCGTTTTTCCCCAACTGTCAGATCTGTTCTATAATGGTAGATTGGAACCGTGTGCCTGCTCCACGTCCCTGGTCGTCAAATCCTTTCCCAGACGTCATCAAAGCCATACTTCAGAGATCCTCCACACTCCCGCCACATGTCCTGCCAAGGGTAAATTTCCCTTTTCCCCATATCGTTTAAGTTATTTTGTTTTAATCAAATAAATGTAATATTAGTTAAAAACTATTCGCAATAAGGACCCTAGGTTTTCTTTATTTGCATTTAAGTCCCTACGAGTCGAGCTCGCATGTGCCTTCACGTGTTTTGTGGGATATTTGCAAAACTTTACCTATGTTTTTCACATGTTATCTTAATCAGAGAACTTTTATGAGAATTGAATTTATACCCCTGTGAACCATCTATCACGTGTAGTACGTGGATTTTTTGGACTAATTTCATTCAGGCCCCTCGGTTTTATTGCTTATTATACTCCGGCCCTAGAATTTGATTTAGTTGCATCCAGGTCCTGCTTCTTCCAACCTTTTATTGTTGTTTATTTTTTATGAAATAAATAGCATACAAGACCCACAAATTCCCAAAAATTAAGGATAAAGACATGCCATGTCCTTTTACTTAGCATAAATTTTTTGTTGCAAAATAATTATTTTTACTATTTTTAGAAATACAAAAATAGTGTCATTTCATCATGTTCAGTTTAGAAAATTCACAAAAATTCGAAAAAAGTTTAATAATTCAAAAAAATTAGGGTATCCTTATTTTGACTTGTTTTAATTTCTATCTAATTTTCATATTATTTACTTTTATAAAAACACAGAAATTTACAGAACCCTGAAAATCTTATAAAATCATATAAAATCCATTAAAAATCCAAAAATTGTGATTTTAGTTTCTACTTGTAGATATTCTCCTCTAATTTTTATTAAAATTAATTTCCAGGGAGCAACTTTCCTATTTTTAAATTGAAGAATACTCCTAACTATGCACTATTTGCTTTTTTTCTTAGTTTCTGATTTATTTGAATTCTTATAAAAACTTGGAAATCTTTAAAAACAATTACCAAAAATAGTATAAAACCCATAAAACATAAAAATATTTTTGTTTTGGATTTTTGAGTATTTTTACTATATTTGAAAAATAAAAAAAGAACTTGGGTTTCCTCTTTTATTCATTGTTTTATTTACCTTGTTTTAAAAAACCAAGAATTTGCAAAATTAAAACCCACTAAAAATAAAAATCCTTTGATTCTTTGAGTCGCCTACCTAGTTCATTAATTGTGCCCCATGTGTTCATCCCTGGTCGCTATACCAGGTTAATAATAATGGCTATACCACTTTGCTTGATTTCTTTTGTGGTTAAATAATTTTCTCGATTTTCACATAGTTGGCTCGGGTGACAATGACACGTTAAATTATTCTCTTAACCTGAGCTGGCTATCGTGGCATCAGAATGGTGTCGTTGTCAGGGAGCACGACTAGGAAGTTCGGATTTATGCTTATTTCTTGTTTCTTTCTTTTCTTTCTTTTCCTTTTATTTTCTTTACTCTTACTATGACACGAGCTGGTGGTACTAACTAAGGGCTCCATATGATGTGTAATATCATCGAGCTTGTCCAGTTGCTTCATCCTATGTTTGATCACTTATATTTTATATAGTTCTTGTGAAAGCTTTTCGATAATATCGACTTTGGATAGGTGATTCCCAATAATGGTCAGATCAGCGTTATCCACCCTATCAATATCATGAGATGTCGTCATGTTGACATCCTTGTGGGGAACTGCTGAAATAGAAGAAGGAGTAGGGTGCTCTCTACCATCTCCTCAAAAATCTGGTATATCATGTCCTCATCCTTGTTGAAATGTGAACCCCCACAAGTGGAGTCCACCAATCTCTGGTTCTCTAGGCTCAACCCACCAAAGAAGTTCTGCACCAAGCTCATCTTTGGAATATCATGGTGGGAGCACTTCTCCATCAAATCTATAAATCTTTCCCATGCCTCATGAATAGGCTCATGGGACAACTTGTATACATTGTCTATTAATGATCGCATTTGATTGAGGCGTCAAATTGGATAATACTTGTTAAGAAAATCAGACCTTAACTCTTTCCAACATGTGATGACCTTCCCTAAATGGTTAATCTAATAAAGTGCCTTGTCCATGGGACTGGATGGGAAGGCGGTCATCTTCACTAACTCTAACGGGATGTTAGAGTAGTGGATCGTACTGCAAATGCGATCGAACTGCTGGAGGTGTATGTATGGCTCCTCAAGAATGTTCCCATGGAATATAGGGAGGAGATGTAAAATAGTGGGTCTCAGCTCAAAATGCCCATGAACAATAGGAATCTGTATCCATGTCATACCATGTTCTGCTCCTGGGTTATAGGAATCTCTCGATATGGGCTTTAGCTCCAATCTCGACTGCTCATGATCGAGTCCCCCATTCCCACCTCCATGAATCTGTCCATCCTCCTCTCTCCTCTCTGCTCAATCCCATCTCAGCTCTAAGATCATGTCTCTCAGTCTGGACCGGATGTTGGCCAACTCCGTAAGCTAGGCCTAAATGGTCTGAATAGATGCCAACATCGTACTATTGATCTCATGCTGCTCAGTAGTCTGACCCTTACCCTTGGGTGGTGCCATCGAGTCCTCTGAATCTAACTCAATCTCTGAAAATGTGCGAGGCACTCGATGAGTGCTCAAAATAAATAGAGTCTCAAATGATATTTTGATATTAGAGTCAATCTCGAATAAGGGATTTATTGGCAAAAGAAATGGAGAAGTGGAAAAAGAAGTAAATTTAGGAAGAGGGTTATCTGATGAATCCAGGATTCGCATCCTTTATTATTTTATTTTAGCCAAATTCTATATGCAAAATATTTGTAAATATATATCAGATATAATAAATTATCATTGTGCATGCATTCGTTAATATTAAGTAATTAACATTCTTTTTGACCAAAATAAAAGAATAAAGAAGCAAAGGAAAAGAAAAAGAAGAGAATAAGGATGTATTTATGAAATAAACTTAGACTAACCCGAACTCGAGAAGGCCAAATATTGGCCTGATCGGCAAGGAATAAAGCAGGGAGAGATAGGGTCCTTGTTCATTGTATATATTCATCACTACTCATCATGTATATATATATATACTTCATTAATTTTTATCTCTCAAAAAATAATCTCAAAATAATTAAATTTGCTTAATAAAAGTTGTAAATAAAAATGTAAATAAAAATAATTACAAAATAAGATTGTGTACAGGTGTACAACACCTATAATTATTGATGAATCCCTGATTCACATCTTTTATTCTTTTATTTTAGCCAAATTCCCTATGCAAAATGTCCATAAATATGTATTAACTACAATAATTTCGCATTTTGCATACACTTGTTATATTGTGTAATTAACATTCTTTTTTACCAAAATAAAAGAATAAAGAAGAAAAGAAAAAGGAAAAGAACGTAAATAAAATAAGGATGTATATATGCAATAAATGCATAATGCCTCGAACCCCAAAAGAAGGCCAATTATTGGTCTAATCGACAAAGAATAAAGTAGGGAGATATAGAGTCTTTATCCATTGTATATATTCATCACTACTCATCATGTGTATATATATAACCCTCACCCCTTTTTATTTATAAATAAAATAATCTCGAAATAATTCAATTTCCTTAATAAAATTTATAAATAAAAATAATAAAAATAAGTGAAAAATTAGAATGTGTACAAACATACAACGCATATAGTTGTGTGTGTATGTATATATATTTAAATATTTTGTAAATAATTTATATATTTTGTATTTTTGACACTTATATATATTTCTCATAATTAAATAAAATTGTAATAAAACTCATAAAACACGAATTAAATAAAAATAAAATCCCCTTTTCATTGTGCAAACTGTCAAACATAAATATATATTATACATAGGACCTATTTGTTAATACCTATTATTAAATTGTAAAAATCAAATAAAAATGTTTTTATACACTTTGAAATATTTTGTAAAATGATAAAATATAAAATTAATGTATTTTTGTAAATAATAAAATGAAAATACATGTATATAATATATAGGTATATTATATATGTACATAATACCATATATCGTATATACCATATATATTTATTATTAAAAATAATAAAAAATCATAGCTAAATAATTTATAAAATAACTAACATTTTTATGTTTATAAATTTTATTTTAAATTCATTTAATATTTTTATTTAATTTTCTTTGATTTTGTAAATTCTTGAATTCTGATTGGTTGACTCGGGTTCGTTGACCCAGTCAACTGCCCCTTCTCCAGGTCTGATTCAGGACAGCTCTCGTCAAACTTCATTTCTCCTAAATACTGCACCCGATCCGACCATTTCCCACCTCGAATTACGTATCCGTGTACTCCCTACATATATGTGATCCTCACGGATCCCTAGATCGATCCGGATCCCCTGAGGGTTTCTCACCTTCACTTGATCTTTCTAGACCCTTGAGGACCCTATAAATCATCTTCATCGACCTCCACAGTGAGGCAACTTGTTCCTCACGCCTCTTCGTCCACCAGTGTCTTCAGGATAGTGACAGGATTCTGGTTGACCTTTTTGTAGCTTGGATTGGCATTGAATTGATCGCATCTTGCTTTGTGTTCAGAGCTCCACCGCGATTAGCCTCCTAGGTTTCTGCACCCTGGTTGAGGTCGCAGCCACGCCTTCACCTCTGCCTCGCTTCGCCTTTCAGCTCAAATCATTCAGGTATCCTTTATTTCCTTCGCATTTCGCTCCTTCATTCGATTCACCCATCATTCACCACCCTCCATATTCGCTCCAGTTGTCGGATTGGAGCCTCATCATTCGCATCGATCTACATCGATCCGAGCCCTATATCACTTGCCACCTTCTCACGCAGCCTTATCACCCTATCCTTGCTCATCGGAGCTAGAATAGGTTCGATCTCCTTCCCTCACCTTCAGCGGAGATCAACTCATCCCCCACCCTTGCCGCTTCTTTCCTTTTTAACTACAAATAACCCTCGTCGGAGCTCTACCTCCGAACATAGCATACCCCTTGTAGGTTCTGGATGCTTGGAAGGCTCCAATCGAGCCTCAACATTAGTAGCAGAGCACCTCCAGGTGTTGGACCTCCACCTTCCACATCCGGTCGGTTGCAGTCCCATCTCAGACTTCCACCCAACGCAGACCACCACCAGAAGGGTGTTGGACTTTGTAGTGAGCTGATTAACTCCTTAGATTGCCTATTATACCAGATTTAAGCAGCCCCCGCAAGTTCTTCTTCCCAGTTCGTCCAATACGTCTCTTCGTCGTCGGATGAAGTAGTCATGCTTCCAGATTGATCTGAACTGCACGATAGCGCCCAAATTTAGGCGTTCAGATCAGGTTTGGGCCTGATCTGATAGCAGGCCACTTGTTTTTCCACGACCGTCAGATCTGCTCCACAAAGGTTGATCAGGACCATATGCATGCGCCATGTCCCCAACTGTCAGATCCTTTCCGCAGACGTCATCAGTGTCGTACGTCACAGATCCTCCACGCGCCCGCCACATGCCCTGCCAAGGGTATATTTCCCTTTACCCCATATCGTTTATGTTTTTTTAGTCAAATAAATGTAACAGTAATTAAAAACTATTTGCAGTAAGGACCCTAGGTTTTCTTTATTTGCATTTAAGTCCCTCCGAGTCGAGCTCACATGTGCCTTCACGTGTTTTGTGGGATATTTGCAAAACTTTACCTGTGTTTTTCACGTGTTATCTTAATCAGAGAACTTTTATGATAATTGCATTTATACCCCTGTGAACTGTCTATCACTTGTAGCACGTGGATTTTCTGGACTAATTTCATTCAAGCCCCTGCATTTTTATTGCTTATTATACTCTAGCCCTAGAATTTGATTTAATTGCACCCAGATCCCGCTTCTTCCAGTCTTTTATTATTGTTTATTTTTGATGAAATAAATAGCAGACATGACCCACAAATTCCCAAAATTTAGGTTGAAGACCTACCGTGTCCTTTTACTTAGCATAAAATTTTTGTTGCAAAATAATTATTTTTAGTATTTTAGAAATATAAAAACAGTATCCTTTCTTCATGTTCAGTTTAGAAAATTCATAAAAATTTGAAAAATGTTTAAAAATCCAAAAAATTAGGGTATCCTTGTTTTGACTTGTTTTAATCTCTATCTAATTTTCATATTATTTGCTTTTATAAAAGAACACAAAAATTTGCAGAACCCTAAAAATCTTGTAAAAAACATATTAAAATCCATTAAAAATCCAAAAATTGTGATTTTAGTTTCTATTTGTAGATATTCTCCTCTAGTTTTTAATAAAATTATTTTCCAGGGAGCATATTTCCTATTTTTAAATTGAAGAATACTCCTTACTATGCACTGTTTGCTTAATTTCTTAGTTTTTGATTTATTTGAAATTCTTATAAAAACTTCGAAATCTTTAAAAACAATTACCAAAAATAGTATAAAACTCATAAAACATAAAAATATTCTTGTTTAGGTTTTTTGAGTATTTTTACTATATTTGGAAAAATAAAAAAACAGCTTGGGTTTCCTCTTTTATTTATTGTTTTATTTACCTTATTTTCAAAAACCAAAAATTCACAAAATTAAAACCCTCTAAAAAATAAAAATCCTTTGATTCTTTGAGTCGACTACATAGTTCATTAATTATGCTCCTTGTGTTCGTCATCGGTCGCTATACCAGGTTAATAATAATAGCTATACCCTTTTTAATGGCTATACCACTTTGCTTGATTTCTTTAGTGGCTAAATAATTTTCTCAATTTTCACATAGTTGGCTCGGGTGACAACGACACCTTAAATTATTCTCTTAACCTGAGCTAGCTATCATGATATCAGAATGGTGCCGTTGTCGGGGAGCACGGCTAGGTAGTTTGGATTTTTGCTTATTTCTTGTTTCTTTCTTTTCTTTCATTTCCTTTTATTTTCTTTACTCTTACTCTGACACAAGTTGATGCTACTAACTAAGAGCTCTAGATGATGTGTAATATCATAGAGCATGTCCAGCTGCTTCATCCTATGTTCGATCACTTGTATTTTATCAAGTTCTTGTGATCGCTTTTCGGTAATATCGACTTTGGATAGGTGATTCCCAATAATGGTCAGATCGACGTTGTCCACCCTGTCCACATCATGAGATGTCGTCATGGCGACAATCTTGTGAGGAACTGATGAAGTAGAAGGAGTAGGGTGCTCTCTACCATCTCCTCAAAAATCTGGTATATCATGTCCTCATCCTTGTTGAAATGTGAACCCCCTTAAGAGGAGTCCACCGATCTCTGGTTCTCTAGGCTCAACCCACCAAAGAAGTTCTGCACCATGCTCGTCTTTGGAATATCGTGGTGGGAGCACTTCTCCATCAAATCTTTAAATCTTTCCCATGCCTCATGAATATGCTCGTGGGACAATTGGGAGATGTTGGCTATTAATGATCGCAATTGGTTGAGGTGTCCCAATGGATAATACTTGTTAAGAAAATCATACATCAACTCTTCCCAAGATGTGACGACCTTCCCTAAATGGTTAATCCAATAAAGTGCCTTGTCCATGGGACTAGACGGGAAGGCGGTCATCTTCACTACCTCTAACGGGATGTTAGAGAAGTGGATCGTACTGCAAATGCGATCGAACTGATGGAGGTGTATGTATGGATCCTCATGAATGTTCCCATGGAATATAGGGAGCAAAGGTAAAATAGTGGGTTTCAGCTTGAAATGCAAATGAACTGTAGGAATATGTTTCCATGTCATAGTTTGTTCTACTCCTGGATTACATGCATCTCTCAATGTGGGCTTCGACTCCACTCTCGGCTGCTCATGATCGAGTCCCCCATTTCCACCTCCATAAATCTGTCCATCCACCTCTCTCTCCTCTCTGCTCGGTCATGTCTCTGCTCTAAGATCATGTCTCTCAGTCTGGCATGGATGTTGGCCTACTCTGTAAGCTATGCCTGAATGGCATGTATAGATGTCAACATCGTACTATTGATTTCATGCTGCTCAGTAATCTCACCCTTACCCTTCGGTGTGCCATCGAGTCCTCTGAATCCGAATCAATCTCTGAAAATGTGTAAAGCCCTCGATCAGTCCTCAAAATAAATGGTGTCTCATATGATATTTCGATATTAGAGCCAATCTCGAATAAGTAATTTATTGGCAAAAAATGGAGAAGTGAAAAAAGAAGTAAATTCGGGAAGAGGGTCATCTGATGAATCCATGATTTACATCCTTTATTTTTATTTTAGACAAATTTCCTATGAAAAATATCTGTTATATATCAATTACAATAAATTAGCTTTGTGCATGCATTCGTTAATATTGGGTAATTAACATTCTTTTTTACCAAAATAAAAGAATAAAGAAGAAAAGGAAAAGAAAAAGAAAAAGAAGAAAATAAGGATGTATTTATGCAATAGGTGTAGACTAATGATGAATCTCCATTTCATCACCTTTATTCTATCATTTTGGCCTCAAAAACCCCAGCAAATGCATGTAAATAGCATCAAATTGTAGATAATAGCATTCATGATTCATTGTATTAATTCCACATTAAATAAGGTTTTAATGCCAAAATTATAGAATAAAGAAGAGAAAAGAAAAAGGAATAAAATATTGCAAATATTTTATGACCCAAACCCCGAGACCAAGGCCAGAATGGTATTGGTCGACAAGGAATAAAGTAGGGGGAGATAAGAGCCAGTGTACAATAAATACCTCAATTATTAATTCATTCATTTATGCATTTTTGGCACCTATTTTGTACATAATTATTTCTTCATTAAATAAAGAAACTTTGTACATGAAAGTTTTAGATAATAATGTAAATAAAAATACAAAATTGAGTTTGAGCAAAACTAATACCTAGTGTACATTCTATACACAGAATAAAAAGCCAAAATCTCAACTTCACAGACCCATATCTTGCAAATAAAAACTCCAAATCACTCAAACTCATCTTTAATTGTATATAGCATTCCATAAACTATTTTATAAAATTAGTTTCATAATTTTTGGAGTCCATATGCAGAAGTTAGGTTTTTGGCCCTCCTTGTATATAGGACTAATTAAAATATGCATTTTATTCAATCTTCATTATTTGTATAAATTCATATTTTTAGAATTTGTAAATAATGTACATAATGCATACACATAAGAGAAGTTAAAGAAAACCAAAATTAATTTGTAAAATAAAATAAGTCTACAAATTCATAGACAAAATACCTATGCTATATACCTATATATAAATAAAAAGGATTTTAATCCTTGATTCTTCTATTCTTATATATTTTTATAATAATGTATACATTATACATAACTCATTAAAAATACAAAACCAAAATAAAAATCAAGAAAATACAATAAATAAATTAAGTGTATAAAGTACATAGATAAAACACCTATAAGTATACCTACATACACCTATACCTATTTATTTAAAAATATAAATAAACTCATAAAAATCAAACAAAAATACCTTTATACTCACAAAAATAATTATAAATTTATAAAATAAGCCAATAAAATAATAAAAGAAAATAAACAAATTAAAAATAAAATACATAAAAATACATGTAAATACATACATATACATATTATTTAAATAAAACTATAATAAAACACCTCGAAAAATTTAATAAAAATCATAAATAAATACTAGATGAAATAATACACATTTTTTATTTTATAAGAAAAAATTAATAAAATCATTTAGGGCGTCAAATAAATCAATCTCTAATCAGGTCTTCTATTTTGTCTCGTAGCGGTTGACGTGGCCCAATGAGGCGCCGGCCTTCGTTGACTCCCTGGTCAACTGTCCATCCCTCGCCTGGCGTCTCTGAACTGTCCATTCCCCCGATTTCATGCCTTTTTCCCGGGCACACCATCCATCAATCGACAACGCTTCCTTCGCAAGAATTGTTCCTAATCTTCCATGATGCCCGCCAAAATCATAGATCAACGAGATGTTCATTGGATCAGTCAATAATCGCCGGGTAATAAGGCCTCTTGCCAATGTTTATAAATAACAAGCTCCGCCTCCTTCCTCATTTTGGCCACTTTTATTCCAACCTAAAGCCTAGATCTTGCTCCTGGATTGTTCCTCGTGACAGGGGGAGTAGCCCAGCAGCTTGACTCGGCCGGAGGAAGGAGATTTTTGTCGTGGCGGAGCTCCGGCGTACGCCCTGCTCCCTGGAGGCCCCCAGGTATAAGAGCTGACCTTTTATGCATTTTTAATTAGTTTTCGACGTTAGTTTTTCATTCTAGTCATTAGATTAGGTCTTAGTTAACTCCTGTAGTTTAAAAACCAAAATTCGAAGTTCGCCGGAGCTTGGCTCCGGCGACTTTTCCATCGTAGCCCCACCTGTCTCCGATCGCCTCGTTCGTCCCATTTCGAACCTCAGCGCCTTCTCCATCTATCGCACACATCTGTTCAACCCAGGACCCTAGGTCTTGGCGAATCGGGGCTCCTCCTCCGCCGTTCGCCGGAGCCCCTCCGCCCACCTTCATTTTTGCATTGCAGCTCCAAACCCCGGGTCGAGGAGCATCGCCCCGAGCCCCTCTTCCTTCTGTGCAGGTTAGGCGTACTAAAGCACGCCAGGAGATGAATCCCAAGTGAGCGGAGGTACCTGGAGCTTCGCTTCTTCATCGAGCTCGTGGCGCCGCTCCAGGGCCCTTCCGTTCGATCAGACACCTCCAGCAGCTAGAGAGCCCTGCCAGGAAGCGATTTGGACCATCAGATGCCCGAGGGAGCGCGGACAAGCGAGCAGCACCGGATCGAAGGTCGGGGAAGAGGGAGTTCTTCCCTATTCTTCGTGCCTTCGTCTTCACCGTCCGATCGCGGTCCTAGCCCAGATCGAATCAGCACCGTCAGATGGAGCATCGCATCAACCGTCAGATCGGCCTGGCTGATCTAATCCCAGCCTCCCATCGGCGAAGCGTCATCGGGCGAGGAGGTGGCGACGCGTGGCAAGTGAAGAGAGCTGCGTCATTGGATGCCACGCCTTGTTTAGGGGTAAATTTCACATTCAACCCCCTCACTTTTAGTATTTATTATTTAATGCCAAAAATAAAAGTTTCAGTTGCAAATAAAATGTATATTTTGCGGAAGGATCCCCGATGTTTTAAAATTTGCACTTTAGTCCTTCCGCGCCTCACGTGCAGCAACCACGTGAGACGCGTGAAATTTTGCATTTAAACCCCGCCGGGTTCCTGTAATTACAAAATGGTCCTGAAAATAAAAGTCCACGTGTATTTTTATTGTGATTTTTGCATGAATGCCCCTGTGAGATATTTTATTTGCAAAGATACCCATGTCAGGCCATTTAATTTTTGAATGCTTTGTCTATTTATTTTGTGCTCCATATTAAAGCGAAAAATCTTGCAAAAATAGACTTAAGCTCTTGTTTGGTTGTGCTTGAACGCCATATTTTTAGTTTTGCATTTTATTGCATTTTTGCATTTATTAAAAATCAAAAACATGTCTTTTATTCCCTGTCTAACTTATAAAATCCCAAAAAAATATGAAAATGCCTCGAAAAATTCCAAAAAAATTACCTATGGTGTATTTTGACCTAAGTCCAAAAATCCCTAAAAATCTCAAAAGGAAAACCTTAAAAATTCAAAAATACCCAAAAACTTCAAAAAAATATAAAAAATCAAAGAAAAAGCAGAAAAATATAAACTCAGGCCCTATTTATGCTATATTTTATTATCTTTATTAGAAAAATAGTGTGGATAATTTTTGAGGCTGTTAGCTATTTTTAAGGTCTATTTTTGTAACAGCCAGAACCTACTCCACTGTTTGCTATTATTTAGCTATTTAAAAATACTAAAAAATGTTTGCAAAAATGCCCAAAAATCACAAAAACAGTAAAAAACCATGAAAATCCCAAAAAGACTTTATTCCTGAATTTTTGACCATTTTTGAGAATTTTTGTAAATATTATAGTACCTCTTTATGAATATATATGTATTTCCTAACACAAAAAAATATTTATATATATATATATATATATATATATTTATTTATTTATTTAATTATTTATATGCATTCTTATATCTACTTCTTAACCTTAATATAAATATATATATATATATACATATATACCTTTTTTATTATCCTTATACATACCTATATATATAGTATGCTATATACTAACCCTCCATGGGTTTACCTATATCTATATATTTCTATTATATATATGTATATTTATATATATGTATATATTACCTAATTATAATATAAAAAAATAAAAATAATAATAAAAATAAAAATAATAAAAAAATAAAATTAAAAACCCACACAAGGATGACTCTGAGATACATGTAGGCTATTGCATTTTGGATTGCTCTCTGTGGTTCGACCTCTACATGCTTGTCCCTGTACATTTTATGGTAGAGTAAATAAAGATTAATTCACACTTCTTTTTGAGCTTTATTGTTGTATTCTTTTATTGTGGGTTAATTGCTGATCAACCCGTATTCTGCGAGCGGTCGCCTCAGCGACACCTTTGTATTATTTATTCATGGTGACCCTCGTGGTATACGCGGCTATCAGATGGCGCCGTTGCCGGGGAGCAATAAGCATAGCCTAATTTATGTTGTCATTTTTGTATAAAAAGATTCTTGATTTATTATTCATTTTTGTGAGCAGCTATTTTTATTGCTATTGATCACCATGCTTAATTGATTTATATCTTGTGATTATTTTATCTGCTCTATTTTATTGATTGAGCTTTATTAATGCATTCTTTTTGTGACTTTGATGCGAGGGCCCGCCACGCAAGGATGGCTTCTTAGGAGGCCAAGGCAGCCGAGCTTGGAGGAGGATGGTCTTCTCTTCTCATGACCATCTGGAGAGTGCACCAAAGAAGCAAGGAGATGTGCATTAGATAGGCTAGACACTTAGGAGTATTTATTTTGTAATTTATGGTGAGAGAGAGACCATTTTTGGCATGTAATTAAACAAGGACTCTACTCTTCACAATGAGGTCCAGTACCCGGGTGATTGTTCACCTGGGGGCCTCATCGCGGCTTTTTCGAGTTTTCATCGCCTTCTTTTATTTTGTTTTCCGAAGTTTTGAGCTTTCCGCCTTTCTTTTACTTTGTTTTGTGTACTTGGAGCCCCTAGATATAGGTTGCTTGACTCGGTAGCTAGGTCCAAACATTAATAAGAATGCATGTTCCTATAGTCTACTTCGCTTTGATCTAGTCAAACTTAAACAAGTTGCTCATTTATCTCTTAGCCCTTGTGCCGCAGCGAGCCCTGTAAAGCGCTTTCTCCTAAGCTCAAGTGTGTTGAGTACAGAGGAGTGGTGAGCCAAGACCGGACCCTTCGGGCTGGAGATAAATGAGCGACTTATGGTTCTTCACGTTAATAGCAGCTTATGTTTAGGACGATTTTGCGCCTTGCATACCGACATGTAGATAGGTTTAAAAATTCTGTTTTGCATACCACATGGAGAGAGCTGGGATGCATTGTAAGTCTTCTAACTCAGCATGCATCATTCGGTTCAATGGTGAGATTTCCATCATGGAACCACTTGCACGGCTTTTCCGCTATCTCCCTCTGATTTTGAGCACCTAGGACTTAAATGAAAATCTACAAAAACGTTAGGCGCTGGTATGAAACAGATCCAAAAAAAGTGAAAACCCAAAAATTAAAACAAGGGGACTGCTAAATAAAACTTTGACCTTAATTAAAATTCGTAATGGACTATCATTGTACCGGGTTCATAAAGCCCTCATTGTTTTCAGGTACCTTGGAGGGGGACCAAAACCCTACTCCCTTGAGCGAGTGCGACCCCTAAGGATTAAAGCCCAAAACCCAGTCTGCAACTGCCTTGTGTATCGCCTGGATTTCCGAAGTAATGGCGCTTCTATCGTACGTAGGCGAGTAGGACTTGGTCACCAATGGTGACTCTCTGTTGTGAGAGCATCGACCCTGTCCGAAGTATTGAGCATAGGCCACGCCTTCACGGGGGTGTCTGTCTCATCGTCCTGCATCCGAGTAGGTTCTTGCACGCTCACAGGTGATTCCGTTGCGAGCGAGAACCGAAGTATTGGTTTCGCCTATCGGCTTCCTCTCTCCTTTCTTTGGCTGAGTAGGGATCCAGGAAGGGTTACAAGGACTCCAAAAAGTACAGACTACAGGTTACACAGGAGGAGGACAAGTACGGGATACTCTTCCGGCAGTACTCTCTCTCCTATAGGGTAGCGTACTAAGGACTTGTTATAAGATATGCCTGAAAAATCACAACTCTAAAAATGAAAAGATAATAAATAGCCGAGCTTTCACGGCTTCACATGGCGTGAGTTGGTGAACCCAATTTTGCATTGTGTTTGTATGGATCTAGATTAAGGTTCAAAGATCAAAGTCCCGCGCCTTTGCGTACATTTTGATGTGTCTCCCTTTAACCACCCCGCTCAACCGAGCCTTTCTACTGTTTTACACTCCTTTTATTCCTCGTTGACCATCGTATCATTCTTCCAACAATCCGACATTCTCTTGTGCTTCGCGCAGTTGATCCATGGATGGTTTCGTCGGGACCATGCCGACACCTACATCGATTCCATAGACTCAACTCCGCCAATAATTTCGAGGCGATTCCCGAGAACCCGATTCGGACTTTGCGGATCGATCTCCAGACTCCTCGTTTTCTACCTTTCTCTTGGCCACCCAATAAACTGGGATCACTTTTGTCCCGCTTTCGCCGTTGTGTATGGGAGTCGATTACAGTCTACATCCCTTTTCCATTCACAACATGCTGGGGTTGACCTGAATTCTAGCTTAATCACGGCAGCTGAAAGTTAATTGCAAGTGATCTGATTCGGACTATCTCATTCTGCAGATAGAAGCCAGTGCGAGCCCTGGAGACTACTCCGGAGTTCATCTCATCCGACTCAGACCCTGACATGGCTCCAGGAGGAAAGGGCAAGGGTCAGCAGCCACCCATACCAGAGGGACAGGTGCCAGATCAAAATCAAGTTAATGCACAGTTGTTGGCATCTATCCAGGCCATACAGCAGCAGCTGACCGAGCAGGCCCTTACACAGACCGCATTCCAGGATATGTTGAATGACATGATGAACCGTGACGATGGAGGAGGAGGCAGATGCAGAGGAGGCAGGGGAGGAGGAGGTGGAGGTGGAGGGGGTGATGATCCTCCTGATGATGACCTTGAATTACCACCACCGAAGCCGACACTCAAAGAAACATACAATCCGGGAGACAGCCAGATGACCGAGTGGATTCTCATCCCACCGGTACACGCTCACTTTGAGCTGAAGCCCCAGTTCATAGCCCTTCTCCCTGCATTTCATGGCAACACCAATGAGGAGCCGTACATTCACCTCCAGCAGTTCTCCCGCATTTGTCGTACCACACACTATACCAATGTCCCTCTGGACATTGTCAAGATGATGGCTTTCCCCTTCAGCCTACAAGACAAGGCCCTTTATTGGGTCAATCATTTGGGAAAGGTCGTGACGACCTGGGAGGAGTTGAAGTCCGCCTTCCTGCACAAATACTACCCTCTCGGTCGGCTCAACCAGATGCGAGCCCGTATCAGTAATTTCTCCCAAGGAGCACATGAGTCAGTACACGAGGCTTGGGAGAGATTTACTGATCTGCAGGAGAAGTGTCCCCACCATGATATTCCGAAGACCAGTTTGGTCCAGCATTTCTTTGGGGGACTAAACATAGAAAGCCAAAGGCTCGTGGACGCAGCATGTGGGGGCTCCCATTTCAACAAGGATGAAGATGTTGTCTGGCAGATTTTTGAAGAAATGGCCGAAGGAGAGGCCGCCCTCTCTTCATCCAAGGCATACCAGAAGCAGCCCCAGATCCTTCAGAAACAAGTTCACATGGCTGCATCCAAGGAAGCAGAGAGAGATGAGAGCTCCAACCTCAGCATCATCGGGGGCCATCTCTCTAAAGTAGATATCATTGAGAAGCGATCACAGGACCTCGAGAAATTCGCTGTGATCGAGAAGAGGACCCAGAACCTGGATAAGCTAGATCAGATCAACAAGTACCTCAAACTGTTGGTCGGCACGATCAACTCTGTCCAGTCGGCTACACCATCAGACGCTCCCGCTGAGAAGAAGGACGAGCAGCAACCGCAGCATCAGCCTCAGCCGAGCCAGCAGCCACCGGTAGTCCAGCACGTGTACTACGTGCAGGCGCCCGACCAGGGCCCGCCGCAGCAGCAGATGGTCGTATACCAGCCAGAGTTCCTTTCTATTCCTGATCCAGTCTTCCCACCACCACCCCTGATCCAAGAAGTCAATGGGGTATGGAGTAATGATACACTACCGACCCGTCCTCAGGGATAACCCCAGGGTCAGCAATTTGCCAACAGGCAGTACCACCAACCTCAGGGTGGTCGTTTTGGTCAAACCTCTCAGCCTCACCAGCAACACGAGCAGCCTCCCCAGTTTACACATCAGTGGAGGCAGAATTTTCCGTATCAGCAGCAGCCGCAGTACCGCCACCCACAGCCGTATCACCAGTACGCGGCTGCCCCTTCTCCACAATATCAGCAGTATCCTCCTCCGTCGTACCAACAGCTTCAACTTCCTGCACCACCACAGCAACACCACCAGCAACAGCCTCCCCACCCATCTACCCAACAGCAGCGTGGTCTGCACGCTGAATCTTCTGAAATGTCCCCTGCTAGTCCCACCATGGAGTGTCTATCCCAGCTTGTTAAAGGGCTGGCGGAGATGACAAAACGGCTTGATGACCTGACCGCCACCCGAACCACTATTCCGGCGCAGGTCGAAGCCAACCCCAACAATTTCAAGAAGAAAGAGCAGGTAGAATGTGATGTCCAGTCCGTGTCTGATAATGATATTACTGTTTGTTCTAATGTCGTTACTCTCATGAGCGGTAGGGCCTTGCCTCCGCCTGCTACTACCAGTGGGGTGAATAAAGAAACAGGTGGATCGTCATCTTCCACATCAGTCGTGCCAGCTCCAGGGGCGGGTGAGGAGAAGAAGAAGGAGAAGCCAGTCCAGCCGTCGTGCCTTGCCAGAAGCAACTCCAGCCAAAAACACAAAAAAATCAGCAAAAGCAAAAACACCAAAAAGAAGCTTGTAGCAGAAGCGAAGCCGCGCCAGCCTTGGAGGAGCCGCCAGCAGCAGCCGATCCCTCGTCAGCCGATGGAGCCGACGCTACCCTTTTTGATTGCCCCACAGCACCAGCATTTTCAGATCCAGCTTGTACTCCTTTTTGTAGTCCGGATGTACAACATTCTGCGGGCAATGATTTTGATGTAAATAAGAACTCTCATTTTCCTTCTAGTGGTGTAAATATTCCATTTCCGCGTGCAATACAAAAATCCAAAAAAATTGCAAAACGAAAAAAGGCATTGTCTGATCCAGGTGTTGTGGAGATTTTGGATAAATTGACTGTTGAGATTCCCTTATTGAAGGCCGTGGAATACATGCCAGCTGTAAAGAAAGGACTGAAAGAGGCATGTACTAACAGGCGTCGCCCAGCGCAAGACAATAGACGCCGAGAAGTAGAAAAGCACGTTCTCTCCATGGCCACAGTTGCAGCTATCAGCAACCTCCCCCAGAAAAAGCATGATACAGGAGCACCTCTCATCAGTTGTGTGATTTTTGACCAGGTCTTCGAGCGTACTCTTCTTGACAGTGGTTCTTCCATCAACCTTCTGCCCTCATCCATAATGCAAGAATTCGGGCTGGGACCGCTCAAGCAGACATGCATGATCCTTCAGTTCGTTGACCGATCCGTCAAGCGGCCCCGAGGTTTGTTGGAAGACGTGATAGTTACCGTGCAGGAGATGAAATTCCCAGCTGACTTTGTAGTCCTTAATATGGACTCACCTGCACCCCTGCTCCAGACCCCTATCATCCTTGGCAGACCATTCCTCCGTACTTCAGGTGCCGTGGTTGATTACCTGCTGGGACGATCACTTTCAGCTCGAACACCCAGCAAATCACGATAAACATGAACAAAGAGCAGAATGCCACGACTGATGAGAGCCATGCAGCATCAGAAGCAGACTGTGATTTCATTGCGGAGATCAGAGATTCAGAGTTATCATTGGACGATCCATGGACCCGAGAAATCCTCACTCTTGAGGAGGACTTGGAAAGCGCAGTCAGCATATGCTCCGATGATTCTTGGGAGACAGATTCTCAGATGCAGGCGCATCTTCTTGAACATTCACTCCAGACCGAACATGATCAGCTTAGCGCAGAACCGTTCGGTACATCACTGGGATCTCAACAAGATGATGAGGATGGCAACAACATCAAAGTGCATTCCACCACCAGCATGGTATCTGAAGCGACAGATAAAGTGGACAGATCAAAGCCAGAACTCAAGCCACTTTCTGCAGGCCTGAAGTATGCTTTCCTTGCGGGAGAAGAGCAAATGTATCCGGTCATCATCAGCAGCAGGCTGAATCTGGATCAGGAATCTCGACTTCTTGAGGTTTTATAAAAGAACCGCAAGGCACTTGGTTGGAGCGTATCAGATCTCCGAGGGATAAATCCAGCTCTGTGTTCACATCATATCTATCTAGAAGAAGATGCCAAGCCGTCACGCGAATTTCAGAGAAGGCTGAACCCTAACCTTCGGGACGTCGTTTTGAAAGAAATCACGAAATGGTGTGATGTAGGCTTCATCTATCCCATCTCCGATTCGAAATGGGTAAGCCCACTGCATGTAGTTCCCAAGAAATCAGGGCTTACCGTGGTCACAAATGACAAAGGAGAGGAAATTTCTACTCGGGTACCAACCTCCTGGCGGGTGTGTGTTGACTACCGCCGACTCAATGCAACAACCAAGAAGGACCACTTCCCCTTGCCATTCATTGATCAAGTTTTGGAAAGATTAGCAGGCAAGGAGTTCTTCTGCTTTCTATATGGGTACTCGTGTACAACCAAGTGGCGATCGCCCCTGAAGATCAAGAGAAGACTACCTTCACTTGCCCGTTCGGCACCTACGCCTTCAAGAGAATGCCCTTTGGATTGTGCAACGCACCTGCAACTTTCCAAAGATGCATGTTAGCAGTCTTCGCCGAGATGGTAGGCAGTTTTCTCGAGGTGTTCATGGGCGATTTCTCCGTCTAGGTGATAGTTTCGATGCTTGTCTTGAGCACCTAGACAGAGTACTGCAGAAATGCCGGGAAGTTAATTTAGTGCTCTCATGGGAAAAGAGCTACTTTATGGTCACTGAAGGTATTGTGCTGGGCCACGTCGTTTCCAAACGTGGCATGGAAGTCGACCCAGCCAAGGTGGATGTCATTTCAAACCTTCAGCCACCTCAGTCAGTAAAGAATGTGAGGTCATTCCTGGGGCATGTGGGATTTTACAGACGGTTCATCAAGGATTTCAGCCGCATTGCCCGACCTCTGACAGAACTCTTGTGCAAGGAAAGCGAGTTTCTTGTTGATCAGCCAGTTCTCCTTGCTTTCAATCAGTTGAAGGAGCTTATCACTCAGGCTCCAATCTTACAGCCTCCCGACTGGACTCTTCCCTTTGAGATAATGACCGATGCGTCAAATTTTGCAGTCGGAGCTGTCCTTGGGCAAAGAAAAGACAAGGCGCCCTATG
The DNA here is from genome assembly GCA_037367405.1 of Ottelia alismoides. NCBI lineage: Eukaryota > Viridiplantae > Streptophyta > Magnoliopsida > Alismatales > Hydrocharitaceae > Ottelia > Ottelia alismoides. The sequence goes on along the minus strand of JAZKJV010005993.1, from coordinate 354,628 downwards.
CCATTCACTATGCCAGCAAAACATTAGATGAAGCACAAAGGAATTACACAGTGACAGAGAAAGAACTGCTGGATGTGGTTTTCGCCTTAGAGAATTTCAGATCCTATTTGTTAGGATCAAAAGTCACAATTTTCACGGACCACTCTGCTATCCGGTACCTACAGCAGAAGAAGGATGCTAAGACAAGACTGATTCGTTGGATCCTTCTCCTCCAGGAATTCGACCTGGAAATCAAGGACAAGCCTGCAGTTCAGAATGTGGTAGCAGATCATCTATCCAGAATAGAGCAGCATGAGCCTCCTCTGAGCAATACACCCATCACAGAAACCTTCCCTGACGAAGCCATCTTAGCCGTGGATTCTCTCCCTTGGTATGCTGATATAGTCAATTACCTCGCCTCTGGGGTAATACCTTCGGATTGGTCGAAGAACCAAAAGAACAAATTCATGTCGACCATCCGCTTTTACCAGTGGGAAGATCCTCTTTTATTCAGAGAAGGAGCAGATTGTATTTGGCGCAGGTGCATCCCTCAGACGGAGCAATCAAGTGTCCTCGAGCATTGTCATTCGCTCGAATCTGGTGGACACCATTCTGGAGATCGTACGGCAGCGAAAGTATTGCAATGTGGCTTCTGGTGGCCCACATTATTCAAGGATGCAGCAGAGTTTGTCAAAAGATGTATTGACTGTCAACGATTGAAAGGTACACTTACTGCCAAAGATTCAATGCCCCTGAAAATCATTCAGATAGAAGACGTTTTCGATGCATGGGGCATTGACTTCATGGGACCTTTCCCTAACAGTCAAGGTTTTGAGCACATCCTTCTTACCGTCGATTACGTGAGTCGTTGGGTTGAAGCTATTCCCGCCCGAGCCGCCGACAGCAGAACAGTTTGCCAGTTTCTGAAGAAGAACATCATCTCGCGGTTTGGGATACCAAAGATTCTCATATCAGACGGGGGTAGTCATTTCATCAACAAAGAGGTCAAGAAATTAACGAAGGAGTACGTCATCGATCATCGTGTCGCATCTCCTTATCATCCACGGACCAATGGCATGGAGGAATTGTCAAACAGAGAAATCAAGACTATACTGCAGAAACTTGTTAGGCCGAACAGAAAAGACTGGTCTCAACTCTTGGACTCAGCTCTATGGGCTTACCGAACAGCCTACAAGTCTCCCTTGGGCATGTCTCCCTATCGTCTTGTATATGGGAAACCATGCCATCTGCCCGTGGAATTGATCCACAAATCTCTTTGGGCAATCAACAGTTGTAATTTGGACTCACGCAGAAGTGGTCAGAAGCAAAAGGACGATCTGAACAAGCTCTTGGAATTCCGAGACTGTGCATACGATAACACCTTAATGTACTAGGAGAAGGTGAAACGCTGGCATGACCGGCACATCAGACGAAAGACCTTCGATGTTGGACAGAAAGTGTGGTTATTTGATGCAAAGTTGCGGATATTCCCAGGCAAATTAAAGAGTAAGTGGATAGGGCCATTCCGAGTATGTGAAGTGCGTGACAATGGAAGCATCGCTATATCAGAATTGTCCCCTGACGCACAGCCCTTCGTCGTCAACGGCCAACTACTGAAGCCCTACCTCGAACCAGATGCATTCTTGGCCGTTGTAGACTCTATTCAGCTAGTACACCGCGATGACATCTCCACAGCACCTGCAGCATCGAATGATTCGGACGATGTACTCCAACCACTATTTCTCTGATTTTCTTCTTTTCTTCTTTTCCTTTTCTATTTTCTTTTTCTATCTAAAAGGTGTCGCCCTTGTAGACAGTTTTCTATACTTAGGACGTACTTGGTCCTAAGTATAGGGGGGATGTGCACCTAGAGTTTTTCATTTCATTCCGATCCTCTCCATTGTCTCCTCTACTTCTCTATACTTAGGAGTATCTTACCCTAAGTATAGGGGGGGACAATCTGAGTACGATCTGTGTATTCCCACCCTTGACCCTCCCCGCTTTTTGTACAGTCTGCTATACTTAGGATTATTTGATCCTTAGTATAGGAGGGACGGTCAACTTCTCATTCATTCATTTCTTTCATATTTATTCTTTAGATCAGTCTATACTCAGTACGAGTTATGTCTTTGCTTTTCCTTTCGATCTATGAGGACATAGCTCAAGCTAAGTATAGGGGGGTCGTATATACCCTGTATATACTAAAAGCCATAACTCATACTGAAAAATAAAAGACCACCTCATCATAAAATAAAATGTAAAAACTAGCTCTATAATAATGAAAGATGATTGTGAGTTCCTCAGACTCTTTGTAATTATACTGATTATTGAGTCAGAAAAATATTTTGTGCGAAACATTCTCTTTTGAAAAATCTTGTGAAATTTGTTTGAAAATAGTGTGTACAAGTATTCAATGTTTGAAAAATTAGTTTTGTGTGTAAAATTTATTTTCTTTGAGTGAAACCAAAATGTATGAAAATCAGTGTGCAAATGATTGTCAAAATTGTTTTGAAAAATCTATCTATGATGTGTAAAACATTTGTAAAAAGGATTTTCAAATGCATGAACATGTTTGCAAAATTAGCTTGGACTATAGTTTTCAAAATCCTTGTGAAAATGATTCTCGAATCAGTCTGAGGAGTCCGCACAAAAATCTCTCATTTGTAAATAATAAATAAGCCCAAACAAAGCCTATAAGAACTAAAACCATATTGTACATCGAATACCATTTTTCTTCTTTTGTACATATTGATTAATAAATCAGATACCTATATTGTATGATTTGAAAAATAGTGTGACCAGTTTTGAAACATTTGATGTGAAATGATTTCAAAGATGTGAAAATGTTTTGATTAAAAAACTTTTTATTTGTGTGAAAGAAAGGATTTGAAAAAATCTATGTGCAAATGTTTTGAAAAATGCTTGTCAAAACTGTTGTGAAAATTATACATATATAGTGTGACAAATCTGTGCAAAAATAATTTTCAAATATGTGTAAATGATTGCAAAAATTATTGTGTACTATAGTTTGCAAAATTATTTTCAAAAACTAATAAGAATACCATTACAGACACTCGTAAACAATAAATAAGACACATACAATTCTTTCTGTACAACTCTAAATAAACGACTTCATTCAAACCTGTAAAGTATCTAGAAACTCATATATTTTGAGAATAAAGCAGCACGCTCGTGTAAATAATTGTATATACTTTTGGTATATGTCCAGTTCTTAGTTTATTTGCAAAAATTCTTTGTGTAAAAACATTCTTTGATTCTTTCAAACTTTTTGTGAAAAATTTGCATCATTCATTGTGCATAGCATAAGCATACCATTCATATTCTTTTTGAGTGAGCTTGATGATTGAATCAGTCTAATAAAGTCTCAAATTGGAGCTTGGTTGGACCTTACCGCACCTAACTGCACTGGAACCTTATGGGAACTAGGTTTAAGGTACTTCAGGTCTATGCAGACTTAATTCTTTGAGAAATCAGGGCTGGGTTCAAGTCACCTCAGTGGACTAACTAGAACTTTTCGAGAAACGAGACACACGTATGACTCTTACCGACCGTGACCTAACTTGGACACTTGCACCTTTCACTTGGCTCAACTCAGTTGGAGTGGTGAGGGGGTTGGATTTGTCAGTCTGAGACGCACACGAATGGAAACATTCGTCCTCGTCTAGGGAGGGAAGTGCACCCCAACCTAGTCCAATAGCCATGAGGTCTAAAGACAGGAGATTGCGGGTTGCGATAAAGCTTCAAAAGAGGGATAGTCTACTGGCTCAAGAGGAAAAACTCCTTATGTAAATGCTGCTGTGAATAGTATGTTGAAAAAAAATGGTCAGGCCTGTACAAAAATAAAATGCCTGCAAAGTATGTACAAAGTCAATAAGCAAGCTTGAGTTCCAAAGACAAATATGTGAGCCTGCAACTGGATGACTTGACTACACTGGTCTTGCATCCCGGGATAGGTAGCTACACTGGCTACTGTCCATTCTTCTCTTCACCCCCTCCTCTTGAGCTGGTTGCCACTTGAACTTAGAAGGGAATACCCTTCTCCTCGAGGAAAGAGCTATTGGATTGGGGAATCATTGGGTAGTCATTCTGGAGAAGTCAGCTCCTTTATCATTTCAGTTGGGGAGAGCCACTATCACTTACACCGTACAAGTCAGCTTCATAGTTATAAGGGTTTGCGTATGATTTAGACTAGTTCTGACCCGGCTATTGAGGTGGGTTGAACCGAGTTCTGTGACTATCGAAGGCTGTTGTATTTTAGAGCTGGTTCCCGACTAGGTTCCACACACATTCACACCCAAGGTCTGACAGGAGCTCCAAATTCAGATTTTGTAAGGACATGCATTGCACTGAAAGCACCCTTGTTCACTCTATCTTTCTTTTATTCTCCTTTTTCTTTTCTTTATTCTTTTTGTACTTATTACATAAGTGTTTGCTAGGGACTAGCAAAGGCAAGTATAGGGGGTGATGAATCTCCATTTCATCACCTTTATTCTATCATTTTGGCCTCAAAAACCCCAGCAAATGCATGTAAATAGCATCAAATTGTAGATAATAGCATTCATGATTCTTTGTATTAATTCCACATTAAATAAGGTTTTAATGCCAAAATTATAGAATAAAGAAGAAAAAAGAAAAAGGAATAAAATATTGTAAATATTTTATGACCCAAACCCCGAGACCAAGGCCAGAATGGTATTGGTCGACAAGGAATGAAGTAGGGGGAGATAAGGGCCAGTGTACAATAAATACCTCATTTATTAATTCATTCATTTATGCATTCTTGGCACCTATTTTGTACATAATTATTTCTTCAATAAATAAAGAAACTTTGTACATGAAAGTTGTAGATAATAATGTCAATAAAAATACAAAATTGAGTTTGAGCAAAACTAATACCTAGTGTACATTCTATACACAGAATAAAAAGCCAAAATCTCAACTTCACAGACCCATATCTTGCAAATAAAAACTCCAAATCACTCAAACTCACCTTTAATTGTATATAGCATTCCATAAACTATTTTATAAAATTGGTTTTATAATTTTTGGAGTCCATATGCAGAAGTTAGGTTTTTGGCCCTCCTTGTATATAGGACTGATTAAAATATGCATTTTATTCAATCTTCATTATTTGTATAAATTCATATTTTTAGAATTTTGTAAATAATGTACATAATGCATACACATAAGAGAAGTTAAAGAAAACCAAAATTAATTTGTAAAATAAAATAAGTCTACAAATTCATAGACAAAATACCTATGTTATATACCTATATATAAATAAAAAGGATTTTAATCCTTGATTCTTCTATTCTTATATATTTTTATAATAATGTATACATTATACATAACTCACTAAAAATACAAAACCAAAATAAAAATCAAGAAAATACAATAAATAAATTAAGTGTATAAAGTACATAGATGAAACACCTATAAGTATACCTACATACACCTATACCTATTTATTTAAAAATATAAATAAACTCATAAAAATCAAACAAAAATACCTTTATACTCACAAAAATAAATTATAAATTTATAAAATAAGCCAATAAAATAATAAAAGAAAATAAACAAATTAAAAATAAAATACATTAAAATACATGTAAATACATACATATACATATTATTCAAATAAAACTATAATAAAACACCTCGAAAAATTCAATAAAAATCATAAATAAATACTAGATGAAATAATACACATTTTTTATTTTATAAGAAAAAATTAATAAAATCATTTAGGGCGTCAAATAAATCAATCTCTAATCAGGTCTTCTATTTTGTCTCGTAGCGGCTGACGTGGCCCAATGAGGCGCCGGCCTTCGTTGACTCCCTGGTCAACTGTCCCATCCCTCGCCTGGCGTCTCTGAACTGTCCATTCCCTCGATTTCATACCTTTTTCCCGGGCACACCATCCATCAATCGACAACGCTTCCTTCGCAAGAATTGTTCCCTAATCTTCCATGATGCCCGCCAAAATCATAGATCAACAAGATGTTCATTGGATCAGTCAATAATCGCCAGGTAATAAGGCCTCTTGCCAATGTTTATAAATAACAAGCTCCACCTCCTTCCTCATTTTGGCCACTTTTATTCCAACCTAAAGCCTAGATCTTGCTCCTGGATTGTTCCTCGTGACAGGGGGAGTAGCCCAGCACCTTGACTCGGCCGGAGGAAGGAGATTTTTGTCGTGGCGGAGCTCCGGCGTCCGCCCTGCTCCCTGGAGGCCCCCAGGTATAAGAGCTGACCTTTTATGCATTTTTAATTAGTTTTCGATGTTAGTTTTTCATTCTAGTCATTAGATTAGGTCTTAGTTAACTCCTGTAGTTTAAAAACCAAAATTCGAAGTTCGCCGGAGCTTGGCTCCGGCGACTTTTCCATTGTAGCCCCGCCTGTCTCCGACTACCTCGTTCGTCCCATTTCGAACCTCAGCGCCTTCTCCATCTATCGCACACATCTGTTCAACCCAGGACCCTAGGTCTTGGCGAATCGGGGCTCCTCCTCCGTCGTTCGCCGGAGCCCCTCCGCCCACCTTCATTTTTGCGTTGCAGCTCCAAACCCCGGGTCGAGGTGCATCGCCTCGAGCCCCTCTTCCTTCTGTGCAGGTTAGGCGTACTAAATCACGCCAGGAGACAAATCCCAAGCGAGCGGAGGTACCTGGAGCTCCGCTTCTTCATCGAGCTCGTGGCGCCGCTCCAGGGCCCTTCCATTCGATCAGACACCTCCAGTAGCTAAAGAGCCCTTCCAGGAAGCGATTTGGACCATCAGATGCCCGAGGGAGCGCCGGACAAGCGAGCAGCACCGGATCGAAGGTCGGGGAAGAGGGAGTTCTTCCCTGTTCTTCGTGCCTTCGTCTTCACCGTCCGATCGCGGTCCCAGCCCAGATTGAATCAGCGCCGTCAGATGGAGCATCGCATCAACCGTCAGATCGGCCAGGCTGATCTAATCCCAGCCTCCCATCGGCGAAGAGTCATCGGGCGAGGAGGTGGCGACGCGTGACAAGTGAAGAGAGCTGCGCCGTTGGATGCCACGCCTTGTTTAGGGGTAAATTTCACATTCAGCCCCCTCACTTTTTGTATTTATTATTTAATGCCAAAAATAAAAGTTTCAGTTGCAAATAAAATTTATATTTTACGGAAGGATCCCCGATGTTTTAAAATTTGCATTTTAGTCCTTCCGCGCCTCACGTGCAGCAACCACGTGAGGCGCGTGAAATTTTGCATTTAAACCCCGCCGGGTTCCTGTAATTACAAAATGGTCCTGAAAATAAAAGTCCACGTGTATTTTTATTGTGATTTTTGCATGAATGCCCCTGTGAGATATTTTATTTGCAAGAATACCCCTGCTAGGCCATTTAATTTTTGAATGCTTTGTCTATTTATTTTGTGCTCCATATTAAATCGAAAAATCTTGCAAAAATAGACTTAAGCTCTTGTTTGGTTGTGCTTGAATGCCATATTTTTAGTTTTGCATTTTGTTGCATTTTTGCATTTATTAAAAATAAAAAACATGTCTTTTATTCCCTGTCTAACTTATAAAATCCCAAAAAAATATGAAAATACCTCGAAAAATTCCAAAACAATTACCTATGGTGTATTTTGACCTATACTAGTGTCAGTCCAAAAATCCCTAAAAAACTCAAAAGGAAAACCTTAAAAATTCAAAAATACCTAAAAACTTCAAAAAAATATAAAACATCAAAGAAAAATCAGAAAAATATAAACTCAGGCCCTATTTTTGCTATATTTTATTATCTTTATTAGAAAAATAGTGTGGAGAATTTTTGACGCTGTTAGCTATTTTTAAGGTCTATTTTTGTAACAGCCAGAACCTACTCCACTGTTTGCTATTATTTAGCTATTTAAAAATACTAAAAAATGTTTGCAAAAATGCCCAAAAATCACAAAAACAGTAAAAAACCATGAAAATCCCAAAAAGACTTTATTCCTGAATTTTTGACCATTTTTGAGAATTGTTGTAAATATTATAGTACCCCTTTATGAATATATATGTATTTCCTAACATAAAAAAAAATATATATATATATATATATATATTTAATTATTTATATGCATTCTTATATCTACTTCTTAACCTTAATATAAAATATATATATATACATATATACCTTTTTTATTATCCTTATACATACCTATATATATAGTATGCTATATACTAACCCTCCATGGGTTTACCTATATCTATATATTTCTATTATATATATATATTTATATATATATATATATGTATATATTACCTAATTATAATATAAAAAAATAATAATAATAAAATAATAAAAAAATAAAATTAAAAACCCACACAAGGATGACTCTGAGATACATGTAGGCTATTGCATTTTGGATTGCTCTCTGTGGTTCGACCTCTACATGCTTGTCCCTGTACATTTTATGGTAGAGTAAATAAATATTAATTCACACTTCTTTTTGAGCTTTATTGTTGTATTCTTTTATTGTGGGTTAATTGTTGATCAACCCGTATTCTGCGAGCGGTCGCCTCAGCGACACCTTGGTATTATTTATTCATGGTGACCCTCGTGGTATATGCGTGCTATCAACTAACCCGAACCTCGAGAAGGCCAAATATTGGCATGATTGACAAGCAATAAAACAGGGAGAGATAGGGTCCTTATTCATTGTATATATTCATCACTACTCATCATGTATATATACCCTTCACATATTTTTATCTCTAAAAAAATAATCTCAAATAATTCAATTTGTTTAATAAAAATGTAAATAAAAATATTTACAAAATAAGATTATGTACAAGTGTACAACACCTCTACTTGTTGATGAATCCATGGTTTACATCTTTTATTCTTTTATTTTAGCCAAATTCCCTATGCAAAATATCTGTAAATATGTATTAAATGCAATAAGTTAACATTTTGCATAGATTTGTTAATATTGAGTAATTAACATTCTTTTTGACCAAAATAAAAGAATAAGGAAGAAAAAATAAAAGAAAAAGAATAAAATAAGGATGTATTTATGCAATAAATGCATACTCGGCCGAACCCCTAGAGAAGGCTAAATATTGGTCTGATCGATCAGGAATAAAGTAGGGAGAGATAGGGTCTTTATCTACTGTATATATTCATCACTACTCATCATGTATATATCCTTCACCACTTATTATTTCTAAATAAAATTATCCCAAAGTAATTCAATTTTCATAATAAATTTAGTAAATAAAAATAATAAAAAAGTGAAAATTTAGAATGTGTACAAACATACAACACCTATAATTGTATATCTATTTATTTATTTTATAAATAATTTGTATATATTTTGTTTTTTTACACTTGTATATATTTCTCATAATTATGTAAAATAGAAATAGAACTCATATACACAAATTAAATAAAAAATAAAATCCCCTTTTCAGTGTACAAACTGCCAAACATATATATTATATATAAGTCCTATTGTTAATACCTATAATTAATTTTTAAAACTCAAATAAAAATGTTTGTATATACTCTGAAATATTTTGTAAATAAATAAAATATAAAAATAATGTATTTTTTGTAAAAATAAATAAAATGAAAGTGCATAAGACATATGTATATTATACATGTACATGATACCATTAATTGTATATACCGTACATATTTATTTCTAAAAATAAGTAAAAATCATATAAAAATAGTTTATAAAATAACTAAAATTTTTTATGTTTTTAAGTTTTTATTTTAAATTCATTTACTATTTTGTATTTAGTTTTCTTTGATTTTGTAAATTCCTGAATTCTGATTGGTCAAACCGGATCCGTTGACCATGGTCGACCTCCCCTTCTCCTGGTCCGATTCGGGCCAGCTCTCATCGGACTTCATTTCTCCCAATTATTATGCTTGATATGACCACTTCCCACCTCAGATTGCATACATTTGTACTCCCTGCGGATCCTTGATCCTCACAGATCCCTAGACAAGTCCGGATCCCCTAGGGTTTCGCACATTCACTCGATCTTTCTAGACCCTTGAGGACCGTATAAATCATCTTCACCAGACTCCGTTGCGAGGCAGCTTGTTCCTTACGCCTCCTTCCTCCACTAATGCCTCCAGTATAGTGACAGGATTCTAGTTGATCTTCTCGTAACTTGGATTGGCGTCGAATCGATCACAGCTCGCTTCATGTTCGGAGCTCCACCGCGATTAGCCTCCTAGGTTTTCTGTACCCTAGTAGAGGATGCAACCCCGCCTTTGCCTCGACCTCACTTCGCCCTTCAGTTTCGGTCATTTAGGAACCCTTTATTTCCTGTGCATTTCACTCCTTCGTTCGATTCACCCATCAGTCACCACCCTCCATCTTCGCTCCAGTCATCGGATTACAGCCTCATCATTCGCATCTATCCACATCAATCTGAGCCCCATACCACTGGACACCTTCTCACACAGCCTTATCACCCTATCCTTGCTCAACGGAGTTAGAATAGGTTCGATCTCCTTCCCTCACCTTCATCGGAGATCAACTCATCCCCCCTGTCGCTTCTTTTCTTTTTAACTACAAATAACCCCCGACGGAGCTCTGCCTCTGAGCATAGCATACCCCTTGCAGGTTCAGGATGCACGGAAGGCTCGAATCGAGCCTCAACTTTAGTGGTGGAGAACCTCAAGTTGTTGGACCTCCACCTTCCACATTCATTTGTTCGCAGTCCCATCTTAGACCTCCACCCGATGCGGACCACCACCAGGGTGGGTGTTGGACTTTGTAGCGAGCTAATCAGTGCCTTGGATCGCCTGAGATACCCGATTGAAGCAGCCTAGTGAGTCCTTCTTCCCAGTTCGTCCAACACATCTCTTCACCGTCGGATGAAGTAGTCCCGCTTCCATATTGATCTGAACTACATGATAGTGCCCAAATTTAGGCGCTCGGATTAGGTCTGGGCCAGATCTGACCACACACCACTTTCTTTTCCCCGAATTTTAGATCTTCTCCACAACGGTCAATCATGACCATATGCTTATGCCACGTCCCCGACTGTCAGATCCTTTCCGCAGACGTCATCAAAGCCATACGTCAGAGATCCTCCACGCGCCCGCCACGTGTCCTGCCAAGGGTATATTTCCCCTTTTCCCATATCGTTTATGTTATTTTGTTTTAATCCAATAAATGTAATAATAGTTAAAAACATTTTGCAGCAAGGACCATATGTTTTCTTTGTTTGCATTTAAGTCCCTCCGAGTCGAGCTCACATGTGCCTTTACATGTTTTGTGGGATATTTGCCGAACTTTACCTGTAATTTTTACGTGTTATATTAATCAGATAACTTTTATGAGAATTACATTTATACCCCTGTGAATTGTCTATCACGTATAGCACGTGGATTTTCTGAACTAATTGCATTCAGGTTCCGCATTTTTATTGCTTATTATACTCCGACCTTAGAATTTATTTTAATTGCATACAAGTCATGCTTCTTCCAGTCTTTTATTGTTGTTTATACTTGATGAAATAAATAACAGACATGAACAATTTCCCAAAAATTAAGGTTAAAGACATTATCTTGTTTCTAACACATTCTCTTATTTCTCTTAATTGTGTGGACCTGTGGAGCAAGGGAGGCGACCATAGGAGAGCCGATGTACCCGAGCGTGGCGGAGGCAGGACATTCTACATCGACCAGCAGGAGAGAGCAGCTTAGGAGAAGAAGGAGAGTGCTTTAGATTAGATTTTATTTTTCGTATATTATTTCAAGTTCATATTTGATTTCATTTAAACCTGTAATATTGTTAGAGACCTTAGACACTCTTATTTGGGGTATGTTTCGCTGAGTGCCGGTACACTCGGGGTCCTCAGCAGATTTTCTTCGTAGGTTTCATCGACTTTGTTTTATTATGTTTTCTGTATGTGAGCCCTATACTTAGGCTTTTATTTGGTTGAGAACGACAGTGATTAGGTCCAAATACCTAAAGGAATATATGTTCCTATAGATTCGATTGGACTTAGTCAAATAAATATATTATTAATTATTTAGATTTGGGACCGCACACTAAGAGAGGTCACATACATCGTTGGGAGGACCCATTGTGGCAGGCACCGAGTGGCATCGAAGATCGGACCTTGGTCTAATTTCTAGATAGTTATCACCTTGTTCTTCCCGTAATAGAAGTTATTGTTTAGGGTGGTTTCTTCGTGCATCATATAGATAGTTTATTTTCTATCTTTATATTTATACGCGGATCATACTACATGTAGACTTCTGGAGCAAGATACACTTTCTATCTTGTGCATGTGCCATCGATTTCATCGTGCATCGGCTTTTCCGTCTTCCTCAGCCTATTTTCTTGGATGTAGGAATAAAAGGAAATCGAACATTTTTTTAGATGTGTCTTTATTTGAAAAATGCCAAAAAAAAGTGACAACCCGATAAAATAGGGACTGCTAAACAAACTCAACCCTAAAATAAGCGTAAAGATAAATTCACTGTTTTGGGGAGAGTAACCCCTTAATTGTTTGAATTTACTTGCAGAGTGAGCGAAAGCAAACACTAGGATAGAGCCAAGTCTGGATTCTCTTTTAGATTACTGATTCTATAAAAAATAATTAGCTACTTTTCAATGAGGGAATATGGATAGCCAATCAACGGTCTGTGTTTCCTTGGCATAGCAGATGGTTTAAAGGACACCATGTAAGGTTCCGTCGTTAAGTAACAGGTAGCCATTTTACGGTCCGTACTTACACTTATACTAGTTGAAAGTAGGTGCAACTAGACATAAGAATTCGAGCCAGTCTAGGGAAATAGGTCACCTAACAACCCGCTAACTCTTTTCTTAGGCTGCATTATTGTCACGACCCCGATTCCGGATCGTCGGATCCTCCCATATCCGGATCTGGTTACTCAGTAATAATTTATTCAGCAATTACAACTACCATTCAGAAATAGGCTACAATTAAAAATACTCAGAAGAAAGTATTTCAACACTTTTTCATTCACAATATAAAGTGCACATGATATATTGTCTCATTATAACCATTTACATGTACATCAACTCGAAAAAAAATACACAAAAAGATTACCAACTACCTTATAGAGTAAAGTCACTACGGTTGGGTGGATGGCTAATATGTTAGCTGGCTAAATTACTAAAGTCCTTGAGATAGCTCACTGACACCTGTTGGTTTTTCCATAAATCATAGGATAACAATTAGCGAATGCCAAGTAACGAAGAAGAGAAAAGTAAAAAAATGTGTAATTTGTCAAAACTTGTTATCACAAAAAGTTTCATCCCTTCTCATTAATTTAAGTCACAATCCTTTCTATTCCACGCCAGGGATTAGTCCAGGGAATTACCTCACCACTATATGGACTCCGATCTTTGGACACGTCGCACGTCGCATCAACCAATCCTCCAATACAACCCTGACAATTTCCTTTTCTTTTATTAATCAACGTGTCAAACCCTCATCTTGGGAAACAAAGGAGCACACCATCCTTGAGGATCCGGTTGCTTAAAACCTCAGGCCAACCTTTAATCACATAACCTAGCCGCTTTAAATGCATGTTATCGTGGCCCAGCCACTATTGAACCACCCGTGCCCCCATATGGCACGACCACATCTTCCGTCGTTCAACCCAAATATATTGGCTCCTGGTACCACATGTTGTAAATCATTCACTTAGTGCGCATTTATCATAACAGGGCAACCGTGTACCACCTAGGTAGGGCAATGCCAATACGGGTTCCTTCCGACAAACCTACAAGTTGCATGCCCGACCTGCAGTTCTACTCCCAGTCATTCTTAACGAAAGACACAATCCTTTTCAGGATACAACTCAAAACACATCAATTCCCATAATGTAATCCCTCCTTTAAGCCTAGATTTACATAAACATAAATATTGAGTATAGACTTACACATATATTAATTAATATATTTATATACTCATATTTATGCTTATTTTAACTTTCCAAACCACTGCATCCTATTGATGCCCAGACCTTATTTTAGTTGAAATCACAAAGCAACTTTTTTATACTTTCTCAAAAATAATCGAATTAGGGTTCTAAGTAGCAAGGACCATAAATACATAAATCTCAACGATCTCATATGAAAACCGAACAGCAAAAGGAAGGATTTTGTTACCTAATAGAGCTCTCTCTCTTATGCAGTGTTTTATCATGATTCTTTCTCAAAAGGATGATTTATAGCTCCTGAAACAATCAAATTTTATTTTCGTATCAAAAATGCTAAGAACATACCAAGAACGCGAAGAACAAACAAAGAACACGAAGAATGCAAAGAACACACGAAGAACGCGAAGAACATACGAAGAACAAGAAGAACGCGAAGAACATATTTTCTCTTGAAATTTCAGCAGAGCTTCCCCTTATATGGGGTGATATTTGTAGGAAATTTTGGCAGAGTTTATCTTATATTGGGACATATTTTTATAAAATTTTGGCAGAGTTTACCCTTATATCGGGACATATTTCTATAAAAATTTCGATAGAATTTCCCTTTATATCGAGACATATTTTAAAAGAAAAACAGAAAGAATTTCCTCTATAAAATCATGAAAGGAAAAATAATAAGGAAACTGAACATGAATCGAAAACCTAGCCCACGAAGCAAACTAAGAGAGGATCGTACCTTCCTCCTCCTCATTCTCCCAACAGCGCTTCGCTAGCGCTCCTTCCTCGCCTCCCACTCCTCCTCCCGACCTCTCGACCCTAACCCTTGGGGTGGTGGTGGTAGTGGAAATCGTAGAGAATGAATGGGTGGGGGCTATTTATAGGCTCTAGAAAACCACTAATCATAGTTAGAAAATCATAGTTTAGACCTTAACCACGGTTAGCAGCCCATGTTTGGCCAAAACTTATCTAAAACTTAGAGTTTAAGTTAGAACTATCTAGAAGACTCTAGATTCTCTAATGACGCTTAATTAATGCTAATCGTGATTAACTTTTACTAATCACGATTTAACCTTCGTGGCTTACGCTTAACTTTTGCTAACCATTGATTAGTGTTCGCTAATGGTCATTAACGATCCTTAATCCATTATTAATTTCTTTAATCATATATAATTAGTTTTAATGATGGTCATTAAGTATTAATGATATATTAAACCTTCTTACTTCTCTTTCTTCCGAAAATCATAACAAATCGAAATGAAGTCTGATTCACACGAAACAAATTCCGTCGGTGTCCTCTTTACGAGCCGGATCTTATGATATAGGATTAGAGAGAAGATGAAGTTCAAAGCTTTACAATTATAACAACCTTAAAGGAAGTCTCGTCCTCGAGACTAGAAATGCAGGCATAACAACCTTAAAGAGGATTGAAACCATAGCAACCTTAAAGAGAATGAATGCCATTTCATTTATAATAAAGATATACACAGTACATAGTGTTATCATTCAAACAAGTAGGGGAATTTTTCTCTCATTTATACCGCAGGTTCTCATGTGGCTTCTTCAAACTCTTGGTTGCGCCACAACACTTTAACTAGAGGTTATTCCTCAACTTCTTGATATCCCTGTCTAGTATTTGCACAGGTATTTCTAGGTATGTCAAGTCTGGCTCAACATGCAGATCATCATAGTTTATCTTATACTCAGGATCCTTAATATACTTTCTCATATTAGATACATGAAAAACATCATGTATTACCTAAAGATGTGGAGGAAGTGCAAGTCTATATGCGACTTTCCCAATCCGCTGCATGATTTCAAAGGGTCCTACAAACCTGGGTGCCAACTTCCCATGCAAGCCAAACCTCTGAACTTCCTTCATAGATGATACTTTGAGAAATACATAGTCGCCTACCTCAAACTCAAGGTCTCTTCGCCTGGTATCACTATAGCTTTTCGGGTGACTCTAGGCAGTTATTAGTCTTTTTCGAGCAAGCTCAATATCTTCCTGTGTCTCTTGGAGTCTATCTGAATCATAAAGGTTCTTTATCCCGACCTCTTGCAAACATAGAGGAGTAGTACATCTACGTCCATATAGTGCCTCAAATGGTGCCATACCAATACTTGCATGGTAACTATTTTTGTAGGTGAATTCTACAAGAGGCAAATGGTTAATCCATGATCTCTTCCAGTCTAAGGCACACGCTCGTAGCATATCCTCTAGTGTTTGAATCATATTTTCTGACTGATCATCTGTTTATAGATGTTATGCTGTGCTCAAGCATAGTTATGTGCCTAGGGCTTTCATGAAGTTTTCTCGATAGTGTGAGGTGAATCTTGAATCTCGATCGGAAACTACTTCCTTTGGAATACCATGGAGGCGGATCACATGTGTAATATATAACTCAGTAAGCTGGTCTAGAGTGAAAGATAAGCTTATTGGAATGAAGTGTGCTACCTTAGTCAGACGATCTATTATAACCCATATACTATCTTTACCACCAGTGGTCTGAGGTAAGCCAGTAATGAAGTCCATGGAAATGCTTTCCCATTTCTAGTCAGGTATAGGGAGGGGTTGTAACAATCCGGATGGATTTTGGTGTGAAGATTTTACCTGTTGGCGTGTGAAACATGAATTCACAAACTCAACAACATCCTTCTTCATTCTTGGACACCAAAAGTTTGAACGAAGATCCTTATACATATTAGTAATTCCTGGATGAATTGATAATCTAGAGCAATGCGCTTCACGTAATATGTCTTTCCTCATTTCAGGTGTGTTTGGTACACAACCTCTGTGGTGGTTATATAGTAACCCATCTTGTATCTGGAATCCCTCTATCTCATTCTTCTCAAGTTGTTGTCTCAAGTCCTTAAGGACTGGATCATCCTCTTGTCCTTTCTTTATCCTATTCCAGATCTCAGGTTTGTATCGATGAGGAATAGTTATAGTATCGGCACTACTATCAAATAGTTTCCATTCACTTAACATTGATAGTACACCCCAAAAGTGGATAGCACTCACCAACCCATGTGAATGAGTCCTTCTACTAAGGGCATCTACTATGGCGTTCCCCTTACCAGGGTGGTAGGAGATGGTGCAATCCTAGTCCTTCAACAGTTCTAGCTACCGTCTCTGTCTTGTATTAAGCTCCTTCTGATAAACAGATATTTCAAACTTTTATGATCAGTGAAAATTTTAAAAGTAATACCATAGAGATAGTGTCACCATATCTTTAAAGCAAAAACTACGACAGTTTCAAATCATGTGTCGGGTAGTTCTTCTCATGTGTCCTGAGTTGTCGTAATGCAAATGCAACTACCTTACCTTGTTGCATAATAACTTCCCCAAGTCCTTCTTTAGATGTGTCAGTGTACACTGTAAACCCTTCAGTCCCGGAGGGTATAGTAAGGATAGGTGCAGATGTTAAGCATTCTTTCAGTGTTTGGAAACTAGTTTCGCATGCATCGGACCATATGAATGGGACCTCCTTCTAAGATAGCCTAGTCATTGGCAATGTTATTCGTGAAAAGTCCTTCACAAATCTTCTATAATATCCAGCTAAATCCAGAAAAAATCGTATTTCTGTGAAATCTTTGGGCGTTCCCAACTCATCACCACACTAACTTTTGTAGGATCAACTGATATACCTTCCCCATAAATAACATGGCCTAAGAAAGATACTTCAGCTAGCCAGAAGTCATATTTTTATATTTAACATATAGTTTGTTCTTCCTTAGTATTTCAAGTGCTTGCCGGAGATGGTGTTCATGTTGGTACTTATCCTTGGAGTAAATAAGCATGTCATCAATAAAGACTACTACAAAGTGGTATAGGAACTCCTTGAATACTCTATTCATGAGATCCATGAAAGCTATTGGGGCATTTGTCAGTCCAAAAGGTATGATTAAGAATTCATAATGTCCATATCTAGTTCGAAAGGTTGTCTTGGGGATATCTGCATCTTTGATCTTCAATTGATGGTATCCAGATCTTAAGTCAATCTTGGAGTACACAGTTGAACCATGCAACTGGTCAAAGAGATCATCTATTCTTGGAAGAGGATACTTGTTCTTTATTGTCTTTTTGTTTAACTGTCTATGGTCAATGTATAGCCGCATTGACCGGTCCTTTTTCCTCACAAACAAGACAGGTGCACCCCTATGGTGAAGTACTAGGATGAATGAATCCTTTAACTAACAGTTCTTGTAACTGTACTTTTAACTCTCGCAACTCAGCCGGTGCTATCCTATATGGAGAGATAGAGATAGGCTGAGTTTCGGGTGTGAGAGAGATTTAAAATTCAATCTCTCGCTCAGGTGGTAATCCTGATAGTTCCTCTAGAAATACGTCAGGAAACTCGCATACTATAGGCACATCTTCTATCATTCTATCTGACCATGATGTAGTGGATATGTAAGCTAAATAGCCTTGACACCCTTGTTCAAATAGTTGTTGCACCTTCAGAGTTGAGATGTATTTGACATTATCATTGGATATTTCTCCAATGAACTGGAACTCTGTCGAGTTAGGAAGGTGAAAAGTTACTATCTTATGAAAACAACTAAGGCATGCATGCTGCCTTTCTAGCCAGTCCATTCCCAGGATGAGATCAAAATCCTCCATTTCAGTTAGTAGTTGTGAATAGGTAACTAATGTCCTGCTATTAGTACTACACAATCATACAGGATTTCTCGGTGTACTTCTACTGGTACCTTACCCAAAGTGGGTACTATACGTCGAGCAATAAATGAATGTGAAGCACCCGAATCAAACAAGGCATGTACTGAAAAGCCATGAATAGTAATGGTACTTCGTACGACCGTGCCTGAATTGTAGGCTTGTTCTTCAGTGATTGCATCGAGCTGGCCATTAAGAATATGCAAATTAGAACCCGCAACACTTTGTGGTGGTTGCTGTGTAGGAGATGCTCCTTGTGAGCCACGACCTCGACCATGTCTTCCTCTGTGTGTTGCTCCATTGCTCAGGGTGAATGTTATACTATTAATTGGAGTTGGTCTAAACCTCTAACCTCTCAACTGCGGACAGTCTTTCCTAATGTGACCATCTTGATGACAGTGATAACATACATGTATTCCTGTCTGAGCTGAAGACCCAACTACAGAGGTGCTAATTCCTGGTGCTGAGTTGCGAGGGCATAGTGGAGGTCTAGAGAAACCCCCTCTTCCTGATAATTCTTGACCCAAGGTCTATGGCGAGCTTATACTGTAACAGCCAGATGATAGCGACGATCTCTATGGTTATAGTTTGCCTTGTGTTTGGATGGTCCACCATTAAAATGGAAGCTTCTTCTTTGGCAGTTTTCATCCCTCTCCATCTCAATATGAGAGGCGATGTCTATTGCTTCATCTATGGTTGTAGCTCTAAAACCCGCAAGCTTTTCTCTCATATCTCCATGAAGACCGCTAACCATTTTGGTAAGACACTCTTGTGGTGAAGCTTCTAGAGTTGGGGAGTAACGTAGTAGCTCGGTAAAGTGGATATAATAATCTTGCACGGTCTTAGAACCCTGGTTCAGAGAAGCCAACTCTCTCCTCTTTAATTCTTCCCAATGGGAAGGATAGAAGTGAGCTCGGATCCTCTCTTCAAAGATATCCCATGGAACATAATATGCTAATTTCTTGGAAATTGCTCTCAACCATCGTCGTGCATAGTCTGCTAGGGAGTAATCAGAAAGTGCACTCAGGTGTCAACTGGTGCATGTATTATTCTCAACATCCTGTTAACATCATCAAGCCATAGTTTTACCTCAGCAAGTGTCTCTATTCCTTTGAATAGAGGAATCTTTCCCTTTCGGTAATTGTCTAGTAATTTTTGGTGTCTAATAAGAGCTCTCTCCATTGCTCCTTCAGCTGGGGTAGGAGCAGATTTAGTGGAAGGATGGTAACTAGATTCTTCCTCAGAAAGGTGGACAGAACCCTCATCTCTACCATCCACAGATCTGGATGCCTCAGGTCTCTTAACTTGTGCATTGAGCCTCTCCTCTAATGCTTGTTGCTTTTTCCCCATTTATTGCAGCATTGTCATCATAGCCGCTAATTTACTAGACGCGTCTTGGTCTGTCATGATCCTAAGATGAGTCAAGGTCAAAGGTTAGGTCATATATGTTTTAGAAAGATGTACATAAGGGACACTGACTTATGAACGGTACTGCAGTCACTTATTAGGATCAAAGAATCTTAAAACCACCTTAGTTTCTGAATACCGCCAATAGTTATTAATTACTGGATAATTTACAGGAGTAACTGATCTATGATACTAATCTGTCATGACCCCGATTCCGGATCATCGGATCCTCTCATATCCGGATCTAGTTACTCGCTAATATTTATTCAGCAATTACAACTATCATTTAGAAACAGACTGCAATTAAAAATATTCAGAAGGAAGTATTTCAACACTTTTTCATGTACAATATAAAGTTCACATGATACATTGTCCCACTATAACCATTTACATGTACATCAGCTAGAAAGGAAATAAACAAAAAGATTACCAACTAGCTTATAGAGTAAAGCTACTACGGCTGGCTGGATGGCTACTATGTTAGTTGGCAGGATTACTAAAGTCATAGCGATGGCTCACCGACACCTGTTGGGTTTTCCATAAATCATAGGTTAACCATTAATGAATGTTAAGTAATGAAGAAGAGAAAAGTAAACAATTGTGTAATTTTTCAAAACTTGTTATCACAAAAAGTTCCATCCCTTCCCATTAATTTAAGTCATATTCCTTTCTATTCCATGTCAGGGATTAGTCTCAGGAAATTACCTCACCACTATATGTACTCTGAAGTTGTGGACACTTCGGGATTAGAGATTGCGTTGATCTTGTAAGATTATGTCGTCGTACGTTGCCTCAACCAATCCGCCAATACTATCCTGACAATTATCACCCAATTCTAAAAAAGAAAAGATTAATGATCGAGCTTTCAATATCATCATCGCGTCAAGTTGGTGAATTGGGCCTTTGATTTCTCATCATTGTTTTCTGTCCAGATCTACTCTTCCTACTCGCCACATCACGATGATGGGCAGGCAATCTCTTAGGCTACCTTTGGTGGCACTGCTTCACAGCACACCTGTCCATTCATCTAGGGAGGTTCTTGAGATATCAGACTCTCTCAGAGCCTAAGTATTCCACCTCCTTCTTCGACCTTCCTCACCCATCATCTAAAGTACAGCCGCCAGGCAGATATTTGTAGACTTGGTTATACTAAATCTTTTTGGACTTTTTAAAATAACTAAAAATAGTCAAAAAAAGTAAAGTAAAAATATTTTTACATTTTTTGGGTTTTAAAGTATTTTTGGTAATTTTTTAAGATTTCTCAAGTATTTTTGTGATTTTATAAAAATCAAAAAGTGCTTAAAAATAAATACAGTGCACAGACAAGGCTAAATTGCAAGCTAAAAATTCCTAAAATGCCCTAAAATCCTGGATAGCAATTTTATGATAAAATAGAAGTAAAAGGCTTCAAACAGAAACTAAACTACAATTTTTGGATTTTTTTTTCTTCAATTTTTTATGATTTTTATAAAATTTTGATTGTTTTATACTTTTTAGTGTTTTTATGACGAATTTTCAAACAAAACTAATACTGGAAGTAAGACACATAAGAATTTTTTATAGAATTTTAAAATATTTTTCGAATTTTTATGATTTTTATAAGGCAAAATGGGATTTTTTTATGTTCTTGAATTTTTAAAAATATAAAATACAAATAAATCAATCAAATAAAATCAAAGTAAATATTACACACTAAAGGAACTAATAATAATTTTTATGTAGTTTTTTCGAATTAATTTAATATTTATTAAGTCTACAATACAACATGCAATTAAGCGCAATTCACATGGACCTTTATGTGAAGAAATCAAGTTCTAGGGTCCAAACAATGACATATAAAAAAGATCAGAGCCAATCATGCAAATAGTCCAGCAAAAGTGTGCACTTCATGTGATTCAGGCTCACAAGGGCATAAGTGCAAATACTAAAAAATTGACATTAATTCAATAACCAAACGAAAGTTCAAGACTTGTCATGCAAATAACCCAACAATCACGTAAGCATACATGTGCTTCAAATTCATAGGGACTAAAATGCAAATAACATAAACTGTGAGGTTTAAACTATAGAAGTACTCAACTACAATTTTATTCAATGGACTAAAGCTAAAAATAGAAACATGCAGGGCTAAAAATGAAATGTACCCAATAAGCACGTGTGTGGCGTGTGGGATCTTTGAAGGTTCTGATCATTCCCTGGAAAGCATCTGACAGCTCAGACTCAGTCGGGGACATGCGTGTCAGAAGTAGTCTATAAAGTTGATCTAACGGTCTGCAGGTTGTCGCGGTCGGGCGGCTAAGATGAGATCACTTTCTAATCCGGCATTTGGAGGATAAGCGTGAATGGACAGACACGATCAGAACTGGGTGTGACAGTGCATCGAATGGCTCCAGAAGGTGCTGGATAAAATGTTCCCTGGTAAGTTTCAACCAAGCATGGGAGGGGATCCAACACTCCGATGAAGGGCGGGCGATGTCCAGTAGTAACGTGAGTGTGCTCTGCGTCTCGTGGAGGGTTGCGATGGAGGAGCTAACGATTGGATGGTCGTAGAAGAGAAGATCCTCCTCAAGTTGCTCCGCCTGAGCCAATGAGGGTCCAGAAGTTGTTCCACACACGCGTCCGTTCCTGCAAAGGATTCTACGCTCGAAGATGAGGCTCCAGCGAGGCTCCGGCAAAGGTAATTACACAGATAAAGGGAGGGAAGCGACCGGGGATGATGACTTGGGCTTCTGGAGAAGACGAGGGAAGAAGATAGGCCTAATCTCAACCTGACGGTTGAGCCTAAGTGTGATCAGACTGCGTGGGAAGGAGCGAGGTGAGTGGGGTGTTTGATCGGAATGGAGGGGAGTGGATATCGGAGCTCCGACCAGTTGATCAGAGAAGAAATGATGGTGGCGACGCGAAATGGTGAAAGTGGATCGAAAATTGAAATGCGAGCAGGAGGGTAGCTACCTGAAGAGTCGGATGAGTTCTCAGGCTTCAGACGAAGAGGGTCAGATGGGTCTTGGCCTCAATCTGCTGCGACGGGCAATAGAGGCTTCACGCGGCAGAGAAGTCTGGCCACGTTTGAGCTACGAGCCTCCAAGCTCCTCCGGATGATCCTTAGGCTTTCCTTCGATGGTTGTTACTATGAGGAAGGTGGCTCAAGAAGAATGGGGTGTGAGGGATAAGCTAAAGGGCTATGGAGGCCGAAGAGATGTTTTATAGGTATGGCCGGGGGTCTAGAAAAATCGAGAGGTGGAACACAACCCTAGGAGGATCCGAGTGATTCTAGGGATCCGCGAGAATCTCGAATGAATGAGGATTCTCAGGTCCGAAAATCAAGGCAAGAGGAGGTCGTGTTCGAGCATGAAAATTTGGAGAAAACGCTCCGACGAGAAGGCTGCAACCCGACCCACTCTGGAAAAGACCGCTGACCTCAGTCAACGGTCTGAGTTGGACCAATCAGAAGCGAGGATTTACAAAAATTAAAGAAAATAAGATTAAAATTAGTAAATAAAATTAAATTAAAAAGTATTTAAAATAAAAAAATTGTTTATTGTATTTTTATAAACTATTTTTTGTGATTTTTAATTATTTTATGAAAAATAAAATAATATATATACAGTATATAGTACAATATACAAGTATAATATATTGAATTTACAAGTATAATATACCTACTTATCATGTACAAGTATTTTTATTTTATTATTTTTACACAAATGCCTTTATTTTATATTTTATTTGTTTACAACATAATTTTAGAAGTATAAAATAATTTTTATTTTATTTTTATTGATTATTTAAGGGTGTAGAATAAATAGTGGATGTGATATGTACATATGTATTTTATATAAAGGTTTGATGATTTTATTTTTATTTTTCTTGTATTTTTCTGATACTTAGTTTTATTTTTATAATATTATTAAAACTATATACAATGGTGTAAAATAATTTGATTTTATAAATAAATAAATAATATGTACAAGTATAGGTCATATGTACAATACCTAATAGACCTTATCTCTCTCTACTTATTTTATTTTGCGATCAGGTCAGGTCTTGACCTTCTCTAGGGTTTTGGGTCACTCTATATTTATTCTAAATACATCATTCTTTTTCTTTTTCCTTTATTCTTTTATTTTTGCAAAGCTACATGCTAATTATGTATCATAAACAAAAGCATGCAGAGAGCTAATTTATTGAATCTATAGGTGTTTATAAGAGGTTTTGCCAAAAAGAAGAGCTAAAATAAAAGAATAAAGAGTGAGAATCATGGATTCATCACACCCCTATACTTTACCTTCGCTAGTCCCTTAGCAAACACTTATTTAAAAAAGAAGTGAAAACCAAAAGGAATGAAAAGAAAAAGAATCAAGGTTGATTATTAAAATTATCTTCATTAAATTGGAGTATGGAGCTTAGTCAGAGCTGTGGATTATTAGTTTGTCGGAACCTTATTGGGAAATAGGTTTAAGACTCAACAGCCTCTAAGTTCCACAATTCTATGGTCAAGATTCCTCCATAAACCAGGCCAGAACAAGTCTATATTTGCAAACTCTAATGACTATGCATCTTTCCTTGTAATGTGTAAGTGATATGTAGCTCCCCACCTCAGAAATGACAAAGAAACAACCTCCCTCAACAAGGTAACTCTAATTCCCCAGTCTAGCATCTCTTTCCTCAAGGAGCGGGGTATTCCCTTCTAAGTTCAAGTTCAACTAGCTCAAGAAGAGAGGAAAGGAAAGAATGGATTGTAACCAGTGTAGCCACGTATCCCTTGGAGCAAAGCCGGTGTAGCTAAGTCTCCAGGTACAAGCTTCCATGAGATGAGAAAGTGGGATACATAAGCTTTGCTTATTCATTGTATACACATCATGCATTTTATTTTCAATCAGGCATGTCCCCTTTTTTGGAGTTTTCATACTTTTGCACTTTTCCGATGTGCATATATACAACATATTTATATGGTGCAGCATGTACATAAAGAGTTTTTCTTCTTGAGCCAGTAGATTATCCCTCTTTTGAAGCATTATTGCAACCCATAGACTCCTGTCTTTAGATCTCATGCTACTAGACCATGTTGAGGTGCACATCCCTCCCTAGAGGAAGACAAGAGGTTCCGCCTAGAAGTACTACCCTCGTATGCTACCCCAAGCCAAAGAATTCTGCCTCCTTACCACCTCATATGTGTTGAGCTACGTGTAAGGTGTATGTCCAAGTCAAGCCATTATCTCTGAGAGTCATGTGTGCATTGTTAAGTATTTCACTTAAGCTCATCAAGATGACATGTGAACATAGCCTAGTGAACTCAAAGAATTAAGTCACTAGTGGACCTAAAAAGTCTTAACCCTAAATCCTATAAGGTTCCTCTGAAGTTGGGTGGATTAAGGTATTAACCAAGCTCCATTTTTCAATGTAATTCCAGACTAGTTAAATTCAACTATGATTTAGAAGAATATACAAGCAAATATGTATAAAAACTCTTTTTGTGCAATTTTTTAAAATATGCAAATTTTTATGAAATTTTTTGAATGCAAAGAAGAATGGAAAGTTTTGCAAAATATTTACAAGCATTTACAAACAAATTTTTGCAAACTTTTATTTTCCAAGCATTTTTCAAAAATTTTGTACTATATACATAATTTTGATGCAAAAATATTTGCAAACATTTTATAATCAAAACATTTTTACAAATATTTGTACTAAATAGTTTTTACAAAAGCTAATTACAAACAAATTTGTACAAAAATTTTAAAGTTTTTATGGTTTTTAATTTTATGAATTTTAGCTATTTTATTTTATTAACACACTCATACAAAGTGCAAGTTATGGCTAAAGTATATATACAATATATACGACACCCTCTATACTTAGCTCGAACGATGTCCTCAGAGTGATCAAAGAGCGATGAAAGGAAGACATAACTCGTGCTGAGTATTGGGAAGCGAAAAGAATGTTATACTGCAATGATAAAAAGATTATAATGAATAGAGGTCGTTGATCCCCCTATACTTAGGTTCAAGTAATCCTAAGTATAGAAATCTGTACACAAGGGGAAAACCGAGGGTTAGGATATACAAGGTTTACCTCCCCTATACTTAAGGTAAAATATCCATAAGTATAGGCTACAGAACATGGGTAAGAAAGAATCAAAATGAATAATCACAAGTCTGATACTACCCCTATACTTAGGGTAAAGCACACCCTAAGTATAGTGTAATCATAAAAGGAAGATCGTATATTAGACAAATAGAATGAATGATATGGACAACTGGATCTATACAGCAGTGGAAGAGAAGTGATAATCAGGCATGAGATGCAAATTATGTGAGTCAAAGATCACATCTCATACAAAATGAATAGGGTCAACGTCAACGATCAGCGGATCATGATCAAGATAGGGTTTCAGGCGCTGACCATTAACTCGAAAGGTGGATTCAGATGACAACTCAAATATATCAATGCTTCCGTTGCCATGAACCTTTTGGACCAATTATGGTCCCTTCCATTTGCTTTGTAATGTCCCTGGAAATAATCTCAACCTAGCATCAAATAGCCATACTCTCTGATTCGTCTCAAACTGTTTATGGCTGATATGAGAATCATGTCATATCTTCACTCTCGCCTTGTATTGTGGCTACTCGAGAAGGATGTGTCTCTCAACTCCTCTACGGCTGCCAAATTTGCTTTCCTATGGTATCCTATACTCTTGGGATCCAATAATAACTCAGTGACTGCCCATAGTGACTTATGCTTGATCTCCAGAGGTAAATGGCATGGCTTGCCATAAACGAGATGAAAGGGAGATGTACCCAATGGTGTCTTGAAGGAAGACCTATAGGTCCACAAGACCGAGTCTAAAAGTTGTGACCAATCCTTTGGGTCTGGGCGGACAACCTTCTGCAATATAGCCTTGATCTCCCTGTCTGATACTTCAGCAAGACCATTAGTCTGTGGACGATATGGGGTGGCAACACAATGGTCGATACTGAACTCGTTAACAAGGGCCTTTACCTTGTCGTTGATAAAGTGGGTCCCCCCGTCAAATATCAAAACTCTAGGTACATCAAATTGTGAAATGATATTCTTCCTCAAAAATCTGCATAAGTGTTTAGCATATGTGGCTCGGGCGGGATGGCCTCAACCCAACGACTCACGTAATCAATAGCAAGCAGAATGTACTCGGATCCCTGACTCTTAGGGAATAAACCCATGAAGTCGATGCCCCATGCGTCAAACAACCTCACAGAAGTGAATGGGTTGCATCGGCATCATATCACGTTGTCCATACAAGTGCTCATCCTATGACATTCAGTACACCTCTTCACGAATTCATCAGAATCCTTGAAGAGGATAGGCCACCATAGGCCGGATTGGAGCACTTTCAGTGTTGTCCTCCTCCTAGAATGATGTCCTCCTGCCTCAAGTGTGTGTTAGTATGTGAGGATGCTATGGTGCTCCTTCTGAGGAATGCACCGACGTTAGACACTATCCCCTCCTTCATGATAAAGGATGGGACCCTCCCAATGGTACGACTTGGCCTTCTCAAGGAAAGTCTCAAGTTGTTGTCTGGGCCAACCTTGGAACTTTCTTGGCGACAAGACAATTCACATTGTTAGCATACCATGGAAGTGAGGCGATAGCAAGGATCGCCTCATCTGAAAAGGTCTTTGTAATAGGTGCAATATGATCGGAATCCTCAAGGTTCTCTAAACGGGAGAGGAGATCTGCCACCACATTCTTGACTTCAGGTTTGTCCTTAATCTCTATGTCAAACTCCTGGAGTAGAAGTATACATCTGGTCAATCTGGCTTTGGCATTCTTCTTTGCCATGACGTATCGGATGGCGGTGTGATCTGTAAATATAGTCACTCGGGATCCAAGAATATAAGATCTGAACTTGTCCAACGCAAAGACTACAGCTAGCATCTCCTTCCCAGACATAGTGTAGTTCCGTTGAGCAGCGTGCAAAATCTGTCTAGCATAGTATATGACATATGGTAATCCATCCCTCTTCTATCCTAGCACAACCACTACAGCAAAATCAGAAGCATTCATCATGATCTCAAATGGGAGAGACCAATTGGGTGGTTGAAGGACAAGAGCCTTGACAACTAATCCCTTGAGAGTTTCAATGACGCTAGACACTTATCGTCTACAATAAACTCAGTGTCTTTCGTCAGCAGATCAGTAAGCGGTCGGCCAATTTGACTGAAATCCTAAGTGAATCATCGGTAGAAACCGACATGCCCCAGAAAAGACCGCAACTGTCGTAAATTGGACAGTGGATTGAGTTTCTTGATGATGTCTACCTTGGTTGGATCGACCTCCATGCCTCTGTTGGAGATGATATGGCCAAGCACCGTCCTCTGAGTCACCATGAAGTGACTCTTCTCCCAATATAATACAAGATGGACCTCTATACAACGCTAAAGTACGCGGTCTAGGCGGTCAAGACAAGCATCAAACCTATCGCTAGAAAAGTCATCCATGAAGACCTCCAAATGATCAACCACCATGTACGCGAAGATCGAAAGCATGCACCTTTGGAATGTAGCTTGGGCATTACATAAATCAAAGGACATCTGTCTAAAGGCATACGTCCCAAATGGACAAGTAATGTCATTTTCTCCTAGTCTTCGGGTTCTATGGCCACCTTCATGACCACATCTCGAAGATTCAGGTCTAGTCGTCGTTGGAACTTACACGAGGGCTTGGTGTCCTCTTCGAAATAAATGTATTAGGAGCACAGGACTGGACTTATCCCTTGGAGATCAGCTACTCTCCATACAATCACCTTGTGGTTTATTTCAAGAACCTCCATCAAATGAGATTCTTGATCTCTAGTCAAATTTCCTAAGATAATGACTGGGAACATCTCTGGCTCACCCGTAAGGAATCTGTACTTCATCGATTGCGGCAATGTCTTCAGTTCTGGACAACTAGGAGTTGCCAAATCTGGCTTCTGAAATATCTGAGTGAAGGTTGTCAGATCTGCATGGGAGAACTCATGTTGCATGTGAAAATCTGGCGAAGACGGCTCTGCTGATGTATCTGTCATCTGTACTGACATACTCTCCGCCCTAGCTATCGGCTCTGAAGGAATCAAACATGGCAAATAATCATCAAAGTCATCCCAATCAATGCTTGAATCTGAGGGATCTGAATCAAAAGAACATAAATATACTCTGCTTCGCTATCCTGACCACGATCATCGGCCTCAAATGTGTCCGGTGCCAAGAGTGTGCTCTCAGAACCCTCATCCACCAAAATCTGTAAATCTGCAGTGTTTGATGGGGTGATAAGAGCTCGTGATACTGGATTCGACCAAGCTGCCTCATCATCTATGATCACAAAATCGCACTCCTTGTGGATGTCTTACTCTGCATCTGTCATCTGCTTTGAATCACTCGACTTCTCAGAGCAGGATGAATCTCTCGCTCTGGTCTCCTCGGTCATCTCTATTTGTACACTTTCACCCTCGACGCAAAAGTATACATTCCCACTATCATGGTCGGACACCGCCTTGGCAGTGGCCAAGAATGGGCATCCTAGTATGATGGGGGTATCTATCACCGACTCATAGATCTCCATGTCCAATACAACAAACTCTACGGGGAATTCCATACCCCTAATTGTGACGATCATGCCCTTCAATAACCCCTTTGGCCTCTTGACATTTATATCAGCAAACTGAAGGAATGTCATGTTCTGTCGAAGAGGGCCGAACTCGAATCAATCGAGTAAGGTTGCCGGAAGAAGGTTAATAGAGGACCCGGTGTCTAATAGGGTATGATCAAACTACTGCTCGTGGATATGGCATCTGATATATGGAGTCCCTGCGTCATGTCTCTTGGCTGGCAATCGATTCTAAATGGCAAAGAAAGTGGCACAAGTGAGCACATGGATCTCAGCATTGTGGTTCATTCTCTTCCTACGGATGATGGTCTTCTCTCTCAAATTCTTCTGGAAGAGAGGGATGTGATCTAGTGCCTCTTGTAGAGTCAGTTGTATCTAAAATCGATCAATCATATGTTGGCTGAACTCTAGCTGGTGTTTCTTTTTGGGATTTTCTTGTTTATTCCCCTTCGCTAAGAAGAATGCTTGAGGGAAGGGGATGGTTGGACCCTCTCCAAACAGATGAGGATTGGGAATAGGCTCCTGAGCATGCAGAAGAGTAGAATCCACACCAATATCATCATGCAACACATATGGACTCGTAGGGGATGCATAAACCTTTCCTTTATTCATATTTTTGTTCTTTTCCATTTTTCCATTTTTTGTATTTTTCTGAAATTATCCTGAGATACAAAAGAAGGTAACACAACTGAAGGAAAATTAGTGGCCTCGCTACCACCCACACCATCTGATCTAGCGACTTCAACACTGCTCTCTAGTCGAGCATCTCTCAATAAGGTGGCATCAGCACCACCGTCTGCTACCGAAATCACGATGGCCTCAGTACCATCGGCTGGATCAACATCCTTGGTGGCTTCAGCGCCACCATCATCATCATCATCATGAGCATCATCAGCATCGCTTCCATCCTCGTCTAGCACTCTAGAATCTCCAAGTGTTCGTCGCTCAGACGAGGTGCTGCCGGCTGGCATCCTACCGCTCCTAAGTGTCACAAAATCCGCATCAAATACATAGGAAGAAATATCACCAAAGTATCACTAGGAGTGGTAGTCTCTGTAAAATATACCTGCTCAGATTTCCTCTTCAGATTGTTCAGGCTAGGTTCAATATGAGCGGGTATGGTGGCCTTTCCATAGATAATCCCCCTCATCTTCTGCGGAACTCGTCCATCTCTCGCCGGAAGGATGCCTGCTGGTCAGAAAGTAAGTGGGCGAGGTCGTCAAGGGCAGGATTCTCAAAGACTGATTCATGAGAACTGGACGGGTTGTCTCGTTGGAAATGAGGCCGAGACTGTTGTTGGTAGTGAGGGGGAGGTTGGGAATACTGAGGATGAGGTTGTTGTTGTTGCCTCCACTGTGGTCCATGGTATGAGGGACGAGGACCCTGCTGGTGCTACTAGGAGTGACGGGGCTGTTGCTGCTGGTTGTTCTAACCTGCATGAGCTGGAGGCTGCTGTTGGGAAGAGGTGCCTCCGGTAGACCATCGGAAACCCGGGTGATCATGACGGATCCCGAGCTACTGTCCGGTACCGATCGTACCGAATCCCATTGACTTCCATCAACGGCTCCTGTTGCTCGAAGTGTGGGAGGGGAGAACTGCCAGGGGCTGATCCGGCTGGTAAACCATCATCTAAGTGTCCTAAGATGGTGGTGGTTGGGAGTAGTGCTGCAGCAGCTGGACTAGCTCTTCTTGAATGTGGTGGACCTGTCGGTTCGTAGCAGATGGCTGGGTAGAGTTGATGTTGCTGGGATTAGCCTGTGACCTGAGACGGGGCTGAGAAGTCGTATGTGATTCCTGGAGATACATGATCTGGGTCTTCAGGTCACTCAGTGTCTATGCCAACTGATCAATCTAGATGAGGCCCTGACACTGCTTCTTCTCAATGATCTCGAAGTGGTCCAGCTTCTCGCTGATGATCCCCATGTCAGCAGATGAGAACTCAACATGTGCTACTGTTGACAAAGTAGAAGGATCGGCATTGACTCGTGCAGTCCTCTGATATAAGATCGCCTTTGGGAGGGATTTCCCTCGAGTGTAGACCCTAGTCTGGGACATTATCGTGTAGTTTTCTATCATCTCCTCGTAGATGGCCCAGACTTGGTCCTCATCCTTGGAAAAATAGGACCCTCCACACGAGGCATTTACTAGCCCCTACAGCTCCGGTGTCAGCCCATAAAAGAAACTAAAGAACGAGGTTGGGCTTGGATATCTCGTGATGTGGACACCGGTCGATGAGCTCTCAGAATCGATCCCAATCCTCGTGAAAATACTCATTCGGGATCATCGTGAAGGTGTTGATCATGGCTCGTGTTGCGTTGGTCCGACCGAGTGGATAGTACTTGTTCAAGTATTCGGTCCGGAGATGCTCCCAAATAGTGGCATACCTCCCCAAATGCTTCAACCAATAGGATGCTCTATCAACTAAGGAGAATGGGAAGGCGATCATCCTGAGTGTGTCCTCATCCATTAATCTATCATGGATCATGTTGCGGATCATCTCAAACTCCTGTAGATGGAGGTGCGGCCAATCGTTGGCTAGCCCATGTAACTTGAGCAATAACCGGATGGTATGTAGGCGAAGCTCAAAGTCGCCCAGGATCTCCGGAAGCTGAATTCAACGATAGGTGAGGGTTGCACCAGGGTTGTGCAACTGCCTCATCATCTGTACTGACCTAACTGACTCTGGCTGTCATCCGGGCATCTGTCTCCTCCTCCAGCTGCTGGTATCTCTCCACCGGCTAGTCCCTGCGGCTCTGCTCTATCGGCTCACATATGTGTCAGCTCTCATCGCACCTTGACCATAAATGCTCCATGGTCTCTAATCTAGTGCTGCATGGTCTCCAAGGAGGCTAATAGCGTGTTGTTGATGGCGACCTAGTCAAGTACATACGCTAATCCCTGAGGTTGCTCATCGATGCGTCTCTCACCACTGGCCATCTCTTGGGTCTCTACAAAGGCAAAAGACCCCAACTCAGGTGCCATCAAGTGAACATATAACTGTGTTGGTCTCTGCTCTGGCACCTCAGTAATGGTAGAAGGGTGGTCAAGGGGGAACAAGGTGGTAGCGAACTCAGGTTCAGAGAGTTGGCCTGAGCTCTCTGAAGCTGCCCTAGATGAATGGGGAGGAGTGCTCGAAAGCGGTGATGTCAAAGGAAGCCTAAGGGACCTCCTTCCCATCATCGTGATGTGGGGATATATGCAGATTGGATCTGGATGCAAACAAGATGTGAAGTCAAACCCCTTTTTTACCTAGTCAACACTCGAGATGATGAATGTAAAAGATCGTTCGTTAATCTTGTTGATTTTTATTAAGGTGACAAATCAATCTATCAGAGCGGTTAAGCGAGCTGTTGGGAACTTAATTCTCCTAGGAGACTAGCCCGAATCTCGCAACTAGCCTTTCGCAGCCAGTATTGAAGCAGACCGTTTACCGACTGCTCGATCAACCTAATATGTTAAGGAAGTCCCGAACCGATTACCGACTACTCGGTGAAATCCTCACTGGAGAACAAATAGCTACAAGACTAGTAGTCTAAAAGGAGTTCGGGTATGGCTCTAGACTAGTATGTGGGTCATTCTCTCGTTGCAGATAAATCAATCAATGAGGGGGTGACTCTCCCTAAAATAAGAATTTTCAAGTGAAGTCGGTTTTAGGGTCAAGTTTGCATTAGCAGTCCCAATTTTGTTTGGTTATCTCTTTTTAGGTATTTTTCGGAAATAATACAGTGCCTAACAAATTTTTCGATTTCCTTGGTTATTTTGAGTCAAATAAAACAGGGGGAGGAAGTCGAAAAAGCTGATACATGATCAAACACGATGATGCATGCAGAGATAGAAGTACGTACCGGACTCCAGCACTCTACATGCAGGTTGATCCGCGCATTAAAGTAAAGATAAGAAATAAACTCCCTATATGATGCAACAAGGAAATCGGCCTTAGACGAGCACTGTCTATTAATCGTGAAGTACAAATAGCTAACTATGGGGGAGAGGGACCGGAGTCTATTTTTCGATGTCGATCGGTGCCCTCCATAATGGGTCCTGTCAGTGCTGTATATAGCCTCTCTCGGCACGTGGGCTCTAATCCCAATGAGTTAACTTTTTTAATTTTATTTTAGCCGAGTCCAATTACGAACTATAGGAACAGATAAGCAATTAGGTGTGGGGCCTTAGCTAATTACATCACAATCAACAAAAAATCCCAAGTCTAAGGGCTAAATCCTCGCGAATCAAAAAGAAATAAAAACGATAAAACAAAACCACGAAAAGCCACGGTGAGATCCCCGAGTACACCGGTAATAGGCGAAACATACCCCAAATTTTTTAAGTGTCCAAGCAAGTGTCCAAATCCTATGATTATTACAATAATAAAATGTCTGCAGAAATAAAACTAATTTATCTAAAACAACAACTCTCTCTTCTTTTGCTCCTCCACGGATGCAAGCTCCTCCAACAGAAAGCTGAAGTGTTCCTCGGGTGGTTCCTCGCACAAAAAATGAAACAAAAATATGTCAAAAGGCAGTCATATCAAATAGATACGAAAATGGACAAAAGTAAAAATGAGAAAAATGAAATAAGACTACTAAGATGTGCTCCCCGACAACGACGCCATTCTGATGACACGCCCGGCCACTCGAGCTAAGTAAACAAATAAAAAAGGGTTGTTGTGACCCGAATCACCATGCATAATCAATAAGAAAAATAAGACCACTCAATGAAAAATCAAGCAATCAAGGAATGTAAGCAGTTCCCTATTTTATTTACCTGGTATAGCCACGAGGGTCGAACACAAGGAGCACGAAAATAATACGAAGTAGTCAAATTTCGAATGAAATAAATTTTTAGTGGTTTTTTATTTTTAGAGTTCTAATTTTTTGAATAAAGCACACAAGCACAAAGATAAAAGAAGCCAAACACAACAATCTTTTTGGACTTTTCTAAATGACCAAAATAGTCAGAAAATTAAAGTAAAAATATTTTTGGGTTTTTCGGGTTTTAAAGTATTTTTGATAATTTTTTAAGATTTCTCAAGTGTTTTGTGATTTTATAAAAATCAAAAAGTGCTCAAAAATAAAAACAATGTACAGTCGGGGCTAAATTGCAAGTTAAAAATATCTGAAATACCATAAGTCCTGAATAGCAATTTTATGATAAAAAGAAGTAAAAGGCTTCAAAAAGAAACTGAAATTGCAATTTTTGGATTTTTCTTCAATTTTATATGATTTTTTAGATTTGTGATTATTTTGTAACTTTTAGAGTTTTTATGATAATTTTCAAACAAAATTAATATTGGATGTAAAACACACAAAAAGGCACATACATGAATTTTTATAGAATTTTTAAAATATTTTTAGAATTTTTATGATTTTTATAAGGTAAATAGGGATATTTTTGAGGGTTTTTAAATTTTTAAAATAGAAAATGCAAATAAATAAATCCAGTAAAATTACAGTAAACTAACATGAGCCAATGGTGATTTTTGTGTAATTTTTCGAATTAATTTAATATTTATTAAGTACACAATACAACATGTAATTAAGCATAGTTCACAATAACCTTTATGTGAAGAAAATAAGTTATATGGGCCAAACAATGACACGCAAATAAAGATCGGGGTCAATCATGCAAATAATCCATCAAAAACGTGCACTTCACATGATTCAGGTTCACAGGGGCATAAGTGCAAATACTAAAAACATGGCATTATTCAATAATCAGAAGAAAGTTCAAGACATGTCATGCAAATAACCCAGCAATCACGTGAGCATACACGTGCTTCAGATTCAGAGGAACTAATTTGCAAATAGCATAAACTATGAGGCCTAAACTGTAAAAGTGCTCAACTACAACTTTTATTTAATGGACTAAAGCTAAAAACAGAAACATGCAGGGCAAAAAATATTTGTTCAATATTCTCAACCTTTGTAAAATATTTGTTTGTAAAATTAATTTTCTTTTTGAGAAATAAAATGTTTGAAAAATGATTTGGAAATGGTTTGAAAATGGTTGCAAAATATTTTGAAAAATCTATATATAATGTTTGAAAAACCTTTGCAAAATGATTTCGAATGTATGTACATGTTTGTAAAATTGTTTGTAAAAATTATTTCGGACTATAGTTTTCCAAAATTGTTTGTAAAATCTTTTCAAATAAGTTTGAGGATATATTCATCACACAAAAAATCTTTATTAAACTGTATAAATATATCTATAAAAGTGATCACTTATCCCTTGTAAATTCTTAAAACCCAACTCTTGTAAATATAAGATGCACACCCGTGTAAATATTTGTACCTAGTTTTTATCACAAAACCTTTGTTTTCAGAAATCACAGTAACATTTGCAAAACTAGAAACACCAAAAACATTTGCAAAATCTTTTTGAAAATACAAAAAATGCATAAGCATCATCCTTTTCAAAAATCCATAAAAAGTTTAAAATCTTTGAAAATTGCATCACAAAAATATTTTCTGCATTCTGTATGGCATTTGCATAACATGAATATTTTTCCGATTGAGTTTGATAATTGAACAAGTCTAAGTAAAATACGAAGCTTGGATCTTGGTTGGACCTTAAATCTACCTAATTAACAGGAACCTTATAGGAACTGGAATTGAGGTACTTTAGGTCTAGTTGACTTAGTTCTTTAAGAATAACGAATCTTGGTTCAATGGATTCTTGATTGCCTAAGTAGAGTATTTCGGAGCACACACACAACTCTTGTTGATAATGAACTAACTTGGACACCTGTACCTTTCACTTGGCTCAACTCAGTTGGAGTGATGAGGAGATTGGATTTGCATGTATGAGATGCACACAAATGGAAACATTTGTCCTCGTCTAGGGAGGGTAGTGCACCCCAACTTGTCCAGTGGCATTGATGTCTAAAGACAGGAGAGTGTGGGTTGCAATAATGCTTCAAAAAAGGGATAATCTACTAGCTCAAGAGGAAAAACTCCTTATGTAAATGCTGGTGTATATAGTATTTCAAAAAAAAGGAGAGCAAAAACTCCAAAAAGACCTGATTGAAAATAAATGCATGTCAGAGTGTACATATTTGTATAGTCAATAAACAAGCTTGGGCTTCAAAGTCAAATTTTGTGAGCCTACATCTTGATGACTTGACTACACTGGTCTTGCATCCTAGGATAGGTAGCTACACTGGCTACCGTCCATTCTTCTCTTCACCCCCTCCTCTTGAGTTGGTTGTCACTTTAAATTATAAGGTAATACCCTGCTCCTCGAGGAAGGAGTTGCTGGATTAGGGAATCACTGGGTTGTCATGCTGGAGAAGTCGGTCTCTTTGTCAATTCAGTTGGGGAGAGCCACAATCACTTACATTGTACGAATCAGATTCATAGTCGTAAGGGTTTACGTATGAGTTGAAGTATTCTGACATAGCTATTGAGGGGACTTGAATAGATTTTTGGGATTCTCGAAGGCTGTTGGATTTCAAATTCGATTCTCAATAAGGTTCCGTCTGCACTAAAATTCCAAAGGTCTGACTTGAGCTCCAAACTTTGATTTTGTGAAGACAAGTTTGATAGTTAAACTTAATTCAATTTCTTTCTTTTTCTTTTCTTTTGTTTATATTTTCTGCACTTATTGCATAAGTGTTTCCTAGGTACTAGCAAAGGAAGGTATAAAGGGATGATGAATCTCTATTTTATCATCATTATTCTATCATTTTGACCTTAAAACCCTAGCAAATACGTGTAAATACCCTAAATTTAGGCTTTTTAACATCCATGCATTGTTATGTAAATAGTGTATAAAATACAGTTTTTTATGCCAAAATTATAGAATAAAGAAAAGAAAGAATAAGAATAAAATATTGAAA
This sequence comes from Ottelia alismoides, assembly GCA_037367405.1. Classification (NCBI taxonomy): domain Eukaryota; kingdom Viridiplantae; phylum Streptophyta; class Magnoliopsida; order Alismatales; family Hydrocharitaceae; genus Ottelia; species Ottelia alismoides. The sequence continues at coordinate 317,191 of JAZKJV010005993.1, read as the reverse complement.
TATTTTATGACCCTAAACCCCGATATCTAGGCATCTCGATGACTATGTCGACAAAGAATAAAGTAGGGAGAGATAAGGTCCAAAATACAATTAAAATCCTCATTTGTTTTGTTCATTTTCCTTCATTTTGGGACCTATTTTTAGTTCCACTTTTTATACTTCAAATAAAGAAACTTTGTATATGAAAGTTGTAGATAATAAAATATAGAATAATACAAAATTTATTTCATACAAAAATAATGTACGGATAAAAAGATATATTCGGGATAATTTTCCAAAATCCCAACTTCCCAGATCCATATCTCTCAAATAAAAATATATCAAAATCACAAGTTAATTGTATATAACTTTTAATAAGCTATTTAATGAAGGTGGTTTCATATTTTTTGGAGTTATGGTGTGAAATTTAGGTTTTAAACCCCTATTGTATAGTTAAAAATATTCATTTTAATTATTACTCGTTATTTTTGTATTCCATATTTTTATAATTTTATAAATATTTTTATAATATATGTACATATTAAAATAGGAATAAAATGATAAATAAAACATTAAAATAAAATACAGCAATAAAATACATAGGTAAAATACCTATATCTATACCTATATAGATAATATTTCTATTTAATTAATCGTATATAATACATCAAAAAATAAATAAAAATACATTGTGTCTAAAAATAAGTTTTAAATATATAAAATAATAAATTAAATTAATAAAATTAAGCATATAAAACAAAAATAAAATACTTAAATACATATATGAATATACCTATATATAGCCCTTAAAATGCAACTTGTAATTCTAAAGCTTTAAAAAATAAATAAGTAAACATAATAAAATACTTCAGAAAATAATAAATATTTTTTATTTTATAACCTTAAATTAATAAAATCTTTTATTATTTTTAATCGAATTCATAATTATTTTTCCAGGGATTTTTTCTGTTTGGTCCACATGGACCAACCAGATTCTCCTGTTTGTTGATCTCGGTCAACTCTCTGACCGAGGTCTGCCCCATGTCAGGCTTGTGTTTTGTCCCTTCTTCTCGGATTTTTACAGCCCTCATATTTCACCATTTCGCCTCGCGTTCAACATGACTTTTTCTCCTCGACTGCTGCTCTTACACGCCCAAGCCTTGCATCAGGGAATGGATCATCGATTCACGTCATCTTCATCGATCCTTGGAGCAGCCCAGCCACTTGTACAAAACTGCACCTAGACCTTCCCTCCGACTTTTGAACCCCTTTTGACCCATGTTTTTGCCCCCATTCGTGTGCTCTAGTGGGAGGAGGGTGACAGCCTCCTTCTCCAGCACTTAGGGAGCAAGATCAGCCACATCTCATGTGGTCTCCACCACCTTCATCGGTCGTCGGTGTCGAGGTCCCCATCTAACAGCCTTTGGCCGCTCGAGATCCATTTTTATCGCATTTCTAGTGTAGACTCAGTCCTAGGTTTATTGAGCACCTTTATAGTGTCGTTTAATCTCAAAATCTACATGTTAATCCCTCATTCGAAGTTCGCCTGAGCTGAGCTCCGGTGAACCTTCGCTCATGCTATTCCATGTCCCCTCCACCCTTGTTTGCCCTAGGAACCATCTCTCATTGTGTGTGATCTTTCCTTAAAGGTCCCATGCACAAAGGACCCTCCATGGGGTCGTTTTTGAAGAAGTCGAAGCTTCCTGGAGCCTTCCTCCTTCTCCGACCTCGCGGTGGTTCTCCAGTTGTCTACTCGCATTTTGAAGCCGCCTACTACTCGAGGAGCCTCCCGGGATCCCTTCTGTGCCATTCGAAGCGAAGAAGGTTGTCGGAGAATGGAGCTATGTCTAATCCAAACTCGCTGGCGACGAGTACCTCCTATGTTCTTACACCATCGCCCAGAACCGTCATATCACGGGCCGTTCTTCCAGGGTTACAGGAACCGTCGGATCCAGCAGCATCCCTGCTGTCGGATCATCACCGATCATTTAATCTTGGTCGTCATCAGCCAAAGTGTTATCACACGTCCGGGCGACGACACGTGTCAAGAGAATCATCAATCACCGTCCCATCGCACCCTTGTTTTGGATATTTTGCTTCTTCACCCAAAAACTTTCTATATTTAATATTCAGAACTTAAACTTTCATTTGTTGTTGAACTTGTAATATTTACATTTCACCCCCTGCACTTTAGGTAATTGCCCATCGGTTCAGGCTACGTCACCTCACGTGACGCTTCATGTGAGGGGACATTTTGTGCCTGGACCCCCAAGGCTTTCGTTTATTTCCTTGTATCCCCTAAATTATTATATTCAGGGTAATCTTTTTTGTAAATTTGCAAACAGGACCCAAGTTCTTGATTATTGCATTTTGGCCCCACTAGTGGCTCACGTGTGTCTACAAGTGAGCTTTGGCATTTTTGCAGACAGGCCCCTGGGTCTTGGATTTTGTGATTGGTGCTGAAAAATTTATTTGCATTATAATTTTTGGGGAAAATTGCATACAGGTCGGTGCACTTTCATTTATTTACAAAAATACCCCTGCTAGTATTGACATTTATCTTTATTTCTTGTATTTATTTCATATATCAATATTGCTCTAAAAAATTCACAAAAATAGATGGAGCTTACTGATTGCATGCACTTTCATGCATAGAAATTTATTTTGCAATTTGAAGCTTGTTATTATTCATTAAAAATAAAAAACCACCTATTTTCTCTCTGTTTGTACTATAAAATACATAAAAATTATAAAATTGTTTTGAAAATTACCAAAAAATATTTCTTTTATTTATATATTTTTAACTTCCAGACCTGTCACTACGAGGAAGGTGGCTTAAGAAAAATGAGGGTACGTGGGACGAGCTAAAGGGCTATGGAGGCGGAAGAGAAGTTTTATAGGCATGTGCGAGGGTCTGGAAAGACCGAGAGGTGGAATGCAACCTTAGGAGGATCCGGGTGATTCTGGGGATCCATGAGAATCTCGAATGTACGAGGATTCTCAAGTCTGAATATCAAGGCAAGAGGAGGTCAGGTTTGGGTGTGAAATTTGGAGAAAACGCTCCGACGAGAAGGTTGCAACCCGACCCTTGGAAGAGACCGTTGACCTCAGTCAACAGTCTGAGTTGGACCAATCATAAGCGAGGATTTACAAAAATCAAAGAAAATAATATTGAAATAGTAAATGAATTTAAATTAAAAAGTGTATAAAATAAAAAATATATTATTTTATTAACTAATTTTTGAGATTTTTAATTATTTTTATGAAAAATAAAATAATATATATACGGTATATAGTATTATTTACAGGTATAATATACCTATGTATCATGTACAAGTATTTTTATTTTATTATTTTTACATAAATGACTTTATTTTATATTTTATTTATTTACAACATAATTGTAGGAGTATAAAATATTTTTTATTGTATTTTTATTGATTACTTAAGGTCATACAATAAATAATGGATGCGATATGTACATATGTATTTTATACAAAGGTTTGGTGATTTTATTTTTATTTTATTTTTCTGATATTTATTTTTATTTTTATAATATTATTAAATTTCTATACAAGGGTATAAAATATTTTCATTTTAAAAATAAATAAATAAATAATATGTACAAGTATAGGTGATATGTATAATACCTAATAGACCCTATCTCTCTCTATTTATTTTATTTTACGATCAGGTCAGATCTTGAACTTCTCTTGGGTTTTGGGTCACTTTGTCTTTATTCTAAATACATCATTCTTTTTCCTTTTTCTTTTATTTTTTTATTTTTGCAAAATTACTTGCTAATTATGCATCATTAACAAAAGCATGCAGAGAGCTAATTTTTTAGAATCATGGATTCATCACCCCTTATACTTTATCTTTGCTTGTACCTTAGCAAACATTTATTTGAAAAAGAAGTGAAAATCAAATAGAAATGAAAAGAAAAAGAATCAAGGTTGATTATTAAACTTATCTTCATTAAATTGGACTACGGAGCTTAGTCAGACCTTTGGATTATTAGTTTATCATAACGTTATTGGGAAATAGGTTTAAGACTCAACAACCTCTAAGTTCCACAATTCTATGGTCAAGACTCCTCCATAAACCAGGTTAGAACAAGTTTACATACGCAAACTCTAATGACTATGCATCTTTCCTTGTACTGTGTAAGTGATATGTAGCTCCCCACCTCAGAATGACAAAGAAACAGCCTCCCTCAACAAGGTAACTCTAATTCCCTAGTCTAGCAGCTCTTTCCTCGAGGAGCGGTGTATTCCCTTCTAAGTTCAAGTTCGACCAGCTCAAGAAGAGGGGAAATGAAAGAATAGACCGTGACCAGTGTAGCCATGTATCCCGTGGAGCAAAGCTAGTGTAGCTAAGTCTCCAGCTGCAAGCTTCCATGAGATGAGAAAGTGGGATACATAAGCTTTGCCTATTCACTGCATACACTTCGGTAGGCATTTTATTTTCAATCAGGCCTATCCTCTTTTTTGGAGTTTTTCAAACTTTTGCACATTTTTCTCGATGTGCATGTATACAACATATTTATATGGTGCATCATGTACATAAGGAGTTTTTCTTCTTGAGCCAGTAGACTATCCCTCTTTTGAAGCATTATTGCAACCCAAAGACTCTTGTTCATAGGCCTCAATGCTATTAGACTAGGTTGAGGTGCACATCCCTCCCTAGAGGAAGACGAGAGGTTTCACCAAGAAGTACCACCCTTGTATGCTACCCCGAGCCAAAGAATTATGCATCCTTACCACCTCATTCGTGTTGAGCTAGTGTAAGGTGTGTGTCCCAGTCAAGCCATTGTCTCTAAGAGTCATGAATATGTTGTCAAGTGTTCTACTTAGGCTCATCAAGATGACATGTGAACATAGCCTAGTGGACTCAAAGAATCAAGTCGATATTGGACCTGAAAAGTCTAAACCCCAAATTGTATGAGGTTCCTCTGAAGTTAGGTGGATTAAGGTCTTAAACAAGCTCCATTTTTCAATTTAATTCCAGAATAGTTTAAATATCAACTATGATTCAGAAGAATATACAAGCAAATATGTATATTTTGTGCAATTTTTCAAAATATTCAAATTTTTATGAAAAGTTTTGAATGCAAAGAAGAAGGGAAAGTTTTGCAAAATATTTACAAGCATTTACAAACAAATTTTTGCAAACTTTTATTTTCCAAGCATTTTTCAAAAAATTTGTATTATATACATAAGTTTGATACAAAAATATTTGCAAACATTTTACAATCAAAACATTTTTACAAACATTTGTACTAAATAATTTTTACAAAAGCTATTTACAAACAAATTTGTACAGAAATTTTAATTTTTTTATGATTTTTAATTTTATGAATTTTAGCCATTTTATTTTTTAACGCACTCACATAAAGTACAAGTTATGGCAAAAGTATATATACGATATATACGACATCGCCCTATACTTAGATCGTATGATGCCCTCGGAGTGATCAAAGAGCGATGAAAGGAAGACATAACTCATGTTGAATATTGGGAAGTGAAAAGAATGATATACTGTAATGACAAAAAGAATTTAATGAATTGAGGTCGGTGATCCCCCTATACTTAGGATCAATTAATCCTAAGTCTAGAAATCTATAAACAAGGGGAAAACCAAGGGTTAGGATATACAAGATTTACCTCCCCTATACTTAGGGTAAAATATCCCTAAGTATAGGCAGCAAAATAGAGGTAAAAAGAATCAAATGAATAATCACAAGTCTGATGCCCCCTCCTGCGATACCTAGGGTAAAGCACACCCTAAGTATAGCGTAATCATAAGATGAAGATAGAATATTAGACAAAAAGAATGAATGATATGCACAAATGGATCTATACAATTGCGGAAGATAAGTGATAATCAGGCATGAGATGTAAATTATGTGAGTCAAAGACCACATCTCATGCAAAATAGGGGCAACGCCAACGATTAACGGATCATGATCAAGATATGGTTTCAGGCGTTGACCGTTAACTCAAAAGGTGGATTCAGATGACAACTCATTATATCAATGCTTCTGTTGTCGTGCACCTTTCGGACAAGTATGATCCCTTCCATTTGCTTTGTAATTTCCATGGAAATAATCTCAACCTAGCATCAAATAGCCATACTTTCTCATTCGGCTCAAACTGTTTATGGTCGATATGAGAATGTCTCTCAACTCCTCCATTGCTGCCAACTCTGCTTTCCTCTGGTCTCATATACTCTTGGGATCCAATAATAACTCAGTGATTGTCCATAGTGACTTGTGCTTGATCTCCATAGGTAAATGGAATGGCTTGCCCTAAACGAGACGAAAGGGAGATGTACCCAACGGTGTCTTGAAGGAAGTCCTATAGGTCCACAAGATCGAGTCTAAAAGTTATGACCAATCCTTTCGGTCTGGGCAGACAACCTTCTGTAATATAATCTTGATCTCCCTGTTTGATACTTCAGCAAGACCATTGGTCTGAGGATGATATGGATTGGCAACACGCTGGTCGATGCTGAACTCGTTAGCAAGGGCCTTTACCTTGTCGTTGATAAAGTGAGCCCCCCTTCAGATATCAAAACTCTAGGTACCTCAAACCGTAAAATGATATTCTTCCTCAAAAATCTGCATACGGTTTTAGCATCTGCGGCTCGAGCGGAGATGGCCTCAACGCAACGACTCATGTAATCTACAACAAGCAGAATGTACTTGGATCCCTGACTCTTAGGGAATGGACCCATGAAATCGATGCCTCATGTGTCAAAAACCTCACATAAGTGAATGGGTTGCATCGGCATCATATCACGTTGTCCATACAAGTGCCCATCCTCTGACATTCAGTACACCTCTTCACGAATTCATCAGAATCCTTGAAGAGGGTAGGCCACCATAGGTAGTATAGGAGCATTTTCTGTGATGTCCTCCTCCCGAAATGATGTCATCCTGCCTCAAGCTTGTGGTAGTATGTGAGGATGCTATGGTGCTCCTCCTGAGGAATGCACCGATGCTAGACACTATCCCCTCCTTCTGATAAAGAATGGGATCCTCCCAATGGTACGACTTGACCTTCGATAGGAAAGTTTCAAGTTGTTGTCTGGGCCAACCTTGTGGAACTTTCTTGGTGACAAGATAGTTCACAATGTCAGCGTATCATGGAAGCGAGGCGATAGCAAGGATCGCCTCATCTGGGAAGGTCTCTGTAATAGGTGCAATATGATCGGAATCCTCAAGGTTCTCTAAACGGGACAGGTGATCCGTCACCACATTCTTTGACTCGAGGCTTATCCTTAATCTCTATGTCAAACTCCTGGAGTAGAAGGATCCATCTGGTCAGTCTGGCTTTGGCATCCTTCTTTGCCATGAGGTATCGGATGGTGGTGTGATATGTAAATATGGTCACTCGAGATCCAAGAATATAAGATCTGAACTTGTACAATGCAAATACTGCGGCTAGCATCTCCTTCTCAGTCACGGTGTAGTTTCGTTGAGCGGCGTCCAAAGTCCAACTAGCGTAGTGTATGGCGTATGGTAATCCATCCCTCCCCTGTCCTAGCAGAACCCCTACAGCAAAATCAGAAGCACCATTCATGATCTCAAATGTGAGAGACCAATCGGGTGGCTGAAGGATAGGAGCCTCGACAACTAATCCCTTGAGAGTCTCAAATGACGCTAGACACTTATCATCTACAATGAACTCAGTGTCTTTCGTCTTGAGTGCGATTTTGTGATTACAAACGACGGGATGGTTTGGGAAGATCTGATTTCACGAGCTCTTATCACACCTTCAGACTTAGCATATTTACAGATGCTAGATGATGAGTGTTTAGAGAGCACACTTGTGGCGTAGGATGCCTTAGAGGTTGACGATGCAGATTCTGGTAACAAGGTTGAATACATTTCATGCCATTCAGATTCAAATCTCTCAAACTCAGAAATAGTTTTGATTGGCAGGATTTTGATAAGTATTTTACGTGTTTGATGTCTATAGAGCCTACAGCCAGACAAAGATAGAGCCAGTGAAGTTGAGAGAGACACCGGTAGGACCATCTTCATCAAGTTTAGAGATACATCTAGAGTTATCCCATTCAATCTGATAGCCTTCACTCAGACATTTCAAGGGCCAGATTTGACAGTCCCACATACCCAAAATTGAAGACCTTACCAGAAAGCATGAAGTATAGATTCCTTGCGAGCGAGCCAAAGATATTTCCAGTCATTATCTCAGTGGATTTTTCTGATGACCAAGAATCTCGTTTGATGGAGGTTCTTGAGAGGAACCGCTAGGCAATTAGTTGGTTTGTAGCAAATCTCTAGGGGATAAGTCCGACCATGTGCTCATACCACATATATCTCGAGGATGATGCTAAGCCTTTGTGTGAGTTCCAGCGTAGGCTGAACCCGAATCTTCAAGATGTTGTTATGAAGGAAATATCCAAGTGGTGGAGCGTTGATTTTATCCACACCATCTCCGACTCCAAGTGGGTTAGTCTATTACATGTGGTACCCAAGAAGACGGGTATCACTACAGTTGTGAGTGAGTATGGAGAGGAGATTGTTACCCGTGTACCCACTTCTTGGAGGGTCTGTGTGGACTACATATGATTGAATCAGGCCACCAAGAAGGATCACTTCCCACTACCATTCATTGATCAAATTATTGAGAGATTAGCTGGAAAGAGTCATTATTGCTTTCTTGATGGGTACTCGGGGTATAATCAGGTGGCCATTACGCTAGAAGACCAGGACAAGATGAATTCACTTGTCCGTTTGGGATGTAGGCTTTTAGACGGATGCCCTTTGGATTATGCAATGCCCTGGCTACATTCAAGAGATGCATGCATTCCATCTTTTCAAACTTGGTGGTGAATGTTTAGAGGTCCTCATGGATGATTTTTCGATCTACGGTTATGGGTTTGATGCTTGTCTTGCTTGCCTAGACCGTATGCTTCAGCGGTGCATTGAGGTCAATCTTGTTTTATCTTGGAAGAAGAGTCATTTTATGATGACTCAAAGGACGGTCCTTGGTCATATAATATCCAACATGGGCATGGCGATCGATCCGACCAAGATGAATATCATCAAGAAACTCATCCCACCGTCCAATTTGAGGCAGTTGCAGACTTTTCTGGGGCATGTCAGTTTCTACCGATGGTTCATTCAGGACTTCAGTCGTATTGCCCGACCGCTTACTGATCTTCTCATGAAATACAACGAGTTCATTGTAGATGATAAGTATCTTTCGTCATTTGAGACTCTCCAGGATTTGGTTGTGCATGCTACTGTCCTTCAACCACCCGATTGGTCTCTCCCATTCGAGATCATGACGGACGCTTATGATTTTGCCATAGGGGTTGTGATAGGACAGAGGAGGGATGGATTGTCATTTGTTGTGCGCTACGCTAGTAAGACTTTGGATGCTGCCCAGCAGAATTATACTGTTACAAAGAAGGAAATACTAGCTGTAGTCTTTGCTTTGGATAAGTTTTGATATTATATTCTAGGATCTATAGTAACAATTTACACTAATCATATCGCCATTCGATACTTAATGGCTAATAAGAATGCCAAGGCATGCTTGACAAGATGGATACTTCTACTTCAGGAGTTTGATATTGAGATTAAGGATAAAGCTGGAGTCAAGAATGTGATGGCAGATTATCTCTCCCTATTAGAGAATCTTGATGATTCTGAGACTGCCACACCTATCACTGAGACATTCTCAGACAAGGTGATTCTTGCTATCATCTCTATACCATGGTTTACCGACATTGTGAACTATCTTGTTACCAAGAAAGTTCCACAAAGTTGGACCGGTCAGCGACTTGAGACTTTACTAGCGAAGGCCAAGTCCTACCATTGGGAGGATCCCACTCTTTATCACGAAGGAGGGATAGTGTCAGGCGTCGGTGTATTCCTCGGGAGGAGCACCATAACGTCCTCACCTATTGCCACAAACTCAAGGCAGGAGGACATCACTTTAGGAGACAAGTGATGAATCTTGTATTCATCATGATAAAATCGACATATTAATCTCCTAGCTTAAACAAACCAATAAAATCGTCGATAATACATTCATTTTATCTTGTATTTTATGGTACATAAACTGTGTAATTAACACTATATTTATTGTATTTAATTACTATTATTTTCTTTATTTTTAATTCTTATTAAAACCCCATAAAAATTAGGATAATTAATTGTCTATAATTTCCCTAACCTTTAAAAAAGATTAAAAAATACAAAATCATCTCAAAACCAGAAAGGTTGTGTTTTTATCCTCTTAAAAATACCCCAAAAATACACTTATGCACAAATGACCTCTTTTGGCTTTTTGTCCAACCTAAAACATGTAGATCTCATCGAGATCTGCAACTTTCATGTTTTGACTTTTTCCTAAATTTGCCTCTAACTCATTCTTTTTAATTTTTCTTTATTTTTTCATTTATTGAATTTTCTCGTGCAGCCACGTGGCGTCCTATGGGCCGACCACGTGGCCGCATCCTCTCCCGCCACCCAGCTTCCGCCTCCTCCATCCGATGTCCTTAGGGCACCCTCCATCCCCACCGTTCATCACTCGCTCCACCTCAACCGTCTGATCAAAACTCCCCTCTCATCTGCGTCACTCACAACCGCCCGATCGCCTCAACATCCAATGACTCTCAGTCCTCCACGTCACTCATTCACCCTTCGCCCTTGATGGGACCCTAACTCCCATCTGGATCACCTGCCTTCGCGCATCTTCCAACCGTTCGATCACATCTTAAGGATCTGATCGCTGCCCTCCACCCGGCCTACGTTTGGATTGTTGGATCGCAATATCCAACAACCCGCAAGTCTTGCCCTACCTCCAACATCTCCGCTCCCAAGCATTACGCCTATGTCACCCTTCGACCCCTTCCAATTTTGGAAGGAACCTCCGACCCTCTCTCCTTGACCTAACAGCCTCCTCGCGTAGCCCTTCGATCTATCTTCTTCGCTCGTCCATCATTGACTCCCACCATAACCCACAACCTACATTCCACCAGTTACAAAACACCTCTCCACCACTATCACGGACCTCCACCTCCTCCTATAAAATCTATTGCTTCGCCTCTGTTCTCCCCATCCACCATTCCATGGTCTAAGACCTCGCCCCTCCCCTCCTCCATGTGACAGACGAAGGAGGACGAGGGGCCATCATGGCCCTCCGACCCGGTGTTGACCCATTGTCAAAACCGACCATGTCGTGGTGGTTCCACCACCGCTGAGCTCCGTGCCCTAGTCTGAGCACACCGGGCGATGACCCGAGGTCCCTTGGACCTCAGCCCAAGCCTCCCAACCACCATCTTTGTCTCCCAACCCCCAGGTACTTCTGCTCCCTAGTTTTTATTATAATTTCTCATTATTTTTCTATCACCCGCAACTGATCTCACCATCACCTGACCACTTCACGAGCTCTGCCAACCAGCAATGACCTTTGCGCCACCTTCTCCTTCCTCCAGAACCACCCCGTGCTATGACCCAACTCCTCTGGTGTCATGGCGGAGGACCCTTCTCCGCCACTGCAGGTCCTCTACTCACTCCCACCTCTCACACACACACATTGTAGACATGCCACAGCTACACAACTAATCGCACAGGTACCTCCAATCACCAATTGTCAGACTCCATCATCCCTCGTCGATTTCCAGTTTCCTCTCTAGCGTAGCGACGTTGATTACCACCTACAGCTACCCTCGTAGCTTCGTCTTCCATCAACTGTCCTCGCATGAGGCCTGCGAAGCTCAAGCGACCTTCTACGAGCACGGGGGAGGCCGACGGAGCCCTGGCGTGCTTGCCGGAGTTCCAAATACATTGCCCCTCCTCCGATGAAGGACGAAGGTCAGGTGTCATTAGATGGCACCATGTGGAGACCATCCAACAACCTAGGTTATGCCACATCACCACTTCCGAAGCAAGGATGCTCAGGAGTCGAGCCTCACCATCGAGCCACAATCTACTGCCATGTGTCTACCGAAGCTGCTGCCCACCCGAACCTGGCTCATAGCGTGCATGTCACGTGTAGAGCTGGAATAATTTCATGGATACCCTCAACCTTTTATAGAATTACAAATAAGTCCCTAAGCACTTGCCTCATGTGTATGTCTGTAATAAATTACATTGAGGCCCCTATCGGTTTGCAAAAATACAAATATATCCTTGTGCGCAAATGATGAAATTGCAATGGACCCCTACCAGGTTTGTAAACTCACAAATAGGTTCTTTCAGGGACCTATTTGTGATTAGTTATCTTTTATTTCTCGCATTTTTTTCATTTATGCCTTGCACTGTTTACTTCATATTTTGAGCATCTTTAATCCAAATTACATGATTTTAGTGTCATTTTGATGCATGTTTCATTATCTATTTTATGGCATAATTTAATCACTAATTGGACACTTAATTAAACGAGCGAATTTTTGGGAAAAAAAAGAATTTTATGAATCTCGCATTCATCATGATAGAATCGACATAATAATCTCTTAACTTAAGCAAACCAATAAAAATCATCGATACTTCATTCATTTTATCTTGTATTATACGGTACATAAACTGTGTAATTAAAACTATATTTATTGTATTTAATTATTATTTTTGTTGTTTTAAATTCTCATTAAAAATCCATAAAAATTGGATTAATTAATTGTCTATAATTTCCCTAACCTTTAAAAGAGATAAAAATACAAAAACATCTCAAAACCAAAAAGGTTGTGTTTTTATCCCCTTAAAAATACCCCAAAAAATACTTTTGCACAAATGACATCTTTTGGCTTTTTGTCCAACATGAAACTTGTAGATCTCATCGAGATCTACAATTTTCATGTTTTTGATTTTTTCTTAATTTTTGCCTCTAGCTAATTCTTTTTATTTTTCTTTATTTTCGCATATATTGATTTTTCTCGTGCAGCCACATGGCACCCTATGGCCGACCACGTGATCGCTCTCCTCTCCCGCCACCCTTCTTCAGCCTCCTCCATCCGATCTCCTTAGGGTGCCCTCCATCTCCACCGTTCATCACTCGCTCCACCTCAACCGCCTGATCAAAACCCCCTCTCATCTGCGCCACTCACAACTGCCTACCTCACAACCGCCAGATCGCCTCAACATCCAATGACTCTCCGTCCTCCACGTCGCTCGTTCACCCTCCGCTGTTGATGGGACCCTAACTCCCATCTGGGTCGCTCGCCTCCACGCATCTTACAGTCGTTCGATCAGATCCTAAGCATCTAATCATTACCCTCCACCCGCACCTACATCTGGACCGTTAGATCATAAGATCCAATGGCCCAAAAGTCGCCCCCTACCTCCAGCATCTCTGCCCCCAGGCATTACGCTTGCATCACCCTCCGTCCCCTTCCTATTTTGGAAGGTGCCTCCGACCCTCTCTCCTAACCATATCATAGAAAATACCAAAAATGGAAAATAGAATATTCAAAAAAATTGGATAATTTTGAAATGGAAGCAATTTACAAGAATCTGATCTTAGAGCTTCCATTGATCAAGACCATATAATATGTGCTCGGTCTTAAACGATTTGTTAAGAGTCGACTATCCCTAAAAAGATGGGCAAGAAACGATCAAGGACAGAATATTATGTCGTATCTATGGCCAACTCTTTGGTATGAATCATAAAATCAAAAGCCGCAAAGTCAAGCGGTTGACTCGGATCACATGTGAAATTGAGGGTACCTTATTTACTCATGTTTGGTTAGATGACAATTCTACATCAAACATCCTCCCCAAGTCCGTCTTTGACCAACTCAAACTCAGACAACTCAAAAAGTCTAGGGTGGTCGTTTAATTTCCCGAACGATCTACCAAAATACTGTGGTCATCATAAATTTTTGGGGTGATAGACATAAAGTGGACTTTATTATCCTTGACATCGAGCACCCCGGAAAGTTGTCTAAGTCTTCCTATCATTTTAAAAAAGCCGTTAGTAGCCTCTGCTAAGGTAATTATCGATTGTGAGACTCAAGAAATCAAATTTCCGAACTCTGACCACAATGCACAAAACCTCAATGATACGACCTGCTCTGAGGGAACCCGACTTGAAACTGACAATTGTGATCAGAAGACAAACACTTCACATACTCAGACCTCTACTTATGAACCACAGAAACAAATCTTAGGAGAAGCACTTGAGAAATCGACTGTTGAGTTGTATTTGGATTCTCACCACCAAAACACCGCTCCTAGGAGGAATCAAGATTTTGGAGCTTATGAAGAATTGGACCATATTTTTAATGATCATCACGATTATTTGAGTGGTCCAATTTTTGAGTTGGTAATAATTCATGGGATACATGAACCATAGAAGGAACCGACTCAGGAAACCTCTGATGCCACCAAAATTCAAGATTATTAGGAGGAGACATCAGCATCCCCAGCCAATACTTACAAAGCCACCGGGAACATGCTCCCTCGCCCAAAGCAGCGTATGATCCTACAAAATTTTGGTCGACTTTTACTGGGATTCATCTAATGAGGAACTCATAGATTTCACACCGGATACTCAAGAAAGGGAGATGAAGATTGTCCACCTTCCTCCCAATTCTTCTTAAGGAAACAAACCGACCAAGAAAGTCACCTTTGACCTTAGACACCAGGTGATTTCTGGAGAGCCCTCGTCCGGTCTTGAAGTAGTTCATCAGGTAAGTGCAATAAGCACAGCTCGGATCCCAAGGGCACTTACATCTGGTTGACAATCGTTGGAGATCCTTTGCGTACGACTATTATTCTTTTGAGAACGACTCTGATGATGGTTTGGTCTTCTTCATCCGCCCCCTCTTCACCACCCTCCACATCTCCATATTATCTTCTACCATACTTCCGCAAGAAGGTCCGTCACAAACCTCTTTGACCCTGCACATCTATTAATCTACCCGGTTCCCCACTTGTATTTATCCAATCATACTTAGGTTGCCTAAGTATAGGGGGTAGTACCATTGTGTATACTTCACTTCTATCCTTTTCCCCTCACCCTCGACTGCCTCATTTCATGCTTTTTCTGTTATGCTTAGTCCCTCAAAAAGTTTAAGTATAGGAGGTGTTGAAGCCAAAAATCCAACGGTCTTGTGTTCCACACAAGGCGGAAACACAATCGTCGAATCGACCGCGTGAAATCCAGATCTTCAAACAAGAATTAACCCCACAACATAGATCAAAAATGAAAAGCGATGGCGGAGTTAAAATTTATTATAACTCTACAAAAGATGTGTATAATGCAAGTAGTGTAGAGGTCGAACACATGGAGCAAGCAGGTAGATTAGTGCAAAGGAATGCTCAAAGGCGATTGTAATGTATTTGTCTATGTGTGCTATTTTTTTGTGGGTTTTTAATTTTATATTTCTTATTTATTTTTTGATTTTATATTTTTATATTTTGATTTTCAATTTACTGATTTTACATTTTCTTTTTTGTTTTATATTTTTTATTTTCTTTTTTTAATTATGAAATAGAATATATATAGAAGAAGGGAAAGAGAGAGAATGTATTTATAAAATTAGGTAAAAATAAGCAAAATTTAGGAAATAAAATATTTTTATGCTTTTTATATTTTTCTAATATTTTTGTGATTTTTCTATATTTTTACTATTTTTTGGTATTTTTAAATTCAAAAATACTGAAAACAATGAATAAAATAAAAATCAGAGATTAAAATTGGGATGAAAAATATCAAACAGAGTTAAAAATTCCCCAAGTTAATTTTAAAATAAAGATAATGAAAGATAGATAATTAAGGAACAGAAAATAGATTTTTAGGATTTTTTAAGAATTTTTTACATTTTTATGAAGGTTTGTTGTTGTTGTTGTTGTTATGAGGATTTTTATGAAGGTTTGTTGTTCCAAGACAGATCTGAATGGAGGCGAAGAATCCATGTAGCCGACCCTACTTAATTGTGGGAAAAGGCTTTGTTGTTGTTGTTGTTATGAAGGTTTTTAGAGTTTTGTAATTTTTATGAGTTTTCTTTTGTACCTTTTTAGTGATTTTTGGCCTGACAATAAAACACATGAAAATAAAATAAATATATTTTTGGGGAATTTTTCGAGAAGTTTTATAATTTTTATGGATTTTCTAATGCAAACAAGGATGAAAATGCATGTTTTTTGAATTTTTATAAATATTAAAATGATGCAAAAATAAAAAATATAGCTATAAATGCAGTGCAACAGGAAGCTAGGATAATTTTTTGGGATTTTATAGATGCTTGAAACAAATAGAGGAAACAAAAAGAAAATTCAATCCTAGCGAGGGTATTTTCATAAATATACAAAAGTCCAGGGGCCAAGTCACAATTTTCCCAGAAAATTATAACTAAGTAAAAATATTTTGGGACTAATCACAAATAGACAGAAACCCAGGGGTAAAAGTGCAAAATTTGCCAAAGTCACGTGCACGGGGCACGTGACCTAGTAGAGACGTAATTGCAATTATCAAAAACCCTTAGGGCTAAATTGCAAAATCACCAAAATTTATAATTGTGTTTAAACGTTTCAGGACTTAATATCAATAACAATATTACCAAGGGCCCATGGTGCAAAATGACAAGCCTCATGTGCGCTAGGCACGTGAGATGACATGGCCGGGTCCCAAATGCAAATAATAAAAGGGCAGGGGGGTCATTATAAATATTATAAAAATACTAAAGATGCAAATGAAATATTAAGCGAATATTAAATAAAAAAGTGGCCCAGGTTAGTCTGCTAAATACCCACGCTAAGGGCGCGATCCGATGGTCCTAATGCAGTCAGTTGTAGACGTGTCACGTCCTCAAGCGCCGATGATGCTTCGCGCCTTTGGCTGAGATTAGATCTCAGCGTGGAGATCTACGGTGCTGGTGAAGCATGATCAGACAACGGCTTCTAGCTCTGGCACTCCTCTTGGATCGGACGGCTGGGACCTCCCCTGTAAGAACAGGGATGAATCGAGCCAAGTCTGGACTTCAATCGCTCGTATCTCCTCCCTCCGTCCGGAGAAGAGACTCCCACGAAGCGCAAAATCCTCCTGGAGGTCGTAAGCACCCACGGCAGGCACACATGAGCTCCAACAGGTCTCCGGGAAGCCCTCGAGGTCGGGAAGAGGCGAGGTGCTCCATGTGTCTTGGTGTCTTCCCAAAAACCGACCCCTAGTGGGGTCTTAAGCCTCTAGGTCATGCAAGTAAAACGCAAACAACAAAACGGGGGTCATGGGGCTCATGCGGGTTGTAATGAATAAAGGGGCGTCGGTCGGAAGGTGGCCAGATCTCGAAAGCTCCGGCAAGGGTTTGAATCCTAATTTAAGCTACGAAAGCGGGTAAATCACGTAATATAAAGAACCAAATTAAAACTGAGAGCTATAGCTAGTTAAAGCAAGAGAAAAAAGAGAACAAAAACAAGCTCAAACGGCCGAGAACCGCAAGCAATTACCTCAACAACGATACCTCGCCAAAGATGCGAAATCAACCACCTCGATCGCTCCTTCGATCCACCTAGAAGGTCGGCGAACCTCCTGTCACTAGGCTCTACCTATTTGGCACAAGAAGAGGAGAAAAACAGCCAAAATGGGATTCAAATTCGAATCGAAGTTGGGGGTCAGCTTATGTACAATGACAAAGGGGCTGGGAAGATCGAGACGTATCTGGCATTTCAGTGATGCACTCCCCAAAAAAACATTGGGCGAGTATGCTCGATGCTCGAGGAGAAAAAGTCAAGAAGGATACGATGCAAAAGGGTGAAAGGATCGGCCTTCAAAAATAGGAGAAATCAGGTGGAAACCAATGTCTAACAACTTGCAGGAAGGGGCATCAGACAGTTGACCCTCGGTCAACGGTCCAAATCACCTGGTTCTTCTACGTGGACCAACCAGGAAAAACCTCCCGAAAAAGAATTCGAAATTCATTTAAAAATAATAATTTATATTATTAATTTTAGATTATTAAATAAAAAAATGTTTATTATTTTATTATGCTTTTTATTTATTTTTTAGAGGTTTAAAATTACAAGTTACCTTTTATGGGTTATATATAGGTACATTCATCTATATATTTTAATATTTTATTTTTATGTTGTATATTTAATTTTATTATTTTTGTTTATTATTTTATATATTTATAAATTATTTTTATGAACTTAAAAATAATTTTATTTTATTTTTCTGATGTATTTTATATAATTAAATAAATAGAAGTATTAATTATATAGGTATACTTATTGGTATTATACCTATGTATGTTACACAAGTATTTTATTTTTTTATTTTCTTTATGTTTTATTCCTATTTTAATATACACATATATCATAAATAATATTATCAAAATTATAAAAATATAAAAATATAAAAATAATGAATAATAAATGAAATGAATATTTTAATCAGTATAGCTATATAATAGGGGTCCAAAACTCAACTTTCAAACCGTAGCTTCGAAAAATATGAAACCACCTTCATTAAATAGCTTATTAAAATTATATACAATTAAAGGTGATTTTGATACATTTTGAGTTTTTATTTGAGAGACACATGTCTGGGAAGTTGGGATTTTTGGAAAATTATTCATATTATAACTTTTATATGTACATTATTTTTCTGTGAAATCAATTTTGTATTTTTCTATATTTAATTATCTACAACTTTCATGGACAAAGTTTCTTTATTTGAAGTATAAAAAGTGGAACTAAAAATAGGTCCCAAAAGTGAAGAGTAAATGAATTAAATAAAACGAATTTTTATTGTATTTTGGCCCTTTTTTGCCCATACTTTATTCCTTGTCGACCTAGTCATCGAGATGCCTAGGTCTCGGGGTTTCGGATCATAAAATATTTGCAACATTTTATTATTTTTCTTTTATTTTATTTATTCTATAATTTTGGCTTTAAAAATAGTATTTTATACACTATTTACAAAATACTACATGGATGATGAAATGCATGAATTAACGTTATTTACACGCATTTACTAGGGTTTTTAAGGCCAACATGATAGAATAAAGATGATGAAATGGAGATTCATCATCCCCCTATACTTGCCTTTGCTAGTCCCTAGCAAACACTTATGCAATAAGTGCAGAAAAGAAAAACAAAGAAAAGAAAAAGAAGAAAATTGGATTTAATTTAATGATCAAACTTGTCTTCACAAAATCAAAGTTTGGAGCTTAAGTTGGACCTTTGGAATTTTAGTGCGGGCGGAACCTTAATGGGAATCGGATTTGAAATCCAACAGTCTTTGAGAATCCCGAAACTATGCTCAAGTCTCCTCAATAGCCAGGTCAGAGTACTTCAATTCATATGCAAACCCTTACGACTATGAATCTGACTCGTACAGTGTAAGTGATAGTGGATCTCCCCAACTAGAATGATAAAGATACTGACTCTCCAGTATGACAACCCATTGATTCTCCAATCCAATAACTCCTTCCTCGAGGAGCGGGGTATTCCCTTCTAAGTTCAAGTGGCAATCATCTCAAGAGGAGGGAGTGAAGAGACGAATGGACGGTAGCCAATGTAGCTACCTATCCTAGGATGCAAGACCAATGTAATCAAGTCATCCAATTGCAGGCTCACATGATTTGACTTTGATGCTCAAGCTTGCTTATTTTCCATACAACATATGTGCACTCCGGCAGGCATTTTATTTTTATACAAGCCTGCCACTTTTTTTGGAGTTTTTTTTGAAATAATATTCACAGCAACATTTACATAGGGAGTTTTTTCTCTTGAGCCAGTAGATTATCCCTCTTTTGAAACTTTATTGTAACCCACACTCTCCTGTATTTAGAATTCATCATCACTGGACGGGTTGGGGTGCACTTCCCTCCCTAGAGGAGGACAAATGTTTCCACTTGTGTGCGTCTCATACCAGCAAATCCAACCCCCTCACCACTCCAATTGAGTTGAGCCAAGTGAAAGGTGCATATGTCCAAGTTAGGTCATTATCAACAAGAGTTGTGCGTGTGCTCCGAAATACTCTACTTAGGCCGTCAAGAATCCATTGAACCAAGTCTCGTGATCCTCAAAGAATTAAATCATCTAGACATGATGTACCTGAATTCCAGCTCCTATAAGGTTCCTATTATTAGGTAGATTTTAAGGTCCAATCAAGCTCCAATCTCTGGATTTTATTTATACTTGTTCAACTATCAAACTCAATCTGAAAAAATGCAAATGTTATGCAAATGCTATGCTGAATGCAGAAAATATTTTTGTGATGCAATTTTCAAAGATTTTGAACTTTTTATGGGTTTTTGAATAAGATGATGCATATGCATTTTTTTGTATTTTTATTTTTGCAAATGTTTTTGTGAATTTTGGTTTTGCAAATGTTTTTGGGATTTATTGAAAATAAAATATTTTGTCTAAAAACTAGGTTAAAAATATTTACACAGGGAAGCTTCTTACATTTACAAGAAGTGGATTTTAAGGATTTACAAGGGTAAGTGGCCAATTTTATATGTATATATAATGGATTTTAGTGTGATGTATATATTCCTCAAACTTATTTGAACAAGATTTTTCAAACAATTTTGACAACTATAGTCCAAAATAAATTTCACAAACATTTTTACAAACATGTACACACATTTGAAAATCATTTTGCAAAGATTTTCCAAACAGTATATATAGATTTTTCAAATATTTTTTGCAACCCATTTTCCAAACATTTGCAAATAGTTTTTCAAACATTTTATTTCATGCAAAGAAAATAAATTTTACAAACAAAACATTTTTACAAAGGTTGAATATATTGAACAAAATGTTTTCCAAATAGTTTTCAAAAGATTTTTCAAAAGGATTTTCAAACTATTTTTATAACATTTTGCAAAAAACATTTTCACCTGATTTATTAATCAGTAAATACAAAAAGAATTTGAGGAATAATAACATGTTTTTATTAAGTGATTCTAATGAATTTCATAGGTGTAATTAGCCATATTTATTAATAAAAATACGAAAGTACGAGTTATGACTAAAGTATATATGCAGTATATGCGATCCTCTATACTTAGCTTGAGCTATGTCCTCATAGATCAGAGAGAAAAAGAGAAGACATAATTCGTATTGAGTATAGAAAAATCTAAAGAATTAATGAATTGATGAATGAATGAGAAGTTGACCGCCCCCATACTTAGGATCAAATAATCCTAAGTATAGTAGACTGTACACAAAGCAGGGAGGGTCAAGGGTGGGAATGAACAGATCGTACTCAGACTATCTCCCCCTATACTTAGGGTAAGATATTATAAGTATAGATAAGAAGATGAGACAATGGAAAGGATCGAAAAAATGAAAGAACTCGGGTGCATACCCCCCTATACTTAGGACAAAGTACGTCCTAAGTATAGAAGACTGACAACAAGGGGTGACACCTTTTCGGTAGAAAAAGAAAATAGAAAAGGAAAAGAAGAAAAGAAGAAAAGAGATGAAGATGGAAGAAGAAATCAGAGGATGTACACACCACTCCCCCTATACTTAGGGTAAAAGAAGCCCTAAGTATAGGCGACAACATGAGTGATGAAATGGAACGACGACTTAATACTCAGCTCATCCACCCCCTATACTTTGGACAAAGTACGTCCTAAGCAAGGCAAACACGAGAATGGGTGGATGAGCAATACGGGAGATGGACAAGAGCAAATATACAACAGGGATGGATGTACAGAGATCAAGAAGGTAGAAAGCAAACCTTCTTGTGGAACCGCTGAGGAATGGATCTGGTATGGTGCAGGTCGACATCGGGGTCCACAGTGGACGGAAGCCGATCAGGGTCAACGGGGTGGAAATCCTCAATTGTTCTAGGGAGTGAAGGCATAGACGGGGTTGGTGGAAGAAGTATGACTAGGTCCGGCCTTGGGAGTCTCGCTGATATCAAAGTGAAATGGGATGAACTCATCATCATCGGAAGTAGTGTAATTAGTGTCGTCCTGTAAGGTGTCATCCATGTCAAAACCAAAAGGAACGAACTCATCAGTGGAAGTAGTCGAACTCTGTTCGTCCTCTATAATCTCAATCGGATCATCTTTCTCATCAAAATGCCTAAATTCCTGAATAAAAGCAATCAAATCAAATTCAACCTTTGTCTTATCTGAATCTAAGGTGTTGTTCGGCACAAGGGGTAACCTCCCCTTTGGGGAGTTTACCCCCCCCCCCCATTTTCTCTCACTCCTACGTGGGCCCCACTTTTTATCTTTTTAAAAAATTAAATAAATCAATTCCCCATCATCAATTCCATCAAAAAATAATATATTATACCATCATATCATATAAAAATTATAAACTACTCCACTTCTACTCACTTTTCCAAACTTCAATACAATCACATCACAATAACTACTCACTTTTTCAAACTTCAATACAATCATATCAACCCAAACCAACTTTAAACCCACCCCCAGTTTAACCCTCTATTCAGATACCAAAACCCAAAATGGGTTACTTGCAACCAGTTTAACCCACCTAAACCCACTATCCAAACACACCCTAAGTGAACAAGCACGAACTCATCGGTGAAAGCAGTCGAGTCATGTCTGTCCTATCTAGTTTCCAAATCTGCCCTCTGCTCTAGGGTATCAATCGTGTAAATCCCGCGGATGTCATCAACACATCACCAAGTCTCAGAAGAAGGAACTCCGAGGTCCATGCTTTCTGAGTCTTCCTCTACGGGGAGGAATTCTCGGGTCTCAGTGGAATCCAATATGCAGCAAAAGTCTCTGATAGTCTCATCAAGGTCATGGTCCTCAGGGTCAACCAAGATAGGTGTGGTCACATCAGGTGCAGGTCTCTGGTCAGCAGTGGGTGTGGTGATCAACACTTCACTCTCGTCAACAAGACGGAAGCGAATCTCTCCTGATCAGTAGTCAATAACGACCCCCGCAGAGGCGAGGAATGGTCCTCCCAAGATGATTGGAGAATGCTCCCCAGTGGAGGTCTCTATGGGCAAAATGACAAAGTCAACATGGTAGCTCGTGCCCTAAATCGATATGACGGTGTTTTCAAGGATACCCTTCGACCTCTTGATTGATCCATCGACAAACTGAACTATCATCCTGGTTTTCTTGAGAGGTCCTAAATGAAGAGACTGTACCAACGAGAAGGATATGATACTAATCGAAGCACCGCCGTCGCGGAGAGTGTGATCATATGTGTGGTCAAAGATGGTGCAACTAATGAAAGGTGTGGCAGTGTTCTTCTTCCAAGGATTGGGACGGTGTGTGATGGCGTGGGCAATGGCCATAGTCAGAATGTGATGCTCAGATCTGCTCCTCTGCTTTCTCTTCTTGGAATAAGGAGCAGATAGTTGGGTCATGTCCTGCTGAAGTGGGGCATGGATGATCTCATATATGGTGGCCACCACTTCGGATTCAGTCAATATTTTTTTTAATTTTTGGACCTCCTCCATACAAGGGAGAAGGTCGGAATCAGCATCTACACGAGGCATGCCAAGAGTAGTCTGTACAGCGGCATCCTTGGGGTCGAAGGTGGGACAGGGTGTGAGAGGTTGTGTGGTTAAGGAATCTGGCAAGTGGGTGTTCTCCTCACAATCTGAATCAACCATGGCTCTTCCAGGATCTTTTTGTGTTTTTAATTTTTTCTCATTTTTTTGTATTTTGGGCGATTGTAAGCTCTCATGGAAATCCTCAATCAAGTCCAAATCATCATATCGTGAAGCATCAATTTGGCTCTTATTTAGGCAGGTGAACTCGTCAATCCTCGAATTCATTTGCTCCATGAACTGGGACAAGGTCTCAAGTATGGAAATCATGAGAGGTGACTCCAACAGATCTGTCTCGGGAGGGTGTGAAGGTGGAAAATATGGAGGTGGTGGTGGGTGTGGGTAGAAGTCCGAGTCCTGAATCTGTGTCTGAGGAGGATATGTAAAAAAATCAGAAAAAAATAGGAGGAGAATCCTCCTGATAAAAGGGAGGTGAACCGGCTGGAGTGAGCGAGGGATCCGCAACATCCGGATAAAATACGCTTCTGGGGTCCATCTCGAAAACAAAAGAAAAATGATAGTCAGGAGAACTCAATGGTCAAATCAAAAAAGTGAAGAAAAATGTGCAAATACGCAGGGATGATCTAGTATGCACACAAGCAAACACAGACAAACTCACACAATACAAACCCTCGATTCACCTACTCAACTCGGTGAAGATCGCAAATGCGATCTTTTTATCTTGTCTGTTTTAGAGTCAGGTGAGAGGTCTAAAAATTGTGCAAACACTTAGGAGGCTGAAATGGGATTTTGGCACTAATCCTTAGTGTGTGCGTGAGTAGATAAAAGCGAAGACAATGAGGGGATTACTCGCCCCAAGAGAAGTTTTCTTTTTGGTTGATTTTAGGGTCAAGTAATCTTAACAGTCCCAATTTTATTGGTTATCACTTTTTTTGTATTTTTAATGAGAATGCACGTGCCTAACGATGAATCAATTTTACTTAGCACCTAGGTTGGCAAAATCAGAGGTAGAGAAGCAAAAAAACAATGAAAGCGGCAAACGAAGATGAATGCTAAAGTGTAAATGCTCACCTTGCCTCCAGCACTCTACTTGCAAGGATGCTCAGCAGAATTGAAACCTATCTTTATGCAATGCAAGCCGATGAAATCGCCCCAGTGTGAGAAACTGCTATTAGCGTGAAGCACAGTTTTCAAAATTTATCTAGATCCAAACGTAGACTATAGGCACATGCAAGTATATTAGGTGTTTGGACCTAATGCTAATGACAAGCAGCTCCTACAACTAAAGCTCAATCACACAAAGTAAATAAATCGGAAATCAGAAAACAAATAAAAAATGCGATGGAAAACCGTCAAAACTGCGGTGAGCCCCCAAGTGAACAATCACTTGGAAATTAGGCCCGAGAGTCCAATGTTCAGGGTACCTGTATTATTACAATAATAGTCTCTCTCTCGCTCACTTAAATTACAAAACGAAATATAGAAAATAAATGCTACAACTAAAGATGGAGCTCGGTCTTCAAAAATCCTCTAAGTCTCCTTCGGTGCTAGGCAAGCTAAAGCCGGCTTCACGTGGGTGCATAGGCTCATAGGGTGGAGCGCCTCCCTCGATCCGTTGTACCTCGCACGAAGTTAACAAAGAGAAGGGGTTAGACAGCTCAAACAGATATATAAAAAATAAAGAAAGTAAGTGAAGCACGAAAGTAGGCAAATAACCACAATCAACAGATAATCCCAATCTAAGAGTTGTCACTCTCCCCGGCAACGGTGCCATTTGTTGAAGCCAAAATCCCAACGGTCTTGTGTTTCACACAAGGCGGGAACACAGTCGTCGAATCGACTGCACGAAATCCGAATCTTCAAACAACAATTAAACCACAACAAAGATCAAACAATGGAAAGCGGTGCGGAGTTAAAATTTATTATAACTCTAAAAAAGATGTGTATAATGCAAGTAGTGTAGAGGTCGAACACAAGGAACAAGCAGGTAGATCAGGGCAAAGGAATGCTCAAAATAAGATTGCGATGTATTTGTCTATATATGCTACTTTTGTGGGTTTTTAATTTTTATATTTTTTATTTAATTTTTGACTTTATAGTTTTATATTTTGATTTTCAATTTTCTGATTTTGTATTTTCTTTTTATGTTTTATATTTTTTTTATTTTCTTTTTTTTAAATTATGAAATAGAATATATATAGAAGAAGGGAAAGAGAGAAAATGTATTTATAAAATTAGGTAAAAATAAGCAAAATTTAGAAATAAAATATTTTTATGCTTTTTTATAATTTTCTAATGTTTTTGTGATTTTTCTATATTTTTGCTATTTTTTTGTATTTTTTAAAGTCAAAGATACTGAAAACAATGAATAAAATAAAAATTCGAGATTAAAACGGGGATGAAAAATATCAAACAAAGTAAAAAATTCTCCAAGTTAATTTTAAAATAAAGATAATAAAAGAGAGAAAATTAAGGAATGGAAAATAGATTTTTAGGTTTTTTTAAGTTTTTTTTATATTTTTATGAAGGTTTTTAGAGTTTTGAAATTTTTTTGAGTTTTCTTTTGTATTTTTAATGATTTTTGGCCTGAAAAAGAAACTCATGAAAATAAATAGAATATTTTTTTGGAATTTTTCAAGAAGTTTTTATAATTTTTATGGATTTTCTAATGCAAACAGGGATGAAAATGCATGTTTTTGAATTTTTATAAATATTAAAATGATGCAAAAATAAAAATAAAAAATGGCCTTAAAATGCAATGCAACAGGAAGCTAGGATATTTTTTTGGGATTTTTTAGGATTTTATAGATGCTTGAAACAATTGAGGAAACAAAAAGAAAATTCAAGCCTAGCAAGGGTATTTTCATAGATATGCAAAAGTCCAGGGGCAAAGTCGCAGTTTTCCTAGAAAATTATAACTAAACAATAATATTTCGGGACCAATCACAAATAAACAGAAACTCAAGGGTAATAGTGTAAAATTGCCAAAGTCACGTGTACGGGGCACGTGACCTGGCAGGGATGTAGTTGCCATTATCAAAAACCCTGAGGGCTAAATTGCAAAATCACCAAAATTTTATAACTGCGTTTAAACGTTTCAGGACTTAATATCAATAACAATATTACCAGGGGCCCTCAGTGCAAAATGCCAAGCCTCACGTGCGCCGGGCACGTGAGATGACGTGTCCAGGTTCCAAATGCAAATAATAAAAAGGCAGGGGGTCTTTATAAATATTACAAAATACTAAAGCTGCAAATGAAAGATTAAGCGCTAATATTAAATACAAAAAGTGGCGTGGGTTAGTCTGCAAAATACCCACGCTAAGGGCGCGATCCGATGGTCCATATGCGGTCAGTTGTATACGTGTCATGTCCTCAAGCGCCGATGACGCTTCGCGCCGATGGCTGAGATTAGATCTCAGCATGGAGATCTACGGTGATGGCGAAGCATGATCGGACGGCGGCTGCTAGCTCTGGCACTCCTCTTGGATCGGACGGCTGGGACCTCCCCTACAAGAACAGGGATGAATCCAGCCAAGTCCGAACTTCAATCGCTCGTATCTCCTCCCTCCAGCCAGAGAAGAGACTCCTACAAAGTGCAAAATCCTCCTGGAGGTCATAAGCACCCGCAACGGGCAAAGATGAGCTCCAGCAAGTCTCTGGGAAGCCCTCGAGGTCAGGAAGAGGCGAGGTGCTCCATGTGTCTTCCTAAAAACCAACCCCTAGTGGGGTCTTAAGCCTCCAGATCCTGCAAGTAAAATGCAAACAACAAAACTACCCGTAAACAAGTGAAGTAAAGGCACGAAGCAAGTCCGCCCCTAGTTCTGTAGCTAGAGCTAGTATGTCCCTGATGAGTACATATTATACCGGTATAATAGTATACAAAATACATAAAGAATTCCATTAATATCTGATACATACACCTCAAATATCACTTAAGCCAGATATTATCGATTCTGCAAATACAACAAGAAAATCACCTCTAGAAATGCATAATTAAATTAATGACCAAATTCTCTCTTCATCATCAAATACAATTACTCATTGAAATACTTTATCCAAGCAAATTGCTTGATCATTAAATCTAATTTGGCTCTACATAATTTGTTAGCAAGAAATGAAGAGGAAACATTGTGCAAAATTCACATTCTTTATTCCCTCTCCCTTTCCAATACAACACATGGCTCAAGAAGCATTTAAAACCCATGTTCCCCATGTTCTTTTTTCCCATGCACCTTTTCCCCATACAAAAATTAATTCTTCATGCATTCATGATGATATTTTGTCTTTATTTGCATGGGATGTCTCCCTTTATTTGCAAGCATATTTCATCTATAAAAGGAGGCCTTCTTACCCCATTCCTAACTCACGCACCCTCTCCCTCTCCCCCATTTTCTTCTTTCTCATTTTTTCTCTCTTGTTTCCATCTCCCTCTCTCTCGTTTTTCTCATGCAGGCACAAAGATAACGCCAACAACGTCCAGCCGTTCTCCTCCCTGTGGTTTTCCTCCAGCCCGTAGCAGCCCGTGCGTCCACACGCACGGCCATCTCCTCCAGTTCGTAGCAGCCTGCACGGCTATCTCCTTCCGCGCTGCTGCGACGCATCTCCTCCTCGACGACCTTCTCTCTTCGGCACCATACTCGTGTGTGCAATCAGCCCACGTGTCTTCCCACACACTCCCATCTCCGCCATCATCGTCATCTTCACTCGGCAATCAAATAGAGAAGCATTTCTTTCCCATCTTATTTGTCGCATGAATTTTTATTATCTTGGTTAGTTGGTTTAAGTTAAATTTGAAGGAACAACTCTTTTTGTGTAAGCTATTGTCAACTCTATTTTTCTTGAAAATATATGCAATGCAAGTTTTTTCATCATTCTCTCTTGAAAGCTTCCAAGTAAATCTCATCTTCCCATATTAAATTGCAAATCAACCCCCACTTCCTTACTTAGTTGCACTCATACCATCATTTGCTTACTCTAAGTTCTAAGAAGTATTTTCACCGTAGATCACATTCCGTTATAAATTTTCTTTCATCGCAATGCATTTATAAATTGAATCAAGTTTTAAAGAAGAACAAAAAGAGCGAGTTTGCTTAGTCCCTGCGGATACGAACCTCTACTTGCACTATATAACTCATATTTTTCCAACATGCTTGTAGTTGTAATATTATTTGTTTGATTGCGGTTTTGCGTGGAACAACAGCGACATGGTAAAAACAACTTTTTAAACCGCGTAAAATCGCATCAACATTTTGGCGCCGTTGCCGGGGATTAAGCAATGTTTGCAATTTTTTTTCATTCTAACTTAATTTCAAGTTTCTAATCCGTGCATTTTTTCTGTTTTGCAGGTACTTAGGCTTCAAAAAGAAAAAAATACTTCTGTTTTCATGCATTTTGTTTTAACAAACTTGTAGTTTAGTAAAAAAAATTGTAATCTTAATTTCCCCCTCCCTTTCGGAAAAGCTCGCCATCAGCAGGACAAAATATTACGGATTAGCGCCTGAAGTGCAGGCACTGTGAGTCCCTCTTTCTCTTAGGCATCTTAGGCTTTTAAAATTTCTTGCATTTGTTTGTGCTCCGAACTTAAACCGAAAAAAATTAAAAAATACTTCTTGATTGCATCATCTCTGTGATCTTCTCCCTCTGATAATCTAATTAAAAGACCATCAAATCGTATACTGATCATTTAAAAAGATAAGCTTGAAAGGCCACCGTAGTGGCCCGAGCAGAAAGCGGAAAAATTCTGAATGCTTGTTTGATGCACGTGTATGACACAAAAATCACGAGCACATTGAACCCTTGGATAGAGACAAAAATCCCTGATGTTACGTGGGATTGCAGAGAGAGATCGTAACTCCTCGACGTGTTGGGCACAGATTCTTGTGGGAAGAAGCAGATCCTCGATCTGAGTACCACACCCTGGATCCCCCAGCCGGATTAGGATATCGATTTCTCACAATCTTCCACACCCACCTCATCCTTAAGGACTCTAATTTCTCTGAAAACTTTTGTTGAATCACTAAATTAAAATCGAAAAGATAACCGCTTCCGCTGCAATTTTTGTGTGAGTTGGTGAAACAACAAATTGCTTGGTGTTTGTGCTGTGTATGCTAGGTCGTAGGTTTTTGAAAAATCCATTGGAACAATCTTTAGATTACGACCCTATCCGCCTCCTTCGACTGAGAAATCTGAAAATTCATCTAACCTAGGAGACATGGGAGCAGATAAACCGAACACCATGGACCTCATCTTCCAACAATTACAACTTTTGAGAGAAGAGAATGCGACAGTCCGACATAACATAGCTCCTCTCATCCAACCACCACCCATCAGCACACATTATTTCTCTGCAGCAGAGGACACAATCCATTGGGTCCAAAATCACACCCAACCCAAACAACTGATTGAGCCCTTACTAACACAACCAACCTCAGATGTAGATTTTGATGCTTTGACCCATGCCATTCAACAATTGGCTGCAACACAACAAAAGACCAATCAAGCCAATATACCAAGTGAGAGACCCAACATACTTGGACGACCGTTCTTGGCCACTGCCAAGGCACATTTTGACTGTGAAGATGAGAAAGTGGAATTGAAAATCAATGATGAAAATATTCATGTGGATCATGTCACCCCTACTTCTGGTGACTCTGAAATTGAGGAATGTGGATGGATAGAGAATTGTGTTATTCTTGATGATTTTTCCCCCATCCATCTCAGCAAAGATCCTCTAGAGGTTAGTCTGAACACCTCACAACTCAATCATAAGGACATGTCTCATCTAGACTCTCCACTTGAAGCCCCACAATGTCCTCTCACTGATCGGGAAATTTTTGAATTAGATGAAGTCTGGGAAACACTAAATACTGATCTCAAATTAACTTCAGCCCTGGGTATGCCAAAGATGAAGACATGTTTTGATGATACCATTGATCCTTCCTTAGATGATTTTGAAAATTATGAACCTCGGTGTATTAATGATATCGATTGGTCTGAAACAAAAGTTGAAATTGAGGATGACACTTATGTTGAATGGGAAGAAGAAAAAGAAGGAGATATACCATTTGATGTTGATTCCCGATGTGATTTTTCAATTAAGGAAATTACAGATTTAGAGCTGAAATCTGAGGACATATCATACAATGAGTTGACGTCTTCATGCACCAAAACTCCCTTCCATCCAGCACATGATGATATGCTGAAGATTTTTTGCGATGACTCATTCAAAGATGAAATTTCCAATTCCATTACCCCCGCCACAAGGAAAGAAGATGAAATCAATTCAGTCGATGATTATATGAATACATCTTCTACTACCGAGTCTGATCAGAGTGATTTTCTATTCTCTGATCCTTTTTGGGATGATACCGAGGAACTACTCAGAATAATCGAAGAAAATCATCCATTAGTCAATATTCCCCCGCTCCTGGCCTCTGAATCTCCTAATCATATGTCTTGGAAAGAATCATCTCTGTGGCTCAAGAAGAGAACTAAAACAAAATTCACAATAGAGGCCACCGAGGATAGCCAAGATGATTATTTGAGGGAAAATGATGATTTATCACAATATACAGAGGACCTCATGGAAGAATCAATTCTTGATCATGTCGAGCTCGACTTGAATACATCATATCTGGTCCATGAGCCCTTCACCAATCCACCCATTTCCCTCCCATCACATCCAATCCAAGATCAAACTGATTCATCTCTCATTCTGAATCATCATCCAATTAATATCTTCACCGTATTAATGAGAGCACACAATTATCAAATTCATCAACCACACTCTCACATCTGGGTCAGGATATCCGTATCATATCAAGAGTTTCATTTGGGTTTTCTGAATACAGCTTCTGCACTCATACGCAACACTGGATACTCTTGATAAGCTGAATCGTCGAGTTGGGACGTTAAACCAACAACATTTTGTGGGTCCACACCCATAGGTATCTTTTCCCTTCTTTGTATCTTTCTCTTTACTGCATTGCATTAGATAAGTATGGGGGTCCACCTCCACACTTTATAAAAAAAACCAAAAAAAATTCTTTTCACAATCACTCCCCCCTTCTTTTGGTCATCCTATTACCATGAGGACATGGTTTCTGTTAAGTATGGGGGGGTGTCTGCATAGTCTTTCAAAATTGCATACTCTTTCAAAAAAAATCTCTTTTACAAAAATTCCCCTAAAAATATTTTCAAAAGCAAGAAAACCACCAAAAATACATCCTTCCTAGTTTTAACCTATTTTGAGAAATCAGATCTTCACTACATAAATCATAGACTGAGGTTGAGTTGACCCTAATCCACTAAACTTCATCAAAATTTCACTAGGCATGAGTTTTTAAACTTTCTTCAGGTCCATTTGGACTTTATTCTCTCAGTTCCACTAACTCTACTGGTGAATGAACTTCTGTATCTAACTAGATCACCTGAGCAACTAGTAGCACTCTTAAACTCTTCAGTGGATATTAAACATCTGCACATTGCACTTAGCTTGAGTGAGTTGAGTTTACGACATACAATTACAATCTAGTTGAGGTGAGGAGTTGTCCTCTTGGTTGTGCCAATGCCTGAACCTTATCTATAGTCAGTGAAGGAACCTGACTCAGGAGCAACATGATCTCTCTAGTCTAAGTGTGTCAGCAATTAAGCCAGTATCGTGCCTCCAAAGTCAATATTTAGCCGATACTACCTTTTTGATGCCAAACCCAAAACAAAAACACCACAAAAGACATATCTCAATACAAAATGCCAAAAACCACCAATCATGCAAAGATGTGCGAAGCAAAAGCAAGGAAAGAAGACCACCAAATAACCCTCCTCCACCAAAAAGCTGTGGTAGCAGCCCAATGATGCTACCTAAATTTTTAAAAGAGGCCCAAAGAGGCCCTGGGTTATGCTCTGCAAAAGGAAAAGAATGAGAGCAACAGACCAAAGCGGTCTACGGAAAACCCCGAAATTAAGTCCCATTCTCCAATAAACTATGACCTATTTTTTTATGCTGACATATTTGGGTGAAAGGAGATTATGCCTGAATCTAGGTGAGGACTGAGGCTATTTGTATAGGGAATCATTCGGTACCTTGATAGATTGTGTTGTTAGCTCGTTCTCTTGACTCACGAAAGCTAAAACTATCACTAACACTGTTTATATCCACTCAAGGTCAAAGAGAATACCTGTTTCTTAGGGATGAGCTGACCTGATCGACCTTCTGAAACCATGTTTGATTTTATTGGAACTGAGAGGCTGTTGAAACTATAAAACTTGAGTCAAGTAGACGATTCAAACAAATCATTAATCCATGGGTCAACTCTACTGAAGTCCGTGTATTCGTGTGGTTAGGATCTGAAAACTCGAGACTTTGTGGGTATGTCTGCTGCAAACCCTCACCAGATTTATCTTGGCTAGTCTCCCTATCCTTCATTATTTCTTATCTTATTCTTGCTCGGGACTAGCAAGATTTAAGTATGGGGGTGTGATGAGTACATATTATACTGGTATAATAGTATACAAAATACATAAAGAATTCCATTAATATCTGATACATACACCTCAAATATCACTTAAGCCAGATATTATCGATTCTGCAAATACAACAAGAAAATCACCTCTAGAAATGCATAATTAAATTAATGACCAAATTCTCTCTTCATCATCAAATACAATTACTCATTGAAATACTTTATCCAAGCAAATTGCTTGATCATTAAATCTAATTTGGCTCTACATAATTTGTTAGCAAGAAATGAAGAGGAAACATTGTGCAAAATTCACATTCTTTATTCCCTCTCCCTTTCCCATACAACACATGGCTCAAGAAGCATTTAAAACCCATGTTCCCCATGTTCTTTTTTCTCATGCACCTTTTCCCCATACAAAAATTAATTCTTCATGCATTCATGATGATATTTTGTCTTTATTTGCATGGGATGTCTCCCTTTATTTGCAAGCATATTTCATCTATAAAAGGAGGCCTTCTTACCCCATTCCTAACTCACGCACCCTCTCCCTCTCCCCCATTTTCTTCTTTCTCATTTTTTCTCTCTTGTTTCCATCTCCCTCTCTCTCGTTTTTCTCATGCAGGCACAAAGATATCGCCAACAACGTCCAGACGTTCTCCTCCCTGTGGTTTTCCTCCAGCCCGTAGC
This sequence comes from Ottelia alismoides, assembly GCA_037367405.1. Lineage (NCBI taxonomy): Eukaryota > Viridiplantae > Streptophyta > Magnoliopsida > Alismatales > Hydrocharitaceae > Ottelia > Ottelia alismoides. Next base: position 283,617 of record JAZKJV010005993.1, on the reverse strand, counting down.
AGCCCGTGCGTCCACACGCACGGCCATCTCCTCCAGTTCGTAGCAGCCTGCACGGCTATCTCCTTCCGCGCTGCTGCGACGCATCTCCTCCTCGACGACCTTCTCTCTTCGGCACCATACTCGTGTGTGCAATCAGCCCACGTGTCTTCCCACACACTCCCATCTCCGCCATCATCGTCATCTTCACTCGGGAATCAAATAGAGAAGCATTTCTTTCCCATCTTATTTGTCGCATGAATTTTTATTATCTTGGTTAGTTGGTTTAAGTTAAATTTGAAGGAACAACTCTTTTTGTGTAAGCTATTGTCAACTCTATTTTTCTTGAAAATATATGCAATGCAAGTTTTTTCATCATTCTCTCTTGAAAGCTTCCAAGTAAATCTCATCTTCCCATATTAAATTGCAAATCAACCCCCACTTCCTTACTTAGTTGCACTCATACCATCATTTGCTTACTCTAAGTTCTAAGAAGTATTTTCACCGTAGATCACATTCCGTTATAAATTTTCTTTCATCGCAATACATTTATAAATTGAATCAAGTTTTAAAGAAGAACAAAAAGAGCGAGTTTGCTTAGTCCCTGCGGATACGAACCTCTACTTGCACTATATAACTCATATTTTTCCAACATGCTTGTAGTTGTAATATTATTTGTTTGATTGCGGTTTTGCGTGGAACAACAACGACATGGTAAAAACAACTTTTTAAACCGCGTAAAATCGCATCAACAGTCCCTGGTAAGCAAGTACGGATATCGTCAGGAATGGGAGCAAAAGGTGGAGTCAGCCAATGTGTTTATGGAGTTAGCCTCGTCGCCCTACCCTATAAAGGGGTGTCGGGCGGAAGGTGGCCGGAGCTCGAGGGTTTGAATCATAATTTAAGCTATGAAAGCGGGTAAATCACGTAATATAAAGAAACCAAGTTAAAACTGAGAGCTATAGCTAGTTAAAGCAAAGAGAAAAAGAGAAGAAAACGAGCTCGAATGACCAAGAACCGCGAGCAAGTACCTCAACGACGATACCTCGCCGGAGATGCAGAATCAACCACCTCGACCACTCCTTCGATCTACCTAGAAGGCCGGTGAACCTCCTGTCACTAGGTTCTACCTATTTAGCGCAAGAAGAGGAGAAAAAACGGCCAAAATGGGATTCAAATTCGAATTGAAGTTGGGGTCGGTTTATGTATAATGATGAAGGGTCTGGGAAGATCGAGACGTATCTGGCATTTCAACGATGCATTCCCCGAGAAAATAATTGGGCGAGTATGCTCGATGCTCGAGGAGAAAAGGTCAAGAAGGATGCGATGCAAAAGGGTGAAAGGATCGACCTTCAAAAATATGAGAAATCAGGTGGAAACCAATGTCTGACAACTTGCAGGAAGGGGGATTAGACAATTGACCCTCAGTCAGCGGTCCAAACCATCTGGTTGGTCCACGTGGACCAACTAGGAAAAACCTCCTAAAAAGAATTCGAAATTCATTTAAAAATAATAATTGATTTTATTAATTTTATATTGTTAAATTAAAAATGTTTATTTTTTTTTGATTTATTTTATTGTGATTTTTATTTATTTTTTAAAGGTTTAAAATTACAAGTTACCTTTTATGGGTTATATATAGGTATATTCATCTATATATTTTAATATTTTATTTTTATTTTGTATATTTAATTTTATTACTTTTGTTTATTATTATATATATTTATAAATTATTTTTATGAACTTAAATATATTTGTATTTTATTTTTCTAATGTATTTTATACAATTAACATAGAAGTATTGATTATATAGGTATATTTATGGGTATTATACCTATGTATGTTATACAAGTATTTTATTTTTATATTTTCTTTATGTTTTTACTCCTGTTTTAATATATACATATATTATAAATAATATTTACAAAATTATAAACATATAAAATTATAAAAATAATGAATAATAAATAAAATGAATATTTTAATCAGTATAGCTATACAATAGGGGTCCAAAACTCAACTTTCAAACCGTACCTCCGAAAAATATGAAACCACCTTCATTAAATAGCTTATTAAAAATTATATAAATTAAAGGTGATTTTGATACATTTTGAGTTCTTATTTGAGAGGCACATGTCTGGGAAGTTGGGATTTTGGAAAATTATTTAGATCATAACTTTTTATCTATACATTATTTTTGTATGAAGTTAATTTTGTATTTTTCTATATTTAATTATCTACAACTTTCATGAAAAGTTTCTTTATTTGAAGTATAAAAGGTGTAACTAAAAATAGGTCCCAAAAGTGACGAATAAATGAATTAAATAAAAGTGATTCTTATTGTATTTTGGCCCTTATTTCCCCTACTTTATTCCTTGTCGACCTAGTCATCGAGATGCCTATGTCTCGGGGTTTCGGATCATGAAATATTTTGCAATATTTTATGATTTTTCTTTTCTTTTCTTTATTCTATAATTTTGGCTTTAAAAACAGTATTTTATATACTATTTACATAATAATGCATGGATGATAAAATACATGAATTAATGTTATTTACACGCATTCACTAGAGTTTTTAAGGCCAAAATGATAGAATAAAGATGATGACATGGATATTCATCAGGGGAGCATGTCGATTTCTTTTCTTCTTCGCTCTACTATACTTAGTACAAGTTATGTCTACATTTCTCTTTGTGCCATGAGGACATAGCACGAGCTAAGTATGGGGGGTGTTGTATGTATTCTATATACTTTATCCATGGCTCGTACTTTAATTGTTTTCATCTAACATCAGAGATGGGTACAAGTAGTGTTTATTATGTATAATATACTAAATTCTTTTTGTAAATAATACATGTTTTTCAAAAAAACACAAAAACAAAGACAAAAAAACTTTTCTTTTTCAAAAAAATGAAAACAAAATAAAAAAAATCACTCGTGGTCATGCATTTCATCAAGCATCTCATGCATTCCTTGGTTGGTATATTCCTAGCATGACCATTATCACTCAAGGCTTGAGGATTTTGAAGACACTAGATTTCTGAGATCTTGAGAAAATGAGTCAGCCATCCTTAGTCATTAGGGTTTTTGAAATTTAATAATCCACACTTCCCTAGTTTGAAAGATTTGAGTGCTATCTTGCACTCTTCATCTCTACCTTCAAAAGAATATGATAAGCAAAACACATTCACAATTGCATGATTGATGAGATGAGATGAGTTATCACTTAAGGAACTAGAACCAGATATTTGAGTCTAGACCCAATCTAATGATGCTCGAGGATGGGATAAAGTTAATGAAGGCTTCAAGAAACCTGAGTGTCAGCAAAACCCTAGCCAGTATGTGAACAAGTTCATATCCTATCGTTTGAAACTTACCTATGTGCCTGGATGTGATGAAGCATAAATAATTATTGATCGGTGTGCGCCAACATTTGATAAAAGCAGTGGATCTAGCCAAAAAAAAAGAAAAGAAAGAAATATGTAAAGAAAAAGCTCTATCATTACAAGTCAAATTCAAAAGAGCTTCCACCAATGGCAAGCGCTCCCAACCATTTTTCAAAGTGTCCACTTGGACCAAATGCTATTAGGAACAAGGAGCCGGGCTAGCATCATAAAAGGGCTCCGCATCATATAGTGATACAAGTCTGGGTGTCGAAGGTATCTTAGATACTCAAAAGAGACACACCCTGTTATACTCCTAGAAAAACAAGTGCATACGACTCCGAATTCTCTTGATGGACACATTGATCAACAAAAATAAAAATACATGTGTTGGGTAATAAGGCACTCGAGAAGCCCCTTGTTCCAATGTAAGGGGGAGATAATTATACACAATCCCATGACCGTCCACCATCTGGTCGTCCACCTACACTTTCAAGTCTGACAAACTAATGAGACGATGGATTGAATGCAAGAACCAACTTATTCTCTAGTGTTGAAGATTAGATCTAGAAGAGAGTCTCCTGGACTAGAACTTTGGGTGATGTCTCAACTCGACTCTCATGAACTAAAAGTCATATCCTTATATTATACATACAAACAAAGAGTCTGACAATAGAGAAGCTGGATTCCTTTTGATTAAAGCATGGTTGAGCCCATAATTTTAGGATCACTCAAATTAAGAGTCTTCTATGAATTGAGCCTTGAATAGTCACATGCACAGTCAGGGATTTATCCAACTAAGTCATTCATTCATTGATGCTCAGGGACGAGCATGGTTTAAGTATAGGGGTATGATAAATCTCATATTCATCATGTTAAAATTGGTCAATTAGGCTCTATTCCTCAAAATTCATACACATTTAATAATTAATAGAGCATCATTAGCATTCATACATGTGCAAATAATATTTGCATTTCAACATACATAATTGCATAAAATAAGGAACCCAAAAATCCAAGTGCAAATTAGCCTAAAAAGCTGCTAACTTCCTTTATTTTTAATTAATTCATCCTACCTCCAATTTATCTGAAACCACTCCATTGTGTAGATATTACTAACAAGAATATATAAAAAATACAAAAAATTACTAGCTCAAATAAGTGTCAAATAAACCCAAAACCAAATTTCACATCCGACGGACTAAAATACACATATCTCCCTCATACAATGTCTGATTTTGGTCAACTCATTTAAAGTACTCCATTTTCAAATACCTTCAAAACAAGACTAATTTCATAAAATTCGGAGCTCATATGTGAAAGTTAGGTTTCAGGCCTCTTTTGCGAACTTTAGCTTTTTATGATTTTTTACCTAAGTTTTTATGTACATAATTAACCCTTTTAATTTTATTTATTATTCATTTGTGTTCTTTGATGAAAGTTTTATCAAATGACATAAAAATCCAAATCTAGATCGAGACTGAAATTAAAGAAACTGACTGAGTATGAGTGTCCTCTGTGAGTCTATACAAATTTTGCTTATTTCATACTTCTATTTTAATTCCTTATTTTCTTATTCACTAAAAATCCAAAAAATTAGATTAATGTGTAAATTTCTTGTATTTTATCGTATTTTCTCTAGATTTTTATCCTCTTTTAAAACCACTAAAAAATTAAAAAACCCCAAAAAGTTGGTTCTCTATACACATGGAGACCACCAAAAATATCACTTTGTACAAATGACATCTTTTGCTCCCGGATCATTCATGAAAGTTAGATCTCATCGAGACGAACAATTTTTGTGCGGGAAATTTTTTGATTCGAGTCTAATTCTATTTCTTTTCTATTTTACTTCTTCTTTTTTTTGAAAATTTTTTGAGGTGACACATGGCAGCCCCTATGTGTGCCACGTGGCATCCCGTTTCTCTCTCCTGATGCTGCCCCCAATCATGTGCTTGGCACATGACTCATTCCCTCTCTCTTCTCTCTCTGGTCACGTGCCAAGCAGGTGACCATATTCTTCTCCCTTCCCAGCAATGTCACCCACCTGTGCCTCCCACCTGCATGTAACTCCCCTCCCCTTCCCAACCGTTGCGCCTCTTCTGTCATGCAACGCCTCGCCTCCTCCTCGAGCATTCACCCTCTCCTCTCTTATGTAACGCCCACTCATGCCTCCCTATAAAGCTCGTTGTCGCCTCCCTCATCTTCTCCATTCCTCCCTGAGAGTAGGTAACAGTAGCTCGATAACGGCCACGGCGTGATCCAGAGGCATTTGTCCTCTGTTGCTCCAAGCAATGAGCTTCCCTTGGCTCTGCCGCCAAGGTTGAAGAAAGAATCAGGAAGAGAGTTCTTCTCCTCCATCATCAGGCAAATCCATCTTCATCAGACGAAGAACCCGTTACAGACCCGCGTATGCCCCCCATCGCGCTTGGCCGCACCCCCCATCACAGCAACCTCTCCTGCAGAACCGCCTCCGCCCAGCACCGCTCTTCCTCGATCGACACACCACCTCACAACCTTCCTCCCTTGCAGCAGCCACCGGTCGCCGCGCTTCCACAGCTGCCACTCCGCGCGCAGAGGGGCACCCACCTGCGCCTCCACTACCTCAAGCATCTCGAGCTCGCACAGCAGCCCGCCTCTGCCACCTCGCGGGCTGACCACTTCGCCCTCAACGGCGCGACCCCTCCTCCACCATCACGTAGCTCGCCACCACGCCCTAGCTCTCACATCCACCTGCCCGCCTTGGGAGTCGGGCCTTCAGCACCATCCATCTAGAGTCTTCCCCCTTACGTGAGGCGCACGTGGGGCAAGGACTTTTACAGACCAGACCCCCTTCTTTCCGTAAACACTAGAAGAGCCTGTACCAGTTGACGAACGTGCTTAGCACGTGCATACATGGAGAAACTACACAGTTTCCCCCACATATCCAAAGTATCGCAAAAGCACCCCATCCAAGCAAGGCACGTGCAAGGCACATGGTGCCTTTGAAAATTGTATCCGACCCCTGCTAGAGTACAAAAGTTACGATAATATGTTGGGTGAGTTACAAGAATCCTCCTAGAAATTTTGATATTTGCAGATAAGTCCTCCATGGGCTGTTTTAAGAAGGAAATAAATGTATTTATTTATATTTTAGTCCATATAATTTCATTTTATCATATCTTTTGCATACGAACTTGGGTTTTAATGCATAATATGTTGATTTGAAGCTTATTCTGTGCTCTTTCATATTATATAACTAGTAGACAGATCTGATATTATTGTATGATGATTATTACTTAATAAACATTTTAATTTGTGCAGGCTAATTTTTACATATTTGTGCCATCTTCTTCATTGAGTAAAGTAATAATTTGTTTTACAAGGATTCTATTGAGGTCTTAAATTGAATTATCTTCTTCTAAGTATATTTTGAATCATTATTTGGGGATTCGATATATGCAGGGTCCATTTGAGAATATTTTTATCTATTCCTCTTGTAGTTATTGATAATACAAATTGAGGATTAATTCTTGCAAGGGAGTGATCACGAAGGATTTAATTTGATCTCTCATGGTTTTCGTGATCAAGTTCTATTTAATTGATGATTAGATTAGATAAATGATGGAGAATAGAAATTTATCGATAAAATCATTTTTATTATCTCTATAATTTGCAGGATTATTCATAGAAATATTTGCTCTTGCTTGCATCTGGAATTAATTTGATACATCTTCCTCGATTTGATATCTTTTAATATGTGATTTCACTTCGAGGATACTGATTCAAATTTTGTAGATTAAAATTGATAATTCACAGATCTGGTGCTTCGTTCTCTTTGTTTAGTTTTTGCATTTCATTTCATTGCATTTTATTTTTCGACATTGAAATTAATTAGCAATTAATTAATTATTTAAATTAGTTTAAAGCCATGCAACTAAAAATCACCATTCCTTATGTTCGGACTTGGTAGACTTGCCAAGTTAAAAATACTCTACAACATTCAAAGATTGTGGTTTTTGCTGAACCAAACTTGCCTCCTATACCACGACAATTATCGATTATTAAAGAGGCAGATTTCGCATTCATCACCTTTCCGCCTTGAGACCACTGAGGACCGTCCTCAGGTTGATCCTGATTGGTCGGTCTTTAAGGACCTTGATATCGACCTCCACCTTGTCAGATCCATTCCTCAGCGGTCTCGCAATAAGAATCGCTTTCTACCTTCTTGACCTTTGTACATCCACTCCTTTTGTATATTCGCTTTCGTTTGCCTTCATACATCCACCACATCACTCATCCACCCCCATTTTCGTATATGCTTAACTTAGGACGTACTTTGTCCTAAGCACAAGGGGGTGGATGAGCGGAGTGCTCTTTCATCGTTTTGTTTCATCGCTCTTGTTGTTGCATATACTCAGGGCTCTTTTACCCTAAGTATGGGGGGGAGTGATGCGTTCATCACTCATATCTTTCCTTTTATTTTTCATTTTATTGATACCCTACATTGTCTCCTCTCCTATTTATACCCTTCTCTATACTTAGGGATATCTCACCCTAAGTATAGGGGGAGACAGACTAAGTTTTGATTTGTTCAGTCCCACCCTTGACCCTCCCTACCTTGTGTATGGTCTACTATACTTAGGATTAGTTGATCATGAGTATAGGGGGGACGGTCGACTTCTCATTCATTGATTCATTCGTATTCTTTAGACTCTTCAATACTCATTACGAGTTACGTCTTCTCTTTTCTTTATAATCTATGAGGACATAGCTCAAGCTAAGTATAGGGGGGTCTATATACTACGTATATACTTTAGCCATAACTCGTACTTTCGTATTTTTAAATAAATTTGGCTAAAATACTATATGAATATATACATATACAAATCATTAAATCAATTAATAAAAAGATGCATATTATTCCTCAAATTCCTTTTGTAGATATTGATTAATAAATCAGGTAGAAATGCTTGGTAAAATGTTTGGAAAATAGTTTGAAAATATATTTGAAAAATCTTTTGAAAAATGTTTTCAACCTTTGTAAAATTATTTGGTTTGTAAAAATTTCTATTTTTATGTGAAGTAAATTGTTTTGAAAACCTATTTGCAAATGGTTTTGAAAATGGTTGCAATTTTTTTGAAAAATCTATATATACTATTTGATAAATCTTTGCAAAATAGTTTTAAAATCTTCGTAAATGTTTGTAAAAATTATTTGTAAAAACTCTTTTTAGGCTATAGTTTTCGAGATTAGTTGTAAAATTATCTTTAAATAAGTTTGAGGAATATATGCATCTTTCAAATTAATTATTTACAAAGTATATATACATACCTATAAAAAATAACCAACATTCAAGCTGTAAAGTCTTTAAACTCGTATTTCTTGTAAATAAATGAAAAGAGGAACGCTTGTGTAAATATTTTCATATACTTCCTCTTTGTGCCAAAAATCTTTTTATTTTCAAAAAAACTCAAAAGCATTTGCAAGATCTTTTCGAAAAAATGAATAAAAATTTGCAAAACCTTTTTAAAAAATCCATAAAAAGTTAAAAAATTTGAATATTTCATCACAATAACATTTCATTTCATTATACATAGAATTTGCATAACATTCACATTTTTAGATTGAGTTTGATAAATGAATAATTCTAAGTAAAATTCGAAGATTGGAGCTTGGTTGGACCTTAAATCTATCTAATCACACGAACCTTATAAGAACTGGAATTGAGGTACTCCAGTTATAGTTTGAGAATTGTGAGACTTTGTTCAATGTATTCTTGACTGCCTAAGTAGATTATTTCGGAGCACACGCACAACTGTTGTTGATAATGACCTGACTTGGACACATGCACGTTTCACTTGGCTCAACTCAGTTGGAGTGGTGAGGGGATTGGATTTGCCGGTATGAGACATATACAAGTGGAAACATTTGTCCTCATCTAGGAAGGGAAGTGCACCCCAACCCGTACAGTAGCAGCGACATCTAAAGATAGGAGAATGTGGGTTGCAATAATGCTTCAAAAGAGGGATAGTCTACTAGCTCAAAAGGAGAAACTCCTTATGTAAATGCTATTGTATATATTATCTCAAAAAAAAAAGAAAAGAAAAGAAAAACTCCAAAAAATTGGACAAGCCTGATTGAAAATAAAATGCATGCCGGAGAGTACATATATATTTGTATGGCCAATACGCAAGCTTGAGCTTCAACATCATATCATGTGAGCCTACATCTGGATGACTTGACTACACTGGTCATGCATCCTGGTCATGCATCTTAGGATAGGTAGCTACATTGTCAAGAGTCCATTCTTCTCTTCACCCCCTCCACTTGAGCTGGTTACCACTTGAACTTATAAGGGAATACCTCGCTCCTCAAGGAAAGAGTTGTTGGATTTGGGAATCTTTGGGTTGTCATGCTGGAGAAGTTAGTGTCTTTGTCATTTCAGTTGGAAAGAGCCACCATCACACACATACATACTATACAAGTGAGACTCATAGTTATAAGGGTTTGTGTATGAGTTGAAGTATTCAGACCTGTATATTGAGGAGACTTGAGCATATTTTTGGAATTCTCGAAGGCTATTGTATTTCAAATCCGATTCCCAATAAGGTTCCGACTGTACTAAAATTCCAAAGATCCGACTTAAGCTCCAAACTTTGATTTCGTGAAGACACGTTTAAGAATTAAATTTAATCCACTTTCTTTCTTTTTCTTTTCTTTATTTTTAGTTTTCTGTACTTATTGCATAAGTGTTTACTACGGACTAGCAAAGGCGAGTATAGAGGGGTGATAAACTCCATTTCATAACATTTATTCTATCATTTTGGGCTTAAAAACCCTAGCTAATACATGTAAATATCCCTAATTTGGACAAATTAACATTCATTATTTGTTGTATAAATACTGTAGAAAATATTGTTTTAATGCCAAAAGTATAGAATAAAGGAAAGAAAAGAAAAGAAAAAGATAATCTGTCAAAGGAATTTTAAGACCATAAACTCCAGACCCAGGCATCTCAATGACTAGGTCGGCAACGAATAAAGTAGAGGGAGATAAGGGCCAATAATACATTAAAATTACATTCTTTAATTCATCATTTATTCATTTTTGGGATCTATTTTATTTTCTACTTTTTATACCTTGAATAAAGAAACTTTTGTACATGAAAGTTGTAGATAATAATATATTGAAAATTACAAAATTGATTTCATACAAAAATAATATACAATGTACATTTCATACTCCAAATTAGATTCCAAAATCCCAACTTTCCATACCCATATATCCTAAATAAAAACTCAAAATATATAAAAACCACCTTTAATTGTATATAGGTTTCAAAAAGCTATTTAATGAACGTAGTTTCATATTTTTTAGAGTTTAGATGTGAAAGTTATGTTTTGGATCCCTATTGTATAGTATATCCAAATAAAATATTCATTTTATGTATTATTTATTATTATTATAATTTTATATTTTTACTCTTTTTTAAATAATATTTATAACATATGTACATATTAAAACTAGAATAAAACCATACAGAAAAAATTAAAATAAAATATGTATACTAAATACAAAGATAAATATACAATTACCTATATAATATATGTTTATATTTATTTAAGTATAAATATTAACTCAGAAAAATATAATAAAAACATATTTATGTATATAAAAACAAGTTGTAATTTTATAAAATAATAAAATAAATTAATAAAATATAAAATACAAAGTAAAAATAAAATATACAATATATATATGAATATACCTATGAATGGAACCCTAAAAATAAATTTGTTATAAAATACCTCGAAAAAATAAATAAAAATCATAATGAAATACTACATAAATAATTAACATTTTCTATTACAACTTGAAATTAATAAAATCATTTATTATTTATTTTCTAATTTCTAAATAATTCTGACCAACTTTTTTTATTGGTCCACGTGGACCAATCAGGGGGAGTCAAGAGTTGACTTTGGTCAACTCTTCTCCACAGGTTACTGTTCTGTCAAAACCTCAGTTGACCTTATTCTTTGTCGATTTTTGCAGCTCACGCCTTGCATTTTTTTGGGGAAGATTCCTTCAGGACTTTCCATCCTTGATCTCCCTTCTTACAAGCCATGATGATTCTTCGAGCTTCAAGTAACTGTATCAATCGCGCTCCTTCGTTCTTTGACTCCACTCGTTCGCCTGTATAAAACCGCACCTCTCTCTCCCTCTTCGTTTTGAATCCCCTTTGTCCCTTATTTGGACCCTCTTTCTCATGCTATGGATCGACATTCGTGATAGGGACGCCTCCAGCCGATAACAATGAATTCATGCGAAGGCTTAGGTGATCTCCACCCATCTCTAGTGACCTACACCGCCGTGAGGTTCGGCTTCTTCGGTTCAGGCCGAGTCGATGTATCATTTATATCGCTTTTAGTTCCTAGGTTTATTTCTGCATTGTTTTTATGTTTTAAATACGTGTATTAGTTTAATCAAAGTCCATTCGTAGTTCGTCGGAGGCTAGCTCCGGCGAACCCAATTCCACCGTGTTATCTTTGTTCCCCGACCACGTTGCCACCTCCACTTCACTCCTCACCGTCCTTTGAACATAATGCCCTCTTCCACTCACCCAGATCCCACCAGGATTTGCATCTTAGCTCTCCCTCCTTTGCCCTGCACCTGAGAGCTCCGCCTAGCCACCTCCCTCGCTCGTTCTCCCTTCTGATGCTCCACAGAGCATCGTCGTTTTGCATCTAACCAATTCCTGCAGGAAATGAAGCAAAGAAACATCATTGCAAGGTCATTTGAGGTTTGACTAGGAGCTCCAGGTGCCGAGCATCGCCGACTCGCTTCCGGCGGTGCCCAACCATTTTGCAGGGCTTCACAGCCGGAGGAGGATGTCAGGAAGCTAGGGATCACATCAACAACGTCAGAGGAGGCTTGGGGAGGTTGCTAGGGGTGATCGAAGTTCATCTTCACCAGGTTCTTCACGAGTTCTTCTTGGGGCCTCCTCCGTCGTCCGATCTTCATATGTTCTTCTCGACGTACAACGACCCTTGTATCGAGCCCTCTACTAGTTGTCAGATCATCCTGAATGATCTCATCTGGGTCATCGTTGCACGAACGACATCACGTATTTTGGAGTTGCCATGTGTATAAGTGGTGTGATCGCTATGTTCATTCGCGCCTAACATTGGGTATTTTGCACATTCAACCCATCCAATTTTGTATCTAATATTGAAGGCTCAAGCTTTCATCTGAAGTTTATGTATTTTTGTAATTTTTGCATAAAAGCCCCTGAACTATTTTTATTTGCAAATTCGTCCATGCCAGTTCACCTTGCGTGCGGTCCCACGTGAGGTGGGCATTTTGTAGACAGGTCCCCATGGTTTTATGTATTTCATTTTGATCCTGCAAATTTTTAGTCCACTTATAAACTTTTGGAAATATCACAAAAAGACCCTAGACTTTTAGTTATTTGCACTTATGCCCCTGTCAGGCCATTGATTTTTGTTAGTTTGTTCTATTTATTTAAAATAGCTATTATGATCCAAAATTCATGAAAAATAGGGTTAGATTCTTGATTGCTAGTTTTTTCATGCCATATATTTATTTTAGCATTTTAAGGCTTTTCCCTATTTTATAAAATTCAAAAACAACACAATTATTCCCTATTTAGCTTTTAAATACAAAAAATATAAAAAGTCTTTGAAAAATTCCAAAAAATATTTATTGTGTCTATTTATTTAGTTTGCAACTCTAGAAAACCTAAAAATAGAAAAAGAAAATACATAAAAAATTTAAAAGCTCCAAAGTCTAGTATAAAAAGATTAAAAATCCTTAAAAACAAAAAAAAAATAATTTTCTGTCTCTGAATTTTATTATTATTTATATAATAATATTATTTTGAAAGATTTTGGGATTAATTTGCTATTTTTAATCTTCATTTCAATTTTAACCTATTTATTAAGTCTTTGATTAGGGATTATTTTGATTTTAAAAATATATCAAAATTAGCAAAAATCATTAAAAATTTAAAATCACAAAAATAGTTAAAAATTATTGAAAATATGAAATTAATTATGTAGTTTCTATTTATTTCTAGTTATATCTATATTATTCTATATTGTGTATAATCTTATATATTCTTATATTAGATGATTAAAAGAAAAAGAAATACAAAATCAGGAAAATATTAAAAGAAAATATAAAAATATAAAACTAAAAACAAATATAAAAATATAAAAAAGCCAAGAAAAAATATATAAAATTAAAAACCCACAAAAATAATAAAAAAATAGACAAGATAAATAACACTATTGTCTTTGCGCCTCATTGCCCGATCTATCCATTCTGCTCCATGTGTTCGACCACTTCACAATACTTACTCCTATACACACCTTTACTTTAGAGTTATAATAAATTTCAACTCCACACTTTTATGTCATTGCTTGATTTATTTGTGGGTTAATTTTTGTCTGAATCGGGTTTTCGTAAGTGTCGTTACAACGACATTGTAGTTCTCGCCATGTGTAGACTACCCTAGACCCTCGCAAAATCGCTGTCAACACTACTAAAATATTGGAATTCATTTTTGGATTTAACAAATTAATAACATTTAAAAAACATTAGAAGTCTAATTTTTTATTTGTTAAACATAAGATCCAGTCTTCCACCATGCACAAAATTGACTTCAGTCATCATAAAGTTTCAAAACCCTCAATTTATTTCTCTTAATATCTCGTAGAATACTCTAAATATTCTCCAACCCAATAATATGTGATGCAAACACAACACGGACAAAACCCTCGTAAAATTAACTAAAAACCAACAAAACAGTAGAGATTAGAAAGTCATACCTTGAAAAACCCTCAAGGAGAAGCTCCAGCAGAACACAACAACAACCTCAAGCGATTTGAAACCGATATGGGCACAATTTTGCCCATATTGATCAAAAGGAGGTAATTTTTTAAAAGAAAGATTCCCTATATGTGTCGATATATCGCTATGTGGTGAGATATTATCGACTTATTTGGCGACAGGAATCGATATTTGAGAATTCGATATATAGTATAATATCGAAATCATGGAGCTAACAATATCGATATATCGACGATATATCGTGATATTTTAAACTATGCTCCTGTACAGGCATAATAGAACCTCCAGATGGAGTACATGCAATGCAACTACTATAACATATGCTCCTAGGCTGAACTTATAAAAAGTAGGTACATTTTCCAGTCAGTTTGCACTTCCTTTTTTTCCTTTTTAATTAAATCGAAAATGGTAGACTTTTATCTAAATTGAGAGATATAATATAATGCTAAAAAACGATCATTTTTATTTCCTAACCTGCGTAATATTGTATAAATAATCACACTGCATCGAAACAGTTCGTTAACCTCAACAACTCCTTCAACACCGCAACAAAAGCACTTCCTCCATTTCCCTCGCAGCCTCCGCAGCTCCGACCGGTTATTTTCCAAACCCCTTCCCCGTATCTCCCTCCCTCCATTCCCTCTGCTGGGCTCCCCCGCTGAACAGCCATCGCAAGAGATAGTAAACGAACCCCACATCTCCGTCAGAAAGTCGCCCCCTTTCCGCCCAAAGCTCCTGCATTTCACCCCCTCCCCCTGTTCTCACCAAACCCTAGAGCGTTTTCGAGGCTCCGCAAGGCTCCCATGGGAACGCCTTCGGAATCCGGCGACGCAGCAAATGCGAAGGAGCAGCGTCCTCCTCCTACATTGGACGCCGACGGTTCGATCTCGAAGGAGGACGCGAAATCCGGTGACAAGTCCAGGAACAGGAGGAAGAAGGCGCAGGTACCTGTGGTTTCTAGAAACGTAAAGTACGCGCTGAGATCGTCGTGCAGTAACGTTAGGGTTTTGCGGTCGAGGACACATGACGGAAAAAAGGAGCCTCCCACGCCTCCTGTTTTGCCGCCGCCAAGCAGTGCCGGTTCGATGAAGGGGAGGAGGAGGAGGAGGAGGAAGAAGAAGAATGATGAGGTGAAGGGGGGAGTGGATGATGAGCTTGCAAAAATGAGATACAGGGTTGCGTATTATTTGAGGAGGATGAATTATGAGCAGAGTCTTGTGGATGCTTATGCTGCCGAGGGGTGGAAAGGGCAAAGGTATGCACGTGCTTATGTTTTTCCGGGCAATTTTCGTTTCAAATTATTGTAGCTATATCTCATTGGTACATAATTCTGAACGTGCTATCCTGTGCTTGCCATTGATCCATGCAAATTTCCTAGAGTGCAATGGGGGTAATTTCACGAATGTAATTGTTAATTAATGTTACGGACACTTTTCACTGACGACGAGTCTGGTCCTATTGATCTAAAAAACAGCCCAACCAAGTGTGAGTTTTCTGATGTTTGTTTCAGCTTGATATATGTCTCTTGCTCATCAATATGTTCGTTTGAAGTTATCTAAAATAGTAAAATGCATCACTTACTGCTGCAGTTCAGCTGATGGTTACAACTGCAACTTTTTGGTAGTCTGGGTTCTTCATGCTGTTCATCTGTGTTTTTTTAGCTACATAAACTCATAAACGAAAAAGAACCCGGCATTATGGAAATTTTATGTAAATTTAGATCACAAAATTTGTGTGTACGAGAGAATGCACCTTGGAAATTACACAGGTATATAGTCTATATTTATAGGAGAAAACACCCATGCTAATTACCAATGTAATTGGTGTGAGATCAGACATAGTACAGAAGATTTTAACATTTAGTTCAGTCAAACAAATGTAACACCAGCTTAATTACACTTTTGTTTGTAAATGGCAAGCAGAGTAGGAGATGGTTTCCCCGGTTTACGTCTGGAATAAATGCTCGTTGATTGTATCATGTGCCATGCGGCCTCTCTAAAAACACTGTCCACTTCTTTGCACAAGAAATTCTATTTCAAAAAGTCCTGTATGCCACATTAGAAATATATAATTAAGAAGGAATGGGTGTCACCCAACACAGAGGCAAACATAACTTCTTATAAGATTTTAGAATCAGAAGTTCCCCTTGATTTCTACCCTTAATTTCTTGACCAGGGTTAAGGATGAGAAATTGCATGTCCCTCTATAATTTGTAAAGAAATAATGGTACTGATTTAGAAAGAGCATCTTTTGGGAGCCTTACTACTAGAGTAACATCAAGCATACTGGATTGAACCCTGAATTATATATTGTAAGTCTGAAGAGGATTCTTAAATTATCCAGAAAATATTTAAGAGGTAGGAAAATGCAAACAGAATCACCTATTTAGGTTTCCTTACGGCATGACTATACACACCACCACACTTGTAAATTACAGGACTTTCTATAACAAGCACACAGCACCTGGCTCCAAAGTGTGAGATACAAATAGCCTTTTGGACATCTCATGAGAACTTGGGACCTTGGATTTTCCAATAGAACTTTTAAGGCACATATTATCTTAAGGCTTTCATTGCATGCCGAGGACCATAAATGAAATTACAGGTAATATTGACAACACCTACCACTAAGAAAAAGATTGTTATTTCTTCCTTCAATTTATACTCATTTCATTACAAATTCTCAGCAAACAAATATATTAACCGCTGATCTCGTACCTAGGGCTCACCCCTTCAATATTATAAAAAGTGTCTAAGCAAAATACTTTTTTAGAAGACCTACATACACGGTAGCTCTGAAAGGGCATACATGACTATCAAATCAAGTAATTTGCACATAGACAAACTACACTTGGATAACGTTGCTACTACCGTAATCTCAAAATTTCCCGCCTCTATCGTAATCACATATATGGCACACAATTGTATGATTTAAAAACAGTTAAGTGATTGATTGATTAAAAAACAATTGATTGATTGATTGACTAAAAAAACAATTGAATGATACAATGATACTCTCGAATTGCTAGCATACAAGGATGGAATCATTCATTTATCTCATGCTCAAGGTGTGAATTAACAAGCTCTGTAGAGTTGGAAAGGAAGATTATATATGGAAAATTGAAGCAACGTATACAAGGCATAAAATGATATATAAGCAATAAAAAATATAAATAATGAAAGACAAGTACAATATCCAACTATTCTATATTTTTGCAACGTATGGGGCGATCTGTAGGCCCCCGCCCTCGTGCTCGGAGATTATGGTGCGTGACTGCGGTTTCTTCTGGGGTCTGAGGCTCCCTGAACGGGTGGGATTCTTCCTGTGGCTTTTTCGTAGACAGAGGTTGATGACGAGGGATCATTGCGCTAGTCTGCTTGGCAATATCTCTGATAGGTGCTTTTTGTGCGACAATGCAGTGGAGTCCATTGAGCACCTCTTCTTCGCGTGCCCTAAGGTCACTGGGGTATGGGAGGAAGCGGATGTGGATTGGGTTTGCACTTCAGATTTGGCGTCCTTCTGTGGCTCGTTGGTGGCCAACAAAGATAGGGAGCGGATGGCGCTCCTGTGGCCTGTGGCAAGCTTGTGGGCGATTTGGCTGGGCAGAAATGCAGCTCTTTTCTCGGGGCAGTGCTTTTACAAGGAAAACATCGTTTTGCACTGTGCGCGTTTAGTCGGTGATTGGGTGTTGTTTTAGCTTCCTTTATGTCGTTTCTTTTGATGCCTTTGTAAACTACCTGTTTACTTTGTTCTTTTTAATTAATTGGGGCGAACACTGCTGAGTGTCTCCCCCTTTTTTGAGCCTAAAAAAAATCTTATTTCCTTTTAGGCTTTCATGTAACCTAAAGTCCCTAGATGACATGTATGGTTCTCAAAGTACACAATAGGACTAGAGTGAATCTTTCCGTTAGTGTGTGCGTATACTTAGAACTCCATGTTGCCTCCCAATCCATCATGTTCTCATTAAGCATGACAATGTGTCACTTGGTAGTTGTAGTTGGTGTTCTAGTCCCTAAGTGGAGTATAGCTTCATACAACTCATTTACGACCACATATTATATAAGTATGCTAGGCATGTATTTTTTTAATGATATTTCGTTGAAGCATAAGTAAATCTATAATAGTATCATGAGGTATTAATCGAGCTTAAGTATTATCGGGTACTACGATATCTACAAATTAACATTTTGTTCTTCTAGCGCCTCTCTCTAAGGCTTCATGTAATCAGATTCACATTCTATTTTTCCATCAGCCTTCCTTTTTTGCTTGCTATTGTATTGTGGAAGAGTCAGACCATTGCCTTTTCAACCTCGTTTTTGGTAATTCATTACAAGGGCGGTTTGCCAAATTATCCTTTGGTTTACTCCACAACCTTTTTGCAGGCATCAAATCTTTGATGCCTCAATTCTTGGAGCCTTTTCTGCCTATTCTCAGAGATGATCGACTGATTGCTTTCTATACATATGATTGGACTAAAGGTGGTCTATTGGCAATTTGCTTACCACATCTTTTTGCTTTGGTCGTTGAGCAGAGGCTAGGGTGGCAGCCTGCTGGGAGAATGGTAATTGGATGTCCACTTTTTTGAGGACTTCTCCGATCAGCACATATAGGAATATTTGTCCGTTTGTAGTGGAAATAACATTAATAGGACTATAAGCTGAAATGTTGGAGGATTTTCTTCAACTCTTGGATTTTCTGAGCACGATGCCGGGTCTTGTCGATGGAAGAGGTCATTGGACATTGGACACCTTTGGCCCCATCAACGGATCACATGTCTCGTGAGCACGAGCTCATTTGGGATCTCAAAGTGCCAAGCCATATATGTGTGTTCTTATGGCTAATGCGGAGAGGGCGTATTTTGACTAGAGATCATCGCTCTAATTTTTTTGTGGGTGCTTCATAGACTTATCCACTTTGTGACAATGAGGTCGAGACAATTAATTATCTTTTCTTCTCCTGTGAAAAGACCTACAGGGTATGACAGGAGCTTGGACTTGCTTGGTCGAATCTCCAATACCTATAGTTTTTTTGGGACTCGTATGTGAATAAGCACTGTCCCAACGAGGAGATCCTCTTCAAAGTTGCGGTTGTTTGGGCTACACGGTTAGCTAGAAATGGGACGATCTTTGTCTCTGAGTGGTTCTATGCAGAAAATATAATTTTTCGCGCCATGATTTACTCGAGTCCTGGCTTCTATAAGTTTTTCTTCACTCTTGATCTAATATATATGGGGTAAACACCATAGCGTGTTTTCCCCTTTTTGGCTAAAAAAATCAACTTGTAGAGAAAAAAGGATGCATGGGTGAGATGAGGGTCCCTTGTCGGGAGGATGAGAGAAACCTTGTTAGGGTCTCACATGAGAGAGAAATGAGATGGAAGAGAGGTAAGGGAGTCAGAGAGAAAGTGCGATGACGCTAGACTTTGGTTATTCGATGTGCTGCATGCCCTAGGGGCGATGGTGGCTCATGAGCTCGCTAGAGAAGCATCATGTCCCGTAGATTGGCTTTGCTCCTTAGTTAGGTGAAGTTGATTCACTACCTAGGGTTTCTTCCCCTTTGCCAAGAGGTCCTGGATCTTTGCTCGGAGGTTCCAATCCCTCGCCAAGTGTGTCTAAGCCTTCACCTGGAAGCTACAAGCCTCCGCCAGGACGTTCCTTGCCTTCACTTATTGTTCTTGATCTGCAAGTGCACTCTTTTGCTAGTGTTGGCACCTCTTAAGGTGGTTTGTGGGGATCTAAGGCTATGACTGAGGGGCCTCGCAGGCCATTGACATCGTCTTTTGGTGCTGGAGACACATGCTGTGTTGTAGCTCGTCAGAGCAATGCTATGGCCGATAATGGGAATAATAGGGGATCGATGGTAGTGGATGAAGAAGGTTGGGAGGTGATGCACTGGCGTAGGTCTTGTCGAGAGGTTGCGGTGCCACCATCTTTGGATTTTCGTTGTTTCAAATGTGGTGTTTGGGGCACTAACGTAGAGATTGCAAAATTCACAAGGTGTGGGAGCCTCATGCGATCTCCACCTTGAGGGCTGATGGATGACGATGCAAAATCCAACCATTTTAGATGCTACACTGAGGACACCTTGAAAGTTGCACTTTGTAGAGGAGATACATCCGCTTCAACCTGATACTGCTCATGCGTTAATGGATCAATGTCCTCCGATTTTGATTGCTTTTGTGGCATGCAATGATCTGATGGAGACAACTAAAAGATGCCATAGATGCTTTTTTGTGGACAGTTTTGCTAGAAACATAATCTCTTTGGAGTCTACGGCTGCCTATGTGTGTGATCTTTCACCCTTTCAGATAGAGGATTTGTTGAAGGTTGATGTTGAGATATCTGGTGTTGTTTGGAGGCGTCCTCGTTTCAGGGACATGGCGATTAGTTGTGGTCTATGCAAGCTTTTCTGTGTTAATAGCATGTCGTTTACCTCTTAGCATCTCAATTGCTTTCAGTGACAAATACTGCTAGCGTGACTGAGATTACTTCAGATGGCCTCCAACCGGATCTTGCAATAGAAAAGTTCCTAATTCTCCTGTTGGGGCTTCTACTCTAACATCAAGTTCTTGTTTCAATAATTCAAAGTTGTGTGAAGGTTTTTACTAATGAATACAGACGGAGTTGATTCTGTGATTTATGATAGAGGGGTGCTTTGCTGGCCAGATATTTGAAGCAGTGCATGCAGTGGGCGAAATGACATTTCAACTTCTATTAGTTGGATGCCTGTCACCATATGTTCCAGGATCTCTTCCTTTCTCTGGCTACCCGATGCATAAAGTCTCAATAGAGTACTTGTTTGACCCGATGGATGTGTCATCTGATTTAATCCGGGATTAGCATACCCTAGTGGTGTATCCCTTGTCTCGATCAGATTGCCTTGGATGCACTCTCCTAGTGGACCTTAGTTTTCTTTCTGATCAAGGCCTTAAATGTTGATTTTGACCATCTTAGTTTTCTTTTTGATCAAGGTCGTAAATGCTGATTTTGACCATCATATCATCGACCACTCGAAATGAAAATTCGACCGAAATTTGATCGATATTTCGAGCATATCAGGGACCAACCCTTCTATCGGTTTCCGCAAGGCCTTACATGTTAGTTTTGGTCACTTGTCGAAACTGAATTTTGATCGAATTTTAGTGAAATTTGAGTTCATGTTTCTGACTCTAGTTCGGAATGCAGCTCTGGCATTGGTCATTTTAATCTCGTTGTTACGTTGAAGATGGATACTGTGATGGTTCGATGGAGATAGCGGTCTGTCCCTCAGGGAATCCTGATACCTCGGGACCCATCGCCTCTTGCCCTTGTCATCCGCAAGGCTAACCAGTGGAAGGTGTTTGTCGTCGCTGGCGGCGACCTTGGTCACATTTGGCGGGAGCATTTATAGTGGAGTTGGATGATGATGATGATGCTAATGCATATGTGACATTACAATCAGTTGAGAGCTATGAAAGGAGCGGTGACCTAGAGGGATTGATGGGCCACAAGAGGCAACAAGAAAAATGAGGCATGGTAGCGAGCTACGTGGGGGTGGTATTGACGGGTGCTTCCTCCAGTTTTGCCAGATTAAGCCTATTTCTTGGAATTTCTGTGGTCTCAACCAATCGGATATAAGGAGGGTGGTTGGGCTACTTCTGGAAAGATGGAAGGTAGATGTTGTGTTTGCAGGAACTAAGCTAGAGGTTTGGGACCGATTCATTTGGCGTAAGGGGTGGTGTATGTCTATTGGTTGGAGAGGTTTAGGCTCAACTTGGAACATTATTTCTGAAAGGATCCTTGGGCAAGAGCCTTGGCAAAAACATCTGCAGTCTGATCTCTTAAACTAACACGAGAAGCGGTAATAAACCCCTTTTGAATCATATCATGGGTGGAATGACAATCCACTTCAATATGTTTAGTTCGCTCATGAAAAGCTGGATTATTTGCAATGAAGAGAGCTGCTTGGTTGCCACACAACAACTGCATTGGAAGTGGTACATCAACACCCAGATTAGAAAGAACAGAACTAACCCACATCATTTCAATACTGCATTGCACCATGGCTCTATATTCTGACTCAACACTGGATTTTGCTACCACTGTCTATTTCTTGCTTTTCAATGATATTGGAGACTTTCCCACAAACACAACAAATCCCGAGGTAGATTTTTAGTCCCTGGGGCAACCGGCATAATTCGCATCTGCATAGTGAAGTTCCTCTTCTGAATGATAGACTCCATGGGGGGGACTTCAAGTATCTCAAGATCATGTATACTGCATCCATGTGCACATGTCTTGGTTGCTTCATAAACTGGCTAACCTTGCTTACTGCAAAAGAAATATCATTTCTGGTAATTTTAACATAGAGAAGCTTCCCAACCAGCTCTCTATATCTTCTTCTATCTACCTCCTCCATAGTACATCATGCAGTTTTATGTTTAGATCCGTAGGTGTAGATGTCGGTCTGCATCTTGTCATTCGTGCTTCTGAAAGGAGATCAATTACATATTTTCTTTGGGTCATAACAAGACCCTACTTGTTCCTAGCAAATTCCAGACCAAAAAAGTAACTTAATTCACCCAAGTCTTTGGTGACAAACTATTGTCCCAAAAAGCTCTTGACTGCAGTAATAACCTGAATATCATCTCTAGTAACAATAATATCATCAACACATACCAAGATAACTATTGTACCGTGTCAAGTCTTTTGAACAAAGAGGCAATGATCAACAGTTGAGAGTATGAATCCCTTCTGTTTAATCAAATCTGTCAACCTTTGGAACCAGGCCCTGGAAATTTGCTTAAGCCCATAGATAGCCTTATGGAGCCCGACATACGTACCCCCCCCAACAGCGAACCCACGTGGCTGCTGCATATACACCTCTTCTTGTAGATCACCATATAAAAAAGCATTCTTGACAAAAGTTGGAATAGAGGCCAATCACGTATCACAACAACTGATAGTAGAATCTGTAATGTGGAATGTCGTGCAACTAGAGAGAAAGTGTCCAGGTGATCTACCTCGTAGGTCCGTGTAAATCCTCTGGCCATCAAACATGCATTGTATTGATCTATAGAACCATCTGCCCTGTATTTGACCATGAATACCTATTTGCAACTCACAACTGATGCCCCCTCTGGAGCAGAACAAGATTCCATGTTCCACGTGACTGGAGGGCAGTCATCTTTTCTTCCATGGAGAGTTGCCAGTAGCTCTCCTTCATAGCCTCCTAGTATGTGCATGGGATACCAATGCCAAATAATCCCACAACAAACTTTCGGAAGTCCTGCGAAAGTCATGCCAAAGACACGTGTCCAACAAGGGGATATCTCATACAAGTACGCTTGCCTTTCCGCAAGGCAAAAGGTCACCCCATAACATTCTCCAGTGGTTCTCCCTGTTCATCATTTAAATTACCAATGCCATCAGTGGAAACCAAGTTTTCAGAATTTACCTGAGACCTACTGGATGATGGAGAAGGCGAGGGCGCATGGAGAATAGACTGAGCTGTATGTGGAGAGAAGAGGGTGGAAGAACAACTTCATCCCCAGACTAAGGACTCATCTTGTCACCTATAGGAGTATGGAACATGATTGACTCAAATAATGTAGCATCAACACTAACATATTATTTACCTTGTACATGATTAAAACATTTGTGCCCCTTCTAGGTACGAGAGTACCCAAAATACATTTGACTGCTCTAGGGGCTCGTTTGGTTGCCAGGTTACCCCGAGGTAACCTGGCATACCCCCAGCTCTATCCCTACATTCTTGTGTTGGAATCAGTTATATGGACCCCACAATTTCTTTGTTATAAAATTTTAACCACATTCATATAAAAAAAGTAACATCAAAAATATATTATAATCATAAGAAAAGTTAATATAATGCATAATCAATGTGACATCACATCACATTTATCATTCCAACCCTCCTAACCATCTAAACAACTACTATTCATAGGAGGATAGTCCAACCTAACCCAACCTTGTTACCAAACATGCCCATGAGCGAGCTTGTCACGACCAGATGTAGAAGATGGACAAATACCATGCAACCAAAAACCATAGCATAAGAGAGAACATGTTCTTCTTAGGAAACACAAGAGAGAATGGAGCCTTTTCTTCCAGATGGTAGATGGCATCTAGTTGATGAGATAACATGGTGTCATGACGACATCACCCCAGAAGGAATGAGGAGCCTGACTTTGTCTGAGAAGAGTTCTGGTGATGTCCATGAAGTAACGGTGTTTGTGTTCAACAACATCGTTCTGCTGTGAAGTGTAGGGGCATGAAGTCTGATGGATAATGCTGCGTAAGTTCAGAAATTAAGATGATTGAGTATTACAGAATTTCAAAGTATTATCAGAATGAATATACTTAATAGAAGCAAAGAAAAGATGTTTTCTTCGATAACAAAATTTTGAATAATAGTACTCGCATCAGACTTGTGCTTTAACAAAAAGACCCATGATAACATGGAGAAATCATCCACAACATACATATGCCCCTGATGATCTGGGACACACCTTGGACCCCCATATCAAAATGAAAAAGTTCAAAAAGACTTTGACTACTACGACCTTGACAACATGGAAAGCTACATCAGTGATGCTTTCCAAGCTGACATGGTTCACACTGAAAGGTGGACTTGACAGAAATCCCACAGACGAGATAACAAATATTCTGCAATAGAAAATGGCCAAAAAAGAGATGCCGCATGTAAGGAGAGATTGTTCCAACGGAAAGGGATCTAGTATCAACATACAGAGACTGGATCAACCTGTAAAGACCTCCATGCTCACGTTCACATCCAATCACCCTGCCTGTAAGTATATCCTGAATAACAAGGGAAGCATGATCAAATGTGGCACAACAACGTAAATCTTTGTAACCTAACTAATAGACAATAAATTCATGAGAACTCTAGGGCATGAAGAACAGTCTGCAAACACATTGAGGAAGTCAAATGGACCTCTCCCTGTCCGGTGGTAGGGGAGCGGGTCTCATCAGCAATCGCCACTGATTTACCAAGATGTACATGACTATATGAGCTGAACTGTGAGCAATCTCCACGGAGATGATGAGAAGCTCCAGTGTCTATGATCCGCTCCGAAGGATCTGGTCGAGAAAAACTAGTAAAAGCATGTGCAATACGTGACGTGCTCGTAGATGCAGAAGCATCAATGTCTGATGGGCTGTTAGAAGTACTAGAAGATCCAGTGGTCAGGGGCATGATCTCTCACAGTCGTGTAACAAAGTCATTATAGCGATGATCAGTATGGTCACGAGCATTTTGGACTTGCTCAACCACACATGCGGATGGTGGGAAGCCATACTTGTAATAGCACATATCCTCGAATGGTTTGATCGGTAAGAAAACGAGCAAGGTGGACGTGGGTCTGTGCTCCTGCCACCTGTGCCCCTTCCTCTGAATTGAGTCGAGATACCTCTATCACGGGAAGCCCATAACCATGGAAGGAAACATCGCGATATATCGGCGATATATCACCGATATATCGATATCGACATGGGACCGATATGGGCACCGATATGGCGATATATCCCGATTTTCAGGCATTTTCTTCACAAAGGCTCGTCGATATGGGCGATATTTCAGCGATATATCGTCTATATATCATCGAAATATCGTATCGATATGATATCGAAATAATATCGATATCGATACGGTCTTCCATGCCCATAACCGATGACGTCTAAGAAGATGTGATAGTGGGGATGCTCAGTCTGCTCAATCTGCGATACTCCTTCTCCATAGGCGGTATGGTAGCTGAAGGGCTTAGGTTCGGCCCCACGCATCATGGAAGCGTGGAGATTAGATCAAATCTGATCTAGGTCAACTAGTCATACTAGTTGGTATGGCAACAGAAAAACAAAAAATATAGATGAAACAACGTGACTCAAGAACTTTTTTCATGTTGTTTCATCTAGATCATACGAGTTTAGACTTACCTATTGGAGCGTGGTTGTGATCCTGAAGCCTCTAAGCGAAGAGGCCACCTGACTCACGTTCGTCCGACGAGAGTGCACTTGCGGGCGTGTTGATGAGACACGCGCTTCCCGCAATCCTGAGCGATAATCCGAACGTGGAATCTCATGATTTCGTCTTACGAAATTCGTTGTCTTTTTCACGAGCACGGGACCACCGAAGAAGACCAAGTTCCTCAAGCGATTGGTCCGACAACACAACGGCAATACGACGACAATTGCGATCTCCATCAACCTAGGGCAAGGTGATGGCCTAGGTTTGTGGAGGGAGATGGTGGTGGCTTGTGGAGAAAATGAGAGAAAGAGTTTTTAGTTATGCAACATTTGCATTCGTGTGTTAATATAGAGGGCTAGGATTAGCCTCTCTTTTATAACAAATTGGAAGTTCATGGATCCTAATCCATGTGCTCTAAAAAAATAATGGTTGATATTAATTTGTGCTTCCTCTAAGTCACAAAATCTCAAAGAAATAAGTTGAAGATAATTTCCAAAATTATTTCTTTAATTAAATCAATTAATCAACAAGTAACATTTTGATAATGGTTGCCTCCATCCACTTTGCTTATTTGGGGTGGACGACCACTATGGTGTAACAACCATGGCCGTCCACCCCCAAAGAGGAGTAGGAGTCAATTCCATTATTTCAAAAATTCTACTTAATCAATCAATTAATCTAATAATTGAATAATCACCAAATAATCCAAATTATTTGTGACAATTGCAGCTAAACCATTGAGTATTAAGAATTATATTCTTCCATCCAAAATTCAATGTAAATCATATCTATATAATGTGAATCCAATTCACATTAACTTATAAATTATAAATCTCATTCATAATTAACTCTCTCCATGATATATCCACAATATCCATGATTATTGTGGATAGTGTTATCCACATTAATCCCATCCTTGGTAATTAAATTCAATTTAATTATCCAAGATGTCTCTCTACAAATGTCTAAATAATGTGAATCATATCCACATTATTTGTGATAATTAAATCCTATTCAATTATACAATTTTCCAATTCTAAGATAAATTTGCTCATGGAACAATTCTCGAACTCTTTCAAGAATTGTGTGCCTTCTCCTCATATACTTGGAGATAAGGTCAGAATGATTGTATATGCCTGGATAGCGAGATCTAATTCTCATGTCCAGATCTAGAAGACCACTCATAAGTGTCTGATTATGTTATCCATAATATCCCATTTTCTCATTGCATCCGAATCGCATTTAGATCAATGTCCAACAATTAGATCAAGATCAGATATCCAATCCACTGAGAGGAGTTGCTAAAATCCAAACATGTTTCATCACTCCCTCGTAGGGTTGGCTATTGAGTCACGGCTCAATGAGCTAGGCTCGGGCTCGGCTCGATAAGGGCTCGTGAGCCTGGCTCATTAGGCTATTGAGCCGAGCCCGAGCCAGAATTTTGGGCTCGATTACTTAACGAGCCGAGCCCGAGCCAAGTCTCGCTCGGCTCGATAACTCAATAGGGGCTCGATAAGGAATATATATACATATAATATTTATATATAATACAAACAAAATAAAAGTAGCCCTTTGTAATTTTTCCTCCACTAACTTTGCCCCTCCCACGAGCCACGAGTCATGACCCAATGCTCAAAATCCCATTCCCGCCCACACATTTGCCCCCGACCCACGCATTAGAAAATCAGTATTTTTTTCTTTTTTATAAGCGAATAGAATGTTACAATATATATTACAATTAAGATTTTATATACAACTTGGATAGTGGCCTACTGGTAAGGAACACAATCTTACATAGAGCAGGTCTCGAGTTCAAACCCGTGCAAAATACTTTTCCGCCAAAAAGTACCCATTTTCCTTAACGAGCTTGCCTTGGGCTCGAGCCCAGACTGGGCTCGATAAGGAGCTCAGGCTCGATAAGGGGCTCGGCTCGAGCCTTATCGAGCCCGAGCCAGCTCGATAAGGGCTCGAGCTCATCGAGCCCGAGCCAGCTCGGTTGGGCTCGAACGAGCCCGAGCCCGGCTGGGCTTATCGAGCCTGAGCCCGAGCCAGGGGCTGGCTTGGCTCATTGGGCTCGATAACCAGCCCTACTCCCTCGGAATGGAAGCGTCATAGTATAGAATCGTTTAAGATCACATCACCTTCGAGTATTCCTAATACGTGTACATCTTGCATACTGATCAAACCTAAAGTTCTGATCTTATTTTGGACTGTCTCCTTTAGGAGTTTATCGTTAAGTTTCTCATTCGATCATTGTGAGTCGACATCAATCGTATGCTTTCGAAAAGCATATAACATACCCACAAATCCTGTCTTGCTTCCAAAATGAGGGGACCATCAATGGAATTTGGTTGGTCCCAGTATCTCACGAGTGAGCTCATGTCTTCCAGTTCGGTAGTGAACCTGTATGATCTCTTGAGAGATCATATTACTCATATACCCTTGTATACACACCAGTTCGTCGGTGTATTGTATAGACATTGATTAGGTCATCAGCCTAATGGTCTGCCTAATGTACATACTCAGACATATAGTGATACATCGGTCTCTGGTCAAAGGATGCATGCCTATATCGTGACGGTATATGACAAGGTCTTAGCTATCTCGATTTCACTAAGTCAACTCTTTGACTTAACACATATGACACCTCCGAATCTCTATTCTTACGAAGAGAACTTGCATCAAGAGGTCGGTCCGATATCAGCCTTTGGAGTAAGGATTGCCATATCCTTCTCAGGATGGAGATCCTCTCTTGATAATCATTTGACAGTGCCAGTTGGGTCCTCAATCTAACTCTTTAGATTATCAACTCAGCACAATCCTTTATGATCCAACCATTAGATCAACAACTATATGATTATCTAGATGGCTAAAGTACATAACCCTAATTGTACGAAGGGATCCAATAAATGCGTTTATTCATTAATCTCAGACGTGGAGTGGACATCAATAAATTCTATTGATATAAATAAAAAGATTACAATAACATTTATTGTAGAAATGGTTCGCCAAGGGCTCATGTGTGCCTCCTCTGTCACGTGTGCCCTTTCCTCTGAACTGAGTCGAGGTACCTTTATCCCGGGAAGCCGCCATAACTTTCATCTGAGAAGATGTAGTAGAGGGGATGCTCAGTCTGCTCAATCTGCGATACGTCTTCTCCATAGGTAGTATGATAGCATTTGTAAGGAGCTAAGAGCGAGGTAAGTTGTATTTCGAATTTAGGGCATCCAGAAACACCCCGGTCATGACGAAGTCTCTATAGGCCTTATGCTGCTCTGGTGAGGCCGTTATGGGTATGTAGCTATGGAGTCGCTTAAACATACCCCTCAGAGATGTGTACAGGACATGAAGATGACAATCTACTTGTTTGGTTGTGAAGATATCATGCTGGAGTTACAATATCTTCGACTCATTCTTCGCTTGAGAGTAAGTGCTTGCGAAAATGTCCCACATCACCTTTGTTGTATGTTGACTCAGGATATCATTGACTATTTCAACAGAGACAATGTCGGATAGCCATGCCCAGTCTTGTCCACCGACTAATCCTGTATCAGAATATGCTTCTTACCATGGGTCTGCAGTAGATTCATGAACCATATCGCCCACAACTCGTAGTTTGTGCCGTCCATCTTGACAATTGGTGCTGGACCCTTGAAGGCACCTGCAGATGGCGTATCAACTCTACTTTCTGACATCGTTGACAACAAGGTTTAAAAAGCGTGAGGCAGTCCGAGACATTTTTCCGAAATTGAGGCGAGGCGTAGGCCTCGAGGCGGTCAAGGCATAAGCCTCAAGTTTTTGGAAAAAAAATAAAATTAAAGCAAAATACATTGAAAAAAGTATATAATAATATTAAGCTTTGCCAAAAACACATTAAGAATACTTTAAAACTAGTAAAAGATACACTACATAAGCGATGAAGGCATTGAAGTTAAAAAAAACTAATACTAAGCCACTAGTATACGGAATATCAAGTTCCAAATTCAACTTCAATGATTTTATGAGTATTGAACTAAAGTCTGTACTTAATACTAAACTTGGTTCACGAAATCGGTCTGTGCGGCCGCATATGCGGTCGCATATGCGTGTGCGGGCCTTAAGGCGCACCGCATTCCTGAAGCGCAGCATTATGCGGGTCTGGCGCATATGCGGCCCGCATATGCGGGATGTGCGGCCGCATATGCGGACCAAGCGCCGTATGTGCGGCTCCCTGATCATTCCCGATCATCATCGATCAACGTCGATCATTCTCGGTAGAGGCATCCCGATCATTCTCGATCATTACCGGCAATGATCGGTAGAAGCGCCACCGATCATTATCGATCATCCTTGATCATTACCGGTAATGATCGGTAGAGGCCCACCGATCATCCCGATCATTCTCGATCATTACCGGTAATGATCGGTAGAGTCCCACCGATCATTACCGGTAATGATCGGCGGCAATGGCACAGCACGATCATTCTCGATCATTACCGGTAATGATCGGTAGAGTCCCACCGATCATTACCGGTAATGATCGGCGGCAATGGCACAGCACCTTTTACATAAACTCCTTATATGCATATTAAAGTTTTTGTTTATATTTTTTGCATATATTTATTTATTTTTAAATAAAAAATTAGAAAACCGCGTAGAACCGCATATACCCCGCATATGCCCCCGCATACCGCTTAATCGCTATTCAGTGACCTGACCGAACGCATACGCATACCGCTTTCCTGAACCTTGATACTAAAGTATAATAGAAACCATAATTTTTAGTGTTCAAACTAAAAAATATTAATATACCTTGAATCCCAACCATTTGTCTTGCTGGACGTAGTTGGAGAACCGTCATATGCATCCTCTCCTGCCATATCATACCCCAACAATTCAGGGGTCTCGCTGCCCGGTCAACGAGCCTGGGGGGGGGGGGTTCTAGGGGGAAGTAGGTGCGCTCCCCCCATGCGGGGGTGTGGGGGCAGCATCCTCGACGTTTTTTACTAACGATATTAATTTTATTCAGCTATTCACAATAAAACGTAATAATTATTTTACTTTACGTGTTTATTTTTCAACCTTGCTTCTTTATATATGTGATAACTAAGATTCACAACTTATACAACCAAATAACAATATCAAGTTGCAAACTTGCAACTAATATAAAACATTTATTACAATTCAAACAAAAATGTATGTTCAATAGATTTAGTATGTGTAGATGTATGGTAAATTGAATATGATGTATACAAGATCATGGAGCTTCGCTTGTTTCAAGCGATCTTTTCTCTGTGCATGGAGCTATATATAGAAATATACAAGTTTTAACATGGAAACAAAAATACAAACATAAAAATCTAATGGTTATGGAAAAAATAGGGTCATGTGCAAAGCACATAACCAAAAAGGTAAAAAAAGCCTTGTGCTCGAGGCTTACGCCCGCGCCTCGCCTCGAGCGCCTTAGACGAAGCTGAGGCGTACACCCCACTAACCAGACCTAAGGCGTGCGCCTCGGGGCGCTTTTGGCGTGCCTCGCCTTGAGGCATACGCCTTTGCGCCTCGAGGCGACGCTTTTTAAAACCATGGTTGACAGATAACTGCGACCTTGGACAGATCGCGAAGTGTTTACACGGATATGAAAAGAGGTGGTTGTGGGTGTAGACTCATACCACAACCAATCCTGGACAAGAGTAGGCGAAACATTCTGATTTTGGTCCGAAAAAGATGAAATCAAACCCAAAAACTCTAAAATAAGATCAAAAACTGCGAACTCAGTGCAATCGGAAGGACACCGAGCGTCGCCAGAGAATGCTCGACAGTGATGGGGACCTCTGGGCAGCATTGGTAGGGCCGTCGAGGATGCTGTTAGAGCAGCAACTGCTTGGCAGCGTTGTCGCTAGGGTAGCATCGACTGTGCTACTGCTAGGCAGCAACTTCCTCTAGGGCTGGGCGATGCAGTTGCTAGCATTGGGCGATGTTGCCGCTGACAATGGCTGGCAGTAGAGTTGCCATGCGAGCAACATAATCGCCTCCAAATCGAGGTGCGACAGATGAGGTGAGGCTGGAGGTAGGGTTGGGATGTGTGGCTCAGGGCTCTGGTCTAGGACCGCCGCTCTGATACCATGTTGATGGAAAAATATTTCGTTGTTTATTCACAGAGCCCAAGTATTCTCTTATATAGAAGAAAGAAAACCTAATGGGTAGATTACATAATAGGGGCAAGGCATAAACAAGTTGGAAAAAAGTAACATAATAAAAACTCTCAACAACTTTCTAGATCTACTTTGGATTTGGGGGCGACTTTGATGCCACTTTGCTTGCGACTCTTTTTCTGGACATGGGGGACCTTGGCTCCTCCTCTTTTGTTGCATTTGTTGGTGAGTTGGTGATGGGAGTCTTAGATCCCACAAACCTGAGTATATATGGAGGAGCATTATATTGCAGTCCCGTTTGGACTGTTTTCTTAGTTTGTTGATTTTTTTGAAGAGTTTCCCTTTGGGCTCTGTGATGGCTTTGCCGAGTTCGTACTTAGACCACATGCCAATCTACTGGGACTCGGGTGATGGCCAACACCCATGCATCATTTTCGGTTTGAGTGTTCGTGGATGCAGAAGGAGGGCTTTCGAGAGAAGGTCACGAGATGTTGGAAGGAAGCAAAGGCTACTGTGTAGGCATCGAAGATAATTGCAGAGAAGCTTAGCACATTACACAACATGCTTATACAGTTCATGAGGGAATTTTGGGAACTCCGAGGGCAATAAAGAGATTTCACACGTGTGGAGGTTATATGACTTGAACAACTTGAGGATTCCAGGGAATTGCTTGAGGAGGAGAAGGCTGCGAGATGCAAGCATACTTGTGTTCTCTTGGAGGAGGATAAGAAAAGAGAGATAGAATTGAGACAATGCTCGAGACAGAAGTGACTGAAAGAGGGAGATGCAAACAATAGATATTTTCGTGTAGTAGTCATTGAACAAAGAAGGCACAATCTGAATCATTCAGTTGAGATGCATGGTGAGGAGTTGGTGGGGGATCTTGCCATTGGTGGTGCTGTGAGACGGCAATACCTTGATCTTAGAAGGCATCTAATTAATAGCGGTGTTCGATGGGTGGGAAGAGATGTCCCACGATTGTCTGACGTACAATTTGAAGAATTGGTGAGACATTTCTTGCTTTGGAGGTTAAACATGCAACTTTTGATTTGACTGCAGGTGACTCCTGTGTTCTAGGTGGTTTTTCATTCTTCTTTAGGGAGTTTTGGACCTACATGAGATTTTGAATGTGGAGCTACGTCAGACGAACGATGGGTTCGAGCGGCTGAAACCATCCCTTCTGTTCCCCTGCCTAAGACGAATGTGGTGTGACACCCTATAGATATATCTAATGCTTTTATTAAATTGTAGCGAGCGTCTAACAAAATACACGAGTTACTTGGCTTTAATATAGGTTCCATTCAGACAACTTTCTTCCTGGGACATCATATTGGCAGATTGGGTTGTTTTTGCAACTGAAATTGTTGTTGCGTGAAGGAAGAAGATCACGGGGTTCTTATGGAAGGTGGATTTTTGAAAAGCTTATGACTGTGTCAACTGACGATCATTTGGGGATCCCTATATAGGGCTTTCCAAGAGAAATGAATTGACTGGATGAAGAGATGTGTCCCGATTGCTTCCTATTTAGTTTTAGTGAATGGTAGTCAGGAGGGTGATTTTTCAGCTGCATCTAGGATTAGGTAGGCTTGCCTGATGGCATTGTTGCTCATTATTGTGACGACTAATGCTCTAGCCACGACCCCTCCCTCACCAACTCCACGACCTCTCCCACACCAACTCCATCATCTTGTCATCTTCGAGTCTCTCCCCCTCACCCGGTGATGAATCTCTGATTTATCATCACTATATCCCTTTATTATCCTCATAACTTAGACAAATCAATAAAATCCTTCCTTAATTCTATTTAATTAACAACTAACCCTTATTTTGTAATTAGTCCTAATTATTGTATAAAATTAACTACTTTTTATTTTCTATATTTTTTTATTTTATTCTTATTAAAAACTCCAAAAAATAGATTAAATATTGTACACATTTATTTTAGCTTTAAAAGAAATTAAAAATACAAAAGAAGTAAAAAGGCGCTTTTATTCATTAAAAATGTTTGCCAAAATTCTACTTTGTTTATTTGATTTTTTGACCTTTTGTTCAACATGAGACTTGTGGATCTCATCGATATCTACAACTTTGATGTTTTGACTTTTTTGTAATTTCGCTTACTTTTATTTCCTTTTGATTTTTTCCTTGTTTTTTATTTTTTGAATAAATCTCATAGGGACACGTGGCATTCTCTGGAGCCGTTACGCGATCCGCTGCCCTTGCGCCACTCGCCGCTTCCCTCTGCCGTTGGATCAGATCCCATGATCTAATCTAGACCGTTCTTTCGCGCCTCGCTCTCAGCCGCGTAATGAGATCCTTGATCTCATCCCGGCCGCTCATCCCTGCCTTCTTCACAATTGTTGGATCGCAAGATCCAACGGTCGTCACCTCGTCTCCCACCTTTGGCTTCTCTCTCTCCCACGTAACACCTCACCGTCCATCTCTCCCCTTCCATTTTTAACACCCTCTTGAAGCCGCCTTTTCACGACCTAACGGCACCCCCACGTAGCCCTAACTTCCTCCATCCTCGTCCGGCCATCAACGTACCATGACCTATAACCTAGGGCCAACATCGACCGTTACAAAACCCTCCACCACCCACCTGTAACGGCCAACCTCCAACTATAAAACCCCAACCTCCGGCCACTTCACAACTCGTCCACCATTCACTGGCCAAGGGCAAGACCCTCTCCTCCCTCCGTGACAGAGGAGCGGAGGATCGGGGGCCGAAGACCCCTCTCCGAGCCACAGTGTCAACCCATGATCACCAATAAAAATGACAAGATAAATGACCAATATTTCTTGGTCTTCACATGTGAGTTGGTGAAATCATGGGTATTATTGAGCTTGAGTGTGTATTTCACCCAACCCTCCCAAATACTGGCTCTGAAGATTCATCCAACTTGTATATCCATTCTCCCTCTAATCCTAACTGCAACATGGCTCCCCATCTTGAATTCCACATCCAAATACTTAGGCTACTCTTCAGCCTAAATATAGGGGGAACATGTACCTCTCTGATTGTTCACCTCGGGCTCCTCCATCCTCATTGCATATTTCTCTATTGGGATTTTATCACTTGTGCCCCTCCGAGATATCGCAATATCAGTTATACCCCTATCTTTTTGGTAATATCAGTTGTGCCCCTAACTTCTTGCTCCGTCACTAGTTGTGCCCTTCCGTCAGATTGACCGTCAAAAAATTAAAATAACCATGGTTTATTCAAACCATGATGTGGTTAAGAAGGGTATTATGGTCTATACCCTTCTTCATCTTCTTCCTCCTCCATTTGCTCTTCTTCCTTCTCTTCATAATTTCTCTCTCTTGCTAACACCTTCATGCATCCATCGAATCTCTAAAATTTTTACATTTCCACGGACATATCACTCGTTACGGATCAAACGATGAATTTTATTGAATTTTTGGATGACTTTTTATGAATCAATTAGTCAAAAATTTATCAAAATTTAAGAAAAAACTCAACTCCAGTTTCAGCTTCAGCCACAGGTGGAGGAGGAGGGCGGAAGGGACCGGAGGAGGCGCGGGGGCAGGGACAGCGGCGGGGGCGGCGGGCTGGGAGGGGGCGGGGCTGGGAGGGGGTGGCTCAGGGGAGGGAGCACAGGGATGGGGAGGGGAGGGGGCAGGGGAAGGGGTGGGGGCGGCGGGCTGATCATGTCGCTGATCATGTCGGGAATTTCGGGAATGAACGACCTCTTCTCCTCCTCTCCCCCACTTTGAAGCAAAGCAAAGCAAAGCAAAGCGATGGCCTCCTCTCTCTTCCTCTCCTCCCCTCTCCTCCTCCGAGGGCGCCCAACCCCTCTCCCCAGACCTCTCTCCATCCCCACCCCCTTCCCCCGCCTTCGCATCGCCGCCTCCGGTGTCGCCACCACCCCCTCTCCCACGGCAGTTGCCATCACCGCCACCCTCAGATGTGGAGCCCGAGCCCTCTTCTTCTCGGCAATCCGGGACCGTCCCGGTGGATACCTGAACACTCCCCTGACGGTGGTGGCGGCGGGGATGTCGCGGTGGCTCGACATATACAGCGGGGTGCTGATGGTGAGGGTGCTGCTGAGCTGGTTCCCCAACATCCCCTGGGAGCGGCAGCCCCTCTCCACCATAAGGGACCTCTGCGACCCCTACCTCAAGCTCTTCCGCAACATCATCCCTCCGATCTTCGACACCCTCGACGTCAGCCCCCTCCTCTCCTTCGCTGTCCTCGGCACCCTCGCCTCCATCCTCAACAACGCCCGGGGTGCCTACTGAGATCTTGTCGCTTTCATGTTGATTTTGGTTTGATTTCTACGTGTGAAGGTGTAGAAAACGGTCTTTCAAGCTTTCTATGTAATGGATGAGGGATCATGTCGCCGATGCGGGCTGGGAGGGGGCGGCGACCTGGGAGGGGGGAGGAGGCTGCGCAGGACAGGGGTGGGGGCAGGGGCAGCGGGCTGGGAGGGGGCGGGGCTGGGAGGGGGCGGCTCAAGGGAGGGAGCACATGGACGGGGAGGCGAGGGGGCTGGGGAAGGGGTCGGGGCTGCGGGCTGGGAGGGTGCGGCGGGCTGGGAGGGGGCGGGGCTGGGAGGAGGCGGCGCGGGGCAGGGGCGGGGGCAGAGAGGGAGGAGGAGGAGGAGCCGGAGGAGGAGGAAGAGGATGGGCAAGAGGAGGAAGAAGAAGAGGATGAGGAAGATGATGTAAAATGACCTCCTAACCTTTTTTTAAAAGTAATTCCGCCTATGTCCTCAAAGTTAACGTCCGTTTGCACTGTGGATGGACGGTAACTAACCCGAGGGGCACAACTGACAAAATAACAAGAAGTGAGGGGCACAACTGATATTACCAAAAAGATAAGGGTATAACTGATATTGCGATATCTCGGAGGGGCACAAGTGATAAAATCCCTTCTCTATTTAGGCTCTTCTCAGTCTAAGTATAGTGGGGGACCCGAACCCCTGTCACTTCTCTTCTCCACTAGTTTGATCCCTTCCCTTACTCTTCTTCTTATACTTGGATGTTCTTAACCTAAGTATATGGGGATGCCCCGAGTCAGTTCCTGTATGCTGTTCTATATTTTAGCATTAGCTATGATTTCATATCACTTTGTGCTATGAGGGCATAACAAAAGTCAAGTATATGGAGGGTGTACCGTAGATACTACATATATACTTTAGCCATAGCTTATATTTTTAAAAATTTCAAACCTTTTGGGGCTAGGGTATATTATTTTGTGGATTGATTTTCATAAAATTTTTTGTAAAATGATTGAAAAAAATTCTAACTGTGTGACACTGTTTTGAAAAATATTTGACAATGATTTGAAAAATGAGATTTGACTCATTTTGATAATCGTTTGAAAAATACTTTGAAAATCTATATATATCTTATGTGACATGGTTTGAAAAATATTTTCAAAAATTATTTCAAAAATAAGGCATTAATTGAGATTAATTTATGTTTGTAAATATTTCTAACCTTATTCAAAAAAGAAAAAATTCATAAAAATTTAAAACAACAACAAGAACAACAAAGCCTTTTCCCACAATTAAGTAGGGTCAGCTACATGGAATTTTCGCCTCCATTCAGATCTATCTTGGGTCAATCCCGGGCTTATATATAAAAAACTAAGATCCCTTCGTATAGTTTCTTTCCAACACTTCTTGGGCCGTCCTCGCCCTCTCTTAGCCGGCTCAACATCCCAACACTCGCATCTCCTAACTGGTGCATCCGTTGATCTTCTTTGCAAATGACCAAACCATCTTAAGCGGTTTTCTCGCATCTTATCCTCGATCGGAGCTACACTGACTTTCTTTCTGATTGCATCATTCCGAATCCGATCTTTACGCGTGTGTCCATACCTCTACCTTAGCATTTTCATTTCTGCCACAACCATTCTCTGCACATGTCTATGGTTCACAGGCCAACATTCAGATCCATAGAGCATAGCAGGTCTCACGGCTGCTTTGTAAAACTTTCCTTTAATTTTTAAAGGAATTTTCTTATCACAGAGAATAGCAGAGGCTCCTCTCCACTTTAGCCATCCTGCATTTATTCTATTAGTAACATCTCCATCAATTTCCCCATCCTGTTGCAAAATAGATCCCAGATATCTAAAAAAATCTCTCTTTCGAATGTTATTGTCACCAATCTTCACCTCAATTCCTTCACTATTGCTTCCATCAAAGGTGCGCTCCATATATTCCGTCTTAGCCCTACTTATACGAAATCCTTTAGTCTCCAATGCATGTCTCCAGACCACAAGATTCTCATTTACTCCATCTATAGTCTCGTCAATCAACACAATATCATCAACAAATAACATACACCAAGGTGACTCATCCTGAATGTGACTTGTCAACTCGTCCATAATCAAAGTAAAAAGAAATGGACTCAAAGCTGAACCTTGATGTAAACCAATGTTGATGTCAACTTAGTCAGTCTTCCCAGACGGGGTCCTGACACAAGATAAAGCCCTATCATACTTGTCCTTTATGAGGTTAATGTATATGACATGTACTTGTCTCTTCTCCAAACTCTCCACAATATCTCTCGTGGGACAGAATCATAAGCCTTCTCCAAATCAATATAGATCATATGGAGGTTCTTCCTTTTAGCTCTATAAATCTCCATTGTTCTCCTCAATAAATGGATGGCTTCAATAGTTGAGCGACCTGGCATGAATCCGAATTGATTTTTTTTTACGGTGGGAACTTTTCTCAACCTTCTTTTGATCACACGTTCCTAAATTTTCATAGTGTGACTCATCAGCTTGATACCTCTGTAATTTGAACAATTTTTAATGTCTCCTTTATTCTTATAAAGAGGCACCACGATACTCCTCCAATCTTCAGGCATTTTCTTTCTTCGCCAAATAACATTGAATAGATTCGTAAGCCAAGTCAAACCGCGCTCACCTAAAACTCGCCATACTTCTACATGGATGTCATCCGGTCCTACACCTTTCTCATAACCTTCAAAGCCTCCTCTACTTCCTTTCTTTGTATTCGTCTATAGCTTGCACGATTCAAATAACTTTCACTACTCGCTAGATCACCCAAAGTGATCTTTCTATTTCCTTCCCCAATGAAAAGTTTATGGAAGTATTGCTCCCATCTATTCTCTATGTCCTTCTGAGTAACAAGCACGTGACCTTCCTCGTCCTTAATGCATCCCACTTGAGAAAGGTCTTTGATCTTTCTCTCTTGCTTTGACCAACCTGAATATATCCTTCTGGCCCTCCTTAGAGTCGAGATTTTTATAAAAAAACTTCATAAGCTTTTGACTTAGCTTCGCTTACAGCCTTCTTTGCTTCCTTCTTCGCTATTTTGTAGTTTGTGACAATTTCCGTTGTTCTATTCTTAGACATAGCTTTAAAGCATGCTCTTTTAATTTTTAGTTTCTCTTGAACCCTTTCACTCCACCACCAAGCCTCCTCAATGTTCAGGAAGGCGGTATGCGGTATTCAGTTGGAGGGATCACTGCATAGAGAGTATGCGGTATGCGGGAGAGTATGCAGGGAGTATGCGGTTCTATGCGGTTTGGTATATTTAATTATTAAAAATATAAATAAATATTTAATATTATGTTAATATCCTCTAAATATTATATCACTTGAGTATAATAATAAGGAATTGAAGGTACTAGGAACAAAACTATTGGGATAAAAAGTAATTTAGATCAAATGAGCAAAAGCATCAATTGAAAGAGCATATGGCAACATGCCTTCCTCCAAGACTCCAAGTGTTTTCAATAAATACAAATATGCTCTCAAAATAAGGGCATTCAAAATGATGTCAAAAAATAAAGCATCCAAGTTCTATATATAGAATAAAGTAATACATGCATAATCCAACAATTTGAGACTAGAATTTGTGAGTTTCAAAGAAGTAAATAATTGGGACAAGATATGTATTTGGGAGACTCAAGTTCTATATATAGATTCTTTGGTAGCTATATCTAATCACCCTTATGCAACTCATTATTTCTTCTTTCGAGAAAACCATAAACTAACCACATAATCTTACCTAGCTAAATATTTCATATTATAAAATGTACATTAAAAAATCAGATTTTATAACCAGCGTTGACAAGCAACTGGAGAGGGGAGCAAGGGGGACTTACGAAAGGTTGGTAACTTGGTGCAGTCGTGAAGGCGGAGGCCGTGGAGGCTGTGGCGGAGGATCGCAGTTCTGGCGGCCGCACAGGGAGCGAGGGGGCTTGTGTGCGATGAGAAGAGGCACGAAGGCGTGGAGGTGATGCAGGTAGGGGGCTCGTGTGCGATGGGAAGAGGCGCAGGCGATGTTGGCGGGTGCTGTGGAGGCGTTGGCGAAGGATCGGAGAGTCGATGGAGGTGTTGGCGACTTAGCGGAGCCACAGACGGTGGAGGGGGGGGGGGCGTCGAGGAGCTTGAAGGCGATGGATCGCGGAGGCAGGGACTGGGAATTAGGGCCCCAAGTCGAGGTCAGGTGTCGGGGATCTGAACTGGGAAGGGATATGGGCCGTATGTTGTGCACACGTGAAGTTAAGTTAAGTTAGACCTAGGGCTAGGGTTTTTATTTCTATTCGAAAAACGGCCGCCTAAACGGCCGCCTAGACCGTATACTCGGCCGCTAATGCGGCCTGACCGCCTAAAAGCCGATTAGCTCATACGCGGTGCGCCCAGGCATCCGACTCCGAGTATGCGGTCGAGTATGCGGTATACTCGGCCGTTTTCCTGAACACTGAGCCTCCTTTTGACGTGGAGCTCCTCCCTTCGACTCGCCTAGTATCTCTTTGGCTACCTTTCGGATACAAGATGCTACTGCCTCCCACATCTCGTTTGCACTTCCGCTACAATCCCAAGATAAGTCTTCTAAAACCCTCTCCTTGAAGCCTGATTGCTTCAGTGGAAGATTCCACCATCTAGTTCTAGTTGTCTTAGGAACCCTCCTTTTCTTTACCAGGCCATTTATTTGCACATCCAAGACTAACAAGCGATGTTGAGTTGTCAAACTCTCTCCTGGGATTACTTTGCAGTCTTTACAACACAACCGATCTCTTCTCCTCAACGTAAGTAATCTATCTGTGTTCTAGTTGGCCCACTCTTATAAGTAATTAAATGCTCCTCCCCTTGAAGAGAGTGTTTGCTATGAAAAGATCATTTGCCGTTACAAAATCCAGAATAACTTTTTCCTCTTCATTTCTATCCCCAAAACCATGTCCTCCATGAACACTAGCATACCCTGAAGCATCTTTTCCCACATGTCCATTAAGATCTCCACCTATGCAAATCATCTCTCTTTGTGGGATTCCTTGTAAAATCTTATCCAGATCCTTTCAAAAAGCTTGTTTAGTCCTTTCGTCTAAACTGATTTTTGATGCATAAACTGAGATGATATTCAGAATTTCTTATTCAAGCACCAATTTTAGAAAAGTATTCCGATCCTCGAATCTTTGCACCTCAACCACACAGTCCTTCAAATCCTTATGAACAACCACTCCAACACCATTTATACCCTTATCTTTACCTGAATACCAAAGTTTAAAGCCTGTCTTCTCGATCTCCCTTGCTTTCTCTCCAACCCATTTAGTCTCTTGAAGACATAGTATATGAATCTTCGATTCCATCGTATCCACTATCTCCATCAATTTTCCAGTTAAAGTGCTAACATTCCAACTACCAATCCGCAACTTCCTTTGCAATCTCTTTTCGACTAACTTCTTTACTCGCATGCGTCCATTATGCGAGAACCCTTGTAAATTTTGGACTGCATCCGGGTGGTGATGCAGCGGAACTAGCTTAATTACCCGCATGCGTTCCTCATGCGAGAACCCTTGCAAATTTTGAACTACATCCAGGCTGCGATGTAGCGGCCCTTGCCAATTTTTCATTGCATTCAGGCGATGCAACGTGTCGCAAGTAGGGAACGCCTCAATGAAATCTGTATGTCTGCTTAAATTCATGTTGAAAAGATCCGACTGTCATGAGGCAACTTCCTAAATAGTATTTTTTTAAAAATAATATTTAGGAAGTTGTCTTCGACTGTTTTACGCTGGTTGTCGGCTATCTAATGCAACCCTCCTCATTTACCCGGGTTTGGGACCGACCATGGCTGAGTTATAAAAAAACTAGTGGGAGAAGGCTTTAATAATAACCTGGGTTCAAATCCCACCATTGGTGGTGGTAGTGCAGTGTGTCTACCACCCAAATGACCAGGGTTCAAATCCCACCATTGTGTGGGTTGCGTTAGGTAATCGACATCCAGCGTATAAAATAGTCGAATCTTTCAACATGGATTTGAGCAA
The DNA here is from genome assembly GCA_037367405.1 of Ottelia alismoides. NCBI lineage: Eukaryota > Viridiplantae > Streptophyta > Magnoliopsida > Alismatales > Hydrocharitaceae > Ottelia > Ottelia alismoides. The sequence goes on along the minus strand of JAZKJV010005993.1, from coordinate 241,007 downwards.
GAATCCATGTAGCCGATCATACTTATAGTAGGGAAGGCTTTAATAATAATAAAAATTTAAAAATATTAAAAATTTTCTTTAGTAGAGATTCTGTCTACTGAGCTTAAAAATGATTAGCAACTTTTTAGTAAGGGAACTACAGTCTCCCTTAGCAGAGTGGGTGTTTAAAAGACAATGCGTATGACACCGTCTTGAAGTAATACGGGTAGCCGTCTGATGGTCCGTACTTACACTCATACTGACTAGAAGTAGATGCAACTAGTCATATGAGCTTAGACCATTCATTATTTATCTAAAGAAACCCAAAAAATCCATATAAATTACAAAAATAAAAAATTACAAAAATCATTAACTTTGGAGTTGGTGTATTGCTGACACATTCACTATCACTCAAGGCTTGAGGATTTGAGAACACTTAGTATTTGAGATCTTGAGAGTTTGAGTTAACCTGCCTTAGTCGCTAGGGTTTGAGATTTTAATAATCCGCACTTCCTAGCTAGTATTGCACTCTTAATCTCTACATTTTAAGAATATGATCAACACATCACTTGTATAAACTGCATGAATGTTGAAATGAGTTGAGATTTCACTTGAGGATCTGAGATTGGATATTTGAGTCTAAATTTGATTTGATGATGCTTGAGGATGGGATAAAGTCAATGAAAGCTTCATGAAACCTGAGTGTTAGCAAACCCTAGCTAGTATGCGAACAAGTTATCATGCTATCTTTTGATATTAGTCTATGTGCCAAGATGTGATGAAACTAAATAAATTGTTGATTAGTGTGCGCCAACTTGGTAAAAGCAGTGGAGCTAGCCTCAAAGAAAAAGAAACATTGAATGAAAAAGAGCTCTCAATTACTAAATAAATTTTCAAAGAGCTTCCCCCAAGGCGAGCGCTCCCAACCATTTCAAAGTGTCAAGGAATCGGGTTAGCCCCCAAAAGGGCTCTGCATCATATAGTGATACAAGTCTTGGTGTCGAAGGTATCTTAGATACTCAAAAGAGACACACCCTGATGTACTCCCTGGAAAACAAGTGCAGACGGCTCCAAGGTCTCTTGACGGAAACATTGATCAACAAACAAAAAAACATGTGTTGAGTAATAATGCACTCGAGAGGACCCTCATTCCAATGTGAGGGAGAGAAGAAAATATAGACATCTATGCCCTCCTTAAACTGACCTTCCATCTACACTTTCAAGACTGATAAACTACAGAGACGGTGGATTGAACGCAAGAACTGATTTATTCCTTAGTGTTGAGGATTAGGTCTTAAGGAGAGTCTCTTGGACTAGGACCTCGAGTGACATCTCGACTCGACTCTCATGATTACAGTACACTAAATGTCATACCCTTATATTATATGTAAATATAGAAAGTCCGGTAATTAGAGAAGTTGGATTCCTTTTGACTAGAGCCTGGTTGAGCACAGAATTTTAGGATCACTCAAATTAAGGGTCCTTAATGAATTGAACCTTGATGGGATTAATCTGACAATCTCATTCTTTAAATGCTCGAGGACGAGCATAGTTTAAATATAAGGGGTGATGAATCTCAGTATATCCCTTTATTATCCTCCTAGCATAGACAAATCAATAAAATCCTTCCTTAATTCTCTTTAATTAACAACTAACCCTTATTGTGTAATTAGTCTTAATTATTGTATAAAATTAACTCCATTTTATTTTCTCTATTTTTTTATTTTATTCTTATTTAAAACTCCAAAAAATTAGATTAAATGTTGTACATATTTATTTTAGCTTTAAAAGAAATTAAAAATACAAAAAATTGGAAAAGAAATAAAAGGTATTTTTATTCATTAAAAATGATTGTCAAAATTCTACTTTATTTATTTGATTTTTTTGACTTTTTGTTCAAATGAAACTTGTAGATCTCATCGAAATCTACAACATCATGTTTTGACTTTTTTTCTTTCTAATTTCGCTTCCTTTTATTTGTCTCTTATTTTTTATTTTTCGAATAAATCTCATTGGGCCATGCGACGCTCTCTGGAGTCGCCACGTGGCCCGCTCCTTTCGTGCCACCCGCCGCCTCCCTCCAACGTTGGATAAGATCTCATGATCTGATCATGGCCATAACTCCGTGCCTCACTCTCAACCACGTGATGAGATCCCTTGATCTCATCCCAGCCGCTCCTCATCATCTTCATCACAGTCGTTGGAACGCAAGATCCAATGGTCGCCACCTCATCTCCCATCTCCGGCTTCTCTCTCTCTCCCATGTAATGCCTCGATGTCCACCTCTTCCCTTCTATTTTAACACCCTCTTCAAGCCGCCTCTCCACGACCTAAAGACACACCCATGTAGCCCTAACTTCCACCATCCTCGCCCGATCATCAACGCACCACGTCCTAAAGCCTAGGGCCAACGTCGGCCATTACAAAACCCTCTGCCACCCACATGTAACGACCATCCTCCACCTATAAACCCCCACCTTCGACCACTTCCCAACCCGTCCACCATTCACTGGCCAAGGGCGAGACCTTCTCCTTCCTCCTGTGACAGAGGAGCGGAGGATTGAGGGCCGAAGACCCCTCTCCGAGCCGCGATGTCTACCTATGGTCCGCCGACCATGTCACGATGGCTCTGCCGCCATTCGAGCTTCATGCTCCGGCAGAGCATGATGAGCGAAGACCCGAGCTCCTCCGCGAGCTCAACCCATGCCTTCCCTCCGTCGCGATTCCTTCTTCGATCAGGTACCCCCTCCCCCTCGCCTTTTGCTTAATTTCACTCTTTAAATCGCACACACATCTCTGTTCTCACCGATCACTGACCATCCTCCAAGTTTCACCGGACCTCCCTCATCTCCGCAGGAGGCCAAGATTACCTCTCCTTTCTGTCGTGACTCCCTCCATTTCAAGCAATCTCCTCCGTCGGAGGTAGAGGAGATCTCACCAGGGGCTCCGCCTTCTTTACCTCAGACACCCCCCATTGCATCACCTCACTTCGACTATCTTCCCCGCTAACCATTTGCAGGTTCTCTTCATTAGCTGGGCTTCGAGCAAAGCTTCGTTCTAGAGCTCAACCTTCGGTGCGAGGTCGTCGTCGGCCATCTCCTGCCAGCCTCGCCCCTCCTCCGTGCTTCAACCTTCACCTCTAGGAGCTCCGAAGCCTTCCCAGACCTTCAACACGCATGGACGACGACAACGGAGCTCTGGTAGCCTCTCCAGAGCTACAAACGCCCCGCTACCAGACAACGGTGGAGAAAGGCCAAGGACGTACAAGTGCTGTTCGATGACGCCCTTCGACGACCATCCAACGGCAATGAAGCAGCTATGTCGGCCCCGTCGAAGCACGGAGGCTCGGTGCGACCGAGCCCCCACCCGAAGCACCTCGGGCCGCCACATGGCCCGAGGCACCTGCAGCGACACCATACCTCCATCCGAGCCTAGCACGCACACGTGCCATGTGCGCACGGGCTGGGTAATTTGCAGTTCACCCTCTACAGCTTCTCCAATTTGCAAATAGGTCCCTCCCAGGCATGTGTGCCTCACGTGCTGTGCTTGGGCAAATTGCAAAAGGACCCCGTCAGGTTTTGCAAATTATAATTATGCCCCTGCAAGGACCGGTTTGCATGTTTTATCATTTTATTTCTATGTTTTTCTTCGCAATTATGCCCTTGGACTCTATTGTTAATATCTTGAGCATATGATGTCCAATTAAGTTGATTTCAATTTCATTTTGTTGCTAATTTTATGCTCTTCCTCATGGCTATAGTTAATCACTTATTTGTTACTTTATTCAATAGGCTAAATTTTAAGTAAGTGTCCATTTCTCTCTAAATAAATGTGTGGAGCCCGCCCGTGGATCCGAGATACTCGTTTTACACAACACTCGTAGTATCATGTTCGCTAAAGACCGCATTAGGTTACTGAAATTTAAGGAAAATTTTTCGCAATTCGAATGACATTCACAATTAATTGATAAGCCGCAGAAGCAACAATGTGTCACCAATTTATATTGCATTAATTTCCATATAACTTTGCATGTAATAAAAGAACTGCATTATGTACATGTATCCCAAATTATAGCAGAAAAGAAAGAAAGTCATTTATAATATCTTGAACAAAAACTCTAACATGTGTACCTGACAAGATTTACTGCGGAAGCTTACGTTCATCTCTCCTAATACCACGATGCATGTGTTTTTCCTGCAATCCATGCATTAGGGAGAACAGAACGTCAACAAATGCTGAGTACGTCTAATCAATTAAAAATACCATGAAAAGAAAGCAAGTAAATAGGGCTTGACAAATAAATTTAATGAGCTACTTGCATTGAGACATGTTTTCAATTTGTTTAGTATATGAATCCCTTGACTTACTCACCCTACCTTAATTACCCATATTTATCATTTTTATACATAGATTATATGATCTATATTTAAGCTATCATTTTTTATATAAATCATGTTTGATGGATCTTGGTAATATGGATGATGAGTCTCCGATTTGACCGCTGTCGTTACTAAAACTGGTCTTAAAAGAAAACTTGTGGATCCCAAAGAGGCGTTAAACTACGAGCGCTCACGAAAAATCGAGAAAAGACTGAGATCCAAAACCCGCGCACTAAGTAGTCGCTGCCCTAATTGGGCTTTCCTATCTCCCGCCTAGCTGAGGGTCACCGGACCCTCGCACAGTCAGGTGTAAGGGTCACCATGACTGCCACCCTTAAATATCAGTCATTGCTGAATCACCGACGCTGAGTTGATTCCTCATCCTTTCGTAATTCTTCCTGTGGTTAACTGTACCTATCTAGATCTTTTGTCAATAATTCAGTTAATAGCGATCTATAGTCAATAGAATATGCTTAAAGGATTAATTCTTGAAGTTGATCGATCTTTGTGGTCATAGTTATCACTGATTCTCATCCACCAAAATAATGCAGCTATCCAGTACTTCTAATACGTCTAATAACAGTCACCTTTGATTCACTCAAATTTACATTAAGATCAATTGTATTTTTATCATAAAAGAGTGGATTTTAAATTCTTTACCCAACTATAACTATCCATGAGAGATCACTTACTCTTCTCATAAACCTTATCATGACGAAATCACTTAGTTTGGAAAGGTTAATGAGACAATAGATTTATTCGAGAAGATGCTTCTTCATGGCTTGAAACTCGATGGCGTGATGTTTATCGTAGTTCTATCAACTTGTAGCACACCATGCTTAGTGAAGAATGAACCTAAGTACTACAATTCTATGGTTGAAGACCATGGCATCACTCCTTCTATGGATCATTGCACATGTATAATTTATCAATATGCTCATGCCATTGCACATGTATAATTTATCAATATGGTCAGGCATGTAAATTACAAACACATAGTTTTATAGTCGGTATGCATTGTCATACAGATGCTATTGAATGGCTAATGTTGCTCTACCCATGCTAGGTTTATGGCAACCTAGAGATTAGAAAATAGGCAATAAAAACACTACGTGAGGTTGATCTGCCGAATCATGTTAATTATGTCTTGTTGTCAAGCATAAATATTGAAAAGGCCAACAGGATAATATGGCTTTATTGCAACAAGGAATGCGAGACAAGTAGGTGAGGAAAGAACCTAATTGCATCTGAATCAAGTATAAGAATAAAGTTCGTGTATTTTCAGCGGATAATCAATCGAGTCTTTATATGGATAAGATATATGATATATCGTATTTGTGCTCTCCTTACGATTCCGTTTTTTTTAATTCGGAATGTCGTATACTTCGACAACCCGAAATAATCCATATTGTTTTGCGATGCTATCTGTTCTTTTGTTGCATCCAGAAGCAAAGCCAATAGTTGAGCTAATCATCCCACAATTCCACTTGCCTCTCTATTAGCAGCTACCCGTATGCCCTGATATGGAAATCTCTTCATTGATGATAAACATGGAGCATTTGTGCCAAATTGCGCAGAGATCCCATACACATCTATGTCACTTATGACATGTTAATCCCTATAAATCAGACTGTATCATCCTGGAGTACAGATGCAATTACTTAGGTAATACGTGGCTCTGTTGAAGAGTTCTCCAGATATATTTGACTTGATGACTAAAGAAACCATCATTTTCATTGATTGTAAGAAATTTCTCTACTTAGCTGTCTTCAATGGAAAGTGACATTTGATCAGTTGAAAAACTGTGTTGATTGTGGCCAGCTCTTTACCAAATTTGAGAGAAAACCATGATTAAGATGGTCTATGAAAAGAATTTCAAGACGAATTGAATTGAACATTTTTCAGATGCATAAACCTGACAAGATGTTAGGCACCGATGGTCAAGAAAGATGTTTTGCTAAGAGTAATGCAATCCAAACTTCATCTTTTGATTCACTGATCCAATCAATAAAACCCTTCTGCATTTTGATTTATTTCTAGAATCTCTCCAATTTTTTTCATAGAGCTCCCTACATAAACGTAACTTTTGCACTTTTATATACGTTGTAAATGGTTTTAAATTTGACATCCAATACTCAATTCATTTAAGCAGGTCAAAGTCCACTCTCCAGGACTATTATCCAGTGACTCTCGTAAAGGATATTTGATGTGAGAAGGACCTAATGTTCTGTTTGCGTGGTAAATAGCAAAATCAGCAGTAAAAAATAAATCTTGCAGGAACTTCATCTGAAGGAAGAGGGAGGTTGGAGAAAAATCTTACCCAAAATGCACCAAATCGAACCCGAGTCAACCACTTTCCACCGCATCTCGATTCAGACCCGTGAATCAAATAATATCCACATTCCCAAAATCTAAAGGACACCCCCAATGATGGACTAAAATGTGTATATATACATGAATAACAGTAAAAGAGGGATCATCTTGTACTTATGGATTGCTCCAAATTTGAGAAAAGGGGTTGCATGCAGCAGCATATTGCTCCTTTAGGAGCATGCAACAGCATGCATCTGCTCTTGGAGTAGGAGCTTGCAGTGGCTGCATGCTGCTCCAGCTGCATTGGAGGGACAACAGCAACCATTTGGCTATTGGATGAAGGCAGTAGCATCAAAAGCTTCAACCAAATGAAGGGCAGCAACAATGGCGACCCTTGAGTAGCTGCTATGGCTGCTGCAAACGATAGCAACAACAAAGGGAAAAATGGAAGCTCTCTCGTTGGAAGAAATAGAAAGGGTTGAGAGAGAGAGAGAATAATAAAGAGGAGAGGCAAGGTTAGGTATATATAAGGGAAGGGGGCTTTGAAAAAATGACAAGTGGGGGAAAGAAGAGCCAAGTGGGAGTGACAACAGACTGCTGCTGCTGCTGGAGTTAAAAAAAATCAAAATTTTATTTTATTTATTTATTTCTCTTTAATTTGGAATACTGTAGTCGCTCGCATTTGCACCTCGAGTCTCGGATTCTGATGTGTAATGACTCGTTTTGACCATTTCTGAATGACGATTAAATGAATATAATATCCATATATTTCGAATCAAAGATGAATTCCCGAAATTTTTGAGATACGGTCTTGGTTTGCGACTAAATTTTGTGATTTTAATTTATCAAATGACCTTCGATTGACGAGCGATTGATTTCGTTGGTCTTATTTTGTCGAATCAGATCTTATACTAGTCTCGATTTGTTTTGCGGTTCGGATTTTGCGTCGCAGCTTTTCTGATGGCATGCATTACGATGCGAGCGACTTTTTGGTCGATTGCGACCGAACGAGTTTTGATCTGTGATCTACAGATCGATCTGAGTTTATTCAAGATTAATTGAATATTATCTGAATTTGCAGACTCCTAACCAGGTCAGACTCGAGTTATTCCGATCCGGATGTTACAAAATGCCATGAATTGAACTATGAATCATTTTTATGCATCAATTGCTAATGAAATTGATGTTCTTTTAATGCTCAATGATTGGATTAATTTGGGCTATATTAATGCATCTCATTCTGTTTGCATTGATTTGCATAATGTTGCATATATATCACTTTTAATTTGCATAAAACCAAATAAAAAATGCATATTATTCATACATCACATGCATTGCATATCACTCTGTTGCATTATTTCATGCATGATATTTATCATCATTTTGTAACATTGCACCTTTGTCATGTCTTGCATGATTTTTGCATTATTGTTTGCATCATTATTTGCATTGTTTTGTGTGCATATGTCTGCTTGGTGACCTACGTCAAGGAAATAAATCGCTCAATTTTAAAAATTGATTTCTAATTAATCTTCGAGGAGGCTCTTGTCCCTATGTTCGACCTTGGCATGCTTGCCCAGTAAATTTTTTGCCACATATTCGAACATGCGGTAATTCTGCATAAATCCATTATCACCTCCTGTGCTACGATAAAATGACGATATTAAAGATGCGAATTTGCGACTTATCACCCGGCCGGGCGCTCCCGCTGACCCCTTCGATACCGGTGGCCCTCCGATCACCACTCTTGATGTTCTTCTCTCCGCTGCCGCTGCTTCCGGCCTCGCCGCTCCCGTTCCTGCTCTCCATCCGTTCCAAATAATGAAAAATAATCACTAATCACACAATTTTCTTTTTTCTTTTTCACATTTATTAGTGTAGATTCTGCCTTATGGATTCTTTATCTGTTATGTTTATAGGAACTGAAAATTTTACTCTAGTTTTCTATGCTAAGAACGTTTCTGCTGACTAGTTTATTCTGAATACCATGTTTAAACATTTTTTCGTACATTTTTAAAAGGCTACATGTCCATACATCTTATTTTTGGCCTTTGATGTTTAATTTGAAGCCTGGAAAAGATTCGTCCTGAAAAGGAGCTTGAACGTGCCAAGTCGGAAATCACTCGCTGTAAATTAAAGATCCGTGATTTATTTCGACAATTTGATTCTCTGCTTTCAGAGGGGAGATTTGATGATTCGATCTTTGATTCAGATGGACAGATTGATAGTGATGATGTATGTGCAATGCTGTTTATTTATTTATTTATTTATTTTGTTTCTTTCATTTGGAAAAATTAAATATAAGATGTAACATAGATGAGAACATTATATTTCAACGCAGACAGGAGCCTCGCTTTTTTCTCAATGTTTAATTAGTGGTCGCTTGTTTCCTCCAGTGCAATCTTGACAGGTTGCTGTTGACTTTACTTCTGTAGTGTGAAGTTCCATCCATTTGGGTTTATTCGGCAATTACCTCTTATAACTTTTTCCATGGCTATATATTTAGAAACAAAGAGAGACGAATTTAAAAATGGTAGTGTAAATGGGTAAGCACATTATTCAGCAAACTCGATGAAGCTGTGTTTCAATTTTTATTTGATATAAAAATAATGAAAAAGTCAAAATGAGTTGAATTTGATTTTAGTATAAGCTTTGGGATTATGTGCAGTCTATCATATGTAATATTGTTTCTTTGACCTGTAGATATGATGAATTCTATTTATTTGAACTGTAATTAATGATCAGGTTTTGCATAAAAGTATTCTTTTGTGCTGATCTCTATTCAAACATCAGCAACTGTTCCTTGTTAATGTTGATCACTTTAGAACATCGTTGATAATAATTTTTTGCCACGCTAAGCCGAAATCGAAGCCAAATTATTTCCTTATATCAGGTGGGATCAACCACATGGAATTTAAGTAGACATTGCCATCGACAATGGGCCATTTGTTATGCATATATTAAATAGCCCATGTACTGCTCGGGCCAAAGATGATATTGAAAATCTCTTCCGCCAATGTTTGCAAGGCGTGTCTGGCTGAGTATTCTGTGTTTGGACCCTTCTTCATGGGGCATGCTCCGAGTGTGCTTTAGGGAAGATTAGATGATTGGGGACTTTGCGCCTTACAATTGAAAGTTGGATAGGGTTAGATCTTTTGGTAGGATGATCATTTAAATGCAAATGAATATCGTAATTTCAGGTCTTCTTGCCCCTATTTGAAAAATGTTAAAACTCTTTCATACACTAGGGATCATTGGGAGGTGTGCTTATCACATGCTGTTGACTTTTTTCAGATGAATCTATGGATGGCTGATGAAATTTAATAGGTATATTTTGGCTTTAAATCTTTTTTGTCATGCCTTATTTGGGCATATTTAAGGTGATTGTTGCTACATAAAGCATTGATATCTCACATAAAGTTTTGCAAGTCTCATTGTAGCTTTTAGTACTTTCTTTGACCTTCGAGGTATCTTTTTATTTCGGAGAACATGTGAAGCTCGTCTCCACTTCAACCACCCAACATTAATTCTATTAATGACTTCTACAATATCATGTCATGGAACGTTAGGGGTCTGGGGTGGGGAGGCCTGAGAAGAGGGCAATGGTACGGAATCTGATGTTGGAGCATAGGGCATACGTTGTCCTTTTGCAGGAGAAGAAAGTCTCTCAGGGGGTTGATGGGGTGTGGAAGGATGTTGGGGGCAACATAATGAGAGAGTGTAGGGCTGTGGAATCGGATGGGGCTTCTAGGGGATTGATGAGGGGGTGGGATGATGATAAGTTTTCTTTGGGGGAGGAGGTGTTGCAGGGGAGCTTCTCTCTAACGACGTTGCTGCGGAGGAAAGAAGATGGGCAAAGGGTTCTGGTTACGGACGTGTACAACCCGTCGAATGGAGTTGGCATATCTTGGCTTGTGGAGGAGTTGCATTGTGCAAGGGTGGTGGTTCCCGATGCGGCTTGGGTTATTGCTAGGGATTTAAATGTGACTCTGCTCTCTGAGGATCGACCTGGGGGCGCGGGAGAAGGGATGTTGGTTCAACAGAGTTATTAGGGGCGATGGTGGAGCTTGGCCTTCATGTAATCAATACAACAGGATGTGTTTACACTTTTTTTTTGAAATCCATATTGAGGGGGATACACCCGATGGTGCACGCCCCAAGCCTTTATTGATGAGTACAAGAAGAGAAAAAAGAGAGGAAAGGGGAGGTTACAACCAGACGCCGTTACCAAGGCCCATTACAACACCCAATCCTCCACCAAATGCTTAGCAAAGAGCCACACATTCTCCTTATAGAATCTTTGTCCCGAGAAAAGCAAATCATTCCTACCCCTCCAGATCGCCCACAGTACAACCACTGGGTGAAGAATCTCCAGCTTCGGCCTACCCTTGTTCGACCGAAGCGTGTCCCAGAAGGAGTGGAAACCGTCCGTGCAACACCAGTCTAAGCCAACCCCCTGCCACACCTGAATCACCACAGGACACCAGAAGAAGAGGTGTTCCACGGATTCAATCGAATCATTGCAAAGCAAACATCTGACCGAGATGGAGCGTAACAGCCTCACACATCGGTCCCTCGTCATCAGCCTCTGTCTCCTAAGTAGCCAGAGAAAGAAACCAATTCGCTCTGGAAGCCCGAGAGCCCAAAGGAAAGCACAATCCCGACTAAGCATCTCCGAAAGCGACGACAGCGGTCGAGAAATAGCCCCGAAGGCCTTCTTGACCGAGAAAGGCCCCCCCTCCAAGCCCACTGGCCACGACCCCCCGAAGGTCGTCCCACCTCCCTAACAGCATCGAGCAAAACCAAGAATTTCTCCAACCTCTGGTCCGAAAACTTCGCCACGAAGGTGGGGCACCAATTACCATCAACCCAACAGTCTGCAACCGAACAAAATTTGTCATCAGCCAAGGCATACAACCGAGGGAAGCGCGAGCAAAGGCTGCCCCCCCCGTCCAGTCGTCCGCCCAAAAAGAGAAAGAATCTCCTGGAGATCTTTCCTAGGAGATTGACATAACGTGAGATCGAGGTCACGCATTGACCAGTTCTTGATGTCTGTTGAGGCCCTGGAGTCTTTCCCGTTGGCGAAGGCTCGCACCATGCCGTGCACTCAGATCATACGCCACTACTCTGGTCCTCTAGGGATGCAGTGCGACCTTGGTCGTTCTTACGCTTCGAGCGAGCCTGGCTTTTGGAGGAGGGTTTTCGGGAATCTGTGGCGGCCTTCTGGGAGGGATGCAATCCTTCAGGGTCCGCCACGTGCAGGAAGGCTGCAAGATGGCGACACACATAGGTCACTTAATGGGGTTCAATAAGGCGGATCATGCGCTGAGGAGCTGACGGATGAGGGCCCATGCTGAGGTCAACATATTAGACAGATTGGAAGAAGAGAGGGCTTTGACGTTCGAGGAAGTGTTGGTGAGGGGATGTCACTTGGAGGAGATTCTTCTGGATGACAAAAATGAGGTCAGTTGGAGGCAGAGGTCCAAGCAGAGGTGGTTGAGGGAGGATGATGCGAACACAAAGTTCTTCCATGCAATGGCTACCGGGAGAAGGCACATAAACTTGATTCATTTGGTGGATGTTGGGGTGGCGGTGGCGGAGAGGGACCCGAAGGTGGGTTCGGCGTTGTGCTTGTATTTTCAGGACTTTGACAGGTGTTGGACTTGTGCTGGTTGGGGCTGATAGGGGAGAGGGGTCTTGCAGATTGCAGAAGAGGATTCAAAGGCTTTGTTTATGGAGTTCTCGGAGGAGAAGGCCACGCAAGCGTTGTTCCAGTTGAATGCAGATGGGATATCGGGACTGGATGGATTCCCGATGGGTTTCTACACGGAGTTCTGTGGAATAGTCAAGAAGGATGTCGTGGAGGTGTTGGAGGAGTTCAAAGCGGGGAACATGGGGGTTTGAGAGGCTGAACAAGACACTCATTTTTCTGTTGCTCAAGAAGAACACCTCGACTAGAGTGGAGGATTATAGTCCTATTGCGTTATCCAATGCTATTTACTTGGTGGTGTCGAAGATCCTTGCGAACCAGTTGCGGAAGGTGCTACACGGGATTATCTCGTTTGAGCAGTCAACATTTGTTCCGAGAGCTATGGCGGACGAGTTGGTTGTGGCATCAAATGTTGTCATTAATTGGAAGAGAAACATGACCAAAGGGGTGCTCTGGAAGGTTGACTTTTTCAAGGTATACGATTGCTGGACCGGAGGTTCTTGTGGGCTTTGTTGGAGAAGAAGGATTTTCTAGAGTCGTGGATCGCGTAGATCAAGAGATGCATTACTACGACATCCCTTGCAGTGCTTGTCAATGGTAGACCGGGGTGAGCCTTTTTCCAGCCATAGAGGGGTATTAGGCAGGGTTGCCCGTTGGCCTCGCTTCTGTTCGTATTGGTGGTCGATGTCTAGCTGTCATGATGAGGTTGGCATTGAGGGGGAGTGGTGCTCTGGTTATGCCAAGGAGTAGATTTCCATCCCGTTGTTGCAATATGCTGACGATAGTATGCTGTTCCTGGGGGATGATATGGAGAGGATTCGACGAGCGTCGTATATTATGGACATTTTTGGGGATGTTTCCAGGCTCGTAGTGAACATGGAGAAGTCAATGGTGGTCTCCTTCGACCTTTCAGAGTTGGAGCATCAACGTGTTTCACGGATTCTGAGATGCCCGGTTGCCTCCTTGCCCATTACGTACTTGGACCTCCCCCTGGTAGCGTGTAAGACGAGGTACAGGGGCCAGAGGATTCTGTTCGAGAGGCTGGAGGCGAGTCTGACGGGGTGGACAACGTCTATGCTCTCTAGAGGAGGGAAGCTAGTTCTACTAAAGCATTTCTCTCAGCGATTCCATTGTTCTTCTGCTCTATGCGTACGTTACCCGCGAGGGTGCGAAACAAGATCGAGGCTTTGATGGTGAGATTATTTTGGGCGGACGATCGTCAGGGCATAAAGGGCATTCATTTGGTGGATTGACATAAGGTGACATCATTGAAGAGGAAGGGTAGATTCGGGGTGATGCGGATGGGGAGATGAACAAGGCTTTTATGGCGAAGTGGGTGGTTAAGATATAGGGGAGTACTGATGATCTGGTTTGCCAATTGATGAGGAAGATGTATGGGGTGGATATGTCGCTGGTGGTAAATCCGGGCTGTTTGTCGTTGTCGTTGTGGAAGGGGATCACTGTGGTGGTTCCGAAGATTACTAGTTTGCTGCGACCGGTGTTTGGGCATGGTGCAGGTTTCCGATTTTGGTTAGATGATTGGACGGGAGATGGGGCGTCGGGGTGCTTTACCCATGTCTGATGCGGTTGGTGGGGGACATAGGGGTGATGGTGTGGCACGTCTGGGAGGGTGGGGCATGGATCTCGATGTTCTCTTTTGGACTTCCTTACCTTACAACCGAAGCTCTTACGGTGCGAGGCACCGACTTCGGGAAGGGATCATTTTCTGTGGGGGGATGCGAGATTCACGATGAAGAAAGCATATTGTTTTTTATGAATGAAGGGGTGGTGGTGCAGGATGAATTGGTGGTGGGCACGAGTATGATTTGGAGGAGTAGAGTGTTAAACCGCATTAAGGTTTTCCTTTGTCTATTCCGGACGGGGAATGTTCTTACGAAGGCTCGCCGAGGTTATCTGCGATAGATGCGATAGATGCGGTGCGGTTGAAGAGGACGCATACTACTTATTCTTCTCTTGCCCTCTATCGGCGGAGGTTTGGGCCAGGACTAGTATTCCATGGTTGGAGAGTCAGAATGGTGCCGCATTTTGGAGGGATATCAGATTGGTTTGCGGCACTGGACATGAGGACATCTCCTTGTGGTATGGTCTATATGGTACTTCAGGAATGACATCATTTTTAAGGGGTAGAGGTTTTATGCTGAAAACGTGGTTGAGCATTTTAGGGTGTTGGGCTCGATGTGGCAAGCTTGATGTAACGAGTTGCGGTGTATTTATGACAATGATGTAGTCCTTTCTTTTTATATTATATGTATACTCTGTGAGGTGGGTCTCGACTTTGGAGGCCACCCATGTTTTTCCTAAAAAAACAATTCCTCCATCCTTGTCAAAGATTTAAACCTGAGTAAATAAACACGTCCTCCTTTAGGATAAAATGTGTTCCGAACTTACGTATGTCACATCTTTAGCTTCGCTGTCGTTGAACCTACATTCAATATACTTCATTTTGGTTGTACTCAATCGTACATAAGCTATTTCCAAAGCTTAGGCATCTGATTGACTTTGTTTCTTGTCCCATCCAGTAAAACAATGTCATATATAAACAATATGCACTAAAAACCTCCATATTATATGTGCTTTATCAGTTCATCTATTATAAGGGGAAAGGTAAGGACCTCATGCCACTCTTTGGTCATGGGTTGAAAAATTGTGATATATATATATCTTTTTCTAGTTATCAATTAACACATTGCAATATATTAGTGATATATCACTTAGGTTGATGATATTGCCCAAGGTTGCAGAAGTCAGCAGTTGGTACTCGGTCGGCAGTGTCACTGACTAAGGATTAATCAGCAGTCGTGAGAGTAATTGGATTTAGTCGGGCATTAGTCGGTTTTGATTTTTTAATTATTTTAGATATATAAACTAATTTTTAATACATATACTCTCGTATATATATTCATAGATTTAGCAATTTTTATATTTATAAGAGCTTAAAAAACTATCATAAGAAAAGAAGAAAAATATATAATTACTGAAATCAATTACTATAAAATACTAAAATTGATTACACTAATTACTCAAGTAACTCAACAATATATTATTACTTCAAATACTATGTACTTATGTTAAATTCTTGCATCAAACAAAATCTAGAATATGCATGACCCGATTAGGGCTTAAGTGGATATGCATTCAAATCCCATATTATCCCATGATATCCATTCTTAAGTAATTCAATCAACCTATATGGATATGCATTGCATTCTTGCATCAAACTAAATCTAGGGATACACATTCTTGCATCAAACGAATTTTGTTGCATCAAACTCAAGTAACTCAACGTATTTGCTAATAAACCATAGTTGCAAAACAAACGACCAATCAAACCATTCTTAAACACATTTAATTAGTAATTCATCATCATTATGCAAACAAATCATCCTAAACATATTCACAAATCTCTACAAGCAAGATAAAGCCATATAAAAGATACATAAACAACTACAAGGCTAAAAGCAACAAATGAAAGTTTAAAAAAGCGAAAAAAGCAACCCCCCAAAACCTTGCTTAGGGCGGTTCGGTTGGAGGTTGGAGAAGCTCGGAAGAGGGCTTTGGTGGGAGCTGGGACCTCCCTTGGTGTCGATAATGTGGAGATAGAGTTTCCTTTGATTGAAGTCGGGGGAGAGGAGGTCCGACGACACGGTGGTGGAGGTAGAGGCAGAGGCGAGGTGCAGTCGGTCGCTGCTCGAGCAGAGAGTCGCGTGGGAGGGGCTACTCGCGAGTAGTCGACCGACTAACTTCACTACTCGCCCGAGTAGTTATTATGTGTGTCACCTCATTCTTTTTGCTAATAGTAAGATATTAACATGATATTTTACATTAAATTTCCATCCAATCACTCCATCAATCAAAAAGTAGTATACTTCTCAGATTCGAAATCAGAATTGGAACCAAAATTAGAAACCATTACTTTTACCTCTTGGACATGAAGAGAATGGTGACACGTGCAATAATAACAGAGAAAAATATAAGCCAACAAAGAGTATTAGCAAAATGATATCTTATGTAAGAAACTGAAGATCGAATAGCTTAGAATTTAGAAATTGAAGATCGAATTATAGCTTAAAACTTGCATCTAACCAAAAATACTTTGAACTTAGAAAAATATTTAATTCTAGAAGTAAATAAGACAGAAGCGTATAAACACAAAAATAAATCTTTTTAACATGTATGTCTAATAAATGCATTGTATTGCTTGTCATCGTAAAATATGTGCTATACAAGATACAAATAATTCAATTAACACCAAGAAATTGCATAGCATTCACAAGCACAATCTATATCCAACCTCATAGTAGCTAAATACTTATAGTCATAAGAATTGGAAGGCTGCTAACAGCCTAGCACTCGTACAGTTGCACGTACTCCTAATAGAGAGAATCTGCAATAAAACAAGGCCTTAAATTTCAGATATCCAATTCGTTTCACCAAGGAAAGAGAATTTTCTGATAATTTCTATAAAATCGACAGAAATCTAGCAAATTACTCTAAACTTGACTTTTTTCCAAAAAACTAAGGTTTTTAAACTCCTAAATAATTAAATAAAATGGAAATGTGCACTTATCTGTCAAATAGAATTGTAAATATAAGTTTTGAAGTAGTTTTATCATCATAATCATCACATATGTTAATATGTTGAGCACCGTGTTGCCTAGAGTCAGAATTGTATTCTAAACTAGAAGTAAAACCCATGATAATCACCTCTTCAATAAGAATGAGGTGACACATATAATAACTACTCGGGCGAGTAGTGAAGTTAGTCGGTCGACTACTCGCCTGATTTCTACTTAGATATTTTTGTTGTGAAGGCGCCTGACCTGAATACCCAATTAGGGTTTAAGAGGGGCTTACTGACAAAACAGTAAGCCCCCACCCAAACTACTCGCGAGTAGTCGACCGAATACCCAATTACTGTTTTGTCAGTAAGCCCCTCTTAAACCCTAATTGGGTATTCAGGTCAGGCGCCTTGACAACAAAAATATCTAAGTAGAAATCAGGCGAGTAGTCGACCGACTAACTTCACTACTCGCCCGAGTAGTTATTATATGTGTCACCTCATTCTTATTGAAGAGGTGATTATCATGGGTTTTACTTCTAGTTTAGAATACAATTCTGACTCTAGGCAACACGGTGCTCAACATATTAACATATGTGATGATTATGATGATAAAACTACTTCAAAACTTATATTTACAATTCTATTTGACAGATAAGTGCACATTTCCATTTTATTTAATTATTTAGGAGTTTAAAAACCTTAGTTTTTTTGGAAAAAAGTCAAGTTTAGAGTAATTTGCTAGATTTCTGACGATTTTATAGAAATTATCAGAAAATTCTCTTTCCTTGGAGAAACGAATTGGATATCTGAAATTTAAGGCCTTGTTTTATTGCAGATTCTCTCTATTAGGAGTACGTGCAACTGTACGAGTGCTAGGCTGTTAGCTGCCTTCCAATTCTTATGACTATAAGTATTTAGCTACTATGAGGTTGGATATAGATTGTGCTTGTGAATGCTATGCAATTTCTTGGTGTTAATTGAATTATTTGTATCTTGTATAGCATATATTTTACGATGACAAGCAATACAATGCATTTATCAGACATACATGTTAAAAAGATTTATTTTTGTGTTTATACGCTTCTGTCTTATTTACTTCTAGAATTAAATATTTTTCTAAGTTCAAAGTATTTTTGGTTAGATGCAAGTTCTAAGCTATAATTCGATCTTCAATTTCTAAATTCTAAGCTATTCGATCTTCAGTTTCTTACATAAGATATCATTTTGCTAATACTCTTTGTTGGCTTATATTTTTCTCTGTTATTATTGCACGTGTCACCATTCTCTTCATGTCCAAGAGGTAAAAGTAATGGTTTCTAATTTTGGTTCCAATTCTGATTTCGAATCTGAGAAGTATACTACTTTTTTGACTGATGGAGTGATTGGATGGAAATTTAATGTAAAATATCATGTTAATATCTTACTATTAGCAAAAAAATCGTGTTTTTCTATCTCATCTATTGAGTTAAAAATATTATAAATCTTAATTTTAGGAAAAAATGATTTTCTAGTATTTCCCCAATTTCCGACCATTTCACCGAAATTCCACCGAATTTCTCTTTCTAGGTTTACCGAAACGAAATCAAAATATGACATTGAAGATCTTGATGAAGAATACAAAAATCGCTGCAAGGATATTCTTCACTAGCACCAATCTACCGTCGTTAGAAAGGATAGCCGCCTTCCATCCAAATAGTTTTTTCTCCACCTTCTCAATTATAGGTATCCCATCAACACATCGAAATTTGTCACAGTTCAAAGGAAGCCCTAGGCAGTATATTGGTAGAGACCCATGCTCCGTCTCCAGTTCCTCTACGCGGGCTAACGCCTCGTCTTCAGATAAACCAATGGGGATCACAATTGCTTTGCTACGATTAAGGTTAAGATCATACAATTCACCACATACCTCCAGGGTTATGGTCGTCCCTCTCGCCTCCTCTTTCCCTCCTTTATAAATATGATTGTGTCATCTGCATACTGGAGTAAGGGAACAAAAATGTCCTTAAGGGAGTAACCAACAATTATCCCTTGTTTGCGGGAGGGATGGACGAGTGCGGGTGGACTAGGGTAGGTGGGCGACGACGAGTAGAGCGAGGGGCACTCGTTTCAGTGCCTCGGCATTCTTTGCGCGGCGATTTTCGTGATGGAGCAAACCGGATGTCGATGACACGATTTCGAGGTCGTTGCTTTCGATGCGGTGGTATGGGACATCTGACCGCGGAAGGAGATCCTGTGAAATGTTTTGCGTACGGCGGAAATGGACATCGAAGATTCAAGTGTGCTCGTACGCGTTTGGAGGCCTCGACGACAACCAATGCGGAATACCCTGTCAAAAAGGCGGGAGGGGAGGCGACGGGGGCGAAGGGTCGTGAGATCCTGGTGGGGGTACGCCATGGGAAGGCGGGGGCACTGGTGGAGGCCATGACGGATGTGGGTGAAGTTCTTGAGCGAGATTCACGGGAGATGTGGTGCTGTTGGTTTTGAACGTCTGTGCACGTGGGTTGTCCGTGGATGATGCGAGAAGGTTGGTGGCTTTTTTTCAGACAACCGCTGTACGAATGCATTGGCATGCTCCTTTGCCTAGGGACGGGGGCGAGTTCCCGTTGATGGAGGAGGGGACCTTCGTTGTTCGTGGGATACCGCTGATGGGTCGTGAACTTGCGCTAGTGCGCTCGGTGATCGCTCCGGTGTTGCAGGTGTCCGAGATTCTCTCCTCCGAGTTGCTACAGGGCCAACCACCGTGGTTGGTGGTGCAGGGGGTCGGGCTGCTGTTGGGTTCCCATGTAGATTGGTGGTGCGGTTCGGAGGAACGGGATGCCGCGTTGAGATCGAGCGTAGGGATATGTCGGTGACGGAAGGTGGTCAGGATGGCCGGCCAATGTCCTCGCACTCAGAAGATGTATTTCCGAAAAGAGGAAAGGGTTTTTTTGACGAATTTCAAAAGACGTTTCCCTTCTCAACTATGGAGGTTCTATATATCCGGGGAATGATGACGCTCGAACTTCTAGCTCTTTTGGGCGTGGGAAAAATGGACTTCTGTGCAGTACAAACAAACCCACTGCAACGGGAAAGGTGTTCTCGGGTCTCGTGAACAATGGGCTTGATGACGTTGATAAAACCCCCTCTTCTCAGAAGTGATGAGGGGTCTGGCAGGTTGGGAGCTTGGAGTGGATCATTGCAGGGGAAGCGCATCTGAGCCGAGAAAGTGGGGCGGATTCGGATACTGGAGAGTCGACCAGCTGGGTCGGACTGGAACGTATCCGGGTATTGCAGCCAGGTATATGAATGCGGATGCGGGCATGCTGGACATTGTTCAGAAGGCGGATAGGGCCCGGAGATCCATTTCCAGGGTGGTCGATTCGATGGGATCTGCAACCAGATGTGACGATCCCCGTGCGACCCGTTCAATGGAAGTATTGCGAGGGAATGCCATAATTGGCGATCGTGGCTGGCGTGGAACCGAGGAACCTGGGATCCGGTCTTCTACAACAGCCCTACGACCTTCTACAACGGATCGCATGGCGTCTGCACCGGATCTCCTGGCTTCTGCACCAGCTCTTCTTTGCGAAGTTGACACCCTCTTCTCGATGGGGGTAAACCTCGCTACTGCGGGGACATCTCTGATGGGTGGCAACGTAAAGTCCCCATGGTTGGGGGGCAGCTTTGGGGTTACCTATGTCAAAGCGACGGTCACAGAAAGGAGGAGAAGGGCGGTAATGTACATCCCGAAGGTGTTCATTCCTGGGGGCCGGGGTGTGGATGATGTTAAGCGAGAAGGAAGCATGGCTCGGGAACAACACTCAGGGCGCTGTATGGAAGAAGGGGGAGTTCAACGAAAATGGGACTCGGACAATGGAGACTGCGAAGGTGCGGCATACAATGTTGAAAGGGGGGGGGGATATTTCCCAGGAAATACACGACTTGGTGGCGGGAGAGGAGGCAGATCCATTCTGGGAAGAGGAAATGGTGAGAGCCTGAGAGGCATGGGGCGGGAGCTGTTCAGATGCATCGGTGTGATTCACTACAGGGTTCGACGATAGTGCCCAAATGAAGATTGTTTCATGGAATATAAGGGGGCTGGGTTTGGCGGAGAAGAAATGTGCGTTGGTAAGGCTGATTAGGGAGAACGGTGCGGATATAGCTTTGGTGCAGGAAACAAAGGTGACGGGGGGATTTCAAGAAGTTTGGAGGACGGTTGGAGGTGGGAGGCTTGAGGAGGTCAGGTCGCTCGGGGCAATGGGTACGACAGGGGGAATAATGAAGGGGTGGAACTGGGATGTTTTCCAATTGGAAGGAGAGGAAATTAAAGGTCTTCACTCACTATAGATTGTGTTGACTCGCCTGGGGGATGAGATTCGTGTTCCGTGCGGGGGTGTGGGTGTGGATGTTTTAATGGAAGAGCTTGGTACTGCAAGGGTTGAGTTCCCGGACATCCCCTGTATCATTGGCGGTGATTTCAACGTCACCTTATTCTCGGAAGATCGTCTTGATGGAAAAGGAGGAAGAGATGCCGGTTTGAGGCTGATGCGGGAAACGCTAGATGAATGGGGGTTGATGGTGATGGATGCTTTGGGATGCAGATACAATTGGAGCAATTCCAGGTCGAGATCTTGCATTGACCGGTTCTTGATGTCCACAGAGGGGATTTCCTTGTTTCCTTTTGCGATGTCGTGGGCCCACCCAAGGCACAACTCGGATCATACGCCACTGTTGTAGTCTTCTGGGGAGGGGAGCTGTCACAGGTGATACTTTCGCTTCGAGGCAGCTTGGTTGCTGGAGGAGGGGTTCAGAGATTCCGTGTCTGATTTCTGGAAAAGCTGCACAATGGTGGGATCGGCGACGATGAGATTTGCGGGGAAGCTGAAGGCACTGACGGGCTTCTTGATGGAAAGGGGCAGGGAAATCCGTGAACAATGGCGTAAGAAGAGGCGGAGGGCCGAGGAGGCGGTGAGTCGATTGGAAGGTTGGAGGACCAACGGGAGTTGCTTGACTATGAGATGGAGGAGAGGGGAGGGTATCTTGCACCATCGCCTCGAATTTCAGCGAATTCTGTCGAATATCGATATCCAATCGAAATCGAAATTCGATCGAAATGGCCGAAATGATCGAAATATGGGGGCCCTAGTACAAAAAATGACCGAAATTTTTGTCGAAATTCGACCGAAATTTCGTTTCGGTCGATCACCGAAATGGTGATCGAAACATACATTTAGGGCCTTGTCTTGCACATATGTTGGAGGAGGATAGGAAGGATGAGGTTACGTGGCAATAAGAGGGCCCACCAACAGTGGGTGAAGGAAGGAGATGCGAATACGAGATTCTTTCATGCAATGGCTAGTGGTTAGAGGAGGAGGAATCACATACGCTCGACTGAAGTGGAGGGGAGGATGGTTGAGGGGGATACGGAGATCGGAGACGTGCTGAGGACACACTATTGGAGATTCAGTCGACGACATGCTCGGGAAGGTTGGGGGTGCCAGGGTAAGGGCGTGGCTAGCATCTCAGAAGTAGCGGCTGCCAGCCTAGTCAGAACGGTTACGGAGGAGGAGGTCAAGGGGGCGGTGTGGGCGCTTATTGCGGAGGGGGCACCCGACGCATATGGATTTTCAGCTCGCTTCTATAGGGAATTCTGGGAGTTGATTAAGGGGGAAATCATGGAGGTGGTGACAGAATTTTGTGATGGAAAACACGGGGTTGAAAGGTTAAACAGGGGTCTGCTGTCGAAGAAGAACATATCGTTTAGAGTGGAAGATTTTAGGCCCATTACGATTTCGAATGGGATCTATGTCATCATTGCAAAGGTTTTGATTAACAGGTTGAGAGGGATACTACATCAAATTGTGTTGCCGGAGCAATCGGTTTTTATACCGGGACGCACTATGGTGGATGGATTGGTAACGACACATGTAGTGGTGACGGATTGGAAGAGATCGAATTCAAGAGGAGTGCTTTGGAAGGTCGACTTTTCCAAAGCGTATGACTCTGTAGATTGGAGATTCTTATGGAATTCTCTGCTAAAAAGGGGATTTCCGGTGCGATGGGTTGCATGGGTTAAGTAGTGCGTTACGATGACCTCATTTGCGGTGCAGGTTAATGGCCGGCCAGAAGGAGGATTTTTTCAACCACAAAGGGGTATCATGCATGGGTGCCCATTGCCGCCATTATTGTTTGTGATCGTGGCTGATGGGCTGATAGTTATGATGAGGCTGGCAACGTCAGAAAGGTGGTGGTCGGGCTACAGGAGGGAGGATATCTCTATTTCGCTGTTACAATATGCTGATGACACTGTTATCTTTCTTGGAGCAGGAGGAAGGGATTCAGAGGGCGGGGAAAGTTTTGGACATCTTTGGAGATATTTCGAGGCTCAAAATTAATCGGGACAAGTCTGCGGTGGTCCCATTCGGCCTTTCGGAGATGGAGGCGGCGGGGGTAGCAGAGATTCTTCAGTGTTCACTCACGACGATGCCGATTCCATATCTAGGATTGCCTTTGGTGGCAGGCAAGGTAAATGCGAAGGAGTGGAAGCCTGTGGTCGAAAGAATATAGGGGAAACTGACAGGGTGAAAACCAAAGTTGTTGTTTAAGGGTGGGAAGTTGGTCCTACTGAAGCATGTTCTGTCGGCTATACCGATTTTCTTCTGTTCTACGAGACTTATGCCCGCCGGGATTCGATGTGAGATTGAGGTAATATTGAGGAGGTTTTTCTGGTCAGACGGAAGGCAAGTAAGAGGGGGTTGTCATTTGATAGGATGAGACATGATTACGACACAAAAGTAAAGGTTCGGATTGGGCGTCAGGAAGATGGAAGAGATGAATAATATTAGCGAAATGGGTGATGCATGTATAGTGTAATTCCAAAGATTTGGTGTGCAGGTTGCTAAGAGGAGTGTATGGGGTGTCGATGTCTTTGGAGGCCGAGAGGGTACGCATGCGTTCCTTGTTATGGCAGGGAGTGAGGACAATCTTGGAGGGGCTGTCAAACAAGATGGGGCTTTATAGGGGAAATGGAGACGGTTTACGATTCTGGTTGGACGACTGGACTGGGGAGGGGACCTTGGGAGTTCGCTACCCAAGGCTAATGCAGCGAGCGATGAATAAGGAGGTGGTGGTTAGGGAAGTGTGGGGGGAAGGCATGTGGACACCGATTTTTGTGGCGGAGCTTTCAGACAAGAGGGTGGTGGAATTCATGGAGATCCAGGCAGCTTTGGCTACTGAGCAGGCGCCTTCGGGGGGTAGGGATCACTACGTTTGGGATGAAGGCAGATTCTCTATCAAGAAGGTGTGTTTACACTTTACCGGGGAGTAGGAGGGGATCGACGAAGCAGAGAGAATGGATATCAGCATTATATGGAAAAGCAAGGTACCGGCCAGGGTTAAGATTTTTATTTGGATGTTCATGCTTGGGAGGACTCTCACGAAGGAGAGGCAGTGGTAGACTATGGGAAGGGAGACAGTTTGTGCGACAGGTGTGGATTGACGACTGAAGATTTGGATCACTTATTTTTCTTATGCCCGTATTCGGCTGATGTGTGGCCGTAGATTGGCATTACTTGTCTCCTTCCTAGCGACCGCTCTAGTTTTTGGGGAATTCTTCGAAATGTCCGTGGGAATTCCAATGAGGATCGTGCCATTCTGTTTGCGGCAGTTTGGGCCATATGGTTTGCTCGGAATGGATCCATCTTTGAGGGGAATGTTTTTATATCTTAAATCGTGTTGGAACATTGTAAGGCATTGTGTCGAGTATGGTCAATGTAGCGACATGTACATGTAATAGTTTTCTTTTACTTTTCTAGTTTAATAAATAAGAGGTGGATCCCTTCTTGGGAAGCCACCCTCTTACTCTAAAAAAATGTCACTTGGCCAACCATGCATGCAAGCACATATGCAACAATAATGAATAATATAGGGGCCAGGGGGCATCCTTGCTTCACCCCTCTTTGAGGTTGGACCCCCCCACCCCCAGGACGACCATTAATGAGAATCGAATAAGATGTTATGCTGACGCATCTCTTCATCTTGGAGATCTAGACATCTGGGAAACCCTGCCTCGCCAATGCAACCCAAAAGAAGCATCAATCGACTGTCATGTGCCTATGAAAAATTGACCTTCCAAAGAAGCCCTTTACATGTTGCATTTTCTAGTATGTATAATCTTAGTAGCCATAGCCATGCTATCACCAATTTATCTAACGAGAATGAACACGGATTGCACTGGAGAAACAATATAGTTCATGACAACGACAACCTGTCTTCCGAGACCTTTGCAACTAAGGCCTTAAATGTCGGTTTCGGTCAGCATTTCAGTGACGACCAAAACAGAATTTCGATGGAATTTCGGTCGAATTTCGATCATTTTTTGTACTAGGACCTCCATATTTCGGTCATTTCGATCATTTCGGCCGAATTTTGATTTCGACTGGATATCGATAGTCGACAAAAATTCGACCGAATTTCGCTGAAATTTGAGGCCATGTTTGCAACCACCACGTAAATTGCATTTGAGAGTGTGATCGACCTAAAATTCTCCACCCTCTCAGAGTCCTTTTTAGGGAGGAGGAAAATGATAGGCTTGTTCACATGGTCGAAGCCGGTGTTACCACTTGCAAACTCCTCAACAACCACCACCTTTCTTCCCACCATAGTCCAAAACTCATGATAGAAGAAAACGAGAAAGCCATCAGGGCTTGGTGCCTCATCTGCATTTAAGTTCCAAACCACCGCTTTGACCTCCTCTATCATGAAGCTCTTGACCATGTGACTCGCATGCTGCTAAGACAATGGTATAATCCTCATATCTCTCCATCGCCAAAGTTTACTTGTGGTTCCATGGGAGAAATCTATGAAATGTTTCGCTAGAGCCAAGCCCATTGCCCAGTCTCCTCGTCTGCCATTCACCATGACATACCGAATATAGTTGTGACATCGCCTTACACTTGCAACCTTATGGAAGAGCTTTATATTAACATCACCCTCTTTAATCTATGTTTGCCTCGATCTTTGCTTCCACTCAGTCATTCTTTTTATCCTCTAGAAATATAATATTTGGAAGCATGCTCTCTCTCTAAGTTCCTCTGCTTCAAGATATCTGGTGTCCTCAATCTCATCCAATTTGCACACTTCAACTTCTGCCAATGTTCTACATGCTCTTCTTGCCTCCCGAACTTCCTTCTTGTACACGCATAACCTAATGGAAGGACGCCAATTTCTGAGATAGACACGCCACGACAATTCCGTAAACCACCATAGAGGTCCAATGGTCGGACAAAAACTCTCTTAAGTTCTCTTTCACGAGACACACTTTATTAAATTTGAAGTAGTTCTGCTGGTACAAAACCATCTCTAGAATCCCAAATCAACAGAGTTTTGTCAGACCTAGACCTCGGTTTGGACGACGCCGAAGATAGGGGAACAATCCAAATAATCAAGTCGAGGCAAGAAACCGATCCAACCTTGAGCATGAGCTAGAATTTCGCCAAGTATACCTAGTGTCTGATTCATCTATCACCTCCATCTGTAGATCATCAATGATCTCATCATCTCTAAAAAGTCAGTATCGTGACTTCCACAAAAACAGGGACAATCAGAGGGAAAAAGGGTCACATACCATGCTTCATTAGGAAAAAGCAGTCTGTTATCACAGAGTTCAGACCAAAATTCTGGCCTAAGTGCGGCTAAAGTAGGCCCCATCCACACAAGAGACTATTAGTTGCATGTCGGACAAATATTTCGAAGGATGATGATTTGAACATGAATTCCCTTATGCTCAACAACCTGAATTTAAAATATTGCGATATATTGCAGATATATCACCATCGCTAGCTTCATGATTTTGATATTATACTGTATATCGAATTCTCGGATATCGATTTGTGTTGCCCGATATATTGGTGATATCTCGCCACATGCCGATATATAGACCGACACATGGAATCTTTCTTTAAAAAATACCCACTTTTGACCAATATTGGTGAAACTTTACCCATATCAGTCTCATATCTCCCGAGTATGCTGCCGTGGTTCTGGAGCTTCTCCTTGATTTTGAAGGCAGGACCTCCTAATCTCCACCATTCTGTTAGTTTTTAGGTAATATTTTAGGGTTTTGTTCGTCTTTATCACATATTCATGTTTTTTTGGGAATATTTAGAGTATTCTATGAGATATTAAGAGAAATAAATTAAGGTCTTTGAAACTTACGATGATTTAAGTTGATTTTTGTAAAGCAGAAGATTGAATCTCATGTTTAACACTTAAAAATCTAAATGTTAGACATTTTATGGTTTTTTTGAAATAAATTTGTTAAATCTGAAAATGTATCTAAGATCTTAATACCAAATAATTGAATTTCGTGCTTGGTGCGTGCATGCATGCTTATTCTCTAATAATATCATGCAAACTTAGATTTTATTTAAGATGATTTTTCTTATAAGTTACAAAATATAGCATAGATACTTAGAGACCTTGTTAAACACTATTTATTCAAGGATTAATGCACTTTAAAAATTATAATTTTAGTAAATCTGAAAATTAAAACAAAAAATCTACTAGCAAATAAGAGTTTTCCAAACTTCCCACTGGGTGACTGATGCGTGATTATTCTTTAATTTCTTCGTAGATTTCCTTGAGAAAATCAACATCACGGGCTCACACATTGGATCGAGATCGGATGGTTCTGAGGATCATAGGGATAGTGGGGAGACTGATTGGAGGTATGCCACTGCTCTGGATGGAAACCAATCCTAACCACAATGCAACTTCTGTGGGAAGAGGTTGAGAGGAGGGGAGATTACGAGGCTGAAGCATCATCTTGTTGGTAACGACAAGAATGTTGTCAAGTGTACGTGTTATCCCAAAGATGTGAGGGACTTGATGAACGCTAACTTGGAGGGGAAAGACAACTATCAGGGGAGGTCAATAAGGGACATGCAATTCAAGGGTGTTCATGTTCAAGAAAGAGTTCAATGTCGTCTCTGATTGCGATGACATGGACTTTATCTATCTGATAATATTCAGACTCCATTCAAGAGGAGTACATACATGAGGGCAACACAAGAATATTTGAGAGTGAGTACGAGAGGTGAGAACTTAGTCGTGCACGAGATGACTTCTATGGTGCCAGTGGAGGTGGGAGTGGTTTTGTAGGTGCACCAGTACCATCACCTACCAAAAACACAAGGGAAAGTGAGTCGAGATCCCTTCTTGTTGAGGAGTCGATCCATGCAAATACAAGCCAAGAAAGGATCCAAGGCAGAAGACAATGAATGACATGTTTACAAATGCCAGGGAGAGAGTAGACAAGGCCATTAGCAAGCTTTTTTTTGGAAAAAAATATTCCATCGAACATTGCTAGTGGACCTTTCTTGCAACACACCATCGACATGATCGCTACCGCATGAACGTGAGTGAAGTCTCCTACATCGTACGAGATAATGAACAAGTATCTCGGAATGGAGGAGGAGATGAACGAGTACATCAAGGAGATAACCGATGTACGGGGTGATGTTGATGTGCGATGGTTGGATGAGCTACATAGGGAAGCAT
The DNA here is from genome assembly GCA_037367405.1 of Ottelia alismoides. Classification (NCBI taxonomy): domain Eukaryota; kingdom Viridiplantae; phylum Streptophyta; class Magnoliopsida; order Alismatales; family Hydrocharitaceae; genus Ottelia; species Ottelia alismoides. Next base: position 212,506 of record JAZKJV010005993.1, on the reverse strand, counting down.
ATCATCAATTTTCTTGTTTACTGTGATGGGAAGATATTTTTTTTAAATCCATCAATGCATCTGCGCACATGAATGATCACAAGTACCTATTGAGTTTACTGAAGGGCGCTGTTAAGGATGTTGGGAAGGAGAACATCAGCCAAATAGTCACGGACTATGGCGACAACTTCAAAAAGGCTGGTGAAATAATCATGGCTTCTAGTAGGCATGACATTAGCATAGATTTACCCTCATTAGCCATAATCACATCATTAAGACTAATTAAGCATGATTAGTACTAATTACCCGTCATTAGTGATAATTAAGCGTCATTAGCAAAAGTAGGACACATGGAGAGGAAATCATGGGACACGTGTCGTTACATAGTCAGGACAAGTGTCAAAAACTCAATAGTGCCATGTGTCATCATCCTAAGTTTAACACGTGTCATGGTGAAGCCACTTGCTTGGGCAACAAGTTATCTCGTGGATAAGACTAGTCGCTTACTTGGACAACAAGTTTCCTTATGATTTAGCCATGTGCCATGCCATGTGTCTTCATACGTGGATAAGAGACACATGAACCTCCCTTACATGTTAACACATGTCACACATGTAAAGGGGGTGGAGGCCTATAAATACCCATGACCCCCCATAGTCCTCCTCACTTCATCCCACACCCATCTCTCCACCTTAGAGCTGCAAGGCCGCCGAAGTTGCGGGAGGAGCACGAGAGGAGCCACAGAGAAGCGCTGTCGGTGATCGAGAGCGTTTTTAAAGCCGTAACGAAGTTCTATCCGCATCGAGCCGTAGTACTCAATTCTAGGACGACTATAGAGGGGGATTTCACAAAAGAAGGCGATCTTGACTCGAGTTAGATATCGATTAGGTGAGGGATTCTCAAGCGCTATTTTAAAGCACTAGTCTTTAACTTTTATGCGTGGTTTGAATAATTAGTATGAAATCGTGTTTTCTAAAGTTTTTACGCATGAATTACAAGTAACATACTGTTGAGATGAAATCAGGGCTTTAGAACGTATTTCAGACATCGTTTCAGGTGTTTTATCATTATAGCGCGTTTTTATGCATTTTGTTCTTGATGGAACACGAGACATAAAGTTTCACTATTTAGATATGAGTTTTTATGTGAAGAATTATGTTTTGCACGGTTACTATGCATTATGGATCGATTTTCAAGCTCTTAATAAGTTCTAGTTGTCAGAATATGAATGTTATGTCAAGAGTGTTTTTATGTTCATGATTTAGCTGTTATGAGCTTGATTTAGCAAAAGTACGGTTTATTAGTGGTAAGAAAAGAATCAAAATCAGAAGATAAGCACCACAGTAGCTCTTTTATACAAATCATGAACTAGACATTAGATACGGTGATGTCATTAGATATGACCCTGAAACCGCCATTAGATATGGCAAACCATTAGATATGGTATCAAGAGGACTTTGGGTCCGCATTCTGTATACATATAGGCTTTGGGCCGTATGCAGGGTGTTTTTGGTCTTTGGGACCGTCTGCGCGTATGACTTAGCTTTGTTTCAGCGTTCATGAGTCAATAAATTAGCCACAGTGGTGATTAGTACAAACAACTTGATAGTGATGATTATGTTTCAGTTTATCTGCTTTTGTAGTGATTTCAGCATTCAATAGCAAAACTAGCATGTTTTATATGTAATTTCTGTCATAAAGTCTCTTTCAAGCTATTTCACTGTTTTCAGCATAAATTCTTGTCATGATGCTCATATTTCAGATTTTAGCTATATGTAAAAAGCTTGAGATCCTTTCACTGGGTCTAAGCTCATAAATGGGTTTAGACTCATCCCTTTATATTATAATTATGTACAGATCAGCAGAATCACTACTAGCAGGGGAAAGGTCCGCTTACAAATTAGGAGGAGGTGTCGTTTGCTTTTTGTTTGTTTTTGTACTGTCCGTGTTATTTTTGTAAGAAGTTGAATAGATAGAACTTGTGTAATACACTTCTTGGTGTTGTGAACTTGAAATACAAAGATGTTATGTTTTTGACATTGCCACATGTTTGCTTGAGGAAAAAAAATTAAAGATGAAGAAAGATCTCTGTCGCGGCACGTTCCGGTTAGCGGGACGGGTCGTGACAACTTGTGGTATCAGAGCAATGATTTTAGGACCTTGAGCAAGAATTATATTAGGAGTTGACCTATAAATATTAGAAGATAGTTTAGTTATTGATGTTATAGTCTTGAGGATGTCTAGAATCATTATTGGGGGATTTATGAAGGATCTAACTGAGGTTTTATTTTTATAGGAAACAATGGCAGCAGAGCAGCCACCTGTGACCACACAAGGCCCTAGTCATGAGAATGATAACAATAACAACGTGTACGACACGTTGACCTTGATTGCACAAACACTAGGAGGCATGGCTGCCCACTCAGTTAAAAGACATGAATTTGAGCACCAGTTACCATTTGAACATGTAAAGAAGCTGGGAGGAGAATCATTTGTAGGAGACACTGATCCAAAGAAGGCCAGGGAATGGTTCAAAAGTATGCAGAAAATATTTGCTCTAATGGACTGTACAGATGAACACAAGTTGAAGTATACAATATTTCTTCTGAAGGATAGCGCTGATGATTGGTGGACATCGGTGAAAATGAAATATCCAAACCCATCTCATATTACATGGGAAATCTTTGAGAAAGAGTTCAATGAAAAATACTACCCAAGGGTTTATCAGGAGGAGAAATGTAGGGAATTTCTATTCCTTACTCAGGGGAGTAATCTGTTTGATGAATATGAGAAGAAATTCACTGAACTTTCAAAGTTTACTGCTTCTCTGGTTGCAACCGAGGAAGAAAAGTGTAGACGTCTAGAAGATGGTATGCATATTGACCTAAAGGAAATGGTTTCAGCCACGGGATATACAGATTATGCAAAATTGGTGGAAGCTGCTCGTAGGGCTGAACGAGTGGTGATAGAAAGAAGAAAGTGCAATGATCACGGAAAGAAAAGATTTGCAGATAGACCCCCTATGGAGAGGAACCATGAATAAAGAACCAAGAATAGCTGGGAATTCAAGGCAAGATAATAGGTCAGCTCTTAGAGTAAAAGGGAATCAAACAAATAGATATACAGTTGGGACTTCTGAAAACAGAACTCTTTCTTTTCCACAATGTACAAAATGTGGAAAGTTTCATCCAGGAACTTGCCGCAAGAGGACCACTGGGTGTTATCAATGTGGCGAGATAGGCCACATACGTCAGAATTGTCCCGCACTTGTCCAAGGCCGTCGGGTTATGGGAAGATCAGCAACAAATGAAAATCGTGATGTTGTTATACGTCGTCCTCCACCTACAAGGGAACAAAATAAAAACAATACACAGAAGAGATCAAACCAGAGAGAGGGAAAAGCTTTTGCCATGACCTTAGAGGAGGCCATATCTGCAGACGATGTTGTATCAGGTACCACTATTATTTTTGGTAAAAGTGCACATACTCTTATTGATTCTGGTGCAAGTCATTCTTTTATTTCACAAAGATTCTCCCTATATGCTGATAAAGTTACAAGTACTCTCAAGCATGCTTTAGCAATTTCTTTGCCTAAGGGAGAACCAGAAATTATTAGGAATGTCCTTCGAAATTGTTTGGTAAAGATAGGAGAGAATTATATTGAAGTAGACCTGATTCCTATGGAGATAAGGGAATTTGATGCTATCATAGGAATGGATTGCTTGAGTACATATCATGCTCTTCTGGACTGTCATCTGAAGCATGTTACTTTTAGAAAACCAGGTCATGTTGAATTCACTTTCTACGGAGAAAGAAGGATATATCCTACCCATGTCATCTCCTGTCTCTCAGCCCAAAAGTTAATAAGGAAGGGATATTCCTCTTATATTGCTTACGTGTTTAATACTAAGGCAGAAGCAGTCAGTTTCGAAAATATCTCTGTGGTGAAGGAATTTCCAGAGGTGTTTCCAAATGAACTCCCAGGAATTCCTCCTGATAGGAAAATTGAATTCACTATTGACCTCATTCCGGGTACCAATCCAATTGCCTTAGCTCCTTGCAGAATGGCCCCAGCTGAACTTAAAGAACTCAAAACTCAATTGCAGGAGTTGACAGATAAGGGATTTATACAGTCCAGTATGTCACCTTGGGGTGCTCCTGTTCTATTTGTCAAGAAGAAAGATGGTTCCATGAGACTTTGTATAGATTACATGAGACTAAACAGAGTGACTGTCCGCAATAACTATCCTCTACCCAGAATAGATGACTTTGTATAGATTACATGAGACTAAACAGAGTGACTGTCCGCAATAACTATCCTCTACCCAGAATAGATGACTTATTTGACCAATTACAAGGGGCCTCTGTATTTTCCAAAATTGATTTGAGATCTGGCTATCATCAGTTAAAGATTAGACGAGAAGATGTCCCTAAAACTGCATTCCGATCCCGATATGGGCATTATGAATTCTTAGTAATGCCTTTTGGATTGACAAATGCCCAGCTGCTTTTATGGACTTAATGAATAGGGTTTTTCGTCCCTATCTGGACAAGTTTGTGATCGTATTTATTAATGATATTCTAGTATATTCTAAAACAGAGGAAGAACATAGAGAACACTTGAGAATTGTACTTCAAGCTCTGAAGGAACACCGATTATATGCAAAGTTTGATAAATGTGAGTTTTGGTTGAAGAAGGTTGCATTTCTAGGCCATGTCATATTTGGAGAAGGAATAACAGTAGATCCATCAAAAATAGAAGCAATTCTTAGATGGGAACGACCGATAAATGCATCAGAAATCCGAAGTTTCCTTGGATTAGCTGGGTATTATCGAAGATTTGTTGAAAACTTCTCCAGAATTGCCGCACCATTGACAAGATTAACTAGGAAGAATATGAAGTATAAGTGGGACGAAGAATGCGAGAAGAGTTTTAAGGAACTCAAGAGTCGTCTCACCTCAGCACCTATACTTAGCCTTCCTTCAGGACAGGGTAATTTTGTAATCTATAGCGATGCCTCAAGACAAGGGCTGGGATGCGTCTTGATGCAGAATGATAAGGTGATTGCCTATGCTTCTAGACAGCTAAAACAACATGAGTTAAATTACCCAACTCATGACCTTGAGTTAGCTGCTATAGTATTTGCCTTAAAAATCTGGAGACACTACCTATATGGAGAAACTTGTCGAATCTTTACGGATCACAAGAGTTTGAAATATATTTTCTCTCAGAAAGAGTTGAATTTAAGCAAAGAAGATGGTTAGAGCTAATCAAAGACTATGATTGTTCCATAGAATATCATCCAGGGAAAGCAAATGTCGTAGCTGATGCTCTCAGTAGAAAGTCTAATGGTCAGCTATCTCACTTAAAAGGAGAATATTATCAGTTGAAAGACTTACGTGCAAAATTAACCATGAATAACTCTGGAGCCTTATTAGCATCCTTACAAATGAGACCCATATTATATGATAAAATTAAGGAGGCACAAGTCCATGATTCTGAAATCATTAAAATGATTGAGAAGATTAAGGGAGGAGAAGAAACCGGGTATAAAATAGATGGTCAAGGGGTCTTATTCTTTAAAGGAAGATTGTGTGTTCCAAAGAAATCTGATATAAAGATTGAGATTCTGGAGGAGGCACATAACTCTATATATACTATGCACCCAGAAAGCACTAAGATGTATAGAACACTTAAAAGCTATTATTGGTGGTCTGGCATGAAAAGAGAAATTGCATAGTATGTTTCTAGATGTTCTATATGCCAACAAACAAAACCGGAGCGTTTGAAACCTGCAGGGACTTTACAGCCACTTCCAATACTAGAATGGAAATGGGAACATATTACTATGGATTTTGTTACAGGATTTCCAAGAACCTGTCGCGGTCACGATGCAATATGGGTCATAGTGGACAGATTAACTAAGTCTGCACATTTCTTAGCCATTAACATGACATACGGTCTAGACTGTTTGGGAAAGATCTTTGTTAATGAGATAGTTAGCCGTCATGGAGCTCCTGTGTCAATTATTTCTGATAGAGATCCACGATTTACTTCTAAACTTTGGCCAAGCTTACATAAAGCTACGGGAACGAAGTTAGCATTTAGTACAGCCTTTCATCCTCAAACAGATGGCCAATCAGAACGGACTATCCAGACTCTAGAAGACATGCTTAGACCTTGTGCACTGAGCTTTAAAGAAAGCTGGGATGAACATCTCTCACTTATAGAGTTTGCATACAATAACAGCTATCATGCAAGTATTAGGATGGCACCTTATGAAGCCTTGTATGGTAGACCATGTAGAACACCTATTTGTTGGAGTGAGGTGGGAGAACGAAAATTGGTTCAACCTGAACTGAAACAAAGCACATTAGAAAAAGTTGAGGAAATCAAGAGATGCTTAAAAGCAGCGCAAAGCAGACAGAAAAGTTATGCAGATAAGCGAAGGAGAGACTTAGAATTTCAAGTGGGAGACCATGTGTTTCTAAAAGTATCTCCATGGAAAGGCCTAATCAGATTCGGGAAGAAAGGGAAACTAAGCCCTAGATACATTGGCCCTTACGAGATCACAGAGAGAATCAGAAGTGTGGCATATCGTCTTCGACTTCCATCTGAATTAGCAAGGATACATGATGTCTTTCATATCTCCACACTTCGGAAGTTTATTCCAGATCCAACCCATATGATACAACCTCAAGATATTAAATTGAAGGAAGATCTATCATACGAGGAGATTCCTGTGGAAATTCTAGATTATAAAGTACAAGAGCTTCGTACAAAGAAGATTCCTTTAGTTAAAGTTTTATGGAGGAGTCACGCAATAAAAGAAGCCACATGGGAACGAGAGGAACAAATGAGATCTCAATATCCCCACTTATTTTCAAGCTAGCAAAGGTACTTAAATTTCAAGGACGAAATTTATTGCAAGTAGGGGAGAATTGTAATACGCATTCTATACACTATGCCTTTGAATGTTATCAAGTGTTGTTTCAAGGAAATTTTGGATTGATAGTGTTCACACTTTACAGATACCACAGTCAATAGATTCGCCTTGATGCAATAATTTCATTGAAACTTGTTATATTTATATCAGAGACCATCATGTATAAAAATGGACTTCAAAAGGTTCTCTGAATTGTGTAGCATCTCAAAACATAGTACCACATCTACTAATCTGGATTTTTGGTAGTACCTTATAAGTAGTAGAAGCCACTACTTGCATAGTGACCATAATGTTATAGATTTATACTCATTAGCCATAATCACATCATTAAGACTAATTAAGCATGATTAGTGCTAATTACCCGTCATTAGTGATAATTAAGCGTCATTAGCATAGATTTACCCTCATTAGCCATAATCACATCATTAAGACTAATTAAGCATGATTAGTGCTAATTACCCGTCATTAGTGATAATTAAGCGTCATTAGCAAAAGTAGGACACATGGAGAGGAAATCATGGGACACGTGTCGTTACATAGTCAGGACAAGTGTCAAAAACTCAATAGTGCCATGTGTCATCATCCTAAGTCTAACACGTGTCATGGTGAAGCCGCTTGCTTGGGCAACAAGTTATCTCGTGGATAAGACTAGTCGCTTACTTGGACAACAAGTTTCCTTATGATTTAGCCATGTGCCATGCCATGTGTCTTCATACATGGATAAGAGACACATGAACCTCCCTTACATGTTAACACATGTCACACATGTAAAGGGGGTGGAGGCCTATAAATACCCATGACCCCCCATAGTCCTCCTCACTTCATCCCACGCCCATCTCTCCACCTTAGAGCCGCAAGGCCGTCGAAGTTGCGGGAGGAGCACGAGAGGAGCCACGGTGAAGTGCTGTCGGTGATCGAGAGCGTTTTTAAAGCCGTAACGAAGTTCTGTCCGCATCGAGCCGTAGTACTCAATTCTAGGACGACTATAGAGGGGGATTTTACAAAAGAATGCGATCTTGACTCGAGTTAGATATCGATTAGGTGAGGGATTCTCAAGCGCTATTTTAAAGCACTAGTTTTTAGCTTTTATGCGTGGTTTGAATAGTTAGTATGAAATCGTGTTTTCTAAAGTTTTTACGCATGAATTACAAGTAACATAATGTTGAGATGAAATCAGGGCTTTAGAACGTATTTCAGACATCGTTTCAGGTGTTTTATCATTATAGCACGTTTTATGCATTTTGTTCATGATGGAACACGAGACATAAAGTTTCACTATTTAGATATGAGTTTTTATGTGAAGAATTATGTTTTGCACGGTTACTATGCATTATGGATCGATTTTCAAGCTCTTAATAAGTTCTAGTTGTCAGAATATGAATGTTATGTCAAGAGTGTTTTTATGTTCATGATTTAGCTGTTATGAGCTTGATTTAGCAAAAGTACGGTTTATTAGTGGTAAGAAAAGAATCAAAATCAGAAGATAAGCACCGCAGTAGCTCTTTTATACAAATCATGAACTACCCATTAGATATGGTGATGTCATTAGATATGACCCTGAAACCGCCATTAGATATGGCAAATCATTAGATATGGTATCAAGAGGACTTTGGGTCCGCATTCTGTATACATATAAGCTTTGGGCCGTATGCAGGGTGTTTTTGGTCTTTGGGACCGTCTGCGCGTATGACTTAGCTTTGTTTCAGCGTTCATGAGTCAATAAATTAGCCACAGTAGTGATTAGTACAAACAACTTGATAGTGATGATTATGTTTCAGTTTATCTGCTTTTGTAGTGATTTCAGCATTCAATAGCAAAACTAGCATGTTTTATATGTAATTTCTGTCATAAAGTCTCTTTCAAGCTATTTCACTGTTTTCAGCATAAATTCTTGTCATGATGCTCATATTTCAGATTTTAGCTATATGTAAAAAGCTTGCGATCCTTTCACTGGGTCTAAGCTCATAAATGGGTTTAGACTCATCCCTTTATATTATAATTATGTACAGATCAGTAGAATCACGACTAGCAGGGGAAAGGTCCGCTTACAAATTAGGAGGAGGTGTCGTTTGCTTTTTGTTTGTTTTTGTACTGTCCGTGTTATTTTTGTAAGAAGTTGTAATAGATAGAACTTGTGTAATACACTTCTTGGTGTTGTGAACTTGAAATACAAAGATGTTATGTTTTTGACATTACCACATGTTTGTTTGAGGGAAAAAAAATTAAAGATGAAGAAAGATCTCTGTCGCTGCACGTTCCGGTTAGCGGGACGGGTCGTGACAGTGGCATTGTTTTTGTGGAGAACAAATAATGAGTTGTTTATTCATGAGGTCTTAGAGTTCTCTGATATAGAGGAGAAACCTGTTGGGTAAATGATACAAAGTAGATGAAAAGAAAAGTGAATACATAATAGAAACAAAAGATAACTAATATCTCAACACTCCTCTTCAAGCTGGAGCACATATATCAATCATGCTCAGCTCGGGACATCTATGAAATGGCCCTCTAGTTAGGGCATTGGTGAACACATCTGCTGTCTGATCTCTTAAGCAAACATGAGCGGTGGAGATGAACCCCTTCTGAACCATGCCTCGAATGTAGTGACATTCTACCTCGATATGCTTGATCCTCTCAGGGAAGGTTGGGTTGTTGGCGATGAAGAGAGTAACCTGATTATTGCATCAAAGGTGCATGGGAAGAGGCACCTCAACTATTAGGTCAGTGAGAACAGATCTGACCCGCATGATCTCTGTACTGCCCTGTACCATAGCTCTGTACTCTGATTCGGCACTAGATCTAGCGACCATCGTTTGCTTCTTGCTCTTCTTTGACACCAAGGAACTCCTTATGAGCACTGCAAAGTTAGAGGTGGACTTCCTGTCATTGGGGCACCCCACATAATCTGCATTTGCGCAAGTTGTAACGCAAGGGATACGCTTTTGCTGAATAGAAGATCAGTGTCAGGTGAGGTCTTTAGATACTCAAAATCATATGGACCACATCCATATGTGCTTATCTAGGTTGCTCCATGAATTGACTCACTCCGCTCATTGCAAAAGATATGTCTGGCCTGGTGAAGGTCATGTATATGAGCTTCTCAACGAGCTCTCTATACCTTCTCTTGTCCACCCCCTCAGTGTCATCGTCGTACATTTTCATGCTCGGGTTCATGGGAGTAGTGGCATGCCTACAATCTACCATGCTCGTCTCAGAGAGAAGATCTGTAATGCACTTCCTCCGGGTCATCACAAGATCTCCTGGTTCCTGGTGAACTCCTGCCCAAGGAAGTAACTTAGACTGCCAAGGTCTTTGGTTACAAACTACTGACCAAGAAAATCCTTAGCAGCTTGGATGCCTTGCACATCATCGCTTGTAACAATGATATCATCAACATAAACTAGTATGACAACTGTACCTCTTCTAGACCTCTGAACAAACAGTGAATGATCTGCAGTTGATCTCACGAACTCCTGCTACTTTGTCAAATACGAGAGTTTGTGGAACCGTTCTCTTGCACTCTACTTAACGTCATAGATCACCTTGTGAAGTCTACAAACCTTCTGACACTCCCCCTCATCAACGAATGCAAGTGGATGCTGCATCTAGACCTCCTCCTGTAGGTCACCATAGAGAAACACATTTTTTCACTTCAAGCTGATATAGGGGCTAGTCTCGTGCCACTGCAACAGAAAGAAGAATGCATAGTGTAGAAGAGAAAATATCATGATAGTCCATCCCATATGTCTGGGTGAACGCACAAGCCACACGTCTTGCCTGGCAACGATACACGCTTCGATCTGCTCGGTGCTTCACCGTAAACAGCCACTTACATCAATACAACGTATACTCCTGTTGACATGCGCTGTAATAATGCTCAATGTACCGCGTGACTATAATGGGACCATCTCCTCCTCCTGGCAATAAGCCATTGACTGTCCTGTATCGCTTCCCGATATGTCCGTGGCATCTCCACGTCTGATAGTCCCACGACAAACCTCCTGAAATCCTTTGAGATTCTGCCCAAGGAAACATGTGCTGCAAGAGGATAGGTAGCACAAGTATGTCTCCACTCTCGTAGAGCAATATACACATCAAGATCACCTATCTCCTCAATCTCTAAACCACCCTGTTGAGAGGGCACCTGCTCATCATGTAAAAGTCCTGTTTCATGGACAAATCACTAGTGCCATCAGTAGAAACAATGTGCTCATGACATACCTGGGACGCGTTGGATGATGGGGAAGACCCATGAGCAGGGGAAACTGTGCGAGGCTTGCAAAAATAGAAACATGGTAACATATTGGCCAACGTACTGGGTGGCGGTCCAGGCTAGATATATGAGCAGGTGTAGGTACTAGAAGTGGTGGTGATGGAGGTGGTGGAGATGATGGAGGTGTAGGTACCAGAGGTGGTGCAACCATAGGAGGGGGCACATATACCTTTTCTCTAGAGTCAGACGGAGTTAACCTGTCACCTGTAGGAGAGAAATACATAATAGACTCAAAGAAGGTGACATCATCACTAACATAGTACTTTCGTCGAATCGGATCAAAACGACACCCCTTCTGGGTACGTGAGTAGCCTACAAAGACACACTTGACAGCTCTAGGAGATAGCTTGTCACGACCATGCGTCAGTTGGTGAACAAAGGGAATAGAGACAAACACACGGGGTACAAGGAGAATTGGTCCTCTGAAAATGCGATCGAGAAAGGAACCTTCTCTCCTAGGACTGAAGATGGCACACGGTTCACCAAGTAGCAAGCAGTGAGGACCGTAACACCCCTGAAAGAGAGGAGCGTGACTTTGGATCAAAAGTCTCTTGGTTACATATAGTAAATGATGGTGTTTGCGTCCGGCAACACCATTCTGCTGAGAGGTGTAAGTACATGAGGTCCAGTGTACTATGATAAGAGACATGAAGAACTCTAAGGCATTATCAGAGTGAATAATTTTGACAATAGCAGAGATAATGTTCTTTATTTCATTAATAAAATATTTAATGGCAGACCCAACTTCAGATTTGTTTTTCAATAGAAAACCCCACGAAAGTATAGAATAATCATCCACAACAACAAGATATAAACAGTGTCCCTGGAGATCAGGAACACGACAACGACCCAAAATATCTAGATGAATATGTTCAAATAAATGGCTACTGCTACAACTATGACGACTGAGAACATAAGAGTGGTGATGCTTCCCAAGCTGACAAGCCTCACACCAGAAGGAAGAGCGTGCATAAATCCGTGGGAGGGACATGACATGACTTCTGTAGAGGAAGGCGACTAAAACGAAGATGTCACAAGTAAGGTGAGACTAATCCAATGGGAACTGGAGAGGCACCACACTAGGAGATTGGACTAGTCTGTAGAACCCTCGCTGCTCACAACCACATCCAATCACCCTGCTCGTGAGTATGTCCTGAAACAGAAGAGAAGATGGGTTAAAAATGGCACCACAATGCAGATCCTTCGTGATCTGACCAATAGAAAGCAAATTCGTCTAAAAATCATGAGCATATAAAACATTCTTGAGGTACATGGATTAACTCAAATGCACTTCCACATGTCTTGTGATAGGTAAGTTAACCCCGCTCGCAATGACTACCCATCTACTTGGGGGTATGGATATGTATGAACTGAATTGTGCTTTGTTTCCACACAGATGGTGAGAAGCACTGGAATCCATGATCCACTATGTCATATCGGCCCTGTTGCAACTGGTAAAAGCAGGGTTTTAAAAAACGTGAGGCGGATCGAGGCTGTTTCCTGTGAATGAGGCGAGGCGTAAGCCTCGAGGCGGTCGAGGCGTAAGCCTCAGTTTTTAGGTTAAAAACTATACAAATATAGAACTTTGTATAAAAATACTAGAAATAAGATTGCATTAAAGTCACTGGCATTAAAGTTACAATATTGATTAACGAAATAAGAAAGTTTCTAGAGTTCAGCATATGAAAATAAAAAGGAGGCAAGTTTCAAATCTAAAAATGATTGAAAGTTTGAAAGTATTAATCTAGGCTATCTAGCTAAATATCGTCACTCGTCAGGAGTAATTTCCGCCTCAATATCATCTTGCCCATCATCTTCGTCATCATTGCTGCTTATTGGGTCCTCCAATGAGTATACTGCACGATCACATCCTCATTATCTTCTTCATCAGTATGTCCCTTACTTTCTTGGAATTCACCTTGATCAACATCCACAACACTTTTTCCTATTTGAAAGTAGTAAAATAAAAAATAAGATTTGTCCTTAAATTGTCATCAAAGAAGCAACAACAAAATAAGATGTGTTACGGTACCTTTCCCATGATGGTTCTTTTGCTTCTTCTTTTGTCGTCCCCTTCCGCCTTGTTCCTCTACAATGTCTTCATTTAACGCGTCATCTTCAAGAGGAATGTTTCCATCAAGTTCATGAAAAGCTTCAACTTCAGTTTCAGTTAGTTGGAGTTCAGAAATCCATTCATCATCCGAATCGACATCATTCAAGCAAAGGGGATCTTCCAAAGTCTTTTTTCTCACTTCCTTTTGCTTCAGCTTTAAGTTGAACATGCAGAAGACCAGGTCATTGAGTTTTTCTTGTCTCAAATTATTTCTTCTTTTGGTGTGGACCTATCATTGAGCAATCAAATGTTTCATGATACATCTATTGTAAATTTAGCATGCGAATGTAAGTTATACCAAGCTTGAGTAATCACCTGATTGAAGGAGCTCCAATTACGCTCACATCCAGATGCACTACATGTCAAGCTTAAAATGCGCATTGCAAATTTCTTCAGTTCATGAGTTTCATCGCCATAGAGTTGCCACCAATCCGCTGTAATTGATTACAAAGTTATTGTTAAGACAAATTTAAATTAACTTATCATATAGATATGAAAAAAGTTAAATACCGGGGCTTCTTTTCTTTCATGTCTCGATGGCACCTGACCAGCCAAACAAGCCTCTTGCATTGATGAAAGAACTTACTTGCAAATCAATTTTCAGCCTTTCCTCCTATCAGCAACCAATCTTTCCACACAAGACAACCATCCAACTTTCACTTCATAATCATCTCTAAATGATGGATCATATTGGCATTGAGGGTTGAAAAAGTTTGCGGCTGCATGTAAATGGGTATGTAATTGCTTGTCCCACCTCCTGTCAATAATTTCCCATATTGGCTTGTTTTTCCCCTCATTATTACCCAAGTTTCGAGAAATTTCTTCTTTGGCCCTATCCATGGCCTCTTAAATGAACCCCATCGGTGGATACCTTTCAGAATCCACCATTCTAAGCACCATTACCAATGGCTTTGTCGTCCAGATCATATATGCCACACCAGGCCAGAATGATCTACTTTTCATGATAATGTTTTTTACACTTTTACCTGGAGCTTTCGTGGCATAGGAGCTGCTTTTCCATGTTTTTGAAGTGAAAAATGACTCAAGAGGATCTTTGGCATCAAACAGCCTCTGCAATGTAAGGAAAGCTGTAGCAAAGCGAGTGACAGCATGTCGAACCAGATCTCCATCAACATGTTTCCTCACCATTGCCAAAACCCAACCATGAGCGTAAATGTAGTTGATAATCTTTTTTGCCCTTCTAAAGACGGACTCATGCAAGGGCAATTTCAAGATATCCTCCAGCATGAGATCAATGCAATGAGCTGCACATGGAGTCCAATATAAGTGCTTTCTTTTCTGCATCAACATCTCTCCAGCTGCCTTGTAAGCGGTAGCATTATCAGTGATGACTTGTATGACATTGCTTTCTCCAACCTCCTCAACAATCTCATCAAGCAAATTGAACAGGAACGTGGCATTCTTGATTTCTTCAGATGCATCAATGGATTTCAAGAACCATGTGCCCTTAGGGTTATTCACTAAGAAGCTAATCAAAGTGCGCCCTTTAACATCCGTCCAACCATCCGACATAATGCTGCAACCTACCTCTCTCCTGGATGCCTTAGCATCATCCATCAGTGACTTTATAGTGCTAACTTCTTCCCTTAAGATCCAAGTTCTCAATTCATGCATAGTTGGAGGTTTCAAACCCCTTCCAAAGTTGCCAATGTCTTGCACCATTGTCGCATATGAAGGACTAGTGGCAACGTTGAAAGGGAGCCCATTTTCTATGAAAAATCTCCCTATGCTTTGGCAACACCTCTTCCTTTCTTCCTTTCTCCAAGACGCATTCAATGTAATTTGTGCTGCATTATCTGGAGTAGTTGCACATCCACCACTTCCGCTTGTCGTTCCAGCACCCCGTCCTCCCACAAAAAGATCCATAGGACCTCTTACTTGTTGAGCTCCACTTGATCCGGTAGGTACATGCTCACCAAAATCAGATCCTCCTTGCATGGCATATGCTCCCACTCGACGAACCTCCTGCATCTCTTCAAGTGATCTTTTTTTATCCAACTCGTTCTTCATCAGAAACAACTTGATTTCATTTTCCACTTCTGGCGGTACATTTGGGCAACCACTAACATTCTTGTGACTTCTCGCCAAATGTTCTTTTAATCTTGCAATACCACCTGTGATGATCTTGCTACAAAAGTTACAACTCACGTATTTGTATCCTTTCTTCTTTTGTTCTCCTTATAACTCAACCTTTTTACAATATTTCCATGCAATATCCGATCTATCACGCCCACCATCATGTCCCTTTTTCAATCTTGGAGCCATTTCTGAAATAAGACAAGATTGAATTTAACTATTAAATATACAAACAAAATTTACCTCATCCGTTGGCACATTTTATAGAAGTTTCAATGTATGTACTATGTAGTTCAATCAACTCCATACGACAGTTTTCAAGGATGCTTGGTGTTTCCTAAAGAATATCATGCTTAGGGAAAAAACAATACCTTCAACGGATGCAGACTGCGGCACCACTCCTCAGGGATAGAGGCGACGGCGAGCCGGCAACGTGCCAACTATAAAATCTGACGAAAAGGATGAAGAGGATCAACAGAAATCTTTGGGAGAGGAGATACAAAGTGCAACGTTGTGAAAAAAGGGGGAAAGGCGACTTTGCATACCCAGGTCCTCCGCCTGCGCAGGTCTAGGGTTCCAGGAAGGCTTCAACGTTTCGTTCGTGCGAACGTGGCTTTGAAATATTCGGGTATTGGGCTTTAAACCGTTTCCAGATGAGGCGTACGCCTCAAATACGCCTCGACGCCTCACCGCCTCGTGGAACGCCTCGTTCATTCGAGGCGTAAGTTGGCATTTCCAGTAACGCCTCTTGCGCCTCGAGGCGGTTTTTTGTGGAAAACGCCTCGAGTCGTACGCCTCAGCGCCTCGAGGCGCGTTTTTTAAAACCATGGGTAAAAGCATAAGCTATACCTGAGGAGCTAGAAGAGGCTCTAGTCGCGATTGCAACATCTTAGGAACCTGTAGTGGTACGAGCAACACGGGTCATTATCTCCCTCAGATGGGAGACAATATCACCAAGTTGTGGATCTATCTGAGCCGAACTGTTTGGATGCTCAATCTGCTCAGCCACACAAGCAGATGCAGGGTATTAATGCTTCTGATAACATGTATCCTCAGAGTGACCTGGATGACGCCAATAGGTGCAGGGGCCATGCTGACGTCCACCTCCTCTGTCAGGGGGAGCCCACCCTCTGAATTGCTAGAACCTACCCTGTCACGAGATGCAACCATCGCTGAGGAGGTCTGTGTTGTGGTAGGTGGTGGGGTAAGAAGCTTGCTGAGGCGACTGTAGGCTTCCTCCATCGGAGGCATGGTTGCGCTTATAAGAAGTCATACGCGACCTCATAGTCCGGATCCAGGACTTCTAAGAAAACTCCAACCATCATGGAGTTCCTGTATGCCATTTGGTACTCCGTAGAAGTGGTAACGAGCATGAAGCTTTGAAGCTTCTCAAACATGCCATGGAGTAAACTAAGGAGTAGAATGTATGCAGAGGACAACCATTCTACTTGGCCGTGTAAATTTCAAATTGTAGTTGAAGAATCTTGATCTCGTTCTTTGCTTGGGCATACGTGGCTGCCAGAATATACCACTTTACCTTGGCAGTGGGCTGGTTCACAATGTCGTTGGCGATCTCTGTGGTAAGAGTCCTAGAGGGCCAAACACACATGTATGCGTCATCTTGCTTCCACGAAGTATTGTCCCCAGTGTTATCTGTCGGCTCTGACTTTGTCAGAATGTGCTACTTGTTATTGCACTACATAAGAGTCAAAAATTGCTTGGATCACAACTCATAGTTGGTCTCATCCATCTTCACGATGGGAATCAGGCCCTTGAAGGCACTAGACGAAGAGAAGACGCCACCCTTGTTCTCTGACATGACGAAAAATGAAGGTCGAAACGGAACTCGACTGGGGAAGTAGACCGATCCCTACGAGTGTATACAACCATAGAGTGGATTGATTGTACATGTAGACTCTTACAACCGTCCTCGTCAATCCTCAATCTGCGCTAGGGCCAAAAAAGGCAATTTATAGGTCTGAAATCACTTTTCCAGTCAAAATCATGATGGTCAACAACTTTGGATAGCGACAAAGAGGATGAGAGAGGCCTTCGGGGGCCTAGCGATGGCCAAGAGGGGTCCTACTGTGACCCTCAGCGATGCAGATGCCTAGTTCAGGGTTGTACGACGATCGTGGAGGGTCTGCAAAGACTCTTAGCGATATGAGGAGGCCCTGACCGTGCCTAAAGGTGGCATGACAACTGCCTATAGACTGGGCTACGTGCTAGGGCCGCAAGGGGCTGCGTCTGAGGGCCATTTTGTTGGATATGCGGGCCCACAAATGACAACATCATCAGCGGTGGTGTAGAGGAAGGGGACCAGTGGTGCACATGATGAGGGGAGGGTGGCATGCGGGATTTAGGGCACGAGGTATGATAATTCCAATCTAGGATCGTTGCTTTGATACCTTGTGGAGAAAAAATAATGAGTTGTTTATTCATGAGGCCCTAGGGCTCTCTTATATAGAGGAGAAATCTATTGGGTAAAGTGCGTAAAGTAGACGGAAAGAAAAGAGAATACATAAAAGAAACAAAAGATAATTAATTTCTCAACAATTTTTGGGCTACTTGGTTTAATTTTATCACAAGACAACCTGGTTTTAGGTCTTTTTAGTGAAATCAGATCTTGAGACTCTTTTGCGTGCCCTAAAGCAACCCCTTGGTTGATAGGAATGGTTGTATGGGTTTACACATATAACTGATTTCCTATATGTTCGTGTAGGTCTACAACCCCACTTGAGTTTTGTTTCGGTCATTATCATCATATCAAAGAGGAAGGGTGATATCTTCTCTTTGTCTGGGCGCCCACCGTGAAGATGAATGTAACCAATTATGAGTTATGGTTCACGTAATTTTTGACCCTGATGCAGTGTAACAATAAGGAGCACATTCTGACGCAGTGTATCAATAAGGAGCACATTCTGACGTAACATATCCGATGGATAAGACTGGGGAGAATGCTTCATGGAAGCAGGATGACACGTGCTCGTATTTGGCTCTTTCGGACTTATCAAAGAGATTGCCAATGATATTGTGAATCGACCCACAATCAAGGCCATGTCGGATATCCTTACTACTACATATGGACCAACGAAGAATGAGGCTAAGATCCTTCAGTTATAGTGTGACATTTTTACAACCAAACAGTATGATCGTCCTCTACACAACTTCTATTACTCACTTCGTGGCATGTACGAGAAACTCACAACTTCATGCCAATGATTACTTCGACTGAGCTGCTGATGGCATATAGGAATGTCATGATGGTTGGAGTTTTTCTAACCGTCCTAGACCTTCAGGCAAAACACACCCATCTTCTCACAGGTGCAGCTGTTCCTCCTATGGCGGAGGCCTACATCCGTCTTAGCAGGATCATAGTCCCATCCACTACTACAAAAACCTCCTTTGCGATGGCTGCATCTCGTGACATGAGATGTACTTATCAGTTTCGAGGGCGTGATCCTCGTTGTAGAGGAGGTGGACGCCAATTTAGTCCATGCACTTACTGTCATCGACCTAGACATTCTAAGGAGACATGCTATCAGAAGCACAAATATCCCGTGTTTGCTTGTGTGGTCGAGCAGGTTGAGCCCTCTGCCACTTCTTCTTTTACCGCAGATCATAGAATAGAGGATACCGTCTCCCGTCTGAGGGAGATAATGACTTCTGCTGCCGGCATGACTAGTGCACCTATAGGTCCGTCTAATATTGCAGCTGTTGCTAGAGCCTCTTCTAGCTCCTCATGTATAACTTATGCCCTCACCAGTGGTTGTAGGAAGACATGACAGAGTGGATCATGGATTCTGGTGCATCCCATCATTTGTGTGGGGACATGGCTCAGTTTACTTCTTACATGTATGTTCCTCTGGGCAGATCAGTCGTCATTGCAGATGAGGCTCATTCCCCAGTTGCAGGACATGTGGAACTCTATTTGGCACCATTTAATCATGACAACCTCCCGCGGTAGGGGTCTCTTCTCAGATTCATGGTTGTGAACCTCGTAGTATAGGATGTCGTATTCTTCAGCCATGCGCTTACTGTCATCGCCCTGGGCAAACAG
Source organism: Ottelia alismoides (assembly GCA_037367405.1). Classification (NCBI taxonomy): domain Eukaryota; kingdom Viridiplantae; phylum Streptophyta; class Magnoliopsida; order Alismatales; family Hydrocharitaceae; genus Ottelia; species Ottelia alismoides. The sequence continues at coordinate 193,040 of JAZKJV010005993.1, read as the reverse complement.
AGGAAACATGCTACTCCAAGCATGGTTTTCCTGCATCGACTCTTGTAGCAGAGCAGGTTGAATCTCCTGCAACTCCTTCATATTAGAGGTTTGAAGACCTAGTAGCTCGATTCAAGGAAGGTTGTATCGATATCGTTTCGGTCTGCCCGGAAATGGATGTATCGGGATATATCGTCGATATATCGACGATGCCGGTGGAAATATCGGAAATGGCTCAAAAAAGACATTTTTTTAGGCTCCAAAAAAAGACATTTTTTGTCATTTTTCTCCAGAAATTAAGATCATCCAAGATATTAAAAAACAAATAACTTACAAATACACACTTATGTCACTCATATCGGTCATTTATAGCCTATATATCGCACATATCGGTCATATCGAACATATCGTTGTTAATGTTTATTCCTGACCTATAAATATTGGAAATGGATTCCATTCAAGTTCTTATAACATTAAATAACTTACAAGTATACACTTAGATGACATATATAGATCATTTGTGAAGACTATGATCCTTGTATTGCATATATCGATCGTATCGAACATATCATTGGTACTGTTAGTTGTTGACCTATATATATTGAAAATAGAGTTTATCTAAGTTCTTAGATCAATAAATAACTTACAAATATACTCTTAGATCACACATATCGGTCATATATGAAGCTTATATCGCATATATCGATCATTTCGAACATATCGATATTAATGTTGATTCTTGACATATAAATATTTTTTGCATATATCAGTCATTTCAAACATATCGATATTAATGTTGATTCTTGACATATAAATATTTTTTTGAAGAATTGACTTATAGATATTGGAAATGGATTTCATTCAAGTCTTACAACATGAAATAACGTGCAAACATGAAATAAATAGCTAGATTTGTGTTTTAATACTGAATGTAGCTAGATAAGTAGTGGAATCAATCTTGCATGAATAATAGCATTGATATATAGAGATACCGGCGATATATCGACGATATCGATCGATATCTGGGATTTTTCATACTAAATCCAGTCATTTTTGACCAATATGAGCCGATATGGTGATACATCGGTGATATCCCTGTAGAAGGATATCCCGGATGATTTCGATACCCCTTCCCTATGGAAACCGATATATCGGCGATATATCGTCGACATATCCTTCTATGCCATTTATGCGCTTGCAGAATGTGCTACATGCAGAACTTTTTCAATGAATTTATTGTCTATTAGTCAAATCACTAAGGACTTATATTGTTGTTCTTTTTTGATCATTCTTCTCTTTTGTTCCAGGACATAAACACGAGCAGTGTGATTGGATGTGGCCATGAGAAATGGGCGTTTACAAACTAGTCCAGACTCCATATGCTGGTGCCTCTTCCATTCTTACAGGATCGGTCTCTCTGTACATATGTAATTTATTTTTTGGTCACCTTCCTCTATAAAGCTGTGTCATGTCCATGATCCATCCATAGATATCCTCTTGATCCACCTTCTAGTGCGAGGCTTGCCAACTTGGAAAGCGTCATCGGTCTGCTTTCCCTAGTTGTTAGAGTTGTAGTAGCAGTATTTTATTTGAGTTAGTTCTTTTTTACATTCATGTCCCAGTTGTGTTCCCGACCATCATGGACACATGTTTTATCTTGTAGATGTGGATGATTTTTCTAGACTATCATGGGGTTTTTCTTTTGAAAAAGAAGTCTGAGGTTGGGTCTGTCATTAGATCATTCATTATTGAAATAAGGAATATTTTTCTGCTAATGTTAATTATGTTCGATCTGCCAGTGTTAAACTTTACAACTTTCTGAGTTCCTCAGGTCTCTTGACATCATACAATAGACCTCGTGTCCGTACACTTCCCAGCAGAATGGTGTTGCTGAACACAAACATCATCATTTACTTAATGTGATCACGACTCTCCTGATTTAGAGCAGTGCTTCCTATTTTTTTGGGTAATGCGAATGAGTTACTTTGGTAATGCGGTTCTTGGCTAAAGTGGAGAGGAGCCTCTGTTGTTCTCAGTGATAAGAAAATTCCTTTAAAAATTAAAGGAAAGTTTTACAAAGTAGCTGCGAGACCTGCTGTGTTCTATGGATCTGAATGTTGGCCTGTGAACCATAGACATGTGTAGAGAATGGCTACAACAGAAATGAAAATGCTAAGGTGGGATGTGTGAACACACACATAAAGATCGGATTCAGAATGATGCAATCAGAAAGAAAGTTGGTGTAGCTCCGATCGAGGATAAGATGCGATAGAACCGCTTAAGATGGTTTGATCATTTGCAAAGAAGGTCAACTGATGCACCGGTTAGGAGATGCAAGTGTTGGGATGCTGGGCCGGCTAAGAGAGGGCGAGGATGGCCCAAGAAGTGTTGGAAAGAGACTATACGAAGGGATCTTAATTTTTTGGATATAAGCCCGAGATTGACCCAAGATAGATCTGAATGGAGGCAAAGAATACATGTAGCCGACCCTACTTAATTGTGGGAAAAGGCTTTGTTGTTGTTAATGCGCTTCTCATCGCCTGTTAGTTGATGAATCGTATGCCGTCCTCAGTTTTAAGAGAGAAGGTTCCTTTTTTGATTGCATTTCTCGAGAAGGATACGTTTTCCCCTACGCCTCATGTCTTTGGCTCTGTGGCATTCGTGCACCACCTGACTCCTAGTCATGACAAACTCTCACTGGAGATGTCAAGTATATTTTTGTAGGCTACTCTCGAACCTAGAACAATATTGTTGTTTTGATCTGGTTAGACGGAAGTACTATGCCAATTCTAATTGTTGGACATGTGAGCCCACGACGAGCCATTATGCAATACAATTATTACCAATTCACTCCTTAATCTAAAATAAAGAACAAATAATTTGCATAAAGGTCTCTTAGTACAAATAGGCTTATATTCCATAACTGTCTTGGTATCATGTATATCTGTTGATTTAAAGGTTGGATCATAGAAGCTGGTGCTAGGTTGAACATCTAAAGAGTTTATTAAGGACTCAATCGCACTGTCAAATGATTATCAAGAAGGGATTCCCAGCCTGAGAAGGAGATGGTGAACCTTACACCAAATGCTAACATTTGACCAGCCTCTTGATGCACACCCTCTGTATAGAAATGGAGATTTGGAGGTGCCGAATGAGTTAAGTTGAAGAGCTGACTTAGCAAATTGAGGTAACTAAGACCTATGTCATATACTATCACGTATGGGCGTGCATCCTCTGACCGAACACATACGCGATACTATATGTCTAAATATGTACATTTGGTAAGCCATTAAGTTGATGACCTAGTCAAGATCTATACATCTGTACATGGTATGCATGCAAGGGCATATGAGTAATACACTCTCTCAAAGGGATCATATAGGTTTACACATAGATTCCTTAATGGCCTATTTGCAATGTTCACAAATAATTTAGAATTATTTTCTGATTATTTGTCGACAAAACAATTCTATAAATAAAGATTTGGTGCTCATAATATTATATCAAATTAGAATTAAAAGAGAGAAGAATCTACTCCTCACGGAAGGAGGCTCTCTCTCTCCTTTATTTTCCATGAGGAAATTTTGTTATGAATATTACATTGGTGGGAAATAACGAGAGATTCTTTGCAACTTGTAATCTTGGTTGTAATCTTGGAGATTACTTGTAATTTTAGCCAATTGATTAATATTAGGAGTGCATCCTAACCATCCAAACTAGCATAAAAGAGGATGCTACCCTAACCTTGCTCGAGGTTAAGATAAGTCTCTCTCTCTCTCACACCATATACATGCCCACCCTTGTCCACACTATAAATTATAAATTTAAAATAAAGACCCACTGAAATCCAAGGTTATTTAGTAATTAAATAATAATAATCACTCTTACCAAATTTTTTTCCTAATTATTACCCGATACTACATAATTTGCTGTACTTATTATTCAGCAGTTAGTAGTTAATTACTTTAACGTTTATTTTTACTACTCAATTCTTAGTTGTCAACAGTGGGTATGGTGTACCAAGATCTACTTTTAAATTTTTAATACTTAGTAATATGCTATTGTGTGTTGAGTAGTTAGTTAAGATTCAATTATTCTTAGATCTTAACTGGTAATTGTCCAAGACCTACTAACTTGTCTACATGGGTGTATATATTCCTTGTATGAGCTGTCTAATGGGATCAAGGCCCTGACTTAGAACTCTAGGTTTGTGTCGTATGATGCTGAGCAAGTGCAACGGAGACTGGATGGAGTTATGCCACTGTAGTAAATGACAAATTTGAGGATTTGTGATTGGAGATTATTCTGATGCTCTTGAATACACCAGCTAACGACATACACCAAGGCACCTCTTCTTGTACGTGTTTTGTTCACTCGTTCTTAACCAAGCTAAATAGATAAAGACTAGTAAAAGTTTGATCCATGGTATAGAGTCTATAGACTGATACCGATATCACATGGTCTATTAGAGATAGGTTGGAGTCCTTACACGGTGCTTGGTCATACACATGCCTCTCTTCTTTAGAATTGTCTACATGCCATCTCTTGGCACTAAGATTTTTCCAAATCAATAAAGACCTTATGATGTCCTTTTGATTCCAAAAATGTGGGATAACTAATCGAAATGCTGTCATACATTTCGTTTGCAGTTTCTTTGCATTCATCATTTGGCATTCAATTGCAGCATTTGGACTTTTCCACAGCTTATAATACAGATGAGAAGAAGGGCTCCCGATGCTTAAGCTCATGCTTTGTGGGGTATGGGGAAGGGCAGGGATACTTTGTCTATTGTACGCAACCTTACCACATATTTTTTCTTGAAGTGGCTGCTTCCACATTGTATGATAGGGCTTCATCTTGTGTAAGGATATAGTTTGTTAAGACTGACTATTTTGACATCATCATTGGTCTGCATCAAGGTTCAACTTTGAGTCCATTCTTTTTTTACTTTGATTATGGACGAGTTGACAAGTCACATTCAGGATGAGCTACCTTGGTGTATGTTATTTGCTGATGATATTGTGTTGACGAGACTAGAGATGGAGTAAATGAGAAGCTGGAGGTCTGAAGACATGCATTGGAGACTAAAGGATTTCGTATAAGTAGGACTAAGACAGAATATATGGAGTGTACTTTTGATGGAAGCAATGGTGAAGGAATTGAGGTTAAGATAGGCAAGGCCTTAAATGTCGGATTTCGGTTTCATTTCGTTAAGTCTGGAAAGAGAAATTTGGTGAAATTTCAATGGAATTTCAATGAAATAACGGGAAATGTGAGAAATTACTTGAAAACTTTTTTTTTCTAAAATTAAGATCTCTAATATTCTTTAACTCAATATATGAGATAGAAATGCATCGTTTTTTCCTATAGTAAGATATTAGCATGACATATTACATTAAATTTCCAATTAATGGCTGAAACAGTAAAAAAAGTAGTATATTGCTCAAAATCAAAACCAGATTTGGAATCAAAAAGAGTTTCAGCTCTTGAATATGCAGAGAATGGTGACACGTGCAATAATAACAGAGAAAACCATAGGCCAACAAAAAGTACTAGCAAAAGAATATCTTATATAAGAAATTAAAGATTGGAATGTGATGCAGCGTGAAATGGATATATAGGGCCACATTTTTTCTATTTTTATCTGTTAATTTTATTTACGTTTATTTGAGTCGTCGTAATTTTAATTAAATAAAAGAGATCGCCTGTGATCTCAAAATAGTTGGTTAGAGATTTGAATTTATTTCAAATCAATTAGTTGGTCAAATTAGGATAAGTCATTTTTGAATTTGAATTCGATTTCTATTTTTGTAATCACATCCCTCCTATATAAAGGGATGAAAGGCTATTGTTTTAGTCAGTTCAGTTATTATAAAATTTGAGATTTATCTCTCGCTCTCCTCTCCCTTCTCCGTCTCCCTGGCCGTGGTCTTCACGTTTTCTCCATTCCCTCGTGTTCCCGACGAGCTTCTCTTCTCAACCCCTCCATTTTCTCCACCAAAAATCCACCGTTCAAAATAATTTTATTTTTCCGCCATCGCCGAATCCTTATTTGCATCAATAATGATGCAGAAGGAGATTTGCGATGGCAGAAAAAATTAATTGGAGGTGGAGATATTTGGTGGAGAGAAATCGGAGGGATTGAGAAGAGAACGCTCGTTGGAGAACGAGAGATTTTAAGGAAGAAGAAGCGCATATACCGCATCGAGGGAGAAGGAGAGAGACGAGAGAGGGAGATAAAATCTCAAATTTTCATATCAACTGAACTGAACTAAAACAATAGCCTATCATCCCTTTATATAGGAGGGATGATGTTACAAAAATAGAAACTCAAATTTAAATTCAAATTTACTTATCCTAATTTGACTCTAACCGACTAAATTTGAAATTCAAATTGAAACTAACTACTTTGAGATCACATGCGATCTCTTTTAATTAAATAAAATTACGACGAATCAAAATAAATGTAAATAAAATTAACGGATAAAAAGTAGAAAATTGCGGCACTATTTCTCCGTTTCACGCTGCATCAAAATGATAGCTTAGAACTTGTATCTTACCAAAATATTTTCAACATAGAAATATATTTACTTTTAGGGCCTGTTTGGTTGTTGGTGTACACCGAGGTATACCGACATACCCCTGGTTCCAACCCTCCCAACTTGAGTTGGGATTACTTGTATTGACCCTACGATTTCTTTGGTATAATGTTTTTTAACTATGTTCGAATAAAATTATTAACATAAAAATACTATAATCATTAAAAAAGTTAAGATAACACATAATCAATGTCACATCACATCACAATTATCATCCCAACCCTCCCAACCGTCTAAACAACTACTATTCTTTTGGGGATACCCCAACCCAACCCAACCCAGTTACCAAACAGGGCCTTGGGAATAAAATAAGGCACATACATACACTCACAAACACAAATCTTTGTAACATGTACGTCTAATAAATGCATTGTATAACTTGCGGTCATAAAATATATGCTATACAAGACGCACAAATCAACTAACACCAAGAAACTGCATAGCATTCACAAGCACAATCTATATCCAACCTGACACATGCAAATACTTACAATCACAAGATTTTGAAGGTTGCTAACATAGCCTTCACACAACCATACATACTCCTTGTAGTAGAGAGAAGCCAGAAGAAAGCAAAGCCTTAAATTTTGGATTTCGATTTCATCATCTCCGAAAAGAGAATTTTCGGAGAATTTTGGTAAAATCGTCGGAGCTCTTGGAAATGTTCCAAACTATACTTTTTCCAAAAACTAAGTTTTTTAGTATTCCTAAGCTAATAAATAAAATATAAGCACACATTTATTTGTAAAATAGAATTGCAAATATAAGTTTTGAAGTAATATTATTGTCATAATTATCACCTTTGTTGATATGTAGAGCAACATGACGAGGTCTCTGCCATGGCGGCAACTCTGGAGGTTTTCAGTGAGATGTCGGGCCTGTTCAAGAATACCAACAAATCTAAGGTGGTTCCATTTGGTATGGATGCGGAGGAGGCAGCTGAATACGGTTTGATTTTGGGCTCTCTGCCGGGCCCGTTGCCATTTGAATATTTAGGTATGCCGCTGGACACGGGCAGGACGCGTTTGAGAGACTGGTCCAAGGTGGTGGAGAAGATGGAATTACGGCTGTCCGGCTGGAGCTCGGCTATGCTTTCGAAGGGTGGCCGCCTCGTCCTCCTCAAATCGGTTTTGTCATATATCCCCTATATTTTCTTTCCAACCGGCAGGTGCCTGCGGGGATTCGTTCTCGAATTGAAAAGTTGATGCGGATGTTTCTGTGGGGGAGGAATGGGGCGCCTGCGAGTGGGCTACATTTGGTGGGTTGGGAGGAGGTGATGAAGCGCAAGAGCGAGGGTGGGCTTGGCATTCGTCGGTTGGACCATGTTAACGACGCCCTTCTTCTCAAATGGGTGAATAGATTATGGGGTGCTAGCGAAGATTTCTGCTCTGTGGTTTTACGTAAAATCCATGGCGTGGGTGGTTTGTTGCCGGGGTCGGGGGCTAGTATTGGGCCAGGGACGCCTTTCTGGCGTGGGGTGCTGGCGGTTATCTTAAAGTACTCTCCTCTTTTTGCTCCGGTGCTTGGTGACGAACATGTTTTCAGATTCTGGAAAGACATTTGATCTGGTGAGGCGCCTCTTTGTGAGAGGTTTCCGCGGTTATTTGCTATGGCGGCTGATGGGAATGCTTCTGTTGCCTTTTATTGGTCCGGGGATGGTTGGTTCCCCATCCTTCGTAACAACCTTTCGGACCAACGGTTTCTCGAATTCCTTCGGCTCTTGGATTCGATCGGTGGGGCGTCTCGGCCCACGGGGGTGAGGGATCACTGGGCTTGGAGGGGGGCCCTTCACGACGTCGAAGGCTTATCGGAAGATTTCTTCCTCCACCAACTTGGGGATGGAGGTGCTGATGCGTGATTGCAACTTTATTTGGGGCTTGCGGCTTCCTGAGAGGGTTGGTGTTTTCTTCTGGCTATTTCGGAGGAGGAGGCTGTTGATGAGGGATCGCTACGCTGGGCTGTTTGGTTCTGTCACGGAGGTTTGTGTTCTATGCGGCATTGATATAGAGTCCCTGGATCATCTTTTCTTTACCTGCCCGGTGGTGATGGGCGTCTGGGAGGCGGCGGCTGTGGATTGGATCAACACCAATGACTCGGCTTATTTTTGGGATTCAATGATATCTAACAAGGTCAGGGACCGTAGAGATCTCTTGCGTCCCATGGCGAGTATTTGGGCTATCTGGCTTGGGCGGAATGACGCTATCTTCAAGGGACAGCGGTTTTACAAAGAAAATATGTCTCACGGTGCCCGTCTTATTGTTGACTGGCTGGTGGTCTAGCTCCCTCTCGTGGTCCGACCTGGGTTCCTTGTAAAGTTTTTCTCTTCGTTTTTTCCCTGTATCTGTTTCATCTCTTTTTTTTCAATAAAGTAGGGGTGAACACCACCGAGAGTATCCCCCGAGCGTTTAGATTTCAGAAAAAAAACATGTTGCCTACAGTCAAAACCACATGCTAAACTAGAAGCAAAAGGCATGATAATCACCTTGTCAATAAGAATGATATGACACATATAATAATTACTAATCAAAGCATATATATTAAAATAAAGAAAGAACACAAATATAAAGCCTCTTCAGTTAAAAACTTGAATTTAACTCTTTAATCTTGTGGCTAACTGATTTTGTTTGGATTTAGATCTAAAACTTAGAAATTAACTAAAGAAATTTCTTCAAATAACATAAATCACTCTAAAAAACTCAAATAAATAAGTGAAAATTCATCAATATTAGCAAATTTCCATGAAAACGAAGGGTAGATTCCCTTATTTTTGTTGTTTTGCCGAAACGACATGCAATTTTGATGAAATTTCGTTAACATTTTGGTGATATTTCGTTGAAATCCTGGAAAAGAAATAAGGTAGTGTTTCGATTTCGGTGATATAGAGAAATGGAAATTTTGAGAAATTCGGTGGAATTTCATTGAACTTTGATGCCATGAAGATAGGTGATGATAACATTCAAAAGAAAGATTCTTTTAGATACTTGAGATCTATTTTGCAACATGATGGGGAAATTGATGAAGATGTTACAAATAGAATAAATGTAGGTTGGCTAAAGTGGAGAGGAGCCTCTACTGTTCTTTGTGATAAGAAAATTCCTTTAAAAATCAAAGGAAAGTTTTACAAAGCAGCCGTGAGATCTGTTATGCTCTATGGATCTGAATGTTGGCCAGTGAACCATAGACATGTGCAGCGAATGACAGCAACAGAAATGAAAATGCTAAGGTGGATGTGTGGACACACACGCAAAGATCATATTTGGAATGATGCCACCAGAAGAAAAGTTGTTGTAGCTCCGATCGAGGATAAGATGCGAGAAAATCGCTTAAGATGGTTTGACCATTTGCAAAGGGGCCAGCTGATGCACCGGTGAGGAGATGTGAGTTTTGGAATGTTGACCTGATTAAAAGAGGGCAAGGAAGGCCCGAGAAGTGTTGGAATGAGACTATACGAAGGGATCTTAGTTTTTTCATCTAAGCTCGAGAATGATCCAAGATCGATATGAATGGAGGCAAAGAATTCATGTAACCGACCTTACTTAATGTGGGAAAAGGCTTTGTTGTTGTTGTTATGAAGTAGCTGCTTCCAGGACCTGAAATATGATATTTAATGGCAAGTTTTCCCATTCTTTGTGTATAAATTAGATAAATGACGTAGGTGTCATACTCCTTTCTACTTTGTGGTATGGGAGAATGTTAAGGGGCAAATCAAGAAAGGAAGACTGATCTACCGGCTCCAAAAGTTGCGGATTATTTTTGGACAGCGGGATATACAAATAGACAAGGACCACATGTTATGGGGATCATATCATTTTTATTATATATATTGAATGATTATGACTAAATTTTACCAGAATTTCTGAGAATTCTTAATACAAATATTCTCCTGTTCTACATGATAAGAAGATAATTGGAACATATTTCTTTCTTATTCTTAGTCTTAAATTGGTCACTCGCGTCTTGATTCAAGTCTCAAAAAGCGTCTTATGGATCTCTTTTCCATTTAAAACTTCATCACATATTCTCGATGTAGATTTGTTATTTAAGTAGCATTAACCTAAACTTGTACCCTGCTCGACAAATCGAAGGATGTCTGGGAATCAGACCTAATGTTTGATTATTTGCAGATATTTTGTGCTAAATGTGGCTCAAAGGATTTGTCAGTAGGAAATGATATCATACTTTGTGATGGTGCGTGTAACAGGGGATTTCATCAGAAATGTCTAACACCTCCATTATTGAATGAAAATAGTGAGGCCCTTTTTCTTTAGATTTTAAAATACCAGCTTGCTAGCTTCTGCACAAAAATATTAACTTTTGGCCTCTCTGACAGTTCCTGCTGGAGATGAAGGCTGGTTATGCCATGGATGTGATTGCAAAGTTGAGTGCATCGATCTTCTTAACGAGCTACATGGAACTGACCTTTCAATTGAAGATGAGTGGGAGGTGATGTGACATCCTAATTCGTTTCTATTATTAGCATTCATTGGTTTACTCTACTTTGGCCATATATTTCTGTAAGACGCGTGCAAATATGATGATGATGATGTAATCAAATTGGAAAATGCATCACATATTGGGCAATAAAATAAAGTTAAACTTATCATCTAACACAAATACTTTTCCTCTTTGAAAAAATAATTACAAAAAAAAATAATTATAAAGGAATTAAGAGAAAATAGAACTTTACACAGTTCATGGATGCACAATGACTTAACCAAGAGATGAAAAATGGATCCACTTGGATAACATGATTATATATAGGGATATTTACATCCATAACCTTCAGTAATTTCGTAATTATAATTATAACCCTGCGTAATCGCGAATTACACCCAAGGCCCTCAATATTGCTTAACTCTTACACCCCATAACCCCGTGTTAACTTTCCATCCCGTTAACTATGACGTTGTCCGTTAAATATTTTACATTTTATACCCTTTAAGTTCTCATTATTTACAAATGAGACCACTCCCTTCCTCCTCCAACCCCCTCCTCCCCCTCCCGCCGACCTCCTCCTCCTCCGACACCCATTTCTTCCTCGCCCCTGCCGACGTCCTCCTTCCCTTCATCATCCAGAACCAACCCATCAGAAGCTCCTCACTTCCCATGTCGCCTGCAATCCCCCCTACCCAACAAGCAAGCTACTGTCGACACCCTTCACCATCGTGAAGCCTCCTTGCAAGCTCTTCCCACCCCACAAGCAAGCCGCTGTCGACCCTTGTTGCCGGCCTTCACCATCGTGAAGCCCCCCCGCAAGCAGGCGACTGCCTGCAAGCCCCCCTTCAAGCTTCCTGTGCACGTCGACCCCGCCGCCTGCAAGACCCCCTTTCAAGCTTCCCACCCTCCCGCGCGCGTCGACCCCGCCTCCTGCAAGCTCCCCGCCCCCCTTGCAAGCCCCCGTCGACCTCCCACAGTCCTCCCACCCGCTGACAATCCCCCGTCGTCCCCCCACCCCTGCCGCTTACATGCTCCCTGCTGCAAGCCCCCGTCGACCTCCTTACCCCCGTCGCCTCCCTCCACCATCAACCCCCCCGCCTGTGACCCCCTGTGACACCCCACCTCTGCCGCCTGCAAGCCGCCACCCTCCACCATCGTCAAAGCTCTTGTCGATACCACCACCCTCCGCCGTCGTCCAAGCAGCCACCCCCCCAAATGGAGAGCCACAACGCAACATGTGCTGGATTTTTTTTCTTTTACTTTTGATTAATCCCAATCGTTGGAATATATATTGGTTAGATTAACTCAATCATCTGGTTGAGTTAATGAACTAAACTAACAGAAGGTTATGGATGTAAAACATAACATTTATTCGGGGTCCTGAGTGTAATTCGTGATTATCGAGGGTTATGATTTTAATTACGAAATTAAGGATTATGGGTGTAAATATCCCTTATATATAGGCTCCACCCTCAACATTTTTTAACTGGAGTTCTGGGATAGAATACATATCCATGTGCCTCTCCTAATTGGATTGTACATGAGCTTTATTACTCAATCAAGCTAATATATCTCTTTCAATAAAATTTCTCAAATATCTAAAAAATTTTATTTCTTGATATAGAACAAGCATCTTCTTACAATGGCATTAGTCACTCGTCCGTACATTTATTGGTTGCTGATGATTGCCAATGATCACGTGACATTGATTGATTGTCGATGATCTGCACACAGAGGATCTTGAAACACCTAGTGGTGGACATATTTTTACGGCTTCAGAGGCATTGGGAATTGAAACGATAGTAGATTTAAAGGACAACTTGTATCCACTGCTGGAGTTGCCTTTTATTATTGAAAAGACTGTGAGGGAACTGGTGTCGGATCCATACTTGGATCTGGATCTCCTCTGACGAGAGATGCCTGGATATGTTAATGACCCGGATTCAGACTATAGCCAACAAGTTTTGCTTGATTTTGCTATTATCTAAGACCCAAATCCGGTCCTTCTTACAAGTTCGAACCGGACCTGGATCCCGACCCAGAACCGATTCATTCAACGTGATGACCTGATGAATGGTTTTGTGCTGGTAGTGTAGTCGGGTTCTCGGAGCTCGCTTGGGGGTCCATTTGTGTCTGATCGAGAGTTGCAGCAAAGCCCGTTGGTGAAGATAGGGCTTCTGATGGGCGGAGCACCTGTGGTGAAGGAACTTCAAAGAGGGTCCTTTGGGTTGTTGAGCGTCTAGGAGGGGACTTCACCAGCCGCTTCCTCTTCAGGCATGGCAACAGGCTTTGTCAATGTCGCTTCTGGGAGAGTCCTGGTTTGAACAACCTTTGTGCTGAGGCTGACTGCTCTGTCAAGGGGTTCTCGATGTAAGTGTTAGATCCTTGCAGTTGGAAGATGTTTTGGTGGGGGACCCTCCCAAAGTAGCCTCTTCAGGTGACCCCTCTAAGGGTAAGGGAGGTGTTAAAGGCTTAAATCGTTACAAGCCCAGGAAAAAGAGAATTAGAGGTGATTTTGGGGGTTCTAATATGGGCCCATTACCAGTGACATTTGATCAAAATAGGGAGGATGTAAAGAGGGCGGTGGCTAGGGTGGCATGAGTGATCCCCTCCATCGGGAAACAAACCATTATTATTGAAGATTATTTTCTAGACTCTAGGGTGGCATAGGCCGGTGAACTTGAGGAAGAGACTATGCACTTACAAAAGGGAGGTGAGGGAGGCTTGAAGAGGGAGCACAGACCGAAGTGGTGAGAGGTTGGATAAGGTGGAACACTCCTGGGAGTTGCTAGCAGAGGAGCTTCATGAACGTGCTGGTCATTTGAAGTTTGTGGCGGCAGAGGATAGGAAGAAAGCATCAGAATGGAAACAGAGGGCCACACAGAGGTGGATCAATTAGGGTGATGCCAACACCAAGTTCTTCCATGCGATGTCTAGCGGGCAGCGGATAACTTTCATCCATTCGGTGGATGTCGGAGATTCACTGTTAGAGGGTGAAAAGGAGATCGGGAGGGCCTTGGTTTGTTACTTCCATGACACATCCATGAGAATGGAGTGGAGGTATTGGAGGTAGGCATGGTAAGAGGTACTGGTTTATCTGTAAAGCAATGCTTTTGATTGGTCGGACCCTTTATGAAGGAAGATGTCAAGTGGGCCATGTTTGAGCTGAATGCGGATGGTACACCTGGCCCGGTTGGTTTCCCAGTTTGTTTCTAAAGGGAGTTCTAGGATGTGGTAGGTAATGATGTCTTTGCAGTTCTTGATGATTTTGCGTATCGCATTGTGCACTTTACATAATTAATATAGATCTCATTTTCCATCTTCCTAAAAAGGATGTTTAGAAGCGTACATAGGATTTTAGGCCCATTGCCTTTTCGAATGCGGTCTACGTAATAATCGCCAAGGTTCTTACACAGAGGTTCAGTGATGTCCTAGATACCATGGTGTCCACATTATAGTCGGCGTTCATTCCTGGCAAGCAAATAGGGGATGGTTTATTTATAGCCTTAGAGATAGTTGCTGAATGGCGTAGGCATCACGTTCGTGGAGTTTTATGGAAGGTAAACTTATCAATATGATAGTGTAGATTAACGATTCTTAAGGTTAGTTTTGGCCATAAGAGGTTTTCTCGATAATGGATCTCATGGATGAAGAGATGTGTCACCACAACCTCCTACTCGGTGTTAGTGAATGGTAGTGGCTCATGATCTTACAATATGCTTCTTAGTGGGAGAAGGTGAGGGGCATGACTATAGCCTTAGAATTATTTGGAGAGCTTTCAGGGTTGAAGATAAATTGGGAGAAGTCAACCATGGTTCCTTTTGACATGCATGATGAGGAGACATGTAAGGGAGTTGGCGTGCTCTTATGGCACACTGCCGATCTAGTATCTAGGGTTTACCTCTCAGTAACAGTATGTTTCTTCTTTCTGATTGGTTGCTGGTGGTTGAGAAAATGGAAAGAAAGTTGGCAAGGTGGAAGTGCTTGCTACTCTCGCGTGGAGGTCATCTGGTCTCGATGAAGGCAATTCTAGCAATCGTCTTGATCTTTTTCCGTGTCTTCTAGATTGCTCCCGGTGGGAATACAACATAGATTGGAGATGATAATGAGGAGATTCTTTTGGAGAAAGTCTAACCAGGATGGTTGTGGGTTGTATTTGGTTGATCGGGAGACGGTTGCCCTTGTCAAGGAGGAGAGAGGTCTCAGTGTGGTAATACCAGAGGAGATGAATTGAGCACTGTTTCTGAAGTGGGTTGAAAAATTTGGGCTGATAATGATGACACATGCTGCAGATTAATATGCAAAATCTACAAAACTGGGGTTCATGGGTTGGAGAACATGCACCCAATATGGTTTGAGAATGTCTTTTGGAGAGATATTCGAGACGTGTTTCTTGTCTTGCCTCGTTTTATTGTTGAAGTTGGGGAATGGGCACAACTTCTCTTTTTGGAATGACAACTGGATGGACATGGGGCGTCTGGCCAGTCGCTTCTACTGTCTTTTTTATCCAAAAAGGGGAAACATGCTACCATGTCCGCCCAAATATGTTAAAAAGGAAGTTTCGGAAAGACTTACAGAATCCATGACTCGAGGAGAGTCTTGGCATGAGAAATCACATTATCCACATAAAAGTGTTGAGAGCAAAACACCACACTATTTCTAGCGAGCCACAACACCCAAATAGCTGGTAGTGGAAAAAGGAGCTCATGTCTGGGTGACGGGGTCTTTGCTTTGCAAAATGTAGAGATTCCTAGAAAGTATCCATGTTTTGCAAATTCACCCAATCTAACCCAATCTTAGGCCGAACAAGAGAGGGCCGTCCGTAATTGAAAAAGAGATGTTCCGCCATCTTAATCTCCACATCGCAAAGGGGGCACAAATTTGATACACCTGCAAAGAGCCTTGCACAACGATCTTTTGTAATTATGCGCTTTCGTCCCAATAACCACAAAAATATGCTAATTTTGGTGGGAAGATTTAGACCCCAGATTAAATTGTAGTCTTGAATCAGAGGGTCCTCTACAGAAGGAGGTCCGTCCATCGCTCTGTAAGCATGTTCACTGAGAACATTGTTTTTCCCTATCCAATGATCTCTACCTTCGATCGGTCCATCTATGTCACTCATGGAGCCTAGAAGACGAAGGTTGTCCTCTAAACATGGATTTGAAAAAATTGTACAGATGAAGGGCATCCTGCTCCCAACAACCCAGCAACAATCTTTGACCCTTGCATCTTGATTCGTCACTTAATCAAAGAGACACGAGAAATGTGTAACTTCCATGCCATTATTGGTCCAATGATCTAACCAGAAAGCGAAGGAGCCACCATTGTCAAGAACCAAGCGAAAAAAATCGTGGATCCTCGGTATTACTGATCTAATTCCTTTCTAAAAGGCCGATGGGACTGTGAAGGAAGGATGGAAATGCCATCATGTGATTATATTCGACAAATAAGCCGGCAACAAAGGTCTTCGTCTCTGTCTGAAATCATGCTAGCCCACTTCATAAGAAGAGGCTCATTCATTATCTCTAGGGAGGAGATCCCGAGGTTACTTGCTGATTGTGGTAGGGTAACTGTTTCTCAATCTGCAAGATAAACTCCTAAACCATCGTTGCCCGACTTGCTCCAAAGAAATTTACACATGATTGTTTCTAATCAACGATGAATCCCATCGGGTTGAATGCATGAAAACATAAAAAACATAGGAATTGCTGAGAGAATTGCCTTTTTAACCACCGAACGCCCCCCTCCCCCCCCATGATAAGATGGTCGTCTTCTACCCTGCCAACTTTCTCTCCACCTTCTTAACTATAGGCAACCAATCAGATATTCTAAGCCTGCCACTAGTCAAAGGTAGACATAGATAACGTATAGGAAAAGACACTCTTTCCGTACCCATCTCCACACTACATGCTTGTGCCTCCTTTTTTTACACATTAAACATGATCGATGTATACCTACTACGGTTGAGAACTTGCCCTGAATGTTCTTCAAAAGTTCGAGCATTGTAGCCATCCTTCTAGCTTCCTCGTTGCCTCCTTCAATAAAAAAAATTGTGTCATCTGTATACTGTAGAAGAGGATACGGATATCATCAAGTGAAAAGCATGCAGGGTGTACCACATGGTTGACCATACAAGACAATAAGTCAGCGACGATAACAAAAAACATAGGAGCTATGGGGCAACCCAGTCTCACGTCCTACTCTGACTGGAAGAACCGCCCTCAGGTCGATCGCTCACTAGTACCGAGTATGGCATCGTAGTTATGCAACGCTCCATCCATGATATCCATATGTCTGGGAACCCACACTTTGACAATACTGGCCAAAGAAACCGCCAGTCAATTGTATCATAGGCTTTGGAAAAGTCTACTTTCCAAAAGAATGCCTTTCACGTGATGCCTCTTCCAATCGGCAATGATCTCCGTGGATGACTGTTCTTTAATAGAGGGTTGTCGCTTGCCATTACAGCTTGTGTAGATGCATACTATGCTAGATGCCCCAAGGGCATGATGTCTACGGCAAACCATGATTGCTAGATCGAATGATGGGTCAGAGTATAGAGCAATGGCATATGGGAGTATTGAGATGATGTGAGTCGGATCTGTCTAACATATTTAGCTATTGACACACCTCTTCCTATGCAGTTGCAATGTGATAGCCATGCTGCTCTTTTTATCGCCAACAACACTGCCTTAAATGAGGACCAATCATATTGATGTTGATTATCATTGTACGCGTGACATGATTTAGAAGGGGTTTATTTCTACTTCCCACGTCAGCTCAATGGAACAAACAACATATGTGTTCACCAAGGGTTTAGCCGGATGGCTATTCCATAGATGTTGTTCCAAGCTGAGCATATTGATATCTATGCTCCATCTTGAGGGAGAATATTGGGAGATATATTTATCTTTGTCTATATTATGTATTCTCTTTTCTTATTGTCTCTATTATGTAATTTGCCGAACAAAGTTTCTCCACTCTATATAAGAGAGCTCTAAGTTCTCATGAATAACTCAATTCAGTATTCTCTTTTCACAAAAATGTTTGAAAAATTGCAGATATGTTATTAACTTTCTGATTGATACCTTATATAATCGGATGAAAACCAACACCCTTCCTACCTCTTTATATAGATGTGAAATGTGAAAAATTGCCAAAAATCATAATCCAATATCTATGTCCAGAAGAGTAATGTATGTAAATAAGAACATACTTTAACATCTGATAATGTCCACCGAAGCATCAACTGTGAGCATGTTTCTGTTCCTCGTAATATTTAGACTTTTCTATTAATATGCAGAGTATTTTTCCTGAGGCAGCTGCAATTGCTGACAAGAACAATCTGTATGATGACATGGGGCTGCCTTCGGATGATTCAGAGGATGAAGATTTTGCTCCTGATGATTCTAAGGTTGATGATGATCATGATCACGACGACGACAATGAGAATGATGAGAAAGATAATGAGTCATCAAGCTCTTCTGAAGATTCTGATTATGCTTCTGATGGTTCTGATATTCCAATTAAAGATTTGCCTAATGGGGATCTAGGGCTTCCTTCTGATGATTCTGAAGATGATGACTACGATCCCAATAAAAGAGACACTAAAAACCGACTTAATGAGGATGCCTCTGGTTCTGTTCAGGGCAGTTCTAGTTTTAATGAGTCAGATTTTACATCCGACTCCGAGGGTTCTAGTTCTCCAAATATTAATACAGAATTTACTCCTATCCAGCCCGGACGAACAACTGCTAAGAGCAGCGATATACCTTCCTTACATGAAGAACTTCTTTCATTAAATGATCCAGAAATAGACCATGAAAAATGTGTAACTTCACCGGACCAAAAAAAGCGCAAGAATATGGTTGGCAACAAACTTCATAATGTAAGTTTCTTAATTTTTTTATTTCATGATTTGTATTGAATTTGGTTTTATGACTGAAACCTATACTTTATGGCGAAGCATTCTTTATGATCAAGATGCATATTCCTACCTTTTATATATCTGTTGTACATTGTGTCTAACTTGGAGGTCTTGTTGCACCTGACCTGGCCTGTATTTTGTTTATCAAAGTCATATCAAGGTTTAAGATGTCTGTGGTTTCTTTATATCTGTTGGAGTAAGCGGGAATGGTTCTAGAAGAAATGCCATCAAGTATCCATGTTAGCACGAACCTTTGAATCAAATTTTCTTATTCCTGCTGCGGGCAGCTCAGTAGCCCAATTTCTACATTTTTGCTCTTTTTTTGTAAGATCATTTCCTGACAACCTTATTATTATACTGGTTACTGATGTGTGTGTGTTTGTGTGTGGGCATTGCTTTCTGTCATTGTCAGGCAACCATTATTATGTGAAGTAGAGCCATCACTGTTTCCTATTCAAGTGACTTGTAGCGCAGAATGATTGAATTGTGGACACCCACGTGTGATGGTCATTCTATGTAGTTTGTTGAGATTCGTGTATCTCTTGGTCTTTAATTATATTTGTTATTTCTCCCTTCTATCTTATGTAATTTTCCCCATAGAGCTTTTCTCCTATATAAGAGAGCTCTAGGGCTTTGAGAATAATAACGAATTCATTTTCCACATGGTATCAGAGCGACGGTCCTAGATCGGAGCCTGTGCCCTAAATCCATTCCCAACCAAAAACCCCACGTGCCGCTGCAGCCGCACACTTCATCCCACACGCGCCGCCGCCGCCGTGCACTTCATCTCCAGCCGTGCAGCGCCCTTGCGCGTGATCCCAGCCGCCACTCCATGTGTTGACGCGTGACCCCAACCGCGTACCTTCGCGGCTTGTGCGAACCGCTCGCGCTCCAGCGCTGCTCGCGCCCTAGCGCGCGATCCCAGCGGTGCTCGCCTGTCGTCCCAGTGCTGCTCGTGCTCCTACGCGCAACCCTAGCGCTCCTCGTGCATCTGCGTATAGTCTCAGCGGTGCCAGTGCTTCCGCGTGCGCCTGTGCAACACTGCAAGCTTGCAGTTTGGCTCCGTGTTTGGTCCCCTAGGGTGTAACTCGATTATCTAAAATACCCTAGCCTTCCAAAGAAATTTTCAAAGAATAGAAGTGGTTGTGGTATGAGTCTGCGCCCACAACCACCTTCCTATATGTCCGTGTAGAAATTCCTTGTCCAGGTTTTAACCCCAGTTTTGCGAGATTGTTGTCATCATGTCAGACAACAAAGCAGATATTCCATCACTGGGCGCCTTCAAAGGTCCGTCACCTATTGTGAAGATGGATGGTACAAATTATGAACTGTGGGCCATGCAGTTCATGAGTTTAATGCAATGTAATGGCAAGAAGCATATCCTCACACAGGGGGGGGCGGTCGACAAAACTGGGGTTAACGCCTCATGGGAGGTAGGTGATGCTTATGCACGAGTATGGCTTTTAAGAACAGTAAGAGTATCCATGGAGATAGCCAATGGCATTTTGAGTCAGCCCACGACAAAGGCTATGCGGGACATTCTCGTCGCTAAATATCCCCGGCAAAGAATGAGTCGAAAATTCCACATCTTCAGCACGACATCTTCATTCGAAGTAGAATGGTCGTCCCCTCCATACCCTTTACACTCCTCTAAGGGGTATGTTTGAGAAGTTACTTGGTTATATTCCCTTGAACGCTACACCAGAGCAACTCAAGACATACAAGGATTCCGTGATGACGGGAGTCTTTCTAGCGGCACTGGATCCAGAGTATGATGCGGCTAGAGCACGGCTTCTTACCGATGCCACTATATCCCCGATGGAAGAGGACTATCACAGGTTGAGTAGGCTCTCCGCATCTTTTGGTGGTACTCAGTCATCTCAGACATCCTCAGCCATGGCAGCATCCCGTGGTAAGGGAAACTCTACTCAGTTTCGTAGTCGAGGTGGTCGTGGCAGGGGAGGGGGTAGTCGGCCCTCTCGTCAGCCATGTACTTACTGTCACAGGCCAGGACATTTTGAGGTGACATGCTATTTCAAGCATGGGTTTCCATCTCCAGCACGAGTGGCAGAGCAGGCTAGCAGTTCTTCATCTGTCACTGATTTGATGACCATGTGGCACAACTCCGAGAGATTATGCCTACTACTGGGTCAACCAACTCTCCTTCAGGATCATCAGAGGTGGCGACCTCAGCATCATCGTTTACATCAGGTATAACATATGCCTTTTGCCACTTGCTACATCACAGACTTGTCAGAATGGATCATGGATTCATGAGCATGGAAGGCCATATCGATATCGATATCGTTTCGGTCCGCCCGGAAATGGATATATCGGGATATATCACGATAATCGATGATATCGGTGGAGATGTCGAAAATAGCTCAAAAAAAGCCAAATTTTTTGGCATTTTTTCAGAAATTTAGATAATCCAAGATATTATAACAACAAATAACCTACAAATACACACTTATATCACACATATCGGTCATTTATGGACCATATATCACACATATCGATCATCATATCAAACATATCCCTGTTAATGTTTATTCCTGACCTTTAGATATTGGCAATGGATTCCATTCAAGTTCTTATAACATTAAATAACTTACAAATATATACTTAGATGACACATATAGATCATTTGTGAAGACTATGATCCTTATATTGCACATATCGATCATATCGAAAATTCGCTGGTACTGTTAGTTTTTGACATATATATATATATATTAAAAATGGAGTTCATCCAAGTTCTTAGATCACTAAATAGTTTACAAATATACTCTTAGATCACACATATCGATCAATCTATGAAGCTTATTTCGCATATATCGATCATTTTGACTTATAGATATTGGAAATCGATTTCATTCAAGTCTTACCACATGAATAACTTGTAAACATGCACCAAGTTGAAGAATCATTGTATGCACCCTCTTGTCGCACCATACCCTACCAGTACAGGGGTTCTTGTGGGGGTGTGGGGGCAGCGCTTCCAACCCGAAACAGAATACATATAAACCACTGTGTGTTTTAATACTAGATGTAGCTAGATATATGTGTTTTAATACTAGGCGTTGAATCGATCTTCCATGAATAACAACATTGATATATAGAGATATCGGCGAAATATCGACGATATCGATCGATATCCGGGATTTTTTCTACTGAAACCAGTCATTTTTGACCGATATGAGCCGATATGGCGATATATCGTCGATATATCGTCGATATCCCTGTAAAAGGAGATACTGGGTAATATCGAAACCCCTACCCTGTCGAAACTGATATATCGGCGATATATCACCGTTATATCGCCGATACGACCTTCCATGTTCATGAGCATCCCGTCATCTCTATGGTGACATAGGTCAGTTTAGTGTTTTCCGTCCAACTCAATCTGGACGATCTGTTGTGATAGCAGATGGGACACACTCTCCCATCACTGGTCAGGGGGAGGTGTAGTTGACCCTCGCAATGAGGCTTCAGAATGTTCTTTACGCTCCTGAATTTTCTACGAATCTACTTTCAATTAGTCAAATCACCAAGGATTTACATTGTCGTGCCATATTTGATCCTTCTACTCTTGTGTTTGAGGATATACTAATGGGCAGGGTGATTGGAAATGGCCATGAGCAAGGGGGTCTCTACAGACTAGTGCAATCGACTTATGCTAGTGCCTCTTCTCTTCGCACTGGATCTGTTTCTCCCACAGGTGACAAGCTCATTCCTTCAGTATATATCATCTATTTTCTATTTGCAGGTTTACCAACGCTGACCCCATGCTCATGTGCCTCCATCATCCAGCACGCCCAAGGTATGTTTTGAACATTTGAGTTATTCTAATGGCACTGGTGATTTGCATGGACAGACTGAGCTATAAGACATCTTGGATGATATACCTTCTGCGCGTAATGACAATCTGGATGCCCCTATTGCTCTTCGGAGACAGAAGCGGGCATGTACTATGCATCCCCTTACGTCACATGTGTCCTTGGACCGTCTTTCCAAGAATTTTCTACGGTTTGTTGTGGGACTGTTTGCTGTGGACATACCACGGACCTATCGGATTGCGTTGCAGAGTAGCCAGTGGCGACTGGCCATGGAGGAGGAAATGACAGCTTTACAGTCTCGTGGCACATGGAGTGTTTTACAGGCTCCACCAGGTGCGTCTGTTGTTGGAAACAAGTGGGTTTTTACTGTGAAACATCGTGCTGATGTCACCGTGGATAGATATAAGAGCAGGTTAGTTTCCCGTGGGTTCACCCAAACCTACGGGATGCATTACTAAGACACTTTCTCTCCTGTTGCATGCCACTCTACACTGAGGATTCTGATTGCTATTGCTGTGGTTCATGACTGGTTGTTGTTTCAATTAGATGTGGAGAATGCATTCTTGTATGGTGATCTGCAGGAGGAGGTCTACATGCAGCAGCCACCGGGGTTTACTGCTGAGGGGGAGTCTAGTATGGTGTGTCGTCTTCACAAGGCTATATATGGCCTTAAGCAGAGTCCGAGGGCTTGGTTTCAGAAGCTCTCAGAGGTGATTGAACAAGAGGGTTTAGTCATATCTACTGCAGATCATTCTCTTTTTATTAAGAGAACTCAGACAGGTACTGTTGTTATTCTAGTTTATGTTGATGATATCATCGTCACTGGCAGCGATGAACATGGCATTCAGGCAGCTAAAGATTTCCTTGGACAACAGTTTGTAACCAAGGATCTTGGCACACTACGTTACTTCCTTGGCTTTGAGTTTGTACGAAATCAGAAGGGTATGGTTATGCCGCAAAGGAAGTATGTTACATACCTGCTATTTGAGACATGCATGACGGGATGCAGACCTGCCACTACATCAATGGATCCTAATGCTAGGCTTTATGATGATGACTCTGAAGAAGTGGATAAAAGAAGATACATAGAGCTGGTAGGGAAGTTGTTATATGTTACTATTACCAGGCCCGATATATCATTTGTTGTGAGCATAGTCAACCAGTTTATGGAGCAACCCAGACAGGTTCACATGGATGCAGTTTACATGATTTTGAGATATTTGAAGTCCTCTCTAGGTGCAGGTCTCCTTTTCAAAAGAGATACGTCTCTTACTATCTCTGGATGTGCAGATGTGGATTATGCTGGGTGTCCCAAGGATAGGAAGTCCACCTCAGGCTTCATTGTATTCGTTGGTAGCTCACATGTGTCATGGAAAAGTAAGAAACAAACAGTTGTTGCTCGGTCTAGCGCTGAATCCGAATATAGAGCAATGGCACAAGGGAGTACATAGATGATGTGGGTCAAGTCTGTTCTGACTGACTTAACTATTGAGGTGCCTCTTCCTATGCACCTCAAGTGTGATAATCAAGCGGCACTATTCATAGCTAACAATCCAGCTTTTCATGAGAGAACAAAACATATTGAAGTTGATTGTCACTACACTCGTGATTTGATTCAGAAGGGGCTGATTTCAATCTCACATGTTGCTTCAAGTGATCAGATTGCAGACATGTTTACCACGGCTCTTGCGAGGGATCCTTTTCACCGCTGTTGTTCCAAGCTGAGCATGTTAGACATATATGCTCCAATTTGAGGGGGAGTGTTGAGATTCGTGTATCTCTTGGTCTTTATTTATATTTGTTATTTCTCAATTCTATCTTATGTAATTTTCCCATAGAGCTTTTCTCTTATATAAGAGAAATCTAGGGCTTTGAGAATAATAACGAATTCATTTTCCACATTGTTGGCATGCGAAACATCCATTTCAGGAATGCTACTCAAGGAAAATAAGAAACTGATGTGTGAAACCCTCCTTTTGATATTTCTCATACAATATTCATTGGCTAAATTTTTTATATTTTTAGTTCAATTGTCAAGGTAGATGTCCTAAATTCATTTTCATTTGCTCAGCTGAAACTGCTGTTATCATCATTATCTGCATTATCTGTTCTTTAACACTTCTGTGATGATAGGATGCTGAAAATGGTTCTTCAGATTCAGAAGATAAAGATGAAACATGGACAGGGGATGTGTCCAAAAGGTTGAGACATGAACTTGCTGGCAAAGGTTCTTTAAGGACAAAATTCAAGGCTAGTAAAGGAAGTTGTAAGAGCATGAGTAAGGCACATTGTGACGAGACATCCAACCAAAATGCGAACCAGTCTGATACTTCCGACATTACCTTAAAAAATAGCACAAGGAGGTCTCGTCAGAAATCACAACTAGAGGGAATGAGTTTATCAGGTTACACACTTGATAAAAAACGGTCCAAAGAGACAAATACTGATACTTCTGATAAGTATGCATTGTTCGGATCTTGTATACACAATGGAAAAAACTCGAACACTGAGAAGATACAAAGTGCATTTCCAAGCCCCTCTTCATATAGTTGCAAGGGTTTGTGGAGTGTGAATGCTGGTAGTGGTTATAGTAATAGATTCTTTACGAAGGAAGTATCACAGTATGATGTAAAGCCACTCAATGTCTGCAATTTCTCTTGCACATATATGTGGTATTAGAGTTATGGTGTCTAGAACTTGAAGTTTATAAAGTTCTTTCACAGGTGCACCTATAAATAGAGTTGGAGATCATATAATGATATCTCAATGTTTGAACTACTGTAAGTGTAAAGAACCACACAATCAAAAGTGCTGGTTAAAATAGAAAATTTGCATTTAGTTGGCTTACTCTTTTTTGCTTATATATATCACAGTTTGTGCGATACTACGTTCGTTTTGAGAGGCTAAATGGAAGATGGTTTAAGACAAGCTTGAAAAGGGGTGAAGACAAGGTTACAATGAGTACTGTAGAGATATTTCTAGTATTTATGTACTTATGTGTCATGCTTATTTTCGTTGTTCCATCTTATGTAATTTACCCATATGCTTCCTCTATATAAGAGAGCCTAGGGTTCCCTGGAATATACAAGTCCTCTCTTTCATTTCTTCCAACATGGTATCAGAGCCTCCACCCTAAACCCTAGCCGCCCCCCATCCCCGCCGCCCACCCCCTCCCCGCCGCCTCTCTTCCTCCCCACGGGCGCCGTGGCCCCTACCTGCAGCCCCTCCTCCGTGCGCGGCCCCTAAGCCCTCCCCCCTTCCGCCACTACTCATCCCGCCGCCCTTTTTCCCCAACTCGGTGCTGCCTTTTCTCTTCATGGGTATGAGTGCATAAGTCTACATATGTACTCATATCCTCACATGTTTATGTAGACGATTCTTCATTGGTCTACAAACCCTAGTTCTTCGTCTCCGGCAATTATATCAAAAAACAAGGTCGATATGCCCTCCATTGGCGCCTTCGAAGGTCCATCACCAATAGTCAAGATGGATGGGACAAATTACGAGCTCTGGGCGATGCAGTTCATGAGCCTCATGAAGTCCAACGGTAAGAAGCATATTCTTACCGAAGATGAGCCGACGGAGAAGACGGGGATTTATGCCTCATGAGAGGCTGATGATTCGTATGCCAAGGTCTGACTTTCTGGCACTCTGACAATGGAGATAGCCAATGATGTCCTACATCAACCAACGGCTAAGGCCATGTGGGATATTCTTGCCGCGACGTACTCACAGATGAGGAACGAGACCAAGATCCTCCAACTTCAGCATGTCATCTTTACGGTCAAGCAGAATGGCCGACCGCTGCATTCGTTGTATACATCCCTACGGGGGATGTTTGAGAAGCTTTACAGTATCATTCCACTGACGACGACCCCTGAGCAGCAGAAGACGTTCAGGATGCTACAATGGTGGGGGTCTTATTAGCATCACTAGACCCGGAGTATGATGCGGCTCGCTCGCAGATACTGGCGGATGCTACTATTCCTCCGGTGGAGAAAGTGTATCGACGACTCAGCCGAATTTCGGTTCCTTCTCCAGCGTCTACGCCACCTCCTTCAGCGATGTCTGCTTCCCGAGGCAGAGGTGTCCCCTCCTCTTTTTGTGGCCGTGGACCTCGTGGTCGAGGTGGCCGCTTCCGCCAGCCATGCACTTTCTGTCATCGCCCAGGTCATGCAGAAGATACATGCTATTCTAAGCATGGTTTTCCTGCTGTGCCCACACCGCTATCTACTTCAGACCAGCGGTTTGAAGATCTTGTCGCCAGACTACGGGATATCATGCCTCCTGCCACTATTGATTCACCAGTAGGACACTCAGACATCACAGCTTTAACCTCTACCAGCACGTCAGCCACGACAAGCACATCAGGTAGCATATATGCCTTTACATCATGTCACAGTTCTGATGTTTCGGAATGGATCATGGACTCCGGTGCGACACATCATCTCTGTCGGGACAGAGATAAGTTTACATCCTACAGGGAGGTTTCCCCAGGGAGATCGGTAGTAATAGTAGATGGGTCTCATTCCCCCATCATTGGACAGGGGGAGATCAATTTGACACCCTCCATTCTCCTGCTGAATGTTTTGCATGCTCCAGATTTCTCGATGAACTTACTTTCTATTAGTCAGCTTATAAAGGATTTGCATTGTCGAGCTATCTTTGACCCATCATCTCTTATTTTTCAGGACGTTCTAACGGGCAGGGTAATTGGCTGTGGCTGTGAGCAGGATGGTCTTTATCGGTTGGTTCGCACCTCCTATGCCGGTGTCTCATCTCAGTCCAGTGGATCTGCTTCCCCCTTTACTTGGCATCTGCATTTTGGTCATCTTCCTCTCCAGAAGCTGCGTCATATCTTACCCCAGATTTCACCGAAGTCTTCTTTTTAGTGTGAAGCATGTCAGTTGGGAAAGCATCACGGGTCTACTTTCCCTCCTCGTGAGTCTAGCAGCAGTCGCTCCCCTTTTGAGTTATTGCATGTTGACATTTGGGGTTCGAGTCGTGTACCTGATCACCAGGGACACAAATTTTACCTAGTGGTCGTAGATGATTTCTCTAGATTTTCTTGGGTCTTTTTATTGAAAAATAAATCTGAAGCGGGAGATGTAATAAAAAATCTTATCAATGATATTCGGAATGTTTTTTCTTCTAATGTGAAGATTGTGCGCACAGATAATGCATTAGAATTTTGCACTCGTTCTCTGTCCCGTTTCTTCTTGTCTCGTGGCATTATTCATCAAACAACTTGTGCCTAGACATCTCAACAGAACGGTGTTGCAGAGAGAAAACATCGTCATCTCCTTGATGTGGCTCGGACTTTACTCATTCATAGTTGTGCACCTCTGTCTTTTTGGGGTGTTGTTGTTCTTATGGCAGGTTATCTGATCAATCGTATGCCATCTTCTGTGTTGGGTGAGAAAGTTTCTCTTTCTGTTGTCTTTCCTGACAGGGAATTGTTCTCCTTAACTCCTCGTGTTTTTGGTTCAGTTGCGTTTGTCCATCACCTCACTCCAGGGATTGACAAGCTCTCACCTAGAGCTGTCAAGTGTGTGTTTCTACAGTACTCTCGTACTCAAAAGGGCTACCGATGCTATGATCCTATGAATAACAGATATTATGTCAATGCTGATGTCACCTTCTTTGAAAATGTCATGTATTTCTCGCCTACAGGTGACAAGATGACTCCTTCCACTATTGATGATGATATTTATGTGCCACCTCCTCCTGTATGTCAGTCTGATCACATACCGAATCCTGCTGTGCCACCACCGTCACCACCATTACCACCACCACCACCACCACCTCCACAACCACCAGTACCACCTCTACCGAATTTTATACTCGTCGTCTGAATCCTGCTCATGGAGGCCGTAATTCATCCACCATGCCCCATGTATGTCCAGGTCATGCACAAGTGCAGGACAATGATGTACATGTGGACACTGCTGATGATTTGGATGTACCTATTGCCTTGAGGAAGTCCAAGCGGACGTGTGCGTCTTATCCACTTGCTTCACAGGTTTCATTCTGTCGCCTCACTGGTGACTTCCAGAGATTCGCTATTGCCCTATCTACCGTGGAGATACCACGGAACTATCGGGATGCCTTTAAAGACAACAACTGGCAGTTAGCCATGGAAGAGGAAATGGCTGCATTGCCATCTCGTGGTACATGGAGCTTAATTGCTGCTCCCCAAGGAGCTTCTGTGGTCAGTTGTAAATGGGTCTTTATTGTCAAATATAACGCGGATGGCAGCCTTGATCGCTACAAAGCAAGACTTGTGGCCCGTGGATTCACTCAGACCTATGGCGTGGATTATATGGATACTTTTTCTCCGATGGTCCGTCATTCAACTCTACGTGTTCTTCTGTCAGTCGCAGTGGTACGTGATTGGCCCTTATTCCAGCTTGATGTTAAAAATGCCTTTTTATTTGGAGATCTGCAGGAAGAAGTCTACATGCAGCAGCCTCCGGGGTTTGCTGTTGAGGGGGAGTGTCATATGGTGTTGTAGACTTCACAAGGCCATATATGATCTTAAACAAAGTCCGCGAGCATGGTTTCAGAAGCTTTCAGATCTCATCCAGAAGCAAGGGTTCATAAGATCAAATGATGACCACTCTTTGTTTGTCCAGAAGACTCCCAGAGGTATTGTTGTTATTATGGTATATGTTGATGATATACTTGTTACGAGAGATGACATGCAGGGGATAAAGATGACAAAAGCTTTTTTAGGCCATCAGTTTGTGACGAAGGATCTTGGTACTCTACGATACTTTCTGGGATTGGAGTTTGCGAGGAATGCACAGGGTCTTGTGATGACTCAAAGGAAATACATTACAGATATGCTTGTTGAGACATGTATGATCGGATGTCGACCCTCCACTATTCCCATATGGATATGATACAGAGGAAGTTGACAAAAGAAGATATAGAGAAATGGTGGGAAAACTTCTCTATATTACTATCACCAGACCTGACATTGCTTTTGCAGTTAGTCGGGTGAGTCAGTTCATGGAACAACCCAGATAGATACACATGGATGCTGTATATATGATACTAAGATATCTAAAGTCTTCTCCGGGTGCAGGATTGCTGTTCAGGAAAGAAACAAATCTTTCTATCTCTGCATGTGCTGATGCAGATTATGCTGGATGTCCTAGATACCGGAAATCTACCTCAGATTTTGCAGTATTTGTTGGCAGTTCTTTAGTTTCTTGGAAAAGCAAGAAACAGACATTGGTGGCTAGATCTAGTGCTGAATCTGAGTACAGAGCCATGGCACAGGCAAGTACGGAGATGATGTGGGTTGGAGCCGTATTAGCAGATTTGCATATAGATGTACCATTACCCATGGAGTTACAATGTGACAATCAAGCGACATTTATTGCTAATAATCCTGCATTTCATGAAAGGACGAAGCATATTGAGGTAGACTGCCACTATACCAGGGATATGATTCAGAAGGGGTTGATTTCGTGGAGCTCGGCGGTGGAGACACGGACAGTGTCGTCGGGTTAGTGGCGGTGGTGGGTCTGGAACTGAGGGTGATGCCCTGACCGCAGGAGGAGAGCTTGTTGACGGCATTGTGGATGAGGTCATCGTGGGCGCCGCCCATCTGCCATGCCCCGAGCTCAAAGAAGAAGCAGCATGCCAACATCCCGCCATTGATCCAGGTCGTGTTCGCCGTGTTCGTGATGAATTGCGTTGTGCCAAATTCCAGCTGCCCCCGGCACCCCGCCTCTCCTATGCTTGTTGATCTTGTTTTGTTAGATTTTTTATACCAATGGAGAGAGCAGACTGCAGATATTTTTACTAAGCCGTTGCTCAGAGGCCTGTTTCAGAAATGTTCTTCCAAGCTGAGCATGACTGTGACATCTATGCGCCATCTTGAGGGGGAGTGTAGAGATATTTCTAGTATTTATGTGCATATGTGTCATGCTTATTTTCGTTGTTCCATCTTATGTCTAACAAGTACGGATTAAATTTTGTTTTACTATGTCTGGGGGTTGAACACGAGCAGTTAAGGGAAGTTTTTGTGTCAGATTTATGGAGATTCCTTTAGGGCTTTCGTCACATAGTTAGAGAGTCTGAGGTCTATAGTAATCAATCGGTTCTCTTCCTCTCACATGGCAATAAGCGACGATCCTAGATCACCGTTCTATGCCTTCTTATTCCCCCCCATTCTCTTTCCCTTCTCTCCACCCTAATAAAAAAAGAAAAAGAAACTTGGGAGGGGTTTCTGGGCTCCATTGGGTAACTTATGGCTTGAGCATTGTTAGCCCCCCCCATTGGGCTCAATCCGACACCGCTTATATCTACGCTGCCAGGTCATGCAACTACTAGGCCTTCCACTAGTTGTAGATTGGTCCATGGCCACGATAAGCATCGCCATCAAGCACCGTTTTTGGACCCCAGGTATACCATCTTGAGGGTAGTCTTTAGAGCCTTTCTAACACCGCCGCTATTGTCCATATCCTCCATAGAAGGTCGTATCGACGATATATCGCCGATATATCAGTTTCGACAAGGAGGGGATATCGAAATCACCCAGTATATCCTTTTACAGGAATATCGCCGATATATCGGCGATATATCGCCATATCGACTCATATCGGTAAAAAATGACCGGATTTAGTACAAGAAATACTGGATATCGATCGATACCGTCGATATTGCGCCGGTATCTCGCCGATATCTCTATATATCAATGCTATTATTCATGCTAGATTGATTCCACTACTATCTAGCTACACCCAGTATTAAAACACATATCTAGCTACACCTAGTGTTAAAAACACGCAATGGTTTTTATATATTTTGTTTCGGGCGATATATCGGTATCGACATGGTACCGATATCGATACCGATATCGATATGTCCTTCCATGGACCCACGTACTGGTAGGGTATGGTGCGACAGGAGGGTGCATACAATGGTTCTTCAACTTGGAGTATATTTGTAAGTTATTTCATGTTGTAAGACTCAATGTTCAGGGAGGCGCTATGCGGTATTCAGTTGGAGGGGTTACTGCATAGAGAGTATGCGATATGCGGGAGAGTATGCGGGGAGTATGCAGTTTTATGCGGTTTGGTATTTATTATTATTAAAATATAAATTAATATTTAATATCATGTTAATATCCTCAGTCGGGAGAGTATGCGGGGAGTATGCGGTTTTATGCGGAAGAGTATGCGGGGAATATGCGGGTTTATGCGTGGAGTATGCGGTTTTATGTTATTATGCGGGTAGGATTATTCGGTTTTAGATTAAATAAAAAAAGTTCTATCAGAAAAGCGGGCGAGTATGCGGCCGCATAAGGGGTATACTCGACCGAGTATGCGGGTCAACCCACATACATGGCCGTTTCATCATACTCGGAGCGACAAGGCCCCCGAGTACGAGTATGCGGCTTACTCGGCCGCTTTTCTGAACACTGGTAAGACTTGAATGAAATCCATTCCCAATATCTATAAGTAAAAAAAAAATCTATGAGTCAAGAATCAACATTAATATCGATATGTTTGAAATGATCGATATATGCGATATAAGCTTCATAAATAACCGATATATGTGATCTAAGAGTATATTTGTAAGTTATTTAGTGATCTAAGAACTTGGATGAGCTCCATTTTCAATATATATATATATAGGTCAACAACAACTAACAATACCAGTGATATGTTCGATATGACCGATATGTGCAATATAAGGATCATAGTCTTCATAAATGATCTATATGTGTCATCTAAGTGTATATTTGTAAGTTATTTAATGTTATAAAAACTTGAATGGAATTCATTCCCAATATCTATAGGCCAGTAATAAACACTAACAACGATATGTTCGATATGACCGATATGTGCAATATGTGGGCTATAAATGATCGATATGCGTGACATATGTGTGTATTTGTAAGTTATTTTTTGTTTTAATATCTTGGATGATCTTAATTTCTGAAAAACAACAAAAATGGCTTTTTTGAGCCATTTCCGACATTTCCACCGATATCGTCAATATACCGGCGATATATCTCGATATATCCATTTCCGGGCGGACTGAAACGATATCGATATCGATACGGCCTTCCTTGATACCCTCCCTTAGCAAATTTACCAACCATCTATGGCCATGTTGAGATACCTGATATCTCCACTAGGCTCATCGTTAGGCTCTAGGGCACATGTGGTTTGGTTTGCTTCGTGTGGCCTCACTGGCATGCACAACTTATGTAAGCGCCTCTTTTGGGGTTCTCAACCTTTAGAACTTCATTTGGGATATCCTTTTCTTCACATACCTGATTTATCTCCTCGTTGCAATATTACCTTGTCAATCGAGTCTCCTTACGCGAAATCAGGAAGCCACTTATTTTTGCCTTTTCCATATTTATATAAGACACCTCTATTAAGCTGAAGGGTGCCAACAGCTTTTTTACTTTGGACTTTAGTATTTAAAGTCTTTATTAAAAACATAAGAATATTGTCATGAATGACCCTCTCAAGGAGATAGACAAGGGCTATGATACCTAATTGCAAGACATACCAAGATCAAACTTGCTCACAAATAGTGTTGAGAAGTTGATTGCAACAAAGGTCAAATATAGGGAGACAATTAATGAGATAAAGAAGCTTGCTTAGATTTACTCCAAGAAGATGACCAAATTCTCACCTTGCAAACATCTATATGTAGGTTGGTTAGACAATGGCACTATTCACCTATTTAGTACTATATCTTGTTGACAGTGCTGTACGAGGGGTTTGGTATTTTTAGACTTCATGATGTATTAAAGCATGCCCATGAACATACTAATGGAATGCATATTGATGTCTTATCATCATGCGTCCTCACCTCATACAACACAGGACTAGTTTTTCTCTGCTAAGATGTTTACTTATCTGTGTCATCTTTTGCCATCTTTGGTATCTTGATGCTATAATGCTTAAACATCCTCTATTGCGAGACTTGTGCTTGTTGTGGACGAGCATGCCAGTTAGTGGTCGAGGTAGTGACCATGATTCAAGTAGTGTATGGGGACATAGTTTTCCTCAATGTGGTCATCGCCAATGGACCAACCGCCCTTCATGTAGGTGCTGGATGAAGTTTGGTCGACTTCTTGCAATCAACCAAGCTTTAGGTAGATAACTTGGGTTTGATGGCCATTCTATTGTTGATACAATAGGCAGGCGACACCCTTGGCTGACTATGGATGACAAATGCAACTTCTTCAATGGCATTCTTCAACTACTCTATATTATTATTGCCGGGAGAAAATAATGAATTGCTTATTCATAAGGCCCCAGGGTTCTTTGATATAGAGGGGAAACCTGTTGGGCAAATTACATAAAGAAGATGGGAGTAATAGAGAATACATAAAGAAACAACAAATAACTAATATCTAAACACTCCCCCTCAAGCTGGAGTGTAGATATTGATCATGCTCAGCTTGGAACATCTTTGGAAAGGCACTCTGGCTAGGGCTTTGGTGAGCACATATGCTGTTTGATCTCCTGAGCTAACATGAGTGGTGGAGATGATGTCCTTCTGAATCATGTCTCGAGTGTAGTGAATGCTATCTCGATATGGTTGGTTCTCTCATGGAAGGTTAGGTTGTTAGCAATGAAGAGAGCAACCTGGTTGTCGCATTGGAGGTACATGGGAAGAGGCGCCTTAACTGCTAGATCAGTAACAACAAATCTGACCTACATCATCTTTGTACTAGCGTGGGCTTTATACTTTGATTCTGCACTAGATCTGCTGATCTCCATCTGCTTCTTGCTCTTCCATGACAACAAGAAATTCCCTATGAACACCGCAAATCCAAAGGTAGACTTCCTGTACTTGGAACACTCCGTGTAATTTGCATCTGCACAAGCTATAATGGCAAGGGATGTGCCTCAACTAAATAGAAGACCAATTCCAGGTGAGGTCTTCAGATTCCTCAGAATCATATGGATTGTATCCATATGTGCTTGTCTAGGCTTCTCCCAAGGTTCGAAATTTCGATTTCGATATCATTTCGGTAAGGTCCAATACCGAAATTTCGCCGAAATTTCGGGAAATTTCGACGATTTCGGTGGAAACGTCGAAAAAGGCTAAAAAAACCCGATTTTTTCCCAATTTTATTGAAAATTTCGATATTCCAAGTTATTAGAACAGTAAATAACATACAAATACACATTTATTTCACACAAATTGGTCATCTATACCCTATATATAGACATATCGGTCATATCGGCCATATCGGTCATATCGGTGGACATATTGTTGGAACCCAAGCAACATGTCTCGATCGATATGGGGTCGAAATGACCCATATTTTATCCATATCATTGCAATTGAGGATCTCCACCCCTCTATTACAACCTATCTCGACCGAAATCTCATAAGACAGTTAATATATAAAAGTTGAAACCATGGTTGTAAGCAAGGTTTGAAAAAACTAAAAACGGAACGAGGCGGTTTCCCTGGAATCGAGGCGAGGCGTAGCCTCGAGGCGGTCGAGGCGTAAGCCTCAGTTTACAAGGAGAAAACCTATAAAAACTACAACAAAATATATACTAATGAAATTATATATATATTCTAACTAACATATGATATAAATTACTATAATATATGATGCAATTACAAAGATAGGAACACTGAAAGAAAAGATATACAAGTGTATATGTCTTTTTACTAATTTTCCATCCAATTATAGATTAAATATGTTGATATTCCCCTAAATTCTAAACATCTAACCTAAGTTGAAGAACCGTCGTATGCTCCCCTTCCTGCCATACCATACCCCAACAAGGCGGGGGTCTCGCTGCCCGGTCAGCGAGCCTGGGGGGGGGTCTAGGGGGGGAGCAGGTGCGCTCCCCCCTTGCGGGGGTGTGGGGGCAGCGCCCCCGGCGAAATTTTTTATTAAAGATTTTATTTCTATTCGGATATATTGATTTGTTTCAATGGGAGTAGTACATAAACTCCCCTTGAATTATATCTTATTTGACCTTCTTGGTATATTACATAGCTCATTGTTTGAAAACTCCTTAAAAATAATTTTACATGTAATTTTTTCTATGATACTTGTGGATTCTTATATTTAAGGGCATATTTTAAGAGTTTCTTAACATGATTGAATATGTTTAATAGTAAATATGAACATGAAAGCGGCCAAATTTAAGCATTCATCTTATATATTATATCCTAAACAACTACATCTTTATAAACATCTGAAATTGCTAATAGGATAATTGAATTAACATAAAAAAAATAATTTGAAAAAGAAAACGCCTCGGTGAGCGCCTCGCCTTCGCCTCGACCGCCTCGACCGCCTCGACCAACTGAGGCGACCGCCTCTTAGGATCCAGTCGAGGCGGTCGTTCAGAGGCGTTTTCCGACCGCCTCGCCTCGAGGCGTACGCCTCGTGCGCCTCGAGGCGCGTTTTTTCGAACCATGGTTGTAAGTTGTAACATTGTTAATACATAATAAACAAGAGTAATAGTCTAGTCTTACAAGTACAATACAACTTACAACAAGTTAAAATTATTAAGAACATGCATATTTCTGATAAATGCAATAAAAGAGAGTAAAGATTAAAATATAGTACCTGCCCTGGTGACATGTTTTGGTCAGAACCAGGAGTTTCGTGGTGGATCTGAATGCCCCCCCCTTCCTTGCTGTCTCTCATAGCGCATCGCAGATTCTATAAACTCGCAGTAGTTCTCCCATGTCATGTACGAGTACATGGCCTTGTAATCCATGACATACTGCCTGTACTGGTGGTCATCGATGCCTATGAGCATCCCGAGTCGAGGATAAGCAGCACTGGATCCGGTATCACGAGTGGCACGACGAGGCTGCTGCGAACTCCAAATTTATACCTATTTTGGGGGAAATCTCTCAAATTAAACACCATGCCTAGCTATATCAACAACCATTTAGTGAAAGCCCTAAAAAAATTACTGAATTTGAAGAAGATTTATCGTAAATTGGCTTACCTCAAGGGATGAAGGTCTTGGAGGTCTTGGAGGAAGAAGAGAAGAGCCACTGCCCGAAGTCGGTCGAAATGGGGACATTTCGACCGAAATTTCGCTATATTTCGAAAGTGGCCAGATTTTCCTATTCAAAGATTCCTAATGTCGGGCGAGATATCGAGATGGACCGAGATATCGGCGATATCTCGCGATATTTCGACCGAAACCGGGGATCTCGATATACAGTATGATATCGATACCCGATACCCATCGAAACCGAAATTTCGTCGAAATTTCGGCGAAATTTCGCGAGATTTCAGTCCATGGCTTCTCCATGAATTGGCTCGCTTTAGTTATTGCAAAAGATATATATGGCTTGGTGATTGTTACATATAGGAGCTTCCCAACGAGATCCTTGTACCTCTTGTCTACCTCCTCAGTGTCATCATCATACAACTTCATGCTCGGGTCCATAGGAGTAGTGGTAGGCATGCAATTTGCTATTCATGTCTCAGAGAGAAGATATGTAATGTACTTCCTCTAGGTCATCACATGACCTCACTAGTCCCTGGCAAACACCAGTCCAAAAAAGTAACATAGACTGCCAAGGTCCTTGGTTACAAACTGCTGACCTAGGAAATCCTTAGCAATCCTGATGTCCTGCTCATCATACCTTGTAACAATGATATCATCAACATAAACTAGTATGAGAACTGTACCTCTCTGAAACCTCTGAACAAACAATGAATGATCGGCAATTGATTTCACGAATCCCTTCTGTTGTATCATATCCGAGAGCTTCTAGAACCATGCTCTCGGACTCTGCTTAAGGCCATGAATCATCTTGTGAAGCTTCCAAACCTTCTGACGCTTTCCCTCTATAGCGAACCCACGCGCCTACTGTATATAGACCACCTCATATAGGTCACCATAGAGAAATGCTTTCTTCACATCAAGCTGATATCGGCGCTCAGTTTCGTGTCATCGCAATATAAAGGAGAATACACAGAGTAGAATGCTGAGGTATTGGAGAGAAAGTATCCCGATAGTCCACGCGTATGTCTGGGTGACCCCGCAAACCACAAGTCTCGCCTTATAGCGATCCATGATGCGATCCGCTTGGTGCTTCACTGTTAATACCTACTTGCATCCAACAACAAAAGCTCCTGTAAGAGCTGTAACAATGCTTCATGTGTCACGCGATTGTAGCACAACCATATCTTCTTCCATGACAAGCCGCCACTGACTTTCCTGTATTTCCTCCTGATATGTCCGTGGTATATCTACAGCTGATAATCCTACGACAAATCTCCTGAAGTCCTTTGAGAGTCGGCCCAAAGAAACATGGGCTGCAAGAGAATATGTAACACAAGTACGCCCCTGCTTCTGCAGAGCAATATGTACATCTAGATCACATGCCTCCTCCTAAACCTGCAAATTACCCTCCTGAGTGGGCACATGCTCATCTTGTAAAGAATCATGTTGCATAGACAAATCACTAGTGCCATCAATAGAAATAATTTGTTCATTACATACTTGGGGCATGCTGGATGATGGGGAAGGCCCATGAGTAGGGGGGACTGTATGAGGCCTGCCAACAAAGAGACACAGTAAAAACTAAGCCAAGGTACTGGGTGGTGACTGGTGGTCTTGGGTTAGCCACAGGAGCATGTGTAGGTAGTAGAGGCAGTGGAAGTACTGGAGCTGGTGCGGGCGTCAACGTAGAGGGCATGCATACCTTCTTGCCTGAGTCAACCTGTCACATGTAGGAGAGAAACATATGACTGACTCAAAGGTGACATTAGCACTGACAAAAATTTTCTGTCAAAGCAGATCAATAAAATGGTACCCCTTTTGGGTACGTGAGTAGCCTACAAAGATACACTTGACAACTTGAGGGGAGAGCTTGTCACGATCATGCTTCATATTGTGAACAAAGGCAATATAACCAAACACTCAAGGTGTAAGGAAGAACATGTATTTCTCGGGAAACACGCTCGAGAAAGGAACCTTTTCTTCTAAAACAGAAGATGGTATGTAGTTCACCAAGTTGCAAGTAGTGCGGACTACATCACCCCAGAAAGAGTATAGAGCACGATTCTGGATCAAAAGGATTTGGGTCACATAAAGTAAATGACGACGTTTATGTTCAATAACACCAATCTGCTACGATGTGTGCGCATCTGGTGTATGATGCCAAAAGACCTGAAGAACTCAGATAGTTGTAATGTGTAGAACTGTAAGACATTGTCAGAGCGTAAAAACTTGACAGTAGTCACAGTAGTAGAGAAAATGTTCTTTATTTTCATTAATAAATGATTCAGTGACAAACCCATCTTCAGTCTTGTTTTTTTAATAGAAAACCCCAAGAATGTCTTTAGTAGTCATCCACAACAACAAGATAAAAATGACATCTCTGGTAATCATGAACATGATTGGGACCCCAAATATCTAAGTGAATAAGCTCAAATAACTGAGTACTGCTACATCTCTGACGATCAATGAAAGAAGAGCAATGATACTTCCCAAGCTATCAAACCTTTCACTAGAACGAAGATTGCGTGGAAATCTATGGGAGGACATGACACAACTTATGCAGAGGAAGATGGACAAAACAAAGATGTCGCAAGTACGATGAGAGGAATAGTAGAGGCACCCGTATGAGGATGTTAGATCAGTCTGTAGAGCCCCCATTGCTCACGACCACATCCAATCACCCTACCCATGAGTATGTCCTGAAACACAAGAGAAGTTG
Source organism: Ottelia alismoides (assembly GCA_037367405.1). Taxonomy (NCBI): domain Eukaryota; kingdom Viridiplantae; phylum Streptophyta; class Magnoliopsida; order Alismatales; family Hydrocharitaceae; genus Ottelia; species Ottelia alismoides. The sequence continues at coordinate 153,546 of JAZKJV010005993.1, read as the reverse complement.
GGTCAAAAATGACACGATAATGCATATCCTTCGTGTTCTGACTAATAGAAAGCAAGTTCATCTAAAAGTTAGGAGCATATAAAACATTCTGTAGGCGTGATGATGGCGTCAAATGCACCTCCCTCTGTCCTGTGATGGGTAAGTAAATCCCGTTTGCAATGATGACCCATCTAATACGGGGTATATACATGTAAGAGAGGAACTGTACCTTTGTCTCCACACAGATGGTGAGAAGCACTAGAGTTCATGATCCACTCTATCGTATCTTGCCCTGCTACAACAAGTAAAAGTATAGACTATCCCGAGGAGCTTGAATAAGCTCTAGCAGTTGTTGCAGCATCTAAGGAACCTGTAGCGGTGCCAGTAACTGAAGTCATTATTTCCCTCATACGAGAGACAATATCATCAAGGTGTGGATCTTTCTGAGGAGCTGAACTGTCTGGAGACTCAATCTGCTCGGCCACACAAGTAGATGCGGGGTATCCATGCTTTTGATAGCATGTGTCCTCGGAGTGATCTGGACGACGACAATAGGTGCATGGGCTACGTGACGTCCACCTCCTCTGCCACGGGGACCACACCCTGTGTAGAACCTCCCCTGCCGCGAGATTTAGTTATCGCTGAGAAGGTTTGTGTGGTGGCAACAAGTGCGTTAAGAAAGCTGTTGAGGTGAGTGTAGGACTCCTCCGTGGGAGGCATGGTCGAACCTATAAGAAGTTGTGCATGCGCTGCCTCATACTCTTGATCCAGTATGTCAAGAAAACTCCAACCATCGTGGAGTTCTTGTATGTCATCTGCTGCTCCGTGGAAATGGTAACAAGCATGAAGCTGTGAAGCTTCTCAAACATGCCTTGAAGCGAGGAATAGAAGATATATAAAGGACGACCATTCTACTTGGCCATGTATATATTAAACTGGAGTTGAAGAATCTTGAACTCGTTCTTCGCTTTGGCATATACATGGATGCTCGAATATCCCACATCGCCGTGGCTATGGGCTTGTTCACAATGTCGTTGGCGATCTCTGTGGTAAGAATCCAAGATAGCCAAACATGCACGTACACATCTTCTTGCTTCCACGAAGCATTGTCCCCATTCTTATCCGTCGACTCGTGCTTTGTCAGAATGCGCTCCTTGTTATTGCACTACATAAAGGTTTTAAAACTACATTGACCACAACTCGTAGTTGGTCCCATCCATCTTCGCGATGGGGGTCGGGCCCTTGAAGGCACCAGACGAAGAGAAGATATCACCCTTGTTTTCTGACAAGATGAAAAAGAATGCCGAAACAGAACTCGACTGGGGAAGTAGACCGATCCGAGCAAGTTTACACAATCATATAGAGGATTGGTTGTACATGTAGACTCATACAACTATCCTCGTCACTCATCGATCTGGGTTAGTGCTGGAAAAAGTGATTTATAGGTATGAAATCACATTTTTCGATCAAAATCAAACCATTTCAGAGTGCAATTTAGTGATGGAGAGGAGAGAACATGACCATGGGGGTTGTTAGTGGCGCTGGGAAGGCCACGGCTGTGCACGGAGGCCCGTGGAATCCGGCGGGGTTGCGTTGCGGTCCGCAACTGCATGCACGGTTGCGTGTTGCGGTAGCTCTGGGGTGCCTTTGATGGAGAGAAGACGGTGTGGGGGGTTGTCGCGTGGAGGAGCAGTTGCTGCGCATGACATGTAGGAGGGCAGTGGGTGGGGTCTAGGGCACGTGGCGAGTACGAGAACTCTGGTCTAGGATCATCACTCTGCTACCATGTTTGTAAAAAGATGAATTGCTTATTCACACGACCCTAGGGTTCTCTTATATATTAAAGAAAACTGTTGGGCAAATTACATAAAGAAGATGAAAAGAATAGAGAATACATAAAAGAAACAAAAGATAACTAATATTTAAACAATTATATGGTTATTCTTGGCACCACCGGTACATTACAAATAAATCTTCTACCTTTTCTTCCCATTTATCATTTTGCTTAGGCGCCTCTAATCATTGGACTAGTATAGATGACTCTCCTAGAAAGTCTAAGTCTTCTCTTTTGTGACAATAAGGTTGATCAAGTTGGCTACTATATCCCTCTCACTTGTTACATTTATTGATAATGTTCACTTTACATCCGAACTTAGACTATCTTGAGTTTACTATACTTATAAGCTTCCTTTTACTTTCTATTAGCAACATATACTACATGTATTGGCAGCGACACTTGTCAATGGGGTCTATACTTCAGATTGGGGTTACTTCTGGGTTTCACTAGACACCTTAGGACATGGGAATAGTCCCTCCAAGATGGGTGACAGCTATCTTGTGGTCTATGTGGATAGCATTGAATGGTGCTATATTTCCAAGATGAGCATATGTATATGGAAAATGTAATTGAGCATGCGAAAAGTCTAAAGACATGTTGGTCTTTGTAAATTTTTACTATGAATATATAGAGGTTTAAGGGTAGACGTCTCCTAGAAGTTGTACCCTATTTTTCCCACAAAATATACACTACAAGTTTGATTGTTGAGTCATTTTGAGATGTATTTCTGCTATTTTTAGGATATTCGGATTCTACAAATTAACATAAGAATAGTCATCTATTTTTCCTTTTCTTAATGCTTTGTCGATCTCAGTTGCCATTGTTCTATGTCATCTTCGTCGCTGTTGTAAAAGTCCTCCGACTGGCCCGACTAGTAGGTCCGACTAGTCTAGTAGGTGGGGTGGGCGACCGAGTACCGACTAATTCCGACTAGGTCAACTAATTTTATTTTTTTAAAGCAACTTATTCTAATACGCTTAATGTTTTATTTAAATTCAATTACTTCTTTTCTTTCATTATGGTAATACAAAAACTGTACAAATCTATGTAAATATATAGGAATATACATATAAAAATGATGTATATACTTAAAATAATTAAAAAATCCAAATCCGATTAAAGTCCGACTAAATCCGATTAATCGTCCGACTACCGATTAATCCTTAGTCAGTGACCCAACCGACCGAGTACCGACTACCGATTTTTGCAACCTTGATCTTCGTCTCGACCACGTATTCGGTTCTGCTCTTACTTTGATGTTCTCGTAAATCTTTCAGCTTAATCTTTTAGAATGTAATGTCTGTGAATTTTGAGAACATCATTGAGCTTCATTTCTCTCCGATTGAAGCATTGTAGTTTGCCCCTCTTTTATTTAGTGCATTGTGATATTTAAGGTCCATGCCCCATATTAACGTTGTCAGTTAAGTTATCATTACTCTATTACGTTCGTTGACGATCTCAATGGTGTTACTTGGATTTATCCAACAAAGGAATAAACTTTATAGTTAAATCCTCTTTTACGAAGCAAAGACATCCTTTCATGCATGCACAATTTTTTTCTTGATATGATAATGCCTTAAAGATTATGCAAAATGATTTCATTTCCTTGCTTCGTAGGATGCCTTACATCATACTTTGTGTTCATGCACCTCGCATCAAAATGGGATTGCAGATAGGAAGCCGATACCTTCTTGAAGTGGTACACACTCTTCTCACTTATGTGAAGATATCGAAGACCTTTCAGATGATGATATCTTGACAATCGTATATTTCACCCATGGCCTCAAATTTCAACGAAATTCCATGAATTTCTAGGAAATTCCCATTTCTCTAGGTCGTCGAAATCGAAACGCTATCTTATTTTTTTCCTGTATCTCAATAAAATATCAACGAAATTTCATCGAATTTGTACGTCATTTCGACGAAACAACAAAAATAAGGGGATATACCATTCGTTTTCATTGAAGTTTGCATATATTAATGAAATTTTACTTATTTATTCGTCGATGTATTGGGTTTTAGAGTAGTTTACATTATTTGAAGAATTTTCTTTTGTTAGTTTCTAAATTTTAGGTCTGAATCCAACCAATAGACACAAGGTTTAAGAGTTAAATTCAAGTTTTAACTAAAGAGTTTTTTTGCTCTTTCTTTATTTGATATATATGTTTTGATTAGTATTTATTATATGTGTAACCTCATTCTTATTGATGAGGTGATTATCATGGCTTTTGCTTCCAGTTTAGCATATAGTTCAAACTCCAGGCAATGCGTTTCTCTACATATCAACATGTGCGTGATATATATATATATGTTACAATTCTACTTTACAAATAGGTGCGCATTCTATCTTATTTATTGATTTAGCAAAATATTAAAAACTTTGGTTTTTGGAAAAGTCAATTTTGTAGTCATTTCCAAGATTTCCGATGAATTCACCAAAATTCTTCGATATTTCTCTTTCCGGACTTGGTGAAACAAATACGAAATCTGAAATTTAAGGCTACGCTTTCTTGTGACTTCTCTCTACTATAAGGAGTATGTGCGACTGTGCGAGTGCTAGGTTGTTAGCAACCTTCAAATCTTGTGACTGTAAGTATTTACCTACTATCAGGTTGGATATAGATTGTGCTTGTGAATGCTATGCCGTTTATGTGTGTTAATTGATTTGTTTGTGTCTTGTATAGCATATATTTTCGATCACAAGCTATACAATGCATTTATTAGACATACATGTTAGAAAGATTTGAGTTTGTCTTATTTTATTTCCAAAATTGAACATGTTTCTAAGTTGAAAGTATTTTGATTAGATATAAATTTTAAACTATCATTTCGATCTTCAATTTTTTACATTAGATATCATTTTGCTAGTACTTTTTGTTGGCTTATGTTTTCTTATGTTATTATTGCACGTGTCACCATTCTCTTCATGTTCTAGAGGTGAAACTAATGGTTTCTAATTTCGGTTCCAAGTCTGATTCTAGTTCTGAGAAGCATACTACTTTTTTTACTATTGGAGTGATTGGATGGAAATTTAATGTAACATTTCTTGTTAGTATCTTACGATTAGCAAAAAGTTGTGTATTTCTATCTCATTTATTGGGTTGTAGAAGTCCCAATACCCGACCATTTCACCGAAATTCCATCGAATTTTTTCTTTAATGGCTTCACCGAAACGAAATCGAAATCTGACATTTAAGGCCTTCATTTGACCAACACGGTTCCGTCTTCTATACTTAGAATGAATCGCCCATTTCTCTTTATTTCGCCTTGCTCTGAGATTTTTCCTCTTCCTTTGTGTACTATTTGTTACATTGATTGTGGTGATAACTTCCATCCTATTGATAAGTTATGTCCTCAAGTTATCAAATGTGCTTGTGCATTCGAAAACCTAGAAGGGGCACCGATGTTATTGTTGGAGAAAAATGAGAGAGTTGTTTATTCCTTTAACCCTAGGCTCTCTTATATAGGGGAGAGACCAATGGGTAAATTACATAAGATAGACATAAGAAATAAAATAACTGAAAAGATAAATAGAAATGTAGAAATATCTCAACACTCTCCCTCAAGATGTAGCATAGATGTCAGTCATGCTCAGCTTTAACGAACACTTCTGAAATGCCCCCCGAGTAATGCCTTGGTAAAGATATCTGTTGTTTACTCTCCTGAACTAACATGAGAGGTAGAAATCAGACTTTTCTGGATCATATCTCTAGTGTAATGGCAGTCTACCTCAATATGTTTCGTTCTCTCATGGAACACGGGGTTGTTGGCAATGAAAAGAACTGTCTGATTGTCACATTGGAGGTGCATGGGCAGAGGCACCTCTATAATCAGATCAGTAAGAACAAATCTGACCTACTTCATCTCTGTGCTAGCCTGCGCCATAGCCCTGTATTCTGACTCAACACTCGATCTGGCAACCACAGTCTGCTTCTTGCTCTTCCATGAAACCAGGGAATTCCCTATAAACACAACAAAGCCTGAGGTAAACTTTCTATCCTTTGGACATCCAGCATAATCTGCATCTGCACATGCTGTTACTGAGAGAGATGTGCCCTTGCTGAAAAGAAGTCCTGTACCAGGTGAAGTCTTCACGTATCTCATATTCTTATGGACTGCATCCATATGTGCCTGTCTGGTTTGCTCCATAAACTGACTTACTTTGCTCACAACAAAAGATATATCAGGCCTGGTGATGGTCACATATAGTCACTTGCCAACAAGCTCCCTGTACCTCCTCTTATCGACCTCTTCAATGTCATCATCATATAGCTTCATGCTCGGATCAATAGGAGTGGTGGCAGGTCTGCAATCTATCATGCATGTCTCTGAAAGAAGATATGCAACATTTTTTTCTATGGATCATCACAAGACCTCTCTGGTTCCTGGCAAACTCCATCCCAAGGAAGTAACGTAGATGTCCAAGATCTTTGGTCACAAACTGCTGATCTAGGAAGTCCTTGGCACCATGAATGCCCTACTTGTCATCCCCTGTAACAATAATGCCATCAACATATACAAGAATGACAATAGTACCTTTCTGGGTTTTCTGCACAAACAATGAATGATCGACGGTCGATCGCACAAACCCCTGTTGCTCTATCAAGTCCGAGAGCTTCTGGAACCATGCTCTTGGACTTTGCTTGAGATCATAAATAGCCTTGGGTAACATGCAAACCTTCTGGCACTCCCCCTCAACAACAAACCCTGGTGGCTGTTGTATGTAGACCTCCTCCTGTAGATCTTCGTAAAGGAATGCATTCTTCACATCAAGCTGATACGGTGGCCAATCTCGGGTCGCAGCAATGGAAAGAAGAATACACATAGTAGAATGTCTGGCCACTGGAGAGAAAGTATCCTGATAGTTCACCCCATATATCTGGGTGAACCCACGTGCTACAAGTCTTGCCTTATAGCGATCCATACTGCCATCCGCACAGTGTTTCACAGTGAACACCCATTTGCATCCCACAACAGATGCGTCAACTGGAGCAGAAACAAGACTCCATGTACCACGTGACTGTAGCGCGACCATCTCCTCCTCCATATCCAAGCACCAACGACTATCCTTCAAGGCGTCCTCATAGTTCCATGGAATTTCCGCGGCCGATAGGGCTGCTGCAAATCGCTGAAAATCCCTTGTTAGACGATGAAAAGAGTCATGAGAAGCAAGGGGATAAGAAGCACAAGATCGCTTATGCTTTCTAACTGCAATAGGAATATCCAGGTCAGAGGGAACATCCTCCATCTGTGTTCTATGTTCCTGCAATGATTCCTGCACAGATATATCTCTACACCCATCGTTAGATGCTTTGTTATCAAAACAAACCTGGGGCTCCGTGGATGATGGGTGATGGCCATGAGCAGAAGCAGTCCGACGAGTGTAGAATTTAGGTAAAGATGGAACAAGTGGCACATGTGACTGGGTAGTAGGAGGGGGTGGAGGAGGTGGTGGTGGTGGAGGTGGAGGAGGAGGTGGAGATGATGGAGGTGGTACACCATGCACTGGAGGAGGTGGCATGTAGACTTCATCATCTGAGCCTGATGAATCCAACCAATCACTTGTAGGAGAGGAGTACATCGCATACTCAAAAAATGTGACGTCGATATTGATATAGTATTTTCTGCGCAAAGGGTCATAACACCGGTATCCCTTCTGAGTCCTGGAGTAGCCAACTAACACACATTTAACAGCTCGAGGAGCGAGCTTGTCAAGACCACGAGTCAACTGGTGAACGAAAGCAACAAAACCGAACACACGAGGAGTGAGTAAGAATAACTCCTCAGGGAAAGCTATGGAGAAAGGAATTTTCTCACCCAAGACAGATGATGGCATACGGTTTACCAAATAACATGTTGTGAGGACTGCATCACCCCAAAACGAATGTGTGCACGGCTTTAAATGAGAAGAGTCCGAGTAACATCAAGAAGATGGCGATGCTTTCTCTCAGCGACACCATTTTGCTGAGAGGTGTAAGGACATGATGTTTGATGAATAATCCCTTTAGATGAAAGAAAATGAGATAGATCACGAGTACAGAATTCCAAAGCATTGTCAGTTCGTACAACTTTCACAGAGGCAGAGAAAACATTCCGCACTTCAGTAATAAAGGTTTTGATCACATCCCCTGCTTCAGATTTATTTTTCAAAAGAAACACCCATGATAATCGTGAAAAATCGTCCACAACAACAAGATAAAATCTGTATCCCTGATGATCGGGCACACGACTCGGACCCCAAATGTCAACATGAAATAACTCAAAAAGGGAACTACTGCTCCGACTTTGACAACTGGGAAAGGCAGACCGATGATGCTTTCCCAACTAACAAGCTTCGCACTGAAAAGAAGAAAAATAGGTGAAATCTGCGGCAGCATATGACACATCTTCTGATGATGGAGATGACCAAACCGAAGGTGCCAAGTAAACAGAGAGACATATCCCGATAAATGAGAAGAAACACATGCATAGGGAGTCCGAACCAGACGATAAATGCCACCTTGCTCACGGCCACGCCCAATCACTTTGCCCGTAAGAATGTTCTGAAAAACAAGAGACGGTGGGTAAAAAATAGCTCGGCAGTGCAAGTCCTTTGTAATTTGACTAATAGAAAGCAAATTCATAGAGAAATTCGGAGCATGTAGCACATTTTGTAGACGCATCGAAGGCGTCAACGTGATCTCCCCCTGTCCTGTGATAGGGGAATGAGTCCCATCAGCTATCACAACTGTTCGCCCTGACGGAATCTGTTTATATGACGTAAGCTGATGTTTGTCTCCTCATAGATGATGTGTCGCATCGGAGTCCATAATCCACTCTATAATGTCAGATCCATGACAGGATATAAAAGCATAAGTACATGAGGTGCTAGCTGTAGCAGAGGTACTGGCTGATGCTGAGGTTGCCACATCTGAATGATCTCCTGAAGATGGTGAAGCGGAAGGAGGTATAATATCCCTCAGTCTGGCCATGAGGTAATCAAACTCTAGTTTAAAGTAGAAGCAGCATGAAACTCAATCTACTCTGCAACACGGGCTGATGCTGGGAACCCATGCTTGGAATAACATGTCTCCTCGGTATGACTTGGGCGATGACAGGAAGTACAGGGCTGACGCGTGCGACCTCCTCTACCATGAGATCCACATCTACGGAAGGAATAATGTCCTCCTCTTCCTCGAGAAGCTGCCATAGTCGAGGAAGTCTGATTAGAGATTGTGGAAGAATAGTAATCCTACTGAGCCTGCGGAATGCTTCCTCCTTGGGGGGGGGGATGACATCCACTAGAATCTGGGAACGAGCAGTATGATATTCAGGGTCAAGGGTTGCTAGGAATACCACAACCATGGTAACATTCCTATATGTCTTCTGCTGCTCTGGAGTTGCCGTTAGAGGTAAAAACTGTGGAGCTTCTCAAACATCCCATGCAAGGATGTATACAGTGAATGCAGAGGGCGCCCGTTCTGCTTGATAGTGAATATGTCATACTGAAATTGGAGGATCTTCTTCTCGTTCCTCGCTTGATAATACGTTGTTGCGAGAATATCCCATATCGCCTTAGCAGTAGGCTGATGTAACACGTCATTGACGATCTCAATTGTCAATGTACTGGAGAGCCAAATTTTGGCATAAGCATCGTCCGCCTCCCACGAGGCATTTACCCCAGTCTTCTCCACCGACTCTTCCTCGGTAAGAATATGTTTCTTACCATTTGACTTCATCATGCTCATAAATTGCATAGTCCAGAGCTCATAATTTGTCCCGTCCATTTTGACAATAGATGCTAGACCTCTGAATGCGCCTGTAGTGGGTACATTGACTTTGTTTTCAGACATTTTACTAGATGTATAAGACTAGGTTTTGTAGATTAAAGGATCAATGTCTACATAAACATATGTGGATTTGAATGCATATGTAGACTTATGCACTTAAATCCATTGACCAAGCGGAGTCCCCGACGTCGGAGCACGTAAACGCAGCACACAGACATGGTCTGCGCGCAAAGGGACGGTGCGGGGCGCTACACGAGGCGGCGAAGCGCGCTCAGGCGCACTTAGGGGAGCGTCACGCAAGATGGCGACGCGTTGCGTGCGAGGGGGCCCTTCGCGCACGACAAGGGCTGGAACGCACGGATATGGAGGCTGCACGCGCGACCGGGGCTGGAGCGCGACGATGGGGAAGGCGGCGCACGGGGGCAGAGAGAAAGAGAGAGGGGGTGGGTAGGGTTAGGGTTTCGGAGAAGAGAGCTCCGGTCTAACACCGCCGCTCTGATACCATGTTGGAGAAAAATGAGAGTTGTTTATTCCTGTAATCCTAGGCTCTCTTATATAGGGGAGAGACCTATGGGTAAATTACATAAGATAGACATAAAGAAATAAAATAACTGGAATATACATAGGAATGTAGAAATATCTCAACGGTTATGATTCTATGTCTTGTTGTTACGATGTTTATGCTATGTATGACCTCAAATGTCAGACTTTGATTTTGTTTCCCCATCAATGTATTTCACCAACATCTCTAGAAATTGTGGAATTAACAATGAAAATCCATTTTCAAGAAATTAAAATTTTTAATGTTTGTATATTTTTAAGCTAAGAAAGAGGATTAATTGAGATGTTTGACTTATAGCTCATTATATACGTCATGTTGAAATATGGATATATATAGTAGAATATGCCACTTTTTATATTGGACTAGATAGTATTGCAGTTAATTCAACTACATATATACGATCAGGTGGAGGACTGATGCAACGACAACTACATGCACCCCATTAATTGTTATTGATGAGATACCTTGACACTTTTGTAAGTTAGGTTGATGTAGTTGTAGTTGGATTCATGTTCATGACCTCCTTTATCAGACCCTCCTTCGAAATGTAGGTTTCGTGATATTATTTATACATTAAGGACGTTGCCCATGTGTTGTTTTAGTTGGATTTTAGTTACGATTTGTAAATCAAGATTCATTGTATAAGAGATTTTTTACACAAATAACCTTGTATATAGTTTCATATTTACATGCTTTTCCCTCCATAACCATGAATTACATGGAGAATCGTAAATAATGCTTAACTCTTACATGACATTAACTCTTGTTAACTTCCATTCTTACTTGCTCGTTAAATGAGACGTTTGTTTAAATTTGACGAATTTGCCCCTATAGATACATTTATTTGTAAATTATGCCCCTCTTTATCTTCCTCTCACTTTTCCATCCTTCACCTCTCATTTGCACCCCATACTCCAATCCTTCTTTCGTTCTGTCTCATTGCATCTTTGCTTTCTCTATCTACTCATCTCTATCAGTCGATTGCAGAAGGAAACAGAGTTGCATGAAACCATAACGATAATTTCCAAATTTTCAGAAAGTGGAGCTTGGTGATGGCGATGGCATGAGGGAAGATGAGGTCCATGTTGAGCATGGAGGGAGGAGGATGGACAAGGAGGAAGGGCCCTTGGAATTGCAATCGCTACAGCTTAAGTTTGACGTCACACATACTCCAAGTGGCCTTCCATCATGGCTTCAAATTTCGTTGAAATTCGACTGAATTTTGGTTTCGACATGTGACCGAAATTCGACCGAAATGGTTGGAATATCATATTGGAGGGGGTCTATATAAGAAAATGGGACCCGTAATGACAAGAATTTTCACAGAATTCAGGTCAAAATTTGGTCGAATTGTCATTTCGGTCAGTCGTCCACATGGTCTTCATTGGGTCCTCCACCTCCATCCGCATGGTGTTCAGCCTTGCTAGAACCCTAATATCCATTGTCGCTGGAATTGCCCCGTATTTCCCCTCCATGTCCATCCACCATGCTTCCCCTACCTTCTCGTTTGTCAACACCACCCTCAGGCCTATCACGTCGCTAAGCGATAGAAAAAATATCAGCCAAGACCCTATCCCTGCCTCCTTGCCGTCCCTGACAGTCCCTCCCTGATCGTAGAAGACCACAATCTTGGTGTTGGGGTTCATGGAGAGCACGATGCGAGAGGCCTCCATGAGGTTACGTCCTCGGAAGGAGAGGGATAAGATGGCAAAGGAGGGGAAGCGTGGTTGGTAGACAAGGTAGAGGGCATCGACAGATATGGCGGTAAGGAGGAGGACGATAAGGGATGCGAGCATGAATGAGAGGTAAAAGCAATGTCATTGGTGGCATTAAAGTGTTCTTGGCCTTGCTTGTGTAGAGCTTGTAGCGGTGAGAGGAGGGAGCAAAGGATGAGTAGAATAATTGAATAATAGTCATTCATTAAAAAATAATATAACACATTGACATTATTAAACCACATATAACTTGATATCATGGAGACAAAATTTGCAAAGGTTGAAACTTGTTCCTTCACATAACATAACATAAACCAACGGACTAACAAGATTTTCTAGATTTGCATGATAAGCAAGGAAGGCCATATCAATATCGTATCGTATCGGTCTGCTTGGAAAAGGATATATTGGGATATATCGGGGATATATCCACGATATCAGTGGAAATATCGGAAATGACTCAAAAATTCCATTTTACCATTTTCCAGAAATTAAGATCATCTAAGATATTAAAACAACAAATAACCACAAATACACACTTATATCACACATATCGGTCATTTATACCCCATATATCGCACATATCGATCATATCGAACATATCGTTGTTAATGTTGATTTCAGACTTATAGATATTAGAAATTGATAAAATTCAAGTTCTTATAACCTTAAATAACTTACAAATATACACTTAGATATCACATATAGATCATGTTCCTTATATCGCGCATGATTCATATGGAACATATCCGGCACATAGTGAATGTCATTGAGATGAATCATTTGATTTGATTCAAAAAATTTATCATTTGATTTGATTCAAAAAATTTACTTAACAATTAATGAGACAATGTTTCTTTGGTATAAAGATTTATTAATTCACAAAAATAAATGAAGAAAATAAAAATTGGTGCAATATTGTAAAAGAGATTACCTAGAACCAAGAGTTCCCCAGAGGATCTGAATCGGTCCCCTTGCCCTGTTGTCTCTCATAGCGGATTGCGGACTCAATGAACTCGCAGTAGTTTTCCCATGTCATGTACGAGTACATGGCCCTGTAATCCATGACATACTATCTGTATTGATGGTCATCGATCCTTTTGAGTATCCCGAGACGAGGATAAGCATCACTAGATCCGGTATCACGAGGTGCACGATGAGGTTGCGAAGTACTGGCTTGAGATCCTCAGGATGATGAGGACGAAGTAGGAGAAGATCTCTGTGGAGGAGGACCTGGAGGAGGCACGGGCGCGGACTCGGGGAAGAATTCAAAACTGTTACCACCAAAGAAGCTACCCTGGCTCAGCCTGGGTTGGCTACCTTGGTAGTTCTCACCGTTGTAATTTCTATATCCTCTATAGACACTGCAACCATGTCCATATGATGAAGGAGTATACGCCTGAGTAGGAGGTCCGGGAGGAGGAGCATACGCCTGAGAGTGAGGAGGAGGTCCAAGAGGAGGAGCATGAAAATATCCATGGTAGACGTCAAATGATCTCCCATCTTGTGAAGATCCATATCCGCCCAAGGGACGTGGTGTTCCTCCACGGTATGGGCTATCAATGACCATGCGGCTCAACGGACCTATAGATGATATCAAATCGTCCATGTAACTATCCTTAGGACGATGGCCACGCCGTCCATATGCATCGTAATCCATAGGTCCTGGACTCGGACTTGGGACAAACTGCCCATATGTGTTTCCATGCCGCTCCATGTATTCTCACCCTGCTTCGAGTCTTGTATCATCATGTGGTCCACGACCATCCCCTGCTGACCCTGACCCCCCCTGAATGTGTTTCCCCATCACATGATCCACCACGACGGCGGACATCATCATCATCATCATCATCTAAAGTACTTGGCATGCAAATTGTTTAAAGTCACAAAATGTTACACATTGTTCTTAATGAATTTTTTGTTACTTATTCATGCACGAATCAAAATTACCTCATTTATGCACGAGGTTTGTGTCTTCTCATCCTTGACAAGCTTCTCCACCACAACTTGTACAACTGCTATAAGGTTGGCATTTGTACCAAGATTGTTCTTGTTCTGGTACTTGGGAATGAGGTAATAATCTGGATACGGTCACACAAACACGGACAATTCTCAAATTTTAATCCATCAAAAATGAAAAAAAAAGATTTATTTGATAATATATACCGGCCTTGTGAAGAGGATGTGAGAGCATCTTGGACCATCGTTCGTCTATGATGTCCAACCATGCTTTAAATCCTCTCCCAACTGCTTCTTTGACCTTCTCTCTCATGCATCGTATTGCCTCGTAGATCACTCCCATGGTGGGCTTCATGTCGCCGTCTACGATCTGCAATGCGGAAACAATCGGATCCATTATCTTCGTGACTCGAGTCACATCATCCTAGAAGTAGAGATCGTTGATGATTGACTCCACTTTCCGTCCTCCTTCCGTCCGAGCTTCAGGTATCTCAAACCATTCACCTTGGCAAGTGGTGATCGTCCGTGCTTGCTCCACCACCTTTGTGACAAGCTTCCTCTTGTTGAAGTCCTTTAGAATTAAATCTATACAATTTGCAGCACACGGTGTCCAAATCATGCATTTTTTTAAATAAGTCGTGTCATTTTTTCTCTGCATTTCTTCTCACACATTTTTTAAAAAAAACATTTTTTTCTTCTCACATTTTTTTGGAATCATTTTTTTTAAAATATGCGTACGGCTTTTCAATTGTACGACCCTTTTCTCTTCAAATCAGATTTTTTTTGTGTAACATCTCGGCCTACTTGGGCCCAATCTTCTCCCTCTGCCCCCCTTTTTTAAAATACTCGGCTTAATTGGGCTTGACCTCTCCATCTCCTCTTTTCTTTTCCTTTTTTAACATCATACAACCCACTTGGGGCAAGGGAGCAAATAAAAAGATTTTTTTAAATGGCCCTACTTGGCTCTTATTTAGGGTTCCCCAATGGGAACCCTTAGCTCTCGACCCCGCCACCCTGATGGGTGGCTGTTGTCGCCACCAAGAGGCTTCTGGATGGGAGAGCTCCACGATGCGCGCCGTTGGACGTGCTGAGGAAGCAACAGCCTTCTGGCCGCCCCCGCATGCTGGAGATTGAAAAGAGCATGATCGTGCTTCCGCCATGGATAGGGGCAACGCCGCCAGGAGGGAGGCGTCGCCGCCATCGATGCTTCCTGTTGAATCCATGAAGGAGCGGGACTCGTCGTCCCCTGATGGGGCACTTGTGCTGCTAGCGCGAGGATTGTGGTGGAGGCCGCCTATGCGAAATAAGTTTCGCCTGGAGCTCCTGTATCTGATGGAGGAGGAGCCGCGAGGGGTCAGAGGACGAGAGGTCGCCACCTGCGATGCCTCGGACTCCTCTTCTTCTTCGTTTGGCGGTGCATCGAGGTGCTTGGATCTGAGGATTGATACTTGGCTAGGGTTTTGTGCTTTCTCTCCGAATCATGGCTGCAGTTGTCGCCTTTGCGCCATGATGTTTGGAGTCACCTGGAATTCGCCTGTGTGATGTGGGCGATGCTTGTTGGAAAAAAAACAGGGTTCCGGAACAGAACCCTAGGTCCTTGATCTTAAACCTTGAATGATAATGATCTTCACTAAAATAATCTTCAAGAATGAAATACTTTCCAAAGGTTTGATTCTCCAACAACAATGAAGAATTGAATTTGAGAGAAAAGCAAAATGATTGGTTGCATGATTATGGTTTCAAAAAGAAACCCTGACACTCAAACTTGAACACCAACAATATTAAATCTTCAATCAACAATCGAAACTTGACCAAATAGTTAGGATTTCAATAGAAACCTTATAATCGAATCCCGAACATAAATAAACAACATGAAATCCTCGAGAATCGAACCCGCTCCGATACCATGTTAGAAAATACGATGCTTAAGCGTACCCGAAATAAAGATAAAGAAATATGAAAGAAGACAATACTTTACCTGGAACCCTACTCCCTAAGGAGCAGGATGAAACCATGGGAGAATGCCTCAAAGGGCCATATACCTCATTGCTTTTCTCATCGGATATAATGGGTGTGGGGGTCTATATATAGCCCTCACTGAGTCTCCACATCTCCAAACTGGTAGATGTGGGACTAAAGACTGGATGGGGTAAATGGATCCTGGAGAGATCCATTTACCCATCTACAATATAAGAGACACACAACCAAATAACAGTACATGTGCCTCGTATCCTCTTGCTTTCACTATTTCTTTGGCACGCCCATCAACAGATTCTAGGAGGTTTATCATGGGCTTATTTGCCGTGGAGATTCCACAGACCTACCAGGCAACTTTGCAAAACAGTCAGTGGCGTCTTGCGATGGAGGAGGAAATGGTTGCGTTACAGTCACGTGACACTTGGAATTTAGTCCCAACTCACCCTAAGGCATCCGTTGTCATTTGCAAGTGGGCGTTCAATGTGAAACACCGAGCATATGGTATAGTCGATCGTTATAAGGAAAGGCTTGTTGCACGTGAGTTCACTCAGACGTATGTTGTGGACTATCAAGATACCTTCTCACCAGTGGCACACCATTCTACACTTCAGATTCTTCTTATTGTTGTTGTGGTACGCGATTGGCCTTTGTTTCAGCATGACGTTAAGAATGTGTTTCTCTATGGTGATCTTCGAGAAAAAGTCTACATGTCGAACCGTTAGGGTTTGTTGCTGATGGGGAGTGCCAGCAAGTTTGTAGATTTCACAAAGCTATTTATGGCATTAAGCAAAGTCCAAGAGCATGGTTCCAGAAGCTCTCGGACTTGATTAAGAAGAAAGGATTCATGAGGTCGAACGTGAATCACTCGTTGTTTGTCCAGAGAACCCAGAGAGGTATAGTTGTTATTATGATTTATATTGATGATATCATTGTTACAGGAGATGATGTGTAGGGGATTAGCAAGGCTAAGGAGTTCCTTGGGCAACAATTTATTACCAAGGATCTTAGTCATCTATGATACTTCCTTGGGTTAGAGTTTGCCAAGAAGCAACAGGGTCTTGTGATGACTCAAAGGAAGTATGTTACAGACCTTTTGGCAGAGACAAGCTTGAGCGGGTGCAGACCTGCTGCTACTCCTATGGTCCCCAGCGTAAGGCTATACGCCGATGATACAAAGGAAGTGGATAAGAGGAGATACAGATAGCTGGTTGCGAAGCTACTTTATGTTACAATCATCGGACCAAACATCTCATTTGTCCTTAGTCAGGTCATCTAGTTCATGAAGCAACCCATAAATGTGCATATGGATGCAATTCTTATGATTCTGAGGTACTTGAAGACATCTCTAGGTGCAGGACTACTTTTCAAGAGAGGGACATCCCTCAATGTCTCAACTTGCACAGATGTAGACTATACAGGATGCTCTAAGGATAGAATGTAGACTATACAGGATGCTCTAAGGATAGAAATCTATCTCAGGATTTGATGTATTTATTGGTGTCTTTTTAGTATCCTGCAAGAGCAAGAAGTAGACAATGGTTGCCAGATCAAACACAGAATCAAAGGACAAAGCTACGACACAAGGGACCATTGAGAGGATGTGGGGCAGATCAGTCCTGGTCGTCCTTGGCATTGATGCACCACTTCCCATGCAAGGTTTTAAATCTCGATTTCAATTTCATTTTGAGATGACGAAAAAATGAAATAATTTTGAAATTTCGTCGAAAGTTCGGCCAAAATCGGCCTAGATTTGTGAAGGGTCCATATCGAGTTTTCGATTTCGGTAGTGTCGAAATCGAAATTTGAAACACTGTTCCCATGCACTTACAATGTGACAACTAAGCTGCGCTATTTATTGCCAATAATCTTGTTTTTCATGAGAGGACAAAGCATATTGAGGTGGATTGCCACTATACACGTGACATGATTCAGGGAGGATTTATCTCCACCTCCTATGTCAATTCAGGGGAGCCGATTGCATATATCTTCACCAAAGCCTTGACTTGAGGCTCTTTTCAGAAGTGTGTATCCAAACTGAGCATGATCGACATCTATGCTCCATATTGAGGGGTAGTTAGAGATGTTTATGTATTTCCACACTGTTTATGTATTTTCTATTTCTTTTATCTACAATATGTAATTTATCCATTTGGACTCTATATAAATAGAGCCCTAGGGTCTCATGAATAACATAGATTATGATTCATCCAACGTGATCTTTCTTGGACCCCCATTGAAATAAAAAAAGGTAGTCTAGAGTAACCTATTAAAGCAACCTCTTGACATTTTTGAGCATGTTTGACATGTGGGCATAATAATGCTACGCAGGTGCCATATGCCCACTCTGCTTTAAGGTAGAGTTTGCAATTTGTCTAGGGAATGACATATTCATATCTAATAGGTGAACATATGGGGTCGCTGCTTCCAACCATTTTTATTTTGATTATTGCTATAGTATATAAACCCACTCCAATGGTCTGGTGGTAGTGCAATACATCTATCACCCAAAAGACCAGGGTTCAAGTCCCTCCTTGTGGGGGTTGCGTTAGGTAACTGACAACTAGCGTAGAAAATAGTCGGATCTTTTCAATTGATCAAGAATCCATGTAGCCGACTCTACTTTAAGTGGGAGAAGGCTTCACTATTTTTTTATTGCTATAGTATATAAGTTCAAGCATGCAAAAACGACCATTTATACCGTTTAAGCGAAACGGTGGAGTAGCTTCTCCGATCGGAGCTACTCGGCCCTTAGTTTGTTGTCCAACTAGAAGGCCCTACTAAACAACTACCTCAACCATTTTTATGTGTGGCTCCTGTTATGTCGCAACCCAAAACCTAATGTTCGATTATTTTAGGGATTTTCTTACTGTCAAACGGTAAGCAAACACTCCCTCCATTCCTTCGAATCCCCTTCAAAACTCCTTCGCCCCTTGTGCCTATCTCCCTCCCTTCGAAACCCCTTTGAAAACTCTAGAATCTACCCTCGCCTGGTCGTAGCCATCGCCGCTCTCGTCATAGTGAAGCTAGATCCCGCCCCCTCGATTTCAGCGATGCCACATGTTCCACCTCCCTCGCTGCTAGTGGCACCACCTGCTGCTCCAGCTCCCTTGCTGCCAGCAGCGAAGGTAACCATAAGTTTAGTTTGTTTTTTCCCCAAGTTTTGTTAGCTTAATTGGCTTGCTTACCGTTAGATTATGTTGATAAGTAGTTTGTTGGATTTGTTGTTCCCTTCTTACATTATATTAGAATCATCTCTTTCTCCCAAAAAAAATAATGTTTCTTACTTGATTTATTTTTGTTAAGCATGTTTGTGTTTTGAGACGTCCACTTCAATGATCTGCTGGTAGTACAATGTGCCTACCACTCAAAAGACCAAGGTTCAAATCCCTCCTTGCGGGGATTGCGTTAGATATCTGACAACCAACTTGAAAAATAGCCGGATCTTTCAACATGGATTTGAGCAAGAATCTATGTAACCGACCCTACTTATAGTGGGAGAAGGCTTCACCATTTTTTATGTTTATGTTTTGAGATGTTGAATTTGTTTTTAAAAATTAACACATGTTATGCATCAAAATTTTGTTCTTAACTCGCTTTTTTTCTTTTGCTTGAATTGCTTCTTTTATTTAATTTTTATAAAATCTGAAAATTTCTAAACCTATGAAATTATATGAGAATATGTATATAAACAGTAATTGATATATTTAAAATAATTAACAAAATGAAATTGACTGAAACCCTACTAAATCCATTTAATTGTATGACTGCTGACTACTCAGTCAATGACCTGGCTGATCAAGTGTCGTCTACTGACTTCTGCAACCTTGTATATGGTTACTTAGATGCTTGAAATTGTTACAACATGATGGGTTTTTTAATTGATTGTAGGAGAAACTTTAGTTTTGGCTTGTCATTAATTACTAGTGAACTGGGCCATTTCCTCCCTCTGTGTATGTGCTTAAACATTTTGGTTTCTGGCACATTTCCGTTTTGCAAAATGTGATGGTCTATGTTGAATTTTCTGCAGAAACTTCTGGAGTCCTTTACCGATAACCAATATCCTACAACCTTGATGAAACGAAAATTGGCTGAAGATCTTGGAATTACATACAAACAGGTCTGCATCATCTCGCTGCGTTTTGGCTTAGTGATTAATTTTACAAATCGAATGTAAGGGAACAAATTTGCAGGTACAAAAGTGGTTTGTTAATGCTCGCCACAGCTTCCGTGCTTCAGCTAATAGTCATATGCAAACTAGACAAAATTCTCAAGAGGCTGCTACTTCTGCATCAGCCAGGGAAAATTTGAATTGTGGAAAAAGTAATGGAGTTGAAGAGCTTTCACCCAATTGCAAGGGCGAGTCCCTGGACGCCACTGCTGTAGACGATTCTCCATCAAATACCTTGGATCCTAAGGCTGGCTGTGTTCTACCTTCAAGTGGTGGCAAAAGAAGCAGAGCCGTAGTTGACAGGGAGAAGCTGGTGTTACGGGAACTTAGGAAGCTAAAAAGAGGACATTAACAACATATCCATTTCCCTGAAAAGATCCTGAATGTTTTCCTGGTGTTATCCTCAGAAGGGCCTTGGAAGTTTTACCCGGAGGAGCAAAAGTTCACTTTGACGAGGAAATGCATGATATGCACCTTCCAGCAAAGATCATCACGTAGCTCAAACTAGCACTAATTCATCTGATTAGGCTAGACTAACTAGGAAGCATGGTGGCTCATCTTTATCTTCTTCGAACAGAAAGGAAGCATGCTCGATTTATGTACCTTTTTTCTGGGTCTTTGTTTTTGACACTGGAAGGATCCACAAGTCTTCCTAGACTTCGTTCAAGTACAGTGGAAGGACGTGTTTCCAAAAGTTTTGCCATCTTTAATTGATTGGTAATCTATCAAATATTTATTTTCTTCTACTAGACGTGATTGGATTAATCTTCATTTGCAGTTTTAATATTTCCAAGTGAAGCATTCTGCCATAGTTAGATGCGGCAGGAGCTCATATACACAACCTGTATACGTTATTACCCATTTACACTGTCAGCCTCTCCATCCCTGTTAGTAAGACAGAGACGTGGATGTATCTAATTACTTGTAGATAAATCCTTACAAGAAAATTACACCCCCATCTCTCCAGCTCTTCTCTGTGCTTATTCTTCCTCCTGGTTCCATCCCCATCACTACAAGGACCGCATCCTCGCTGTGTGTAGCTTGATCTGCTCTATAATTAGAGCCTGTTTCGTCGTGGTTCTCCATCCGATTGCTGCCTAGTTTCTTGTGAGTAGCTTCATCGTGTAAGTGCCTGGCAAGGTCCTTGCAAGGTTTAAGGATGCGCATTGTTGTTTGCAATATGGGGAGGTGCAGAGTATAGTCATTTGGTTGCGGGATCCCCCCATCCCCTTCTCCTCAAGTTAGTCACATTATCTTTGAGGGTGCATGGCATGTTGGTTGGTTGACTTTTTGAATCTATGTATTACTGTTTCATAAAGGATCAAAGGGTCTACTTCATTCTGACCAGTTTCTTTGTTTCCAGCCTTCCCCAAATAACCATGAGGTAAGTTAAGTTAGTGAAAAGGTGGCGCCTACATGACTTGTAGAACCCTTCCATAGGTTAATGGAACAATAACCGCTCCCACAAACTACGGAAAGTCTACTTTTTTTCTACAATTAACACCATTAGGCTGGGGGGTCTTTTGCCTACATCTCAATTTGTATTGGTCGTATCTTGAATGGCAAGTTCATAGCAACTACATTGCATGTGAAGTAATGAAATTTAACGAAGAATCGTTGTTTTTCTTGTACCAAAGATATATCATCAAAATCACTTGTCATAGCAGTTTATGTTTTGCTAGTACGAAAGAGATATGTCAAGATCTATTTCAATGGCATTCCAATGCTTTTTCTTAAATTTGAGTTAAACTTGTTGACAACTCCAACATAATGAGAAATATCATGTCTACTGTATACCGTAGGGTATATTATACTGCATGTAGATAAGGCTTTAGGATTAATCTTCATATCTCAATTTTCTTCTTCTATTCTTAGACTATTCTTCATGCTTAAGTTGATTTGTACTCAAAGATAAGCTTGCAAGTTTGGCTTTGTCCATGTTTATTTTGAAGTATCTTCTTACAATAAACTAACGCTTGTTGAGAGACTCTTCAACAATATACTATTCTTTTTCTCTTTAGTTTGTGTTCCTTCTCTCTTCCGCTTCATTATTCACCCTAGAGTCTCTCTTAGGTGTGTGTGCTCTACATAGGATGAGTTGATCCTAAGTATAGGAAGGTGGATGAACCGAGTTGTTCATATTGCATCTTGTTCGGTCACTTTTTGTTATGGTTTATATTTAGGGTGCACTTTACCTTAAGTATGGGAGGGGGATGGGGGTGACCCCGTCATGTTCATTTTGCGTCTTTTACATTTTGTATATTTTACTTGTAACCCTCGGTCAATCTAGTTTTTTATTTTCTCGACTACATGTAGAGGTTGACCGACTTCGTCTCTTTTCACCCATCTATGCTCAATACGATCTATATTTTCCTTATCTCTCCTTCGTCACTGTGAAGACATAGTTGACACTAAGTATAAGGGACATTGTATATATTTTCTATATATGCTTTCAATCATAACTCATACTTTCACGTATTTTCTAATAAGGATAAAATCCAGGATTAAGGCTTGAAAAAGCTTGTTATAAAATATGTATAATATGTATTAAATATACAAAAATAAGAGTTGTAAAATCGATATGTATAGGTTTAGAAAAGACTAACTCACTTTCTTTAAAAAGGGATAAAACCCATAAAAATCTACATGTCTAAAAATTCATGAAATTTGCAAAATCAATACAATAACAAAAAAGTTAAAACCCTTGAAAATTGACTTCAAAAAATGATTGCATTTGCATTTAAATAATGGTAACCCTCAAACCAATCTGGAATAGTCTGAAGAATGGATCTTTATTAAGGCCATAATCCACCTCATTTCAATGAAAATTCCTAGGAATTGAAATTGACACTTCTCATGTTGTCAGACTTAATTCTTTGGATTCCATAAAATTGTGTTCATGCTTCAACTTTGTTTGTTTAAATAGAATATTCCGCGTCATCCATACAACTCTTAAATAATGACTTGACTTGGATTATGCACTATGTACTTAGATCGACCTAAATAAGGTAGCGAAGGGCCATCTCATTCTAAGTCTAGTAAGCACATGGTTGTATCGTCTTAACAAGGGAGTTGTAGGGTCCTTAGAGATCAGTGCATCCCTAACCAATTGTTTAGCAGTATAGGAATCTAAAGACAAGAATTGTGGATTGAAATAAAGCTTCGAATGAGAAATAGTCTACTGACACAAGGAGAAATTTCTCTTGCATCCAACAATCAAAAAATCGATTAAAAATATAAAATAAATTCTCAAAAACATGGGTGAACAAAAATATTCTATATTCATCAGAGCAATATTCTTATAATGTAATGCAAATTCCAAAGTCAAATTCAAAGTAAGACTTTGCAGCCGAAGACCTCGCTACCCTGGCCAAGCTCCACCGAGGAGATGTTGCTACACTTGTCGCACTCCACTTCTCTTCTTGTCCCATACTTCTTAGAGCCAGTTTAAATTGAATTTAAAAGGAAATACCCTAGTCCTCGAGGAAGAGTAGCTAGATAAGATAATCTTAGGGTGCTTTGCTAGAGTGAGCGGCTTTCTCACCTCTTTAAATAGGAAAGGCTAACACCCCTTACACATTGTTATAGTCAACTTCAAGGTTATTGGAGTATGCATATGAACAAATAGTTTCAACCTAACAGTTTAGGTGATCTTGATGGAGATTCATGGAACCCGAGGACTATTAAGTTAAGTCTTAATTTTAGAGAAGGTCCACCAAACTATTAATCCAAATGTCTGATTGAACTTCATACTCTAATTTTAAAGATTGGTTTGATAATAAGAAGTATTCCGAGTTCTTTATTTTTCTTTTCCTCTTTCTTTCTTACACTTATTTTTCTAATAAGTGTTTGCTAAGGGACTGGCAAAGTTTAAGTATAGGAGGATAATGAATCTCTGATTCATTTAGATTATTCTTTAATTTGTCTAAATTCTGAAGTAAAACATGTGTAAATAAGAAATAAAATCCATTTCTTAAGAAAATCATGCTCATGAATAAAAGTGTGCTTTTAACACTAATTTCAATAAAGTAAAAGAATAACAGAAGAAAAGCAAAAGAAAGTGCACACACACACACGCACATGCGCACACACATATATACACACACACACAGAGAGAGAGAGAGACTATCAAATTTTAACGGTCTTCGAGTTGCTATAATCAACCTGTTCTGGAAGGATGGCATAGGAGTCTCCATTTCTGACGAAATTGGAATGATATATTAGAGGAACATAGTGATGAAAAGGCATGGCGTCATTTTCCAAAAAAACCAGAAAAATAAAAAAAGAAAGGCAGGAGTAGCCCATTTTTCTCTCCATACCTACATACGTACATACATACGTAAATACATCCATATATACATACACACATACGTACACACACATGGGAATAACTTCAAATAAAATTGGGGTTCACAACCCCATGGTGAGCCAACAATCTCATCCATCTATTTTATATCATACAATTAAAAAAATAACGTATCAATTGCATTAATTTAAAGAGGAGAAACATATTTTAGTTATTTTGTCACATTCTAAAAATAAAATATGGCAATCCATAACCTAATTCAAATGGATTCTTTTTCTCTCTCCCACATTGGTGGTGGTCTCTCTCTCTCTATGGTGGCTGTGATGACAGGTGGTGTCAGTGCGTGGAGTGAGAGGGGCAGTGTGTGGAGGTCGTTGACATTCAAGGAGGTTGTGTATGGATCGAGAGGGGATCACACGACGACCTAGAAGGAGGTCGTATGGTTGTGCTAGGTAATTTGGTTGCACACGACCTGGATGGCGGAGGATTATGATGGCACGCAGCGGCCACGAACCTCCCAACTGTGTTTTAGTGAACTCGAGGTTAATCACTGGTAGTCTTTGTTCCAACCCTTCTAATTAAGGAGAATAAATGTGTGTTGTAGTTGGGTAGGAATCGTCTATCAAAAACCACATCGAGTGATAATATCGAAAATTAAATCTCAATGCACTTGATTTATTTATTTTACTTAGGTAGGTCCCAAGGACAACATAAGGAGGAAATATGAGGGTATATAGTTAATTATCAAATAATCCATAAAATGTAGGTTTTCAAAAGAAGAATATTTGTTTGTTCTTTTTTATTTTCAATTTTCATGTGTTTTAGATTTAAAAGATGTAATTAATTAAAACAAAAATGAGATGCAAATAAATAAAAAATGTATATGTTGCAAATATTTTAATGCAAGAAAATAATGCTACGTAGTGTGCGTGAATAAATAAAAAATGTACTTTCTAGAGAATTTTGAACAAAATGAATGTGAAAATTTGCAAAGATGAGATGCAAATAAATAAACAGGGCAAGCATTTCAATTTAATCAACGAGTCCTAATGATCTATTGATTCAGAAATTATTGGATCATTTAATTCCCAATCGATTCCCCTGATTTTGCATGATTTGGTGAGTAGTTAAATTAATAAAAGGAAATCAAAATGCACCTAGAAATGAATGTACAAATTTTTGGAACTAATTAATGCTAAATAAAGCCTCTAAAGAATGATTCAATGTTCAATAATTATAGAAGATATAATAAGCTTTAAAACGATATCGAATTCATAGAAATCAGATAGTAAGTGTGATGAACCATTTGTCTACCTCTATTAATAATTTTGAATTGTTATAGTATAGGAGACAGAAATCAAATGAAAAAATTCACATGCTTGAATATATGGCAAATTTTTACTTGGTAAGTATACCAAGGTCGAAATCAGGGAATAATGTCTCTTTAGGTTAATAGTTAAATTAATCTAGGTAATTAAATAATTTCAATATTACTTTCTATGTCAAAAATTGATGCATGAAATGAGAGTTAAAATTAAAGGAAAAAGAAAAGTGATTATATTCTTAATCCTCTAATTATGTAATCGATCACATCCTTAAAATATTTCACAGATCTAAGGTGAGTCCAACAAATATTTATTAATAAAAATCCTTCTTTGCAGATTCAAAGTATTCAAGAAACAAATCTTGCAAATGATTGAGATCAGTATCCAAATTATTCTTTAAAAATCAGATCTCCAAACTCTGTGCATATTGACTCTCTAAAAATAATATTGAAATAACCAAACATCAGGGAGACCATTATTTAAGCCTCCTTTATTTAATCTATGCAGATTAGATCAATTTTCTTCAAATGAAATTGCTAAAATAAGTCAAATAAATCATGCATATATCAATTTAATCCTCAAATATTAATTGACATTAAAGAGCCTCTAATCTGTTCACAGTTGATATGAAAAGATGGAGCTTGAAACAAGCTTCAAAATAGCATAAAATATGCAAAATTTGGATTTAAAATGACCAAGATATATTCAAAATAAGTTCCAGAGGTTGAAATGTAAATAAAATAAAATTTTATTGCAATTAAGTCCTCTAAAATGAGAATTATTTTTTAAAAAAATTCAGCTAGTGGGTGAATTTCTAGAATTTAGTTAGCAAAAAGTGGACCAATTACGGTGAATTTAGATAATATAGTTTTACAAAATTAACTACAAGTCTTAAAATTTCAAACTAAGTCTCATTAAAAAAATAATAAAACTGCTTAACACCATCTTAATTTTGATTTTTGGAAAAGATAAATTTTTTGGTCTAAAAGAGTACACAACCACATGGGTATATTTGCAAATATAGAACTATTTAAAATAAAAGCATTAGTGCCTAAGATCACTTTTGGAATTCCATATTATGGTTGTATATAGATGTAGATTTTTTGGCGAGAACGTGGGGAACATATGAGGTGGGACTTGAGTGTGATTAGATATGCGAGGGGGGCGGGGGATGGGGCTTGGGCTCCAAATGAAATCTCTAGTCATGTGCCTACAAGCATGTAACTCCTATGGCTAGGGATCAACTCCTCTTAACCATCCTGTGGTTGGGAAGAGGATCTGAAGAGGAGATTAGATGGAGATGGAAGTTGTTGGACATGTAAGCCAATAACAAGAAATTATACAATAAAAACTATTGTGAATTATTCCATTATATGAATTAAAGAGTAAAATATGATTGTGATTATAAGGTCCCTTAATACAATTAATGTGATATAGCCATGAACATCTTGATATCATACAGTTGTTGATCTAAAGAGTTAGACCATAGAGGTTAGTGCAAAGTTTTAATTCTACAAAGTTAGATCGAGGACACAACCAACATCGTCATGTAATATTCTATATGGATCTCCATTTTGAGAAGAGATGGAAATCTTCTCTAAATATTCATATTTGACACTTTTAATGCAAGTCCTCTGTGAGAAATAGAGATTTGTAGGTGTTGGATAAGTTAAGATAAAGAGTTAACTTGATGAGATCGAGATACTAAAGACATGTATCGTATGTTATCATGAACATGCAAATACCCTTTGAAGGGAGACATATAGACATCTTATCTCTGAATGTGCACATTTGGCAGACTGGCCCGACAAGGTCTATATACCAGCAAGATGGTGTGCATATAGGATAATATGAGATGTATGATCCCTCGAACCTACATGTTCATACTTTCTAAATTGGGAGATAAAGCTCACTCATGAGACATTGGGGTCACAATGAATTCCATGCATGATCCTCTTATTTATGAAATAATATAAGAATTTGATAAAATCAACATGACTTTGGAAAGCATATAATTGATA
Organism: Ottelia alismoides; assembly: GCA_037367405.1. NCBI lineage: Eukaryota > Viridiplantae > Streptophyta > Magnoliopsida > Alismatales > Hydrocharitaceae > Ottelia > Ottelia alismoides. The sequence continues at coordinate 125,928 of JAZKJV010005993.1, read as the reverse complement.
TTGTCCCCCATTGATCGATTGAGAAATCTATTGATAAACACTTGAAGGAGACATCCGAACATGGGATTGAACTTCAGGTTTAATCAAAGTATTTCAGTATATAGGATGCTTGAATATTTAAAATACTGTAGGTTGATGTGAACATAATAGATTAGCTACCATGACACTTTAATTTCCGAAGAATGATGAAACCGAGTGGACTGCAATGATTCTAATTTGACGTTAAATGAATAAGACTTAATTGAAATTAATCTCCATTCATAGAACTGGTATCTAGACCGAACAAGTTGGAAATTGATCTGATTAGCAGATAAAAACCAAGTTTGGGATTTGTTATAAAGCCTCTATATCAAAGCCAAGGTTGGTAGAAGGGTCCACAATTGAGAAAAATTGTACAAGTATGGTCATTGATGAAGCTATGATTGGAACCTTCCTCAGTTATATTACTCATTTCAATCTTAGTGAAGATCTCCTACAAAACCTCAAGTGTTCCTTAGATCTGTGACAACAGATTTAGAGTTTTATTTTCTAACAAATTATTTGAAGTTGTTAAAGAGGACACACAAGAAGTTTTTCTTAGGGGAGATACACACAAAAGTATATGACACTTAGGTTTTATGATCATTCATCACCAAAATACATAATGGCATCACAAGAAGAACCATACTCTAGTAAAAAAGATTAGGTCACATTCAAATAAGACTAACAAAGATGACTAAGTTATAGACTTACCTAATCTTTCCTACAAGAAGGTGGACATGTGTTTAACATGTGAACTGGAAAATACCATAATAGAATAACCCTCCAAAGTCAATAGTTCATCAGCACCTCTGGACCTTTAGAGATTCCACACCTAGACTTATTTGGACCTAAAAAATATGAAAGTTTAAGTGGATGTCATTATCAGCTTGTCATAGTATATGACTACTAATGTTTCACTTGGTTATTGTTCATTTATGTAACGATTTAGCTTTTTCAGAGTTTGAAAAGCTAATCAATCGGATATAGATATGAATAAGGTGTGAGTTCCTTACGAGGGAGGTACCACTAGACGAGGAACGGGGAGAATAACATTATTGATGGCAGAATAAGACTTTTGCTAAATAGAATAGAGCACAACATAATTAACCAATCAATCAAACACATTGCAAAGGATATTAGTGTTGAAACCAAACCAGGTGAAAACCACAACCTCAGTCTTCCAACTCTGGATTTTCGCTTAGCTAAGCCAACTAAATGCTTTACTGTAGCCCGATATTTCTATGTGCATATCTCAACTATTTACAAAGCTTCATGCTTTACAACTTCGAATCAAACATCAAAGTCAACGCTACAAATATGACACCACGACAATACTAAGGGTGAACAAGATCGGATATCCTCTAACTTCCTTGGTAGCGCATGCTCCATAAATCCAAGAATGACCTACACATATTTGGATCTAACATTAATAGTTTCTACATAGAAGAGATATGGAAATGATATTTTCACAATATTTTTCTCATCAATGTCATAGATAATTCTCAATTAATACGCATAATGCTATAAATAATCAGTAGAAGCAATAATCGTAGATAATATCAAAATATATGTACATGCAATTATATATTAATAAGGACAAGTAAACATAAATAATATATCAAAGAGTAATATCACCATTGTTGTAGCCTACCAGAAGTGTTATGACTTCTGTTAGAAGAACTATGTCATTTGGAGGCAATCGAACATTGCTTGTTGAAAGCTTTTCTTTAACAAATTATCTTTAGAACTATTTTTATCATAAATATAGAAGAGCTCGAAGAATCATATAGAGATAAGAAATTATCACTCTGAGAATATTTTTCTTCACTTTTAGAGAGTGAGAGTGAATTGTATATCTGATAACGTTGTGTATAGGATCCCTTATATAGGGGTTCACAAGAATATGGTCGTTGGAAACGAAGTAAGAAAGAAGTCAACAAGATTGTATACTAGTGTTCCATCATGCAAACTGAGATAATCGATTATTTCAAGTTGATCGATCATTTTGACAAGGTGATCGATTATTTGATGACTACTAGGGTATTGTATTCAAAATGTGATCGATCATGTAAAAAAGGTGATCGATCATCCCTGCTTGATAAGGTAAACCTTATGGTCGATCATGCATGTTCGATTATTGAAAAAAAAGTTTGGTCGATCATGTCTGGTTAATCAGTGAGAAAATATTGTCGATTAGTTCTGAGTTACTTCGACCAATTTTGAATTAGAAAGTTCTGAGAATATATCTTCATGTTACAACTTTTTAAATACAATGTAAAATACTACAACTTTGATTCGATAAAGTGTTTTTTTAACTATTGCAATCTAACAATCCATAGTATGCAATTCATACTTTATAATTTCTATCTTTATTAAAATATCATGCATACATGTAAAAAAGTATACAAGCGAGCGACTCAACCTAAATGGTTTCAATTTTAACAAAATGTAATTAACAATCAAGGTCGTGTTATTAACACTTCGATTGATATCATCAATCGTGCAAACCTTGGCATGGAAGTTATGCATCAATGTAATGCTCACAACTTCCCTCTAGACTTTGTTGTTGTTGAAGCTCCATCTATAAACGGATAAGAATTCTTGTTAGTGTATACGAATTGTTGAAGTATAATAGAAATGCTAAACCTACTTTAAATAGGTCTAGTATTTCTGCTTTTATTTGATTCAATAAGGTATATTCTTCTATTTGTATCTTTTTTGAGATATATGTGTGCCACCTTCATAATAAACTTGGAGATTAATAAAGAAATAGTAATATCTCCTTTTTTTAATGATGATAAGATATTAATATGTTAAAGAATTTAAACATTGTAAAGACATGTCTTGCAATTAATCAGAGAAGCTTAGAAAACTTCAAATTGAAGAAAAATTTACTTTCTCCCCTTACTAAAAGAATTATTAAATCAAATCTTTAATTACAAGGCTTATGACAATAACAACTTCTTAACAAAGTTCTTAACTTTTTATTAAATCTCCCCATCAGATCCATAACTCTTTGGTACAACAAACTTTTACTCTTCCCCTTAATACTTTTATTTGTTCTCCTTCTTTTTATTATCATTAAAAAGGTTAATAGGAAAAATCAAATGCAACTTTCATTAATTATGGATAAAACAATTACAAAAAAATGTTCATAGCATGAATTAGTTCCATTACATAGAAATTTTAAAGATAAACAAAAAAAACAAAAATTAAAAAAGGAAATAAGAATACCAGCAAAAAGTCCAGAATATGGGGTCATAATCACTATCATCCACATCACAAAGAGGCAGTGGATGAGAAGATTGTTTTCCATTTGGATGACTGATCTGATCTCAAAGTTATAACTAAACTCAAGAAACCAAACTCTTTAGACCCATCATCGTCGTCGTCATCATCTTCTTCTTCTTATTCAAGATCTAGCATCACAATCGACTTCCCTTGAGAGGAAGACAGACCAACAACTGAAGGGTGAGGACGAGGATGGGTCGAGGTAGCATAATGAGCCCTAGTAGGAGGAGTAGGGAGGTGAGGAGGCTATATGTGGCAGGGTTTGGCTAGAGGAGGGTTCAAAGAAAGGCTAAGCTTCTGAACATCATCCAAGAGCTTGTAGATGACCTCAGCCTACACATTGGAAAACTGTGAATAGTCATTTATCTAAAGATCCATGTTGATGTTATGAAACATCATCGTGGCAGCATTCACTTGGATCTTAATGATTAGGTCCTATTGCGAGCACAAACTTTGTTGTAATACAACGGGTTAGGGCAGACTAGAGAAGGGAAAAGTCCAATTTAGTGTGGAGCAGGAGTAGGTACGAGAGGGCTTAGTCCAAAGGGAAGAGGAGGGTTATCATCAAAGTCTCAGCTAAAATGCATAACCTCGATGCCAAAGGGTCTGATCTTCTTGACACGCTCAGGGTCGCCTTGCATAATCATAAAAAAATGAGATTGGATGTGGGGGGCTAGAATGGCTAAGGAGAGGTGGTACACTTGTAATGTTGCTAAGATTGATAAAATAAAATGACACAAATTAAAAGGGTGATAGTTAATAAAAGTGTAGATCAAGGCAATGATGTCATTCATGACATGGGTAGAGTTGGCGATCTTGTTCCTCAAGTTGCAAGAAAAGGCATGGTTGATGAATCGAGGGAGGAATTTCAAGTATGGATAGGTAGAAGGATTGTGTGATTATAAGGCTTGCAACGAAGTCAAGCAATCACGTCTTTCATCATGATCAAGATTTTCCATAATGTCAGTTAGGGTTGAGACTGGGTTAGTACAACCCAACTGTGACTAAGAAGTGAACTATACACCACAAAAGTGTGTGAATGGGCAGTAGTTTGATGTTGGTAAATCTAGGAATTGCCAATGTCTTCCAATTTATGTAAAATTCCATGATTGAGAAGGGTAAGATGGAGTTGATAAGAGACTGGAGAGAATCGGGAAAGAATAAGTGGTCATAAAATGAGCGAATATGGTTTTGATCAAAGGCAGTACCATACTAGGGGAAATAGTTCCTGAAAATATTCCATAGGATCGGTCTATAGGTGAAGACGGTGAGACGAGAAAAGATGTAGAGATAGTCTCGGGAAGAGGAGGGTTGGGGTTCCCCAAACAAAGATTGTCCCTTCTTGGAGGTCTAGTTAGCCATGACATATAGTAGACATTCATAAAGATGATATGCTCTATTATAATAGAGAAGTTAAAAATGAAGGAAAATAGTTTAAAAAATGACATGGAAATCTTAGATGATCAATTATAAGAAACTAATGATCAATTAGGATGAGTGATCAAGCTAAGAAGGATGATTGATCAGAGCTCTGCTACCGTGAAGAGAGATGATTTTGGTGTATTCTGGTTAATGAAGAGAAGTGGTTTGAGAACTTGGCAATGTATCACCTTAAATAGAGAGTATAGAGGTGGTGGAAGGGGTTAAAGTCAGTGTTTGAATTCAAAAAAGATAAAAAAATGCCAAATAAATATGATTTGACAACCCATTGAAAAAGAAGCTTATGATCTATCATACATCTAATAAGTCAAGATCAGAACATCAAGGCACAATTACCTAAAATGCTATCCCACAAAAATTTGAATTTTGAAATGGAAATTCAAATCCACTTAGAATGATCGTTCATGTCTCGGCATCTTGAGTGATCGATCAAGTTTGATCGATTTGATACGTCTACTGACCGATTGACATAAATTTTGAGGAACCTTTTTTCATGAAATTTTAATTCAACAAATATCTCTCAAAGTAGACAAGGCTAAATCTCTTCTAATCTTCTCAAACTAAGGTGCAACTAAGGATTTAATTAAAATGTATGCAAGTTGACTGCCTATGGAAACATATCCATACAATTTTCACCTTCTTCACGAAGAAAATGATGTATAACATCAATATGATTCATTCAAAAGTGATCAACATGGTTCTTTTCTAGATTGATAGAATTAGGGGTGTCATTGAGAATACAATTTTGTCTAAAGGTTAGACCAAAATCAGAGAAAAATATTTCATCCAAAGTAGTTGGGAACAAGCTAAAGAGGTGGATATATACTTTGCTTTAGTAGTCGAAGTGTTACATATGCTTGATTTTTAGAAAACTAATATATAAAAGCATTTCCCAAGAATTGGTATTAGTTGCTCATACTTATTTTATCAATTTGATTACTAGAATACACAAATAAATCCATGCAAGGCATCTTAGAACAAAAGAAATATAAGTAAAGGCAAGACAACAAAATCTTTTTTACAATTTTTACTTTCTTTAGGTGCCAACCGAGAACATGCCACTGAACAGGTGTTGAAAAGTATATTAAGTATGCTCGCAGTTAAATAGAAAAGAGAGCTGATCATACCTTTATAGATTTTGTTATATGGGTTTTCCTAATTCATCGAGATAAAAGAGCATAGTAAGGATAAATGAGGTTGACTTTCCTACACTTATCCATTCCAAACTTTTTAATGATTTCCTTTGTATACTTCTGCTGTGAAAAGAATGTACCATGTTCAGCCAGCATGATCTACAGTCCTAGGAAGAACTTCATTTCTCCAATCATACTTATCTTGAACTATTCCCGTATATCTTTAGAGAACTTCTTCAAAGAGATGCATTAGTTGAACCAAACATAATGTCATCCTATAAATTTATACAATTAAAATATCAGACAAAACAGAATCGCCAAATAAGGCTCAATATTCTTTTCTTATTTTAGACTTAGAAATCAGGCATGATTGACTAGGCATCTTGAGGTGAGTAGAAAATTTCTAAGTCTGCAAACCATGCTCTTGGAGCTTGCTTAGATCTATGTAGAGATTTTCCATGTTTGAAAATGTGATCTAGTATATAGGATTCGTCAAAACCTAGATTCCTTTTAAACGAGCAAATGCTAACAACATTTTAATAGACTCAATCCATGTACCCAGCGTAGAGATTTTGTTTAAATTGATGCCTTCTTGTTAGAGATTTTTTTTTTAAATTGATGCCTTCTTGTTGAATATATCCATCAACAAGTCTTGCCTTGTTCCTAGCTCGTCCAATTTATTTATAAAAACCCACTTAGTTCATATAATTGTGTGGTTCTATTTATTTATAAAGATCCATAATTGTTTGGTTCTGAGGTACAATTTCCCATACCAGTCCTTTCAAACTGGACAAGTTTCTCTTGCATTGCAATAAAACAAATTTCATTGTTGCAAGCCTCATCAATTGAATTTGGCTCAACTCAGGATACAAAAGCAGAAAAGTAGATGTGTTGAAGTGTGATCTAGTTTGAATTCCCTTTGAGATATCTCCAATCACCAAGTCCTTGGGATTGTCTCTAACACAACTGAAGTCCTTGGGTAGACCATGGGTATTCTCTCTCATATTTTTTGAAGGATCGTCTGCTTGAGATTCTTCTCATTTTCCAACTCATGTAGTTGAGGAGATATTCCTAAGCTCCCATCAAATGAAATGTTTATTGTTTCCATGATAGTCATTATTTTCTTTATGAATAGCATGTAAGCTTTGCTGCATAAAGAGTTTTATAGGAAGATATATCCTTTACTTTCAGGGTCAAACTTTTAAATATTTTCCTTAGTGTTAAGAACAAAACATTTGCATCAAAAGCAATAAAAATAGACAATACTTGGTAAGCATCCATAAAAAGCTCAAAAGGAGTCTCCTTTTATACTTGCCGGATTAAAGTCTTATTGACGACACATCAGGATGTATTTACAATTTCTACTCAAAAATATCAAGGTAGATCAAATTTGCATTATTGTACAAGCATATTCTTGAACAGTGCAAAATTTTCACTCAATTATGCCATTCTGAGCAGTTGTTTTGGGTGTTAAAAATTCATGCTTGATCCCAACCTTTGGACAATTCTCAAAAAAATATCGTTCTCGAACTCCCCACCATGATCACTTCTTAACTTAGTGAAAGTAGCTCTTTTTCCATTCTAAATCCGCTTGACTAGATTTTAAAATACTAGAAAAGCTATCTTTGAAGGAAAATAACAAAACTCAAATGAACCAATAGTATTAGTCATTTATAATATAACAAAATAGTAATAACATCCCCCTAAAATTTTGAATTTTGTAAGTCCAAGTAGGTCCATGTGTAGAAGCTCTAAAGGTCTTGAGATGATGATAAATTATTTATTTTTCAGGGTATTTTATGGAGTTTCCATAATTCACATGTTGAGCATATGTCCACCTTGTATGATGGCTTAGGTAAGTTTTTAACAAGTCATTTTTCCAAGCCTATTGATTAGTTTCAAATGTGAGCTAATCTTTTATTCTAGAGTAAATGTTTATTTTGAATTGCAGGTAATCTAACAAAAAATGATCATCAAACCCAAGTGAAGGATGAGAGGTTGGCCTCGCGTATAACAGAAACATGGAGATTGGATCAAATCTGATGTAGGTCAACTAGTCATACTAGTTGGTATAACAGCAGAAAAATAAAAACTTCTAGATGAAATCACATGGCTCAAGAACCTTACTCATGTCATTTCATCAAGATTACAGGAGTTTAGACTTACCTCTTGAAGCATGGTTGTGATCATGAAACCTCCAAGCAAAGATGCTTTCTGACTCAAGTCTGATCTGATGAGAGTGCACTTGTGAGCGCGGTGATGAGACACGTGCTTCTTGCAATCTCGAGTAATAATCCGAGCGTGGAACCTCCTGATTTCATCTCACGAAATCCGTTGTATTCTTTACGAGCACGAGGCACTGCGGTAGACCAAGTTCCTCGAGCGACAAGTCTGGCAACACAACAACAGCACGATGACAATCGCGGTCTCCACCAACCTAGGCCAAGAGGACGACCTAGGGTTGTAGAGGGAGGTTGTGGAGGCTTGTGGAGATAATGAGAGAGAGACTCATTTTGAAACAATTGCATTCGTGATATTCTCAAGAGGGCTAGGGTTAGCCTTTCTTTTATAACAAATTGGAAGTCCATTGATCACAATCCATGTGCTCTTAAAAATCAATGGTTGAGAGAAATTTGTGCTTCTTTTAAGTTACAAAATCTCAAAGTAATAAGTCAAAAACCATTTCCAAATTATTTCTTTAATTAAATCAATTAATCAACAAGTAGCATTAGGTTTAGGGTTGACTCCACCCACCTCCCTTAATAAGGGTGGACCTCCACCACGGTGAAACCTCCATGGTTGTCCATTCCCAATGAGAAGTGGAATGAGTCTATTCCATTATCTTCCAATTTTTTTACTTTATTAATTAATTTAATAAATGAATAATCATAAAATAATTTCTAAATTATTTGTGATAATTTCAATTAGACCATTGACTATTAAGAATTATAGTCTTCTATCCAAAATTCAATGTAAATCATATTTACATTAAATTGTGTAAAGTGAATCCAATTCACATTAACTTATAAATTATGAATCTTACTCACAATTAGCTCTTTCCATGATATTGTGGACCATATCCACATTATCCATGATTATTGTGGATAGTGTTTTCCACTTTAATCCTATCCATGATAATTAAATCCAATTTAATTATCCAAGATATTTCTTTACACATGTCTAAATATGTGAATCATATCCACATTATTTGTGATAACTAAATCCTATTTAATTATCCAATTTTCCAATGTTCAGGTAATATTGCTCATGGAACAATTCCAGAACTCCTTTAAGACTTGTGTGCCTTCTCCTTAGATACTTGGAGACAAGGTCAGGGCGTTTGTATATGCCATGTATAGTGACTTGGATAGTGAGATCTAATCTCATATCCAGGTCTAGAAAACCGCTCAGAAGTGTCTAATTTTGAAGACATAATATATCATCTTCCCATTGCATCCAAATCACATTCGAATCAATATCCAACAATTGGATCAAGATCGGATATCCAGTCCACTGAGAGGAGTCACTAAAATCCAAACATGTTTCATCATTCCCTTGTAATGGAAGCATCATGGTATACAATCGTTTAAGATCACATCATCCTCGAGTATTCCTAATATTCGTACATCCTACATACTGGAAGACCATGATCAAATCCAAAGTTCTGATCTCATTTTGGATTGTTTCCTTTCAGATTTTCTATTAAGTTTCTCATTTGATCATTTGGAGTTGGTGTCGATCATATGCTTTCCGAAAGAATATATCATACCCATAAATCATGTCTTGCTTCCAAAAGGAGATGACCATCGATGAAATTTGGTCAGTCCCAATATCTCATGAGTGAGCTCATGTCATCTGGTTCGGTAGTGAACTTGTATGATCCCTTTGAGAGAACGTATCACTCGTATGCCCCTGTATGCACACCAGCTCGCTAGTGTATAGACATTGATTAGATCATCAACCTAATGGCATGCCTAATGTGCATCTTCAAACATATAGTGATAGATTTGTCTTCAATAAGAGGATATGTGCCTATATTGTGACAACATACGACATAGGTCTTAGCTATCTCGATCTCGCTAAGTCAATTCTTTGACTTAACACATCCAACACCTTTGAATCTCTATTCCTATGAAAAAGATCTACATCAAGAGGTCAATCCAATATTAACCTTTGGAGTAAGTATTTCCATCTCCTTCTTAAGCTGGATACCCTTTCTTGACAATCATTTGACGGTGCAAGTTGAGTCCTCGATTTGACACTTTAGATTATCAAATCAGTACCTGCCTCTATGATCCAACCATTAGATCAAAAACTATATGATTGTAAAAATGGTAAAAGTGCATACCCTAATTGTACGAATGGATCCAATAAGTGCTTGCATTCATTAATCTCAGACGGTAGTGAAAATCAATAACTTGTATTAGTAAAAATATTAAAATAACATTTATTATAGAAATGGTTCGCCATGGGCTCACATGTCTGACAATCTCCCACCAGCCCTCAAAACCATTCTGGTACAATCTGTTAATCCATACTCATAACATGATGGTCAAAACCTTTTGGGACAAAGGTTTGATAAGTGGATTGGCAATGTTGTCAACAGAGGACACCTAGGTGATGACGATGCCACCACACTTCTATATCTCCTGATTGATGTGGTACTTCGATTTGCTCTTTTGATGCCATCTAGGTTCCTCCTCCTGAGCTATGTATCTCATGTTATCACAGAGCAACAGGATGAGAGTATCTGAGGAAACTACGCCTAGCTCCAAGATGAACTTGCACAACCATACCGCCTGTTTTGTAGCATTCGATGTGGCAATGTACTCAATTTCTGTTGTCGAATCAGTCGTGGTGTTCTTCTTGCTTCTCCGACTCATAGAACCACCGTTCATTGGAAGTCTGAATCTGTGTATCTTAAGACTCAGTGATACTATCTCCATAGACCAAGATGTAATCTTGTGCCAGTCTTAGATAATTGAAGGATGTTCTTTAGTGCATTCATGTGTTATTCTCCATGGTAGGATTGGTAAAGGCTTACCACTCTCATTGCATGGTAGATATCTGACCTTGTGCACATCATGGAATACATTTCAATGCATATGGGCATCCAGCCATGGCCTTCTTTTCTTCAACACTTTGAGGAGACATACGCTTAGATAGGTGGATACTATGTCTTAGGGGAAGGAAGCCTTTCTTGGAATTTTCCATATGGAATATTTTCAAATATTTTCTTAATGTACCCTTGTTGGGATAATCCAAAAATTCTCTTTTCTTTATTTTATGAATAGCTTCATATCCATGGTGTGCAACAGCTAGACCTTAACACTGGTCATCTATCTTGTATCATTCCCAGTGTAAGGATGTCATCTACATAAAGCATGATGAACACAACAATGCTTCCACTAAGCTTCTTGTATACACGTGGCACATCGTGATTTTGAGTGAAATCATAACTCTTTATGGTTTCATCGAATCTGATGTTCCAACGACGAGAACCTTGTTTGAGCCCACAAATGGACTTCTTCAGCTTGCACACTTTGCCTTCCTCAACTATGAATCCCTGGGGTAGATCCATATAGATATCCTCTTTAAGGTATCTATTGAGGATCTTAGTCTTGATTTCCATCTGTCATATGTCATAGTCGAGATGTGCAACTATAGCTGGAAATGCCCTGATGGACTTGAGCATGGCCACATGAGAGAATGTTTCATCGTAGTCGATGCCTTCTCTTTGGGTGTAGCCCTTGTCTACGAGCCATGCTTGAATGTCTCTACCTTCTCATCATGTCCCCTCTTTCTCTTGAAGATCCATTTACATCCAATGGGTTCTATCCCTTCAGGTGGATCCTCTACAATCCACACACCATTCTTGTGCATGGAGTCTATTTCATACTTCATGTCTAGCATCCATCTATCCATGTCATGATCTGTGAGTGCTTCATCAAGTGAAGTTGGATCATTGTTAGACTTTCCTGACAGATGGAATCCATACCTTTCAAGTAACATAACCACCGTCAAATTCCTATGAAGAGGTACAGGTGTTTCATCTTCATTTATCTCTTTTGTTTCCGAATCAAGAACCTCAATATCCTCATAGTATTCAATGATATCCTTTTCTTCATTTATGCCTTGACTCTTAAGGAATTCATCCTCCAAGAATTTTACATCCCTGGAGATGAATACCTTTTGAGTTTAAGGGTCATAAAGTTGGTAATTAATACCATCATTTACATACCCAATGAAGCACTCCCTAGTACAAGATTCTAGCTTACTTGCGTCCATGTTCTTGGCATGGACCAAGCAATGCCAAATCCTCAAGTGTCTAACAATGGCCTTTGTTCCAAACCCAATCTCATGAGGGGTTTTGGGTACAGACTTGCTAGGAATCTTATTAAGGATATATATTGCAGTCTCTATGGCATGTCGCTAGAAAGTAAGAGGTAAATGTGCTTTACTCATTATTGCTCTTACCATAGCCATGATGGTTTGTTGTGTCTTTCAGCAACACCATTTAGTTGGGGAGTTCTAGGAGGAGTGAGATTGGACACAATTCATCTCTCTCATTAGTTTATTTCATGAATTCATCTGAGAGGTACTCGCCACCTCGGTCAGATCGAATCTATTTAATCTTCCTATCAGTTTGATTCTCAATCGATGCCATGAACTCTTCAAACTTTTCAAAGGTTTTGTATTTGTGATGTAATAGTAACATAAACTTGTATCGTGAATGGTCATCAGTAAATGTCACATAGTATCGATATTTATTTCGAGTCGCAGTACTGAATGGGCCATACACATCGGTATATATTAGGTCAAGTATACCCTCACATCTAGTACATTTATTTCGGAAGGTGAGGATTCCACATTTCATCATCTTTACTCTATCATTTTGGCCTCAAAAACCCTAGTAAATGCTTGTAAATACCATTAAATCCCACATCTTAGCACTCATGCATGTGCATCCAAATAGTGTATAAAATACTGTAATTAAAGCCAAAATTATAGAATAAATAAAAGAAAAGAAAAAGAATAAAATATTGTAAATATTTTATGACCCGAAACCCTGAGACCTAGGCATCTCGATGACTAGGCCCATAAGGAATAAAGTAGGGGAGATAAGGGTCAAAATACAATAAAAATCCCTTTTGTTTTATCCATTCTTTATTCATTTTGGGACCTATTTTTGGTTCCACTTTTTATAGCTCAAATAAAGAAACTTTGAACATGAAAGTTGTAGATAATTAAATAAACAAAAATACAAAATTGATTTCACTTAAAAATAATATACAGATAAAAAGTTATGGTCTGAATAAAATTCCAGAATCTCAACTTCCCAGACCTGTATCTCACAAATAAAAACTTCAAATGCATCAAACTCACCTTTAATTGTATATAATATAAAATAAGCTATTTAATGGTGGTGGTTTTGCATTTGACGGAGCTACGGTTTGAAAGTTGACTTTTGGACCCCTATTGTATACTTGTACAGATTAAAATATTCATTTTATTATTTATTTATTATTTTTATAATTTTATATTTTTATAATTTTTTAAATATTATTTATAATTTATATGTACATTAAAATCATAATAAAAACACAAAGAAGACTAAAAATAAAATACTTGTATATAAAAGACATAGGTATAATACCTGTATACACACCTATATTATTAACTTCTATTTTATTAAATATCCAAAACACTTCAGAAAAATAAAATAAAAATATTTTTAAGTGTACAAAAATACCTTATAAATTTATAAAATGATAAACAAAAATAAATAAAATTAAATACATAAAATAAAAATTAAATATTAAAATAGATAGATATATATACCTATATAACCTATAAATAGTAACTTGTATTTTTATACCTCATAAAAATAATTAAAAATCATAATAAAATACTTCATAAAAAATAAAAATTTTCTATTTTATAATTAAAAATTAATAAATCCATTTACTTTTTTAAATTGAATTTATAAAGCATTTTTGCGGGAGTTTTCTGGTTGGTCCACATGGACCAACCAGAAAGGTCTGACAGTTGACCTTCGGTCAACTGTCTGACCCTTCTTGTTCCGTCAAATTTTTGTTTTTTTATCGATCTTCGAGGATTTTTCGAGACCCAATCTTTCATCCTTTGGCGATAGGGTCTTCATGACTTTTTGTCCTCGAGGATTGGTGATTCACGCCCTAACGTTTCCTAAGGGAGTGGGTCGTCGATTCGTAAGATAATTCTCGATCTTTGGGACCTCTCCACTCTGCAGTCAAACCCTACAAAACGAAGCCCCCGACTTCCCTTCTCTCTTGATCCCTCTTCCTCCATCATTCACCGACCCTTAGGACATCCTTCGAGTTCCTGGTGACAGCAGCGTCTCAAGGACCCCGTCCGCATGGAGTTTGGAGTCGAATCGAGGTAGATCCAGTCCCTTGCCGGAGCTCCGCCGCAAGCTCACTCCGTCATCTCTGGTGAGTCTTCCTCCCTTCTTTTTCCATTATCTTGTAGCTTAAGGTTAGCTTAGGGTAGATCTATAGCAGTTCATCGTTTCGTTGGGTATTTTGCCGTGAATCCGCTCTCGATTCCACGGCGGAGCTCCGCTCCGCCTCAGCTTTCCGGCCACCTCAATCATCCACAGCCGACGCTCTCATCTCCATCTTCTTACCCTTCACTCCATAGCTCCGCTCCACCCCTCCATCATCCTCGATCTCACCCAGATCGAGCGGTCCGAGCTCCCATCTCCGTCGTACGTCGGAGCTCCACGCCCGAGCCACGAATCGCCACCATTGCACCATCTGAGGACACCCGTAGCTTCGACTGGTTTTTGTGCGACTAACCCTGCAGGTCAGAGCCAAGGAGAAGGCTCTATCGAGCCTCGACATTCCAGGGAGCAGCCGCTCAGGTCACCTCCGCCATCCCGACGTTCCACACCATCTCAGGATCGCCTGAGACCCCCATTCGACGAGGAAGGGCCCCAGGATCATTTTGCCCTTGATCCTAGGGCAGGAGGACACCAGAATCAGCCACCATCGTCGATTGAAGCAACCTCCAGGCGGTGTTCTTCCACCATCCTCGAGGACCGTCCGATTGAGGGTACCTCCCAGGTGTTACAGCCACCGTTGGATTTCATCGCCTCCCCGTCGTCGATCTCTCTTCGAGCATCTAATCCCGGCCGTTAGACGGCGAACCATCATCGCGACACCAGGGAGCGCCACGCGTTAAGTGAAGCCGTCTCCGCCGTCCGCTCCCACGCAAGGCTTGGGTATTTTGCACTTTCAACCCAAGACTTTTTGTATTTACGCTTTAGTCCAGAAACTTTAATTTCCAGTTCAAAAATATTTGTAATAATTGCAATTAGGACCCTAGATTTTTGTTATTTGCACTTTAGCCCCTATCCACGTCACCTCACGTGACTGGTACACGTGACTCTGGGTATTTTGCACTAAGCACCTCGAACTTTTTTGTATTTGCATTTATACCCCTGTGCGTAGTGATTTAAATAGATTTTTGGGTTATTTGCACTCATGTCCTGCCGATTTTTGTTAATTGCAAATATACCCTTGTGAATAGCAGAACACGTGCTGTGCGTGTGACTTTTTGGTGAAATTGCAATATTTTCCCTGTAGCTTTTTATATTTGCATTTATGCCCCTGCTAGTAATGTATTTTCTCTTTGTTCACTTTATTTATTGCATGTATCTATAAAATCCCGAAAATTCTCAAAAAATAGATTTAGTTCATGTTGACTTGTGCTTCCACGCCATATTTTTATTTTGAATTTTTATTGCATTTTAATATTTATTAAAAATCAGAAACATGCGATTTAGCTACTGTTTGCACTAGAAAATGCAAAAAATATCAAATCTTTTTGAAAAATTCTAAAAAAATTCCCTTAGGTCTATTTTGTCTTTTAATTAGTGTTCAAAAATCACTAAAAATTTCAAAACAAAAACCTTAAAAATTAGAAAACTCCTAAAAAATTCATAAAAATCTAAAAAATCCTAGAAAAATCCTAAAAATATAAACTCAGTTTCTGTAGTTTCTCTATTTTATTGTCTTTTACTTAAAATTAATTTGGGAAAATTTTGTTATTGTTTGCGATTTTTCATTCCCATTTTAACTCCAGCCAGCCATTTTGTTCACTGTTTTCTAGTATTTTCACTTTTAAAAATACCAAAAATATTCTGAAAAATCCCCAAAAATCACAAAAATAGTAGAAAAATATAAAAAGACCAAAAACATTTTATTTCCTAAATTTTGACTATTTTTCTCTATTTTTATAAATACCGTATCCCCTCTTTTCTTATATTATATATATTCTAGTTATTGAAAAAGAAAATTATAAAAAAAATATAAAATATAAAAAGAAAATATAAAATCAGAAAATTAAAAATCAGAATACAAAATTAGAAAATTAAAAATAAAATAAAAAATACAAAATTAAAAACACACAAAAAAATCCTTCTTGGCTAAGTAGTTCAATAGGCATAGGGTTTGACATTCTGTCTACACTCTACACCCTTGTTTCTGGTGTTCGACCCCTACTTGCTTGCCACTATACATTTTTAATAGGGTATAATAAATCTTAATCCTTGCTCTTGATTGTTTGATTAATTGTGTGGGTTAATTGTTGACGAACCTTAAGGCTTGAGTAGTCGCCCCAACGACAGTGAGTCTGATTTGTCATACCACTATTTAGCGGCTCTCGTCTTTTCGTTTTTCAAATGACGTCGTTGCCGGAGATCATCCGCTTGTAGAGTACACTTGTATCTTTTATCTGCTTAGCCATTTTTGATTATCTGTTTTTAGTGTACAATTTGTCTTGAACTGTCTGACATCTCTTATTGTTTTCTTGCGAGGGACCACTGACCGAGGAGGATCGCTTAGGGGATCCTGAGCAGCCTTGGGAGGAGGAGCTGGCTATTCTACCCTAGCCGGCAGGAGAGAGCAGGAGGACTTGAGAGAGAGAGAGAGGATAGTTAGGCTTTTTAGTCTTTTGTGAGAGAGAGACATTTGATTTAAATTTGTAATAATACAGGTACCCTGGACTTTGGACTCTCGGGCCCAATTTCCAAGTGTTTGTACACCGTGGTTTTCATCGCGTTTTTACCGCTGTCATTTTCTGGTTTTGATTTATTTTTCTTTTCTTTTGTGGAATGAGCCCTTAGCATTTAGGCTTTGCTCGATCGAGTAAATTAGGTCCAAACACCCTAATAATCATTGCATGTAACTATAGTGCATTTTGGACTTAGTTTAAATTAAACAGACGCTTCATCGTCTTCAAGCCTTCGTGTCGTGAGCCCATCCTTCCAAGTGCTGCTCCTGAACTCGATTTGTCGAGAGGAGGAGGGGTGAGCCTAGTACGGACTCTTGGATTGAAGATCGGTGACCGACTTGTGGTTCTTCCCGCTAGCAATTGCCTGCTTAGGATGATTTCCGTATGCATATTGGCATATAGATTAGGTTTATAAATTCCTGTTTTGCATCCCGCATGGAGAGAGCTGGGAGGCGCTGCAAGTCTTCTATCTTTGCATTCATCATTTAGGCACAAAGGTGAGATTTCCATCTTGGTGTCACCTTGCTTTGCTTTTCCGACTCTCCTCCCTCTGTTTTTGGATCAAGTAGGAATCAAGAAAATACAAAACCATTGGGCGCTTGTATTGAATCGACTCAAAACAAGTGATAACAACAAAAAAATTAAAAAAGGGACTGATAAAGAAAACTTGACATAAATAAAATTGATTAATTGGACTCATTGCCTTGGGGTGAGCAAAGCCCTCATTTGTTTTCAGGTTGCATAGGAAGGTTTTCTTCCTAGTGAGGTGAGCGTCGTCATAAGAATTAGAGCCCAAAACCCAGTCTGTGGTTGCCTTGTGTATCGCCTGGATTTCCGAAGTATTGGCGCTTCTATCATACGTAGACGAGTAGGGCTTGGTCGCCATTGATGACTCTCTATTGTGTAGAGCATTGACCTTTTCCGAAGTATCGAGCATAGGCCACGCCTTCACGGGGATGTCCGTCTCATCGTCTTGCGTCCGAGTAGGTTCTCGCACGCTCATGGGTGATTCCGTTGCGAGCGAGATCCGAAGTATTGGTTTCTCCTATCGGCTTCCTCCCTCTATTTCTTTGGCTGAGTAGGGATCCAGGAAGGGTTACAAGGACCTTAAAAAGTACAGACTACAGGTTACACAGGAGGAGGACAAGTATGGGATACTTTTTCAGCAGTACTCTCGCTCCTATAGGTGTAGCGCTCTAAGGACTCGTGAAAAGATAATTGCCTGAAAATCAAATCTAAAACTCACAAAGATAATTACCGAACCTTCACGGCTTCACGGGTCGAGTTGGTGAATCCATTGCTTTGGGTTTGATTAATTAGTCGAATTAAGGTCAAGATCAAAAATATCGCGCCTTTGCGCCATTTTTGCTCTCTCTCAGTTGACCCTTACTCATTGTGAGCCTTCTATTGTTTTACACTCCATTTGTTTCTTGTTGACCTATGTATCTTTCATCCACATCGATCTTCCTCTTGATCTTCGAGATGGTGACGAATGGACAGTTCAGTCGACACTCCATCGACACCCACATCGGTTCCATCCGCTCGCCCTCTCTAATAATTCAGGGTGATTCCCGAGAATCCGGTTCAGACTCCGTGGACCGATCTCCAGACTCCCCGTCTTCTTCAATAAACCGGGATCACTCTCGTCCCGAATTCTATCCGTTTTGGATGGCAATTGATTTCACTCCTTACACATCGTCGTCACTAACAAAGTTATGTGTTGACCTTAACACGGACCATTTCTCTCTATCTGATGCTGCAATTTAGACTGATCGGGGCATTCTTCCATGTGCAGACCTAGAACCCGATTCTGAGCCAGCATACCAAGCAGAATCTGAGATGGCCGGTGGAAGAGGAAAGGGACCACAACCCCTACCCGAAGCTGAAGCCAATCTAGGGGAAGGGCAGTATACTACGCAGAATGAGGCTAACAGTCAGTTGCTGGCTTCCATCCAAGCCATTCCACAGCAATTGACTAACCAAGCCCTGGCCCAGACCGCCTTCCAAGATATGTTGAATGATCTGAGGAGGAGGGCCGATGCAAGAGATGGTCGCAAGGAGGATGACCCGAATCAAGAGCCCAATTTTGAAGAGGTTAGAGATGAGTTCTCAGTGGGAGGACCCGAGTTTGATAGAGCGGAGGCAGACCCACCGCAGCCTAAGCCAACACTGAAGGAAACATACAATCCGGGAGCGGGCCGCATCACAGAATGGATTCAAGTTCCACGAATCCATGCCCACTTCGAGTTGAAGCCGCATTTTTGTCCTTGCTTCCCACATTCCATGGGAACCCCACTGAGGAACGATATATCTTTCTCAAAAAGTTTGGTCGCATCTGTGCTAACCTCACTATCATGGTATTCCTATGGGGGTAGTCAAGATGACCGCCTTTCTCTTCAGCCAGTAAGATAAGGCCCTATATTGGGTCGACCATCTAGGGAAGGTAGTCATGACCTGGGAGGAGATGAAGTCTGCATTTCTCCATAAGTTCTATCCTCTCAGGCGATTGAATCAGATGCGTGCCTGTATCTCCAGTTTTTGCCACCAGCCCCACGAGACTATCCATGAAGCGTGGGAGAGATTCAAGGATCTTCAGGAGAAGTGTCCCCACCACGAAATCCCAAAGACCAGCCTTGTGCAGTATTTCTTTGGTGGGCTTACACTTGAAAGCCAAAAGCTCGTAGATGTCGCTTGTGGTGGTTCGTATTTCAATAAGGACGAGGACGTGGTATGGAACGTCTTCGAGGAAATGGCTGAAGGAGATGCTGCTCAATCCTCATCCTGAATCTACATGAAAGTGTCAACTGCCGCCAGCAAGCCAGTAAACATGGCTTCTCACACCGAGGACAAGGATGAGAGCTCCAACCTGAGCATCATTGGGAGCCACATGTCTAAGGTGGATATCATTAAGAAGAGGTCGCAGGACCTCGAAAAATTATATGTCATTGAGAAGAGGACCCAGGGCTTGGAAAAGCTCGATCAGATATCCCAACAGCTGGAGCATCTCGTTCGTGCGTTGAATGCCAACATGTGCAACGCTGTGTCTACTCCTGCCGAGCCGATAGCTGAGAAGAAGGAGCCTACAATGCAGCAGAACCCTCAGCCGACTCCACCGCAGCCCCAACCTGTTCAGCACGTGTATTATGTGCAGGTTCCGGAGCAGCCCCCACAGCCTCAGACACAGATGGTTGTATATCAACCTGAGTCAGCCTACTTCGAGCAGTTCTCTCCACCCCCGCCACTGATTCAGGAGATCAACAGTGTATGGAACAATGAAGCACAACTGACCCGTCCTCAGGGACATCCTCAGGGTCAGAACATGGGCAACAAGCCCTATCACCACCAGCAGCAGGGTGGGAGACCCTTCCAGCCCTCATATTAGTACCAGCCTCCGTCTCACGGCAACACATGGAGGCAGAACTGCCAGCAAGGTCCTCAGCAGTCCGGATACCGAGGACTAGGGTATCATCAGCAACCGGCTGCTACATATCATCAGAACTCTCAATATTCCTCCAACCCTCCTCCTCACTAATTTTCTCAGGGTTACCAGTCGCAGTCTCAGTCATCATACCAGCACTCTAGGCCCCAGCAGGGAGATTCTTCTGAGATTGTACCAGTTAATCTGGCCCTGGCATGCCTTGAACAGTTGATGAAGAATATGGCTGAGATGAACCAGAAGATCGACGACTTGACGGCTGCGAAAACAGCCATTCCTGCTCAAGTCGAGGCAAACCCGAACAATTTCCGACGCAAGAAGCAGGTAGCCGGTAGTGTCCAACCAAAATCAGGTGAATTAAATTGCTTTTTATCTAATGTTGTTACTCTCAGGAGCGGTAGGACACTCAGGCCATCAGCAACCGCGAAGGGGAAGCATCTTGCATCTGACGAGGAATCGTCAGCCGAGCCAACACTAGGGCCATCAAGCATTTTGGGAGCAGCACCATCATTCAGAAAATCACAAAAAAATGAAGAAAATAGCAAAACACAAAAAGATAGCAGCAGCCTCGGTGGAGATAGGCCAGCATTGGAGACGTCTGCACCTGCCTCAGAGCCAGTTCCTGACGGGAGGAGCATTGCACCTGCAGCGAGTCCAACGCCAGCACCTGAAGCCGAGCCAGTCATTTTTGGTCCACAAATTGTAGATGAATCCATTCCTTTCTGCCATCTACCTGTAAACAACAATACGGATAATATTGTGAATGACATCAGTGAAGATTTTGTAAATATTCCTTTTCCAGAAGCAATGAAAAAACACAAAAAAATGAAAATTTTGAAAAATGCTTTGTCTGACCCTGCTATCATTGAAATCATCCAGAATTTGGTATTGAATATGCCATTGATGAAAGCTCTTGAGTACATGCCAACTGTTAAGAAAGGATTGAAGGAGGCATGTACAACCAAGCGTAGGCCTCACCCTCACAACTCCAGAAGCAAGGGTAGCAAATCCGAAAAGCATATCCTCACAATGGCCACAGTTAATGCCATCAGCAACCTCCCAGATAAAAAGCCAGATATGGGATCACCTCTTGTACGTTGTCAGATGTTCAATCAGGAGTTTGAACGAACACTTCTCGACAGTGGGTCTTCTGTCAACTTAATGCCAGCTTCGCTACTTACAGAGTTCAGGTTAGGACCGCTCAAGCCTACAAAGATGATTCTGTAGTTCGCAGACAAGTCAGTTAAGCGGCCTAGGGGCCTGTTGGAGGACGTGATAGTGACGGTTCAGGGAAAGCAGTTCCCAGCCGATTTTGTGGTATTAGATATAAACGTCCCCGCTCCATTACTCCTTACCCTGATCATACTTGGAAGACCATTCCTGCGGACGTCAAACGCAGTAGTGAACTATGGGACGGGAGAAATCACTTTTGGCGCTGGCAATGAAACAATCAGAGTGGAGACCCTGTCTGAGGGAACACCAGCCGAACTAACATCTGCATCGTGTGCAAGGGTGATTGAGTATTCTGACGACTGCGACTTTTTAGCAGAAATTCAAGACACTAACTTATTCCTGGATGACAAGGAGATCCATGAACTCCTCTACACTGAGGAGGGAATGGAGACCGCAGTCGAATTTCCCTTATCGATCAGGATGAGGAACTCGCTGATGTATTGAATGTGACTGCCTCGGAGGTGTTGTGCCTTCAGAACCAAGAGCAAATTGCTGAAGAGTCGTGTGATGAAGAATAAATTATCGAGACATTCTGTCAGAATCTAAGTGAGGAGGAAGAATAGAGTACGGTGGACATCGAACAGATGAAAGAATCGCCACCTGCATTAATAGCTGAGGTCACTTCTGAAGTAGCTCAGACCCCGCCAGAGTTGAAATCCTTACCCTCCAACATGAAATATGCCTTCCTTGCGGGAGAACCAAACATGTACCCGGTCATTATCAATGCACATCTGACCGAAGACCAAGAATCTCGTCTGATGGAGGTTCTTGAACGCAACCACAAGGCGATGGGCTGGCGAATTTCAGATCTCCATGGGATCAATCCATCACTGTGCTCACATCGTATTTTTCTGGAAGATGATTGCAAGCCCTCTCCAGAACTTCAGAGAAGATTAAATCCTAATCTGCGGGAGGTCGTTATGAAAGAGATTCAGAAATGGTGTGATGCATGATTCATTTATCCCATCTCTGACAGCAAATGGGTGAGCCCTCTGCATGTTGTGCCGAAGAAATCTGGGATCACCATTGTGAATAATGATAAAGGAGAGGAGATCGCAACCAGAGTACCCACTTCGTGGCGAGTGTGTGTGGACTACAGAAAACTTAACCTCGCCACCAAGAAGGGCCACTTCCCTTTACCCTTCATCGACCAGATCTTGGAAAGATTGGTCGCGAAGGAATACTTCTGCTTCTTGGACGGATACTCTGGATACAATCAAGTTGCTATTGCTCCTGAAGATCAAGAGAAGACCACATTCACCTATCCTTTTGGTACATATGCCTTCAGACGGATGTCGTTCGGGCTTTGCAATGCCCCAGCCACATTTCAGAGGTGTATGCTTGCAGTTTTTGTCGATATGGTGGGAAACTTTCTCGAGGTCTTTATGGATGATTTTTCGGTCTACAGGGATTCATTCGATCAATGTCTGGATTATTTAGACCGAGTCTTACGGAGGTGCTACAAAGTCAATCTTGTGCTCTCGTGGGAGAAGAGCAACTTCATGGTGACCGAAGGAATTGTACTGGGTCACGTTGTTTCTAAACGTGGTATGGAGGTTGACCCAGCCAAGGTGGATGTGATTTCCAAACTTGAGACACCTACAACCATCAAACAAGTCAGGTCATTCTTGGGCCATGTCAGTTTTTACCGACGTTTCATCAAAGATTTCAGCAAACTGGCCAGACCGCTGTCTGAGTTGCTCGGCAAGGAGAATGAATTCATCGTAGATGACTGTGTGCTCCTTGCCTTTAATCAGCAGAAAGAACTCATCACACAGGCCCCTGTCTTACAGCCACCAATTTGGACTCAGCCTTTCGAGATAATGACCGACGCGTCAGATTACTCCATTGGTTCTGTACTGGGACAGAGGAAAGATAATGTACCGTTTGCAATTCACTACGCTAGTCGAATGCTCGATGAAGCCCAGAGAAACTACACTGTCACTGAAAAGGAGATGCTAGCGGTAGTCTTTGCCCTGGAAAAGTTCAGATCCTACCTCCTTGGATCTAAAGTAATCGTATACACTGATCATTTGGCCATCCGGTACTTACAGCAGAAGAAGGACGCCAAACCCCGTCTTATCCGGTGGATCCTTCTCCTCCAGGAATTTGACATGGAAATTAAAGATAAACCTGGGGTAAAGAATGTGGTGGCCGATCATCTATTGAGGCTTCCTGAGCCGGAATCTCTTGAGCTGAACCTGCATCCGATCACAGTGACCTTTCCAGATGAGGCAATTCGGTCAGTCACATCGCTTCCTTGGTATGCATACATTGTGAATTATCTGATGACCAAGAAAATCCCACAGGATTGTCCGAAGTTGAAAATAGACAGATTCTTGTTTAAAATCCATTTCTACCAGTGGGAGGATCCGTATTTATTTCGTGAGGGGGCAGATTGTATTTGGAGAAGGTGCATTCCTCAGGAGGAAGTTCCAAGTGTCCTCGCCTTATGTCATGACCAAGATTCTGGAGGACATCATTCAGGCAGACGAACGGCAGCAAAAGTTCTTCAAAGTGGCCTTTGGTGGCCTTCATTATTCAAAGATGCAGATGATTATGTCAAATGTTTCACTGACTGTCAGAAGATGGGCGAAACCATAGGAAGGAGAGATACGATGCCTCTGAAATTCATTCAGATATCAGACGTCTTTGACACATGGGGCATCGACTTTATGGGCCCATTTCCCAACAGCCAGGGCTATGAATACATTCTGCTCGTTGTCGACTATGTAAGTCGCTGGGTGGAGGCTATTCCCGCCCGAACCGCCGACAGTGGGACTGTCTGTCGATTCTTGAGAGATCACATCATAGCACGGTTCAAATTTCCCAAGATTCTCATATCTAACGGGGGTAGTCATTTCATAAACAGAGAGGTGAAGAAGATGACTCAAGAATTCTGCATTGAACATCGTGTTGCTTCACCCTACCACCCGTAGTCCAATGGCTTAGCTAAATGTTCAAATAGGGAGATCAAGACAATTCTACAGAAGCTTGTGCATCCAGATCGCAAGAACTGGTCTCAACTGCTTGATTCTGTTCTTTAGGCTTATAGAACAACGTACAAGTCGCCCTTGGGAATGTCTCCCTACCGCCTTGTGTATGGCAAGCAATGTCATCTGCCCATTGAACTAATTCACAAATCTTTATGGGCCATTAACATCTGTAATTTGGACTCCAAGCAAGCAGGAAAGAACAGAAAATTGGATCTGAACAGATTATTAGAATTCAGAGATTATGCATATGACAACAGCTTGATGTACAATGAGAAGGTAAAAACATGGCAGAAGCATATCAGCCGCAAGTCCTTCGAGCCTAGTCAGAAGATGTGGTTGTTTGATGCGAAATTAAAGATCTTTCAAAGCAAATTAAAGAGCAAATGGACTGGGTCGTTTATTGTTAGGCAGGTGCGTGACAACGGAAGTGTATTGATATCCAATTTGCCAGCTGACGCACAACTATTTGTAGTCAATGGACAGCTTCTGAAGCCCTACCTTGAACATGATACATTCATGTCTGTCGTTGACTCCATTCAAGTAATCTACAGGGATGAGTCGGATATCCCCGAAGAGGCAGAGGAAGGCCAAGCAGAGCAAAACATTTTTGAATGATTTTTCTTCTTTTCTTCTTTCCTTCTTGTCAGTCTTTTTTATCTTATTCTACTGACATGATGTCATCCCTTTCATTATTACTACACTTAGGATGTACTTTATCCTAAGTGTAGGGGGGATGCGCAACCCGAGTTGTTTATATCCACTTTCATCTCTTTTTCTTCTTTTCTTCTTTTCTTCTTTTCCTTGTCTATTCTCATTATCTATCAAAAGGTGTCACCCCTTGTAGACAGTCTTCTATACTTAGGACGTACTTTGTCCTAAGTATAGGGGTGTGTGCGCCCCGAGTTTTTCGATTCTTTGATCCTCTCCATTGTCTCCTCTTCTTGTCTATACTTAGGGCTATCTTACCCTAAGTATAGGGGGAGACAACCTGAGTACGATATGTTCATTTCCACCCTTGACCCTCCCTGCTTTTTGTACAGTCTGCTATACTTAGGATTATTTGATCCTAAGTATAGGGGGGACGGTCAATTTCTCATTCTTTTTCTCATTGATTCATTCATTCTTTAGACTTTCCTATACTTAGTACGAGTTATGTCTTCTCTTTTCTCTCCGATCTATGAGTACATAGCTCAAGCTAAGTATAGGGGTCGTATATACTGTGTATATACTTTAGCCATAACTTGTACTTTTGTACTTTCTTAATTAATATGGCTAATAATTCTTTAAAATTCATTAAGAACCTTAATAAAAAGATGTTGATTATTCCTCAAATTCTTTTTGTATTTACTGATTAATAAATCAGGTGAAAATATTTTTTGCAAAATGTTTGAAAATAGTTTGAAAAACTTTGTGAAAAATCTATTGAAACTATTTTGAAAACGTTTTGTTACATGTTTTCAACCTTTGTAAAAATATTTCGGTTTGTAGAGTTTATTTTCTTTGTGTGAAATAAAGTGTTTGAAAAATGATTTGCAAATGGTTTGAAAAATGGTTGCAAAAATATTTTGAAAAATCTATTTATACTGTTTGGAAAACCTTTGCAAAATGATTTTCAAATGTGTGTACATGTTTGTAAAATTGTTTGTAAAAATCATTTTGGACTATAGTTTTCAAAAAATTGTTTGAAAAACATGTGTCAAATATATTTGAGGAATATATACATCACACCAAAATCCATTATATATATATGTATAAAATTGATCACTTGCCCTTGTAAATTCTTAAAATCCACTTCTTGTATATATAAGAAGCACTCCCGTGTAAATATTTTCACCTAGCTTTTAGCCAAAAGTTTTTTGTTTTCAAAAATCCTAAAAATATTTGCAAAACTGAAATTAAAAAACATTTGAAAAATCTTTTTGAAAAATACAAAAAATGCATATGCATCATCTTTTCAAAAATCCATAGAAAGTTCAAAATCCTTGAAAATTGCATCACAAAAATATTTTCTGCATATCATTTGCATAGCATGAGCATTTTTTGGGTTGAGTTTGATAGTTGAACGAGTCTAAGTAAAATCCGGAGATTGGAGCTTGTCTGGACCTTAAAATCTACCTAACAACAGGAACCTTATAGGAACTGGGCTTGAGGTACTTCAGGTCTAGTTGACTTAATTCTTTGAGGATCACGAGACTTGGTTCAATAAATTCTTGACTGCCTAAGTAGAGTATTTCGAAACACACGCACGACTCTTGTTGATAATGACCTAACTTGGACACATGCACCTTTCACTTGGCTCAACTCAGTTGGAGTGGTGAGGGGATTGGATTTGCCGGTATGAGACGCATACAAGTGGAAACACTTGTCCTCCTCTAGGGAGGGAAGTGCACCCCAACCCGTCCAGTGATGAGGAATTCTAAAGACAGGAGAGTGTGGGTTGCAATAAAGCTTCAAAAGAGGGATAGTCTACTGGCTCAAGAGGAAAAACTCCTTTTGGAAATGCTGTTGTCTATAGTATTCAAAAAAAATGGTCAGGCATGTACAAAAATAAAATACCTGCAAAGTATGTACATATGTTGTAAAGTCAATAAGAAAGCTTGAGTTCCAAAGTCAAATATGTGAGCTTGCAGCTGGATGACTCGACTACACTGGTCTTGCATCCTAGGATAGGTAGCTGCACTGGCTACCGCCCATTCTTCTCTTCACCCCCTCCTCTTGAACTGGTTGCCACTTGAACTTAGAAGGGAATACCCCGCTCCTCGAGGAAGGAGTTATTGAATTGGGGAATCATTGGGTTGTCATGCTGGAGAAGTCAGTCTCTTTGTCATTCTAGTTAGGGAGAGCCACCATCACTTACATTGTACAAGTCAGATTCATAGTCGTAAGGGTTTGCGTATGAAGTTGAGATATTTCTGACCTGGCTATTGAGGAGACTTGAGCAGAGTGTTGGGATTCTTGAGGACTGTTGGATTTCAAATCTGGTTCTTATTAAGGTTCCGCCCGCACTAAAATTCCAAAGGTCCGACTTAAGCTCCAAACTTTGATTTTGTGAAGATAAGTTTGAGAATTAAATTCTATCCACATTTCTTCTTTTTCTTTTCTTTCTTTTTCTTTCTGCACTTATTGCATAAGTGTTTGCTAGGGACTAGCAAAGGTAAAGTATAGGAGGATGATGAATCCACATTTCATCATCTTTATTCTATCATTTTGGCCTCAAAAATCCTAGTAAATGCTTGTAAATACCATCAAATCCCGCATCTTAGCACTCATGCATGTGCATCGAAATAGTGTATAAAATACTGTAATTAAAGCCAAAATTATAGAATAAAAAAAAGAAAAAAAAAAGAATAAAATATTGTAAATATTTTATGACCCGAAACCCCGAGACCTAGACATCTCGATGACTAGGTTGACAAGGAATAAAGTAGGGGGAGATAAGGGTCAAAATTCAATAAAAATCCCTTTTGTTTTATCCATTCTTTATTCATTTTGGGACCTATTTTTGGTTTCACTTTTTATACCTCAAATAAAGAAACTTTGAACATGAAAGTTGTAGATAATTAAATAAACAAAAATACAAAATTGATTTCACTTAAAAATAATGTACAAATAAAAAGTTATGGTCTTAATAAAATTCCAGAATCTCAACTTCCTAGACCTGTATCTCACAAATAAAAACTCCAAATGCATCAAACTCACCTTTATCGTATATAATATAAAATAAGCTATTAGTGACGGTGGTTTCGCATTCGGTGGAGCAAACGTTTGAAAGTTGACTTTTGGACCCCTATTGTATACTTGTACAGATTAAAATATTCATTTTATTATTTATTTATTATTTTTATAATTTTATATTTTAATAATTTTTTAAATATTATTTTTAATTTATATGTACATTAAAATCAGAATAAAAACTCAAAGAAAACTAAAAATAAAATACTTGTATATAAAAGACATAGGTATAATACCTGTACCCATACCTATATTATTAATACTTCTATTTTATTAAATATCCAAAACACTTCAAAAAAATAAAATAAAAATATTTTTAAGTGTATAAAAATACCTTATAAATTTATAAAATGATAAACAAAAATAAATAAAATTAAATACACAAAATTAAAATTAAATATTAAAATATATAGATATATATACCTATATTGCCTATAAATAGTAACTTGTATTTTTATACCTCATAAAAATAATTAAAAATCATAATAAAATACTTCATAAAAATAAACATTTTCTATTTTATAATTAAAAATTAATAAATCCATTTACTATTTTAAATTGAATTTATAAAGCATTTTTGTGGGAGTTTTCTGGTTGGTCCACGTGGACCAACCAAAGAGGTCTGACAGTTGACCTCCGGTCAACTGTCTGACCCTTCCTGTTCCGTCATATTTTTGTTTTTTTTATCGATCTTCGAGGATATTTCGAGACCCAATCTTTCATCCTTTGGTGATAGGGTCTTCGTGACTTTTTGTCCTCGAGGATTGGTGATTCACGCCCTAACGTTTCCTAGGGGAGTGGGTCGTCGATTCGCAAGATAATCCTCGATCTTTGGGACCCCTCCACTCTGCGGTCAAACCCTACAAAACGAAGCCCCTGAATTGCCTTCTCTCTTGATCCCTCTTCCTCCATCATTCACCGACCCTTAGGACATCCTTCGTGTTCCTGGTGACAGCAGCGACTCAAGGACCCCATCCGCGCGGAGTTTGGAGTCGAATCGAGGTAGATCCAGTCCCTTGCCGGAGCTCCGCCGCGAGCTCACTCCGTCGTCTCTGGTGAGTCTTCCTCCCTTCTTTTTCCATTATCTTGTAGCTTAAGGTTAGCTTAGGGTAGATCTATAGCAGTTCATCGTTTCGTTGGGTATTTTGCCAT
The DNA here is from genome assembly GCA_037367405.1 of Ottelia alismoides. Taxonomy (NCBI): domain Eukaryota; kingdom Viridiplantae; phylum Streptophyta; class Magnoliopsida; order Alismatales; family Hydrocharitaceae; genus Ottelia; species Ottelia alismoides. The sequence goes on along the minus strand of JAZKJV010005993.1, from coordinate 96,436 downwards.
GAATCCGCTCTCGATTCCAAGGCGGAGCTCCGCTCCGCCTCAGCTTTCCGGCCACCTCAGTCATCCACAGCCGACGCTCTCATCTCCATCTTCTTTCCCTTCGCTCCATCGCTCCGCTCCACCCCTCCATCATCCTCGATCTCGCCCAGATCGAGCGATCCGAGCTCCCATCTCTGCCGTACGTCGGAGCTCCACGCCCGAGCCACGAATCGCCACCATTGCACCATCTGAGGACACACGTAGCTTCGCCTGGTTTTTGTGCGACTAACCCTGCAGGTCAGAGCCAAGGAGAAGGCTCTATCGAGCCTCGACGTTCCAGGGAGCAGCCACCCAGGTCACCTCCGCCGTCCCGACGTTCCACGCCATCTCAGGATCGCCTGAGACCCCCATTCGACGTGGAAGGGCCCCAGGATCATTTTGCCCTTGATCCTAGGGACGGAGGACACCAGAGTCATCCGCCATCGTCATCGAAGCAACCCCCAGGCGGTGTTCTTCCACCATCCTCGAGGACCGTCCGATCGAGGGTACCTCCCAGGTGTTACAGCAACCGCTGGATTTCATCGCCTCCCCGCTGTCGATCTCTCTTCGAGCATCTAATCCCGGTCGTTAGACGGTGAACCGTCATCGCGACACCAGGGAGCGCCACACGTCAAGTGAAGTCATCTCCGCCGTCCGCTCCCGCGTAAGGCTTGGGTATTTTGCACTTTCAACCCAAGACTTTTTTATTTACGCTTTAGTCCAAAAACTTTAATTTCCAGTTCAAAAATATTTGTTATAATTGCAATTAGGACCCTGGATTTTTGTTATTTGCACTTTAGCCCCTGTCCACGTCACCTCACGTGACGGGGACACGTGACTCTGGGTATTTTGCGCTAAGCACCTCGAACTTTTATGTACTTGCATTTATACCCATGTGCATAGTGATTTAAATAGGTTTTTGGGTTATTTGCACTCCTGTCCTACCGGTTTTTGTTAATTGCAAATATACCCCTGTGAACAGGAGGACACGTGCTGCGTACATGACTTTTTGGTGAAATTGCAATGTTTTCCCTGTAGCTTTTAATATTTGCATTTATGCCCCTACTAGCAATGTATTTTCTTTTTGTTCCCTTTATTTATTCCATGTATCTATAAAATCCCAAAAATTCTTAAAAAATAGATTTAGGTTCGTGTTGACTTGTGCTTCCACGCCATATTTTTATTTTCCATTTTTATTGCATTTTAATATTTATTAAAAATCAAAAACATGCATTTTAGCTAATGTTTGCACTAGAAAATAAAAAAATATCAAATCTTTATGAAAAATTCTAAAAAAATTCTCTTAGGTCTATTTTTGTGTCTTTTAATTAATGTCCAAAAATCACTAAAAAATTCAAAACAAATACCTTAAAAATTAGAAAACTCCTAAAAACTTCATAAAAATCTAAAAAGTCCTAGAAAAATCCTAAAAATATAAACTCAGTTTCTGTAGTTTCTCTATTTTATTGTCTTTTATTTAAAATTAATTTGGGAAAATTTTGTTACTATTTGTGATTTTTTATTCCCATTTTGACTCCAGCCAGCCATTTTTCTCTCTATTTTCTAGTATTTTCACTTTTAAAAATACCAAAAATATTCTGAAAAATCCCTAAAAATCACAAAAATAGTAGAAAAATATAAAAAGACCAAAAACATTTCATTTCCTAATTTTTGACTATCTTTCTCTATTTTTATAAATACCTTATTCCCTCTTTTCTTATATTATATATATTCTAGTTATTGAAAAAGAAAATTATAAAAAAATATAAAATATAAAAAGAAAATATAAAATCAGAAAAATTAAAAATCAGAATACAAAATTAGAAAATTAAAAATAAAATAAAAAATTACAAATTTAAAAACCCACAAAAAAATCCTTATTGGCTAAGTAGTTCAATAGGCATAGGGTTTGACATTCTGTCTACACTCTACACCCTTGTTTCCTATGTTCAACCCCTACTTGCTTGCCACTGTACATTTTTAGTAGGGTATAATAAATCTTAATCCTTGCTCTTGATTGTTTGATTAATTGTGTGGGTTAATTGTTGACGAACGTGAAGGCTTGAGTAGTCGTCCCAGCGACAGTGAGTCTGATTTGTCAGACCACTATTTAGTGGCTCTCGTCTTTTCATTTTTCAAATGGCGCCATTGCCGGGGATTATCGGCTTGTAGAGTACACTTGTATCTTTTATCTGCTTAGCCATTTTTGATTATATGTTTTTAGTGTACAATTTGTCTTGAACTGTCTGACATCTCTTATTGTTTTCTTGCGAGGGACCACTGACCAAGGAGGATCGCCTAGAGGATCCCGAGAAACCTTGGGAGGAGGAGCCGACTATTCTACCCTAGCCGGCAGGAGAGAGTAGGAGGACTTGAGAGAGAGAGATAGGATAGTTAGGATTTTTAGTCTTTTGTAAGAGAGAGACATTTGATTTAAATTTGTAATAATACAGGTACCCTAGACTTTGGACTCTCGGGCCCAATTTCCAAATGTTTGTACACTTGGAGGCTCACCGCGGTTTTCATCGTGTTTTCACCGCTGTCATTTTCCGGTTTGATTTATTTTTCTTTTCTTTTGTGGAATGAGCCTTTAGCATTTAGGCTTTGCTTGATCGAGTAAATTAGGTCCAAACACCCTAATAATCATTGCATGTACCTATAGTGTGTTTTGAACTTAGTTTAAATTAAATAGTCTCTTCATCGTCTTCAAGCCTTCGCGCCACGAGCCCATCCTGCCAAGCGTTGCTCCTGAACTCGATTTGTCGAAAGGAGGAGGGTGAGCCTGGACCGGACTCTTGGATTGAAGACCGGTGACCGACTTGTGGTTCTTCCCACTAGCAATTGCCTGCTTAGGACGATTTCCGTGTGCATATCGTTAGGCGCTTGTATTGAATCGACTCAAAACAAGTGATAACAACAAAAAAATTAAAAAAGGGACTGCTAAAGAAAACTTGACCTAAATAAAATTGATAAATTGGACTCATTGCCTTGGGGTGAGCAAAGCCCTCATTTGCTTTCAAGTTGCATAGGAAGGTTTCCTTCCCAGTGAGGTGAGTGTCATCGTAAGGATTAGAGCCCAAAACCCAGTCTGTGGCTGCCTTGTGTATCGCCTGGATTTCCGAAGTATTGGTGCTTCTATCGTACGTAGACGAGTAGGGCTTGGTCGCCATTGATGACTCTCTATTGTGTAGAGCATCGACCTTGTCCTAAGTATCGAGCATAGGGCATGCCTTCACGGGGGTGTCTGTCTCATCGTCTTGCGTCCGAGTAGCTTCTCGCACGCTCACGGGTGATTCCGTTGCGAGCGAGATCCGAAGTATTGGTTTTGCCTATCGGCTTCCTCCCTCTATTTCTTTGGCTGAGTAGGGATCCAGGAAGGGTTACAAGGACCTTAAAAAGTGCAGACTACAGGATACACAGGAGGAGGACAAGTACGGGATACTTTTCCGGCAGTACTCTCGCTCCTATAGGCGTAGCGCTCTGACTCGAGAAAAAATAATTGCCTGAAAATCAAATCTAAAACTCACAAAGATAACTGCCGAACCTTTACGGCTTCACAGGTCGAGTTGGTGAATACATTGCTTTGGGTTTGATTGATTAGTCGAATTAAGGTCAAGATCAAAAACATCGTGCCTTTGCGCCATTTTTGCTCTCCCTCCAGTTGACCCTTGCTCATTGTGAGCCTTCTACTGTTTTACACTCCATTTGTTTCTTGTTGACCTCCGTATCTTTCATCCACATCGATCTTCCTCTTGATCTTCGAGATGGCGACGAATGGACAGTTCAGTCGAGACTCCGTCGACACCCACATCGGTTCCATCTGCTCGCCCTCTCTAATAATTCGGGGCGATTCCCGAGAATCCGGTTCAGACTCCGTGGACGATCTCCAGACTCCCCGTCTTCTTCAATAAACCAGGATCACTCTCGTCCCGACTTCTGTCCGTTTTGGATGGCTATTGATTTCACTCCTTACACATCGCCGTCCTTAACAAAGTTCTGTGTTGACCTTAACACAGACCATTTCTCTCTATCTGGTGCTGCAATTTAGACTGATCAGAGCATTCTTCCATGTGCAGACCTAGAACCCGATTCTGAGCCAGTATACCAAGCAGAATCTGAGATGGCCGGTGGAAGAGGAAAGGGACCACAGCCCCAACCTGAAGCTGAAACCAATCCGGGGGAAGGGTAGTATACTACGCAGAATGAGGTTAACAGTCAGTTGTTGGCTTCCATCCAAGCCATTCAACAGTAATTGACTAACCAAGCCCTGGCCTAGACCGCCTTCCAAGATATGTTGAATGATCTGAGGAGGAGGGCCAATGCAAGTGATGGTCGCAAGGAGGATGATCCAAATCAAGAGCCCAATTTTGAAGAGGTTAGAGATGAGTTCTTAGTGGGAGGACCCGAGTTTGATAGAGCGGAGGCAGGCCCACTGCAGCCTAAGCCAACACTGAAGGAAACATACAATCCGGGAGCGGGCCACATCACAGAGTGGATTCAAGTTCCACGAATCCATGCCCACTTAGAGCTGAAGCCGCGGTTTTTGTCCCGGCTTCCCACATTCCATGGGAACCCCACTGAGGAACCATATATCTTTCTCAAAAAGTTTGGTCGCATCTGTGCTACTGCTCACTACCCTGGTATTCCTCTGGGGGTATTCAAGATGAACGCCTTTCCCTTCAGCCTGCAAGATAAGGCCCTATATTGGGTCGACCATCTAGGGAAGGTAGTCACAACCTGGGAGGAGCTGAAGTCTGCATTTCTCCATAAGTTCTATCCTCTCGGGCGATTGAATCAGATGCATGCCCGTATCTCCAGTTTTTGCCAGCAGCCCCACGAGACTATCCATGAAGCGTGGGAGAGATTCAAGGATCTTCAGGAGAAGTGTCCCCACCACGAAATCCCAAAGACTAGCCTTGTGCAGCACTTTTTTGGTGTGCTTACACTTGAAAGCCAAAAGCTCGCAGATGCCGCTTGTGGTGGTTCGCATTTCAATAAGGACGAGGACGTGGTATGGAACGTCTTCGAGGAAATGGCTGAAGGAGAAGCCACTCAATCCTCGTCCCGAATCTACATGAAGGTTTCAACTGCCGTCAGCAAGCCAGTAAACATGGCTTCTCACACCGAGGACAAGGATGACAGCTCCAACCTGAGCATCATTGGGAGCCACCTGTCTAAGGTGGATATCATTGAGAAGAGGTCGCAGGACCTCGAAAAATTATCTATCATTGAGAAGAGGACCCAGGGCTTGGAAAAGCTCGATCAGATTTCCCAACAGCTGGAGCAGCTCGTTCGTGCGTTGAATGCCAACATGTGCAATGCTGTGTCTACTCCTGCCGAGCCGATAGCTGAGAAGAAGGATCCTACAATGCAGCAGAACCCTCAGCCGACTCCACCGCAGCCCCAACCTGTTCAGCACGTGTATTATGTGCAGGTTCCGGAGCAGCCCCCGCAGCCTCAGACACAGATGGTTGTATATCAACCTGAGTCCCAGCCAGCCTACTCCGATCAGTTCTCTCCACCCCCGCCACTGATTCAGGAGATCAACGGTGTATGGAACAATGAAGCACAGCTGACCCGTCCTCAGGGACATCCTCAGGGTCAGAACATGGGCAACAAGCCCTATCACCAGCAGCAGCAGGGTGGGAGACCCTTCCAGCCCCCATATCAGTACCAGCCTCCGTCTCACGGCAACATATGAAGGCAGAACTACCAGCAAGGTCCTCAGTGGTTCGGATACCGAAGACAAGGGTATCATCAGCAACCGGCTGCTACATATCATCAGAACTCTCATTATTCCTCCAACCCTCCTCCTCACCAATTTTCTCAGGGTTACCAGTTGCAGTCTCATTCATCATACCAGCACTCTAGGCCCCAGCAGGGGGATTCTTCTGAGATTGTACCGGTTAATCCGGCCCTTGCATGCCTTGAACAGTTGATGAAGAATATGTCTGAGATGAACCAGAAGATCGATGACTTGACGGCTGTGAAAACAACCATTCCTGCTCAAGTCGAGGCAAACCCGAACAATTTCCGACGCAAGGAGCAAGTAGCCGGTAGTGTCCAACCAAAATCAGGTGAATTAAATTGCTTTTTATCTAATGTTGGTACTCTCAGGAGCGGTAGGACACTCAGGCCATCAGCAACCGCGAAGGGGAAGCATCTTGCATCTGACGGGGAATCGTCAGCCGAGCCAACACCAGGGCCATCAAGCATTTTGGGAGCAGCACCATCATTTAGAAAATCACAAAAAATGAAGAAAATAGCAAAACACAAAAAGATAGCAGCAGCCTCGGTGGAGATAGGCCAGCATTGGAGACGTCTGCACCTGCCTCAGAGCCAGTTCCTGACGGGAGGAGCATTGCACCTGCAGCAAGTCCAACGCCAGCACCTGAAGCCGAGCCAGTCATTTTTGGTCCACAAATTGTAGATGAATCCATTCCTTTCTGTCATCTACCTGTAAACAACAATACGGATAATATTTTGAATGACATCAGTGAAGATTTTATAAATATTCCTTTTCCAGAAGCAATGAAAAAACACAAAAAAATGAAAATTTTAAAAAATGCTTTGTCTGACCCTGCTATCATTGAAATCATCCAGAATTTGGTATTGAATATGCCATTGATTAAAGCTCTTGAGTACATGCCAGCTGTTAAGAAAGGATTGAAGGAAGCATGTACAACCAAGCGTAGGCCTCACCCTCACAACTCCAGAAGCAAGGGTGGCAAATCCGAAAAGCATATCCTCACAATGGCCACAGTTAATGCCATCAGCAACCTCCCAGATAAAAAGCCAGATATGGGAGCACCTGTTGTACGTTGTCAGATGTTCAATCAGGAGTTTGAACGAACATTTCTTGACAGCGGGTCTTCTGTCAACTTAATGCCAGCTTCTCTACTTACAGAGTTCAGGTTAGGACCACTCAAGCCTACGAAGATGATTCTGCAGTTCGCAGATAAGTCAGTTAAGCAGCCAAGGGGCCTGTTGGAGGACGTGATAGTGACGGTTCAGGGAAAGCAGTTCCCAGCCAATTTTGTGGTATTAGATATGGACATCCCCGCTCCATTGCTCCTTACCCCGATCATACTAGGAAGACCATTTCTGCGAACGTCAAATGCAGTAGTGAACTATGGGATGGGAGAAATCACTTTTAGCGATGGCGATGAAACAATCAGAGGGAACACCAGCCGAACGAACATCTGCATCATGTGCAAGGGTGATTGAGTATTCTGACGACTGCGACTTTTTAGCAGAAATTCAAGACACTAACTTATTCCTGGATGACAAGAAGATCCATGAACTCCTCTGACTGAGGACGGAATGGAGATCGCGGTCAAATTTCCCCTTATCGATTAGGATGAGGAACTCGCTGATGTACTGAATGAGATTGCCTCGGAGGTGTTGTGCCTTCAGAACCAAGAGCAAATTGTTGAAGAGTTGTGTGATGAAGAAGAAATTATCGAGACATTCTGTCAGAATCTAAGTGAGGAGGAAGAACAGAGTATGGTGGACACCAAACAGATGAAAGAATCGCCACCTGGCTGAGGTCACTTCTGAAGTAGCTCAGACCCCGCCAGAGTTGAAACCCTTGCCCTCCAACATGAAATATGCCTTCCTTGCGGGAGAACCAAACATGTACCCGGTCATTATCAATGCACATCTGACCGAAGACCAAGAATCTCATCTGATGGAGGTTCTTGAACGCAACCGCAAGGCGATAGGCTGGCGAACTTCATATCTCCATGGGATCAATCCATCATTGTGCTCGCATCGTATTTTTCTGGAAGATGATTGCAAGCCCTCTCGAGAACTTCAGAGAAGATTAAATCCTAATCTGCGGGAGGTCGTTATGAAAGAGATTCAGAAATGGTGTGATGCGGGATTCATTTATCCCATCTTCGACAGCAAATGGGTGAGCCCTCTACATGTTGTGCCGAAGAAATCAGGGATCACCATTGTGAAGAATGATAAAGGAGAGGAGATCGCAACCAGAGTACCCACTTCGTGGAGAGTGTGTGTGGACTACAGAAGACTTAACCTCGCCACCAAGAAGGACCACTTCCCTTTACCCTTCATCGACCAGATCTTGGAAAGATTGGCCGCGAAGGAATACTTTTGCTTCTTGGACGGATACTCTAGATACAATCAAGTTGCTATTGCTCCAGAAGATCAAGAGAAGACCACGTTCACCTGTCCTTTTGGTACATATGCCATCAGACGGATGTTGTTCGGGCTTTGCAGCGCCCCAGCCACATTTCAGAGGTGTATGCTTGCAGTTTTTGCCGATATGGTGGGCAACTTTCTCGAGGTCTTTATGGACGATTTTTCAGTCTACGAGGATTCATTCGATCAATGTCTGGATTATTTAGACTGAGTCTTACGGAGGTGCTGCGAAGTCAATCTTGTGCTCTCGTGGGAGAAGAGCAACTTCATGGTGACCGAAGGAATCGTGCTGGGTCACGTTGTTTCTAAACGTGGTATGGAGGTTGACCCAGCCAAGGTGGATGTAATTTCCAAACTTGATCCACCTACAACCGTCAAACAAGTCAGGTCATTCTTGGGCCATGTCGATTTTTACAGACGTTTCATCAAAGATTGCAGCAAACTGGCCAGACTGTTGACTGAGTTGCTCGGCAAGGAGAATGAATTCATTGTAGATGACCGTGTGCTCCTTGCCTTTAATCAGCTGAAAGAACTCATCACACATGCCCCTGTCTTACAGCCACCAATTTGGACTCAGCCTTTCGAGATAATGACCGACGTGTCAGATTATGCCATTGGTGTTGTACTGGGACAGAGGAAAGATAATGTATCGTTTGCAATTCACTACACTAGTCGAAAGCTCGATGAAGCCCAGAGAAACTACACTGTCACTGAAAAGGAGCTGCTAGCGGTAGTCTTTGCCCTGGAAAAGTTCAGATCCTACCTCCTTGGATCCAAAGTAATCGTATACACTGATTTTTTGGCCATCCAGTACTTACAGCAGAAGAAGGACGCCAAACCCCGTCTTATCCAGAGGATCCTTATCCTCCAGGAATTTGACATAGAAATTAAAGATAAACCTGGGGTAAAGAATGTGGTGGCTGATCATCTATCGAGGCTTCCTGAGCCGGAATCTCCTGAGCTGAACCTGCTGCCGATCACAGAGACCTTTCCAGACGAGGCAATTTTGTCAGTCACATCGCTTCCTTGGTATGCAGACATTGTGAATTATCTGGTGACCAAGAAAATCCCACAGGATTGGCCGAAGTTGAAAATAGACAGATTCTTGTCTAAAATCCATTTCTACCAGTGGGAGGATCCGTATTTATTCCGTGAGGGGGCAGATTGTATCTGAAGAAGGTGCATTCCTCAGGAGGAAGTTCCAAGTGTCCTCACCTTATGTCATGACCAAGATTCTGGAGGACATCATTCAGGCAGACGAATGGCAGCAAAAGTTCTTTAAAGTGGCCTTTGGTGGCCTTCATTATTCAAAGATGCAGATGATTATGTCAAATGCTGCACTGACTGTCAGAAGATGGGCGGAACCATAGGAAGGAGAGATACGATGCCTCTGAAATTCATTCAGATATCAGACGTCTTTGACACATGGGGCATCGACTTTATGGGCCCATTTCCCAACAGCCAGGGCTATGAATACATCCTGCTCATTGTCGACTATGTAAGTCGATGGGTGGAGGCTATTCCCGCCCGAACCGCCGAAAGTGGGACTATCTGTCGATTCTTGAGAGATCACATCATAGCACGGTTCGAATTTCTCAAGATTCTCATATCTAACGGGGGTAGTCATTTCATAAACAGAGAGGTGAAGAAGATGACTCAAGAATTCTGCATTGAACATCGTGTAACTTCACCCTACCACCCGCAGTCCAATGGCTTAGCTGAATGTTCAAACGGGGAGATCAAGACAATTCTACAGAAGCTTGTGCGTCCGGATCGCAAGAACTGGTCTCAACTGCTTGATTCTATTCTTTGGGCTTATAGAATAGCATACAAGTCTCCCTTGGGAATGTCTCCCTACCGCCTTGTGTATGGCAAGCCATGTCACCTGCCCGTTGAACTAATTCACAAATCTTTATGGGACATTAACATCTGTAATTTGGACTCCAAGCAAGCTAAAAAGAATAGAAAATTGAATCTGAACAGATTATTAGAATTCAGATATTATGCATATGACAATAGCCTGATGTACAAGGAGAAGGTCAAAACATGGCATGACAAGCATATCCGCCGTAAGTCCTTCGAGCCGGGTCAGAAGCTGTGGTTGTTTGATGCGAAATTAAAGATCTTTCCAGGCAAATTGAAGAGCAAATGGGTTGGGTCGTTTATTGTTAGGCAGGTGCGTGACAACGGAAGTGTATTGATATCCAATTTGTCAGCTGACGCACAGCCATTTATAGTCAATGGACAGCTTCTGAAGCCCTACCTTGAACATGATACATTCATGTCTGTCGTTGACTCGATTCAAGTAATCTACAGGGATGAGTCCGATATCCCCGAAGAGGCAGAGGAAGGCCAAGCAGAGCAAAACATTTTTAAATGATTTTTCATCTTTTCTTCTTTCCATCTTGTCAGCCTTTTTTATCTTATTCTACCGACATGATGTCATCCCTTTCATCACTACTACACTTAGGATGTACTTTGTCCTAAGTGTAGGGGGGATGCGCATCCTGAGTTGTTCATATCCACTTTCATCTCTTTTTCTTCTTTTCTTCTTTTCCTTGTCTATTCTCTTTATCTATCAAAAGGTGCCACCCCTTGTAGATAGTCTTTTATACTTAGGACGTACTTTTTACTAAGTATAGGGGGTGTGCACCCCGAGTTTTTCGATTCTTTGATCCTCTCAATTGTCTCCTCTTCTTGTCTATACTTAGGGCTATCTTACCCTAAGTATAGGGGGAGACAACCTGAGTACGATCTGTTCATTTCCACCCTTGACCCTCCCTGCTTTTTGTACAGTCTGCTATACTTAGGATTATTTGATCCTAAGTATAGGGGGGATGGTCAACTTCTCATTCTTTTTCTCATTGATTCATTCATTCTTTAGACTTGCCTATACTTAGTACGAGTTATGTCCTCTCTTTTCTCTCCGATCTATGAGGACATAGCTCAAGCTAAGTATAGGGGGGTCATATATACTGTGTATATACTTTAGCCATAACTCGTACTTTCGTACTTTTTTAATTAATATGGCTAATAATTCTTTAAAATTCATTAAGAACCTTAATAAAAAGATGTTGATTATTCCTCAAATTATTTTTGTATTTACTGATCAATAAATCAGGTGAAAATATTTTTTGCAAAATTTTTGAAAAATAGTTTGAAAATCTTTGTGAAAAATCTTTTGAAAACTATTTTGAAAATGTTTTGTTACATGTTTTCAACCTTTGTAAAAACATTTTGGTTTGTAAAGTTTATTTTCTTTGTGTGAAATAAAGTGTTTGAAAAATGATTTGCAAATGGTTTGAAAAATGGTTGAAAAACTATTTTGAAAAATCTATTTATATTGTTTGGAAAACCTTTGCAAAATGATTTTCAATTGTGTGTACATGTTTGTAAAATTGTTTGTAAGAATCATTTTGGACTATAGTTTTCAGAAAATTGTTTGAAAAACATGTGTCAAATATATTTGAGGAATATATACAACACACCAAAATCCATTATATATGTGTATAAAATTGATCACTTACCCTTGTAAATTTTTAAAATCCACTTCTCGTATATATAAGAAGCACTCTCGTGTAAATATTTTCACCTAGCTTTTAGCCAAAAGCTTTTTGTTTTCAAAAAACCCAAAAATATTTGCAAAACTAAAATCCAAAAACATTTTAAAAATCTTTTTGAAAAATACAAAAAAAATGCATATGCATCATCTTTTCAAAAATCCATAAAAAGTTCAAAATCCTTGAAAATTGCATCACAAAAATATTTTCTGCATATCATTTGCATAGCATGAGCATTTTTCAGGTTGAGTTTGATAGTTGAACGAGTCTAAGTAAAATCCGGAGATTGGAGCTTGCTTGGACCTTAAAATCTACCTAACAACAAGAACCTTATAGGAACTGGGCTTGAGGTACTTCAGGTCTAGTTGACTTAATTCTTTGAGGATCACGAGACTTCGTTCATTGGATTCTTGACTGCCTAAGTAGAGTATTTCGAAACACACGCACGACTCTTGTTGATAATGACCTAACTTGGACACATGCACCTTTCACATGGCTCAACTCAGTTGGAGTGGTGAGGGGATTGGATTTGCAGGTATGAGACGCACACAAGTGGAAACACTTGTCCTCCTCTAGGGAGGGAAGTGCACCCCAACCCGTCCAGTGATGAGGAATTCTAAAGACAGGAGAGTGTGAGTTGCAATAAAGCTTTAAAAGAGGGATAGCCTACTGGCTCAAGAGGAAAACTCCTTATGTAATGTTGTTGTCTATAGTATTAAAAAAAATGGTCAGGCCTGTACAAAAATAAAATGCCTGCAAAGTATGTACATATGTTGTAAAGTCAATAAGCAAGCTTGAGTTCCAAAGTCAAATATGTGAGCCTGTAGCTAGATGACTCGACTACACTGGTCTTGCATCCTAGGATAGGTAGCTACACTGGCTACCGTCCATTCTTCTCTTCACCCCCTCCTCTTGAGCTGGTTGCCACTTGAACTTAGAAGGGAATACCCTGCTCCTCGAGGAAGGAGTTATTGGATTGGGGAATCATTGGGTTGTCATGCTGGAGAAGTCAGTCTCTTTGTCATTCTAGTTGGGGAGAGCCACCATCACTTACATTGTACAAGTCAGATTCATAGTCGTAAGGGTTTGCGTATGAAGTTGAGATATTTCTGACCTGGCTATTGAGGAGACTTGAGCAGAGTGTTGGGATTCTCGAGGACTGTTGGATTTCAAATCTGGTTCTCATTAAGGTTCCGTCCGCACTAAAATTCCAAAGGTCCGACTTAAGCTCCAAACTTTGATTTTGTGAAGATAAGTTTGAGAAATAAATTCAATCCACATTTCTTCTTTTTCTTTTCTTTCTTTTTCTTTCTACACTTTTTGCATAAGTGTTTGCTAGGGACTAGCAAAGGTAAAGTATAGGGGGGATGATGAATCCACATTTCGTCATCTTTATTCTATCATTTTAGCCTCAAAAACCCTAGTAAATGCTTGTAAATACCATTAAATCCCGCATCTTAGCACTCATGCATGTGCATCCAAATAGTGTATAAAATACTGTAACTAAAGCCAAAATTATAGAATAAATAAAAGAAAAGAAAAAGAATAAAATATTGTAAATATTTTATGACCTGAAATCCTGAGACCTAGGCATCTCAATGACTAGGTTAACAAGGAATAAAGTAGGGGGAGATAAGGGTCAAAATACAATAAAAATCCCTTTTGTTTTTATCCATTCTTTATTCATTTTGAGACATATTTTTGGTTCCACTTTTTATACCTCAAATAAAGAAACTTTGAACATGAAAGTTGTAGATAATTAAATCAACAAAAATACAAAATTTATTTCACTTAAAAATAATGTACAGATAAAAAGTTATGGTCTGAATAAAATTCTAGAATCTCAACTTCCCAGACCTGTATCTCACAAATAAAAACTCCAAATGCATCAAGCTCACTTTAATTGTATATAATATAAAATAAGATATTTAATGGCGGTGGTTTCGCATTTGGCAGAGCTACGGTTTGAAAGTTGACTTTTGGACCCCTATTGTATACTTGTACAGATTAAAATATTCATTTTATTATTTATTTATTATTTTTATAATTTTATATTTTATAATTTTTTAAATATTATTTATAATTTATATGTACATTAAAATCAGAATAAAACTCAAAGAAAACTAAAAATAAAATACTTGTATATAAAAGACATAGGTATAATACCTGTATACATACTTATATTATTAATACTTCTATTTTATTAAATATCCAAAACACTTCAGAAAAATTAAATAAAAATATTTTTAAGTGTATAAAAATACCTTATAAATTTATAAAATGATAAACAAAAATAAATAAAATTAAATACATAAAATACAAATTAAATATTAAAATATATAGATATATATACCTATATAGCCTATAAATAGTAACTTGTATTTTTATACCTCATAAAAATAATTAAAAATCATAATAAAATACTTCATAAAAAAATAAACATTTTTTATTTTATAATTAAAATTAATAAATCCATTTACTATTTTGAATTGAATTTATAAAGCATTTTTGCGGGAGTAATCTGGTTGGTCCACGTGGACCAACTAGAGAGGTCTGACAGTTGACCTCCGGTCAACTATCTGACCCTTCCTGTTCCGTCAGATTTTTGTTTTTTTATCGATCTTCGAGGATTTTTTGAGACCCAATCTTTCATCCTTTGGCGATAGGGTCTTCGTGACTTTTTGTCCTCGAGGATTGGTGATTCGCGCCCTAACGTTTCCTAGGGGAGTGGGTCGTCGATTCGCAAGATAATCCTCGATCTTTGGGACCTCTCCACTCTGCGGTCAAACCCTACAAACGAAGCCCCCGGCTTCCCTTCTCTCTTGATCCCTCTTCCTCCATCATTCACCGACCCTTAGGACATCCTTCGAGTTCCTGGTGATAACAGCGACTCAAGGACACCGTCCGCGTGGAGTTTTGAGTCGAATCGAGGTAGATCCAGTCCCTTACTAGAGCTCCACCGCGAGCTCACTCCGTCGTCTCTGGTGAGTCTTCCTCCCTTCTTTTTCCATTATCTTGTAGCTTAAGGTTAGCTTAGGGTAGATCTATAGCAGTTCATCGTTTCGTTGGGTATTTTGCCGTGAATCCGCTCTCGATTCCACGGCGGAGCTCCGCTCCGCCTCAGCTTTCCGGCCACCTAAGTCATCCACAGCCGACGCTCTCATCTCCATCTTCTTTCCCTTCACTCCGTCGCTCCGCTCCATCCCTCCATCATCCTCGATCTCGCCCAGATCGAGCGATCCGAGCTCCCATCTCCGTCGTACATCGGATCTCCACGCCTCGATGTTCCAGGGAGCAGTCGCCCGGGTCACCTCCGTCGTCCCGACGTTCCACGCCATTTCAGGATCGCCTGAGACCCCCATTCGACGCGGAAGGGCCCCAGGATCATTTTGCCCTTGATCCTAGGGCCGGAGGACACCCGAGTCGGCCGCCATCGTCGATCGAAGCAACCCCCAGGCGGTGTTCTTCCACCATCCTCGAGGACCGTTCAATCGAGGGTACCTCCCAGGTGTTACATCCACTGTTGGATTTCATCGCCTCCCCGCCGTCGATCTCTCTTCGAGCATCTAATCCCGGTCGTTAGATGGCGAACCGTCATCGCGACACCAGGGAGCGCCACGTGTCAAGTGAAGTCATCTCCATCGTCCGCTCCCACGCAAGGCTTGGGTATTTTGCACTTTCAACCCAAGACTTTTTTTATTTACGCTTTAGTCCAGAAACTTTAATTTCCAGTTCAAAAATATTTGTAATAATTGCAATTAGGACCCTCGATTTTTGTTATTTGCACTTTAGCCCCTGTCCACATCACTTCACATGACAGGGACACGTGACTTTGGGTATTTGCACTAAGCACCTCAAACTTTTATGTATTTGCATTTATACCCCTGTGCGTAGTGATTTAAATAGGTTTTTCGGTTATTTGCACTCCTGTCCTGCCAGTTTTTGTTAATTGCAAATATACCCCTGTGAACAGCATTCACGTGATGCGCGCGTGACTTTTTGGTGAAATTGCAATATTTTCCTTGTAGCTTTTAATATTTGCATTTATGCCCCTGCCAGCAATGTATTTTCTCTTTATTTCCTTTATTTATTGCATGTATCTTTAAAATCCCAAAAATTCTCAAAAAATAGATTTAGGTTCATGTTGACTTGTGCTTCCATGCCATATTTTTATTTTGCATTTTTATTGCATTTTAATATTTATTAAAAATCAAAAACATGCATTTTAGTTACTGTTTGCACTAGAAAATACAAAAAAATATCAAATCTTTTTGAAAATTCTAAAAAATTCCCTTAGGTCTATTTTTGTGTCTTTTAATTACTATCCAAAAATCACTAAAAATTTCAAAACAAAAACCTTAAAATTAGAAAACTCCTAAAAACTTCATAAAAATCTAAAAAATCCTAGAAAAATCCTAAAAATATAAACTCAATTTTTGTAGTTTCTCTATTTTATTGTCTTTTATTTAAAATTAATTTGGGAAAATTTTGTTATTGTTTGCGATTTTCCATTCCCATTTTAACTCCAGCCAGCCATTTTGTTCACTGTTTTCTAGTATTTTCACTTTTAAAAATACCAAAAATATTCTGAAAAATCCCCAAAAATCACAGAAATAGTAGAAAAATATAAAAAGACCAAAAACATTTTATTTCCTAATTTTTGACTATTTTTATCTATATTTATAAATACCTTATCCCCTCTTTTCTTATATTATATGTGTTCTAGTTATTGAAAAAGAAAATTATAAAAAAATATAAAATATAAAAAGAAAATATAAAATCAGAAAATTAAAAATCAGAATACAAAATTAGAAAATTAAAAATAAAATAAAAATACAAAATTAAAAACCCACAAAAAAATCCTTATTGGCTAAGTAGTTCAACAGACATAGGGTTTGACATTTTGTCTACACTCTACACCCTTGTTTCCTGTGTTCAACCCCTACTTGCTTGCCACTATACATTTTTAGTAGGGTATAATAAATCTTAATCCTTGCTCTTGATTGTTTGATTAATTGTGTGGGTTAATTGTTGACGAACGTAGCTTGAGTAGTCGCCCCAGCGACAGTGAGTCTGATTTGTTAGACCACTATTTAGCGGCTCTCGTCTTTCGTTTTTCAAATGGCGCCGTTGTCGGGGATCATTGGCTTGTAGAGTACACTTGTATTTTTTATCTGCTTAGCCATTTTTTATTATCTGTTTTTAGTGTACAATTTATCTTGAACTGTCTGACATCTCTTATTGTTTTCTTGCGAGGGACCACTGACCGAGGAGGATCGCCTAGGGGATCCTAAGCAGCCTTGGGAGGAGGAGCCGGCTATTCTACCCTAGCCGGCAGGAGAGAGCAGGAGGACTTGAGAGAGAGAGGATAGTTAGGCTTTTTAGTCTTTGTGAGAGAGAGAGACATTTGATTTAAATTTGTAATAATACAGGTACCCTGGACTTTGGACTCTCGGGCCCAATTTCCAAGTGTTTGTACACTTGGGGGCTCACCGTGGTTTTCATCACGTTTTCACCGCTATCATTTTCTGGTTTTGATTTATTTTTCTCTTCTTTTGTGGAATGAGCCCTTAGGATTTAGGCTTTGCTTGATCGAGTAAATTAGGTCCAAACACCCTAATAATCATTGCATGTACCTATAGTGCTTTTTGGACTTAGTTTAAATTAAATAGTCGCTTCATCGTCTTCAAGCCTTCGCGCTGCGAGCCCATCCTGCCAAGCGCTGCTCCTGAACTCGATTTGTCGAGAGGAGGAGGGGTGAGCCTAGATCGGACTCTTGGATTGAAGACCGGTGACCGACTTGTGGTTCTTCCCGCTAGAAATTGCCTTCTTAGGACGATTTCCGTGTGCATATCGGCATATAGATTAGGTTTATAAATTCATGTTTTGCATCTCGCATGGAGAGAGCTGGGAGGCGTTGTAAGTGTTCTATCTTTGCATTCATCATTTAGGCACAAAGGTGAGATTTCCATCTTGGTGCCGCCTTGCATTGCTTTTCTGACTCTCCTCCCTCTGTTTTTTGGATCAAGTAGGAATCAACAAAATACAAAACCGTTAGGCACTTGTATTGAATCGACTCAAAATAAGTGATAACAACAAAAAAATTAAAAAAGGGACTGCTAAAGAAAACTTGACCTAAATAAAATTGATTAATTAAACTCATTGCCTTGGGGTGAGCAAAGCCCTCATTTGTTTTCAGGTTGCATAGGAAGGTTTCCTTCCCAGTGAGGTGAGCGCCATCGTAAGGATTAGAGCCCAAAACCTAGTCTGTGGCTGCCTTGTGTATCGCTTGGATTTCCAAAAGATTGGCGCATCTATCGTACATAGACGAGTAGGGATTGGTCGCCATTGATGACTCTCTATTGTGTAGAGCATCGACCTTGTCCGAAGTATCGAGCATAAGCCACGCCTTCACGGGGGTGTCTGTCTCATCGTCTTGCATCCGAGTAGGTTCTCGCACGCTCACGGGTGATTCCGTTGCGAGCGAGATCCGAAGTATTGGTTTCGCCTATCGGCTTCCTCCCTCTATTTCTTTGGCTGAGTAGGGATCCAGGAAGGGTTACAAGGACCTTAAAAAGTGCAGACTACAGGTTACACAGGAGGAGGACAAGTACGGGATACTTTTCCGGCAGTACTCTCGCTCCTGTAGGCGTAGCGCTCTAAGGACTCGTGAAAAGATAATTTCCTGAAAATCAAATCTAAAACTCACAAAGATAATTGCCGAACCTTCACGGCTTCACGGGTCGAGTTGGTGAATCCATTGCTTTGGGTTTGATTGATTAGTGAATTAAGGTCAAGATCAAAAACATCACGCATTTGCGTCATTTTTGCTCTCCCTCCAGTTGACCCTTGCTCATTGTGAGCCTTCTACTGTTTTACACTCCATTTGTTTCTTGTTGACCTCCGTATCTTTTATCCACATCGATCTTCCTCTTGATCTTCGAGATGGCGATGAATGGGTAGTTCAGTCGAGACTCCGTCAACACCCACATCGGTTCCATCCCCTCGCCCTCTCTAATAATTCGGGGCGATTCCCGAGAATCCAGTTCAGACTCCGTGGACCGATCTCCAGACTCCCCATCTTCTTCAATAAATCGGGATCACTCTCGTCCTGAATTCTGTCTGTTTTGGATGGCAATTGATTTCACTCCTTACACATTGCCGTACTTAACAAAGTTCTGTGTTGACCTTAACACAGACCACTTCTCTCTATCTGTTGCTGCAATTCAGACTGATCGAGGCATTCTTCCATGTGCAGACCTAGAACCCGATTCCGAGCCAGCATACCAAGCAGAATCTGAGATGGCTGGTGGAAGAGGAAAGGGACCACAGCCCCAACCTGAAGCTGAAACCAATCCGGGGGAAGGGCAGTATACTACGCAGAATGAGGTTAACAGTTAGTTGCTGGCTTCCATCCAAGCCTTTGAACAGCAATTGACTAACAAAGCCCTGGCCCAAATCGCCTTCCAAGATATGTTGAATGATCTGAGGAGGAGGGCTGATGCAAGAGATGGTCGCAAGGAGGATGATCCAAATCAAGAGCCCAATTTTGAAGAGGTTAGAGATGAGTTCTTAGTGGGAGGACCCAAGTTTGATAGAGCAGAGGCAGACCCACCGCAGCCTAAGCCAACACTGAAGGAAACATACAATCTGGGAGCGGGCCGCATCACAGAGTGGATTCAAGTTCCACGAATCCATGCCCACTTCGAGCTGAAGCCGCAGTTTTTGTCCCTGCTTCCCACAATCCATGGGAACCCCATTGAGGAACCATATATCTTTCTCAAAAAGTTTGGTCGCATCTGTGCTACTGCTCACTACGCTGGTATTCCTC
This sequence comes from Ottelia alismoides, assembly GCA_037367405.1. NCBI lineage: Eukaryota > Viridiplantae > Streptophyta > Magnoliopsida > Alismatales > Hydrocharitaceae > Ottelia > Ottelia alismoides. The sequence continues at coordinate 76,861 of JAZKJV010005993.1, read as the reverse complement.
TAGGGGTAGTCAAGATGATCGCCTTTCCCTTCAGCGTGCAAGATAAGGCCCTATATTGGGTCGACCATCTAGGGAAGGTAGTCACGACCTGGGAGGAGCTGAAGTCTGCATTTCTCCATAAGTTCTATCCTCTCGGGCGATTGAATCAGATGCGTGCCCGTATCTCCAGTTTTTGCCAGCAGCCCCACGAGATGATCCATGAAGCGTGGGAGAGATTCAAGGATCTTCAGGAGAAGTGTCCCCACCATGAAATCCCAAAGACCAGCCTTGTGCAGCACTTCTTTGGTGGGCTTACACTTGAAAGCCAAAAGCTCGTAGATGTTGCTTGTGGTGGTTCGCATTTCAATAAGGACAAGGACATGGTATGGAACGTCTTCGAGGAAATGGCTGAAGGAGAAGCCGCTCAATCCTCGTCCCGAATCTACATAAAGATGTCAACTGTCCTCAGCAAGCCAGTAAACATGGCTTCCCACACCGAGGACAAGGATGAGAGCTCCAACCTGAACATCATTGGGAACCACCTGTCTAAGGTGGATATCATTGAGAAGAGGTCGCAGGACCTCGAAAAATTATCTGTCATTGAGAAGAGGACCCAAGGCTTGGAAAAGCTCGATCAGATTTCCCAGCAGCTGGAGCAGCTCGTTCGTGCGTTGAATGCCAACATGTGAAACATTGTGTCTACTCCTGCCGAGCCGATAGCTGAGAAGAAGGAGCCTACAATGCAGCAGAACCCTCAGCCGACTCCACCGCAGCCCCAACCTGTTCAGCACGTGTATTATGTGCAGGTTCCGGAGCAGCCCCCGCAGCCTCAGACACAGATGGTTGTATATCAACCTGAGTCCCAGCCAGCCTACTTCGAGCAGTTCTCTCCACCCCCGCCACTGATTCAGGAGATCAACGGTGTATGGAACAATGAAGCACATCTGACCCGTCCTCAGGGACATCCCTCAGGGTCAGAACATGGGCAACAAGCCCTATCACCAGCAGCAGTAGGGTGGGAGACCCTTCCAGCCCTCATATCAGTACCAGCCTCTATCTCACGGCAACACATGGAGGCAGAACTACCAGCAAGGTCCTCAGCAGTCCGGATACCGAGGACAAGTGTATCATCAGCAACCGGCTGCTACATATCATCAGAACTCTCAGTATTCCTCCAACCCTCCTCCTCACCAATTTTCTCAGGGTTACCAGTCGCAGTCTCAGCCGTCATACCAGCACTCTAGGCCCTAGCAGGGGGATTCTTCTGAGATTGTACCAATTAACCCGACCCTGGCATGCCTTGAACAGTTGATGAAGAATATGGTTGAGATGAACCAGAAGATCGACGACTTGACGGCTGCAAAAACAGCCATTCCTGCTCAAGTTGAGGCCATCCCAAACAATTTCCGACGCAAGGAGCAGGTAGCCGGTAGTGTCCAACCAAAATCAGGTGAATTAAATTGCTTTTTATCTAATGTTGTTACTCTCAGGAGTGGTATGACACTCAGGCCATCAGCAACCGCGAAGGGGAAGCATCTTGCATCTGACGGGGAATCGTCAGCCGAGCCAACACCAGGGCCATCAAGCATTTTGGGAGCAGCACCATCATTCAGAAAATCACAAAAAATGAAGAAAATAGCAAAACACAAAAGATAGCAGCAGCCTCGGTGGAGATAGGCCAGCATTGGAGACGTCTGCACCTGCCTCAGAGCCAGTTCCTGACGGGAGGAGCATTGCACCTGCAGCGAGTCCAACGCCAGCACCTGAAGCCGAGCCAGTAATTTTTGGTCCACAAAATTGTAGATGAATCCATTCCTTTATGTCATCTACCTGTAAACAACAATACGGACAATATTTTGAATGACATCAGTGAAGATTTTGTAAATATTACTTTTCCAGAAGCAATGAAAAAACACAAAAAAATGAAAATTTTGAAAAATGCTTTGTCTGACCCTGCTATCATTGAAATCATCCAGAATTTGGTATTGAATATGCCATTGATGAAAGCTCTTGAGTACATGCCACCTGGTAAGAAAGGATTGAAGGAGGCATGTACAACCAAGCGTAGGCCTCACCCTCACAACTCCAGAAGCAAGGGTGGCAAATCCGAAAAGCATATCCTTACAATGGCCACAGTTAATGCCATCAGCAACCTCCTGGATAAAAAGCCAGATATGGGAGCACCTCTTGTACGTTGTCAGATGTTCAATCAGGAGTTTGAACGAACACTTCTCGACAGCGGGTCTTCTGTCAACTTAATGCCAGCTTCGCTACTTACAGAGTTCGGGTAAGGACCGCTCAAGCCTACAAAGATGATTCTGTAGTTCACAGACAAGTCAGCTAAGCGACCTAGGGGCCTGTTGGAGGACGTGATAGTGATGGTTCAGGGAAAGAAGTTCCCAGCCTTTTTTGTGGTATTAGATATGGACGTCCCTGATCCATTGCTCCTTACCCCGATCATACTTGAAAGACCATCCCTGCGGACATCAAACGCAGTAGTGAACTATGGGACGAGAGAAATCACTTTTGGCGATGGCAATGAAACAATCAGAGTGGAGACCATGCCTGAGGGAACACCAGCCGAACGAAAATCTGCATCGCGTGCAAGGGTGATTGAGTATTCTGATGACTGTGACTTTTTAGCCTAAATTCAAGACACTAACTTATTCCTGGATGACAAGAAGATCCATGAACTCCTCTGCACTGAGGAGGGAATGGAGACCGCAGTCGAATTTCCCCTTATCGATCAGAATGAGGAACTCGCTGATGTATTGAATGAGACTGCCTCAGAGGTGTTGTGCCTTCAGAACCAAGAGCAAATTGTTGAAGAGTCGTGTGATGAAGAAGAAATTATCGAGACATTTTGTCAGAATCCAAGTGAGGAGGAAGAACATAGTATGGTGGACACCGAACAGATGAAAGAATCGCCACCTGCATTAATAGTTGAGGTCACTTCTGAAGTATCTCAGACCCCGCCAGACTTGAAACCCTTGCCCTCCAACATGAAATATGCCTTCCTTGCGGGAAAACCAAACATGTACCTGGTCATTATCAATGCACATCTGATCGAAGACCAAGAATCTTGTCTGATGGAGGTTCTTGAACGCAACCGCAAGGCGATAGGCTGGCGAACTTCAGATCTCCATGGGATCAATCCATCACTGTGCTCACATCGTATTTTTCTGGAAGATGATTGCAATCCCTCTCGAGAACTTCAGAGAAGATTAAATCCTAATCTACAGGAGGTCATTATGAAAGAGATTCAGAAATGGTGTGATGCGGGATTCATTTATCCCATCTCCGACAGCAAATGGGTGAGCCCTCTACATGTTGTGCCGAAGAAATCAGGGATCACCATTGTGAAGAATGATAAAGGAGAGGAGATCGCAACCAGAGTACCCACTTCATGGCGAGTGTGTGTGGACTACATAAGACTTAATCTCGCCACTAAGAAAGACCACTTCCCTTTACCCTTCATCGACCAGATCTTGGAAAGATTGGACGCGAAGGAATACTTCTGCTTCTTGGACGGATACTCTGGATACAATCAAGTTGCTATTTCTTCTGAAGATCAAGAGAAGACCACGTTCACCTGCCCTTTTGGTACATATGCCTTCATACGGATGCCGTTCGGGCTTTGCAATGCCCCAGCCACATTTCAGAGGTGTATGCTTGCAGTTTTTGCCGATATGGTGGGCAACTTTCTCGAGGTCTTTATGGATGATTTTTCGGTCTACGGGGATTCATTCGATCAATGTCTGGATTATTTAGACAAAGTCTTACGGAGGTGCTGCGAAGTCAATCTTGTGCTCTCGTGGGAGAAGAGCAACTTCATGGTGACCGAAGGAATCGTGTTGGGTCACGTTGTTTCTAAACGTGGTATGGAGGTTGACCCAGTCAAGGTGGATGTGATTTCCAAACTTAAGCCACCTACAACCATCAAACAAGTCAGGTCATTCTTGGGCCATGCCGGTTTTTACCGACATTTCATGAAAGATTTCAGCAAACTGGCCAGACCGTTGACTGAGTTGCTCGGCAAGGAGAATGAATTCATTGTAGATGACAGTGTGCTCCTTGCCTTTAATCAGCTGAAAGAACTCATCACACAGGCCCCTGTCTTACAGCCACCAATTTGGACTCACCCTTTCGAGATAATGACCGACGCGTCAGATTACACCATTGATGTTGTACTGGGACAGAGGAAAGATAATGTACCGTTTGCAATTCACTACGCTAGTCGAACGATCGATGAAGCCCAGAGAAACTACACTGTCACTGAAAAGGAGCTGCTAGCGGTAGTCTTTGCCCAAGAAAAGTTCAGATCCTACTTCCTTGGATCCAAAGTAATCGTATACACTGATCATTCGGCCATCCGGTACTTACAGCAGAAGAAGGATGCCAAACCCCGTCTTATCTGGTGGATCCTTCTCCTCCAAGAATTTGACTTGGAAATTAAAGATAAACTTGGGGTAAAGAATGTGGTGGCCGATCATCTATCGAGGCTTCCTGAGTCGGAATCTCCTGAGCTGAACCTGCAGCCGATCACAGAGACCTTTCCACACGAGGCAATTCTGTCAGTCACATCGCTTCCTTGGTATGCATACATTGTGAATTATTTGGTGACCAAGAAAATCCCACGAGATTGGCCGAAGTTGAAAATAGACAGATTCTTGTCTAAAATCCATTTCTACCAGTGGGAGGATCCGTATTTATTTCGTGAGGGGGGCAGATTGTATCTGGAGAAGGTGCATTCCTCAGGAGGAAGTTCCAAGTGTCCTCGCCTTATGTCATGACCAAGATTCAGGAGGACATCATTCAGGCAGACGAACGGCAACAAAAGTTCTTCAAAGTGGCCTTTGGTGGCCTTCATTATTCAAAGATGCAGACGATTATGTCAAATGCTGCACTGACTGTCAGAAGATGGGCGGAACCATAGGAATGAGAGATACGATGCCTCTGAAATTCATTCATATATCAGACGTCTTTGACGCATGGGGCATCGACTTTATGGGCCCATTTCTCAACATCCAGGGATATGAATATATTCTGCTTGTTGTCGACTATGTAAGTCGCTGGGTGGAGGCTATTCCCGCCCGAACCGTCGATAGTGGGACTGTCTGTCGGTTCTTGAGAGATCACATCATAGCACGGTTCGGGATTCCCAAGATTCTCATATTTGACGGGGGTAGTCATTTCATAAACAGAGAGGTGAAGAAGCTGACTCAGTAATTCTGCATTGAACATCGTGTTGCTTCACCCTACCACCCGCTGTCCAATGGCTTAGCTGAATGTTCAAACATGGAGATCAAAACAATTCTACAGAAGCTTGTGATCGCAAGAACTGGTCTCAACTGCTTGATTCCGTTCTTTGAGCTTATAGAACAGCGTACAAGTCACCCTTGGGAATGTCTCCTACCGCCTTGTGTATGGCAAGCCATGTCATCTGCCCGTTGAACTAATTCACAAATCTTTATGGGCCATTAACATCTGTAATTTGGACTCTAAGCAAGCAGGAAAGAACAGAAAATTGGATCTGAACAGATTATGACAACAGCCTGATGTACAAGGAGAAGGTCAAAACATGGCATGACAAGCATATCCGCCGCAAGTCCTTTGAGCCGGGTCAGAAGGTGTGGTTGTTTGATGCGAAATTAAAGATCTTTCCAGGCAAATTGAAGAGCAAATGGACTGGGTCGTTTATTGTTAGGCAGGTGCGTGACAACGGAAGTGTATTGATATCCAATTTGTCAGCTGACGCACAGCCATTTGTAGTCAATGGACAGCTTCTGAAGCCCTACCTTGAACATGATACATTCATGTCTGTCGTTGACTCTATTCAAGTAATCTACAGGGATGAGTCGAATATCCCCGAAGAGGCAGAGGAAGGCCAAGCAGAGCAAAACATTTTTGAATGATTTTTTTTCTTTTCTTCTTTCCTTTTTGTCAGTCTTTTTTATCTTATTCTACCAACATGATGTCATCACTTTCATCACTACTACACTTAGGACGTACTTTATCCTAAGTGTAGGGGGGATGCGCATCCCGAGTTGTTCATATCCACTTTCATCTCTTTTTCTTCTTTTCTTCTTTTCTTCTTTTCCTTGTCTATTCCCTTTATCTATCAAAAGGTGTCACCCCTTGTAGACAGTCTTCTATACTTAGGACGTACTTTGTCAAAAGTAAGGGGGTGTGCACCCCGAGTTTTTCGATTCTTTGATCCTCTCCATTGTCTCTTCTTCTTGTCTATACTTAGGGCTATCTTACCCTAAGTATAGGGGGAGACAACCTGAGTACGATCTGTTCATTTCCACCCTTGACCCTCCCTTCTTTGTGTACAGTCTGCTATACTTAGGATTATTTGATCCTAAGTATAGGGGGACGCTCAACTTCTCATTCTTTTTCTCATTGATTCATTCATTCTTTAGACTTGCCTATACTTAGTACGAGTTATGTCTTCTCTTTTCTCTTCGATCTATGAGGACATAGCTCAAGCTAAGTATAGGGGGTCGTATATACTGTGTATATACTTTAGCCATAACTCTTACTTTCGTACTTTCTTAATTAATATGGCTAATAATTCTTTAAAATTCGTTAAGAACCTTAATAAAAAGATGTTGATTATTCCTCAAATTATTTTTGTATTTACTGATTAATAAATCATGTGAAAATATTTTTTGCAAAATTTTTGAAAAATAGTTTGAAAATCTTTGTGAAAAATCTTTTGAAAACTATTTTGAAAATGTTTTGTTACATGTTTTCAACCTTTGTAAAAATATTTTGGTTTGTAAAGTTTATTTTCTTTGTGTGAAATAAAGTGTTTGAAAAATGATTTGCAAATGGTTTGAAAAATGGTTGCAAAAATATTTTGAAAAATCTATTTATACTGTTTGGAAAACCTTTGCAAAATGATTTTCAAATGTGTGTACATGTTTGTAAAATTGTTTGTAAAAATCATTTTGGACTATAGTTTTCAAAAAAATTGTTTGAAAAACATGTGTCAAATATATTTGAGGAATATATACATCACACCAAAATCCATTATATATATGTATAAAATTGATCACTTACCCTTGTAAATTCTTAAAATCCACTTCTTGTATATATAAGAAGCACTCCTGTGTAAATATTTTCACCTAACTATTAGCCAAAAGCTTTTTGTTTTCAAAAATCCCAAAAACATTTGCAAAACTAAAATCCAAAAACATCTGAAAAATCTTTTTGAAAAATACAAAAAAATGCATATGCATCATCTTTTCAAAAATCCATAAAAAGTTCAAAATCCTTGAAAATTGCATCATAAAAATATTTTCTGCATATCATTTGCATAGCATGAGCATTATTCGGGTTAAGTTTGATAGTTGAACGAGTCTAAGTAAAATCCGGAGATTGGAGCTTGTTTGGACCTTAAATCTACCTAACAACAGGAACCTTATAGGAACTGGGCTTGAGGTACTTCAGGTATAGTTGACTTAATTCTTTGAGGATCACGAGACTTGGTTCAATGGATTCTTGACTGCCTAAGTAGAGTATTTCAAAACACACGCACGACTCTTGTTGATAATGATCTAACTTGGACACCTGCACCTTTCACATGGCTCAACTCAGTTGGAGTGGTGAGGGGATTGGATTTGCCGGTATGAGACGCACACAAGTGGAAACACTTGTCCTCTTCTAGGGAGGGAGGTGCACCCCAACCCATCCAGTGATGAGGAATTCTAAAGACAAGAGAGTGTGGGTTGCAATAAAGCTTCAAAAGAGGGATAGTCTACTGGCTCAAGAGGAAAAACTCCTTATGTAAATGTTGTTGTCTATAGTATTTAAAAAAAATGGCCAGGCCTGTACAAAAATAAAATGCCTGCAAAGTATGTACATATGTTGTAAAGTCAATAAGAAAGCTTGAGTTCCAAAGTCAAATATGTGAGCCTGCAGCTGGATGACTCGACTACACTGGTCTTGCATCCTAGGATAGGTAGCTACACTGGCTACCGTCCATTCTTCTCTTCACCCCCTCCTCCTGAACTGGTTGACACTTGAACTTAGAAGGGAATACCCTGCTCCTCGAGGAAGGAGTTATTGTATTGGGGAATCATTGGGTTGTCATGTTGGAGAAGTCAGTCTCTTTGTCATTCTAGTTGGGGAGAGCCACCATCACTTACATTGTACAAGTCAGATTCATAGTCGTAAGGGTTTGCGTATGAAGTTGATATATTTCTGACCTGGCTATTGAGGAGACTTGAGCAGAGTGTTGGGATTCTCGAGGACTGTTGGATTTCAAATCTGGTTCTCATTAAGGTTCCGCCCGCACTAAAATTCCAAAGGTCCGACTTAAGCTCCAAACTTTGATTTTGTGAAGACAAGTTTGAGAATTAAATTCAATCCACATTTCTTCTTTTTCTTTTCATTCTTTTTCTTTCTGCACTTATTGCATAAGTGTTTGCTAGGGACTAGCAAAGGTAAAGTATAGGGGGATGATGAATCCACATTTCTCATCTTTATTCTATCATTTTGGCCTCAAAAACCCTAGTAAATGCTTGTAAATACCATTAAATCCCATTATCTTAGCACTCATGCATGTGCATCCAAATAGTGTATAAAATACTGTAATTAAAGTCAAAATTATAGAATAAATAAAAGAAAAGAAAAAGAATAAAATATTGTAAATATTTTATGATCCGAAACCCCGATACCTAGGCATCTTGATGACTAGGTCGACAAGTGATGAATCTCCATTTCATCACCTTTATTCTATCATTTTGGCCTCAAAAACCCCAGCAAATGCATGTAAATAGCATCAAATTGTACATAATAGCATTCATTATTCATTGTATTTATTTTACATTAAATAAGGTTTTACTGCCAAAATTATAGAATAAAGAGGAGAAAAGAAAAAGGAATAAAATATTGTAATTATTTTATGACCCAAACTCCGAGACCAAGGCCAGCATGGTATTGGTCGACAAGGAATAAAGTAGGGGGAGATAAGTTGTAAATATTTTATGATACCTATTTTGTACATAATTATTTATTCATCAAATAAAGAAACTTTGTACATGAAAGTTGTAGATAATAATATGAATAAAAATGCAAAATTGAGTTTGTACAAAAATAATCCCCAGTGTACATTTTATACATAGAATAAAAAGCCAAAATCTCAACTTCACAGACCCATATCTTGCAAATAAAAACTCCAAATCACCCAAATTCACCTTTAATTGTATATAGCATTCCATAAACTATTTAATAAAATTGGTTTCATGATTTTTGGAGTCCATATGCAGAAGTTAGGTTTTTGGCCCTCCTAGTATATAGGACTGATTAAAATATTCATTTTATTCAATATTCATTATTTGTATAAATTCATATTTTTAGAATTTTGTAAATAATGTACATAATGCATACACATGAGAGAAGTTAAAGAAAACCAAAATTAATTTGTAAAATAAAATAAGTCTACAAATTCATAGACAAAATACCTATGCTATGTACCTATCTATAAATAAAAAGGGTTTTAATCCTTGATTCTTTTGCTCTTTTAAATTTTTATAATAATGTATACATTATACATAACTCATTAAAAATACAAAACCAAAATAAAAATCAAGAAAATATATTAAATAAATTAAGTGTATAAAATACATAGATAAAACACCTATAAGTATACCTACATACATATATACCTATTTATTTAAAAATATACATAAACTCATAAAAATCAAACAAAAATATCTTTATACTCACAAAAATAAATTATAAATTTATAAAATAAGCCCATGAAATAATAAAAGAAAATAAACAAATTAAAAATAAAAATACATAAAAATACATGTAAATACATACAAATACACATTATTCAAATAAAACGATAATAAAACACCTCAAAAAATTCAATAAAAATCGTAAATAAATACTAGACGAAATAATACACATTTTTTATTTTATAAGAAAAAATTAATAAAATCATTTAAAGGGTCAAATAATTCAATTTCTACTCAGATCCCATGTTTTGTCTTCTAGCGGCTGGCGTGGACCAATCGCGTGCCGGCCTTCGTTGACCTCCGGTCAACTGCTCCCCCAGCCGCCCGATGTGACTTTGCGTGTCTCTTCGCCCATCTTCTCCCATTTTTCCCGGGCATACCATCCATCAATCGAAGAAGCTTCCTGCACAAGAATTGTTCTCTAATCATCACTGAAGCCCGCCGATTCTTTGGATCAACCTAATACTCTTTAGATCATGCAATAATCGCCGGTCAATAAGGCTACTCGCCAATGTTTATAAATAACAAGCTCCGCCTCCTTCCTCGAATTTGGGCACTTTTATTCCAACCTAAAGCCTAGATCTTGCTCCTGGATTGTTCCTCGTGACAGGGGGAGTAGCCCAGCACCTTGACTCGACCGGAGGAAGGAAATTTTTGTCGTGGCGGAGCTCCGGCGTCCGCCCTGCTCCCTAGAGGCCCCCAGGTATAAGAGCTGACCTTTTATGCATTTTTAGTTAGTCTTAGATGTTAGTTTTTCATTCCAGTCATTAGATTAGGTCTTAGTTAACTCCTGTAGTTTAAAAATCGAAATTCGAAGTTCGCCGGAGCTCAGCTCCGGCGACTTCTCCACTGTTGATCCGACTGTCTCTGACCGCCTCGTTCATCCCATCTCGTTCCTCGATGCCTTCTCCATCTATTGCGTACATTTGTCCAACCCAGGACTCTAGGTCCTGGCGAATTGGGGCTCCTCCTCCGCCGTTCGCCGGAGCCCCTCCGCCCACCTCATTTTTTTGCGTTGCAGCTTCCAAACCCCGGGTCGAGGAGAAAGCTCTCTCGCCCGCGGTTCTTCCTGTGCAGGTATCTCGAAGAATGGAGTCCATCTGGGCTTGCATTGAACCAGGAAGAGGTCCCTGGGGGGTCATTTGCTTCATCGACCTCGACCGGACGTTTCAGACCCCCAGGAGCCATGAGACCACCATCAGTCGACGCGGGACGCTTCCAGCCACCTTCAGAACACCTTAAACACGCCGGAGAACCTTGGAGGAGCCCAAGCTCCTCGATCAAATCTCGCCAGCCCCGAGCTTCTTCCCCGTTCTTCCAGGGGGCTTCAGCACCGTCGGATCAGGAGGCGAGCCCCAAATCAAAGGAGAGCCGTTCGATGAAGATCAGCCTCGACCGTCAGATCAACCAGAAGCTTCTAATCTACACCCTTCATCGACGAATCGGCGTCGACCGTCCGATGGCTGCCACGTGGATAAGTGGCGCCTCCAGCGCCGCAGGATGAAAAGCCTTGTTTAGGGGTAAATTTCATATCCAGCCCCTCTATTTTTTGTATTTATTATTTAATGTCAAAAATAAAAGTCTCAGTTGTAAATAAAATGTATATTTTGCAGAAGGACCCCTGATGTTTTAAGATTTGCACTTTAGTCCTTCCGCGCCTCACGTGCAGTAACCACGTGAGGCGCGTGAAATTTTGCATTTAAGCCCCGCCGGGTCCCTGTAATTATTAAATGGTCCTGAAAATAAAAGTTAAAGTGTATTTTTATTGTAATTTTTTCATGTATGCCCCTGTGAACTATTTTATTTGCAAAAATACCCCTGCTAGGCCATTTAATTTTTGAATGCTTTGTCTATTTATTTTGTGCCCCATATTAAATCGAAAAATCTTGTAAAAATAGACTTATTTGCAAAAATACCCCTGCTAAGCTCCTGTTTTGTCGTGCTTGAACGCCATATTTTTAGTTTTGCATTTTGTTTCATTTTTGCATTTATAAAAATTCAAAAACATGCCTTTTATTTACTGTCTAACTTATAAAATCCCAAAAAAATATGAAAATACCTTGAAAAATTCCAAAAAAAAATCCCTATGGTGTATTTTGACCTATTTTAGTGTCAATCCAGAAATCCTTAAAAATCTCAAAAGGAAAACCTTAAAAATTCAAAAATACCCAAAAACTTCAAAAAATATTAAAAACAAAAGAAAAATCAGAAAAATATAAATTCAGGCCCTATTTATGCTATATTTCATTATCTTTATTAGAAAAATATTGTGGAGAATTTTTGAGGCTTGTAGCTATTTTTAATGTGTATCTTTATTACAGCCAGACCCTATTCCGGTGTATGCCTCTATTTAGCTATTTAAAAATACTAAAAATATTTTCAAAAATGCCCAAAAATCACAAAAACAGTAAAAAAACCATGAAAATCCCAAAAAGACTTTGTTCCTGAATTTCTGACTATTGTTGAGTATTTTTGTAAATATTATAGGACCCCTTTATGTATATATGTGTATTTCCTAACAAAAAGAAAGAATATATATATATGTAATTATTTATATGCATTCTTACATCTACTTATTAACCTCAATATAAAAAAAGAGAAATATATATATATCTACCCTTTCTTTTATTTATCCTTATACATACCTATATATATTATAAGCTACATACTAACCCTTTATGGGTATACATATATATATTTATATTATCTATATATATATATATATTACCTAATCATATTATATTAATATATATATATAAACAAATAGAAAAAGAAAAAGAAAAAAGAAAAATATTGTAAAAATTCAAAACCCACTTCACACACAAGGATGACTCTGAGATACATGTAGGCTATGACATTTTGTATTGCTCTCTGTGGTTCGACCTCTACATACTTGTCAATGTACATTTTATGGTAGAGTAAATAAAGATTAATTCACATTTATTTTTGAGCTTGATTGTTGCATTCTTTGGTTGTGGGTTAATTGCTGATCAACCCGTATTCTGCGAGCGGTCGCCTCAGCGACACCTTTGTATTATTTATTCATGGTGACCCTCGTGGTTTGCGCGTTGCTATCAGATGGCGCCGTTGCCGGGGAGCAATGAGCATAGCCTAATTCATGTTGTCATTCTTGTATAAAAAGATTCTTGATTTATTATTCATTTTTGTGAGCAGCTATTTTTATTGCTATTGATCACCATGCTTAATTGATTTATGTCTTGTGATTATTTTATCTGCTCTATTTTATTGATTGAGTTTTACTAATGCATTCTTTTTGCAACTTTGATGCGAGGGCCCACCACGCGAGGATGGCTTCTTAGGAGGCCAATGCAGCCAAGCTTGGAGGACGATGGTCTTCTTCTCATGATTATCTGGAGAGTGCACCAAAGAAGCAAGGAGATGTGCATTAGATAGGCTAGACACTTAGGAGTATTTATTTTGTAATTTATGGTGAGAGAGAGACATTTTTGGCATGTAATTAAACATGACTCTACTCTTCACAATGAGGTCCAGTGCCCGGGTGATTGTTCACCTGGGGGCCTTATCGCGGTTTTTTTCGAGTTTTCATCGCCTTCTTTTATTTTGTTTCCCGAAGTTTTGAGCTTTCCGCCTTTCTTTTATTTTGTTTTATGTGCTTGGAGCCCCTAGATATAGGTTGCTTGACTCGGTAGCTAGGTCCAAACATTAATAAGAATGCATGTTCCTATAGTCTACTTCGCTTGGATCTAGTCAAACTTAAACAAGTTGTTAATTTGTCTCTTAGCCCTCTGTGCCGTAGCGAACCCTGTAAAGCACTTTCTCCTACCCTCAATTTGTTGAGCAGAGGAGGGGAGAGCCAAGACCGGACCATCTTGGGCTAGAGATATATGAGCAACTTATGGTTCTTCATGTTAATAGCATCTTATGTTTAGGACGATTTTGCGCCTTGCATACCGACATGTAGATAGGTTTAAAAATTCTGTTTTGCATACCACATGGAGAGAGCTGGGATGCACTGTAAGTCTTCTAACTCAGCATGCATCATTCGGTTCAATGGTGAGATTTCCATCATGGAACCACTTGCACGGCTTTCCCGCTATCTCCCTCTGATTTTGAGCACCTAGGACCTAAATGAAAATCTACAAAAACGTTAGGCGCTGGTATGAAACAGATCCAAAAAAAGTGAAAACCCAAAAATTAAAACAAGGGGACTGCTAAATAAACTTTGACCTTAATTAAAATTCGTAATGGACTATCATTGTACCGGGTTCATAAAGCCCTCATTGTTTTCAGGTACCTTGGAGGGGGACCGAAACCCTACTCCCTTGAGCGAGTGCGACCCCTAAGGATTAAAGCCCAAAACCCAGTCTGCAACTGCCTTGTGTATCGCCTGGATTTCCGAAGTAATGGCGCTTCTATCGTACGTAGGCGAGTAGGACTTGGTCACCAATGGTGACTCTCTGTTGTGAGAGCATCGACCCTGTCCGAAGTATTGAGCATAGGCCACGCCTTCACGGGGGTGTCTGTCTCATCGTCCTGCGTCCGAGTAGGTTCTTGCACGCTCACGGGTGATTCCGTTGCGAGCGAGAACCGAAGTATTGGTTTTGCCTATCGGCTTCCTCTCTCTTTTCTTTGGCTGAGTAGGGATCCAGGAAGGGTTACAAGGATGACAAAAAGTACAGACTACAGGTTACACAGGAGGAGGACAAGTACGGGATACTCTTCCGGCAGTACTCTCTCTCCTATAGGGTAGCGTACTAAGGACTTGTTATAAGATATGCCTGAAAAATCACAACTCTAAAAATGAAAAGATAATAAATAGTCGAGCTTTCACGGCTTCACATGGCGTGAGTTGGTGAACCCAATTTTGCATTGTGTTTGTATGGATCTAGATTAAGGTTCAAAGATCAAAGTCCCGCGCCTTTGCGCACATTTTGTTGTGTCTCCCTTTGACCACCCCGCTCAACCGAGCCTTTCTACTGTTTTACACTCCTTTTATTCCCCGTTGACCATCGTATCATTCTTCCAACAATCCGACATTCTCTTGTGCTTCGCACAGTTGATCCATGGATGGTTTTGTCGGGACCATGTCGACACCTACATTGATTCCATAGACTCAACTCCGCTAATAATTTCGAGGCGATTCCCGAGAACCCGATCCGGACTTTGCGGATCGATCTCCAGACTCCTCGTTTTCTACCTTTCTCTTGGCCATCCAATAAACTAGGATCACTTTTGTCCCGCTTCCGTCGTTGTGAATGGGAGTCGATTACAATCTACATCCTTTTCCATTCACAACATGTTGGGGTTGACCTGAATTCCAGCTTCATCACGGCAGCTGAAAGTTAATTGCAAGTGATCTTATTCGGACTATCTCATTCTGCAGATAGAAGCCAGTGCGAGCCCTGTAGACTACTCCGGAGTTCATCTCGTCCGACTCAGACCCTGACATGGCTCCAGGAGGAAAGGGCAAGGGTCAGCAGCCACCCATACCAGAGGGACAGGTGCCAGATCAAAACCAAGTCAATGCACAGTTGTTGGCATCTATCCAGGCCATACAGCAGCAGCTGACCGAGCAGGCCCTTACACAGACCGCATTCCAGGATATGTTGAATGACATGATGAACCGTGACGATGGAGGAGGAGGCAGACGCAGAGGAGGCAGGGGAGGAGGAGGTGGAGGTGGAGGAGGTGATGATCCTCCTGATGATGACCTTGAATTACCACCACCGAAGCTGACACTCAAAGAAACATATAATCCGGGAGACAGCCAGATGACCGAGTGGATTTTCATCCCACCGGTACACGCTCACTTTGAGCTGAAGCCCCAGTTCATAGCCCTTCTCCCTGCCTTTCATGGAAACACAAACGAAGAGCCGTACATTCACCTCCAGCAGTTCTCCCGCATTTACCGCACCACCCACTATCCGAATGTCCCCCTAGACATTGTCAAGATGATGGCTTTCCCCTTCAGTCTACAGGACAAGGCCCTTTATTGGGTCAATCATTTGGGAAAGGTCGTGATGACCTGGGAGGAGTTAAAGTCCGCCTTCCTGCACAAATACTACCCTCTCGGCCGGCTTAACCAGATGCGAGCCCGTATCAGTAACTTCTCCCAAGGAGCACATGAGTCAGTACAGGAGGCTTGGGAGAGATTTACTGATCTATAGGAGAAGTGTCCCCATCATGACATTCTGAAGACCAGTTTGGTCCAGCATTTCTTTGGGGGACTGAACATAGAAAGCCAAAGGCTCGTAGACACAGCATGTGGGGGCTCCCATTTCAACAAGGATGAAGATGTTGTCTGGCAGATTTTTGAAGAAATGGCCGAAGGAGAGGCCGCCCTCTCTTCATCCAAGGCATACCAGAAGCAGCCCCAGATCCTCCAGAAACAAGTTCACATGGCTGCATCCAAGGAAGCAGAGAGAGATGAGAGCTCCAACCTCAGCATCATCGGGGGCCATCTCTCTAAGGTAGATATCATTGAGAAGCGATCACAGGACCTCGAGAAACTCACTGTGATCGAGAAGAGGACCCAGAACCTAGATAAGCTAGATCAGATCAACAAGTACCTAGAGTTGTTGGTCGGTACGATCAACTCTGTCCAGTCGGCTACACCATCAGACGCTCCCGCTGAGAAGAAGGACGAGCCGCAACCGCAGCATCAGCCTTAGCCGAGCCAGCAGCCACCGGCAGTCCAGCACGTGTACTACGTGCAGGCGCCCGACCAGGGCCCGCCGCAGCAGCAGATGGTCGTTTACCAGCCAGAGTTTCTTTCTATGTCTGATCCAGTTTTCCCACCACCACCCCTAATCCAAGAAGTCAATGGGGTATGGAGTAATGATGCACAGCCGACCCGTCCTCAGAGACAACCCCAGGGTCAGCAATTTGCCAACAGGCAGTACCACCAACCTCAGGGTGGTCGTTTTGGTCAAACCTCTCAGCCTCACCAGCAACACCAGCAGCCTCCCCAGTTTACACATCAATGGAGGCAGAATTTTCCTTATCAGCAGCAGCCGCAGTACCGCCACCCACAGCCGTATCACCAGTACGCGGCTGCCCCCTCTCCGCAATATCAGCAGTATCCTCCGCCGTCTTACCAACAACTTCAACTTCCTACACCACCACAGCAACACCACCAGCAACAGCCTCCCCACCCATCTACCCAACAGCAGCGTGGTCTGCACGCTGAATCTTCTGATATGTCCCCTGCTAGTCCCACCATGGAGTGTCTATCCCAGCTTGTTAAAGGGCTGGCGGAGATGACAAAGCGGCTTGATGACCTGACCGCCACCCGAACCACTATTCCGGCGCAGGTCGATGCCAACCCCAACAATTTCAAGAAGAAAGAGCATGTAGAATGTGATGTCCAGTCTGTGTCTGAAAATAATATTACTGTTTATTCTAATGCTGTTACTCTCAGGAGCGGTAGGGCCTTGCCTCCGCCTGCTACTACCAGTGGGGTGAATAAAGAAACAGGTGGATCGTCATCTTCCGCATCAGCCATGCCAGCTCCAGGGGTGGGTGAGGAGGAAGAGGAAGGAGAAGCCAGTCCAGCCGTCGTGCCTTGCCAGCATCAACCTCAGTCAAAAATACAAAAAAATCAGCAAAAATAAAAACACCAAAAAGAAGCTTGTAGCAGAAGCGAAGCCGCGCCAGCCTTGGAGGAGCCGCCAGCAGCAGCCAATCCCACGCCAGCCGATGGAGCCGACGCTACCCTTTTTGATCGCCCAGCCGTACCAGCATGTTCTGATTCAGCTTGTACTCCTTTTTGTAATTCGGATATACAACATTCTGTGGGCGATGATTTCGATGTAAATAAGAACTCTCATTTTCCTTCCAGTGATGTAAATATTCCTTTTCCGCATGCAATACAAAAATCCAAAAAAACTGCAAAACGAAAAAAGGCATTGTCGGATCCAGGTGTTGTGGAGATTTTGGATAAATTGACTGTTGAGATTCCCTTATTGAAGGTTGTGGAATACATGCCAGCTGTAAAGAAATGACTGAAAGAGGCATGTACTAACAGGCGTCGCCCAGCGCAAGACAATAGACGCCGAGAAGTAGAAAAGCACGTTCTCTCCATGGCCACAGTTGCAGCTATCAACAACCTCCCCCAGAAAAAGCATGATACAGGAGCACCTCTCATCAGTTGTGTGATTTTTGACCAGGTTTTCGAGCGTACTCTTCTTGACAGTGGTTCTTCCATCAACCTTTTGCCCTCGTCCATAATGCAAGAATTCGGGCTGGGACTGCTCAAGCAGACACGCATGATCCTTCAGTTCGTTGATCGATCCGTCAAGCGGCCCCAAGGTTTGTTGGAAGACGTGATAGTTACCGTGCAGGAGATGAAATTCCCAGCTGACTTTGTAGTCCTTGATATGGACTCACCTGCACCCCTGCTCCAGACCCCTATCATCCTTGGCAGACCATTCCTCCGTACTTCAGGTGCCGTGGTTGATTACGGGTCTGGGAAGATCACTTTCAACTCGAACACCCAGCAAAACACGATAAACATGAACAAAGAGCATAATGCCATGACTGATGAGAGCCAGGCAGCATCAGAAGCAGACTGTGATTTTATCGCAGAGATCAGAGATTCAGAGTTATCACTGGACGATCCACGGACCCGAGAAATCCTCACTCTTGAGGAGGACTTGGAAAGCACAGTCAGCATATGCTCCGATGATTCTTGGGAGACAGATTCTCAGATGCAGGCGCATCTTCTTGAGCATTCACTCCAGACCGAACATGATCAGCTTAGTGCAGAACCGTTCGGTGCATCTCCAGGATCTCAACAGAATGATGAGGATGGTAGCAGCCTCAAAGTGCATTCCACCACCAGCATGGTATCTGAAGTGACAGGTAAAGTGGATAGATCAAAGCCAGAACTCAAGCCACTTCCTGCAGGCCTGAAGTATGCTTTCCTTACGGGTGAAGAGCAAATGTATCCGGTCATCATCAGCAGCAGGCTGAATCCGGATCAGGAATCTCGACTTCTCGAGGTTCTAGAAAAGAACCGCAAGGCACTTGGTTGGAGCGTATCAGACCTCCGAGGGATAAATCCA
The DNA here is from genome assembly GCA_037367405.1 of Ottelia alismoides. Classification (NCBI taxonomy): domain Eukaryota; kingdom Viridiplantae; phylum Streptophyta; class Magnoliopsida; order Alismatales; family Hydrocharitaceae; genus Ottelia; species Ottelia alismoides. The sequence goes on along the minus strand of JAZKJV010005993.1, from coordinate 58,080 downwards.
GCTCTGTGTTCACACCATATCTATCTAGAAGAAGATGCCAAGCCGTCCCGCGAATTTCAGAGAAGGCTAAACCCTAATCTTTGGGACGTCGTCATGAAGGAGATCACTAAATGGTGTGACGCAGGCTTCATCTATCTCATCTCCGATTCAAAATGGGTAAGCCCGCTGCATGTAGTTCCCAAGAAATCAGAGCTTACCGTGATCACAAATGACAAAGGAGAGGAAATTTCTACTCGGGTACCAACCTCCTGGCGGGTGTGTGTTGACTACCGCCGACTCAATGCAACAACCAAGAAGGACCACTTTCCCTTGCCATTCATTGATCAAGTTTTGGAGAGATTAGCAGGCAAGGAGTTCTTCTGCTTTCTAGATGGGTACTCCGGGTACAACCAAGTGGCGATCGCTCCTGAGGATCAAGAGAAGACTACCTTCACTTGCCCGTTCGGCACCTACGCCTTCAAGAGAATGCCCTTTGGATTGTGCAACGCACCTGCAACCTTCCAAAGATGCATGTTAGCAGTCTTCGCCGAGATGGTAGGCAGTTTTCTCGAGGTGTTCATGGACGATTTCTCCGTCTACGGTTATAGTTTCGATGCTTGTCTTGAGTACCTAGACAGAGTACTTCGGAAATGCCGGGAAATTAATTTAGTGCTCTCATGGGAAAAGAGCCACTTTATGGTCACAGAAGGTACTGTGCTGGGCCACGTTGTTTCCAAACGTGGCATGGAAGTCGACCCAGCCAAGGTGGATGTCATTTCAAACCTTCAGCCACCTCAGTCAGTAAAGAATGTGAGGTCATTCCTGGGGCATGTGGGATTTTACAGACGGTTCATCAAGGACTTCAACCGCATTGCCCGACCTCTAACAGAACTTTTGTGCAAGGAAACCGAGTTCATTGTTGATCAGCCAGTTCTCCTTGCTTTCAATCAGTTGAAAGAGCTTATCACTCAGGCTCCAATCTTACAGCCTCCCGACTGGACTCTTCCATTTGAGATAATAACCGATGCGTCAGATTTTGCAGTCGACGCTATTCTTGGACAGAGGAAAGACAAGGCGCCCTATGCCATTCACTATGCCAGCAGAACATTAGATGAAGCTCAAAGAAATTATACAGTGACAGAGAAAGAACTGCTGGCTGTGGTTTTCGCCTTAGAGAAGTTCAGATCCTATTTGTTGGGATCGAAGGTCACAATTTTCACACTTGCAGGTGCCCCTCTGCTCATTGAACGGAAGCTCGCCGGAGACGACTTCGAAATTCATCGCCATCGACGTCAGACCGCCCTCTGCCGCTCCTGAGACCACCAGCATCTCCGCCGCATCGCCAAGAGTCTTCTGGGATATCTCCGACAAGTCGGAGAGCGTCATCGACATGAGGAAGGATGGGCAGAGCTAAGGCATCTTCGCCGGAGCCCCGCCATCTCCTCCGCAGGCAGCGGAGGATCGTCGGAGCAGACGCACAGCATCCGTTCGATCACGTTGATCGAACGGCCCTTAGCGCGCCACGTCGCCTCTTCACCGGGCTTCGCAGGAGTCGTTGGATTCACTTAGATCCAACGGCGCCTAGAGCGCCACGCGTCTTCCCTCCGCAGCAGCTCTCAACCGTCGATCTCTTACCAGATCTAGCGGTGGATCTCCAGCCACGTCGCCGTCTCCACCGAGCCCAGTAGCCATTGGATCAGCATCGATCCAAAGGCCCGAGGTCACACCACGCGTCCACATCGCCATCCGTTCGATCACGTTGATCGAACGGTCCACAGCTTGCCACGCAGCCTCGGCCCGAGCCTCTTCTCCGAGCCTAGGTTCGGGTCGTCCGAGCCTCACTCCAGACCTCCAGAAGCGCCCGAGCCTAGCCCCGAGTCTCCGCAGCCATCAGAGCTTAGGCCGCCCACGTGAGGAGCACGTGCGTCCTGGGAAATTTACACAGAGGCCCTGGAGCTTTTCAATATTGCAAAAAGGTCCCTGTGAAGCTGAGCCCACGCGAGGAGCACGTGCCTGTTGGAGAAATTGCACTTGAGTCCCCAGCATAATAGGTAATTGCATTTTAGTCCCTGTCCGCATATTTTCTTATTGTATTTTTATTTTCATGTACTGCATTTACACCCCTGTGTTTGCACGTATCCCTAGGTTGCATTTTACATCATTTTTCGAATCTAAAAATTGCATTTTGTTGAGAAACTTGTCCTCTGTCTATTGGTCCACGTGTCACATTTTTGTAATTTCAGTGGAATTACTATGAATTAATTGGTACATTTTTGAAATATTTTGCCCAATGACACCTTCTAATTTGTAGTTAATTCTCTGTGGTTCCAAAAATCATCAAAAATTCGTAGTAGCTTAAGGACAGTATTCTTAACATGCCATAAAAATTTCATGCCATTTGCACACATATCGAGGCCTAAATAAATTGTTGAGTGGTTTTCCTATATTAATTTTAATTAATTCATTTCACATTGAAATTCAGATCTGTCAATTTTCCTGGATCCCTTATCATTAGTGCAATCTAGGATAATTTTATTTCTCGTAAAAATTGTGATTTGTTATTTATTAATAATTAAATAGTGAAAATCACCCTGTCTGCATATTTAATTCCCAGTAAAGCCATTTAGTGTCTGAAAAATCCAAAAAAATTAGGGTAACTCATTTTCATCATAATTAATCATCGGGCCAAATTTTAGAATTTTTGGACTTCATTTGATATCCTAATTGAATTGAACTTTATATTGGCCTGCATTTTTGCACGAGTCTGCATAGAAATTAAAAAGACAAAAAAAATAATTCCTCGAAAATCTAACACTTGGATATTTTCTTAAAAGTCACCTAAGGAGATAGATGCCTCCCTGAGATCGACCTTGGACTTCACCAAGTAAAAAAATCACCGCTTGAAATTGACTCGACATTAATTAAAGTGGTTTTTGATTAGCCCTCGTATCCGACTGCAACGAACGACATTAAACTTAATTTGGACATTAACTTGCTCGAATTAACTAAGGGTGCGGGACGCTCATCACTATACTTAGGATTATTTGATCCTAAGTATAGGGGGGACGGTCAACTTCTCATTCATTCATTTCTTTCATATTTATTCTTTAGATCTGTCTATACTCAGTACGAGTTATGTCTTTGCTTTTCCTTTCGATCTATGAGGACATAGCTCAAGCTAAGTATAGGGGGGTCGTATATACCCTGTATATACTAAAAGCCATAACTCATGCTGAAAAATAAAAGACCACCTCATCATAAAATAAAATGTAAAAAGTAGCTCTATAATAATGAAAGATGATTGTGAGTTCCTCAGACTCTTTGTAATTATACTGATTATTGAGTCAGAAAAATATTTTGTGCGAAACATTCTCTTTTGAAAAATCTTGTGAAATTTATTTGAAAATAGTGTGTACAAGTATTCAATGTTTGAAAAATTAGTTTTGTGTGTAAAATTTATTTTCTTTGAGTGAATCCAAAAATGTATGAAAATCAGTGTGCAAATGATTGTGAAAAATTTGATTGACAAAATTGTTTTGAAAAATCTATCTATGCTGTGAAAACCTTTGTAAAAGGATTTTCAAAGGCGTGAACATGTTTGCAAAATTATTTTGGACTATAGTTTTCAAAATCCTTGTGAAAATGGTTCTCGGTTAAGTCTGAGGAGTCCGCACAAAAATCTCTCATTTGTAAATAATGAATAAGCCCAAACAAAGGCTAAAAGAACCAAACCATATTATACATCAAATACTATTTTTCTTCTTTTGTTCATACTGATTAATAAATCAAATACCTATACAGTATGCTTTGAAAAATAGTGTGACCAGTTTTGAAAAATTTGATGTGAAATGATTTCAAATGTGTGAAAACATTTTGATTGCAAAATTTTTCTTTGTGTGAAAGAAAGGATTTGAAAAACCTATGTGCAAATATTTTGAAAAATGCTTGTCAAAACTATTGTGAAAATTATACATATATAGTGTGACAAATCTTTGCAAAAATAGATTTCAAATGTGTGTAAATGATTGCGAAAATTATTGTGTACTATAGTTTGCAAAAGTATTTTCAAAACCTAATAAGAACACTCTTACAAACTCTTGTAAATCATAAATAAGACACATACAATTCTTTCTGTACAGTTCTAAATAAACTACTCCATTCAAACATGTAAAGTTTGTAGAAATTCATACGTTTTGTAAAGCAGCACGCCCGTGTAAATAATTGTATATACTTTTTGTGTATGTCCATTTCTTAGTTTATTTGCAAAAATTCTTTGTGTAAAAACATTCTTTGATTCTTTCCAAACTTTTTGTGAAAAATTTGCATCATTCATTGTGCATAGCATAAGCATACCATTCATATTCTTTTTGAGTGAGCTTGATGATTGAATCAGTCTAATAAAGTCTCAAATTGGAGCTTGGTTGGACCTTACCGCACCTAACTGCACTGGAACCTTATGGGAACTAGGTTTAAAGTACTTCAGGTCTATGCAGACTTAATTCTTTGAGAAATCAGGGCTGGATTCAAGTCACCTCAGTGGACTAACTAGAACTTTTCGAAACACACGTATGACTCTTACCGACCGTGACCTAACTTGGATACTTGCACCTTTCACTCGGCTCAACTCAGTTGGAGTGGTGAGGGGGTTGGATTTGCCAGTCTGAGACGCACACGGGTGGAAACATTCGTCCTCGTCTAGGGAGGGAAGTGCACCCCAACCTGATCCAGTAGCCATGAGGTCTAAACACAGGAGATGTGGGTTGCGATAAAGCTTCAAAAGAGGGATAGTCTACTGGCTCAAGAGGAAAAACTCCTTTATGTAAATGTTGTTGTGAATAGTATGTTGAAAAAAAAGAAAAAAAAGAAAAAAAATATGGTCAGGCCTGTACAAAAATAAAAATGCCTGCAAAGTATGTACAAAGTCAATAAGCAAGCTTGAGTTCCAAAAACAAATATGTGAGCCTGCAGCTGGATGACTTGACTACACTGGTCTTGCATCCCGGGATAGGTAGCTACACTGGCTACCGTCCATTCTTCTCTTCACCCCCTCCTCTTGAGCTGGTCGCCACTTGAACTTAGAAGGGAATACCCTGCTCCTCGAGGAAAGAGCTGTTGGAGTGGGGAATCATTGGGTTGTCATTCTGGAGAAGTCAGTTCCTTTATCATTTCAGTTGGGGAAAGCCACTATCACTTACACCGTACAAGTCAGCTTCATAGTTATAAGGGTTTGCGTATGATGTAGACTAGTTCTGACCCGGCTATTGAGGTGGGTTGAACCGAGTCCTGTGACTATCGAAGACTGTTGTATTTTAAAGCTGGTTCCCGACTAGGTTCCACACACATTCACACCCAAGGACTGACAGGAGCTCCAAATTCAGATTTTGTAAGGACATGCATTGTACTGAAAGCATCCCTATTCACTCTATCTTTCTTTCATTTTTTCCTTTTCCTTTTCTTTATTCTTTTTGTACTTATTGCATAAGTGTTTGCTAGGGACTAGCAAAGGCAAGTATAGGGGGGTGATGAATCTCCATTTTATCACCTTTATTCTATCATTTTGGCCTCAAAAACCCCAGCAAATGCATGTAAATAGCATCAAATTGTACATAATAGCATTCATTATTCATTGTATTTATTTTACATTAAATAAGGTTTCACTGCAAAAATTATAGAATAAAGAGGAGAAAAGAAAAAGGAATAAAAAATTATAAATATTTTATGACCCAAACCCCGAGACTAAGGCCAGCATGGTATTGGTCGACAAGGAATAAAGTAGGGGGAGATAAGGGCCAGTGTACAATAAATACCTCATTTATTCATGCATTTATTTATGCATTTTTGATACCTATTTTGTACATAATTATTTATTCATCAAATAAAGAAACTTTGTACATGAAAGTTGTAGATAATAATATGAATAAAAATGCAAAATTGAGTTTGTACAAAAATAATCCCCAGTGTACATTTTATACATAGATCAAAAAGCCAAAATCTCAACTTCACAGACCCATATCTTGCAAATAAAAACTCCAAATCACCCAACTCACCTTTAATTGTATATAGCATTCCATAAACTATTTAATAAAATTGGTTTCATGATTTTTGGAGTCCATATGCAGAAGTTAGGTTTTTGGCCCTCCTAGTATATAGGACTGATTAAAATATTCATTTTATTCAATATTCATTATTTATATAAATTCATATTTTTAAAATTTTGTAAATAATGTACATAATGCATACACATGAGAGAAGTTAAAGAAAACCAAAATTAATTTGTAAAATAAAATAAGTCTACAAATTCATAGACAAAATACCTATGCTATGTACCTATCTATAAATAAAAAGGGTTTTAATCCTTGATTCTTTTGCTCTTTTATATTTTTATAATAATGTTTACATTATACATAACTCATTAAAAATACAAAACCAAAATAAAAATCAAGAAAATATATTAAATAAATTAAGTGTATAAAATACATAGATAAAACACCTATAAGTATACCTACATACATCTATACCTGTTTATTTAAAAATATACATAAACTCATAAAAATCAAACAAAAATATCTTTATACTCACAAAAATAAATTATAAATTTATAAAATAAGCCCATGAAATAATAAAAGAAAATAAACAAATTAAAAATAAAAATACATAAAAATACATGTAAATACATACAAATACACATTATTCAAATAAAACGATAATAAAACACCTCAAAAAATTCAATAAAAATCGTAAATAAATACTAGACGAAATAATACACATTTTTATTTTATAAGAAAAAATTAATAAAATCATTTAAAGGGTCAAATAATTCAATTTCTACTCAGATCCCCTGTTTTGTCTTCTAGCGGCTGGCGTGGACCAATCGTGTGCCGGCCTTCGTTGACCTCCGGTCAACTGCTCCCCCAGCCGCTCGATGTGACTTTGCGTGTCTCTTCGCCCATCTTCTCCCATTTTTCCCGGGCATACCATCCATCAATCGAAGAAGCTTCCTGCACAAGAATTGTTCTCTAATCATCACTGAAGCCCGCCGATTCTTTGGATCAACCTAATACTCTTTAGATCATGCAATAATCGCCGGTCAATAAGGCTACTCGCCAATGTTTATAAATAACAAGCTCCGCCTCCTTCCTCGAATTTGGCCACTTTTATTCCAACCTAAAGCCTAGATCTTGCTCCTGGATTGTTCCTCGTGACAGGGGGAGTAGCCCAGCACCTTGACTCGGCCGGAGGAAGGAAATTTTTGTCGTGGCGGAGCTCCGGCGTCCGCCCTGCTCCCTAGAGGCCCCCAGGTATAAGAGCTGACCTTTTATGCATTTTTAGTTAGTCTTAGATGTTAGTTTTTCATTCCAGTCATTAGATTAGGTCTTAGTTAACTCCTGTAGTTTAAAAATCGAAATTCGAAGTTCGCCGGAGCTCAGCTCCGGCGACTTCTCCACTGTTGATCCGACTGTCTCTGACCGCCTCGTTCATCCCATCTCGTTCCTCGACGCCTTCTCCATCTATTGCGTACATTTGTCCAACCCAGGACTCTAGGTCCTGGCGAATCGGGGCTCCTCCTCCGCCGTTCGCCGGAGCCCCTCCGCCCACCTCATTTTTTTGCGTTGCAGCTTCCAAACCCCGGGTCGAGGAGAAAGCTCTCTCGCCCGCGGTTCTTCCTGTGCAGGTATCTCGAAGAATGGAGCCCATCTGGGCTTGCATTGAACCAGGAAGAGGTCCCTGGGGGTCATTTGCTTCATCGACCTCGACCGGACGATTCAGACCCCCAGGAGCCATGAGACCACCATCAGTCGACGCGGGACGCTTCCATCCACCTTCAGAACACCTTAGACACGCCGGAGAACCTTGGAGGAGCCCAAGCTCCTCGATCAAAGCTCGCCAGCCCCGAGCTTCTTCCCCGTTCTTACAGGGGGCTTCAGCACCGTCGGATCAGGAGGCGAGCCCCAGATCAAAGGAGAGTCGTTCGATGAAGATCAGCCTCGACCGTCAGATCAACCAGAAGCTTCTAATCTACACCCTTCATCGACGAATCGGCGTCGACCGTCCGATGGCTGCCACGTGGATAAGTGGCGCCTCCAGCGTCGCAGGATGAAAAGCCTTGTTTAGGGGTAAATTTCATATCCAGCCCCTCTACTTTTTGTATTTATTATTTAATGCCAAAAATAAAAGTCTCAGTTGTAAATAAAATGTATATTTTGCAGAAGGACCCTCGATGTTTTAAGATTTGCACTTTAGTCCTTCCGCGCCTCACGTGCAGCAACCACGTGAGGCGCGTGAAATTTTGCATTTAAGCCCCGCCGGGTCCCTGTAATTATTAAATGGTCCTGAAAATAAAAGTTAAAGTGTATTTTTATTGTAATTTTTGCATGTATGCCCCTGTGAACTATTTTATTTGCAAAAATACCCCTGCCAGGCCATTTAATTTTTGAATGCTTTGTCTACTTATTTTGTGCCCCATATTAAATCGAAAATTCTTGTAAAAATAGACTTAAGCTCATGTTTGGTCGTGCTTGAATGCCATATTTTTAGTTTTGCATTTTGTTTCATTTTTGCATTTATTAAAATTCAAAAACATGCCTTTTTTTCACTGTCGAACTTATAAAATCCCAAAAAAATACGAAAATGCCTTGAAAAATTCCAAAAACAATCCCTATGGTGTATTTTGACCTATTTTAGTGTCAGTCCAAAAATCCCTAAAAATCTCAAAAGGAAAAACCTTAAAAATTCAAAAATACCGAAAAACTTCAAAAAAATATTAAAAACCAAAGAAAAATCAGAAAAATATAAATTCAGGCCCTATTTATGTTATATTTCATTATCTTTATTAGAAAAATATTGTGGAGAATTTTTGAGGCTTGTAGCTATTTTTAATGTGTATCTTTATTACAGCCAGACCCTATTCCACTGTATGCCTCTATTTAGCTATTTAAAAATACTAAAAATATTTTCAAAAATGCCCAAAAATCACAAAAATAGTAAAAAAACCATGAAAATCCCAAAAAGACTTTGTTCCTGAATTTCTGACTATTTTTGAGTATTTTTGTAAATATTATAGGACCCCTTTATGTATATATGTGTATTTCCTAACAAAAAAAAAGAAATATATATATATATTTATATATATATGTGTGTGTGTGTGTGTAATTATTTATATGCATTCTTACATCTACTTATTAACCTTAATATAAAAAAAAGAGAAATATATATATATATATATCTACCCTTTCTTTTATTTATCCTTATACATACCTATATATATTATAAGCTACATACTAACCCTTTATGGGTATACATATATATATATATATTATCTATATATATTACCTAATCATATTATATTAAAAAATATATATATATATAAATAAATAAATAAATAAAAGAAAAAGAAAAAAGAAAAATATTTTAAAAATTCAAAACCCACTTCACACACAAGGATGACTCTGAGAAACATGTAGGCTATGACATTTTGTATTGCTCTCTGTGGTTCGACCTCTACATACTTGTCACTGTACATTTTATGGTAGAGTAAATAAAGATTAATTCACATTTATTTTTGAGCTTGATTGTTGCATTCTTTGGTTGTGGGTTAATTGCTGATCAACCCGTATTCTGCGAGCGGTCGCCTCAGCGACACCTTTGTATTATTTATTCATGGTGGCCCTCGTGGTTTGCGCGCTGCTATCAGATGGTGGTACTGCCGGTTGGTCAAAATTGCTGACCTAAAACGACCACCCTGAGGTTGGTGGTACTGCCGGTTGGTCAAAATTGCTGACCCAAAACGACCACCCTGAGGAATAAAGTAGGGGGAGATAAGGGTCAAAATACAATAAAAATCCCTTTGTTTTATCCATTCTTTATTCATTTTGGGACCTATTTTTGGTTCCACTTTTTATACCTCAAATAAAGAAACTTTGAACATGAAAGTTGTAGATAATTAAATAAACAAAAATACAAAAATTGATTTCACTTAAAAATAATGTACAGATAAAAAGTTATGGTCTGAATAGAATTCCAGAATCGCAACTTCCCAGACTTGTATCTCACAAATAAAAACTCCAAATACATCAAACTCACCTTTAATTGTATATAATATAAAAAAAGATATTTAATGGCGGTGGTTTCGCATTTGGCGGAGCTACGGTTTGAAAGTTGACTTTTGGACTCCTATTATATACTTGTACAGATTAAAATATTCATTTTATTATTTATTTATTATTTTTAAAATTTTATATTTTTATAATTTTTTAAATATTATTTATAGTTTATATGTACATTAAAATCAGAATAAAAACTCCAAGAAAACTAAAAAAAATACTTGTATATAAAAGACATAGGTATAATACTTGTATACAAACCTATATTATTAATACTTCTATTTTATTAAATTTCCAAAAAACTTAAGAAAAATAAAATAAAAATATTTTTAAGTGTATAAAAATACCTTATAGATTAATAAAATGATAAACAAAAATAAAGAAAATTAAATACACAAAATAAAAATTAAATACTAAAATATATAGATATATATACCTATATAGCCTATAAATAATAACTTGTATTTTTATACCTCATAAAAATAATTAAAAATCATAATAAAATGCTTCATAAAAAATAAAAATTTTCTATTTTATAATTAAAAATTAATAAATCCATTTACTATTTTAAATTGAATTTATAAAGCATTTTTGCGGGAGTTTTCTGGTTGGTCCACGTGGACCAACCAGAGAGGTCTGACAGTTGACCTCCGGTCAACTGTCTAACCCTTCCTGTTCCGTCAGATTTTTGTTTTTTATCGATCTTCGAGGATTTTTCGAGACCCAATCTTTCATCCTTTGGCGATAGGGTCTTCGTGACTTTTTGTCCTCGAGGATTGGTGATTCACGCCCTAACGTTTCCTAGGGGAATGGGTCGTCGATTCGCATGATAATCCTCGATCTTTGGGACCTCTCCACTCTGCGGTCAAACCCTACAAAACGAAGCCCCCGACTTCCCTTCTCTCTTTATCCCTTTTCCTCCATCATTTACCGACCCTTAGGACATCCTTCGAGTTCCTGGTGACAGCAGCGACTCAAGGACCCTGTCCGCGTGGAGTTTGGAGTCGAATCGAGGTAGATCCAGTCCCTTGCCGGAGCTCTGCTGCGAGCTCACTCCGTCGTCTCTGGTGAGTCTTCCTCCCTTCTTTTTCCATTATCTTGTAGCTTAAGGTTAGCTTAGGGTAGATCTATAACAGTTCATCGTTTCGTTGGATATTTTGCCGTGAATCCGCTCTCGATTCCACGGCGGAGCTCCGCTCTGCCTCAGCTTTCTGGCCACCTCAGTCATCCACAGCCGATGCTCTCATCTCCATCTTCTTTCCCTTCACTCCGTCACTCCGCTCCTCCCCTCCATCATCCTCGATCTCGCCCAGATCGAGCGATCCGAGCTCCCATCTCCGCCGTACGTCGGAGCTCCACGCCCGAGCCACGAATCGCCACCATTGAACCATCTGAGGACACCCATAGCTTTGCCTGGTTTTTGTGCGACTAACCCTACAGGTCAGAGCCAAGGAGAAGGATCTATCGAGCCTCGATTTTCCAGGGAGCAGCCGCCCAGGTCACCTCCGCCGTCCCGACGTTCCACGCCATCTCAGGATCGCCTGAGACCCCCATTCGATGCGGAAGGGCCCCAGGATCATTTTGCCCTTGATCCTAGGGCCGGAGGACACCAGAGTCAGCCGCCATCGTCGATCGAAGCAACCCCCAGGCAGTGTTCTTCCACCATCCACGAGGACCGTCCGATCGAGGGTACCTCCCAGGTGTTACAGTCACCGTTAGATTTCATCGCCTCCCCGTCGTCGATCTCACTTCGAGCATCTAATCCCGGCCGTTAGACGGCGAACCGTCATCGCGACACTAGGGAGCGCCACGCGTCAAGTGAAGTCATCTCCGTTGTCCACTCCCGCGTAAGGCTAGGGCATTTTGCACTTTCAACCCAAGACTTTTTGTATTTACGCTTTAGTCCAGAAACTTTAATTTCCAATTCAAAAATATTTGTAATAATTGCAATTAGGACCCTGGATTTTTTTATTTGCACTTTAGCCCATGTCCACGTCACCTCACGTGTGGGACACGTGACTCTGGGTATTTTGCGCTAAGCACCTCGAACTTTTATGTATCTGCATTTATACCCATGTGCGTAGTGATTTAAATAGGTTTTTGGGTTATTTGCACTCATGTCCTGCCAGTTTTTGTTAATTGCAAATATACCCTGTGAACAGCAGAACATGTGCTACGCAAGTGACTTTTTGGTGAAATTGCAATATTTTCCCTGTAGCTTTTAATATTTGCATTTATGCCCCTACAAGCAATATATTTTCTCTTTGTTCCCTTTATTTATTGCATGTATCTATAAAATCCTAAAAATTCTAAAAAAATAGATTTAGTTCCTGTTGACTTGTGCTTCCACGCCATATTTTTATTTTGCATTTTTATTGCATTTTAATATTTATTAAAAATTAAAAAACATGCATTTTAGCTACTGTTTGCACTAGAAAATACAAAAAAATATCAAATCTTTTTGAAAAATTCTAAAAAAATCCCTTAGGTCTATTTTTGTGTCTTTTAATTACTGTACAAAAATCACTAAAAATTTCCAAACAAAAACCTTAAAATTAGAAAACTCCTAAAAACTTCATAAAAATCTAAAAAATCGTAGAAAATCCTAAAAATATAAACTCAGTTTCTGTAGTTTCTCTATTTTATTGTCGTTTATTTAAAATTAATTTGGGAAAATTTTGTTACTAATTGCGGTTTTTCATTTCCATTTTAACTCCAGTCGGCCATTTTGTTCACTGTTTTCTAGTATTTTCACTTTTAAAAATACCAAAAATATTCTAAAAAATCCCCAAAAATCACAGAAATAGTAGAAAAATATAAAAAGACCAAAAACATTTTATTTCCTAATTTTTGACTATTTTTCTCTATTTTTATAAATACCATATCCCATATTTTCTTATATTATATACATTCTAGTTATTGAAAAAGAAAATTATAAAAAAATATAAAATATAAAAAGAAAACATAAAATCAGAAAATTAAAAATCAGAATACAAAATTAGAAAATTAAAAATAAAATAAAAAATACAAAATTAAAAACCCACAAAAAAACCTTATTGGCTAAGTAGTTCAATAGGCATAGGGTTTGACATTTTGTCTACACTCTATACCCTTGTTTCCTGTGTTCGACCCCTACTTGCTTGCCACTGTACATTTTTAGTAGGGTATAATAAATCTTAATCCTTGATCTTGATTATTTGATTAATCGTGTGGTTAGTTATTGACGAACGTGAAGGCTTGAGTAGTCGCCCCAGCGATAGTGAGTCTGATTTGTCAGACCACTATTTAGCGGCTCTCGTCTTTTCATTTTTCAAAAGGGTGTTTTGGTAATTTTACCCCAAATACAATGTTCCCAGGTAGGTAAACTTTTGACTTTAAGAAGATCTAAATGTCCACCTTTTACCAACCTATTGATCATATGAATAGATAAATGACCAAACCTTTGATGCCAAATCATGGTTAAATGATTATTATCCTCTCTGGATCGCTTGAGGTTATTAACTACTAGTGGTTGTAATAATCATGACATATTTATCAATGCACAATTCAAAAATCCACCAGAAGTTAGAAAACTATCAGCAAAATGTTTACCATAACAACTTATGATAACTTTATTGCAAAACGGGAACACAACTCCATTTATAACTAACTTAGATACATACAAAAAGTTCTTTCTAACCGTAGGTACATAGAGACGCTCTCTAAGTAATAAGACTCTTCTAATAGTTAAAGAAAGTCTGCAAGTCGTGATGGGAATTAGTGCAACAGTTGCATCAAATCCCATCTGGATGACTATCTCTCCGTTCTAAAGCTTTTTAGTTTCTTGAAACATATGCAACACATTGAAGGCAGGTTTTTAGGCCTCGCGCATCATGGAAGCGTGTAGATTGAATCATATTCGATCAATTAAAAGGATTTGTTATAGAATCAAGATAGCAGCGGGATTTTAAAAGAATTTAAAAAAATAAAGATGAAACTACATGGATTGGGAACAATCCCCAGTCTGTTTCATTAACACACATGAGTAATGAATTACATTTGAAGCATGTATGCGATCCTCTAGCCTCTAAAGCAAGAGATCTCACGTCTAAGTCTGATCTGACGAAGATGACATTTGTGGGTGCGGAGATGAATCACGTATCTCCCGCAATTTAGAAACGAGCCAACTTCCTCGTCAGCCTTGGGGCTGATGAATCCATGATTCATCTACTTTATATGAAAATCTTAGCACAATTCCCTTAATAAATCACTAATTAAATTCCCTAAAATCGAGTTTTTAACATTCATTAACTATATTAAAATTAGGGTTAAATTCTATAATTAAATAATCTTGTTTTTGACATGGTTTATATTTTACGTACAAAATTTACTTATTTTAACCTAATTCTTTTCTCTGATTTATAATTTAATTAGTTAGCCAACTTGGCATCAAGAATTAAATCTCATAAATGTTACAAAAGAAAAATACAAAAATCTAACAATGTATATTTTGTACATGTTTTATCTTTATCGATTTTATTCACCTTTTTCAAACCTATAAAAAATACATAAAATTAGATTAATTATGTATATATTGTCTATAAATTAATTCACTAATTAATAATCAAAATTTAAAAGATAAAAAAATCACAAAATGCAAAATTGTGGTATTTTATTATCTATATAGTACCTCTAAAATACTTTTTGTACAGATGACTTCTTTTGATTTTAGGTCCTTCACAAAAGTTGTAGATCTCGTCGAGACGAACAACTTTTATGTTGATCACTTTTTCCTTTGACTTCATTTGTTATTTCTTTCCTATTTTTCTTATTATTTATTTTTTTATTTTATTTAATTTAAATTAATCCTTAATTTTGTTTATTTATTATTTTTATTTTATTTTTTTAACTTTTTTAAAACTTTTATTTTTTTATTCCCTTTTCCCTCTCCTTTTCCTCTATCCTACACTCTCTTCACTTTCCCTCTCCAGGTCGCGTTCCTCCCACATGACCCCATCCCTCCTCCCTCCCTCTCTCACCACGTGCATAACATGTGCTTCCCACCCCCTTCTCCTTCCACCTCCAGTAATGACCCGTCGTTACGTCGATGCTTCCCTCTCCC
The DNA here is from genome assembly GCA_037367405.1 of Ottelia alismoides. Taxonomy (NCBI): domain Eukaryota; kingdom Viridiplantae; phylum Streptophyta; class Magnoliopsida; order Alismatales; family Hydrocharitaceae; genus Ottelia; species Ottelia alismoides. Next base: position 42,900 of record JAZKJV010005993.1, on the reverse strand, counting down.
GCAATGCACAATAGCCTCATGGCCTCTCCATCCTAATGAACCAGAAATTATGCTATGTTAATTCTCATGAATTAGATGTATCAATTTGTTGCAAATTGTGCAAATCGAGATCAATCAAAGATAACCACACAATTCGATTAATTGATTAAGCATAATGTATTTTGATGTTTTTTTAACCTGAGCAAGTCCTAGGGTCAACTCAAGGAGGCAAATGTACAACTTAAGTTAATGTCAATCAGATTTAATCCGTAGTTTTGAGATGGATTTTTAGTATTTTTATGCAATTAAGGGATGCACATGCTAATTTGATCAATTTTAGGGACTAAAATAAAATTTTCAATGACACAAAGTCTAAAAATTACAAAACTTGGATGAAATGTAAAATATAATGAAATGAATGCACTATAATTTTTTTGAACTTTTTGACGTACACTGATTTTTTTAACAAACTACTGATGCATGCATGGTGATTTTTTGAAGTTAATATTAATAAATAGAAGACCAGTTTTTTCACATAAATAAAATTATCCTAGATAAATCTATGTGAGAGGAATCCAGGAAAATTAATAGCTCCAAAAAATGAAGGGTCTACGATCTATTAAAAATCAATTATTGAAATCACCAACTATTTTATTTCGACCTCGATATGCATGCAAATACCATGATTTTTGGGCACAAAGTAGAATGTAACAATTCCAGCAAGTGAATTTTTAACAATTTTTCGACCAGTGCTTTAATTAAATATGATTTTATGATCATCAACTGGGCAAAATATGCAATTTGTCATAAGAAGAATAATTATAAAATAACCACATATCACACAATTATAATTTAAGTGCCATAAAGTAAAGAAATAGGTGATGAATAATGTGCGATTTTTTTACGAATAAAACAGATGCAAGGCAAGATTAGGTTTAAATAATAGACAAAGCTAGAGTTCTGAATGCAAAATACAAAAATCAAATGATTGAAATAAACATGCACATGGACTTGAATGTAAATACCTATACTCGCAAGGAAATTTATGTAAAAATGCTATCGGGCACATGCAGGGGCACATGAGGAGCGGGCAGAGGGGACTGAGCGTAAATCTTTAGAGTAATAGGGGCCCGGGTGCAAAACATCCAAGGGGACACGCACCTTCACGTGCCCTGGCTGGGGAGTGCGATGTCAGGATATGTTCGAAGCGTAGAAGCACGATCGCAAAATCTCCCTCAGCTCGCGTGCCCCATACATGAAGGGAGCTCTAAGCGGTGGAGGTTAGATGGCGGAACAGCTATGATTGAGGCAGGTGAGGTGGAGGCACATCAGAGCGGCTTGCTGAGGATGGTGGAGGTTATTCGCTTGTGGGCGATGGAGCGTCTGTGAAGGAGGAGGCTGGTGGCCAAGACTCGTCCAACACATGGCCGAGCGGTGGAAGGATTGGCGAAGGTTGCAGGTCGATGACACTGGAAGTGGAGCATCCTGGAGAGATCGACTAGCGGTGCGGTGGCTTGGCTCATCTAAGCCTCTGGCATGGATGGGCGTTAAGCTCGAGGCGGTGGAAGCGTTGGTCGAGGTCGACGCAGAGAAGGCTGATGGAGAGAGTTGTGCTTGGGGAGCTTGAGGGCGATTGGAGGTACGGACGAGGTGGAGAGGTGGTACTTGGAGGTATGGATCAACGATGACAGGATGGCCAGAGATGTAGCAGATGACCTTGGGGAGGTGCTGTAATGGCCATGATGGCTCGATCTCGTTCCAGCCTCGGAGGATCAGCGTTGTCACTGCTAGTTACCCTCCCAACTATGTAAATCGACGAATGAAGATGATGTGCAGCCTGAGATGGAGTTAAATATGGAGGCGGAGGGTCAAATTGGCAGTGGGTCGAACAGGGAAGGGAGGATCAGTGACGGGGATTTGATTAGAATCAGAAGAGGAGGCGGTAGAGAAGGAAGGAGATCGGGGTGACGACGGTCGAGAATGGAAGGAGGCGCGAGATCGACGTAGGAAGGGGAGGATGTTGGACGGCCATTCGATCAGCTGCGAACGACTGTGGTGGAGACACGTGATAGGGGATTGAAAGAATAATAAACAAAATAAAAAAATCTGGATTGTTGATTAAATACCCCTTCATCTAATGACCTAGAAGAAGAGAGGTGAGGGGCTTAAGTGGAGAAGGGGGGCGGTGACACGTGGTAGCTCCAGGAGCTGTCATGTGTCACGCTCAGAAAAATCCGAAGAATAAATGCAAAAAAATCAATAAAAATTTGTAAACGGTGTCAAATCAAAAAGTGTCCTTCATGAAAGTTGTTCGCTCGATGAGATCTACAACTTTCATGATGGCACCAAATCCCAACTACGTCATCTACACAAGTGATATTTTTTGGTGACAACCTGTGTATAAAATACCACATTTTTGTATTTTATTTTTTTGCCATTTTTACATAAGATAAAAATATAAATAAAATAAAATTATTTACACATTAATCTATTTTTTAGATTTTTTATAATTAAGAAAATAGAGAAATAAAATAAAGAGGACTTATTGTACAGAATCTCAATGAGGACTCAGACTCAGTTAGTTTCTTTGACTTCCAAGCTCATTTTAGGTTTGGATTTTTACGCATTTCAATTAAACTTTTGTCAAAAAAATAAATGAAAAAGAAATAAAAGAAAAAGGGCTAATTGTATACATAAATAATAGATCAAAATTAGCTAAAATACACAATGTACAAAAGAGGTCCAAAATCCAACTTTCACCTTTGAAGTCTGATTCTTTTGAACTTGTTGTTGTTTCGAAGATAATTGAATGTGCATTAGTTCAAAAGTGAGTAGGATTGAATTGGACACTGTATGAGAGAGAGATATGAGTGTTTTAGTTCGTCTATCCTGAAACTAGGGTTTGGGCTTATTTATCAATTATTTCTGTTAGTTTTTTTATTTTTCATTGATTAAGGTTAATGATATGTACACAATGGAGTTAGTTTCATGTAACTTGGAGTTACAATAAAATCCATAAAAAAATAGTGAAGTTGGTTATTTTACAGGTCAATTGTACACTTGATTCTTGGCTCCTCGTTTGATGAATGATAAAACGCAAATATTATGTACTCATGCATGAATGATGATTATGTAAGATAAATGATTAAATGCAGATGATTTTTGGGAAAATGAGCTTAATTAGTCTCTTTTAGAGTGATGAATCACATATTCATCAACTCTCTATATTTAAACCATGCTCGTCCCGAGCACTAGAGAATGAATGATTTAGTTGGATTAATCTATGACTGTGCATGTGGAGTACAAGACTTGATCCATTGAAGAACTAATTCCAAGCCAAACCAAGCTTTAGTCAAAAGGTATCCAATTTCTCTAGTCTTGAGACTCTTTTTATATACATATATAGTAAGGATATGACATTTTAGCGTGGACTGCAGTCACAAGAGTAGAGTCAAAACGTCACCCAAAGTCTCGTCTAAGAGACTCTTCTAAGAACCCAATCCTCAACACATAGGGAATAAATCAGTTCTTGCATACAATCTACTGTCTCTTTAGTTGTTAGATTTAAAAGTGTAGATGGAAGGCCAGTTGATGGAGTGCTTAGGATTGTGTAATTTCTCTCTTCCTTTCATTGGAACAAGGATCCACTCGAGTACCTTATTAACTCAATGCATGTATTTTAGGTTGTTGGTCAGTGCGTCTGTCAAGGGAGTTCGGAGTCGTCTGCACTTATTTTCCTGGGAATACACTAGGGTGTGTCTTTTTTGAGTACCTATCGTACCTTCGACACTCAGACTTGTATCATTGTACGATGCAGAACTCTTTTTGAGTGCTAGCCCGACTCTGGCCCTAACAGCTTTAGTCCAAGTGGACACTTTAAAAAGGTCGGGAGCACTCGCCTTTTTGTAGTGAGAGAGCTTTTCTTTGTATTTGAATGAAAGAACTTCTCACGAAATTTATTTCATTGATGGTTGGCTAGATCCATTGCTTTTACCAAGTTGGCGCACATTGATAAATAATTTATTTTATTTCATCACACCCTGTCACATAGGCGTATATGAAGAGATTAGTACAAGAACCTTGTTCTCATCCTGGTTGAAGATGCTGACTCTCAAGTTTCATGAAGCCTTCATCGATTTTATCCCATCCTCGAGCATCATAAAATCAGGTCCAAACTCAAATCCCTCATCCCAGTTCCTCAAGTGAAATCCCAACTCATCTCATCATAACTGCAGTCATGCAAGCGAGGTGATGATCATATTCTTTAAGGTAGAGACTAAGTATGCAATATAGCACACACATCTTTCATACTAGGGAAGTGTGAATAATTAAGTCATAGACCCTAATGACTAAAGGTGGTTAATATGAATCTTAGAAGCGCATAAGACGAGTATCCTTGAACTTCACAAGTCTTGTGTGAAAGTGTAAGTATTAAGGATATATCCAACTAAAGAATGCATGGATGCCAATGAATTAAATACAAAATCATGATGTGCAAAATATTTTTTATTTTTAATGCAAGATTTTTTTATGTAAAAATGAATAAGAAGCCAGTTTTCAAAAAAATATTACACACACAACTTTACAACCACGGTGTTAATTACATATCCCGTTAAGATATAGACTTATGCGAAAGTACAAGCTATGGGTAAAATATATACAAAGTATACACCCCCCTATACTTAGCGAGTGCTATATCCTCAGAGCACAAGAAGCGTAGAAAAGTCATAGCTTGTGTTAAGAGCAAGAGAGTGAAAAGGAAGATAAAATAGAAGTTGGCTCGTTCCCCTATACTTAGGTTGTGGACCATCTAAGTATATAAGAGGAGCGAGAATTGGACGGTCGAGAGAATAAGTGGATGGGGATATACAACGAGCATCGGTCCCCTCCTATACTTAGGCCTTGGCCTAAGTAGACGAAAAAGAAGTACAAGAGAACCGATGGGGTTGGGAGGGGAGGGACGTTGATTATCAAGAAGGTTTTCGATAGACTTTTTATGGGATTGTAGTGGAAGGAAATATTTATGGAAAGAAGACGAAGTAGATGATTCCCTTCTATCGTCGGAGTTATCCTTAGAAGAATAATATTGTAAGGTAGAGGCATTCCAAATATTCTTACACTTAAGCTACTTTCTTAGACTATGCTCAGTTTTGTGGTCGATCGACTTAATCTTGGATGATGAATATTCTTAAGAACATGTATCAGTCTGGTCATAACAAAATATTCTGGTAAATCTAATGAGATCAAGAGAATGGCACTGGAGGAATAATAGTGAGGGGAAGAGATTATCCAATTTGGGTCGAGACACGGCTGCTTGCTCATATAGGGCTCCCGATCAGCCAAACTGAGCTCACTCATGTAGATATCATCATCCGGATCATCAGAAAATTCCTTCCCTGATATGTCAAAGGCAACTTTCTTAGCTAGTTCTAGAACCCGAAGCAACAAGAGGAGGAGGAGATTGATACGGCTTGAGGTATTCGGGGAAATACCTCGAAGAATCGGTACTCTTCTTCTTCTTACCAGATAATCGACTAGAGGAAGGGGCAATTGGTTTATCGAGAATGGTCAACTTGATCCTTGATGTCTCTTTTGGTAGAGGTCTTGGAGGTCATGAGTGTGAGGTGCAGACAATCGGTTATTCATCGGAGGCGTCACCCCATAGATTGTAATATCCTGCAAGGTCAGCGGACGTCTCGGGAATGTGCTCTCAGTTGGCTTGGCATTTGTGAGTACTTGTGTTGGATCATCAAACTGGTCAAGGTGTTCAGAAAAGGTCTTGTCCGACTCAGGGATGTCCCTTGGTTGTGCGTCCTCCTTAGAAGTTGTTATGGTAGTGGTGGTATTGCAATCAACATGTAATAAGGAAGTGTAGGGAGTCTTTGAACCGATGATCGACTCAACAGTCGTCACCCAAGTGTAGTAGCGGGGTATGATTCTTCTACCCTTGACGGTTACATCTTGTTAACAGCTTTGTGGGTTACCATAGAGTATCATTGATGAACCCAGTTTTTATCCTCTTAATGTTTTCTAATTAACGATTTTCATTGCAGTCAGATAAATCCGGATCGATCAAAAATTAACCGCACGGATCGATGAAACGCCGAATGAATTAACGCACGATTTTATGTGTGTTTAACTTGGGCAAGCCCCAGGGTCAACTCAAGGAGGCAAAGGAACAACTCGGGATTAAGTTAGAGGGATTAGATCGCAGTTTTCTAAGTGGGATTTTTTTAACTTTTTTAATGCAATAAAAATGCCAAATGCAATGATGCGAATGAACCAGTTTATTAAGAAAATCAACAACTTAGACAAAATTAATTTTAATGTGAAATTGGTCCAAATTGATTAAATTATATTTTTCCTATAAACCTAATCCAATGATTAGTGCAAAATGGATTTTTTGAAATTTTTGGATTTAAAATGCACAAATGAAAAATGCAAAGTTTTTGGGGGGTTTTATGCTATTTTTCGTGCAAATGATATGCAAAAATTATGAAAAATGTATTGGAAGTGAAACATGATGAAATTAAGCTAAACTAATTTTTTTAGAATTTTCTGCACTTTATGATTTTTTATGAATTTTTTACTGAAAACAGAGCGACAACAGGTCTTTATTCCTAATAAATCCACGAAGTAAATTATACAGAGAGCTATTTATCTCAAATAGATATTATAATAAAGAATCCAGGAGAGTTAAAATTTCTCAAAAATAATCTTTGTGGATTTAATTAAAAATCAATTACAAAAATCACCCTAAAATTTATTTTATGCAAACGACAACTCCAATTTTATTGAGACTTGGAAAGTAATTAAAACATATTTAGAAGCATCATCTGCAATTTTTTCACAATTTTTAGAGCATGAAATAGGTCTATGCAAATTTCAGAGCTTAAATGGGCAAAATATCAGTGATTTTCAATCTCTGATTTTTAATAAATACTCTGATGCTCACAAAAAATGCAAATAAATAGCCACAAGATAAAGATTTAAATGCTCATCAACGTGCTATTTTTCATTGAATAAAATGATGCTATTTGCAGTCCAAATGTTCATGCGAAGTCAGGGGTATCAATGCAATACAGGAATTTGAAATTAAAAATGCAATCTATGCATAAGGACTATTTTGCAAATAAAGATAACAAACTGGTTAAATATGCAAATTTTCAATAAAATAAAAAATGAAGATATGAACCCACCCTTTCGTCTTAGGGCATACACGATCTGGGGACAGCGGCGGCGGAGCTCGAGAGGCTATGGCGCACGGGCGCGCAGCGAGGCAGTTGGGGGTCGGTGCAAGGGCGTGAAGACGGGGGCGACGAGGAGGCGGCGCGCGGCGCCGTGCAGCACTGATGCATGGCGTGGCAGTTCCGGTGGGGCAGCGTGCGCGGGTGCGGAGCGGCGCGGCGTCCGTACGCGTGGACAGCGCGGTCGTGCGGCGGAGTAGGGCGGGCGCGGCGGAGGTGCAACCGTTGGATGACGGTCGTGGGGCGGCGTAGCGCCGCGCGTGGGGCGACGGCAGAGGCATGGACAGTGGCCGCTTCGGTGTGGTTGTCGCGCACCGCGACATCCAGGCGAGGTCAGCAGCCGCCCGCTGCTGGCGGAGTGCTACGGTGGGGCGGTGGCTGGGAGTGCGTAGGTTGGTCTGGCAGGGCGGTGAACGATGATGGCGCACCTGGCTGCAACCTGACTTTTTTTTTGTAATTTTTTGTGTGTAATTTTTTTAAACAAGAAATAAGATGTGCAAATGGTGGTGATTGTGAATGTATGCAAGGGTGATGATGTCAAAAAAAGTGCGATGATAGTGATGAATGATGGTGGTGAATGAAATGATGGTGAAAATGTAATGATTTGTGGATGAAACAACAAGGGAAAAATTCGTTAAATAAAATAAAAAAGTAGATGAGGATAGAAAATTTACCTGTATGGTTCGCCGAAAGTGGAGCCGCGGTATGCGGCTCTCATCATCGTGGCCTCGATCCGATTTGGCGATCGAAAATCGGAGAAGCTCCGTGAGCTTGGCTGGCAACTCACTACGCGGAGATTAACCGCGGATCTTGCCTTGAGGTTGTCGTCGCTCAACTCGTCTCCTACAGCTGTCACCTGAAGGTTAAAGGGACTCGACCTCACTTCTCTCGAAAACGGCGGATGATGACAATGGAGGAGGAGATGAGAATATAAAGAGGAGGGGGCTTGGAAAAGAGATGGAGAGAGTGGAGTAGTGGGGAGTTATTGGCTTGGAGTGGAAGGCAAGTAAGGGGAGAAGAGGTAAAAAGGAGGATAAAATAAATAATTAATAAAATAATATAATAGGCTACTAAAAATAATTAAAATAATAATAGTAGAATAATAACAATAATAAATCCGAAAATAATAAAATAAATCCGAAAATAATAATAAAAGGGGTGACATGTGGCTGCTCCAGGAGCTGCCACATGTCGCTCCTAGAAAATTCAAAAATTAAATGTAAAGAAAAATAAAAAAGAAATAACAAAGGAAATTAAATCAAAAAGTGGTCAACACAAAAGTTGCTCGTCTCGATGAGATCTACAACTTTCGTGAAGGGCCAAAATCAAATGAAATCATATATACAAAAATGTATTTTTGGGTGGTACCTTATAGATATAAAATACCACATTTTATCTTTTGTAATTTGTTTTGTCATTTTCTAATAAGAGAAAAATCAAAATAAAAATATAGAAAATATAAAAAGAATATTTACAACTTAATCTATTTTTTTGGATTTTTAACAATTAAGAAAATAAAAGGATAAAATGAAGGGTAAAACGGTCAATATGTACAATATACAAAAGGGGCCCAAAACCCAAGTTTTGCATACGAATTCCGATTTTAATGAAATTGGTCTTGTTTTGAAGGACTCTGAATGTATATTACTTTAAAAGTTAGTAGACCTAAATCGAACATTGTATGAGAGAGATATGCGCATTTTAAGGTCTATGGTCTCCAACTGTGTTTGGGGTTTTATTGGGTAATTTTACAAGTTAGTATTTTTTTGATATTTTTCTTTAATTAATGTTAGTAATATATACACCATAGAGTTGGTTTTATTGGATTTGGAGTTAGTATAAAATATATACAGATAGGTGAAATATGGTGAATATACATGTGAATATTTACAATTGAATTGGGCTTCTTATTTAATGCAAATATGTATGCTAAAATGCAGATATTATGCTTGCATGCATAAATGCTAATTATGCAAGATAAGGGGAAATATGCTGCTATTTACTCGGGAACAAAGCTCTTTTTTCAACTTTTAGAGTGATGAATCACGGATTCATCAACCCCCTATACTTAAACCTTGCTTGTCCCCGAGCAACTAAAATGAAATGCAAGAGTGAAATGATTTTGGGTTCCATACCAAGGTCATGAACAAAAGTTGAAAATGGAACTTGACTCGACCTTTGGATTAACTGTGTGGCGGAACCTTATTGGGTTCTGAATTTAAGACCTAACAGACTTCAAGTTCCACAAGTCTTCTATTCAAGACGCCTCAACAGTCAGGTCAGAACAAATCCTCAAACGCAAATTTCTGATGACTATGATTCTTACTTGTACTGTGTAAGTGAAATTTTACTCTCCACATCAGAAATGGCTCAGAACCAGCCTCCTCTAACAAGGTAACTTTAATTACCCGGTCCAGTAACTCTTTCCTCGAGGAGCGGGGTATTCCCTTCTAAGTTCAAGTGCGACCAGCTCAAGAGGAGGGGGTAGAGAAAAGAATGGACGGTAGCTAGTGTAGCTACCTATCTCGGGATGCCTGACCAGTGTAGCCAAGTCATCCAGCTACGACTTATTGCTAATATACATACTCCGACAGGTATTTTATTTTCTATCTGTCCTGTCTATTTTTTTAGAGTTCTTGCATTTTTCTTTTTTTCTTTTTTTTTCTTTTTTTCTCCTTTTTTTGAACTATATACAAGGTGTTGCATGTACATCAGGAGTTTTTCCTCTTGAGATAGTAGACTAGCCCTCTTTTGAAGCATTATTGCAACCCACAGCATCCCGTCCTTAGATGTCAACACCACTAGACTAGGTTGAGATGCACTATCCTCCCTAAAGGAGGAAGGATGTTTCCACCCGTGTGCTACTCCAAGGTAAAGGATTCTACCTCCTCACCACCTCATCAATGAAGAGCTACGTGCATTGTGTTTGTCCAAGTTAGGTCATTATCTAAAAGAATCATGTGTGTGCATGAGATATTCTACTTAGACTGATTAAGATGACATGTGAACATAGACTTGCGGACTCAAAGAATTAAGTTACTTGACCTGAGAAATCTTAACTCCAGCTCCTATAAGGTTCCTCTGAAATTAGGTGGATTAAGGTCAAATCAAGTCCCTCCTCAACATCTAGTCATAACTTGGTTCAAAACTCACTAGCTTTTCACTTTGCATATGCAAGATATGCAGACAAGATGTAGATGGCATGCTATGCGGATGAATGAAAATGCAAGACTCTCTTTTTTTTAATGCAAGGATGATATGCAAGAGTAAATAAGAAGCCTATTTTGTTGTTTTTATTTTTTTTCAAAACTTCGGTATACCTCCTATGTTACAATAATTTACAAGAGTTTTATTATACAAATTATAAAAGAGTATATGTATTTTACAACAACTTTTTTTACAAAAGTTGTACAAGTACTATACAACAAGTAAAAAAAATTCAATTTTTACGCACCCGTAATTATTGCAAAATATATACAAAAATACGCGAAAATACGTGAAGTAGGAGCTATGGGTGAAGTATACATGTAATATATACGCTCCCCCCTATACTTAGCGTGTGCTATGTCCTCAGAGCTCGAAAAGCGAGGAAAAAGACATAGCTCGTGCTAAGCATAGGAAAGCTAAAATAACAAAAAGGTATAGAAGTCGCTCCGCCCCCCATACTTAGGGTATGGCAGCCTAAGTGTAGAAGAAGATCAAAAATGGGGCGGGCGAGGTTAAGAGGTGACATGGAGGAGTATATACACGGCGGGCATCGGTCCCCCCCTATACTTAGGCTCTGATCAGCCTAAGTATAGGACAGGAGTGAGTGTGAGAACCGATGAAATCTAGAGAATATACATCGAATGGTGAAGAGACTCGGGTCACTCTCCCCCCTATACTTAGGATCTGGTCATCCTAAGTATAGCCATAAAATGAAATGATATGGAGCTGGGGCAAGTGATTCGAATCACTAGGGAGGGAGGAAAAATATATGCAAGGAGTAAGAATATACAGGGATCAAGAAGGTTTGTGACGAACCTTCTTGCGGGATCGAGGAGGTAAGGAATGTACAAGTGTGTCGCTGTCGGAATCGTCCTCAGATGAATAATAGTGAGGTGAAGGGATCGTTCAACGAGGGTCAACACACGGCTGCTTGCTTAGATACGGCTTAAGAACAGTCGAACTGAGCTCACTCATATAAATCACCTTGTCCGGATTCAATGAGGATTCCTCTGAAGCTTTCTTCTCCGAAATATTGAAGGAAATTTTCTTGGTCGGTTTTCTAGAACCTGAATCATTGAGATGGAAATGAGAGCGACACGCCTTGAGATGTTTGGGGGAACATCTCGAGGAATCAATTCTCGACTTCCTCTCACTAGATAGCCGACTAGAAGAGGGAGCAACCTTGTTTTTATGTGGAGTCAATTAACCCTTGTTATTTCCTTTGAAGGTCCGGGATGTGGTGCGGTACTGACCATGGGTTCCTCATCAGAAGAGTCACCATATAGATTGGAATATTCCTGAAGGGTCAGCACGCATCTCGAGAAAGTGCTAGTGATCTCAGTTGGCTTGGCATTATTGGGCTCTTGTGTCAGATCACCGAAATGATCAAGGCAATCCACAAAGGTCATGTCCGACTCAATGATAGCTTCTGGTCGTGAGTCCTCCTTAGAAGCTGTCATGGTGGTGGTGCAAACAGTTGATGAAGTGGAGGTGTGGGGAGTCTCAGAACCAACGGTCATCCGGACAGTCGGTCTCTCAGGTATAGCAGAGAGGTGGGACTCATATACCTCTCGATGGTCATGACTGTCAGCGGATGTGCGGGTCACCTTGGAGTAAAGTGTATCAAAGAGTGGGTGAGGTCGAAGCGCTCCCAATGCTGAAAAATCGATCTCCCGAGTCTCGCAATCTATAGTCGCCTTAGCCAAGGCTAAGAATAGCTTCCCTAGAATAATCGAAGACTGGGTAAACTCTCCTCGGTGCTCGATGTCAATGATCGTGAAGTCCACCTGGAGTAGAGCACCTTGGAAATTAACGATGACTGAAATGTTTCCTCTTGACCGTTTGATGGATCGATCAGCCAACTGAACGATCTCTCTCGACTTCCTAAGTGGCATGAGTTTGATCTTGTCAGACACAGAGGTCGGGAGGATATTTATCGGTGAGTCATCATCGATTCTGTCATGGGTAAAGATGGTGTCTTTGATTTCACACTCAACTCGAGGCAACTGCTTCACTCTGCGGCTCTTGCTCCCCATCACCAAGGAGGTGGCCATAGACACTATGTGTCTTTCAGTCCTTGTCCTCTTATTGCCCGACCTCTTGGGCATCATTTTACTCTTTACAAATCTCTTAAGGTCAGGGAAGTGATCTATGGCCTTTATTAAGGGAAGTTTGAAAATCAATTCTTCATCGAGTGCTTCCCTTAGGGTAGGATCCAACTTTTTTAAATCATTTTCATTTTCAATTTTTATGCTATTTTTTGGTTTTTCAATTTTTTTGGTGTTTTTAGTGGATGAATGATTAGACTCAGGATTGTAAGGCAAGGGGTTAGTAGAAGAGGGAGATAGAATGGACTCCAGTTGTACACGATGTGTGGGTTCCCTAATGTTCGCTCTGTTTTCAACATCAGATCTACTTACTTCCTTCTCCACTTTCATACCCGGGCTGGCAGAAATTGAGTGCAAGATTTCGATGACATCTCTCAGCTTGTTACCAAATGATTCGTTTTTCTTAATAAGTCTGGAAATGTCATCCTCCAAAATGTTCTCATGACAAATTATGGGAGAGTTCTGCTCAATTGGAGGATACTGCTGAGATGTTGGGGTCTCATACTCAACATACCTAGACTCTGGCATGTAATGTTGGGTCGAGTATGGACCATCCAAATGGCACATATTAGTCGGAGCCTCATATGATGGAGTCAATGAACAGGGGACTAGTAAGTCTAGCTCATGAGTCCACTCCTATGACTGTATAGGCTCTCCGAACGAAGGCTGGTTAATGGAATCTTGATCACTAAAGTCAATCAAGTCTGGGAAATCATGATGTGCAGACCTCTCCATTTGGTATGTTCGATCGACCATGTTATGCCCTAAGGTCAAGTCGGGATGTGTATATGTAAATTGGTGTCTGGTCCCTACTTGAGATGAGAATGAGGGCATATAATTTTGCCAATCATCTGTCTCAACAGTGGCTTGCTCTTCATTCGATTCTTTGATTCCTGCAAGCTCTCGAGAGTAAGGACAATCAGCCCAAGATGGAAGTGGATTCTGAGTGTTGGAATATGGAGTAGGTGAGAAATGCGAAGAAGTGGAGAAGTCAGTCGAAGTTCTGACTTCATAATCCGGTTGAGGTGGAGCCGACCACGGGTAAGGATCTCCCGTGGATGGCGAAGGATACATGGAAGAATGAGAAGGTGAAGATGATCGGTATATAGTTGAGGAGGAATGACCAGAGGTCTCAGGGTATGGGGACCAATATCCCGACATCTTGAAGGGAAAAAGATGAATGTAAGCAGGTTGAGGTAGAAAATGTGCAATTACATAGGATAACACATACGGACAAATACAGAGACAAACGCAAGAGCAAACCTCGAGTTCACACTCAACACGGTGAAGGACTCAAAACCGAGTCCCCTTGATCTGGTTGATTTTAAGTGTGAGTTTATCAGACAAGATAGCAAAGGTTACGCGGCCTAGAGGGAAGTCGTCTCAAAGCCGAATGCGTCTTCTCTGTTTAACCTGTCGCCTAAGATATCGTCGGTCCTTCCTTTCTTCGCTCATATCCCCAGTTGATGGATTCAAAGACATGCCCCTATCCACCTGCAAGCAGGCGGAGGCTGACAAGGCCGGAACTTCACCCCAGGGGGTTACTGGAAACTTGACGTGAAGTGCCGCAATTTCGCCACTATCTACCTGAGACAGGCGGAGGCTACTTGGTACTAGTCAGTGAACCTGAATAATTCAACTTGTGATATTTGCTAGGATTAGTCGGAACGTGATATGGAAGGCGGGGATTTGGGCTCTGCCTTAAGGTGTTCACACACACTCAAGTACCCTCACTCAGCCTGAAAACAAGATCGGGGTTAATCTCCCGCAAACAAGGGTTAATTTTAGTCAATTTTTTTGGTTTAATTCAATTAGCAGTCCCGATTTTAAAGATTAGTTGTGATTGTATTAATCCACACAAGCAATCACGTCTACCGTCCAGCCTCAATTCCTTTAACCTAGGTTAGAAAATCGAGAGAGAGAGAGAGAGAGAATCAGAAAAAGCCGATGCAATCGAGAAAACGATGATGAATGCTTGGGTAAGAAGACTTACAGTACCTCCAGCTCTCTACAATGCATGATGCAATACTAAATTGAAATTTTTACACTAAATGAATGCAATCAAGAAAAGTCGCTCCTAGATAGGCAGTTCTATTAGCGAGTGAAGAACGAATTCAATTTGGTTAAGTCCTACGGTCTAAGTGCGTCTTTTAAGTGCGAAGTGTGATCCTAAAATTTTACGAGCACAAACACATCCTAAAAAGCTCCAAGAGCCACGAGTGTAGGTCCTATTTTATGTAAAGCGACCATACAACACACAAGAACACATTTTATTATGACTTACACACGCGAGATCCCAAACAGGAACCGTTGTAAATGCAGACACCTTTTTACAAGTTAACAAAAAAAAGAAAATCTTTCTAGCGTCTCAACAGCCGACTTGATCCACAAATCGTCGGCCTCCAATGCACTTCGAGATGCGTCAACTTCAAGAAAGTCGCTCCAAGTCCACCGGGTCCTCGCACAAAAAGATACAAAAATGTCAGAGAGAGAGAAAAATAAATAGAAAAATAATTGGGAAAAAATAGAATAATTACAAGGTGGTTCGGGGATTAGACTACCCGAGAGAGTGGAAAATGTAAATCGAATTTTCTAAAGTGATCCTAAGTTGTTTGCCTCCCCAGTAACGGCACCATATGATGGACCCGGTTTGTATCCTCTTAATGTTGTCTAATTAATGATTTTCGTTGCAGTCAGATAAATCTGGATCGATCAAAAATCAACCGCATGGATCGATGAAATGTCGAATGAATTAACGCGCGATTTTATGTTTGTTTAACCTGGGCAAGCCCCAGGGTCGACTCAAGGAGGCAAAGGAACAACTCGGGATTAAGTTAGAGGGATTAGATCGCGGTTTTACAAGTGGGATTTTTTATTTTTTTAATGCAATAAAAATGCCAAATGCAATGATGCGAATGAACTAGGTTATTAATAAAATCAACAACTTAGCCAAAATTAATTTTAATGTGAAATTAGTCTAAATTGACCAAATTGTATTTTTCCTGTAAACCTAATACAATGATTAATGCAAGATGGATTTTTTTGAAATTTTTGGATTTAAAATGCACAAATGAAAAATGCAAACTTTTTTGGGGTTTTTATGCAATTTTTCATGCAAATAAATTATGAAAAATTTACTGGAAGTGAAACATGAGGAAAGGACGTCGGGAGCGAGGTAGATAAGGCATTAAGCTAAACTAATTTTTTTAGAATTTACTGACACTTTATGATTTTTTTATGAATTTTTTACTGAAAACAGAGCGACAACTGGTCTTTAATTCCTAATAAATCCATGAAGTCAAATTATCCAGAGAGCTATTTATCTCAAATAGATATTATAATAAAAACTTCAGGAGAGTTGAAATTTCTCAAAAATAATTTTTTTGTATTTAATTAAAAATCAGTTATAGAAATCACCCTAAAATTTATTTTATGCAAACGACAACTCCAATTTTGATGAGACTTAGACAGTAATTAAAGCACATTTAGAAGCATCATCTACAATTTTTTTGCAATTTCTAGAGCATGAAATAGGTATGTGTGAATTTCAGAGCTTAAATGGGCAAAATATATGTGATTTTCAATCTCTGATTTTTAATAAATACTCTAATGCTCACAAAAATGTAAATAAATAGCCACAAGATAAAGATTTAAATGCTCATCAATGTGCTATTTTTCATTGAATAAAATGATGCTATTTTGCGGTACAAATGTTAATGCGAAGTAAAGGGTATCAATGCAATAAAGGAATTTGAAATTAAAAATGCAATCTATGCATAAAGATTATTTTGCAAATAAAGATAACAAACTGGTTAAATATGCAAATTTTCAATAAAATAAAAAATGAAGATATGAACCCACCCCTTTCGTCTTAGGGCATACACAATCTGGGGACAGCGGCGGCGGAGCTCGAGAGGCGGCGGCGCACGGGCGTGCGGCGAGGCGGTTGGGGGTCAGCGCAAGGGCATGAAGACGGGGGTGACGAGGAGGCGGCGCAGTGTCATGCAGCACTGACGCGTGGCACGGCGATTCTGGTGGGGCTGCACGCGCGGGTGCGGAGCGGCACGACATCCGCGCACGTGGACAGTGCGGTCGTGCGGCGGAGTGGGGCGGGCGCGGCGGAGGCGCAACCGCTGGATGACGGCCGTGGGGCAGCGCAGCATCGTGCGTGGGGCGACGGCGGAGGCGCGGGCAGCGGTCGCTTCGGTGCGGATGTGGCGCACCACGTCGTTCAGGAGAGGTCGGCAGCCGCTCGCTGCTGGCGGAGTGCTACGGCGGGGCGGTGGCTGGGAGTGCGTGGGTTGGTCCGGCAGGGCGGTGAACGGTGATGATGCACCTGGCTGCAACCAGTCTTTTTTTATTTTTTTGTAATTTTTTGTGTGTAATTTTTTTAAACATGAAATAAGATGTGCAAATGGTGGTGATTGTGAATGTATGCAAGGGTGATGATGTCAAAAAAATGCGATGATAGTGATGAATGATGGTGGTGAATGAAATGATGGTGAAAATGTAATGATATGTGGATGAAACAACAAGGGAAAAAATTCGTTAGATAAAATAAAATAAGTAGATGAGGATAGAAAATTTACCTGTCTGGTTCGCCAAAAGTGGAGCCGCGGTGTGCGACTCTCGTCGTGGCCTCGATCCAATTTGGTGATTGAAAATCGGAGAAGCTCTGTGAGCTTGGCTGGCATCTCACTATGCAGAGATTAACCGTGGATCTCACCTTTAGGTTGTCGTCGCTCGACTCGTCTCCTACAGCTGTCACCTGAAGGTTAAAGGGGCTCAACCTCACTTCTCTCGAAAATGGCGGATGATGGACAATGGAGGAGGAGATGAGAATATAAAGAGGAGGAGGTTGGAAAAGAGATGGAGAGAGTGGAGTAGTGGGGAGTTATTGGCTTGGAGTGGAAGGCAAGTAAGGGGAGAAGAGGTAAAAAGGAGGATAAAATAAATAATTAATAAAATAATATAATAGGCTACTAAAAATAATTAAAATAATAATAGTAGAATAATAACAATAATAAATCTGAATATAATAAAATAAATCCGAAAATAATAATAAAAGGGGTGACATGTGGCGGCTCCAGGAGCTGCCACATGTCGCTCCTAGAAAATTCAAAAATTAAATGTAAAGAAAAATAAAAAATAAATAACAAAAGAAATTAAATCAAAAAGTGGTCAACACGAAAGTTGCTCGTCTCGACGAGATCTACAGCTTTTGTGAAGGTCCTAAAATCAAATGAAATCATATGTATAAAAATGTATTTCTTGGTGGTACCTTATAGATATAAAATACCGTATTTTATCTTTTGTATTTTTTTGTCATTTTTTAATAAGAGAAAAATCAAAATAAAAATAGAGTAAATATAAAAAGAATATCTACAACTTAATCTTTTTTTTTGAATTTTAATAACTAAGAAAATAAAAGGATAAAATGAAGGGCAAAACGGTCAATATGTACAATATAGAAAAGGGGCCCAAAACCCAAGTTCCGCATATGAGCTCCGATTTTAATAAAATTGGTCTTGTTTTGAAGGTCTCTGAATGTATATTACTTTAAAAGTGAGTAGACCTAAATCAAACATTGTATGAGAGAGATATGCGCATTTTTAGGTCTAAGGTCTCCAACTGGATTTGGGGTTTTATTGGGTAATTTTACAAGTTAGTATTTTTTGATATTTTTCTTTAATTAGTGTTAGTAATATATATACCATAGAGTTGGTTTTATTGGATTTAAAGTTAGTATAAAATATATACAAATAGGTGAAATATGGTGAATATACAGGTGAATATTTACAAGTGAATTGGGCTTCTTATTTAACGCAAATATGTATGCTAAAATGCAGATATTATGCTTGCATGCATGATTGATAATCATGCAAGATAAGGGGAAATATGTTGCTATTTACTCGGGAACGAAGCTCTATTTTCAACTTTTAGAGTGATGAATCACGGATTCATCAATCATGTATCCTCAAAGAATGAGTGAGGTTAGAGTGCTCCTAATGCGGTGAAATCGATCTCCCGGTTCTTGCAATCGATAGTTGCCTTAGCCAAGGCTAAGAATGGGTTACCAAGAATGATTGGAGACTGGGTGAACTCTCCTTGGTCCCCAACGTCAATGATCGTGAAGTCCACTTAGAGTAGAGCACCTTGGAAAGTAGTGATGATTGAGATGGTTCCTTTTGACTGTTTTATAGATCGATCAACCAGTAGAATGATCTCTCTCAATTTCCTGATTGGTCTGAGTTTGAGATTGTCAAACACGGCGGTCATGAGGATATTTATCGGTTAATCATCATCGATTCAGCCATGGGTGAAAGTAGTATCTTTGATTTCACAGTCAAACCTAGGCAGCTGCTTCACTCTGTAGCTCTTGGTTTTTCTCCCCATTATCAAGGAGGAGGCCATAGACAATATGTGTCTCTCAGTCCTTGTTCTCTTTCTGCCTGACATTTTTGACATCAATTTACTCCTCACAAATCTTTCAAGGCCAGGAAAGTGTTCAATGACCTTTACTAGGGGAAGCTCAAAAATCAACTCTTTATCCAGTGCTTCCCTCAGGGCAGGATCCAAATTTTTCAAATCATTTTTCTTTTTAATTTTTATGGTTTTTTCTGGCTTTTATTTTTGGGTATTTTTGAAAATTTCAATTGCTTGGTCTTTTTGATAGGTGAATATACAGACTCTAGATTGGAGGAAAAGTGGTTACTAGAAGAGGGAAATAGAAATGACGTTAGTTGTACAGAGTTTTGTGGGTTTTCGAGTGTCCTCTTGATTTTCAACATTGAATCTGCTCATTTCATTCTCCACTTCCATATCTGAGCTGGCATAAAATGAAATTATTCGGTCGGTGACATGTCTAAATTTATCCTAAATTAATTCATAATTCTTAATAATCCTAGAAATGTCATCCTCTGAAAATTCCTCATGATAAATCATGGGAGCAGTCTGTTCAATTGGAGGATACTGCTAAGAACTTGAGATTTTATACTCAACATACCTAGACATTGGCATGTAATGTTGTGTCGAGTATAGATCATTTATGTGGAAGAAATTGGTCGGGCCTCATGTGGTGGAGTCAATAGACAGGAGGTTTGTAGATTGAGCTCATGAATCCAATCCTCTGTATGTGAAGGCTCTCCAAATGGCTGATAAATTTGAGATTGATTACTAAAATCAATCAAGTTTGAGAAATCATAGTGTGTCATCCTATCCATTCAGTGTGTTTGCTCGACCATGTGACACCCTATGGTCCAGTCAGGATGTGGATGTGTAAATTATTGATTTTTTCCAATAGTCTTATGAGAATCACATGAAATGTGTGGGGGTAGGTAACTCTGCCAATCATCTGACTCGGTAGTGGCTTGCATTTCAAATGGTTTATGGATTCCAGCAAGCGTACAACAATAAGGTGAATTAACATAGGATGGAAGTGGATCTAGGGTGTGAGAATTTAGGATTGGTGAGAAATGTGGAGAAGTGGGGAAGTCAGTCGAAGTTCTGACTTTGTACTCGGGGTGGGATGAAATTATCCGTGGGTGAGTCGCCTGTGGATGGTAGAGGATACATGGAAGATGTAGGTGCAGATGATCGGTATTTGGTAGAGGAGAAATGACCTGATGGGTTTAAAGACCAATATCCTGACATCGTTGTAAGAGATGGATGAGATGAAGGAGTGGATCGCGATTAAGAACGTGCAAGTGCATAGACTACCACACAAACAAACGTATAATGAATCAAGAAGAGAGAGTGACATCACAAATATGTAATTTTTGATATTTGATCTCGATCCACTCACGCAAATGCAAACACAATACAAACCCTAGGTTCACCAACTCACATAGTGAAGACTGCAAGAGTCCGACCAACTTATCTTTTCAATTTTAATTAGTGATTATATCAATCTTGAGTCCTTAAGCGAGTTGTTAGGTGCCAGAAATTTTCCTGAAGATTGTCCTGAATTTGCACGACTAGTTGCATCCACTTTCAGCCAATATTGATGTAAGTACAGACTGTAAAACAACTACCCGTGTTATTTGAGGACGGTGTTAATCA
This sequence comes from Ottelia alismoides, assembly GCA_037367405.1. Lineage (NCBI taxonomy): Eukaryota > Viridiplantae > Streptophyta > Magnoliopsida > Alismatales > Hydrocharitaceae > Ottelia > Ottelia alismoides. The sequence goes on along the minus strand of JAZKJV010005993.1, from coordinate 22,298 downwards.
CGTTGTCCTTTAACCACCCACTCTGGTAAGGGAGACCACAGTTCCCTCAATGCGAAGTAGCTAGTCATTTTTAGAATCAATAGTCTGAATGAAGATTCCGGAGCTTGGCTCGATCCTAAGTGTGCATCCCTCACTCGCTCAGAAAGATAAGTAAGTCCAAGTACAGGGTTATTCTCCTGCAAAGATTCTTAATTTTGTGGGTTAATTAAAGTCTGCCTTTTTGTCAGTCCCAATTTTACATAGGTGATGACTAAAAAATTAGGTGAGCACAAATGTACTTCTACTGTCCAGTCCCAATTTCCTTCAAATCTTAAGTGACAAAACATGAGAGAGAAAATTCGGTAAAAGCCGATGAACGTGGAAAATAATGATGTATGCTCTGTCAGAAGACTTACACGGATTCCTAACAATCATCATGTGGGATGTAGTATAAGAATTGAAAATTTATTCTATATAAATACAAGCCGACAAAAACCATGCCTAGCAGAAAGTTCTATTAGCCAGGAAGAAATGAGTTGACATTTTGACTAAATTGAACGATCTAAGGTGCATCTCAGTTAGATGTGCAGTGTGGTTCTAGGTTCTACGAGCACAAACTATAAGACCCTAGAAGCTCTAATAGTCATGTGCAGGTCTAACCAACGAGTCACTCAAGTCAGTCCCCACCCTCATCGAAGAGTGAAACAGGTCCGACACACCACAGAAAAAGAAAGTTTGTGTCTTGTTACAAATGCGAGAATCCAGATAGAAACCATAGTCAATAAGAAATTAATTACAAATAATAAAAAAATGAAATATGTTGAAAATAAATCCTATATGCCACACTCTCTCATGACTTGACTTGATCTTAATTTTTATGCGATTTTTCAGCAGGCTATCGAGATGCATCAGTTTCCAGAAAAAAAACTCTCCACATCCATCTGGCATCTCACACAAAAATAAGAGAGAAAATGTAAGAGAGTTGACATAAAAATTAATCAAAATAAAGAACAAAAAATAAATGCTTGAAAAAGAAATAAATGCTGAAAAATAAATGGAATATGAATAGTGGCAAGGTTTGGGAGTCAGACTACCCGAATGTGCAAAAAACCTAACACTAAATTTTCTAGACAAAGACCTAAGTTGTTTTCCTCCCCAGCAACGGTGCCATTTGAAGAACCTAAAATTACCCTATGTTAGTTGTTGTGAATTAGATGGATCGATTAGGGTTAGTCAGGCAATAGGGATCAATCAAGAAAATAAGAAAACAACTTGTTCCCCTCCCAACTGTGTAAATCAACGGATGAAGATGATGTGCGGCTGGAGGTGGAGTTAAAAAGGGAGGAGGAGGGTTAGATTACGGGAAGCTGAATAGGGAAGAGAGGATTAGTGATGGGGATTTGATTGGAATTGGGGAGAGGCGATGGCAGAAAAGGAAGGAGATCGGGGCGGCGGAAACCAAGAATGGAAGGTGGCACGAGATCGACAGAGGAAGAGGATGAAGTTGGATAGTCGTTCGATCCAAGATTGAACGGCCATGGTGGAGAGACATGGCGAGGGGTTGAAAGAAGTAATGAACAAAATAAAAAAGAATCTAAGTCGTTGATGAAATATCCCTTCATCCAACGGCCCAGAAGAAGAGAGACGAGAGGCTTAAGTGGAGCAGGCAACCGGTCCCCCTGCCGCCACCACCAGCCACCACCGCCCCTCCTCCATGTGTGTCATCGCGCCTCCAACCACCGCCGCCAACAGCGGCTGCCACCCCACGCCTACGCGTGCCACCTCCGTCCACCGCCATCGCCACCGCCTCCAACCTGCAGACACACGACCACCTCCTCCAGCTGTCATCCCCCACCATAGCTCCATCGAACCAGCTCCAACCGCACGACCGTCCTCTACCACCCAACCTCCAGTCGCCCGCAACTTGCTAAGATTGCCGCCCCACCGCACCCGTCCTCCTTCATCGAGCCCTACCTGCAAACACGAAGAAGAAGAAGAAGAATGTCCTCTTTTTAATTTTTTTATTTTGTAAAAATCACATAGGTTTCCCACAGTTTTCTTTATTTACAAAAATACTCTTGTGCGTAGTTTGTTTATAAGTTTTGTTTTCAAAAGTTACACAGATACCTCTATGTTCATGTGTTAATTTGGACATCTTTTTAGCATCATTTATTTTAATCAAAATATCATGTTGTTGAGAAACTAATTCTTTATCATTTTTTATATTTATTGGATTTTTGTGAGCTTTAGATAATTAATTAAAATTGTATTGGCAAAAAATGCTTATTTTACCCATTGTGAGGTCTTAAAGTAATATTTATTTCACAAATACTTTAAAAATTCCTCAAAAATCAGAAATAATGCCTTGAAATATGCTTTAACTATTATCCAAATAAATTGTAGAGTGATTTTAGTAAATAATTTTCAATTAAATCCACATACGTCATTTCTAAGAAATTCTAACTCTCTTGGATTGCATATTAAAATACCTTGATGAAATAATTTACTCTCTAGCTAAATTGCTAATGTGGATTTATTGGAATTAAATACTCACAGTCATCTATTTTCATTGAAAAATTCATATATTCTCGAAAAATTCCAAAATTTTTAATATAGTATCATTTCATTATGTTTAAGTTCAATAAAATTTTCATAATTTTTTCATTTTGTTTATGTGAAAAACTTCATAAAAACTCATAAAAAATGTGCATTTTTCATTATTGTATTTTACCCCTTAAATTCCAAAAAAATGTGTTTTGCATTCATCATGGGATTAGATTTTTAGAAAAAAAATATATAATTTGTTAAATTAGATCAATTTTACATTAAAATTAATTTGGCTAAGTTGTGTGTTTTCTTATTAATTTTATTCACCCGCATTTTGCATTCGCATTCTTTTTGCATATAAAAATACAAAAAAGTCCACTCTGGAAAACCTAGACTTAAGTGTTCTGAAGTGACTCAACCAAAGTTGTTCCTTTGTCTCCCTGTCTTCGACCATGGACTTGCCTGGGATATAAATTTAAGTTGAGACCCTCCTCGCGGAGATCTTTTCTCGGTTCTGATTAATTGGTCGAGTGTTGTGCTACAACGAATACCGATTATTATACCCACTTAGGTCGGTTCATCACTGATCATATTTTTTAAGGTAGAGACTAAGTATGCAATAAAGCATACATTTATTTTTAATTAAAGAAGTGTGAATAGTTAAGTCATAGACACTAATGATTAAGGCTGGTTAACTCTGAATCTTAAAACCTCTTGAATCAAGTGTCCTTGAACTTCACAAGTCTCGTGTGAAAAGTGTAAGTGTTAGGGATACATCCAACTAAAGAATGCATGGCTGAATGAAATGAAAGTGTACAAAATGTTTTTTCTTTTTCTTTTTTTATGATTTTTTATGTAAGTTACCCACCCCATAAATAAAATATAGACTTACGTGAAAGTACAAGCTATGGGTAAACTATATACATACACCCCCCTATACATAGCGAGTGATATGTCCTCAAAGCATAAGAAGTGCAGAGAAGACATAGCTCGAGCAAAACGTAAGAGAGTGAAAAATAAAATTATAAGGCAACCCGTCCCCATATACTTAGGTTTTGTACAAGGTAAGTATAGAAGAAAGGTAAAAATGAGGCGGACAAGGGGAAAGATGAATGAGGAGATTATATAACATGGGCATTGAGTCTCCCTATACTTAGGTACTGGTCAGCCTAAGTATGGAAGTGTGGAGGATCCGATGAAATCTGGAAAATAAACAAGGAGAATGTACATTTGAAATGTGTGAAAAATAAAGATGATCTGTACAGCTTGTGCCTGACTACTTCTCTTCATGTAGGGTTGTTTGATGAGTCTTCAATGTGCTCGCTCTGCATGAAGTTGATGACCTCGACTTGGGCTAATTGTTCTTTAAAACCTACATATGGCTTCAACAATTGCCCATTCACTAGAAAAATTTTTGCACCGTCTTTGAGCTCAGCAATATAAATATTTTCCTTGTTGTGCACATCTATGAAAATGTACGGACCCGTACATTTTGATTTGAGTTTCCTGTGAAAAATATTTAAACAACCAAATTTTCTTCCCAGTGACAAAGGTCGTATGCCTAATATGTCTATCATGCCATCTATTGACCTTGTCCTTATAGATCATACTATTGCCATATGCTCGATTTCGGATTTCTATTTGGTCATTCAGATTCAAGTCACGACACAGTTTTCCAAGGTGACAACTCCAATTAATCTTCTTGATCGCCCATTCTGATTTGTGAATTAGCTATGCAGGCAAATGGTATGGCTTTCCATACATCATCCTAAAAGGTGAAGTATTCACCCATTCTGATTTGTGAATTAGCTCTGCAGGTAAATGGCATGGCTTTCCATAGATCATCTTAAAAGGTGAAGTACTGAGTGGAGTCTTGTAGGTTGTCCTATATGCCACAAAACCTGATCCAAAAGCTGATACAGGTTCTTCCTATCGGGAAGAGCCATTTTTTAAAGAATACTCTTCACCTCTCTGCTAGAAACCTCTGCCATGCCAATAGACTGTGGGTGGTAAGGATTGGCTACTCTATGCTCAAATTTATAGTCCTTAACTAATGATCTTGTTTCTCTGTTCGCAAAATGGCTACCCCCATCAGAAATCAAAACCTTTGGAACCTCAAACCTTGCAATAATATGATCCTTGATAAACTTACAAACAGTCTTGATATCTGCGGTTCGGGTCGGGATAGACTCCATCCGCCTTGATAAATAATCAACCACTAACAAGATGTACTCATGTCCATTGCTGTTGGGAAAGGGACCAATAAAATCAATTCCCCAAGCATCAAAAACATCACAAAAAATCATCGATTGCATGGGCATTTCATATCTATATCCAATAGTCCCTCCCATTCTTTGACAAATCGGCACGATCGTACAAAATCATTGGCATATCTAAACAAGTTCGGCCAGTAAAATCCCATTGGAGTACATTGTGTGTAGTTCTCTTTCCCGAATGGTGTCCTCCGACCTCAAGTATATGACAGTATGTGAGGACACTCGGGTATTCCTCCCGAGGAATACACCTTCACCATACGCAATCTGGCCCCTCAAAGAAAAAGAACGGAGCGTCCCAATGGTATTTCCACAAATCCGACTTCAGTAGGTCAATGCTGCTCTTCGACCAACCCTAGGAAACTTGCTTGGAGACAAGGTAGTTCACCATGTTGACGTACCAAGAGAGTGAGTCAGTAGCACAAACTGACTCGTCTGGGAAGGTCTCTTGAATTGGTTCAATATTAGGATTATCATTCAGCTCAATTCGAGAAAGGTAACAAGCCACAACGTTCTTTATTCCAGGTTTATCCTTAATTTCCAAATCAAATTTATGGATTAATAAGATCCATCTCAGAAGGACACCTTTGCATCCTTCTTTTCCATTAGATACTGGATTGTTGTGTGATCAGTAAAAATAGTCACCTTCGAGCCCAAGATATATAATCTGGATTTCTCTAGCGCCCAAACTACCACGAGCATTTCCTTTTCAGTCACTGTATAATTTATCTGTGCAGGATCCAAAACTTTGCTCGCGTAATGAATCGCATTGGTTTCCCATCTCTCCTTTGTCCAAGCACAGCTCTGACAGCAAAAACTAATGCAGCAGTCATGATCTCAAAGGGAAGATGATGAATCCACATTTCATCATCTTTATTCTATCATTTTGGCCTCAAAAACCCTAGTAAATGTGTGTAAATAGCATTAAATACATCATATTATCATGCATGCATGTACATGTAAATAGTGTATAAAATACTGTAATTAAAGCCAAAATTATAGAATAAATAAAAGAAAAGAAAAAGAATAAAATATTGTAAATATTTTATGACCCAAACCTCGAGACCTAGGCATCTTGATGACTAGGTCGACAAGGAATAAAGTAGGGGGAGATAAGGGTCAAATACCTATACCTTTTAATTCATTCTTTATTCATTTTGAGACCAATTTTTGGTTCCACTTTTTATTCATAAAATAAAGAAACTTTGTACTTGAAAGTTGTAGATAATTAAATAAAGAAAAATACAAAATTGATTTCACTGAAAAATAATGTACAGATAAAAAGTTGTCGTCTGAATAAAAATCCGAGATCCCAACTTCCCAGACCCGTATCTCACAACTGAAAACTCCAAATGCAGCAAACTCACCTTTAATTGTATATCAAATAAAATAAGCTATTTAATGGCAATGGTTTCGCATTTGGCGGAGCTATGGTTTGAAAGTTGAGTTTTGGACCCACATTGTACAATTGTACTGATTAAAATATTCAATTTATTCATTATTTTTATGTTTTTATATTTTTATAATTTTGTAAATATTACTTATAATATATATGTATATTAAAATCAGAATAAAAACAGAAATAAAACTCAAATAAAAATACTTGTATATATCATATACATAGGTATTATACCTATAAATATACTTATACATTCTATACTTTTATTTTATTAATTATACAAAACACATCCGAAAAAATAAAACAAAAATATATTTGTGTATAAAAGTATTTTATAATTTAATAAAATACAAAATAAAAATAAGTAAAATAAAATCACAAAATAAAAATAAATGAATACAATACATAGGTAAATATACCTATAAGGGGTATAAAAGTAAACTTATAAAAATATACTTCATAAAAATAATTAAAAATCAAAATAAAATACTACATAAAATAATAAATATTTTTTATTTAATAACCAAAATTTAATTCGACCATTTTCTAATTTTAATTGAATTAATATATCTTTTTCCAGGGTTTTTTCTGGTTGGTCCACGTGGACCAACCAGGAGGGTCCGAGAGTTGACCCTAGGTCAACTCTCTTACCCGCCCCCTGTGGGTTGTCAGAAAATTGCTTTTTGACCATCTTCGAGGATTTTTGGAAGGCGCTCCTTGCACCCTTTGGTGTTTCACTCTAAATGACTTTTCCTCCTCGTTGAATGGTGATTCACGCCCATGTGCAACCTCGGGTCGTGAATCGACGATCTCCCTGCTTTGCCTCGGTCTTTCCCCCATGTCCGTCAACCCTACTTAAGCGAAGTTTGAATTTCGATTCAAACCTGAACTGCGATTCATCCAGTTCTTCCCCCCTTGGACTCGCTCGAGCATCTTGGTGGTGACAGCTCCAGGTCTCCTTCTTCAAGGCGGAGGATCATCACGAGCTGGGCGTGTTCCACCCCCATCTCCGGTGACTTTCCCGTTGAGGTACATCAACCTCGGGCATCCCCCTTGAGGTGTTTCTTCACTCCATTTTCATCCTAGTTTCATTCCTTGTAGTCTTAGGAGTATTTAGGTCCCCGTTTCGCGTCCAATCATCCATCGATTCGCTAAATCGATTCACCTCACCGGAGCAAGCTCCAGCGAGTATCCATCTCGCCGTTCACCCCAATTTTGAGAGCCACTAGAGGTCGAGGTATTTTGCCCTCGACCTCCTTAACGTTTCTAAGTGCAGGTCATTGCATTTTGAAGCACCTGGGATCGTTTTTGTTATCGCTGGAGACACCTGGGCCGCTCTTCCTCCGCCGACGTCGTGGAGAAGGCCTGGTGTTCGCCGCCACATTTTGAGACCCCATGCGAAGAGAGGGACCTCACAACAAACACCTGGGCCCATTTTGAAGCACGCCGACCGCCGGAGAGAGGCGTTATCCCCGGAGGAAGGTCGCCACGGTGGACCTTCTTCCCTGTTCGTCCACCAGCCGCCTCTGCCGTTGGATCATCAAGGAGTCCCAGGCGAAGCAGGAGCCGTCCGATTCGCGCAACCATAACCGTCCATCATCGACCAGGTCTTCTAATCGCGGTTGTTGGAGCGCGAAGCGGTATCGTTCGAGGAGATTGCGCCACGCGTCAAGTGAGCGGCCCCACAGCCGTTCGATCTCGCCCGCCAGCTAACTGTCGGATCGCAGCCACGCGTCACCCGCATCCATCCGCTGTCAGATCTCCTTTGCGAGGGAATTTTGCAAGTATACCCCCCCCCCCCCCCGCACTTTTGTAATTTTTCTTTTAGTCCTGAAACTTTTATTGGTAGTTTAAAAACTTGTGTACAATTTATATTTTGGCCCTCGAACTTTCCATATTTGCGTTGAGGTCCTTGGCCACGTCACCTTACGTGACCTGTTCACGTGAGGTGCGGGCATTTTGCAGGGCAACCCCTTGGTCATTTCGTATTTCGTTTCAGTCTAAGGAATTAAGTATTAAGTGTTAAACTTTTGGGATAATTGCGTGTAAGCCCTCGAGCTTTATTGAAATTACAAATCAGTCCTTCCCAAGTGCGTGCAAGTCACGCGTCCTGGTGGACATTTTGCACCTGTGCCCTTCCGGGTTTGGGTATTTGGGATTGGTCCATTAAATTAAATATTCAGTGTATTATTTTCTGGAAAAATTGCATCCATGCCCCTGGATGTTCTGATATTTGCTTATATACCCCTGCCAGGCTGTGAATTTTTGTGTGATTGTCTCATTTAATTAAGGCATCTTTTTAATTCGAAAAATTCCACAAAAATCACATTAAGCTCATGTTAACTTGCACTTGCACGCCATATTTTTATTTTTCATTTTTATTCATTTTAGCATTTATTAAAAATAAAAAACATGCCATTTCAGTATTGTCTAGCTTAGAAAATACCAAAAAATATTAAAATACCTCGAAAAATTCCAAAAAAATCACCACTGTGTATCTTAACCTATTTCAGTGTCAGTCCAAAAACCACTAAAAATCTCAAAAGAAAAACCTTAAAAATTTGAAAATACCTAAAAACTCAAAAAAATCTAAAAAATTAAAGAAAACTCCAAAAAATGCAAAGTCAGGTCTGTAGGTTCCCTATTTTCTTATCTTTATTTTAAAATTAGTTTGGAAAAATTTTGTGGCTGTTTAATATTTTTCAATCCCATTTTACTCCCAGCCAGTAGCTTATTCGCTGTTTTCATTTATTTTGTCTTTTAAAAATACCAAAAAGATTCTGAAAAATACCCAAAAAATCACAAAAACAGTAAAAAATCATAAAAATACAAAAAAGATTTTATTTCTGAATTTTTGAGCATTTTTGCATATTTTTATAAATATTCTAGCACCTCTTTTATTATATAGTTTATATATTTCAATATTGAAAAAGAAAAAAATATAAAATATAAAAAAATCAGTAAATTAAAAATCAAAATACAAAATTAAAATAAAAAATTAAAAAAAGTAAAAACCCACAAAAATATTTGCATAGTGTAGACAACACACATCACTTTCACACACACACATTTGTAGATCTACCCTGTCTTGCTCCCTGTGTTCGAACTCTCTGCATACTTGATCCTATACACCTTGTTTGTAGAGTTAAAAATAAATTTTAGCTCCACCATTTGCTTGTCATTGCTTGATATCTATTGGGTGGGTTAATTGTTGATTTTATACGAGATTCATTTGAGGGTCGTCGCAGCGACACTGCTGTCTCCGCCTTGTGTGAGACACTATCTTAGACCCCATAAATTTCGTGTAAATCAAATGGCGCCGTTGCCGGGGAGCAACAACGAGTAGATCACTTTTTGTTTGATTGTGTTTGTTTGTCTACCATTGCTTCATTTTATCTCTCTTGCATTTTTGATAGATATTGTTGAACTTTTTTGACCATCTCTTTTTGTCTTCTTGCGAGGCACCGCGGAGCGAGGCGGATCGCCTAGGGGATCCGGAGCAACCACGTGAAGCGGAGCCGGCTTTTCTTAAGCCAAGCCGGCAGGAGAGAGCAGGAGGAGTGAGAGAGTGATTAGATTAGTTTGCATTTTATTTGGTGAGAGAGTGATTATTAATTTGTAATAATACAAGGACTTGGACTTTCAGACACTTTGGGCCTAATTTCCGGGTGTTTGTTCTCCCGGGGGCTCACCGCGGATTTTGTCGTGTTTTTCGCAGTCATTTTCCGGTTTTGTTTTCATTTTCCATTTCTTTTGTGGATTGAGCCCTTAGTTCTAGGAATTGCTTGATCGATTAGATTAGGTCCAAACATTAATAACCTTTGCATGCACCTATAGATCGTATTTGGACTTAGTCTAATTAAACAGTTAGTCATTAGTCTTCGATCCGCGCACCGCGAGCTCATCCCGCCAAGTGCTTCTCCTAAACTCGATGTGTCGAGAGAAGGAGGGGTGAGCCTAGATCGGACATTAGGATTGGAGATTGGTGGTTAGCTTGTGGTTCTTAATGCTAGCAATTGCCTATCTTAGGACGATTTCCGCATTGCATACCGGCATGTAGTTTAGGTTTACAAATTTCTGCTTTGCATCCCGCATGGAGAGAGCTGGGATTCGTTGTAAGTCTTCTTACTTAGCATTCATCATTTAGGCACAAAGGTGAGATTTCCATCTTGGTGCCGACTTGCATTGGCTTTTCTGACTCTATTCTCCCTCTGTTTTTGGACAAAGTAGGAATCAAGAAAAAATACAAAATCGTTAGGCGCTTGTCTGAATCTACTCAAAAGAAGCGATAACACCAAAAAAATTAAAAAAAAAGGAACTGCTAAGAAAACTTTGACCTAAATAAAATTGGTAATTGGACTCATTGATTGGGGAGAGTAACACCCTCACTTGTATTCAGGTTGCATGGGAAGGTCTCCTTTCAAGTGAGCAGAGTGCTTCGTAAGGATTAGAGCCCAAATCCCAGCTTGTGGCTGCCTTGTGTATCACCCGGATTTCCGAAGTATTGGCGCTACTATCGTATGTAGGCGAGTAGGGCTTGGTCGCCATTGGTGACTCACTATTGTGTGAGCACCGACCTTGTCCGAAGTACCGAGCATAGGACACGCCTTCACGGGTGTGTCTGTCTCACCGTCTGCGTCCGAGTAGGATCTTGCACGCTCACGGGTGATTTCGTTGCGAGCGAGGTCCGAAGTATCGTTTTGCCTATCGGCTTCCTCCCTCTTATTCTTTGGCTGAGTAGGGATCCAGGAAGGGTTACAAGGACCTTAAAAAGCGCAATCTACAGGTTACACAGGAGGAGGACAAGTACAGGAATACTTTTCCAGCAGGACTCTCTTTCCTTTAGGCGTAGCGCTCTAAGGACTCGTTACAAGATAAATTCCTGAATTCAAGCTAAAACTGACAAGATAAAAGTCGAACCTTCACGGCTTCATGTGTTGAGTTGGTGAACTCGCCATGTTTTGTGTTTGATTGCTAGTTATATTTAGGTCAAGATCAAAAACACAACACAATTGTGCACAATTTTGCCTTCCTTCTTCTTCTGCATTCACCTTGCTCTTATCGAATAATCAAGATGATGGGACGGAGGTCTCTTAGGCCGACTCTGTCGGCACCGCTATCCAGCACTCCTCCTCATTTATCTAGGACGACCTCGGAGAGTCCGCTCTCCGAGCCTGAGTTCACTTCCACCCTGTTCCCCCTCGACCACCATTCTCATTCCCCTTCCATCAGTCCAAGAGTCTCAGAATTTAGTGCATCGCAGAGCTCATAACATTTGACGGCACCTGAGATGGGTTCTTTTGCTTTTTCAGAGAACTCAGACATGGCTGACAGAGGAGAGCACCCAGATGACCATGATCACCCTCCTTTCTTATTTGATCAAGCAACCATCAACAATTCCTTACTAGCATCCCTGGAGACAATGCAGAGACAGATCCGAGACCAGGAAGTGTTCGTGGGTGATCTCATGCGAGAGATAGCACAGATGAGAGAAAACCGACCTGGGGGCGGTGGCAGTGGAGGTGACATTCCAGTTGTAGAGAACCAGGGAGGAGATCCCAACGCAGAGAGGCCGCCGCAGGCCATCATGCGAGAATTGCATAATCCAGCAGCTTCCCTCACTCATCAGTGGATCCGACTCCCTCCTATCCATGGAGATTTCGAGCTTCGGCCCCACACCATTCAGCTTCTGCCCAAATTCCATGGGTTGCCGACCGAAGAGCCACACCTCCACCTCCAAGAATCTGAAATGATCTGCAGCACAATCCATGATAGGCTGATGACTGAGGACACTATCAAGATGATCGCCTTCCCTTTCTCCTTGGTTGACAGAGCCACGTACTGGCTCAAACACTTGGGGCGATTCGTCGACACATGGGCAGATCTCCGGACCGCGTATCTGAAGAAGTACTACCCTCTCGGTCGGACGAATGCAGCTAGAGCCATGATCAGCAACTTCGTCATGATCCCGAATAAACAATTCCATGAAGCATGGGATCGATTCAGAGAGCTCATCGACCGGTGTCCACATCACGATATCTCCAAGCCCAATCTAGTTCAAAGCTTCTTTTGTGGGTTGACACCGGAGCTGCAGGGGCTAGTGAACGCCTCTTGCGGTGGGTCCTATTTTTTCAAGGGTGATGACGACGTTTGGGCCATCTACGAAGGCATGTCAGAGAACTCAACCGTCATGGCCCAAGCCTGTGTTTACACACAGCAGAAGCCCCCGCAAGGAGCGGGATCATTCCAGAGGATCGTCCACATCGATGCTGATCCTAACACTTCGTCGGCAGTCGCAGCCCAAGCCGAATCAGACGCAGCCGACATGGGCATAATTAGTGAGAAACCGGACCGTCTCGAGATCTTCGAGAAAAAGCAGATGCAAGGCATGGCCCAGATGGACCAGATTGCCAAGACGATGAGTGATCTGAAGACGCAGATTCTTTGCGTCCATTCCTAGCAGCCTCCCAGGTCACATGCTGATCCGAGCAGTAGCAACTCATCACAACCCTCTGCCTCGTACCGCCAGGTCAACCATGTCCAGGCAAAGCCGGACCGTCGCTACAGTACTACCCAACGCAGCCGCCATCTCAGGATACTCAGATGGTGGTATACCAGCCGGAGCAGCCACTGGCAGTTCTTCCTCCACCCTCCTTCGAGCGGGAACCATTGATGGAAGTCAATGGGATTTGGTACGACCGGTACCCTCAGCCCGGAATTCGTCGCGATCACCTCAGATTCCGTTGGGGCAACGGTGGCTCCTCATCTCAACAGCAGAATCCAGCTCAAGGACAGCAGAGCAGCCAGCAACCACAGCAGCAGCAGCAGCCCCAGTACGCCCAGCAGCATTACCAGCAGGGTCCTCGTCCCGCCTATCAAGGACAGCAGTGGAGGCAGCATCAGCAGCCTCATCAATCTTATCCCCATCATCCCCAGTACCAGCAGCAGCAACAACAACCTCATTTCCAGCAGGGAAACCCATCCGATTCTCAGGCCCCCGCTTTTGAGAACCTAGCTTTAGACGATCTTGCCCGCCTGCTTTCCGAACAGCGAGCATCCTTCAGGCAAGAAATGGATGAGTTCCGGCAGGATATGAGGGAGATCATCAAAGGCAAGGCCTCCATACCAGCTCAGATTGAACCGAATCCGAACAATCTGAAAAGAAAGTCTGAGCAGGTAGAGTTTACAGAGGATACCTCTCCTAGTGACTATTTGAGTGACATATCTCTTTCTTTGTATGTTGCTGATTTTGTGACTACTAGGAGTGGTAGGATGCAAGCCGGCGGCGCCTCTTCTGAGCGACAACTACATTCAGGATCAGGAGCGCCAGAGGATCAGAGTAGCGGTGCTGATGCCGCTAATGATGATGTTGAAGACGGTGGTGCTGAGGCCACCAATGATGGAGATCCAGATGACGGTACTGAGGTCGTCGTGAGACCAAATGCAGACGGTGGTGCCGATGCCACCATTGTGAATGCCAAGCCAGAGCGCGGTGCTGATGCCGCGAAGACAGGTGTCGGTGGTGGTACTGAGGCCACCACATCTACTTTTGTTGAGCTTCCCTCTGTGATGTTACCACCTTTTGTATCTATAGAATGTGGTAACAAGTAAAACCAAAATATGAATAAAGGAAAGGTTTCTGTTCAAATTGCGGATCCATATGTGTTGAATGATGATGATTGCATGGATTCTAATCCTTCACAGGCACAGGGACCTATTCCTAGTCCTCCATCTGAGGAGGCCCCTACCATCCCCTTCCCTGAGGCACTCTGCCGGGCGAAGGGGAATAAAAGAGAAAATACTAAAAAAGATCAGCAGGTAGAGTTCAGCAATCAGTTGATAGACAGATTCCACATTCAGTTGACTCTACAAGAAGCACTTGAGCACATCCCCCTCTTCAAAAAGAACTTGAAGGAGAAAACTACAGTCCGCAGGAAGAGGAGGAACCACAGAGATCAAATCCATGTGCTCACTCATTCCACTTGCTGCACTATTCAGAACAAACTGCCAGCCAAGCTACCAGATGCAGGAGCTCCGTATGTCAGATGCGAGATTCAAGAGCAGCAGTTGATTGTACTCTATTAGACAGCGGCTCTTCAATTAACCTTCTTTCGGCAACCTTACTTGACCGATTCGAGTTTGGTCCTCTTCTTAGGAGCAGGACAGTCCTTCAGTTTGCTGATAGGTCGACTAAGAGGCCGAAGGGGTTATTGAAAGACATGGTAGTTACCATTCAGGGCCTGAAATTCCCCGTGGACTTTGTTGTGTTGGACATGGAGATCCCTGAGGCGGTAACCGATGCCCCCATCATACTCGGAAGTCCATTCTTGGCCACAACCAAGGCGGTGACCGATCATGATAGTGGGAAGGTGTGTTTTCGCGTAGAGGGCAAAATCATACAAATAGAGACGATCGAAGAAACAAGAGCCAGAGAACTTGAATGCTCAAAGCAGTCCAGCGAAGCAGCGCAGATGACAGAGGAAGAGCTAGACATCCACCAGGAGTGTGATTTTGTGATGACAGATGATGAATCCAACTGGACAGATCCTGTAGCACCGACCCTCGCCTTGCCTACAGATTCACTATATCTAAAGCTTATGGCAGTCAAGAGCCTGGAGAGCACACCCCTGGACGAGGATACACTTGAGGCTGACAGTGTTGGGACGAGTGGTGCTGATGATTTTCAATCTTGTTCATCTTCTTCTGATCTCTCGGATTCAGACATTGATTGGGATGATTTCGATGACTATTTTCCTTGTATGATTCCTCCTGAGCCAACAACCATGACAAAGTGCAAGCCAGTGCAGTTTATTGATGATTCAGCAGGCCACCCTTCGTCAGATTCTAATGCAGACTGAGAGTTCTCCCATGCAGACCTGGTTGCCTTCACACAGACATATCAGAAGCCAGATCTGCCACCTCCCAGTTGCCCAGAACTGAAACCTCTGCCGCAGTCGCTGAAGTATAGATTCCTTGCGGGTGAGCCAGACATGCACCCAGTCATTATCTCAGCAGGTTTGACTGGAGAACAAGAGTCTCGTCTGATGGAGGTTCTTGAAAGAAACCCAAGGCAATAGGATGGAGTATAGCTGATCTCCAGGGGATTAGTCCGGCTCTGTGCTCCCACCACATCTATCTTGAGGATAACGCTAGGCCGTCGCGTGAGTTCCAATGACGGATGAACCTGAATCTTCGAGACCTAGTCATGAAAGAAATTTCGAAGTGGTGGAGCGCCGATTTTATCTACCCCATCTCCGACTCTAAATGGGTTAGTCCGTTACATGTGGTGCCAAAGAAAACGGGTATCACTACAGTTGTGAATGAGTCTGGAGAGGAGATCCTACCCGAGTACCCACTTCTTGGAGGGTATGTGTGGACTACAGACGATTGAATGAGACCACCAAGAAGGATCACTTCCCGTTGCCATTCATTGATCAGATTATCGAGCGGCTAGCTGGGAAGAGTCATTACTGCTTTCTTGACGGGTACTTCGGATATAATCAAGTGGCCATTGCGCCCGAAGACCAGGAGAAAACGACATTCACCTGTCTATTTGGGACTTATGCTTTCAGACGGATGCCCTTTGGTCTATGTAACGCTCCGGCGACATTCCAAAGGTGCATGTTGTCCATATTCTCGGACATGGTGGGTGATTGTTTAGAGGTCTTCATGGATGACTTCTCGGTCTATGGCAACGTTTTCGATGCTTGTCTTGACTACCTAGACCGTGTGCTTTAGCGCTGCATTGAGGTCAATCTTGTCTTGTCTTGGGAGAAGAGTCACTTCATGGTGACTCAAGGGACGGTCCTTGGTCATATCATCTCCAACAGGGGCATGGAGGTCGATCCGGCCAAGGTGGATATCATTAGAAAACTCAATCCACCATCTAATTTGCGTCAATTGCGGTCTTTTCTGGGGCATGTCGGTTTCTATCGACGGTTCATTCAGGACTTCAGTCGTATTGCCCGACCGCTTACTAATTTGCTGACAAAAGACGCCGAGTTCATTGTTGATGATAAATGTCTTGCGTCTTTTGAGACTCTCAAAGGTATGGTTGTTTCGGCTCCTGTCCTTCAGCCACCTGATTGGTCTCTCCCATTCGTGATCATGACGGATGCTTCAGATTTTACTGTTGGGGCTGTGCTCGGACAAAGGAGGGATGGTTTGCCATTTGTCATTCACTACGCCAGCCGGACTTTGGATGCCGCTCAACGGAATTATACTGTGACTGAGAAAGAGATGCTGGCCGTAGTTTTTGCTTTGGATAAGTATCGATCTTATATTCTCGGATCTAGAGTGACCATCTACACAGCCGCCATCCGGTACTTAATGGCCAAGAAGGATGCCAAAGCACACCTTACCAGATGGATCCTTCTGCTCCAGGAGTTTGATATTGAGATTAAGGACAAGCCTGGAGTCAAGAATGTGGTGGCGGGTCATCTCTCCAGATTGGAGAATCTTGAGGAATCTGAGCCCAGCGCACCTATCACAGAGACGTTTCCAGATGAGGCGATCTTGGCTATCACCTCACTCCCGTGGTATGCCGACATTGTGAACTATCTTGTTGCCAAGACGGTCCCACAAGGTTGGCCCAGGCAGAAACTCGAGACCTTCCTGGCGAAGGCCAAGTTTTACCACTGGGAGGATCCCATCCTTTATCATGAAAGAGGGGACAGCATCTGGAGGAGGTGCATTCCTCAAGAAGAGCAGCATAGCGTCCTCACATACTGCCACAAGCTTGAGGCAGGAGGACATCATTCTAGAAAAAGGACAGCACAGAAGGTGCTTCAATCCGGCCTATGGTGGCCTACTCTCTTCAAGGATTCTGATGAGTTCGTGAAGAGATGTACTGACTGTCAGAAGATGGGAACATGCGGACAGAGAGACATGATGCCCATGCAACCCATTCACTTTTGTGAGGTTTTTGATGCATGGGGGATTGATTTCATGGGCCCATTTCCTAAGAGTTAGGGATTCGAGCATATTTTGCTCGCTGTAGATTATGTCAGCCGATGGGTTGAGGCCATCCCCGCCCGAGCCGCAGATGCTAAAACCGTGTGCAAATTTTTGAGGAAAAACATCATTTCACGATTCGGGGTACCTAGAGTCTTGATTTCAGACGGGGGGTCTCATTTCATCAATGACAAGGTTAGGGCCCTTGCAGACGAGTTCGGTATTGACCATCGGGTTTCCACACCGTATCACCCTCAGACTAATGGTCTTGCCGAAGTATCGAACCGGGAGATAAAAACTATCTTGCAGAAGGTTGTCCGCCCAGACCGAAAGGATTGGTCCCAACTTTTGGACTCGATCTTGTGGGCCTATCGGACTTCCTTCAAGAATCCATTGGGGACATCTCCCTTTCGACTCGTCTATGGCAAGCCGTGCCATTTGCCAGTGGAAATCAAGCATAAATCCTTTTGGGCAGTCACTGAGTTACTGTTAGATTCCGAGAGTATAGGAGATCAGAGGAGAGCAGAGTTGGCAGCCCTGGAAGAACTGAGAGGCACAACCTTTTCTAGTAGCCTACAGTACAAGGAGAAAGTGAAGACATGGCACGATTCCCATATCAGCCATAAATAGTTTGAGCCAGATTAGAGAGTATGGTTGTTTGATTCCAGGCTGAAATTATTCCCAGAGAAATTATAGAGCAAGTGGAAAGGTCCGTATGTGGTCAGGAAGGTACATGACAATGGCAGTATTGACATATACGAACCGTCATCTTCCTCTACCTTCCGTGTCAATGGTCAACATCTGAAGTTATATCTAGATCATGATCCGCCGACCATTGACGTTGCCCCCATTCTTCTGGTATGAGATGTGTTCTTTGACTCATATCATTTGCATCTCATACATGATGATCACTTCCATCTTCAGCTGTACAGCTCATCTGTCTATATCATGCTTTCATCTGTTAATCTCCTTTCATCTGCTAATATCTTTTCTTCTTTTCCTTTTCTATTTTCTTTATCTATCAAAAGGTGACGCCCCTTGTTGTCAGTTTTCTGTATTTAGGACGTACTTTGTCCTAAGTATAGGGGGGTTTGCACCCTGAGTTCTTTCAGTTTCATTTTGATCCTCTCCATTGTCTCATCTTCTTGTCTATACTTAGGGATATCTTACCCTAAGTATAGGGGGAGACAATCTGAGTACGATATGTTCATTCCCACCCTTGACCCTCCCTGCCTTGTGTACAGTCTGCTATACTTAGGATTATTTGATACTAAGTATAGGGGGGACGGTCAACTTCTCATTCGTTGTTTATTTATTCTTTAGACTTGCCTATACTTAGTACGAGTTATATGTTCTCTTTTCTCTCCGATCTATGAGGACATAACTCAAGCTAAGTATAGGGGGGTCGTATATACTACGTATATACTTTAGCCATAACTCGTACTTTCGTATTTTCTCAATAATATGGCTAAAAATTCTTTAAAATTCATTAAAAACCTTAATAAAAAGGTGTTTTGTTCCTCAAATTCTTTTTGTACATACTGATTAATAAATCAGGTGAAAATGTTTTTTTTGCAAAATGCTTGAAAAATAGTTTGAAAATCTTTGTGAAAATCCTTTGAAAACTATTCGGAAAACGTTTTGTTACATGTTTTCAACCTTTGTAAAAATGTGTGGTTTGTAAAATTTATTTTCTTTGTGTGAAATAAAAGGTTTAAAAAATGATTTGCAAATGGTTTGAAAAATGGTTGCAAAAATAGTTTGAAAAATCTATCTATACTATTTGAAAAACCTTTGCAAAATGATTTTCAAATGTGTGTACATGTTTGTAAAATGTTTGTAAAAATTATTTTGGACTAGAGTTTTCAAAAATTCTTTGAAAAACATTTATCAAGGAAGTTTGAGGAATATATGAACATCTCACCAAAATCCACTATGTACTTATAAAATTGATCACTTACCCTTGTAAATTCTTAAAATCCACTTCTTGTATATATAAGAAGCACTCTCGTGTAGATATTTTAACCTAGTGTTTAGCCAAAATCTTTTTGTTTTGAAAAATCCCAAAAATATTTGCAAAATCAAAAATCCAAAAACATCTGAAAAATCTCTTTGAAAAAGACAAAAAATGAATCTGCATATGCATCATCATCATCTTTTCAAAAATCCATAAAAATTTCAAAATCTCGAAAATTGCATCACGAAAAAATTTTCTGCATAGCATGAGCATTTTTCGGATTGAGTTTGATAGTTGAACAAGTCTAAGTAAAATCCGGAGATTGGAGCTTGATTGGACCTTACAATCTACCTAATAACAGGAACCTTATAGGAACTGGGTTTGAGGTACTTCATGTCTAGTTGACTTAATTCTTTGAGGATCATGAGACTTGGTTCAGTGGATTCTTGACTGCCTAAGTAGAGTATTTCGGAACACACGCACGACTCGTGTTGATAATGACCTAACTTGGACACCTGCACCTTTCACATGGCTCAACTCAGTTGGAGCGGTGAGGGGATTGGATTTGCCGGTATGAGACGCACACAAGTGGAAACATTTGTCCTCCTCTAGGGAGGGAAGTGCACCCCAACCCGTCCAGTGATTAGGAAGTCTAAAGACAGTAGGTTGTGGGTTGCGATAAAGCTTCAAAAGAGGGATAGTCTACTGGCTCAAGAGGAAAAACTCCATATGTAAATGTTGCTGTATATAGTACTCAAAAAAAATAAAATGTTCAGGCATGTACAAAAATAAAAAGCCTGCAAAGTATGTACAAATGTTGTAAAGCCAATAAGCAAGCTTGAGTTCCAAAGTCAAATATGTGAGCCTGCAGCTGGATGACTTGACTACACTGGTCTTGCATCCCATGATAGGTAGTTACACTGGCTACTGTCCATTCTTCTCTTCACCCCCTCCTCTTGAGCTGGTTGCCACTTGAACTTAGAAGGGAATACCCCGCTCCTCGAGGATGGAGTTATTGGATTGGGGAATCATTGGGTTGTCGTACTGGAGAAGTCAGTTTCTTTGCCATTATAGTTGGGGAGAGCCACCATCACTTACACTGTACGAGTCAGATTCATATTCGTAAGGGTTTGCGTATGAATTGAGATATTTCTGACCTGGCTATTGAGGAGACTTTAACAGAGTTTTGGGATTCTCAAGGACTGTTGGATTTCAAATTCGGTTCTCATTAAGGTTCCGCCCGCACTAAAATTCCAAAGGTCCGACTTAAGCTCCAAACTTTGATTTTGTGAATACAAGTTTGATAATTAAACTAAATCCAAGTTCTTCTTTTTCTTTTCTTTCTTCTTTTTTTTGCACTTATTGCATAAGTGTTTGCTAGGGACTAGCAAAGGTAAAGTATAGGGGGGTGATGAATCCACATTTCATCATCTTTATTCTATCATTTTGGCCTCAAAAACCCTATTAAATGCGTGTAAATAGCATTAAATACATCATATTAGCATGCATGCATGTACATGTAAATAGTGTATAAAATACTGTAATTAAAGCTAAAATTATAAAATAAATAAAAGAAAAGAAAAAGAATAAAATATTGTAAATATTTTATGACCCAAACCCGAGACCTAGGCATCTTGATGACTAGGTCGACAAGGAATAAAGTAGGGGGAGATAAGGGTCAAATACCTATACCTTTTAATTCATTCTTTATTCATTTAGGGACCTATTTTTGGTTCCACTTTCTATACATCAAACAAAGAAACTTTGTACATGAAAGTTGTAGATAATTAAATAAAGAAAAATACAAAATTGATTTCACTGAAAAATAATGTACAGATAAAAAGTTATGGTCTGAATAAAAATCCAGAATCCCAACTTCCCAGACCCATATCTCACAACTGAAAACTCCAAATGCAGCAAACTCACCTTTAATTGTATATAGAATAAAATAAGCTATTTAATTGCAGTGGTTTCGCATTTGGCGGAGCTACGGTTTGAAAGTTGAGTTTTGGACCCACATTGTACAATTGTACTGATTAAAATATTCAATTTATTCATTATTTTTATGTTTTTATGTTTTTATAATTTTGTAAATATTAATTATAATATATATGTATATTAAAATCAGAATAAAAACAGAAATAAAACTCAAATAAAAATACTTGTATATATCATATACATAGGTATTATACCTATAAATATACATATACATTCTATACTTTTATTTTATTAATTATACAAAACACATCCGAAAAAATAAAACAAAAATATATTTGTGTGTATAAAAGTATTTTATAATTTTATAAAATACAAAATAAAAATAAATAAAATAAAATCACAAAATAAAAATAAATGAATACAATACATAGGTAAATATACCTATAAGGGGTATAAAAGTAAACTTATAAAAATATACTTCATAAAAATAATTAAAAATTAAAATAAAATACTACATAAAATAATAAATATTTTTTATTTAATAACCTAATTTTAATTCAACCATTTTTCTAATTTTAATTGAATTAATATATCTTTTTCTATGGTTTTTTCGTGGTTGGTCCACGTGGACCAATCAGGAGGGTCCGAGAGTTGACCCCAGGTCAACTCTCTGACCCGCCCCCTGTGGGTTGTCAGAAAATTGCTTTTTGACCATCTTCGAGGATTTTGGAAGGCGCTCCTTGCACCCTTTGGTGTTGCACTCTAAACAACTTTTCCTCCTCGTTGAATGGTGATTCATGCCCATGTGCAACCTCGGGCCGTGAATCGACGATCTCCCCGCTTTGCCTCGGTCTTTCCCCCATGTTCGTCAACCCTACTTAAGCGAAGTTTGAATTTCGATTCAAACTTGAACCGCGATTCATCCAGTTCTTCCATCCTTGGCCTCGCTCGAGCATCTTGGAGGTGACAGCTCCAGATCTCCTTCTTCAAGGCGGAGGATCATCACGAGCTGGGTGTGTTCCACCCCCCATCTCCGGTGACTTTCCCGTTGAGGTACATCAACCTCGGGCATCCCCCTTAAGGTGTTTCTTCACTCCATTTTCATCCTAGTTTCATTCCTTGTAGTCTTAGGAGTATTTAGGTCCCCATTTCGCGTCCAATCATCCATCGATTCGCTAAATCGATTCACCTCGCCGGAGCAAGCTCCGGTGAGTATCCATCTCGCCGTTCACCCCAATTTTGAGAGCCACTA